>CM040090.1:3280000-4530000 GCA_022496805.1 Pohlia nutans
AAAGGGCCGTCTCCAAGGGACGGACAAGGCCGTCTAAAGGGCCGTCTCCAAGGGACGGACAAGGCCGTCTAAAGGGCCGTCTCCAAGGGACGGACAAGGCCGTCTAAAGGGCCGTCGAAGGCCGTCGCCAAGGGACGGAGAAGGCCGTCTAAAAGGCCGTCCAAAGCTGTCGCCAAGGGACGGACAATGCCGTCTAAACGGCCGTCCAAGTCGACGGGCAGGCTGTTGCCAAAGGACAGAATAGGCCGTCTCCAAGGGACGAACAAAGCCATCTAAAGGGCTGTCCAAGGCCGTCGCCAAGGGACGGACAAGGCCGTCTAAAAGGCCGTCCAAGGTTGTCGCCAAGGGACGGACAATGCCGTCTAAAGGGCCGTCCAAGCCGACGGGCGAGCCGTCCAGCGGACGGCCTCCTCGACGGCCTTGGATGAAATTCATCCATAAAATTTACTGCGGATAAAGTAAAAAGGTAAAAATTTCCATGATTTTTTACCTTCGCATCGGGATGCAGACGCGATCCAGACGCGTCAGGACACGTCGTGACTGACGCGTCACGACATACTGACGGAAATCAGTGGCGTCACGTCAGGATAGACAACCATGATATGGGCAAGGTGTTGGTACTTGGAGGAAAGAGCTCATGCTTATGTCTAGGAAGTTGGACCCAGCCATTGGTTGCATCAAGCACCAACTGGAAATCCTTGTCAAAGAAACCGCAGATTGGATCCAGCACACTTGGGAGTATAGTGGGCCAATCAAAGACAAATATGTGAAGGAGGTAATAGCACGTGGGGTGTCGCTGAGACGTTCAGAACTTTGGAAGAAAATAAGACGAGACGAGCCTAAAGCGGAGGACGTATCAGACCGCACTTGGCGCTCATTGGCAAAGGAACTAGAGAACCCAGCGACTATAAGAAAAGCAGAGAGCTGTAGCCGAGCAAATGCAGCTCGGATGAATTTTGGTCGAACTGGCCCGTCAGGTGAGGTGGGTGTGCGTCAGAGGCTCCGAAAAAGATTCAACAGGTCCCCTGATCCTGACGAGCTCTAATTCGAGATGCTGCGAGACAAGGGATATGGCGGACGGTCGAAGCACAGTAACAAGTCTGACAATATAATACATGGTAGCTTGGTGGCAGCAAATCCAGTGCTGGAAGATCGAATCCCAAATACAACTGCACACGAAGACTGGGAGTCACCTACAGAAGAAGGTACTACGCCGACACAAGCTCATATACCAGCTGTTGGTGTCGGCATCCAGAAACAGAATGGACCAGTCCGAGCTGAGGAGAATGCGCTAGAGTCAGGAGTGTTATCTATATCAGAGGAGCAGCTCTCGCAACATCCTATGGTAATGAAAATGATGCAACGGTTGGAGGACTTGGAAAGGATGAATAAGAAAAGCAAACTTCGGATTGAAACAGCAGATCATGATAACGTCAACGAGGAGCCTGCAAATGAGAGAATAGAGCACGATGCGGTCGAAGAGGAGGCACTGCCACGGATACCAACTGAGCGGAATGCTGAACAGCGAGAGGTATGTCAGTATTCCTTGAATTGCTGCTACCCGGTGCTCTTGTTAATTGTTAAATTGTCCAAGAATTGCAGATACAAGTGAGGATATTATGCAGTCCATGGAATAGACTTAGAGGGTGTATGTTTATTGTATTAACTGTTGGAAATAATGTTTTAAAAACAGGGTGCGGAAGAGGGTGCGGTCCCAGAAGGCTCCAATGCAGTAAGAAGATCTGGTCGCCCTAAGAAGAAATCAAAGACGTCTTAAAGGAGTAAGTTCCTTGTAATGACTTGTGCTTCCTGTGTTTGAGAATGAAGACCATATTATATGTATCTATGTTTAGTACGTTAGTAGTATGCCACGCAAGAAAAAATTAACAATCACAGTCACTGAAAATGACACATCTTACATCGTCTATGAAATGAAGTAGATTTTGTTTGCAATCAAATGCTTGTTTCACTCCCACTTACACATGTGAATAAGTACATCCTGATAGGTGTCAGAACTGCTGTTCTTCATGGTTGGGTCACATCTATGCTTGACATGCATATTTTTGTATTGAAAATACCAGAACACAGTGTATACACTGACACTTGATACAACAATACATGGCTAATTGCAGGGTTAGCATCATCATCCAGAGAAGGAAGTGGTTGGAGCTGTAATCGAGCTTATGGAGAATCTGATAATTCGGTGCCATCTCAGCAAATCACAGGAAGTTTGTGCACAGAAGGCAGGGCAGGCTATGTAGATAATGTCGTAGAAAGTGAACTTTACATACCGGCTCTTCTCACTGTCAAGTAGTACTTGTCAATAAGAAGATAGTAAATCATAATACAAAGTGCAATACAGTTATAGCGATAATAGTTAGTACGAGCAATTTTTGACAGTGCAGCAGTATGCTGAATTGCATCAGATAATTGGTGCCTAGAGTAGTAGAGAAGTCCTCCTATCAACACTGTACACGTGGATTTATACATATTTTTTCCTAAAACCGCTTATTAGCATGGTGAGAATGTAGTTGGTTGAGAAATAACCACGTCAGCACAATTCTACTAATTTCCAACCAATTAAAACAGATAGGGGAATTCTACCATTCGTCCAGTTGTGAGCACCGCATGAGACGAAATCAGACGAAGTTTCTACGAAACTATGCTGGGCGGACTTACTGACTGTAACATTTCCATTTACCAACGCAGTAAAAGTTAATGTAAAGCTGACTAGGACGGGTAAATCCACTGTGGCAGGGGGCGCAAGACATACAAAGCTGACGTGTATAAATGTCCAAATTGACAGCCGAATCAACATAACTGTGTCAACTACATAGCCGAATCAGGTACTCCTAATTGACTAGGCAGTTGACATAATTATGTCAAAATTCTGTCAATTAAACCACATATATTCTTGTAGTGTTTCCAGATTGTATTTGCGTCCTCTCAACTCATGCGTTTTCAAATTCAGTATTTCTTCAGGTCCAAGGGTTGCATCTCCAAATCAAATGAGAGACGAGGCAGAATTGCATGTGCAAGAAATTTTGATGAACGTGCTTACCAAACTCGTTTCTGAGGCTGCAGATGCTGTGGATTCGAAACGCTATAACTGTTGATTTCACTTGTTCATTACATTTTGTGTTTACTTGTGATCTTTCTTTGTAATGGAGTGTGATATTTTTGATCGTGATATAATATGTAACCTCACACATTGGGTTTCGAATATTCAAATTACTATAGTACTCACTTCTTGCATCCATAACTCTTGCTCTGGATCTTGTCACCTTTGTAGATGATTCAATCACTCTTATACAACTCTGCATGATTTTGTTCGATACAATGTATACCAATTTTCCAATAACAGTTCTGAGGTCCCAATCATAAGCCTAGACTACGTTTGAACTTAGTGAATTTCATTAATCTATACATGGAGCTCAAGTAGCTTTGTGGTGCGATGATGCTTAGCAAGAGTGCATGGCTGAAAGGCATCTCAATAGCTCACAGAGGGTACTGTACAGCCCGCCCACAGAATCCATTTTCTGCAACAGAATGTCATCTTCCACAGAATTGGCGATGGTGGAGCACGATGCCGTCGTGTTGCTCTGTCATTTCCGAAGCTGAAATTCACGGCATCACGAGGAGACGCAGGTGGGCGCCACTCTGGAGAATGCGGTCCGCGAACGAGGTGATTTCCGGTGCAATGTCGATGACACGCAACATGACCTCAAAGGGTGCTATACAGCCCGCCCGCAGAATCCATTTTCAGCAACAAAATGTCATCTTCCACAGAATTGGCAATGGTGGAGCACGATGCCGTCGTGTTGCTCTGTCATTTCCGAAGCTGAAATTCACGGCATCACGAGGAGATGCAGGTGGGCGCCACTCTGGAGAATGCGGTCCGCGAACGAGGTGATTTCCGGTGCAATGTCAATGACACGCAACATGACCTCAGAATGCCAAATAGCGCTGGTGCTTTTGACGAGACCGAAGCATGCAGACGTCCCGGAGATCACGAAGAAACAGAAGCACAAGGAGCTGGAAATGCGAACGCGACAGTGAAGAGACAGAGCCATCCGGAGATTCTAAAGAAAGAAGAGCCGGAGGTGGTGTTGAAGAAAGAAGAGCCGGCTGGTGATTCCTGTTGGTGTTTGCGCCATCAGGATGAGACGCAGGTGGGCGCCACCCTGGAGAATGCGGTTGAGCTCGACGAATCCGACGATGACGACGTGTAAGTCGTGGCCATTCTTCCGCATCCGCTGAACCAGATGCTCGTTGACGAGGGCGGGATGCTGTTCCGAGACGAGGGCGTGTTGACAGCTGAGGATATTTCGGGACACCAGAAAGGGATTCGGGCCGCGGAAGACGAAGGAGAGTTGGCTATCAAAGCTGTGAAAGGAGCTGCGAAAGAGGCGAAATCGGCTCTCAAGAGCTTGAAGACTGGCAAGAGGAATAAGGCGGCTAGTGCTGCTGTGGAGGAAAAGCAGCCGCCCAAGAAGGTGAAGGAAGGTGTTATTGTGGATGATGTGGATGTTGATGAGCGTATGTTTTTGTCTCCCCGCCATAAGAAATCCGGAGACGTTGCTTATGCGGACATCTCACATGGAAGAACTATGATTCTTGAGCCAGATCGTGTGGACTCGTGACGAACCTGAAATGCCAGATCTCCCTCTCTAGGGGTGCCGGCACCGGCAGCCCTTTTGACTAACCACGCTAGACTTTGAACTCGCGCTAGATCCTAATCTTGTGCTGGACCTTTCACTCATGCTAGACTCACCACGCGTGACCCGTTATTTATGCTGGATTGTACTACAGGCCTTCTATTCAGTATATTAACAGAATGTTTACATTGTCTTAAGAGGGAAGAGAGATCTAGTATTCAAACACTCATCCATATTTACATGTCATTAATGTGTTCTGGTCTTGAAGTACTGCTAGGTATTTACAAAAACAAAACCTTCCATTCTAATCTATACGAACCTCAGAAGTTTTGACTCACACCCTTGCACACTTTAAAACTATGGAATTTGAGGTGGTGCATAAGGATTCTTGTAGTCTGCTCGAGTACACCTGCGCCGGATCCCATGGCGGCATTCTGGATGGTGGCCGTTCATGACTGCCAATTCCAAGAAGAGCTCCGTATCCATGCAAATGGGAGCTCCCAGCCTAGTATCACATATGAAACAGGCCCACCCGGGATTCCACATGACGTTCTCGTATGCGTTTTCGCCACAAAGCCGGGTGATGCAATTCCTGCAGAATCTGGCGTCGCAAATGGAACGTGGAACCATATAGCCATGTGCACCACACTCGAGACATCGCACTTCTCCATCCTACAAGAGTACAGGTGATTAGAAAATCAATGCATTCAAAGTCACTACACTCCAAAATTCTTAAGTGCAGAAGTTGATGTTTAGAAGTTTACATTTCTCTGGAGCATCCTCCTCCTGTAATCAAGACAGGGCTTGCATGTGACGAATCCTGTGACAGGGTGGAGGTATATGTCAATCATTCTCGTTATTCTGGTGCCACAACCTGTGCACTTCACACTCGGGTTACACCTGAATGCAATGCCCCTGGTAATTCTAGGCCTCCTCATTCTGCCAGTTCACGTCCACAATGATAGAAAGAATTAGTGAATGAACATTGCTGTTTAGTAAGCATTAAGGAGTTTATAGCTCCATACTAAACAAAATGCATACAATTGAACAATGCAACTCTGATGCCTGAGTAATTTTGAAGCTTGGATTGCATTTGTAAGAAGCCTGAATCTTCATTTCAGGAGTTCAAAGCTTCAAACTAACAAAATGCATCCATAAGTGTACTCTTTATTCTGCAATTATGAATTATGAATGCATTTCTCAGAATTCCTCAGAATTGCATTTAATTCAAAGTCTGAATCATTGTTAAAGAGTTCAAAGCTTCAAACTAAATATAATGCATTCATAATTGTAGGGGAGGTTTCAGTAAATGGTTCAGAGCCCGCAATTCAAAGATGCATATGTTGCTCATACCTTGCTGCACCAGCACTCCTCACGCGCTCGAGCAAGCAGTCCAAAGCTCCAGTTTAAAACTAAAGCACACTGCCCAAAACTCCAGCACGTAGTCCAATTCTCCAATCCAGAACTCTAGTACTCCAGCACTCGAGCTCTCCAGCACTCCAGCATTCCAGCACTCCAAATTCCCAGCACTCCAGCACTCCAAATTCCCAGCACTCCAGCACTCCTGCACTCCAAAACCCCAGCACTCCAAAACCCCAGCACTCCAGCACACAAGCCCTCCGCCCAAACATGGATAATGAAAATGCAATGAGGTCCTTGAGAATTTAGCATTCCAGAGAGACGAGTTCCCTTGAAATCTGATGTTTTGGGAATGATGTGATTGATGACGTCAGAAGTGCATGCCATGATGAGCTGGATGGGGTCAACCTCAAGACATTATGTTTGTCAATTCCTTAATCATTGCACGACTTCACGGTCCAGATGTGACGTTGGCCCCACGGTCTTAGGCCCAAATTCTACTTTTTAAAACAATGGTTTTTCTAAACCCACGGTTTTAGGGTCCCCAAAAAAGTAAAAAAAATCTTTTTCACTAAAGTTAGAAAAAAAACCGCGGTCATAGGGTTCCCAAATTTGAAATTTTATGAAAAAGTCTGCTCTTGGGCAACACAATTTTCTGCTCACCGCTGTCGGGTAGAGAGGAGCGCGCTCTGAGAATTCGCGGGGAATCTGGCTGCGACACGATGACCAGATAGCTTGGGAGATCGGTCTTGTCTTCAATTCTTGTACTCTTTAAATCTTCAAATCTCTTCTCAGTCCTATCCTGCAATGGCTCTAAAAGGTTTAAGGGTAAGGGTGGGGTAATAAGAAACCACGGGCCTCGGACGGGTAAAACGGGACGGCCAGACCACGAGCTGAAACCGTCCGAAAGATGGCTCCTAAATTTCAAGCCCACGGTGACCAGCAAACGTGCCTCACCGGTTGGAATAACATAAACACGACCGTGTGGGTGATCAATCCCACTTCGCCGCAACAAAGTTTACAAAACAAAATTGAAAACAACTAGCCTCCAAAACCGGCTGGGAATAACAATAAAAAACAACGAGCCTCCAAAACCGGCTAGGAACAACAATAAAAGACAACAAACCACAAGTCACAACACACAAATGTTCTCGTCTTCTTGTCTTGAAGTCTTCAAATCTTCTTCCTTTAAAGTCTCAAAGTGTTTAAAAACACAAAGAAACCTTCAAGGCAATCTTCTATTGTGGCTGCGAGCTTCTAATTGATGCTACAGATGGCTCAAGTCTCTAAAAGCTAAGTATAATAGCTTTTTGAAAAGCTAAAACAACAAACTAACACTCCTCAAAAATTCAATTGAATCTAAGTTACTGTCCAAAAGTTATAAGAGAGCAAAGTGGAAGCTTTATTTTTCTTTTGACAACCAACCTCCGCCTCTTTATATCTTCATAACTTTTGATCTAAAGCACTTACATACAAGTGCAATAGCATTTTGGAAAGCTAATGCAAACTACTACAATATGTATAATTTTTATAGAAACCCTAAACTCTTTCCATAAGTTATGGCTAATCAAAGTCTCGGTCTCTTTATTTTTAGAGAGTTTCAACCTCTCAACTTCAACACACAACAACTCCTTCAATAAAACTCCAAATAGATTGAGTGATAGCAATCTGAAGAGCTAATCTCATAGGCTATCACTCCTGTAAATTTCAAAAGAAATTATCACAATGACCAAAAGTTATGGTCCTCGAAGTCTTAGCTTCCTTCTTTCCAAAGGCAGTCAACCTCCAAACCTTCACACCTTTATAACTTCCTCCTCGGAACTCCAAATCATAAAAATAATAACTTTTTGGAAAGCTATTACAATGATATATACACTCTAAAAATTGCAAAGCAAGTTGATACACACAACAAAAGTTGTGGCTCGTCAAAACCTCTGCCCTCTCAATGGACGGCCAAGGGTTTCCACAAACTTCCAACCTTCACAACTTTTGCAATACAACTTCAAATTCAACTTATAAGATCAATTCGGAAAGGTCTCATTACAAGGAACAATCTCTCAAAATTTCAATTTAAACAAAGTCTTGCTCAATGAGCTACATCAAGTCGAAATTCTGCCTCAAAAGCTCTCACTATTCACACCCACAAAAAAACTCCCGACAATCTTCAAAACCCCAAGACCTCACTAAATCTCATCCAATCAAAGGTAGCGGTGGGGCACATATGCCCATGCTCCCCTTTGAAGCTTCAAAGAGGGTACTTTTTCCCCCCTTTCCTATTCACACCTTTCAAACCACCTAATCCCTTGATGATTTAATTAAAACGAAAGACAAACTATATGTACTATTTTCATTCCGCTACTCCATTCATTGAAAATACAAAGCTTAGAGCATATATGTACACGATGGAAGCATTTCCATCACGACACCGCTCATGGTTTTCTGCTCACCGCTCGCGAAATAGCCACATTGGTTCGACGCTCCATACAAATCCCCGTCATAACTCAGCGAGGTCGCTTGCGGCAGCTCTGATTCATGTTTCCGCCGTTCCTCCTGGACCTTGGCGATCTCCCGATCCGTCGTCTCGACCTCCATCTTCGCTCCAAAATCCTACGCCCCTCAAAACCCTAAATTTACTCCACCAACTCCTCTCCACAAAAACTCAAAAAAAAGTCAAGGAAAGAAGCTATGCCTGCAGGGAAGAATCTATGTCTGCCGGTAAGAAGCCCTGCCTGCAGAGAAGAAGCTGTGGCTAAGCTTAAGTTGTGGCTCTGTCTGAGGCTCAGCTCGTGAAAACAACGACTACGAACTCTACGTAGGCTTTAATTTAGCGAGCGTCAAACCCTAAAACGAACCCTAAAACGAACCCTAAAACGATCCTCAGCTGTCCGATCTGATCAATGGTGAGCGTAGCCCTAGGGTTGTGAAGGAGTTCTCTCCGTTCTAATGTGTCGATGTTCTAATGTTCTCTATGAGTTCCCACAAGTTGGTTGAATCAACATTTTCTGGAACAATGTTGTTTTAACACTGGGTGTTGAAACAACATATAACCAAATTTTGGTTGAAACAACATTTTCGTTTAAATGTTGTTTGAACATGTTGTTTAACCCCTAAGCGTCCTCACCTATGTCCAGTTTAGGCAGTTTTGCAAAGATGCATTATAAAATGCAATTAATATGAATATTTAGAACTTGATGTATGAATAAAAGTTATACATTTTTAATTTTAGATTCTATCTATACGGTTAGATCTATGACTGCTATCACTAATCTTTTTTTATAAATTTTGAAACATAAAATAAAAAATAATTTTGTAATTCAATTACGAATAAGATATTGACAATATGTGGATGAAATTTGTTGTGATGGGTTATAGTGTAGTACTTTAGGTGTAGTGATTTTTGGAGATTTTTTGGATGCTTGATTTTAATAGTTTCTTTTTTCAAGAATACTTTTAGACCAAAATCTTCAAGATTTTCGGTGAAACACTACAACACAAAATGAGGCGTAATTTTTTCAAAAATTATTTACTTTTTGATCGAATCACACACACATGAAGCTAACTTCCCATAAAAAATTCAGTAAAAAAATCACACCACAAAAAGTGCATGACGGATGAGAAAATACGGATGAAATCTGTACATCAGGCCAAAAACGCCTGCTTGGGCAGTTAGGGGTTAAACGGGGTTTTGCACTAGTGACTGCATGGGTTGCCACTAAGCTCAAAATTAAAGAGATACCTGAGTTCAGGATCCAGGAACTTGCCAAGTATGAATTCCTGTGGGGCAAGAAGCAGCTCATGTGTGAGAGGAGGGAGTGCAACATTGCATGGGCGGACTGCTTGTCCATCAATTCTCTTTGCTAGATAGTCCCTCCTGCCCCGCGTCGGCTCTAATGAGGTGGCTCTGCATTTAATCTTTCCCATGCAATTGATTTGTTTCCCAAATAAAAAAGAACCATGTTGCTGCCAATACATAGCCTCTCCCAGCCTAGCGACGGGCCAGTGCTGAGTTTCAGCGAGGGCTCAAGGGCTGAGGGCCGTAGATCGCGATGGACAGTCCAGATGCGGGGAGGTTTACTGTAGACCGGGCGCTGTCACTCCCGACCACCAAGCTCGTGCAGAATCCGTCGGCCAAACTGAGACTGTTCATCTTTTCATCTTTTCAGTTGGCTCGTGTTCATCTTCTGCTGGACTGGAGACTGTTCATCTTTCTGGACGACGTTGAACTTATACGGGCTGATAACACCAATTTTGGTCATACTATTTGGGTGAATTGGAACATGTATGAGATTTGAACATACATTGGATTTGAAAGAGTGAATTGAGGAGTTTGAGTTAGAAATTAAGCCCTAAAGGATCAAGAAGCTCAAATTGGGTCTCATGTTTCTTTTAGCATTTCTGAGTAGATCCTAAACGGACTTTTTTTTTTCGAACAAATTTGTTCTTTGACTAACCCATGCAATGTAGTTCACTAGTTCCGGAGATTTTAAATCTGGTCCCATCTAAATTGTATTTTTCACAATAAGATCAATTGAATTTGTCAATTTAAAAATCATGGTTCCTTTGTCCTTTAAGGGTTAAAATGAATTTGACCATGGGGTCTAGCCTTTCGTTTCTTTTTCAAATCTCATACCAACCATTTAAAGATGAAATGTAAAAATTGATGGAACCTTTCACATAATTGAAGAGCATTTTCATAACAACTCATGAAGAATTGTGGGGACTCTTTTGAGGTTTGTGTGAATAAAGTGTCTATTCGTAATGACAATGACCCAATGCCCACCAAGGCTACTATTCTCTTCTATCAGGAATAGCCACTCTAGTGACCAATAGTTGTAAGCAAAAGTAACTACTATCTAGTTGGAAGGGTAGGTTGTTGAATATAACTTGGAGCTTGTTTGGTCGGTGATCTTCAAGTCAAGTTCAATAGTTTGTTGGTGAAAGACGCAATATTAAGGCTTTCAAGATGGTGCATGTTCACTTTAATAAATATTTAAACATCATACATATGGTCAAATGAATGTATATGTACTTGAATGTCATCCTTATCTTACATTTTTATCCAAAATTTCAAAGGACCAATTATTCAGACTTTACCATGGTTCAATTGTTCTAATAATTTTTTGGACAAATCACTTTCTGACTTCCTTGAGACCTCAATGTGTATAAGTTTATTATAAATGACATTCAAACCTTACAATATCCTATACATTTCTACAATTGAAGTTTTATAAACAAGTCTCTTAAAATTCTACATTGGACAATACATAGGAATTGCTAGAAAACAAAAAGTCTTTAACATAGAAAGATTCCTATCTATCACATGCCCCATATGCAACTGTTCAGACGCAGGATACATGACTACATGTTCTCCTCAAAGTACACCAACATCGCATATATGCTCTTAGACTTAAAAGTCATAATAAAGAGTATGGGAACTAAGACAATTGATACTATTGATACAAAAATCATGATGCTACATCCTCATGACACAGGCACCTTCAACTACAACCCACAAAAAAACACAATACCCCCTTGGCTTCTTCTTTGCACATGTGGACCACAAAGATGTCACTACAACGCCAAAATTAAAGATAGATAGATAGATAGAAACTTCGATCCTCTTTCGAAACCAGCGTGAATAAAGTGTCTGTTCATCTTGACAATGAGCCAATGCCCGCTGGGCAAAGCTAGACATTAGTCAAAATTATATACCACTACATTTAGAAGACAATCTCACCATACAATTTATCGAATACATTTATTGTAAAAATATATTCTTTCAATAAAGAATTGGCAACAAAATCCAAAAATATCTACCATTAAATTAAAATAACCAACCACTCTCACTAAACCTCAACCGCCCTTGACTAATTAAACCAAAAACTGGGGTAGTAGTTAAGACCACTCTTTATTGAACCTGTGCGTGCCATAACTAAGTTCTAAGAGGGTTGAAGAAAAAACACAAGTTGAGAGAAGGCGATGAGTTGTGAGTTGGAGAGATGATGCTTTTGTAGGAAAACCTTCTCTGAAATACACACGAGTTTTGGATGTTGAAAAGGCAATAAATATGAGTTTTGGGTGTTGAAAAGGCAATAAATTTACCCTGGCTGCAGGCAGGTTTTGGACGCGCTCTCTGGGCAGCCGTACGCTGCTGCTCTGCCAACAGAAACACTCTTCACCCGTGTTCCTGCAATACCGGTGCCGCGGCTGCAGGAGGCAGTCACAGTCCATGTGCGGAGGCCTACAGTCCATGTGCGGAGGCCTATGGCCAATACTCCATTGCCCACCTTCAATCCCGCCCACCTCGATTCTCATTCATAGTCCGCATTGCTTTTAGGTCGGTGTACGATCGTTGCAGTTTCTCTTCTTCGCGCCCTTTGACGTTTTTTGGCCGGACTTTGTTCAAGGTCCAAGCGAGCTGGACCGGAGTCGGCAAGATGGGGGTGGACGAAGGAGCGCCCCACGTGAAGCCAGGGATTGTGGGCAGGCCCGAGTTCGAGCTGCAGCCGTGGAGGTTATTCACAGCCTCCAAGCCCACGCAGCTATTGACGAAAATCCACGGCAAGTGGTATGACTTGACGGAATTCGAGAAGCGGCACCCGGGCGGGCCGGTAGCTCTGGGCTTAGCGCGCGGACGCGACTCCACAGTCATGTTCGAGAGCCACCACCAGTTCGCGAACCGGGCCGTGCTGGACGCCATTCTCGCCAAGTACGAAATCGACGCGTCTGACAGCAAGCGTCTGCAGACGCTGGAGCAGAAGCACGGCGTCGTGGAGCACAATTTCGAATGGCCGAGCGCGTTCGGGGAGGCTCTCAAATTTCAGGTGAAGGAGTATTTTCAGGGCGAAGCTAAGCGCCGGAACGTCTCGTTGCGTGAAGCCACGAAAGCGACGCCCGCGCGCTGGGCGGAGATCGCGATCTTGGCCGTGCTTTACATCGCCACATTTCCTGGTTTCTTCCGCGGCGACTGGCGATTCTTGGTGCTTTTCCCGCTGAGCGCCTGGCTCGTGCTTGTCAATACGTTTCATGATGCAACTCATTTCGCTCTCACCTCCAACTGGCGCATCAATGCCGTTCTTCTTATATTTACCCCTTTTTTACTTCGCCATTTGTGTGGTACCACCAGCACAACATTGGCCACCATAGCTACCCGAACGTCAGCGACCGCGATCCCGATGTGCTCCACTTTTACTGGATGAAGCGGGAGCATCGCGACGTGAAATGGTTGCCCCGTCACAAGCTTCAAAGCACGTGGTGGTACATGCTAATCTGGTGGGCCGCGGCTGTGGAGTTGGGAATGTCCACCATGGGGGATCTGTGGATGTTGCAGAGCAACTTGTACAACGATGTTGTGCCCATGATGGCCATTTCTGGCCCGCGCCGGATTGTGCACATCGCCGGGCGTGTGTTGACGATCGGAACCATGCACGCGTGGCCGTTCGTTTTCCTGGATTCTTGGCCCAAGTGCTTCGGCTTCTCAGTGTTGCCGTATTTGATCTTCTCGATTTTCTTCATGATGAACACGCAGATCAACCATCTGCTTCCCCATACGACGCACGCTGCGGACATGGATTGGTACAAGCACCAAGTGATCACGGCGCAGGACTTCGGAGTGGGCAGCAAGTTCTGCCATGTTTTCAGCGGCGGGCTGAACTACCAGGTCATTCACCATCTATTCCCCACCGTGAACCACTGCCACCTCCCGCAATTGCAACCCATCGTTGCACGTCTGTGTGAAAAGTATGACGTGACTTACACCACTGCATCGGGCTATGTTCATGCGATTGCGTTGCACCATGAGCATTCGAAGAGCATGGGTACAAAGGTAGAATATGTTGATTAGTAGGTGCCTGCTACGTCAGGCAGAAAGTTGTGTGATTCATTTTCCGTCCATATAGAAATCGGTGTAGAGTCTGTGGATGCAGAGTCATAGTTTATCAACCTTCACTCGTACAGTAGCTGGTGTGTGGTCTGCTGAATGGTGCAGGATGGGTTTTCAGTTTTTTAGTGGCTGTCATATTTTATTTTATTTTTTGACACAAATTGAGTTTCAATTCAATTGCAGATAAAAAGGGACAAACGGAGCAGCCAAGCTTAAGCTGCAACCTGAGGAGACCCAGAGTAACTAGTAAGCAGAGTAAATGTAGTCAGCTACAGGACCAGAAGCTTCCACAGAACCTTGTTCGAATCACAATCAAGGGATCCTATGATATCATGTTCACACCATCTACGGTGGCTGTCATATTTCAAACACTCAGATTTTTTGCATTCAACATGTACAAGAAGGCTGTTGTGGTATCTCAAGGTTGCTGGGGGTGGGGCACGCTACACCCGGGCTTATCCAAGTAGGTGTATTGACACTCTTACTTCCTGTGAAGGTAAGTTAATTCCTCTTGTGGGGTTAAAACTAGGACCACCGGAGCTGGGACCACCGGTTTAGTGGCTCTAGTCCTGCCAAGGCCGCCCCTCGTTGCAAGTATCAGACACCTGCATTTATGGTATAACTTATTCTGTCGTTTGAAAAGACGTGGAACTGTTTTCAAATACGGTTGCACACAGTACTGTAAATACGAAAGCCGCGGAACATTCCCTGCCCTTCGTCCCGTGTTAATATGATTCATCGATTCATACAATATTGATTACCGTAATTGTGCGGGTGCTTTACTTTTGTGTGGAGTCGATTGATCGCTAAAAGTAAGTACCCTGGTGGTCGTTAGTTTTAATGGTTTCTAGCCAAGTTTACGTACCATGGAGACAAAAGGAGCCAGGTAATGTGGAGGAAGCTTCCTCACTCGCTGTTCGATCTGAAATCACCCAAGCCTAAAATCATGTGTTTCAGGAAATCTGTGGGGTGTGCAGGATTTCTTGGCAGAATCAGACGTCTGCCTGCATTTTGATTTTTAAACAGACAGAATGATGAAACATACAAAATGTAAATCACAATTATTTGCCGATATTTTAATTAGGTTATGAAAAGGTACATATGAGCATATGTTCACATACGAAGTTGTGGGAAAACTTTAGGTTTGAGAAGTGAAACTCTGTCCTCTCTCAAGATTAAGGGTTCTTGTTTAATGCTCCTACTCATAATCCACAATAAAGAGCTTCGACTCCCTCACATAAGTGATTCGCAGCTGATCTCCAAATTTGAGCGCGTTGGCGTTTGCATAGTCTCTCCATCCGCATGTGAGGTTCTTTGTGGCACCCACCACAGGGTCGCCTGAGGGGAATGTGTCCTTGCTATTGGGACCCTGTAGATATACTTCCAGAGGTAACTTGACAACGTGCCAGAACGATGTCGGAATCACCTGCACAACAAGAAATCACGCGAAGATGTGAGCTTGCTGCAGTTCCAAGTGCCAACGTCAGTCCGCACAACCATGAGGTCCTCAGATGCAAGGGTTCATAACTGTGCATTATAGCCCGTGAACATGAGAATTGCACACGTTGTTAGAAATGGTTTATATAATTGAGATAAAAACTAAATTTTCGCCGTTGACGAGACAAACTGGTTTAGAGACTATTTAGAAGAGGACTGACGGTCAACACATCTGAAACTGAAATCATAAGCATAAAGTGACCGATCAGGATATGCTTTTTATGTGGAAGGACTACTGTCCAAGTGCCCTCACAAGTCACAACGTACGAGTGCTTGCTGCTAAACAAACCAAAGAACTGCTTATGATCCTGAACTTTGAAGTTGATGAAACGAAGTAACCTGGACGTGGCCTTGAGAAAGAGATCACCCTAAATCACGGCTGTGCATGCCAAGTAACTTAGGCAGTAACTCAGTCGTCCAGGAGTCACATGAATTGATAAGAAAAAGAGTGAAAGCTTGACAGGCGCATACATGGCCCGTGAATGTCAGTGACAGACATTTCCCATGTCGAAGAACACATCCCTTTCGGATTTCCAGTATATGATATTTTTCATGCATTTCATTGAATTAAAATTAATGAAAAACTTGTTGTAAATTTACATTTGTTATGTAAGTGTACCTCCTAATCGTTAAAATGTTAACTGTTACGCGATACCTCTCTTCCGAGGTGCATTACATATAATATCCAGCCATCAATAGTTGGTAGAGATGCATTGAAGGAATGCTAGACTGCTCTACTTCATCCCGTTTGATTATATTAAAAATAATTAACCTTGATTAGATTAAGATAGGAGACTCACCAGGAACGGATAAGCATTGGTCTCTGCGAGACTCGAAGCTGGAAGGATTTTGATGAAATGGGGATTCTTACGCAGGTCGACAGCTGCACTCCGATCAGTGAAATGAGCATTTTCCGAAGGCAGCACGTTGGAGGTCTTGCGCCCTTGTGCGGGTGAACTCTTCTTAACATTCCGGACAGTGGAAGACATATTCCCTGCCGGAAGATTTTTCTTATGCGTCAGCCGCACTGAGAACCGGTTTGGAGCCGTGAGTGTGAACTCAAGACGGTCGCCTTTGCTCAGCTCGTTGCGCGTCACGAAATTGGGCCACCCCCGCCTCCACATTACTCTGCGGTTTGTCGGTCCATGACGGCATACTTGAGAACCGGAACCAGGCATCGGTCCATGACGGCATACTACCTGAGAACTGGCACCAGGCATCGGTCCTTCCAGAATAATGACCGTGTCCTCCGTGAGGAGCCTCCCATAGCGTCGTACAAAATCGGCTGGAACCTCCTGAAAATAATCACAGTCTCGCAAATTATCAAATGCAAGTCACCGCACATAACGGAAATACAGAGCTATTCAGTTGACCCATCTGCCATGGGCGATACAATTAACCCCTGAGCGTCCACCGTGTATTTTCTGTAGTGTAGGAGAAGTAGAACCCCTGCTGCAAATCAGTTGTAACTTGTGTGAAAATAACTTCAGATTGACATGATCGACACTGTTGGTCTTGTAGTATAGAACGAGAGCCTTAATTAAGATGACGTATTGCCATCAGAGAACCGAGCTATTAAAATGAGAAAATGCCACCGTGATGCGGATGGCCACATTGGGCGTTTTAGACGCTTAGAGGTTAATGAAAAAATTGCAGACGTACTCAAAGGCAGAGTTCTTACCACGCGTGCAAACTGAGGATTCCCGAAGTGTCCGGTACTTGCTTCTGACATTCGTTTCTGAAAAGAAATTTCGCCGTTGAAGCTGTCGTCTGTGATTTCAGCGTGTCGTTTTATCGGCGTCTTAAATTTTTCGGGGCCAAGGGTAACTGGACGAGGACGAAAGCTGTCGGAAGGGGATGCTCTAAACTTGCTCTTCGGAGGAACGTCGCTGCTGCTTGAAGGAGAGGTCGTGTCGGTGGATATGGAATTAGACCGGCGATCCAGATTCTTCCGAAGCACGTAAATTACAAACTCGGACGTGGCAGGAAGGGAAACGATTAGCTTGTCGCCTTTCCGTAGGCCGTTGTCAGACAAGAATGCCCTCCATTGAGTGCAGAAACGCACTCTGAATCTCACGGAGTAGCAGACTTGGATTTGCGCGGGCCATACTTTACTTCCAGATTCGAGCCGGAGCCTTGCCATCTGCTTCATGTTCTCGCCATGGTCACGCACGAAATATGCAGGAATTTCCTAACCAACACAATCACCAAAATCCCGTGGTTAATTAGCAGAGACCATATGTAGCAATTCCTTTTCTATGATTAGCCCCCAAGCGTCTACTGGGTATTTTCTGTAGTGTAGGAAAATTGGACCTCCTGGTGCAAAGCATCTGCATGTTTGTGTGAGAATTAATGACTTGAGTTTGACACGATCGACAGTGCTGATCTTGTAGTATTGAACAAGAGCTATAAATCAGAAAGCCGAGGTGAAAATGAGAAAATGCCACCGTTGCAAAGTTCAGTGATTCAGAAAATTACAGCAACATTTAAGATCTAGAATATATTTCCGTTTGCCATACCAGCTGACTCTGCGTCACTTTGGTTATGAAGGAAGGAACTCCAGCAATTTCAAGCCTCTTCCCAATCTCCATGAACCTGCTCAACCTACCGTCGTAATCATCGTCCATGGTTGGTATACCTCACAACTCTCCGATCGGATTATCTCTATCTCATCAACACACTGAGCCAATTCCTCGAGCTTGCAAACTTCATCAAAGCTAACGAAAGACACACCGAAGGCGAATGCATCTGCTTACAACTCCCTCATCGCATTACACGTCCCCCATAAGGCAAATGCATTTAGCGACTGAGGGAAATTGCAACGAGAGTGAAATCTGCGCACCCATTCTGACCGACTTCGCTCTCAATGCAGAAATCACTCTCACACGCGCAGAATTGACATTGGCAAGCCATCACCACGTATGTACATAGAAAGAAGAGGCTTGGCCTGGCTGGAGTTGCACAAATTACATCCTATATGAGATAAAATTTAAACATTCACATTGATTGAAGTTAAGCTTTTGCAGAATGCTTTTATTCATTTTGTTTTCATTGGTTACCATAATGATACATAGACCTTTTTATTGGGGAAGTTAGAGGAAAATTGCACTAGCTTAATTTTTATAATCCTGATATAATCAATTATATATGTTGTAGGATATTTATTGCAATGCTTCAGTTCCGTGACAAATTTATTAGAAATCGTTTTTCTCATTCATTAGTTAGTCCTTTTTAAACATTTTTTTCAGAAATGTTCTAGACTTGTTTAGTTTATGTTTTGAATCCATTATTGTTACCAATGACCAAACTAGTCACTGGTGACATCAACATTTTTGGCAATATGGTTCAGCACGGTCAAAGACTTGACCTCATCGTCTTTGAATGTTCACAATTTAGGAAAGGAATTTCTTCTGGAATTTCTTATTTTGTAAAATAGTCAATATTAAGCTAGATAAATAAATCTTTTAACTGTACATATCATGAAGTCAACAAAAATTTGACTATACATAATTTTATTTCTTTTTTTTGGCACAAATTGAAAGAATCAATTGCAAAGAGATAAGATACAGAGCCAACCGGGCCAAAGCGGCCACACGGCGAGACGGAGACCATGCATAATTTCACAAGGTTTTGTACAATCATGTTATTATTTGTTTCAAAGAGTTTCAAATGGATTTTTTGTTTTTTTTAGTCTTATGAGTTTTTAATTTTAAGTTCATCCCATCATTCAAATTAAGGGGTTGATCTTGTGAAAAGTAAAAATTCATGTGAGTTAAACTATAGGGTCCTTTTATTTCTGGGAGGAAACTTTGTACCTAATTATTAAAAACATTGTACCTAATTATGAAAATAAAAAATAGAATAAAGTAATAGAACAAAATAAATTCGAAGTTACAATGAAGAAGTCAACAACTTGAAAGCTACGGTAATAACAAATAAAAGTTAACAACATGAACGCTACCGTAATAGAGAAATTAACTCCTAAAAGCCTGAGGGGTATGGACAGAACATTGATGTGTTATAATACACACCTTCCAGATGTTTGATGAAGTTTCATTCAATTGAAAAAAAAAAGTAAAGCATCATCTTGACAAATTATCCATAGAGTCAAACTTCCAAAAATAAATTAAGATATATTTTTAATAAGTCTAAAAGCATTAACCCTAGAAAACTAGTATAAATTATGGTTTTGACTTTTAGACTTTAAAATTTAGTATGATTGGTTAAATTTATTTTAACTATTGTAAACTTCCAAATAGCAAAAGAAATCATGGAGGGAATATCAATACTTTCTCCAAATAATAAACTATATAACATTAAGACAATGTTGACGCTGTGATACCATATAAAATTGAGAAAGATAATGTGCACAAAAAGTAAACAATGTTTATAATGTGACTTGCCACCCAACCATAGAAGTGAGATATTGTTCAATAGACAATTGTATCTCCTTCACCCACCAAGCCACACTTATAGTTCTAGTACCGCCTGTCTACATACTTAGAATATGTACAGACTAACTTGACTATGACTTTGATGTTCTAACTAACTTGGAGTCATAGACTTTTGGTCTATCAATTCCGTCATAAGTAACTTAATTACCATATGAGTAACTTTGGCATAGACCCTTGGTGTATCAGTTCCCTCATGAGTAATTTAATTACCACATGAGTATTAACTTAATTCCAACACTCCCCTATAGTTAGAACCACCTATAGTAGATAATAATGCAGTGCCACATTATTTACTAAAAACATAACTTAGTACTATTCTAAGTCCTCTAATTCCTTCTTGAGTGACTTGATAGGAGAACTCCAACTCTACTCTTACAATACTCAAATTTAGTCTTTGGTAGACTTTTGATGAATGTATTTGCCACCATTTGGTCTATATCTAAATAAACAAACTTTGCCTCATTAGATTTAACTTTGGATCTAATAAAAAGACACCTACACTCAATGTGTTCAGTGCGTTCATGAAGTTCCGGATATTTAGTCATAGCTAAACAACTTTGGCTATCGAAGATTATTAGAGATCCGCTTTGAAAAATTCTCTCAGGTGGAGTTGATTTCAGAGTGATATAATTCAAATTGTGTTAAAAACTAGACTTGATGTAGTAATTTAATTTAATTTTTTTTAAATACATATTTTTTTATTCCGGACAACCCAATACTTCGATAGATTCACGCAGCGACGAGAAAATGATCAGAAAATGATTGTTAACCCTTAAAGGTTGGGGCTATGACCATGGAATCATGTTTTATCTGTCACACTTAGTTTTGTTTCAAAAAATAATACCAAAATTCAAATTTGTATTTTTAGTAGATGAAGTCAAATATTTGTCTACTACAAATCATGAATTTTCATAAATTCTGGTGAGAATTTGAAATTACTATGGTTATATGAAGTGATTGTAAAGAAAATATATATCAATTACAAAATGTACTAGAAAATTCCAATTTACAAATTTTGCTACACCTTCGTGATTCCTAACGAACTTGTAACTACAATAAAACACTCAATTTTCACATTTTTCCAAAAAAAACAAAGTGGACTAGAAACTAGACTTGGCAAGCTTCATATTGTTACTTGAGCTCAAATGCAATGGAACTCATTTTCATGGCCTAAATTTAGTTTAAGTAGAACAAGCAAAAAATTCAAAATACACTACATGGTGAACCGTTTTTACGACTCTTTTTGTAGTTGGAACCTCATGTAAAATCTAAAAATAGCTTATATGTTTTGAATTTAACTTGAAGGGGTGGCATCATCAAGCAAAGCACTTCACACAAGTATTGGATGGAAATCATCCTCGCAGCGATTGGAATTGAATAGTGCATTTCAGTCATAGGCCATTTTTTGGTCTTGCCGGCAGTCAGGGGTTAAAGCGTTTAGGGGTTGACAACATGAAAGAGGGCCAAAAACAAGATCAAGATTAGGGCGTCGACGGGGACGGGGCCCGGAATTAGCGCCCTTGCGCAAGGTAAAGGTAGAGGCCCCTGCCGGAGGGCCTCACGCGTGGTGAGGGACCGGAGGAGCTCCGGGAGGGCGCCAGCCCGGACGGGGCGACGCAGGGCTCTCACCACGCGTGCAGGCCCGGAGGCGGTGGTCTCTACCGGCCTAAAGCACGGGTGGAGAAATTTTCGAACCTGCCCGTGCAATTTTGAGCTGCCCGTGCAATTTTTTTGCACTGTGAGGAAATCGTGAGTCGCCACGGGTATCTCTCGCTGGTGAGGCGCCCGGCAAAAGGGAAGGAAATTTCTCGATCGTGCTTTAGGCCCAGCTGATGCGTTGTCCGTCGGCGTCGTCTCTTCCCAGGCGGGGCTGCCTGCCCCGTTCGAGAATTGCACCTTCATCAACGACGGCGGGGGAGATTCATCATCGCCCCGTCACCGGCAGCATGCCCATCTGGCCATGTGCGCCAGTTCCCGGAAGCAGCCTCCTCTCGCAAGCACTTTGCCCAATTTCGTCCATCTTGCTGCTGTCTTCCAGGCCCCAAACGCTTGGATGTTCGCTGCTGAGATTATCCAGCGGATGGCTACTAACTCCGATCTTGGACCCGGGGCGCCCAACGCTCATAGGTCGTCCACCCTCGCGCTAAAGCTGGCGATCTTCTTCTCCAGAATTCCGCGCCGGTTTCGTCAGGTTCACAGGATCTGGCTTCTTCTACGTGGCTCGACTCTCTGGTCGCTGTGAATTGCGAGGAACGACGCGGTTTTCAATCAGTCTAGATGGAACTCTGATAGAATTAGAAGGAACATTTGGAAAGGTTTGATCGATTATGCTCGTACTGCATGGGTTGCCACTAAGCTCAACAATTAAAGAGAGACCTCAGTCCAGGATCCAGGAACTTGCCAAGTATGAATTCGTGTGGGGCAAGAAGCAGCTCATGTGTGAGAGGAGGGCGTGCCACATTGCCTGGCATGGGCGGACTCTTCGTCCATCAATTCTCTCAGCTAGATAGTCCCTCCTGCCCCGCGTCGGCTCTGATGAGGTGGCTCTGCATTTAATCTTTCCCATGCAATTGATTTGTTTCAAATTGTGCGCAAATAAAAAAAAACCATGTTGCTGCCAATACATAGCCTCTCCCAGTGTCAGGATCCTCTGTTCTCGGATCTGAGCAAGCTTCGTTTCGATCAGTTTTTGTTTCATGGCAAATACTCCATTGCCCACCTTCAATCCCGCCCACCTCGATTCTCAATCATAGTCCGCATTCCTTTAGGGCGGTGTACGATCGTTGTAGTTTCTCTTTTTCGCGCCCTTTGACGTTTTTTTGCCGGGCTTTGTTCAAGGTCCAAGCGAGCTGGACCGGAGTCGGCAAGATGGGGGTGGACGAAGGAGCGCCCCACGTGAAGCCAGGGATTGTGGGCAGGCCCGAGTTCGAGCTGCAGCCGTGGAGGTTATTCACAGCCTCCAAGCCCACGCAGCTATTGACGAAAATCCACGGCAAGTGGTATGACTTGACGGAATTCGAGAAGCGGCACCCGGGCGGGCCGGTGGCTCTGGGCTTAGCGCGCGGGCGCGACTCCACAGTCATGTTCGAGAGCCACCACCAGTTCGCGAACCGGGCCGTGCTGGACGCCATTCTCGCCAAGTACGAAATCGACGCGTCTGACAGCAAGCGTCTGCAGACGCTGGAGCAGAAGCACGGCGTCGTGGAGCACAATTTCGAATGGCCGAGCGCGTTCGGGGAGGCTCTCAAATTTCAGGTGAAGGAGTATTTTCAGGGCGAAGCAAAACGACGGAACGTTTCGTTGCGTGAATCCACGAAAGCGACGCCCGCGCGCTGGACGGAGATCGTGATCTTGGCCGTGCTTTACATCGCCACATTTCCTGGTTTCTTCGGCGGCGACTGGCGATTCTTGGTGCTCTTTCCGCTGACCGCCTGGCTCGTGGGTGTCAATACGTTTCACGACGCCACTCATTTCGCTCTCACCTCCAACTGGCGCATCAATGCCGTCGTTCCTTACATTTACCCCTTTTTCTCTTCGCCGTTTGTGTGGTACCACCAGCACAACATTGGCCACCATAGCTACCCGAACGTGAGCGACCGCGATCCCGATGTGCTCCACTTTTACTGGATAAAGCGGGAGCATCGCGACGTGAAATGGTTGCCCCATCACAAGAATCAAAGCACGTGGTGGTACATGCTGTTCTGGTGGGCCGCGGCTGTGGAGTTTGGAATGTCCACCTTGGGGGATCTGTGGATGTTGCAGAGCAACTTGTACAACGAGGTTGTGCCCATGATGGCCATTTCCGGCCCGCGCCGGATTGTGCACATCGCCGGGCGTGTGTTGACGATCGGCACCATCCACTCGTGGCCGTTCATTTTCCTGGATTCTTGGTCCAAGTGCTTCGGCTTCGCAGTGTTGCCGTATTTGATCTTCTCGATTTTCTTCATGATGAACACGCAGATCAACCATCTGCTTCCCCATACGACGCACGCTGCGGACAAGGATTGGTACAAGCACCAGGTGATCACGGCGCAGGACTTCGGAGTGGGCAGCAAGTTCTGCCATGTTTTCAGCGGCGGGCTGAACTACCAGGTCATTCACCATCTATTCCCCACCGTGAACCACTGCCACCTCCCGCAATTGCAACCCATCGTTGCACGTCTGTGTGAAAAGTATGACGTGACTTATACCACTGCGTCGGGCTATGTTCATGCGATTGCGTTGCACCATGAGCATTCGAAGAGCATGGGTACAAAGGTAGAATATGTTGATTAGCAGGTGCCTGCTACGTCAGGCAGAAAGTTGTGTGATTCATTTTCCGTCCATATAGAAATCGGTGTAGAGTCTGTGGATGCAGAGTCGTAGTTTATCAACCGTCACTCGTACAGTAGCTGGTGTGTGGTCTGCTGAGTGGGGCATGGTTTCTTAGTGGCTGTCATATTTCAAGCACTCAGATCTTTTGCATTCAACATGCACATGAAGGCTGGTGTAACTTAGTATCTAAAGGTTGCTGGGGGTGGGGCACGCTACACTCGGGCTTATCCAAGTAGATGTATTGACACTCTTACTACACTAAATAGGTAGATTAGTGTTAGATAATTATAAGATTTGAAAATATTATGGATTTTTACTCTTGACAAAAAATATTACCAAAGACATTGATTCCAATACTATTGAAAGATCCCCATTTTGACCAATATAGAGGGTAAAAAAATTGATCAACAGTAAAAACTTACAACATGTTTATGTAAATTAGTGTATCTAACACTAATCTACCTATTTGGTGTACCTGTGAAGGTAAATTGATTCTTCTTGTGGGGTTAAAACTGGGACCACCGGAGCTGGGACCACCGGTTCACTGGCTCTGGCCCTGCAAAGGCCGCCCCTCGTTGCAAGTCAGACACCTGCATTTATGGTATATTCTGTCGTTTGAAAAAACGTGGAAATGTTTTTAAAATGGGTTGCATACAGTACTGTAAATACGAAAGCCACGAAACATTCCCTGCACCTTCGTCCCGTGTTAATTTGATTCATCGATTCATACAATGTTGATTACCGTAATTGTACGGGTGCTTTACTTTTGTGTGGAGGCGATTGTTCTCTAAAAGTAAGTACCCTGGTGGTCGGTAGCTCAAGCAGTTTTAATGGTTTCTAGCCAAGTTTACGTAGCATGGAGACAAAAGGAGCCAGGTAATGTGGAGGAAGCTTCCTCACTCGATGTTGCATCTGAAATAACCCTAACCTAGAATCATGTGTTCCAGGAAAGCTATGAGGTGTGCAGGATTTCTTGGCAGAATCAGTCTGCCTACATTTTGATTTTTAAACACACATATGATAAAACAAACAAAATGTAAATCACAATTATTTGCCGATATTTCAATCAGGTTATGAAAAGGTACATATGAGCATATGTTCACATACGAAGTTGTGGGAAAACTTTAGGTTCGAGAAGTGAAACTCTGTCCTCTCTCAAGACTAAGGGTTCTTGTTTAATGCTCCTACTCATAATCCACAACAAAGAGCTTCGACTCCCTCACATAAGTGAATCGCAGCTGATCTCCAAATTTGAGCGCGTTGGCGTTTGCATAGTCTCTCCATCCGCATGTGAGGTTCTTTGTGGCACCCACCACAGGGTCGCCTGAGCACCTCACCGGGAATGTGTCCTTGCTGTTAGGACCCTGTAGGCATACTTCCAGAGGTAACTTGACAACGTGCCAGAACGACGTCGGAATCACCTGCACAACAAGAAATCACGCGAAGATGTGAGCTTGCTGCAGTTCCAAGTTCCAACGTCAGTCCGCACTACCGTGAGGTCCTCAGATGCTAGGGTTCAGAACTGTGCATTATAGCCCGTGAACATGAGAATTGCACACGTTGTTAGAAATGGTTTAAATATTCAAGAGAGACACTATTTTCGCCGTTGACGAGACAAACTGGTTTAGAGATTATTTAGAAGAAGACTGACGGTCAACACATCCGAAACTGAAATCATAAACATAAAGTGACCGATCAGGATATGCTTTTTATGTGGATGGACTACTGTCCAAGTGCCCTCACAAGTCACAACGTCCGAGTGCTTGCTGCTAAACATTCCAAAGAACTGCTTATGATCCTGAACTTTGAAGTTGATGAAACGAAGTAACCTGGACGTGGCCTTGAGAAAGAGATCACCCTAAATCACGGCTGTGCATGCCAAGTAACTTAGGCAGTAACTCAGTCGTCCAGAAGTCACATGAATTGATAAGAAAAAGAGTGAAAGCTTGACAGGCGCATACATGGCCCGTGAATGTCAGTGACAGACATTTCCCATGTCGAAGAACACATCCCTTTCGGATTTCCAGTATATGATATTTTTCATGCATTTCATTGAATTAAAATTAGTGAACAACTTGTTGTAAATTTATATTTGTTATGTAAGTGTACCTCCTAATCGTTAATTTTTTTACTGTTACGCGATACTTCTCTTTTGAGGCGCAGAACATTTAATACCCAGGGGGGACTGTCGCTGCAACTAAGACATCTCCCAAATAAATAAGGGGCTCTGCACTGTGTGAATAGGAGCCTATGATAACTCTGGAAGGCCAACTGACTCTCGGAGAAGCCAATCAGAGGAGTATTTTCTTGTTTCAGGGGCACGAGTTCCAGCCTTGTCGCCGCAACTCTGCCTCTGCACTGAGTATGATGTGCTAATGATTTGGTCACTGCACAATGACTACTTTTGATCCACAAGAGTAAAGGCAAGTAGGTATCAGGTCATACCGTTAGTCAAGGTCTCAAGGCCATTTTGAGCCTTGTGACTTTGGAAGCAGCCATCAATAGTTGGTAGAGATGCATTGAAGGAATGCTAGACTGCTCTACTTCATCCCGTTTGAATTTATTAAAGATAATTAACCTTGATTAGATTAAGATAGGAGACTTACCAGGAACGGATAAGCATTGGTCTCTGCGAGACTCGAAGCTGGAAGGATTTTGATGAAATGGGGATTCTTACGCAGGTCGACAGCTGCACTCCGATCAGTGAAATGAGCATTTTCCGAAGGCAGCACGTTGGAGGTCTTGCGCCCTTGTGCGGGTGAACTCTTCTTAACATTCCGGACAGTGGAAGACATATTCCCTGCCGGAAGATTTTTCTTATGCGTCAGCCGCACTGAGAACCGGTTTGGAGCCGTGAGTGTGAACTCAAGACGGTCGCCTTTGCTCAGCTCGTTGCGCGTCACGAAATTGGGCCACCCCCGCCTCCACATTACTCTGCGGTTTGTCGGTCCATGACGGCATACTTGAGAACCGGAACCAGGCATCGGTCCATGACGGCATACTACCTGAGAACTGGCACCAGGCATCGGTCCTTCCAGAATAATGACCGTGTCCTCCGTGAGGAGCCTCCCATAGCGTCGTACAAAATCGGCCGGAACCTCCTGAAAATAATCACAGTCTCGCAAATTATCAAATGCAAGTCACCGCACATAACGGAAATACAGAGCTATTCAGTTGACCCATCTGCCATGGGCGATACAATTAACCCCTGAGCGTCCACCGTGTATTTTCTGTAGTGTAGGAGAAGTAGAACCCCTGCTGCAAATCAGTTGTAACTTGTGTGAAAATAACTTCAGTGTGACATGATCGACACTGTTGGTCTTGTAGTATAGAACGAGAGCCTTAATTAAGATGACGTATTGCCATCAGAGAACAGAGGTATTAAAATGAGAAAATGCCACCGTGTTGCGGATGGCCACATTGGGCGTTTTAGACGCTTAGAGGTTAATGAAAAAATTGCAGACGTACTCAAAGGCAGAATTCTTACCACGCGTGCAAACTGAGGATTCCCGAAGTGTCCGGTACTTGCTTCTGACATTCGTTTCTGAAAAGTGATTGCGCCGTTGAAGCTGTCGTCTGTGATTTCAGCGTGTCGTTTTATCGGCGTCTTAAATTTGTCGGGGCCAAGGGCAACTGGACGAGCCCGAAAGCTGTCGGAAGGGGATGCTCTAAACTTGCTCTTCGGAAGAACGTGGCTGCTGCTTGAAGGAGAGGTCGTGTCGGTGGATATGGAATTAGACCGGCGATCCAGATTCTTCCGAAGCACGTAAATTACAAACTCGGACGTGGCAGGAAGGGAAACGATTAGCTTGTCGCCTTTCCGTAGGCCGTTGTCAGACAAGAATGCTCTCCATTGAGTGCAGAAACGCACTCTGAATCTCACGGAGTAGCAGACTTGGATTTGCGCGGGCCATACTTTACTTCCAGATTCGAGCCGGAGCCTTGCCATCTGCTTCATGTTCTCGCCATGGTCACGCACGAAATATGCAGGAATTTCCTAACCAACACAATCACCAAAATCCCGTGGTTAATTAGCAGAGACCATATGTAGCAATTCCTTTTCTATGATTAGCCCCCAAGCGTCTACTGGGTATTTTCTGTAGTGTAGGAAAATTGGACCCCCTGATGCAAAGTATCTGCATGTTGTGTGAGAATTAATGACTTGAGTTTAACACGACCGACACTGCTGATCTTGTAGTATTGAACAAGAGCTATAAATCAGAAATCCGGGGTGAAATGAGAAAATTCAGTTGCAAAATTCAGCGATGCAGAAAATTACAGCAACATTAAAGATCTAGAATATATTTCCGTTTGCCATACCAGCTGACTCTGCGTCACTTTGGTTAAGAAGCAAGGAACTCCAGCAATATCAAGCCTCTTCCAAATCTCCATGAACCTGCTCAACCTACCGGCGTAATCGTCATCCATGGTTGTTAAACCTCACAACTCTCCGATCGGATTATCTCTATCTCATCAACACACTGAGCCAATTCCTCGAGCTTGCAAACTTTATCAGAGCTAACGGGAGACGCACACCGAAGGCGAATGCATCTGCTTACAACTCCCTCATTGCATTACAAGTGCCCCATAAGGCAAATGCATTTAGCGACTGAGGGAAACTGCATCGAGAGTGAAATCTGCGCACCCATGCTGACCGAGATCACTCTCACACGCGCAGAATTGACATTGGCAAGCCATCACCACATATGTCCAGAGAAACTAAGTTAGAAGCTTCAGTTGGCCTGGCTGGATTTGCAGAAAATATCCTGGCACATGGCAGGTATCGTGTGAAATGTTGATTCAATTCTGCTAATCGTCTCATCAACCAGAGCATTGATGGCCCTGCACTACTTTCTGCCTGCTGATGAAGTGAAGGCGTGATGATGCAATTAGGGTTTGGACGATACAGCCTCTGTGTAGCTGGAATTACGGGCGTGAGAGGTGACCTGCTTTTATTGCAGCTTTCTGCACCCCAGGCTGTTTTGTTTTACCCGACTGTGTATTCTCTGTAGTGTAGAAAAATTGGACCGGCTTCAAATCACCTTTTGTGTGAAAATGATTTCATTTTGATACGATCGACATTGTTGATCTTGTAGTATAGAACAATAGCTTTCAGATGATCAATGTATCGCAATAAAAAAGAACCAAGGTAAAATGAGAACATTTCATCGTTCCAAAGTTCCACTAGAAGAAAAGAGGGACTTAGACACTGAGCATCTTCACTCAGATGTGACCAAACGCACTCAGATGTGACCAAACTCACTCAAATGTGTCCAAATTCACTCAGAAATCCCACTCTAGGCTGAGTGAAGAAGTCCCTTGTTTCTTTTAGTGTTCAGTGATGCAGATAACTATATTGGACGTTTTAGATGCTTAGGGGTAAATGCCACTGCCTAGCCGCCGAACATGCATGTGATAATGTGGTTCTCGAACATTGTAACAATCACAAGGTGGTCTTGAATGTAGAAGTGACGTTAATTCCTAAATGCCAACAATCCTCTTTAGATTTGAAGAATTGCAAAGATGCATTGTAAATTGCAACTAAGAGGGATATTCTGAATTCGATATGATGAATGAATAAAAGTTTTGAATCTATTCAAATGGTTAGATCTATGATTGCAAGACCTAATACTTTTGTATAAAATTCGAAATGTAAAATTGAAGTTCTTTTGTAATTTGATTATGAATAAAATATTGATAATATGTGCATGAAATTTGTTGTGATCGGTTCAAATGTTATACTCTAAGTGTAGTGAAGATTTTATGGTTGCTTATTTTTTTGAGTTGATGTTTTCAAGAGCACTTTTGATTCGTCTCGTGCTAAGATCTTAGAAATTTTTAGTGTAAATGTGTGGTATAAAATGAAGCATAAAATTTTCACTAATCATCCCCTTTCTAATTGGATCACACATGCATGAAGCTATCTTGCTATAGAATTATGTAGTATTGTTTTACTTGCCAAAAATGCATGACGGATGAGAAATTGAATGAAATTTAATTGTGTGCATTAGGCCAAAAATGCCTAACATAAGGGGTTAAAAGATCTACAACCTATTGTAAGGGTAATTATGTCTTGTAGGTTGACATATATCCAATGGTGATGATCTCTTCATATTACACCATAATATTTTATAGCTATGCATCACAAACTTTCCTTGTGTACATTGTTTGGTGTCAAAACAATTGATTTATTGTTTAGTATTGAAACAATGCAAATATAGTGTTGTAACAATGTTGAAGCAACTCTCTTGCTGCACAATATACAATAGCAACTCTCTTATATTGAAATAATATTCTTATATGATATAGTGAAACATGAAGTTTCACACAGACTACATATTATATTGTTGGATTGCTAAATCATTGCAATAGCTAAATGCCCACCGCCCTCTCTAGATTTGGAGAATTGCAAAGATGCATTATAAAATACAACTAAGGGATGTTTTGAACTTGATGTATGAATAAAAGTTGTACTTTTTGAATCTTAGATTCTATCCATACGGTTAGATTTGCAATTGCTATCACCCATATGTTTGAATAAAATTTGAAACTTAAAATTCAAAATTCTCATATAATTCAATTATGAATAAGATATTGACAACCTATGGATGAAGCTTGTTGTGATAGGTTGAAATGTGATACTCTAAGTGTAGTGATTTTCAAAAAAGAATTGGTTACTTGATTTTACTAGTTGATTATTTCAAGAGCACTTTTGAACTAAGATCTTAGAATTTTTTGGTGAACCACTGCAATAGGAAATGAGGCATTAAAAATTCACAAATCATCCCCTTTCTAATCGGTTCACACATGCATGAAACTTTCCATAAAATATATGGTAAAAACTCCAATTGTACAGTCGTGACCTAAACATTAAAGTTTACAACATTTCTTTATAGATCAACTCCATTTTGTGATTCATCAAACATTTTATAACACACTTTTGAAATTGGTGGTAGATCTAGACATTAAAGGATTAAAGATAAGGAAGATTAGTGGTATTTTCAAAAAAATCCCAAAAATGAATTATTTGTGATTTTCTAAAATCAAAAGTAGTTTTTGACTAGGTTGCTTGTAAATCAAACCATGTCCAAGTGCTCATGAAAACATGTGACAACGATGCAGTTTGTTGCGTTAATTGGAGAAATTTACACAATGGTTCTAGTAGCATTCTTGGTTTTGGGTAAATCCAAGCTAGGACAATTATGCCTTCGCAACTATCATGTCGGATTTGGCACAAACCAATCTAGTTTTTAAAATAATATGAATTGTATATGCATGCAACAATAATAGTTCCGCTATTGGAATCGTTGTACCAAACTTTAGAAAATATTGGTAGCGGAACATACCTCCATTTTTTTTCTCTCTTAAAAGTAATGTGGTATGCAAAAAAAATGAAAATATTAATAGATTCAATCAGAAGATCTTAAATTTGACTTATATAAACACGCAATTCGCTATTTATGCACTTGGCCAAGTGCGTTCATTTCATGAGCAAATCGTGCTTAAAAAATTTGTGTAAAAAGCTCTCTAAAAAACAGCGATTTTGTCTTTCTACAAATCACTTACATTGTAAACAAACAATTCTTTTATTTATTTTTTATTCTTATCTTTATCTTTTCTTTTATCTTTTCTTTATCTTGTCTTCTTTCTTGTCTTCTTTTTCTTTTCCTTCTAGTCTTCCTTCTTGTCTTCTTCTTCTTTTTCTATTTTTTTCTTCATACCTCTTGTAGCAGCCGCAAATCCTACACCCGCACCGAGGAAAAAAAACCTTTTTTTTTTTTTTTTTTTTTTTTTTTTTTTCGTCTTCTTTTTTGCTTAGGGCTCATGAACCCTAAAAATAGAAATTTTAAAATTTTAAAAATTAGGGTTCAGCCAGCGGCGGCTGAACCTAAACGGTGGTGGAGGAAAAAAAACCAAAAAAAAAAAAAAAAAAGTTTTTTTTTTTTCTATTTTTAGGTTACTGACGGCTGAGGGTGCGCGGCCGCGCACCCTCAGCCTCTTTTATCCTCTCTCCTCTCCCTCTCTCTCCATCCCTCTCTCTCCATTCCTCCCTCTCCATCCCTCCCTCTCCATCCCTCCCTCTCCATCCCTCCCCTCTTCTCATATATATAGGGGAGAGGAGACGTCTCTCTCATTCATTCTTCAACTCCTTCTCCCTCCCCTCACCTCTCCCCTATATATATACAGTGACTGTCAAAACTGATCAAACATTTGCAAACACTTCATTCAATCCTTGGTGGACAAGAAATGAACACATAAAAATGGAGCTGGTAATTTTATTAACATACTATGTAATAAATAGTACATATTAGAGGAAATACGCCTTCCATATTAGAGCTCTAAACAGATTGAGAAAAATCCAAAGTCCACCTAGGCATTTGATCAGTTTTGCCAACCCATGAAAGATGATCTCTCAATACTTTGTCCACCTCCCTTTTGCTGCTTTTACAGCTGCAATTCTATGTGGCATACTTTCTACAAGCCTCCTACAATCATCTGGTGTAATTGAGTGGAAAACTTCTACCACACGATCCCATAATTCTAATAATCCATTTGGAGGTCTTTCATATTGATTGAGTCTCCGTTTGAGAATTGACCAAAGGTGTTCAATGGGATTCAAATCAGGCGATTGAGCAGGCCAAGGTAGAAGAGCAAAAGGTTGCCGTGAGAACCACTCTTGAAGCATCTTTGTTGTGTGAATGGGAGCATTGTCTTGTTGAAAGATAACACGAGAACGGTCTAAGTTGAACTTGGAAATTACCCTGTGGACATTTTCCTCTAGAATGTCACGATAACGAATCTGATTAATGCGCCCCTCCACTTTGCATATCAATCCAGGTCCATGCATGCACATACACCCCCAAACCATAATCCCTCCACCTCCATGTTTCACTGTTTGACTGATAGTTCGTTCCGAAAGCGGCATCGCCTCTCGTGTCCAACACCAAACTCTTCCGTCTGAGTTGAAGCGGTTGATTTTACACTCATCTGAGAAGATTACTCGACTCCAATCCTCTATGGTCCAGTGTTCGTAGACACTAGCGAACTCTAAACGTGCCTTTACATTTTTGAGAGAAAGATGTGGTTTTTTGACCTTTGTTTGCGAACGTAAACCAGCTCTATGAAGTGCACGTTTGATAGTATGAGAGCTCACTTTCACTCCCAATACTTGTTGCGAAGACCTTGCTAAATCTGCACAAGTACCCACTCTTCCCCTCACCATTTCTAATACACACCTTCGTTCCTGTGCTCTATTCAACTTTCGAGGTCTACCTCCACGCAAGCGGTTTACATCTGAAACATGTACCTGACGAAGGTTATGAACACTTCCCACACTCACATGCAAAGTATTTGCTATCTCCCTGTGTGAATATCCTCTCTGGAGCATCGAAACTATGTTATCTTGAGTTTGTCGAGATAATGCTTTGGGCATCTTGAAACACTAAAGAAGAAGGCCTATACAGTAGCAATAATTGTGTACACAGCTATCAGAGACTAGAGAATTCAAAGTTCTATGAGTGCCAGTGGAAGATCTCTCACAAATCTGTGCACATCACTTCATGAGATATTGCATTTCATGGAGTGTCAAAAGTGATCAAATGAGAGAGATGGTCACTAACCATCCATCTGTCCACACAAATGCATTGCCATCTGTACAATTACGTTGATAAGTATCTCAACTTATAATAGATTGTGATTAACCTCTAAACCAGAGCATGCCACTTGCCAGATTGCAATTAATGACAATCGAACTTGTAATTATCCAATGTATGATCAGTTTTGACAGTCACTGTATGAGGAGAGGGGAAGGAGAAGAAGAGGAAGAAGAGTCTTTGGGTGCGCGGCCGCGCACCCCAGCGACTAAAAATAGTAATTTTTAGAAAAAGTCAAAAAAGTCTTTTTTTTTTTTTTTTTTTTTTTTTTTTTTTGGGCAGCTGTCATTCAGGGTTCAGCAGCACCACGGCCAACCCACAAAAAAAAAAAAAAAAAAAAAAAAAAAAAAAAAAAAAAAAAAAAAAACTTTTTTTTTTTTTTTTTTTTTGGTTTGCTCCCATTGTTTAGGGTTCAGCAGCCACAACTGAAGAAAAAGTAGAAGAAAAAAAAGACAACGAAGACAAAAAGGAAGACAAAAAGAAAGACAAAAAGAAGACAAGAAAGAAGACCAGAAAGAAGACGAGAAAGAAATCAAGATAAAAAAGAAAAGATAAAAGAAAAGATAAAGATGAGAATAAAAATTTATTAAAATAATTATTTGTTTACAATGTAAGGGATTGAAGAAAGACAATAATCGTTGGTTTTTTTAAAATAAAAGTTAGACAAATAAAATCATGCGCTCGGGGACGAAGTGCATGATTATATAGACAAGTGCGTAAATAGCGAATTGTGTGTTTATAGATGAAAAAAGTGCACATTTTGTCCAAAAATGTTGGATAATATACAAACCATGGGGTCTTTGAGGGCACGATGCCATTTTAGAGTAATTTCAGCAAAATCCAATGTTTTTGATTGGGCAAGACCTGACTAAAATGCATGGGCAGGAAGCTTCTAGCGTGGCTTTCCTCTTTTTTTATGGTTGTTGAAGGTTTCGAGCTCAGTTAGGATTTGGAGCTCCAATGTTGCAACCATGGTTGTGCACATGTTGTTTTGGAGGGACACTGTCTTAGTTGTTTGTCAATCGATGTTCGTACATTGCGTGGATTGTTTGTGGTTTAGGGTTTCATGACTCATTTTCCTATTTAAAGTAAGCTTATGTGACTAGGTTTGCTCTTGTCGGTTAGATTTGTAGGTGAATGTGTGTTACCTTCTTCTTTGCTTCTTTAGGGCCTTGTGTTTGTAGGATATGCTTCGCATAATTTGTTTCTTATTAGGTTTTATGTCACAATTGGCTCCAAACTTACAAAAGAAGTGAGATGAAATTGATTTTGAAGTTGCTTCCAACTTGATAGGTCAGCATCACGGCATACTAATCTATGATGAATTTTAGACTTTTCTTGGACATTTTCAATTTTATTGCGTCTAATTCTTGTATCGGTGCTAAGAGCGTTAGCGTTTGATAGTATGTTGCTACAGTTGATAAGAAATTAGAAAGCGCTTAGATTCAACATTGTGGACTTGAATCTTTAGAAGTTTGTCTCGTGTCCACATCTATCCTCAAAATTGTAGTTTGATCCTATTGAGGTAATTGATGCAACGTAGTATTGCTAGAAGCCAAAGACGTACGGGTGCTAAATAATGGTGTGTGGGAGGAGGGGTTAGGCATGGGCTGATCTCTAGAGTGTCCTTGTGATGAGTTATCCCATATGGTTTGTCCATGGTGACCTCCTAGTGTACACTACTTAAGGTGGAAGGCCTTTGAGTAAAGATCATCTCTTTCTACGCATTCCTTGTGTTTGTGTGTGTGCCTTGTGCAATCTTCTCTACCTTCAATAGGTTATGGGCCCACTCATGTGTGTTTCATGAGTATTAGATTGCATTTGTGCAAGTATTTTGAGGTCGGTGCGCAACGGGCGGTTTTGGAGCATTGTTGGAGGTTTTGGAGCTTGTTGAAGCGTTGGTGTTTCTTGGAGGTGTGCATGGGCTGAAGTTACATGTTGGAGCACTCTCTTTGGTCAATTTCTTCCCTTGATCTCCTTCTTTTCTTTCTTCTATCTCTTCGTTGCGAGTGGAACTTCGTTTGGTTCAATTGTGAGCATTTGAGTAAATGCAAGTGATTTGTGAGGTGTGAAGGCTCTCGTGGAGGGTCTACCATCTGATCCTAGTGATTAGGCACTTGCTTTGAGGTGTTGCATGTGTTTCATGCTCTTGGGGTGCTCAAATTTTCATTTGGAGCTAGTTTGTGCACAAAGGTGCGGTTTTGAGCAATTTCAATGCGATTGGGGTTTTGAGGGACTTGTGTGAGTTCATGTGCATTGAGTGAGTGCTCTTGAAGGACACAAAGGTGTCATTGACGTGCATTGAGTGTTTGGGGACACTAAGGCGTCGTATTGAAGCATTTGGAGTTGTTTTGAGCTCCATTGAGTGATTTGAGGGGTTTTGGTGAGCCTCTTTGCATTTTTGGGTGAGGGTTCTCACATTTGAGTGTTGGGAGGCGTGTGTGGAGCACAAAAGTGCTGATCTAGTGTTTGGGGTTGTTTTAAACCCATTGGGTGCACAAAGGTGCAATATCAAAGCAAAAAAAATCACAAAAACAAAGTTGTGTGTTTGAGTTTGAGGTTTCATTTGTGTGGGGAGGCATACGTAAGTGAGGATCATGGCATCTTTTGAGGGTGAGGGTCCCAAGGTCGTGGACAAGTTCGATGGGGTGAATTTCCACTTGTGGAAGTTCAAAATGGAGATGGTGATGGCCGAGAAGGAGTTGTGGGAGATTGTCGAGGGTAGTGAGGAACCTCCTTTCTCTTCTACGGATCCTAGGATCATGCAAGCGTACACGAGGAGGGAGAAGAAGGCATTTGCCATTTTGGCACTCAACCTCGCGGATTCGCAACTTGCGCACATTCGTTCGTGCAAGACACCCGCGGAAGCATGGTCCAAGCTTTGCAACATTCACGAAGCGAAAACATTGGCCAACATTTTGTTTTTGAGGCGCAAGTTCTTCACCATCAAGATGGGCGAAGAAGATGACATGTTGGCGCACATCAACAAGGTCAAGGCTCTCGCGGATCAACTCAACGGTTGCGACGTGTCGGTTACGGATGGTGACATCGTGATGACACTTTTGGAGAGCCTTCCATCATCATACGAGTACCTCATCGTGGCGATGGAGTCAAGACCCATTACGGAGCTCACATTGGACTATGTGACCTCACGGTTGTTGCACGAGCTTTCGCGGCGAAAGGAGAACGAGTCTCGAGAAGATGGAGCGGCACTCGTGGCGAAGCAATCCAAGAATGGAGGCGGTGGGAGCTCAAGCGACAAGGTGTGCTTCTATTGTGGTAAGAAGGGCCACATTGCCAAATTTTGCTTCAAACGCAAGAGGGATGAGAAAGGGGAGAGTGCAAACAACACTAAAACTCGTGACGATGATGAGTACGCATTTACGGCTAGATATGAGGCAAGCATGAGCGATGGCATCGAGGGTGATGCAAGCATGAGTGATGGTATCGAGGGTGATGCAAGCATGAGTGATTGGATTGAGGTTGGTGATGAGTATGCAAACATGGCAAGCAATGTATCGTGCAATGGTAGTACGAGTGATTGGATTGTTGATTCGGGGGCTACAAGCCACATGTCACCACATAAAACTTGTTTTCATTCGTATGCTCTCATTAATCCAAGGAGAGTGATTTTGGGAGATGATACGGTGCTTGAGGCCGTTGGCAAGGGCCAAATTGTTGTAGACACCGAAGTGAGGGGTCGTGTGAAGACAATCACTATCAAAGATATCCTCCACGTTCCCAAACTAACGGCAAATTTACTATCGGTGAGGCAACTAGTGGCAAAGCACTTGAGAGTAGAGTTTAGTGATAAGGGGTGTTATGTGTTGTCACCGAGTCGAGATGAGGTGGCCATCATTGAAGAACACGAGGGCTTGTACCACATCAAGTTCTCCAAGGTGCATTCGAAGGAATCGGCGGCGTTGGCGCATTCAAACTTGAAGGACGACAAGTTGGCGTTGTGGCATCGTCGACTTGGCCATTTGAACATCAAGAGTGTGAAGACACTACGCGGCATGGTAAGCGGTATGGATCTTCATCAATTGAAAGTGGATGCTTCTACATTCACGTGTGAAGGTTGCATTGAAGGCAAGCAACAACGGTTGCCATTTGCGGGTGAAGGGGCGACACGGGCCACAAAAGTTTTGGAGATCGTGCATTCGGATGTATGTGGCCCCATGAAGACCACATCGATGGGAGGTTGCAAGTACTTTGTGACCTTCATCGATGATTTTTCAAGGAAGATATGGCTCTACCCTATCAAAGCCAAGAGTGAGTGCTTTGAGAAGTTCAAGGAGTTCAAGACATTGGTGGAGAACCAATCCGAGTTGAAGATCAAGGTGTTTCGGTCGGACAATGGCGGCGAGTACATGTCCAAGAAATTTGACGAGCTTTTGAAGAATGAAGGCATCGCACGCCAAACTTCGGCCCCGTACACGCCTCAACAAAATGGAGTTGCGGAGCGCGCAAATCGCACCATTGTAGAGATGGCGAGGAGCATGTTGCACGCTCAAAACTTGAAGTTGGACCTTTGGGCGGAAGCGGTGGTGAATGCGGTATACACACGCAATCGGTGTCCAACAAGCGCGGTTGAAGGCATGACGCCGGAGCAAGCGTGGAGTGGGAGGCAACCATGTGTTGCACACATGCGCATCTTCGGATGCATTGCATATGCGAAGGTTCCCGACGAACGGAGGACGAAACTCGAGGCTAAGGCCTTGAAATGTGTGTTTCTTGGGTATTGTGAAGGTACCAAGGCGTATAGACTCATGTCGGTGGACACGAGGAAGATCATTCGGTCACGTGATGTGACATTTTGTGAGGAGTCTACGATGGAGGCTCCTTTGGAGGTTGGTCCAAGTGGGAGTAGTGGAGACGTTTTGGTGGACACACCCTCCAAGTCTCCTAGTGTTGTTGATGTAGGTGATGATGACGGTGATGACGAAGCTGGCGACACGGAGGTTGTTGAAGCGCCATCGAGCTCAAAGGCCAAGAATGGCGCAAAGGGCACGCAAGAGGAGCAAGTTTCTTCAAGCGAGCGGCGGTACCCCGAGAGATCGCGCAAGCCACCTGGAGAATGGTGGAAGAACCAAATCTTCCCTCAAGTGGAGGACGAGCATGCGAATGTGGCATTATCGGATGGTCCATTGACCATTCGAGAAGCCATGCAAGGTGAGGATGCGGTCAAGTGGGAGCGCGCCATGCAAGAGGAGTACGACTCTCTAATTGCTAACGGTACGTGGCAATTAACTCCCATTCCAAAGGATCGCAACCCCATTGGTTGCAAATGGGTGTTTCGGACAAAGAGGGATGTCTCGGGTATTGTTGTGCGTCACAAGGCAAGATTAGTAGCCAAGGGGTTCGCGCAAGTGCATGGGGTGGACTTTCACGAGACATTTGCTCCCGTGGCCAAGTTCACCACCATTCGATGCATTCTTGCCATTGGAACGGCCTTGGACTTGGAGATGCATCAAATGGATGTGAAGACCGCATTTTTGAATGGCGATTTGGAGGAGGACATCTACATGGTGCAACCTGAGGGGTTTGTGCAACAAGGTAAAGAGCACCTTGTTTGTAAGTTGCAAAAATCATTGTATGGGTTGAAACAATCTCCAAGAGCGTGGTACCAAAAGATTGACACGTTCTTGCTTGCACACGGGTTTACTAGGAGCATTGCGGATCATAGTCTCTACTTCATGCAAGAGGGGCAAAATGTGGTGATTGTGATCATATATGTTGATGATTTGATCATTCTTGCAAGCCTCATGAGTTTAATGAATGCATTAAAAGGCATGCTTGAGAGAGAGTACGAGATGAGTGATCTTGGAGAATTGCACTTTTGTCTTGGTGTTGAGTTTGTGCGTGATAGGGCTACACGCACTATCACCATGAGTCAAGGCAAGTATGTGATGGACGTGCTCAAGAGATTCGGGATGGAGGATTGTAAGCCCGTGGCAACACCATTGGATGCAAACTCCAAGCTCGTCAAGCTTTCGGAGGAGGAGTATGCGATGGAGGCTAAATCGATGGCGGAGGTGCCATACAAGCAAGCGGTGGGGTCGTTGATGTATGCGATGATTGCGACACGGCCCGACCTTGCGTATCCAATTAGCGTGGTGAGTCAACACATGGCGAGACCGGGCTCGATGCATTGGATGACGGTCAAGAGGATCATGCGTTATTTGAGGGGCACAAGCGATGTGAAGTTGTGTCTTGGAGGCAAAGACATTGTGTTGAGCGGCTATTGTGACGCGGACTACGCGGGAGACACGAGCGATCGAAGATCGACAACGGGCTACATGTTCAAGGTCGGATCGGGAGCGGTGTCGTGGAATAGCAAGTGGCAACAAACGACGGCGACATCAACGGTGGAGGCCGAGTACATGGCTACGAGCCATGCCACGAAGGAGGACATTTGGTTGAGGCAACTAATGGTGGATGTGGGTTGCACACAAGGTGAGGCTACAACGATTATGTGTGACAACCAAGGGTGCATTTCACTTGCAAAGAACCCTACACATCATTCACGCACGAAGCACATTGATGTGCAATACCACTTCATTCGGGAGAAGTTGGAATTGGGAGTTATACATTTGGAGTATTGCCCAACGGAGCACATGGTGGCGGATGTGCTCACAAAGGGTCTTTGTAGAGACCGACACCAACGATTAGTAATAGCATTTGGACTTAGAGGCTTTGGCTCTACGCAAAGTGGGAGTATTGAGGTAATTGATGCAACGTAGTATTGCTAGAAGCCAAAGACGTACGGGTGCTAAATAATGGTGTGTGGGAGGAGGGGTTAGGCATGGGCTGATCTCTAGAGTGTCCTTGTGATGAGTTATCCCATATGGTTTGTCCATGGTGACCTCCTAGTGTACACTACTTAAGGTGGAAGGCCTTTGAGTAAAGATCATCTCTTTCTACGCATTCCTTGTGTTTGTGTGTGTGCCTTGTGCAATCTTCTCTACCTTCAATAGATCCTTGTATATAATTATAAGATGCTAGGCCTGAGCGTGTTAGTTTATAGGATGTAGAATTATGTGTCTACGTTCAACGATCAATGACACGGGTTATGTATGGCAGTAAAGAATAGGTCCCACTTGACTTCCATCGCCTATGTTTCTTTCCTTTGTTCTTGCACTTTAACTAGTGGATTAATCGGATTGATTTTTTGGTTTGTGCACCATCTCCAAAAAATGAATTTTGAATGTTTTTAATAGCAAAATTCATAGTTGCTTGACATAGACACTCAAAAATTGTTTCAATATTAACTTTTGGTCACCTAATGAATTGAAACAAGATTTCATCAAATCAACTTTCTCTTTTTCCTAGTTTTATCATTTCAAAATTCAAATTGAAAAAAAAATTAGAAATTAATAATTAATAATTAATAAAGGTAGTTTCTTAAAATATTTTAATTATTCAAAAACATAAAACATGGTTTTGTTTCTATTATAGTGACGTTGATCATGGGACTAAGTATCTTCGATAAAGAAATTATTTGGATAGTTTTATTAAGCACTCCACTCAAACATATGCAGTGAGTGATACCTTTGATGTCTTTTTATATACTTTTAGAACATCATACATCCCTATTCAAATGTAGTTCATCTAGATGAAGAAAGGGAGCCCTTCTATTGGGGCCCGTATCCCTATTTTTAAATGAATTGTTTTAGCGGCGTTGGAGGCCGCCGTACATCTTCAGTTTATTTAGGTAGGGTTTGTCTTTTGGCATCCTATGTTTTTCACCTCACTGGACTTTGCCTTTCACTTTAGCTTACATTCCACGCACCTTTCTTTTCATCTTAGCATGCCTTTCACACGCCATTAATTTCCTGTCAGATTCCACTAAAAATATCGCTTGACAATGTACAGTAAACGGAAATGCGTGCATTCCACGCAGCTTTCTTTTCACCATAGCGTGCCTTTCACGCGCCATTAATTTCCTGTCAAAGTCCACCAAAAATAACGCTCGACAATGTACAGTAGACGGAATGCGTTCATTCCACGCACCTTTCTTTTCATCTTAGCGTGCCTTTCACGCGCCATTAATTTCCCGTCACATTCCACCAAAGATAATGCTCTACAATGTACAGTAAACGGAAGTCTTCTAAGACACTTCGTTCAAATCTCCCCGTATCCCTAATTTCTCAACATTCTTGAGATAGAGACATAGGGACAATGTTGAATATGCTTATTATTATTTATTTTTATATATGTATGTGTTTCTTGACGTTTCCTTAATTACTTATTTAAAATCATGTTTATTACCTTTATCTAGCTTTCTAAATAATTCAACTTCTATTAATTTGGTTTTGACCATTTGGGCATTTAGAAATAAATATTTAATTATCTCTTTGCTTAATCTCTATTGAGTGTCGAAATGGTAAAATTGAATACTTTTATATTTATAAGATTTTAAATAAGTGATTTAGGAAACGTCAAGAAACATATACATATAAAAATAAAAATAAAAATAAGCATATTCAACATTGTCCCTATGTCTCTATCTCAAGAATGTTGAGAAATTAGGGACACGGGGAGATTTGAACGAAGTGTCTTAGAAGACTTCTGTTTACTGTACATTGTAGAGCATTATCTTTGGTGGAATGTGACGGGAAATTAATGGCGCGTGAAAGGCACGCTAAGATGAAAAGAAAGGTGCTTGGAATGAACGCAGTCCGTTTACTATACATTTTCGAGCGTTATTTTCGGTGGACTCTGATAGGAAATTAATGGCGCGTGAAAGGCACGCTATGGTGAAAAGAAAGCTGCATGGAATGCACGCAGTTCCGTATACTGTACATTGTCGAGTGTTATTTTTGGTGGAATCTGACAGGAAATTAATGGCGCGTGAAAGGCATGCTAAGATGAAAAGAAAGGTGCGTGGAATGTAAGCTAAAGTGAAAGGCAAAGTCCAGTGAGGTGAAAAACATAGGATGCCAAAAGACAAACCCTACCTAAATAAACTGAAGATGTACGGCGGCCTCCAACGCCGCTAAAACAATTCATTTAAAAATAGGGATACGGGCCCCAATAGAAGGGCTCCCTTTCTTCATCTAGATGAACTACATTTGAATAGGGATGTATGATGTTCTAAAAGTATATAAAAAGACATCAAAGGTATCACTCACTGCATATGTTTGAGTGGAGTGCTTAATAAAACTATCCAAATAATTTCTTTATCGAAGATACTTAGTCCCATGATCAACGTCACTATAATAGAAACAAAACCATGTTTTATGTTTTTGAATAATTAAAATATTTTAAGAAACTACCTTTATTAATTATTAATTATTAATTTCTATTTTTTTTTTCAATTTGAATTTGAAATGATAAAACTAGGAAAAAGAGAAAGTTGATTTGACGAAATCTTGTTTCAATTCATTGGGTGACCAAAAGTTAACATTGAAACAATTTTTGAGAGTCTATGTCAAGCAACTATGAATTTTGCTATTAAAAACACACAAAATTCATTTTTTCGAGATGGTGCACAAACCAAAAAATTGAGTAGATGATAACACTTGGATGACATCTACAATATGTGGTTGGATTAATGTAATCACACATGTTATAATGTTCTTAAAGTTTATTTTTGAAGAACTATTTTAGTTTATGATTATATCCCAAATACAAAAGAACTTGTTATCTAGTGAAATTTGGAATGATTAGGTGAAAGTGAATGATGAACAATATCGAATTAAAATGTTAAATTATTGTCTATTAACATGTCATTTAATTACTTTTAGAAAGATCTCAAGCCGGGATCTCAAGGCACCCTCTACCAAACAAAAATAGTAGTCATGTAAAGAAATACACTACTTTTGAAACATTGTGGTTTTAGCAAATCAATTTGAAAGTGTCATAAATATGATTTTGATGAATTTCTAAATGTCAAAATTTCTAAATTCAATTTGAAAACATTCCACCGTCCTTTCTAAACTTGACCAACAAATTTCCTCTAATCAATATATCTTATTAATGCCTTTTGAAGATGAAACTCAACAAAATTTGAGAAATCACATTAGGGGGTGTTACGACGTTTTCGAGAAGTTGATTCTTTGAAGATCGAGAACTTGAGGGGAGAATTCAAGAGCCCAATTGTGGCCATTTTTTACAAACTAGGCTATGACACCCATTGTTAGAGTGTGAAAAATGAGAACAATAGCAAAATGGGGGAATTTACACGTACTTCATTCTTAACGCAAATTTGCAATCAACGATAGGGATAAAAAATTCTCCATCAAGACTCAAACTCACGTCCAATCTTCACTTTAGGAGGCTAAAAATAAAGTTTATCAATTTTCAAAGAATTGGTCCTTTACAACTCAAGCAAAAAAAGCCACATATTCATTCTTTGAAGATTGAACAAGGAAAGAAAGCAGTGTGATACAGTCCCTATCTATATTGTTAAATGACGTGTGTCACGAATTCATCCAAATCAATGGTCATGTTCTCATTCATACAAATTTTCATCCAATAAGATGAAGGTACTATGCTTCACAATTTCATGCAAAATGGAGAAAGTTCAAATCTGAGCATGGTACTATTGCATTGCAATGGGCTTTGTTCTAATTATATGATGAATCTAGATTATGGCCAAAAAATCTTAAGCAATGAAGGATTACACCAGTGATTTTAGGATGTGTGCATGACGGATGATAAAATGTGCATGACGCATTCTATACATCGTTCAAAAAAAATGAATGCTTGGGTAGTAAGGGTTAAAAGATATACCGATTGATTTAATAGTGCAACATGTAATAATCAATGGGGAGGGAAATTTTTGATGTAGTCAATTCTACTCTCCACACATACTCTTAACAACAATGCCAAGAGTCTATTTCTTTTTACTTTAGGCTTTTATTTCAAACAACAATATGATATTTTTCTTCTCTCAAAGTTTAACGCAATTAGTTTTTTAGTAGAAGAGTGTCATTTGCATGTTCTGTATAGTGAATGCAAAACTTTCTATATTTCTTTTTGAATTGTAGAGAAGAGGGAATACTTACAACTACCATAGAATGTCATAACACTTCTATGCAAAATTTATTGTGGGGGTTGTCTTCATACAATAAAAATTATGTACTCATGTAGCCCACATTCTTTAGAAATATTGTAGCTAATAGTATTTGCACAAAAATTGTATTCATATGACGATTCTCAACTTGTAAATAATACTATTTTTAGAATTTATTGATGTCGCCTACTTATCCTACTATGATTATATTGAAAAGGGCACTTGGGATTGTAGGAGCCACTAAAGTGGTTTAAATTCCATTTCACTTACTTTTATTACATTTTTAAATGTGATTTCTTGTAATGTAACATTCTAATTGTGACAGTGAAAGTATAGGGTGAGTTTTGAAATGGACATGTTCATTTTTTGAGATTTGGTGAGAGAAAAAGGATGTTATATTAAAACCTATAGTAATATAAAGAAGTTTGTCTATATAAATTAACTCAAATCTGAAGCTTTGTCTTGGTCTCTTGGAAAATAGAACTTGTTAAGTCATAGTTTATAGGATTTTTTGAAACTCAATTCATTAAGCATTGAAAATGAAGAATGGGAGATTATCAAGTTCGAACAAAAGTACACTTCTCTATAGTTTGTCACCAAACCTTTCATCTTTTGTCTAAAAAATTAAAGATGAAGTACAAGGAGATAGAAATGAAGTTTAGAATTCAATAAATTCACAAATATCTATATATTATAAAATAATACTTCCTCCATTCCATAAAAGATGATGCTTTTGAGAAAAAATTCTCATATTACTTGATGCAAATCATTTATTCAATTTAAAGTTGTTGTTTTACACATGGAGTATTTTTTGTCTGCAATGTTTCTCTTTGCTCATATATGAATTATGAACAATATATGGACTAGCTAAAATCAATGGTAGTTGAGTATGTTTTTTGCATCAAAGAACACACTACAGCAAATATCACTATGTTGCCACATGCCACACATACTATTGAAACAATTTGATACTACTTTGATAGACAACTACTCCAAAATAAAAACTTACAATATGTAGAAATTGGACGAAATCTTTCTAGTTTGCTTAGTTTCTTGATTTATTTTCAGAAGCATCATCTATTATGGAAAGGGGGAGTATGTCACAAAGTATATACAAACATATCATTATATACATGAAACAAATTTACATATATACAATTTTTGATAGAATCTTGATCTTCAACAAGATTAAGTCTTTCTACATTTTAAAAGTAGGAATTAGAAAGAAAAGTGATCGGTGAAGATACTTATAGAATAGCAAATTGCACTTTAAGGATAGAACACACAATTCGCTATTTACGCACTTGGCTATATAATCATGCACTTCGTCCCCGAGCGCATGATTTTATTTGTCTAACTTTTATTTTAAAAAAACCAACGATTATTGTCTTTCTTCAATCCCTTACATTGTAAACAAATAATTATTTTAATAAATTTTTATTCTCATCTTTATCTTTTCTTTTATCTTTTCTTTTTTATCTTGATTTCTTTCTCGTCTTCTTTCTTGTCTTCTTTCTTGTCTTCTTTATGTCTTTCTTTTTGTCTTCCTTTTTGTCTTCGTTGTCTTTTTTTTCTTCTACTTTTTCTTCAGTTGTGGCTGCTGAACCCTAAACAATGGGAGCAAACCAAAAAAAAAAAAAAAAAAAAAAAAAAAAGTTTTTTTTTCTTTTTTTTTTTAAATTTTATTATTATTATTATTATTATTTCGTTTTTCGGGTTGGCCGTGGGGTGCTGCTGAACCCTGAATGGCAGTTGCCAAAAAAAAAAAAGTTTTTTTTCTATTTTTAGACTACTGACGGCTGAGGGTGCGCGGCCGCGCACCTTAAACCTCTTTTATCCTCTCCCTCACTCCCTTTCCCTCTCCCTCACTCCCTTTTCCTCTCCCTCCTTTCTCTCTCCCTCTCTCCCTCTCTCCTCTCCCTCTCTCTCCCCCTCTCCCCTATATATATGAGGAGAGGGGGGAGAGAGAGGGAGAGGAGAGAAGAGGAAAAGGGAGTGAGTGAGAGGATAAAAGAGGCTTAGGGTGCGCGGCCGCGCACCCTCAGCCGTCAATAGTCTAAAAATAGAAAGAAAAAAAACTTTTTTTTTTTTTTTTTTTTTTTTTCCGGCCATTTAGGGTTCATGAGCCCTATACAAGAAAGAAGACGAAAACCAAAAGAAAAAAAAAAAAAAAAAAAAAAAATTGGTTTTTTTTTCCTCAACCGCCGTTTAGGTTTAGCCGCCACTGGCTGAACCCTAATTTTAAAATTTTTAAAATTTCTATTTTTAGGGTTCATGAGCCCTAAGCAAAATAATAATAATAATAATAATAAAATAAAATAAAATAAAAAATTGGTTTTTTTTCCTCAGTGCGGGTGTAGGGTTTGCGGCTGCCACAAGAGGTATGAAGAAAAAAATAGAAAAAGAAGAAGAAGACAAGAAGGAAGACAAGAAGGAAAAGAAAAAGAAGACAAGAAAGAAGACAAGAAAGAAGACAGGATAAAAGAAACAAGATAAAGAAAAGATAAAGATAAGAATAAAAAATAAATAAAAGAATTGTTTGTTTACAATGTAAGTGATTTGTAGAAAGACAAAATCGCTGTTTTTTAGAGAGCTTTTGACACAAATTTTTTAAGCACGATTTGCTCATGAAATGAACGCACTTGGCCAAGTGCATAAATAGCAAATTGCGTGTTAGTGGTGCTTTTAGAAATCTCTACCTTACCTTATTCATTCAAATTGTTCATTGTTCTTTGTATTATTTGACATTTGTTTTGAAGCATTTGAAACAAGCCACTCATCATCACCAAGGTTACTGTGAAATCTCAACTCTTACATACCGCCAATATTTTTCATTTGAATACATCTTAAGATTATCCTTTCTCACGATAAATGTTTACTAACAAGATATTCACATTTGTTGATGTTTCATTCATCTTGTCAACATTTCTTGGAAAATGTTTCATAATTGAATATCGACACTGCAATGGCATTTTCAAGTGCTTCTATCACTCTCTTTGCTATCAGAATATTCAATCTTGTCAAATCAATGCAATTTTTTGTGGAATAAATGAAGGAATATCATTGCAACACGTAGGGACGGCACTTAGTGTAGATTATTAAACCTACATGAGTGCAACAAGTATTTTATGGACCTTTTTCTTTCTCCTCACTAGAAATTGCATGGGAAATTTTTTATCCCACCTTAATATTATATGGGATAAAGAAAAAGCGTAAGTTTTTTGGAACTTTGCTTGTCGTTCATGTCGCGAGGTGTATCCTTTAGGATAAGATGAGGGTGTGGCGACATGCCAATTGCATATTTGCGACTTGCTCCACTGTTTTGTGGGAAAATATAGTAATGATCAAGAAACGTTGGTAGCCCGTAAGTGGCAAATTGTAATCCTACAAATCAAATTGCCACTCCCAAGTTTCAATTTCAAGTGCCACCTCCAAACTACCAGCAATAATGGATGCTTGTAAATGGCTATAATAAACAATAATCCCTAGCGCATCAATTATGAATTGTGAATGTGGTGAGACTACTAGAACTAGTGTAATGCAATTGTGGAGGTTGACAATGTGTGAAGTGGAAAAATGAGTGAATCTTGGGGGATAGAAGAGGTGAAATGAAAAGACAACAAATATATAGAGAAATTAGTGATGAAGAAAAGAAGAGAGACTATTTTTGTGGAATTCCGAAACCTTTTTCATGGGCTATTTGTAATATATATATATATATATATATCCATACCTTTCTATATGATACACACACCCCTTACCAATAAAAAAACCATCTCTTTAATCCTTTGATGCGTCTGCGTTCATATATTGAACGATGAACAAATTATTGATCGAGACCGAGACTGTTAGAAGATTGTTGAGACTGTTTGAGACTTTGAGTTCCATCCAAATTTCTCTTGGTTCCCCAAAGAAGTGACTCTCAAAAATTTAAATAACCATGAGAGAAAAATATAGGGTATCCTTTATTCATTTGAGATAAAATTTACAAATTTTCAGAAGTAATATAGGGTGTATTGTGACCAATCTGAGATTATTCCTAGAATATAGCATAAATATGCTATGAATATACCCAATATCTACTATAAGTTATAGAATATTCCAATTGTTTCATAGCCCCCCATTAAATACCCTGTGTTCACTCATGGATACCAAAATTTGCACTAAGTGACTTCCTGAGCTTGGTTCTTGTGCAAGTTAACTACCTTTTGTATGGTTTGGATCTTCAAAATAAGTTTATTAAGATTTTTAGAAAAATAAAAAAATTAGCTTATGTCAAGTTTCATTCTTAGTTCAAAAAGTGAGACCTTAAATATGATTTTCCAAAATAAGTAGAACCAAATGATGGAAAACATTCCATCTTGTAGTGCATGTTATTCCAATTTAATTACAATTCAAAAATAAAAAAATTGTGTTAGTTTGAGATTTTTAATTGAATTTCAAGAGAAAAATTTCAAAAAATATTTAGAAAATATTAATAAAAAAATATAATAAATCTAGCACATATGATCTTTACATTGACATATGATCTTGACATTGACATATGATCTTTACATTGACATATGATCTTTACATTGACATGTACAAGTTTTCTTTGTACATCAACTCCATTTTTGGTTTTCATCAAACATTTTATAACGTTTCTTTGAAAACAATTTTAAACCGGGACGTTAATGGGTCAAAGTAGGGAAAATGTTCCAATTCGCCAAAACAATTAACTACAAAAAACTATATGCAATTGAATGGAACCATATATTGACAAAAATGTAGTGAAAGTCATTAACTCCAAAAGGTTCAAAGGACTATTTTCTGGTCGCTATTCAAACGGGAGGAGATGTCCGGATCCAAAATTAGCATTTTTTGAAAAATTAAAAATATAGCAAGTCAATCATGTATGATTATGTTTTCAAATTTTGAGAAATTAAGTAATAATTTGGCTTTCGTAATTTCCAAAGAGAATCGCTTTCACTATATGATCAGGAAGAGGCATGAGACCTTTTTGGGCATTTGTACCTCTTCCAATCAAAATGCATGGGCATGGTTACTAAAAAAACCAAGACTTTTTGCGTCTCTTATGAACTTTGTGACCAAAGTAGTGGCTCCAAAGCTGAGTTTTGTCTTCAATATAATAGTATATAACTAAAAACAATATCAACTAAAAAGAGGCAAAGAATGTGTGTTCATATAGAACTGCTCCCACCATGAAAAGGTAGTTTTGAAACATTCACATGAACCTTGAATTCACGGACAACGGTTACAACTTCAATAGCCGCACTACTACCTTTTGAATACTTGACAGACTTCAACAATTTGAAAATCACCTGCCAAATGATAACATACAATAAAAGCTATTGCATTAAGCTACTAATTGAAAACAAATAATCAAGTCTAAGTCTATCCTTTCGCAATTCTAAAGTGCACTTGTTTACAAGTTTCTTCTAACTAGCTTTTATGGTGTTAATTTTGTCAATTTGATGGTCATCAATGCACCCCCTGCCTAATCAACGACAAATTCAAGAACATCGTTACAAGCTATGACTTCAAAAGCCGCACTACTATTTCTTGATTAATGACCGCTTCAATAATTTGAAAATCACCCACCAAATGACAAAAGACAATAAGAGCTATTGCACTAATCTACTAATTAAAGACAATTAATCAAATCTAAGTCTACCCTTTCGGAATCTGAAGGTGCACTGGTCTACAAGTTTCCTCTAGCTAGCTCTTACAGTGCCAATTTTGATGGTCATCAATGCACCCTTTGCCTAATCAACGACTGCTATGGCCAAATTCAACAAACCTTGAATTCAAAGACATCATTACAAGCTATGACTTCAACAAGCCGTACTACTACCTCTTGATTTCAACAGCTGCACAACTATTTCTTAAATAATGACGGCTTCAATAATTTGAAAATCACCCACCAAATGACAAAAGTCAATAAGAGCTATTGCATTAAGCTACTTATTAAACACACCTAATCAAGTCTAAGTCCACCCTTTCATAATCTTGAGGTGCACTTGTCTGCAAGTTTCCTCCAACTAGCTCTTACGGTGCTCATTTTGATGGTCATCAATGCACCCCTTGCTTAATCACAAAACTGCTATGGCCAAATTCAACGAACCTTGAATTCAAGGACATCATTACTAGCTACAATTTCAACTACGACTTCAACAGCCGTGCTACTACCTTTTAAATAGTGACGGCTTCAAAATTTTGAAAATTACCTATCAAATGACAAAGGAAAATAAGAGTTGTTTTTGGTATCAACTACAAAGCTACTAAATTGAAGAGAACTAAATAAAACTAAGTCAATCCTCTTGGAATCCTTAGGTGCATTTGTCTGCACGTTTCCCCTAATTTTCTCTTACATCGATGATTTCAATGGTTGTCAATACAACCCTTGCCTAATCAACAATTCCTACGGAGATCAAATGGTTATCAATGCACCCCTTTCCTAATCAACAAACTGCTACGGCCAAATTGATCAACAAAACAAATTTCTTCCTCACTTATAAAGAATCGTTTCAATGCATATCCGGCTCCACTTGTAGAATGTCATAGCATCCGCACCCTCACTCCACAACAGAGACTCACTAAAATGGATGTAGAGGGCTTTTGGTTGAGCCTAGGCAGCCATAAAACCAGTCCCTCACCGTCACTCACTATTCTGCCTCAGCTCCAATACTAGGACCTTGATATCATGGCTAGATTCGCGGTCCAAGATCCAGCAGCGGTCAAATTTCCCAATTTTTCGGGCATGGTTGAGATTCTCGCCATGGTGTTCACCCATATCCTTTTGTTTCAAGGAGTCCGGTAGCTGAGGTGGCGGGTGGAGGTAGCCGGCTAGTACAAAAAAACGATCACAAGAGTTGAGAAGGCTAGGAGCTTCTTTTGTTTGCACGCTAGCCTGCAACTTTGTCCATTGTTTTTGAGGATACATGTGTTGTGTTTAGGGTTTGTTCGTGTAGTTGCTAGCATGGACCCATGGCAACAATGTCTCCTTGCAACTCAAGAGCTCTTTCTTGAGGACATTGAGAAAGATGATTTCAACTAAACATGTCAAAGGATCACGGCCCGAAAAATCTTCCAACATAGAGAGATGTAGACACAAAATGCACACATGCATGATGTCCGATTACTTTGAAGATGAACTTGTGTTTGGACCAAATGTATTTTGGAGCCACTATTATATGTGGCGGTCATCGTTTTTAACAATTCTGAATAAGGTTTTTGCTAGAGACAACTACTTTGTTCAAAAAACAATGCATGTGGTTATTTAGGGTTGTCCCCCAATCAAAAGATCACATCGGCACTGAGGATGCTATGTGATGGGTTGTGTGCCAATGCTACAGACAAGTACTGTAGGACTAGTGAGACCACTGCGATGACATCTTATAAAACATCTTATAAAACGAAGACCACTTGAAATTGTATGAATTAATTGTAAACATATGGATTCATTCCAAAGGACATGATAGATTGTGTCTAACATTTCATCGACGGTTGCACGTAGCACCATGTAGCCCTAGTTATTTATAGTAGTTGAAGGCAATCTGAATTCTCTCAAATAAATAAATAAATCCGGACAATCTACATCAATCCTAAAATAATCTAGATTTTATTAATTTTGGACTTAATGTCTACTCGAATGTCTATAGTCTATCAAATTCTTGATAGAGATTCTAGATTTGTACGTGATATTTTGTATTTAGTGCTTAGTGATGTTCAATGTCAAATGATATTGATGGGTGTTCCAAAAAATGTTTAGGTGCAAGGAATGTTATCAAAAGCCACATCTATTTTGGAAAAATCTAATTGATTATTGGAAAAATCTAATCCCAAATTAATCTATTTTATTTGAATTAATTAACTCCTAAATGACGGAACGACCATTTTATGGCCGTTACCTTTTTTTATAGGCTGCTAAGGATGAAAAATAACATTTGTAAAAAATATAAAGATATTTTCAAGTAGGAAATCAAGTTTGCTTTCCAATCCACTTTGAATCATTTCAATCCGAGTTAAACTTCATCAAGGAGAATTTTTCAAAGATAAAGGCCTCAATATTGTCCTAGTGTTATAAAGTTAACTATTTTAAGAAACTAATGGTTTTCTTTATTTTAAAAAACTTAATTTTTTAAAATTTAGAGTATAATGTCTAGGTTTAACAAATCATACCAAATTTCAAATTCTAAAAACAAAATTTGCAATTTTGATGAATATTAAATGGCAAATGCTTCTAAATTTATTAAATGAGTATCTAAAACATTTTTTTGAAGATTTGACCATATAGATCATTATCATGGATTAGTACCTAGAATCTCATTGGCTTTTTTGGTGTCATTTTGATTCATTTACTGAATATTGTGAATGATGCTAGCATATGTTTGTTGCATCAGAGAAAACAGTCATAACAACAAACATCTCCATGTTTCCATATGTCATTCTTCTCATTTTCGATTTTGAACCAAACTTCATCAAAGTTGCAGAAGTAACATTTAATAAAACATCCAAGTTTTGCCCTTACCTCTTCTATCATTTAGGGGAAACTTATCGTACCATTTTTCGCACCCCTCGTAGATTAATCTAAGAGTTGCCGCCCCATAGTAGACCCCATTTGGATGCTAGAAAAGACATTTTCTCCAACCGCATGCACCCTGCGTCACCTGCTCATCGCAGTTATGAGCCGGTTTGCGAGTAGCCCTCCTAACGGGGCTTTGAAGCATCAGAAGACGGCTCTATGTTCAGCTTCCGCCGTCCCCTAGGATTCACTTTCAGAAGCCAAAAAACTTACAAGAGAGCGAGAGCGTGGGAGTGGCAAAAACAAAGAAGAACAAAGTGGCCATTGCGGTAGAACGCAAAAGAAGTTCGCATAAATTTCTGCAATGAAAAGGACAACTAACCTTCCTCGCAAACAAGGGCGTCGTTGCTCAAAAGCTGCAGTAGGAGACTCAAAATGAGGTCATAGATACAACAAACGAAGGAGTGGGAGGTGCACAAACAACATTGCAAAAGAGAGGATTACAACAATGGCAAGAAAGAGCTTGGGCACAAAAACAAACAGGTAAAAAGTGATGTAGGGGAGCCAGGGATGACGATACATGTGAATGTCAAGGTAAGTCCAAGCATGTTACATCCCAACACAGGTCTAGGCTCTTGTGGTGTAAACGTTAAGCATCCACGGCAAGGACTTAACCACGGCCGCTCTAGCAAAAAGAGCATAGAGGGTACGAAGAGGCATGCTGCAAAAGAAATAAAATCAAAGTATCATAACAAACATTATCACAAAGGTACTTTCAATTCCCGAACCACATCCAGGGCACCATCTTCTGACCCTAAACATGGATTGAAAAAACAATGGGAGAGAGTACCATCAATGCTCCAATTATTCAACATACATTGGTCTAAAAAAAATGTAATTATACGTACAAAAACGAACCTTTATACAACTAAACAGTTTGATTTATTGGATAATGATGGTAAGAAGATAAGAAGTTGGAAAATGGGAGTAGAATGGTATTATGTAATTGTGAAAGAATTGAAGTGTTCTGTAGTGGTGGCTTTGTACATAAGAATGAAAAACTTGCTTAACAAGAAAAGTTATTGGTCAAAAGACCCGTTTTTACATTGTTATGTATTTTTACAACTTTTTCACAAAATCTTTATTTAGCATTGAGTAAGCACTTTCATCTCACAAACCCTACAACCATATGCACATACAAGAATTCACCTAATTATGATAAATGATGAATAAAGTGCGTTGGTTGCTGACGCCCATTCAAGAGACATGTCAAAATCAATAGAATGTGGGTCCTAAAATAACCATAGACCAAATGATGGTAAGGTACAAATCATCTTATTGTCCCGCATGGCAATATATGCCAAAAAAGCCTCAAAATTGGAGTTTAAAATTTTGGTGTCTAGCCAATTTGGTTTGTTATTTTGTTTCTAACTAATGTTTATTGCGGGGCTAGTAGTTCTACATTAGAGAATCTGAATGGAAAAGAAATCGAATCTAATCAAGGTCAAAAAGTGGAGTCATTAGAGACCCGGGGTTTTGCTGTAATTATAGACAACTTTTCACTAGTATGGAATTATTTCAATAGTTAGAGAAAAGGGGTATATGTGCAACGGGGACAAAGTGGAGCAACCGCATAGGCCTACCCACTATTTTAAAGAACACGAAGACAACATATAGGAAATCACCTCGAAGAAACTTGAATTGGCGCATGCACAATGACCAAAAATTAGGTGTTGTCATCTCCAAAGACAAGAAGCCGGTATATCTACTACCTTCTCATGCTCATTCTATGACGTTTCCATGTTAGATAGTGGAGGTACCTAGACGAGAGGGTTTAGTACGCAGGCTTGTCGAATTTCCCCACTTCACCTTGGATATTCTAAATTTATACATGGGGTAGATGTTGCGGACCATTTGAGGAGGAATTACAGTTGTCAAGCGAGATCTCACAAGTGGTAGCATAGGCTTTTATTCTTCCTGATTGGCAGACTCTATGGTCAACATGTGAATCACGCACAAAGAAGTGGTTCAAGATTTACCGGTATTAAAAAAATCTAAGTCTAAGTTGACCCATTTTGAGTTTATAATGTTTATTTGTGAAGCCTTGACTCAGAACCAGGTTTCTACATTGGTAGATGGTGTAGGAAGAATTGAATGTTTATTCTCGTAAGGGGAGACAACGAGTAGTCTTGCACCAATGGCCCTTTGTTTAGTAGGCGCACGCTCATTGTCAAGATGAATATGCACTTTATTCATGCTAGCCTCAAAAGAATAATAGAGTTTCTATCTATCTAGGTAGAATCCATTGTTCTTCTAAAGTCCTGTTTGTTGAAGATGTGTTCATTGCAAGAAGAGAACCAATGCCTTTGTGCATTGTGCTCTTTTCAATGGCAATGCTTCAATCCAAGGCGTTTTGCTAAAATTCATCAACCAACAAGCCACCTATAATTGTAAGTTTTTAATTTCTTTATATGTTTTGTTTGTTTTTCCATTGCCACTAATTTATTGTAGGAAATATTGCATGCGTTAATTCCTTTTTCATTTTTTGAATTAAACTACTATATTACTTTGGTATTAGTTTCTTTTATTCTTTTTTCTTACCTTTTCCTCGTTTGCAAAATAAAATTACTTATTTCAATAGATTTAAAAATAATTGATATATTTCTTGAACTAATTATTGCAATATTGATATACAAATTTTATTTTTTTATTGTTTATTTTATTTGAGTCTAGGGCATGAATCTCCACCATAAGTAGGTAGGGATCAAGAGAAAAGAGAGCGGTCGACCTTCAAAGCCATGTGTAACTGCGTGACTAGGACAAGAGCCGGGCTAGACTAACTTCTATGGCATGAGCGACCAGAAGATGCAACACTCCAGTGTCACGAGGAATGTACGGGTTGTAAGCTAATTGTTGGATAAAATTCAAGCCGTTAACTAGACAACTCGCTTGGGAAAGGAAGACAAAGGGAAGGCTAGGTGGTCAGAGCCATCTTGTATAGCTCACATCTTGTATATCTCACATGTTGCAAAAGAAGGCTATCATTTCCATTTTATTTGTACACGCTAGGTGAAATGAATGCACCAGTGCCCAAAAAATTTCACCCTATGTATTCAGTTGGACTTAAATGTCTCGAAATGGAAACAATGGATTGATGTCATAAATTTTGAAACAAATAACTACCAATGCTTATTGAAGATCCTACGGTTTAAATTTTTAAATTCACATTTATATTCACGCCAAAAATCATTATAAAACCCTAATATTTTAGTGCATTTTTCTCAGTATATTGCCTTGGTCCTTTAGGGGTTAAAGTGATGAGCCATATATGGATCAAAAATGTAGTGAAAGTCATTAAAATGAAGAGGGGTGATTGTAGACAAGATACTCATTGTGGACACTTATGAATAGCACCATTGTTGTCATACCAATATTGAATCTTAAATCTCATTTTTGAATAAATGGAATTTGGATCTAAAGACGATAACTTAATTGGTAATATTAAATGTTTCAAGTGATGATGACAAAGTGACCACAATAAGTGCAAATCATTTTCAAAACATGACTCTTTGAAGGTTTCCAAATTCTGATAGTTCTAAGGAAAATATTGTAAGAAAAACTTCAAATCACAAAAAAAAATTGGAGGTGCAAGATGATTTGGCCCTCTAACTTTCCTTAGTTGAAAACATTTCAAAATACAATTATTTGCCATGGTCAATTGTGCACCAAAATCTACTCAAAAATATCTAGTAAGAATTCACAGACTTGCAAGTTCTTGTTCCATATCACTTGGGAATTCCTTACAATAAATCTGATTACAAGACCAGTACTTTCTTCCCTTAACAGCTCACACTTGATTACCCAAAATTACTCAAGAGCATAAAGATGTGGTAACTTTCTGCGTGTCGACAATTTTGTGATTTGAAGTTTACACTACGGCAATAAAAAAACTAATTATTATTTCCAAAAAAATCGGCTTCTTATTAAAAAGTGTTTAATGCAGAACCAGCCCTTTGGCTACGGTACAAATTATGACCTATTTTCAGGATGCCTGTCAGGTGGAATGCTTATCGTCTAATTCATCTATTTGGGTGTATTCTACATGGTTAACTGTACCCTCCGTTTCGGAACTAAATTGAATTGCTTTGGAAGAATGCAGAACACAGTTAAGGACGTCCAAATTTTTAAAAGGGGTAGGATGTCTTTAGGCCTAAGATGAGCTTGCCTCTATTTTTCAAATACAATGTCCCAGTGTTGCTGATATTGAGAGAATACCGTACAAAACCAAGCATGTTGCTTCAGTGCAGTCCGTTCACGCCTCTGGAGGTGGCGCTTTGTAATAAGCCGGAACCATGTTAGGAAAGAACATCTGCCTTACTCCCTCAGCTTTGATGATCGGGAAAATGATATTCGACGCCCCCTGAAAAAGAACCACCAATATAAAAGACTGTCCTCGAAACATCCATCTTAAAGCTATCCTAAAACCTTGGGTGAAAGTAAAATACCACTAAAAATTATAACTCATTTCCAGTGAAGACTTGTGACCCCTACAGCATAATCATGGTAAAACGTGGAAATGGCCTTGGCATAATTCAGCCACCAGAGGAATACGGTAGCACTGGAACAACCAACTAGCCATCTGCAAGCCACAATAGTATCCTATATACAAGAATGCAAAAACTGCCTTAAACTGAATTGAAAGAAAGTTAAAGAAGCAGATAGAAGCCATACCCGTATAAGACGTGCACCAATCCAAACCCTTGCTGGTGAAGGGAAAGGGATGATTAGTCGGCCAACCCCATACACAGCCACTGCGAAGAAGTGAACAACTAAACTCAAGGGACGAGGGTTGAGTCCTGACAAAAGGGCAACTGGTCCGCTTGAAAACACACCCCCTATGCTCAAGTAATCAAAACAAGCCTGCCTCATTTCCTTCATTGCTGAATCTGGCGAGTCGCAAAACACTTTGTACAGTGCACCCGCAAGTGTATTGATAGTGGCTGCAACAGGCTGCACAAGGAGAACCAGGTCTGCAATCAGCATATATATTCTAAATATAGTTCTTGTAATGACAATAAGCTCATATGGTTGGAAGCAGTTATGCTACCTCTGCTAACATGAGTTCACGTGAGCCAGATCTTTACTATTTCCAGAAATTGCTGTTGCCAGACCACTGATTTTACACTTCAGCGTGAACAAACTATGAACTCATAAATAGGGAATGGTGATAATGAAATTAATGAGTGGTCACCATACGTAGATTTCAAGGACACAGAAAAAATTCTTTACTGTACAAACCTTTCGCCGGGTGTAAAATGCCTGCATGTAGTCACTCAATGATTCAGCATCCTGGAAATTGCGTAAAGGCCGTAGCATGTCCCGTAGTAGAACAATATCAGAGAGGGCCACTGTCATTCCGCCCCCTGTCAAAGGGTGCCGCATGTTGAATGCATCTCCCATGAGGAGAGCCCCAGGAGTAGGCCTAGGCAATGCAGGCATGGTTTTGTTTGGCATGGACCGAATGTTTCCCTTCTCTATGGCGCCAAGGAACGAAGCCTGTATCTGCTTGGGCAGCTGAAACCATAGAAAGGAGTATTAGATTTCCACAAACGTACAGACGGAAAGGGCATGTCATGCCACTGCTGGCCAAACTTCTCGAGAACTCTCGCCAACCGTGCATGAAAACTTGCAAAGACAACAAACATTGAGGCCATGTACAAATGAATGAAGCGACGGACAGGTGATTACTTGAGGAGCCACCACAGTGCGCAGATGTTTGGCCATATCGCCATTTGTAATTGAAGGCACCTTCTGGCCTGGAACATCCACTAGACACCGCACCTCTGTACTGCTGATAGGATACAGAAGGATGGGCGATGGATCTGCCAGAACAACATGTCCATGGCTAGAGTGAGGCAGCTCACAATTCTCCAGCACAAGTCCAACAAAACATGAAGGAATGTCAACCTGCAAGAGGAAAATAAAAAACCCACAGGAGTGTTATTTGTCACTCTTTATTTTCTTTGGTCCAGCAAAAGTTTCAGATCACTCAAGGGAAATCCTCATGTAGAAAGATAGCTGAAGGTCCTTCAAGCTTCTACCTCTCTGATATCTGTTCAATCTTGAAATGTAGACAGATTGAATACTGAATAATGTATATCACGGCATGAAAATTCTAACCTCCATCATGAAAAAGTTATTATCTAAACAAGGTAATTTTAGATACAGTAATTCTAATGGCTCATTTGAGAACCAAACAACAACCAAGATTGTGCCAGTTTCTCCTTCGACATCAATCTAATCTGACATGATAAGGTTTAGAGTAATAATGAACCTTTGGATCACAAAGATTGCGCCGCAAATTTGAGAAACAGCCATCACAGACGAATGTAAGTGGAGCCTTTGCCTCTCGCTCTTGACCATCCAGTGCTCGATACCTCACACCCTTGACAACACCCTCTTCCTCGAGTAATCCTAGGACTGTAGCTTGCTCCAGCTTCACTCTGAAAACACCAAGGCAATCCCAGGAAGAACATCAGTGCTGACCATGTTAAAAAGAGACAGGATGTGGATGCAAATCGTGTACTCCTTCGCCTGCAAACCTAAAAGTAGGTACCAAGCATACACTAATCAATGTCAACACAATGTAGAAAATACTGAGATATCAAAAACATCCAATGAAACTAAGAATTCACTGGTGCTAATGTAAAGAGAACCTGCCACCAGGCCAATTCGTTAAACACATCCAATTTTCTAGTGTACACATTTTCAATACCATGTCCATGTACGCTTAAGCCACCATATCCATGTGGCGATTCCAATTACTTACTGTGGAAGTGTAGCAGCCTTCTCACGCATCTTCTGGATGAAGCGACCATTGTGAAAGCTGCGGCCTGCTATGTCGTCACCGTAGCCTTCAAGAGGATATCCAACTTTAGCATCTCGCCCTCCCTTAAAGAGAGCATAGCCCACTACTCTCTGTGCATCAATGCCTTCCAAACAATCTGCAGCAACGTGAAAAGAATCCAGATCAGCGCCTGAGGAAGCACACGGGACAGGAGTAGTACAGTGAATCTGGGGTATGGAAGACGACGAAGTCTCATAGAGGACCATAGAGAAGCCCTTACTAATATTAGACTGCAGGGGGACTTCAAAGCATTGTTGAGTTTCCTCCCCGGGTCCTCTATAGTAAAAACTATCAAAAATTTCATAAGAAATATTGGATTCGCGCTTCCACGTACCTTTCAGACCTAATTCCAGAAGCTTCAAGTATCCTCCGGGCTGCAAGAGCTCCCCTACGATGCGATCGGGCTCACTCAAGTCCCTCTCCAACACCAATACCCGTCGCCCATCCTACCATCACAAGCCGGTGAGACCAAGTCCAACCATCAAAAACTAGCAGGATAGGTTAAGGAAGCATAAGTGTCTCATTCCTTCATCAGTGCTGATTGTAGATTAAGAGGAGGCCATAGCAGGATAGGTAAGGAAACATGAACACATCGTTTCTGGAAGATCAGGGAAAAGCACAATAAAGCTGACAAGGTAGCATCTGCTGTCTCGTTTAGCAATACGCAATCTGTCTGATGTTGACAATAGATTAAGAGGTAGCATTGTCGACGGGTAACTGTAGGTTGTAGAGGTAGCATTGTCCTGGCATGGTGCATTGCAGCGATCGGGCGGAGAAAGTGAGGCTACCTTCCCGAGCGTATACGCCAACGCCGCCCCCGCAACGCCAGCGCCCACAATGATGGCATCCAATCCGCCATCGTCCCCATCCGCAGCCTGCACGGCGGCAAGGCTCTTGGTCTTCTTCACCGTATTCTTATTATTCTTGGTGCGCGTTCCCCTCAAGAACAGCAACGCCCCTGCGACCACGGCCACCACCAGCGCTGCCCATGCGCCGATCTCCGGCCACGCCAGCCCGTGAAACGGACACTTCTCCGCCCCCATCACAATCCAAAGAAAGAAATCACGGAGGGAGAACAAAAGAAAGAACAATATTCCGCACTACTACTACTACTCCATCCCCAACCACACAACAGGCACCGACGCCCTTACATTGTGGGTGTTGCGGAAGCATCATCAATCGTCAGTCAGTGAGTGGGTTTACTGGTAAGTTAAGTGAAACCCGAGTTCATCATGTGCAATTGCAGCGAGGGCAACTGAACAACCAGATGTAAGAGTAAAGTTGAGTTAAAAATGGATTTTCCGCATCGTAAGGAACTGGAATTGCGTTTGTGGTCTGGGCCCTGCCAGCCAGATTGGTGGTCTCGTGACGCGACGGGCGTCGTGACGTGACGACCCCGGTGCCGTCGCGGTTGCCGTGTGAACGCGTCCGTCACTGCCAGCCTTGCGGTCTTCAGTCCACCAACAAGGCAGGATTTCTCTAGAATCCCGGTGTGTCCCCTATTTTTGTCCGGTTTAGGGCCCACCTTATAAAACGACCCCTTCCTTCAATGGTTTTTTATTCCCAAGTAGGTCTCCGTAACAGGACCGAGGAAGAACCGGCGGTTAGTTATAGATGAACCGGTTGAGGTTTGAGACTTCAAGAGAATTATCGATCATTTTAGAGGAATTTATAGAATATACTTTAAATGAATAAAGCAAAACCAGAAGATGTCAACATGTAACCGGTTGGATTTAGAATCACTATGATCTTGACCGACTATGCCCAAAAACTTCCCTGGCACTACTCCGTAAGGTGAATTGGGGCCTCTGACCCCAAATTCTTAAAAATATTTGCCAAAAAAAGCATTGAAGGTGCCCAAAATGGAAATTTTAGAAAAAAAAGAAGGGGTGGATAAATAGTGCCCGCACTCAAAACCACCGGGGGAATTTAGAGACGGGGAACAAAACTAACCCCTAAACGTCCTCACCTCTCTCCAAATTTGGTGAATTTCAAAGATGTCTTATAAAATATAACTAAAAGCGATATTTTGATCTTGATATATGAATAAAAGTTGTACGTTGTGGATTTTTGATTCCATCCATACCATTAGATTTATGATTGTTGTCACCGGTATTTTTGTATAAAATTTGAAACTTCAAATTAAAAATTCTTTTGTAATTTGATTACAAATAAGATATTGACAATTTGTACATGAAATTTGTTGTGATTGGTTGAAATGTAATACTCTAAGTGTGGTGATTTTTGGACATTTTTCGGTTGCTTAAAATTATGAGTTTTTTTTTATAGTGAAATCTTTGAAATTTTGGGTAAATCACTACAACATGAAATAATGCATATGAATTTCACAAATCGTCTCCTTTCTAATCAGATCACACATGCATGAAGCTCACTTTCTGTAAAATATATAGTAAAAAATCCACACTGCAAAAAGTCAACGACGAATGAGAAAACTATGTTTGATTATGTACATCGTCCACATTCTGAACGATTGAACGTTTAGGAGTTAACATTATCCTCTGAAATGATCTGTTCTTTTCATGGGCAATTTTAGGTACATATACCGGTATTTAACAGCCTCTACCACCAATGTGAGAAGTTTTCATCAACATCAATTTTTTTGGTGTTGAGTTTAGCGGGTTGTTCAATTGTTCATTCCACTTGTGTAATTTAAAGAGAGAATTAATTTTAACCTCTAAATGCCCACAACCCTCTTCAGATTTAGATAATTGTAAGGATGCATTATAAACGGAACTAAAAAGGATATTTTGAACTTGGTGTTTCAATAAAAAGTTGTACATTATTTATAAATTTTAGATTCTTTCCATATAGTTAAATCTATGATTGCTATCACTAAAAAAATTGTATAAATTTTGAAACTTAAAATTCAAAATTCTTTTAGAATTTGATTAAAAATAAGACATTGACAATTTGTAGATGAAATTTGTTGTAATGAACTAAAATGTAATATTGTAAATTTAAAGATATTTGAAGAGATTTTGGTTGTTTAACCCCTAAGCGTTCCTAGCTATTTTGGGCTTAAAAATATCATTACTTTTGAAGTGTTGTAGATCTAAACATAAATGAGGAATATAAATCTCAACCATACAATCTTTGGAGTCATTTGGCCACATAAATTGCAAGATCATAATGTTTTAGCGTTGAGAAAGGATGCTGAAATTTTCTTAGCAACACATTAGAGGTGAAATTTGATTTCTAAACCTACTCAAATTTTAAAATTTTAATTTTTTTTAATTTTTTTTTAATTTTTTTTTTTAAACTATAGACTGGTTCAAAATGATCATATAAACACATTGGTACAATTTTGATTTAATAAAAAACTTTGATGAGTCTAAAAGTGGCTTTGATATGTTAAAAAGTATCCCAAAAAGTGACCCATTAGACACCAAATGGAAAAAGTGTTCAAAATAAACCCATGCACTATAATGATTTCTAAACATTCATAACAACTTGGTTTGACATGAAATTTTGACCAAGATAACTAGACTTCGAGGAAAATCTAAATCATCAATTTTTATTGAAAATGAACATTGGATGAAAGGAGAAACAAGCCCCCAAAGTTGTAGCCATCAAAATGCACTTTGATGAACCAACATTAAGACCCGTGCACTAAAATGATTCCCCATAAAAGTCATTACATCTTGGATTGATTTGAAATGTTTACCACACAAACTAGACATTATGATGCATGTGTTTAGAAAATTCATTGAAATCGGACACAATATATGAAAAATTTATAGCTCTTCAAAATTGAAAGCAACTCAAAAGCCTTCCAAAATATGAACGTTGGGACAATTATGGGTTTTTTTCCAACTGCACTTTTGAACTAAGATCTTTGAAGTTTTTGATGAATCCTTGCAATATGAAATGAGGCATAAAATTTTCACAAATCATCTCCTTTCTAATCGGTTCACACATGCATGAGGTTAACTTTCCATAAAATCTACCATAAAAAATTCACGCTGCAAAAAGATTACAACAAATGAGAAAATGGGAAGTGTTTTGTGCATCAAGCCAAAAACGAATAGTTGGTAATTAGGGGTTTAAGAATCTATTCGTTCAAAACTTCTCAACTAGTCCATCTTGAATGATGGGCCAATGTCATTAAGAGGCAAGTCATTTTTTCAAACGTATGAGTCGTATTCTCAACTGCTATGCACGTTCCCCACTATTAACTGGAATATCTCGGCCACGGGATCTAGCTTGACTTCTTAGGTGCTTCCAGTGGCTAATTTTGGGCCAAGGCTAGACTCTCCTACCCCTTTCTCCTCTCCTCATTGCTCTTTCCCCTCTTTCGTCACTTTGTCTCTTCCATCTCATTATCTTTGGAGAGCGGTCGTGGATAAAGTCCACCTGGTCAAACATAATCCAAGGTTCCTCCAAAACTTTCAAAAGTCCCTCAAAGGTCCATGAAGAGGGGCATTGAATGGCGTGAGGGGCTATAGTCACGTAGTATTGGCGATAGGCTAGTGGAAATTTTTTGTTGGCTACAGTTTTACTACTGTGGAGATTCATCCCGTTGGCGTGGCTATTGGCACGACTAGTAGAGAAGCTATTAAAACCTCACTGTATTGCACACATGATAGTAAGAGTGGCACACTTGTGTAAACCATCAATTATACTTGTAAGCAATTATAAATATAAGTACATAATTTGTATACACATATATGCTCACTAAAAATTTAGTCCGGTAGAAATTGCATGAAAATTTTGGCTAATTTTTTTCCAACAACTTTGGTTGCAAAAAGGATATATTGCAAATTCGTAGAAATTGTCGAGTCTCTCTTTTTTGAAAAAACCATTACTTGCATTTGAGAGATTTAATAATTTGATTCTATATGCAAAAAAATTCTCTCGTCAAATAGATTCTGGAACAATTCAAAAGCAGATGAAGAATCAATTTTTTGGAGGAGTTGATGGAGAATTGTTGTTGGGTAGCAATTGCAATATGCGACTTTTAAACATGCAACTTCCAATTGGCAAGGCCCAACCAAGCCCTTTACTTCTTTAGTATACATTATTTTTAATATTTTTCCCCCTTTTCTCTATTCGCTTTAGGAGTGGAAGTGCGCGGCCACAAGGTCAAGCCATTGGTCTGACCATGGCCTTGACAAAATCCAAGGCCAAATCTAGCTACTATAGCCATAGCTTCGACCTTATGGCCGCGCACCTTCCATTTCCTAAAGTGAACGAAAAAAATTTAAAATAAAAAGGAAAAAAGATAAAAGTAAAATAATAATGAGTAAACAAAGAATTAAGGAGTTTTGTTCAACTTGGCTAGTTGGAACTCGCATGTTTGGAAGTCATGTGTTGCGATTGCTGTCCAACAACAGTTCTCCATCACCTCCCCAAAAAAATTGCCTCTTAATATGCCAATGAATTGTTTGAGAATTGATTTCATAACAGAGATTTGTTGTATATAGAATCAAATTATAAAATATCCTAAATGCAAGCTAGTGACTGTTTTTTCAAAAGAAAGAAACTCGACAATTTCCAAGAATTTACAATAAATAGTACTTCTTTCTCTAAAAGCTTTTCTATAAAAATGAATGGAATCCAAATTTTTGTTATGAAAAATCTGAAATCTTCATGTCTCATTGCAATACACTTCACATTTCAACAAAGACAAAAACCATTGTTTTATTCGTAAATTTTTCTAATAAGTTTTTTAGCACAATTAGGTTCCAAAACGATTACACTTGGACAAGTACAAAACTAGGGAATTGTGTGTTACAATGTAGAAGTACCATTATAAATTTAAATCTCTCTGTGTGAGCAAGTAACAATGAAATCACAATATTTTCTATGTAAAATCTTTCATATTTTTTTTCTTGAATTAAACATTATCCCCTAAAGGTCCCAAAATGCTTACGATTTGATGATTCACAAAAGTGTGTCATAAAAAAATTCTCAAAAGAGAAATTTAATGACAAGGTTTGAACAAAAGCTGTGGATTAAGAACTACAAGTTGCATCTATGCTATTGAATGTACAAATATCATCACCAATACATTTATATAATATAGTAGTAATACAAATAAATTTAAAATATATCTTTTAAGATTTTATAAGAAAAAAAAAATTTACACTTCAAAATCTTTCTTTTTGTAATAGGCTTGAAATTCAAAATACTACATGTGGTAGTTTTTTCAAATTAAAGATTCATTTTTCTTGTAAAAATTCTTTCTTATAACACTTTCTAAGCAAGAAAATGAGAAATAATTTCATTCCAAAATTTATAGAAAATTTGTGCGCAAAAAGTTTGTAAATCCATATTGTCAAAATGATGTTCAATTAGTACATTAATTAAAAAATATATAAATGACTAAAAAACTACTTGAAGTAGAACTTAAGGACAATTTTTCAATCCATCATGCTTGTTTGAACCATTTTTGACATTAAATGTTATGTTAATCCAAAATGTTAGCATCTAGTTTAGAGTCTACTTTTAACCCGTTGGAGCACAACCACTACTAGAAACCACAGTCTTTTTTATGATATATTTTTAAAACTCTCTTTGTTTAAATTAGGAATGTTATTAATAGTATTCAACCATATAAATGTAAGCATAGCTTACATTTAAACAAGTATTGGATAAATCTTAAGATTGAACGGTTGGATTGGAAGATTATAGTATATATGTGAATTGTATAAATGCACACTCATAAATGAAATTTTGGAAGGTGATTGACTTCAAAGTTAAGTAGAATTTGGGTTAATTTTTTAAAATGAAAGTGAAGAGGTTAAAGAATGATCTATACCAACACCATTCCATTGCAATTTATTATGTTAAGAACATACTCACACATAATTATTGTGAATTTTATGAGTAAGAGTGATACATTCATAAACGGTTCAAGACAAAATTTATACGTTAAAATATGAAAGGAGTTGGTACATTGATTAAGATCAAAATACATACACTAAAGGAACATGAACAAGAGAACACAATTCAAAAAAAAATTAAGTTAATAAACTTCCCAACACAAGAAATACTGCATAGTACATGTGTTGTATTTGTGAGTATTTGTTGTATTTTGAGGTATTTGTAATATTTTAGTATTATGATAGCTAGCTTCACAATTCCAAATCAATTTTTATTTTTATTTTTTTTAAATTCAATTATATTTTATTTATCTTTGTTTTGTTTTGTTTTTAACGAAGTGTGACTAAGATGAATCCCTGCATCTAAACTTTAAACATTGATGTTTGGTTTGGATTAGATCTTACGGTAGTGTGTAAAGACATGTGACAATATGCAATAATGTGGTTGCATGGGATCTAAAGGGTTGATATGGGTATGTAGTTTTTGCATCACTCTTATTGTTTTGTAAACAATGCTATGAACTTTAAATAGGTACTCTTAACCCCTAAGCGTCCCGGCGTCCATATTTTAGACGTTTTTGAGGGACAGTCAACTTTGAAGAGCTGTAACTTATGCAAAACGTGTTTGATTTTGCTGAAATTTTGAGAAAACTCCCCGCATAATGTATGGAATGTGTGGTAAAAATTTCAAATTGATCCAACTTGAATTGAACTTTTGGCGATCATTTGAAAGTAGGTATCTTTTTTTTGGACAGTTTTTGTGAATTTTGATGGAAGCAACTTTGGGGGCTTGTATCTCTTTCATCCCAAGTCCGTTTCTCAATAAAACTTGTTGGGTTGAATTCCCCTTGAAGTCTAGTTATCATGGAAAACATTTCAGATCAATCCACGTTGTTGTGAATGTTTGCGAGGCATTTTAGTGCAAGAGTCTAGTTTGAACACTTTTTGCTTTTTGGTTCAAATGGGTCACTTTTTGGGCTACTTTTTGACATTGCAAGGCCATTTTAGGGCACATTAATTTTTTTTCATGAGGTTTTTTTGGTACCAATGTGTTTATATGATGATTTTGAACTACTTTATAGTTGATAGTTTTTTCATTTGAGTAATTTTGAGAACAAATTTCACCTCTAACTGTGTTGCTAGGAAAATTTCATTATTCTTTTTTAGTACTAAAACACTACGATCTTGCAATCTATATGGCCAAATGACCCCAAAATTGATTCACATGATCTACAACATGTATGTTACAAGATTTTACCGTTGATATTTTTTTACCTCATTTACATTTAGAGCTATAACACATCAAAAGCGATGATGATTTTAAGCTCAGAAAAGCTAGGGACCCTTAGGGGTTAATGTACACCTATTGCTGAATATAGTTGGAGTTACTTTGATCTTTATACTCTCTCTTCAATCAATTGGAAGTCGCTTAGCATGTAAAAACAAGAAGTAAACTATCATTCATTATGACAACTTGTTAACTATTAAAATAAATATTGTTGTTCAAAATTGAAAGAAGTTATTGATCTCTTCAAAAATTGTTAATCTAAAGAAACAAAGAAAATTTGGAGGTGTATTAATTTTGCAATTCTCATCAAAGTTGCTAAGGTCTTTGTTGCACTCACCGTACTCGGCTATTAAGATTAGCAACTCCTGTCAAACATTCAATTATAGTGCCAAATTGATGCGACTATTCTCCAAATTTTGGTGGATATTATTGGAGATTGTCTTTTTCACTCTAAAAATGGATTTATTTTGAAAAAATAATTTCCTTCAAAATTTGGTCATCTCTTTTTATAGTTATTTTTTGTTGACTATGAAAACCAAGTATGGTAGTTCGGATGCTTAAAGCTTATTCCTATGAAAACCAAGTATGGTAGTTCGGATGCTTAAAGCTTATTCCGTTGAATGTCTCAAAGAATGCCACTTTGGACCAAAGTGTCCATTTTCATTACAGGAATTTGAACGAATAATTCAAAACCTATTAAAAAAAAATTCCTTCATAATTTGAAATTTTCGATTTCAGTGAAGATTTTCTTTCTATCCTTTTTCAAAAGGGTACACAATTGCACTAATCTATTTTGCTAAGATATTAAAAAATAATTGAAAACCGAAGTTTAAAACTTATTTATTATTTATTATTTATTATCTATTTTAAGGATTTTCTACAATAACATTTATAACAAAAATTCTTCACACCTAAGTAGACTTATATGGATAATTCCTTGAAGAAGAATAAAAAACCAAATAAATAAATAAGATATGATAAAATAAAATTCTTTCTTTCGCATGCATGCTTTTTCTCAATGCTTTTATATCTTACATTCAATATTTAATGGGTACTGCTTGGCTAAGCATTGCTTTTGCAACCCACTCACAATTGTGTCATTTTTATTGGTTTTAAAACTTTGATTCTCCATCATAACATTCAGTAGTCTTCAAGAAGGGTACCTTTTGTTTTATCCACCTCTGTTTATAGAGTGACCAATGATTTGTAATTGAATGAATTATTGAATCAAATAAATAATTATAGTACAATGTTGATTTGTGATTGAGGAGTGCTTTGAATTCCTGTTCACCATGGTTGATTGCTCTTGCTGTATGCCACATGTCCCCATGGCTACTGATGTGATGAGGAATATCCCACATCATTTTATTGGGGGGATGAAATGATGTGGGATATTCCACATCATTATGTTGGGGGGAAAGACAATAGTAACAAAGGCTAATGAATGTTATGATGTGTGGAGTTGGCTCCACAAGTTAATTAAATCATCGGCCAAATTATAAAGAAAATTTTCAATTCTTGTTGTGTAACAATTTGAGTTATGGTATAGTCACGGACATAGGATCTTAAGATGGATATTGCAAAAACTAGGCCTTGAGACAGAGATATAATTATTGTGTAGAAACTAGTTTGTGATGGGTATTGTCCAAAGATATAATTATTGTGTGGAAACTAGTTCATGATGGGTATTGTCCAAAGATATGGGTATTGTCCAGAGATGTAATTATTGTATCGAAACTAGTTCGTGATGGGTATTGCCATGGACGTAAGACTTAGTCTCTAGGAAGCTTCGCCGGAAGCTTCCTTAGTAGTTAGAAGCTTCTCTTGGAACATCCTCCAAGCTAGTATATATAGGAGACGAGATGAGGGACTCCTCACTCTCGTCAACACAAGTTTGGGAGCAACCTTGAGTATTGCTTTGTCTTGAATCTTGTTCAAATATCGATTTAGTTCAATATACTTTCTTGAGAACCACTCTTGTGTACTATTGCACTTCTTGCTCTTGGGTCCTTGTTCATGCTCTTGTTCTTGTTCTTGAGTTCTTGTGTCCCTGAGAGGTATTCTAAATGAAAGCATCACACAATAATTATAGATATTCCAATACTCTATGTTGTGGTCAATTTCAACATAAATTAGTTAACATATGTCAAAGGTGCTATATGTCATCATATAATTGGTTAAAAGCAATGTGTGTTGGAATTAAGTTACTCATGTGGTAATTAAGTTACTCATGAGGGAACTGATAGACCAAAGGTCTATGCCTAAGTTACTTATGAGGGAACTGATAGACCAAGAGTCTATAACTCCAAGTTAGTTAGAACACCAAAGTGATAGTCTAGTTAGTCTGTACATATTCTAGGTATGTAGACAAACGGTACTAGAACTATAAGTGTGGCTTGGAGGTTGTCTATAGGACAATATCTCACTTCTATGGTTGGGTGGCAAGTCACATAATAAACTATGTTTATCATTTACCTTCTGTGCACATTATCTTTCTTAAATCTAACAATGTGAACCCATCAAAATTTGATGTGGATTTTCAATTTGGACATTAGACTATCTAAATTTAACAGACATTAGGGTGCATATTTAAAACACAGGGCACCTAGTGTGCAGATTAGAACCTACTTGCAAGAAAAGAGTATTTTTAAGGGGTGTTTACATTGAGATCCTGATTAATATGTACCCTAATGTTTAATTTATTTTTAAAACCTCCTAATGTTTAATACCCTATCATTTTTATAATACCAAATTGAAACTAATTTATGGGCCCCTATAGTAGTTACAATTTGTTTTTTTAAGCTAAAAGCCCTAAAGACTTACTGATGCAAAGAAACACACAAGTGCAATATTTTCTACTAAAGAATGTATAGAAAATAACCATAACCAAAAAATATTTGGTCACATTCACAAAAACATACACTCATCTTCATCCAATCAGCTCATGGAAACCTACTAATTTTCATTCTTTCTATGTTTTACAAAAAACTATTATACATTCAAGAAGTCATCTATACATTTTTCCCTAAACCTTAATCCCTAACCGTCCCGACGTCTATATTTCGGACATTTTTGGGGTACATTCACCTTTGAAGAGTTGTAACGTTTTCAAGAAGTGTCAAAAAATTAATGAAATTTTGCAAAAAACTCCCCGCATGATGGTATGGAATGTGGGGTAATTAAAAATTTCAGATCAATTCAAGATGTATTGAATTTTTGATGATCATTTGAAAGTTGGTATCTTTTTTTGGGACAAATTTTGTGTATTTTGATGGCTGCAACTTTGGGGCTTGTATCTCCTTCATCTTATGTCCGTTTTCAATAACAATTATTGAATTGAATTCACCTTGAAGTCTAGTTATCATGGAATTTTTTTCATGTCAATCCATGTTGTTTTGAATGTTTTGGAGTCATTTTAGTGCACGGGTCTAGTTTGGACACTTTTTGCTTTTTGGATCAAATCAATCACTTTTCAGGCTACTTTTTGACATTGCAAGGCCATTTTAGGGCACATTTAAATTTTTTCATGAGATTTTTTGATACCAATGTGTTTATATGATGATTTTGAACTACTCTTCAGTTCAAACTTTTTTCATTTGAGTTATTTTGAAAACAAATTTCACCTCTAACTGTGTTGTTAGGAAAATTTCAGCATCCTTTTCTGATACTAAAACACTATGATCTTGGAATGAATATGTCCAAATGATCTCAAAATTGATCCACACGATCTACAACATGTATATTACAAGATTGTACGGTTGAGATTTCTATACCTCATTTACATGTAGACTTATAACACATCAAAAGCAATGATGATTTTAAGCCCAAAAAAGCTAGGGACGTTTAGGAGTTAATTAGGATACTAAAACCATTTTCATGTCTTCTATTGAATGACCCAGGTTACCAACAAAAACCCATCTCTTTGTAGACACTAGATTGGGTGTAAGCATGATATCTAAAGCCACCAATCTTTGAATGAAATTGAGGTATCAACTGTCCCTTCCCTTCAAGAGTGGTCTACAGCTTGGCTCCCACTTTGTAAGAAATGGAAAATGTTTTGATCTATTTAGAGTTTGGCTCTGGTAGTACCAAAGTGATCTCTCAGTGAAAGCACACTCCTTTATTAAAATGGGGAAAATGACGCAAGGAGTATCAAATTCTACATGAATGTCGTCTTCACTATTACAAGTTGGGAGATGACACTACAAACAAAGGCGTTGTTTCTCACTGTGGAGGATCCTGTTCATTGTCGCTTTTTACTATACATGTTTGTCTTACATGATAAATCGCACTCACCAAGTTCCATCCAAAAAGTTGGTGAGTGCGAAATGGCTATGTTTGAATCACAGAAGGAGTGAAAATCAACGCCTTCTCCTTGTAGTGTGAAATAGAAGAATATGACAAAGTAAAGGGGACTAGAATTTGCTTCAATTGTCTTGGAGATGAGACTAGGTTAATATTGTGCATAAAATTGGTAAGTAGCGGTATCTAGATTGTATGAATTTGTTTTCAGGTGGCACAAGGATTGGTAATGGATCTTGGTAGTGGATCTTCTTCTTTGGTTAGCTCAAGACCTAGTTTAACGACAATTTGTACATGTGAAGTAGTCTGGTTTCTTTAACCCCCAAATGCTCAAACGACCATTTTCTAGTCGCTACCCGAATCTAAGAAGCTGCTTGGAACAAAGAACATGTATTTGAAAAAATAAAAGATATTTTAAAATATTGCATTGAGTCTACTTTCCAATGCAATTTGAATTATGTTAATCCAAGTTAAACTCCACTCGGGAGAACTTTTCAAAGTTGATATACCCCTCGGGCTTTTACGGATTAACGCAATATATGTTTAGGGTTTAGATGTCAAGAAAATAGGATAATATCTACTACGATTCACGAATTTCTGACTCCGCCGTATTTGTTCTTGCCTAAATTGCTAACTATACCAAATTACAATCTCTTCCTATAATTTGCACTTGGAGATGCTATGACAAAAGAATGTAAGTTGTTGGTATTGACATTACGAACGGACACTTTATTCACGCCGGCCCTCTTGGGTTGGTGTTTCTATCTATCTATCTAAGTTGTTGGTATAAATAATTGGTTGGTCTGGTCATCTCCAAGACCTGTACCTAAACATCAATCTTTTGGAATCAAACATCGTTGTTGTGTTTAGTTTTAGGATACCATTTTTTGCGAGCATCTAGATACAATACATCATTAAATGTTTTTGAAATTTCAAATGCTAATCATGTTTCTAGTATTTATACAAATTTGAGCAATGAATGAATCATTGATTTTGCTCAAAAATTTCAAAAAAACAACTCATGATCAAACTTTATAATTATATAATCCATATGGTAAATTGTTATGAAATTGATATATAGTCTCACAACTAAGTCTTTTTTGAGCTTCAAAGATGAAGTTTTCTAATTGAGATATATAGCAGCATTTTTGAAAGCATCACGAGAAGTGATAATAGTTTAAAGATGAACATGGTCGTTTAGGGGTTAAGGGTGAAGGCTTAAAGATAGACCATTTTTCCAGTACATTGAAATCACTATATACTGTAGGTGAATAATTATCATGGGTACATTCATCTATTTGAACAAATTCTCATCAACTTTGGATGAATTTTACCATAATATTCTAGAAAATAATTACAAGTGTGGCTGTTTGAGAATACCGTACATCCCAGTACATGATGATTTCAGTGTACTGAGTGACGATATCCCAGAACATGGTGATTTCAGTGTACTGAGTGACCAGTAGAAGAAAAATGCTCACATGTCATAGTGTAGGGGTACATAGTGTCAAAATGTGCAATTTTCTGACATTGAGCAATTAATATTTGAATTTTCTTCTCCCAATTTAATTTGGTGCCACGTGGACCCCCTTCTGGGGTGCCACGTGTCGAAAATAAAGTTTAAGCCAATATTGAAAAAAAACCCAAAAAAATCGAAAAATACTCAAAAATTCAGAAAATTCACTCCAAAAATGTCGGTCGTGAAGTCCATGCCCTGCACCCACCAATGCAACAACAAAAAGCAGGTCAATCTTTAATTTGCTCCAACAAAAACGCACAATCTGTAACTAAATTGCACATGCTTTTCACCAATACAGCGTAACCCTAATGTGATGCTCGTGATGCTCGTTCCGTGTAGATACGTACCCAGAAGTTGGTGAAGACATTCTTGCCCTGCGCATCCTCGGCCCTGAGCTTGATCTTCCGGAAAGCCAAATCCTCTGGAAAGCGTGATCCTCATCCTGCTGCAAGTCGGCCAGCGAGACAAAAATGCACCTGATGCAATCTGTTGCATTCAACCCACCCGATGCAATCTGTTGCATTGCCACCCCAAACATACAGAAGCCCTTCATCAATCCCACAATAATCTGAGCTCCACGAAGGAAAACAAACACGGGCTGACGTACCTTGGGTCCCTGCATCCTGGTGACGAGCGTCTTTTGACACTATGACCTCACAGCATCACAGCCTCACACCGCACTCGCCATCGCAACACCAGAAACTCGATCGCCGAACCACTCTCGATCTCCAGAAACTCGATCGCCGAACCCTCACGCTCAAAAACCTTGCACATAGTGTCACGAAGCCGAATGCCGAATGCCCTCACGCTCAAAAACCTTGCACATAGTGTCACGAAGCCGAATGCCGAATGCCCTCACGATCGCCGAACCCTCACGATCTACTCTCTCCCTCACACTCCGATCGCCAGGAACTCACGCGGCAGGAAGCCATCGCCAGGAAACCATCGCCAGGAAACCATCGCCAGGAAACCATCACCATCGCTCTCGCGGTGAAAGACATCGCCATCGCTCTCGCCCAGATTGGACAGGCAGGGTCGAGCCATGAAAACCCTAATTCGAACCACATCAACGTGGACCCCTTCTGCGCCAACGTGTACCCCCGGATTTTCAAAATCTCCTCGCGCCAACGTGTACCCCCTAGCGCCTACGTGTACCCCCCCTTACTGGATTTCTGGATTTACTGGATTTCCGCGTTTCGGGGGCCCCGGGTTTTCCGGGCCACCTCCGAAAAAATCTTTGGGGGTCATAGTGACCAAAGAGAACGTTAAGTTAAAAAGTGGCCAAAAACTAGGATTGTTAATTTTAGACAAGAAGAAGCCCTTCTTAAAAATAATGAAGTAGGCCTTTGGAACGTTCACCGTTTTACATTAAGAGTCGGGCCCAAACTGATGTGCAAATACCGGTAAGCTAAAATCCTCGTTTCTCATTAGTCGAAAGCCATTCTCTAAACCCAACCCTTTCACACTAAGAGTCAAGTTCAATTTTTTTTAACATTATAATGACAAGCTCGTACACTAACCTAACTCAATTCATTGAGTCAATCAAATACGAAATCCCAAATTGTGCCGAGTGCCCGTTTCATTAAAAAAATTGTAATCTTATTATATTGAGTGCTTGAAGATGGACCTAAGAGCTAATATGAGATGAATTTTTTATTTTTTATTTTAATTTTTGCACTATTGAGCCCTAGGACAATGGACCCGACTCCTAAGAGCATCCTCAGTCGTGCACGGTAAAGCTCACTGCAAACTAAAACCTATCTTTTAACTGACGTAAAATTAAAGAGTAAAATTACCATCATTAGAAGCGCATCTAAATAAACGTGAGATATTTCTCAAGTAAAGAAAATTGTAAAAATTTGATGTAGGTGAAATGTCCCACTGAAAACACCACATTTTCAAAATTTAGAGGGAGTGCACCAAATCTTGCTTAAAAATGGAAAGATCCTCCCAAAAACTGAAATACCGTACCTTCCAAGCAGCTTCGTCTTTAATTAATTCAAAAAAGTCAAGACGAATTTTTTTGGAAAATATGAGTAGGTTTTGCCGAATACCATAGTAATTGTTTTTTGGAATAGTCGAAATGTTGAAATATTACCATTTTTCCCATTTTTAAACATTATTCAGAGTAGGAGAGTGTGAGATGTAGGGGAAGAAAGAGCTGACCTTGTAATCAAGTTCATTCCAAGTCACTCCCAAATGATATGGGATATGAACTTGCAAGCTCATGTGAATTCTCACCACACCATATTTTCAGTAGACTTTGATGCACAATTGAGCATACCAAATGATCTTATTTTGAAATGTTTTCAACTAAGAAAAGTGAGAAGGACAAGTTGTCTATCACCTCCAAAAAGAATTTTGTGATTTGAAGTTTTTATGCATGATATATAGACAAAATTCAGTAAGGCTATGAAAAACATGCATGAGTTGAATGAGAAGAACATGTGTTGTGATCAGACTTTTGAGGCTCAATTGTGCATAGTAGACTATCTTATTTTGAGAATTCTTCAACTAAGATTAGTTGCATTTTCACGTAATCTTTCACTTCCAAAAAGAATTTCGTGATTTGATGTATTTTTGCTCAAGTTATTCACATTTTTGTAAAGGAGTTTAACCGGTGATTAAGAAGAACAAGAAGTGAGAGTTCTACATATCCCACATTCATTGTTGGCACTAGTGTCCTGAATTTTGTATAAAGCACAAGACTATACAACACTCAATCATTACCTAACAAGTGAAGTAATCCATATTGTGGTACTAACTTGCAAGGCCCATTTGGATGAATGATGAAAATACAATATCATGTTTTTTCAAGAAAACGAATTTAACTAATCTATAAAAATAGCAAACGAACATGACTTTTTGAAAAATATTAAATATTCGTTTGAAGCATGACGAAGCTGCTTGGAAGGTACGGTATAGAGGGAGTATGGGAGGATCTTTCCATTTTAAAGCAAGATTTGGTGCACTCCCTCTAAATTCCAGTGACGACGAAAGTCGGAGCTGGTTTAGCCTTCATTGAGTGGTACGTTCGTCGTCAGGACAATTCCATGGAATTGGTCATGGTGACGAAATTTCGTTTCGTCTGCATGACCGTTCCAAGGCATCTCCACGACTGTTCCGCGAGAGGGGCGTTTTGGCTACGCTGAGCGACGACGAGGCTCGCGTGCGATGCATTGCGGAGATCGTAGGGGCGATGATTCAAGACTGCCGCAAGGGGGAGAATGTGGACCTGAATGCGTTGAAGTCCGAGGCCTGCCGGCGCTATGGCCTTTCGCGCGCTCCCAAGCTGGTGGAGCTCATCGCTGCGTTGCCGGAGTCCGAGAGGGATATGGTTTTGCCGCGGTACTTACTTTCTGGGTTTCTTTTCTTTTCCAATCGGAGAATTCGTCTAGGGTTGTTCGATTGTTGAGGGTTTAGGGTTTCTGTTGTGTGATTAGGTTGCGAGCGAAGCCCGTGAGAACCGCGTCGGGAATTGCGGTAGTCGCCGTGATGTCGAAGCCGCATCGATGCCCTTACATTGCAACCACCGGGAATATTTGCGTTTAGAAAATCTGTCTAAGTCTGTCCCTTCAACAGAAAAATCAACAGAATAATCAGGAGAATAAAAAAACCGTTTCAAATATAATTGCAGATGTAGAAAGGTTAGGCACTTCGTAAGGGACAGTGTCCGAGTATAATTCAAGATGCGGCGTTCCAGACAGAGGAAAAAAATTATAAGTATCAGACAGTCAGGAGGCTGGAATAATAAAAACACTGGGGCATCATCATCTTCTGTCCCTAGTTATGAGTCTTTCACAATCCCTACGCCAAGAGGTTTCCCTTTTAAAGAGGTTACTACGGTCGCTGGAAATCATAATGCTATGGACATGAGCCTCACAGGTCGAAAGAGACCTGCCAGTGACGCAGAGCATGTCCAAGAGTCCTCTTCGTTGTCTGAGCAAACTGCACCCGTGGACAACAACGAGGGTGATTTTGCCTGCCAGCATTCCCTGGTACCCCTCAAGACCTATATATGATTTTCCATGATTGTTTTGATTACTGAGTTTGTTTTTCACATTTCTGGAATACACTTATGAATGCTGTGTCTTTGTTTTTTATTCCCTCCCTTAGTTGTACTTGATCTAATTTCTAGACCCTCCTTTTAATTCAAATACCATTCACCAGTAACATTTTTGAGATTCTTCCTTTGCTATTGATTGTAGAGGAATGTTCCTCAATACTCTTGCAATGTGGATATTAGTCTTACATAACCTCGGACACCTTCAGGAGCACCTTTGGAATCAATGAACATTGAGTCGAGGAAAGGAATCCAGTTTCTTGTTATGCACAATCTTGAGTTCATGTTTATGTTTGTGAAGGCGGGTGTGGCTCACGTTAGAGTTATTTATTTCTTTTCATCATTGTTGGTGCCTGGCAATGGAAAAAATTGCTTCAAAAGTGGGCCAATTCTTCAATATTGTAATGCTCCAAATACTTTTTGTACTATTGACAGTGAAAAGGGTGGGAGCTGTATACTACTCTAGAATGTTATGTAGACAGTCCATTTTGTTTTTAGCTGAGACTATCACGAGAGAAGGCTGGTTTTTGTTAATAGGGATTGATGAGCTGTGGTTAATATTGGAGCTGGTTTCAATCATTAAAATTGGTTGCTGGCCACTATATAACTTGGCATTATTTCCCACAAGACTGTTGACAAGTGCCATTGCTGTCTTGGTCAGGACGGGGGCGTGGGTTCTGCCAGACCTGGAGTGAAACAGATTGTGGTCAGATTGTCTGGCCTAAGACAATCCGCAGCCACTTCAGGGGAGTTCATTTCAGTCAATCACGGTGGTGGTATGCGTTTTCTTTCCTCCTTGAAATGAACTACTCGGTTTGATTTTAAGCATAATTATAAGGTAGAATACTATTGGTTAGAGGATACTATTGGTGTCACTTTAAAAGTGTGATTTCGGGGAGATCACTATAGAGCTGTCGAGGGATCACTTTGGGTACAAGAGCCAAACTCTCTTGAGATCAGCTTTTATGAATTTCTTACATAATCATTCAAAGTGGGAGGCTGTAGACCATTGTTGAAGGGACAGACTTAGACAGATCTATATTTAAGGTAGACGACCTGTTTCCGATCACCTCAAGCAATTGAGCATACTTCCGGTGGAGTAACAAATAGGCAAATAATTTTGCAGTGTAGGGAAATAGATTTGAAGAAGGTCACATATTTTTGAACAAGTTTCCGGGCAATATTGAATTTACTACAAATTTTCAAAGTGAAGATTCTCTCCAACCCGTTCTCGCAATATAGGCTGACCTATTTCCAAGAACTGTAAAACTAGATTTCAATAACACATGATATCATACTAACTTGGTAACAAATTTCCATTCTTGGCGCCAACCATTCCATATTAAGAAGAAATATGTTTCCGTCACCGTTTACGAATGAATTCGAAAATATTGCAGGCCGCTTCACGGAAATAGGTCGCCCTATATTGTGTGAATGGGGGCCTGATCGGAAACAGGTTGTCTACCTTAGTTGGGAGTCTTCAGAAAATGTGACCCGGCTCTGGCTTAGAAGGTGGAAGAGATGTTGGACATGAAGAAGTCTGAAGACCCATACACCACGGTAGCTTAAGTCAAAAGCCTTGGAAATTTTTTTGCAGTAAGGACAGAAAAACAGTAGTTGTAAATTGGCTCTTTTGTAAGTTAAAGAGAGAAATGTTGTTTTGTTTTGAAACAGGAGATGTAGATTTAGTGTATAGCACTTGTAGTAGCTAAAAAGTTTAGGCAGTTTTGTATTTTTGTAGATTAATGTACCGTGATAATAAAACTTCATGGTATAAATTTATCATTCTTTAGAATGTGCTGGTGTGGTATTATTCTCCAGGTTTGGAAGTGTCTGCTTCAGAAAAGGAATGTGAGTCATGCATGTAGGACTAGTCTACTTTAGATACTTCTGGAAATGTACCTACAAAATATTTTTAACCATGAACCATTCCTCTCCTATGGTATTGATCAAAATTGCTATAGATGTGAAGATTTCATAGTCAATTTGGTGACATATTTTAGATTCCTTATTGAATTAGTCCCGCTCAAAAATGATTCCATTCCAAAACAAAATATAATGCTTTGATAGAAGGGAATATTATAAAGGAAAATCATTTGTTATAATATAAATATAGTATAGATTATGGTTTTTTTGTTTTTTTTAAATATGATATGAATTTTCATTCGTCACTGGTATTGCGGAGAGCAGCGAAGCCCTAGTTTTGAAATTGTAGTGTTTTCAATGGGACATTTCACCTACGTCCCAATTCCACAATTCTTTTTTCTTGAAGTGCAATTTTTGTAATATTAACTGCGCTTCTAATGATGGTAATTTCAGTCTCTAATTTTAGGTCAGTCAAAAGATAGGTTTTGGTTTAGAGGGAGACGACTGAGGATGCCCTAAGTTAAGCGTAACTTAAAGCGGCCCTCACACTTCGCAGAGGCAGTCAAACCCCTCGTCTGCCCACGCGCCGTGGCGTCCATGGCCTCCGATATCGGATTGTTTTCCGACACTGCCAAGGGCTCTCCGATCCAAGATCGGATTGTTTTCACGATAGTCGGTACGATCCATCGTATAAATCATCACCTCCTTCGGAGACCGCAGTCCAACTCTAAGCTCCCACTCGTCTGCACCAGCTTGCATGCTCCATTTCGTGTTTCTCTTGCGATCTGTTACGTTGCGGAGTTGCTTCGAATTCGTCGTCGATCGTTTGAGGTGGGTTCTTTACACCACCGCTCTCTCGATTCCTTCTATTTTTTTGTTGCCTCTTCCACGCCCCTGTTGCGCCACTTCGTTCTGCAATCGAAGTTCAGTGAACATGTCCTTGCGCATTCGAGGGTTATGAAAAGTGCCAAGTCCATGGTTCAAGAGAAATTGGCCACTTGCTTGTCGCGGTGGCGATCTTGATCGCTCTGGACCCCGCTCTGGACTGTTTTCACCAACCTTTTGAACTTACTAGCCTTGGTTATGACGAGTAAGCTGGGTTCAGAGTTTCCGCTATAGACACCTGTTATGCTTTCCACCCTGTTGTTGTAATTGCTGGTTGAGTGATGCTTAAAAATTTACATTTCAAAATCAAGTGCGCTTGTTGAAGTTTTTGTTATTCCTCTACTTTTCGTGGACAATCTGGTGGCTTCTGAAAATGCTTTGGGCTTCATTTCATGTCCACATATGCTTACTTCATCCGAGGATTGGAGATTAGTGAGGATTGGAGATTACTGCTAAATTTTGAACTCTGGACATCCACTGAGGTTTCCCTTTTTGTTGATCTCTGGGATTTCTTTTGTGAATTCGCCATGAGATGGAACGGATTGAAGATTTTCCCAGCACACTAGGTGAAGCGTGGGCAAATGAATTTCTTTGCTCCAGATAATGCGTAGGTTCTCGTGCAGCTACAACATCAAACATGGGGCTCCTCACCAGATGTGCTATTGTTTAAACCTCATGTGATTGTGTGGCAGCTCTGATCATGCCAGACGCAGCTCCATGGATGCAAGCTCCCACCATGCGAGACGCAGCATGCCAGCCGCAGCAAAGTAATGGTTTGTCACAATGGTATCAGCCCCCACAAACTTTTGGTATATCTCACGCAGTCCAAGATGTGCATGGAGGTGAGTTTCTCACTATGAGCTATAACTGGATATGTGAACTGGAATGACTGTTGTAAGAATTAATTGTGTTTTCCAGGTTTTCATTGTTGCGTTCCATTGATAGACGTCCAATTTGCGAAAGAAATTGGTCGTCACCTTCTCAGAATCACTTTAAATACCCTGCTTGTGCCTTTTTCCTTCGTAGTTGTCCAACAAGGAAGCCTTGGGGGTTCTGTGCCGAACAGTGGCTCGATAGCCGAAAACTCAGAATATGCTCAGAATATAGCTCCCACCATGCGAGACGCAGCATGCCAGCTGCAGCAAAGTAATGGTTGGTCACAATGGTATCAGCCACAAGATCCTGGTATATTTCACGCAGCCCAAGATGTGCATGGAGGTGAGTTTCTCGCTATGACCTACAGCCGGATATGTGAAGTTCAATGACTGTTGTAAGAATCAATTGTGTGTTCCAGGTTTTCATTGTTGCGTTCCATTGATAGACGTCCAATTTGCGAAAGAAATTTGTCGTCACCTTCTCAGAATCACTTTTTAATACCCTGCTTGTGCCTTTTTCCTTCGTAGTTGTCCAACAAGGAAGCCTTGGGGGATCTGTGCCGAACAATGGTTTGATAGCCGAAAACTCAGAATATGCTCAAGGTTCTGGAGCCCCTGAGCATGCTCAACATCAAACAAACGGTGAACTCGTGGTGGACAACCAACAACATGAATGTTGTGTAGGGCCGTCTACAACGAGATCCGAAGCCTGGAAAGACCCAAGGTACTGGACAGAGGACGAGACTTCGGTCCTGGTTGAGTGCAAGAGTTCAGCTTTCCACGACAAAGCAAGTCCATTTCGCAAGCAGTCTAAGTCCAACGCCATCAACTGGGACGCCGTGTCGCAACATATCAAGAATCATCCTCTCACTCGAGGATCGGAAAAGACACGGCGCCAATGCCAGCGTCGATGGGAGACTCTGGTGAAGTCCCACCGAATAATCAAAGAGCGGTGCATGGAGACAAAGAAGGTATATGCTGAGCTGACGGAAGATGAAAAAAGACATTTGAGGTTGGCAACCATATTGAAGAGCGAATGGTACGAGGTCATCGACACTGTCTGTGGCAATGCCAGGTCTCACAAGCGTGGCAACCTTTCACCCCGCGTTGGTGATTTCTCGCAACTGAAAAAGGGTAGAACAGAAATTGGTACTGTTCCTGTGAGTCCACGTATTACACCAACTGGTCCAGGCTCGCAGTTGCAATTTGCCAAGGGGGATCTACTGGGGAGTACACGAAGTAACCCAGCAGGCAGTCCAGCTGCACAAGTGATAGCTGGAACGCCTGAGCCGTGGAGTACATCGAGGAAACAAGTTGTAAGTTATCGCTGCTGTGACGTGGACCTAAAGACGTGAGTTAGTGGTGATGATGTATGATTTGGGTTGGTTCAAATCGATATCAATTGGTAATCGACTGTTGATGGATATGATATTGATTCATTGAGCGCATGAAGCCATGGTCATGGCTTGTAGTTGCTTATGCGAGCGACCGTTCATACGAGCACAATGCCTCTTTTACAAGTCTGTTGGAAAGTAGACATCCATGACCTTGGGATGTTTCCATTGGTTTCGGATTCACGGGAACAACTTACATGGGTCAGGGGACCGTGCAAGACACTGATGCTGACATTTGGTGTTATTGGGTGGGGTGCAGGCTATACCAGGATTTCGGTCGCTTGATCGTGAGCTGAGATCTACACTTCTTGATCTCATCTTGGGAAGTCATTTATTGAAGATCGAAGCCGAAGACGTTTCACATTCATGCCGGTGGCTTTCTATCGTTCAGAATCGAAGCTGCTCAGATATATATAACGACGTAGGTTATGCCAGCGGCCAAGTGTGCGCTGAATTCATTCAGTTTGTGTACCATCAATAGTGTTCAGAATACTAGTTGAAGTGTAGGTTATGTCAGCTTATGTGCTGATAGAAATGCAGTTTCTCTGTGAAGAGCACGGTTTGAGTTTGTGGTTAGAAGATGTTGCGATGATCATGCACGATTGGTGCACACTTACATGTGGATGTACATCTCCTCGCAGGTGAGCATGCTGGTGATGAAGAAACTTGTGCACTTCTGGGATCCGGGAGATGAAGGAGTCTGGAGCGTAGATTGGTCACGCTTCCGCGTATTCGATAAATTCGTGAAGAAGGTGATTCGAAAGAATCCTGCCTTTGACACGCACAGACGTTTTAAGAATTTGGACGTCGAGAAGAAATTTATGTCAGCGAGAGAAATCTGCCCAACGCAACGAATGAGGGCGCTGATACTGTACAGCTGTGAGGGACTGGAGAAGGTCGATCTCAAGGGTTTGCGGAAGCTGAGGTTGCTGGTTATAAAGTATTGTCCGGTGCTGAAGGAAGTGACCGGGTGGAAACATCTTCGAGAGCTCGGATGGCTAGAAATTTTCTTGTGCAAGTCATATGACGACTATCCTGATTTTCGAGACCTTCCCTCTCTTAGAGAGTTCAGTCTTACTGTGGACCGAGACACGATTTTGACGTGAGCCAATGCGTTCGACTGCGGAGATTGGAGATCATGGGTGACCATCTATTGGAAGAAAGCGGGGACCTGAGCTCGCTGAACTGCTTGGAAAGCTTGGTCTTTTCTGATTGTTATGCCCTTTCGACCATTGCTGGCTTGAGTGGACTGCATTCACTGGCTAGCCTGTCCCTTTATGCTTGCAAGGCCCTGTGCAGTTTACCCGACATGGGTCACATGAAAGAACTGGTTTACGTTGATATACGTAGTAGTGGCGTGGAAGAGATCCCAGGGATTGAGAACCTTGAGAGTCTGCAGACGTTATACTGCTCTTATTCAAAGCTGAAGCGTCTTCCTGACCTCCATCACTTGGTGGCATTGCGGAAGGTGTGGCTTCATGGGACCCCATTGATAGAAGATGATCCATCATCGTTTTACTTTGATAAACCGGAGGTGCTGTTTAATTGTGAGGAGACGAGACCTGACGTAGTTGTTAGTGATATTAGTGACACGGAGCACGATCTCTCGGGTTGGTCGGATGACGAAGATTTTTGTGGTGAACAGAGTTGTTCGGATGACGATGTTCAAATATGAATCACTACCCAAGCATTGGGCGGCCTATTTAAATTATGTTGTTTGTCACGTGGATGGACAGCTAAGTAACCCATAAAGAACTAAGGATTCACAGCTTCAGTATGAGAAATTCATGTGATCATATTGTGAAAAATATACTTTAAGTGGGACAATGTTTATATCAATAGAAGTGTTGAAGATCATTGGATGTGTTGGTCAAGAATTTAAATAATTTTGAACAAGAATAAGTCCACATACGACCTACTCAAAACTCAAAACTGTTAGAAAAGCCGAATTTGGGCTAATTGGTCCTTTAGGGGTTAATTGATGTAGGCCACCGATTGGTTTCGTGATATCATCATCTCTTTCATCCTTTGCAGTATCCTTTAATGATTAGCGTCTGTGTCGTTCTCGTTTATAAGCAGGAATATATCGCGCTTCAGTTTCCTCTGCAATGAATCAAGGAGTACAATTCAGTAGATGGCTGGATCCAGAGTTTGCTACCTTTTTTCTTCGAAAGTGAAGCGGGGAACCCCCTCAACAATCTTCCCTGAGTTCACATATTTGCACAGGAGAGGCAGACACGTCAGTTACAAGAAGGCAGGCTGTTGGATTGGGGTGTTTCTAGAGAATGAGCAACTGGAATCGGCTTCTTGCCATGAATGTAGTGTGTGCAATAGAGGTTGATGTACACTTTGAGTAGATAGTCCTCGGAATCTGTATAGTGAACTGAAAGCTGGTCTGAATGTCTGATTAGAAAAAAACAGACATGTCTACTTTGCAGTTGAATGCATGAACCTTTGAGGTATAATATAATTGATATCTTTAAGACAAGTATTGATTCTTTGAAAGCATGAAGCTATGTTGATGACTTCTCGTAGCTTATGCGAATGATCTTTGCTACCAGTACGCGTGGCTCTTTGTTCAGTAGCATCCATGAGATTTAACTGTGACTGGGGTTTTTTGTTTTGATTGTGATTGCTGTAAAGTACATGTGTTCAAAGCAAGGATGTTATAGCTGTTTTTGGGTGCGGTGCACGCTAAACCGAGATTTTATTCCCTGGATGATCACCTGAGATTCGCACTTGATATTGGGAACACATATATTTCCTTAGGGACAGATGGTTTGACGATTATGTATAGCAGGGAGCCCCGGCCCGAGGGAATTCCGCGCAGGAAAACCCCGAGGCTGAGGGCGGGAGCCCGAGGCCGAGTGGCGTTTTCCTTGCGCGGAATTCGCGAGGGATGGGGCTCCCTGCTGCGTAAACCCTGAGGAACGCCCCCAAGAGCGTGGGAGGGCGTTCCATTTCATTATTTTCCCTCCCAGCTCGTAGGAGGGCATTCCGGTCTATAAACTCCCGGGATTTACACAGGGCATGAGGGCCCGAGGGGTTTACGACCGTGATAATCGAACCCTCTCACTTTGTTGCCAATGTCTTACAATCGTTCAGAATCGAATCTGCTTGGATATATACAAGACGTAAGTTATGCCGGTCGCTAAGTCTCCAGATAATCTACTATTTTGTTAACCATGAATCATGTTCATCATACTCACTGACGTGCTGGTTATAGCAGATTATTAGCTAACAAAATTACATATTTAAATCCACAATTTCAAAGTTTTTGTGTAGACAGTGATTCGAAACAATCCTGTCTACGACACGCAGACACTTTAACCCCTAAACGTCCCAACGTCCAGTTTCTGGACGTTTGTTGGTCAAACCCAATTTTGATCTTGAAGATGACTTTTGTTGCTAATACACCCAACTAAGAAAATGAAGTTTATTAAGTCTAGTTTGTACTCCACTTTTCAAATCTTAAAAATTCTAATTATTGAGTATTTTATTGCTTGTGCAAGCTTTGTAGCTCAAGGTTTGAATTACACTACATAGGATGTTCACCTTTCGAATTTCAAAATTTAAATAAAAAATTTCTATGGAAAACATATCATGTGATTCTCCATTGTAATTTGTACCCGCTCCCAAAAAATATTAATTTTTTAAAGCTTTTTTGTAATAAAAAATATTTTTTGAAGTATTTGACTTAAAAATTTGTTAAAAAGGCCGTATTAAATAAAAAAAATCTGAAAATTTCAAGACTGATAGGAAACATTCAATTCCATGCATGAAAAATATTACAAAATATATTTTGATAAATCTTGAATGCTAAATTGTGTAGTTTGACTTTCCTACAAAGGAGTGGTACGTTTAAGGGTTAACCCCTTAACGTACCAGGGTGTCCCTGGAATTGACAATTTGAGAAAAAACATTATAAACTACCATTTAGAAGAATATTCTGGAATTGATATACATATGAAAGTTCTAGATCTTGAATTTTAGATTCCATCCGTACAGTTCGATACACTAATACAATCACCAATATTTAATTATAAAATTTGAAAGTTAAAATTAAAAATTCCTTCTAAATTCGATTACAAACTAAATTTCAATATTTTTTGAGTAAATTTTTTTGGAATGAGTTTGAAATGAGATACTCTTAAGTGTGGTGATACTTCGAAATTTTTGTGTTTCTTAAATTTATGACCTCATTTTTCACGATTCCACTTTGAACTAGAGTCAATGCAATTTTGGCTTGGTCAACGACTTGACATACTTCTACATTTGCAATTTTAGAAAAATATGTACTCTAGTATGACTAAATCCAGCCATTAGATAGGACAACAACTTGGTGAAGAATCTCCAAAAAATTGGATGAGTTTCATCCAAGCGTTGATGAGAACGTGAGAAGGCTTTGAAATCATTCGTCGTCCAGTTTCTGGACGCTGTGACGTTTAGGGGTTAACCCCTAAAGGACCGGAGTGTTTTTCCTCCAAAAACACCCCAATGCTGCCATTTTTACTCCCCCATGCAAAAAATCCAAAAGAATGTTATTTTTTACCTTCTAACCGTAAGATCTTGTCCTAAACTATTTGAAAAACATACACAACAAATTTCGTTGATTTTGACCGCACGGATTGCAAGATAATTGCGTTTGATGGAAAAAAACACCCCAAAAAAACACATGCCCGAAAATTTCAGATGCGTTTGACCACAGCTACATCAAAAAAACCTCACTACCGAAACTTGTCGCACTTCACTTTCACATTCTATATGATGTTACTTAGTTGTGTACCAATTTTCGTTGCGTTTGGAGATGTTTAGGATGTTGAATAACACCTTGCACTTGTTGGGGGTTTAAAAGTTCAGAAAAGACTATATGCTTTTGGAATTGCAATATTTTCGACTTTCTTTATTTAAAATACGAATCCGAGCGGTGAAACACAAGTACATTCCACCCTCTACAGAATGGCGAAAAAAAATTTGAAAAAAAAAAAAAATCTCCAAGTTTTAGAAGACATGTAGCACATTTTCTAAGAATTTTGGGGGTTAGGGGGGAAATAAAGGGTGGAGGAAGGGAATTGAAGTGCCAACCCATTCCAATGTTCATGACCCCACTAACTCTCAAGGTACACTGCCACGTGGCAATCCCTCATTGGACGATTTTAATTTTTAATTTTTAAAAATGATTATATTTTTCTAATTTTTAAATAATATTTTTAATTATGAAATTGAACTTTTAGTTTAAAATAATAATTTTTATTTATATATAATTAATTTTTATTTTAAAAAAATATTATTTTAAAAACTTTTTATGAGTTCGGGAAACGGGGTTATCTTCTGCCCCCCACAGTCCACCTCATTTTCCACACACTGCCCATCTTGTTGCCCCCCCCTAAAATTCAACTATTTCTCTACTGCCCCGCTGCCCTTTCTCCTCGAAAAAAACACACTTCCCCTCATAACTTTCACATACGGTGTCGGAATTCAAAAAAAAAAGAATCCCCATTTTCGTGGCACATTGGGGAATCTACTATTAAATTTCCTTCAAAATTTGATTAAAAATGTGTTCACCGGAACCTACCCGATTCTCTAAATGTCCTAGTTAGGACACTTGGTCCTTTAGGGGTTAAGGGTTTGCGGAAGCTGGTGTCGTTGTCTATCTACGGATGTCCGCAGCTGAAGGAAGTAACCGGGTAGAAATTTCGTCGAGAGATCGAATGGCTAGAAACCCCACATGGGTCACATGAAAGAACTGATTTGCATTGATGTAAGTAATACTGGCTCGGAAGAGATCCCTCCTATTGAGAAACCTGTCGTTTTTCTTTCCTCATTCCGTGGGAACAGTGAATAGTGGCGGAATATTATACTTATGTTTCTGTCTTCTTGTGACCAAAACCACTCATCAACACCAACATAAGTTAGGCCACTAACACAGGCTATGTGCCTGGCGCCTTCTTCATTTCTTTTTCATTTATAGTAAGTGAAAAAGGACACATTTCCTTCTAGTCCTAGTGAGTCTCTACCTTAGTATTTACCAGGCTAGATGTATTTTATGGCTTGTTTATATTGTTCAGCCATGTAACTCCTTGAAAACGAAGCATTTTCGTAGTCTCTTCTCTGGTGGGATAGAGATAACAAATGAAGAGATCGGATGACTGGGCCTGTTGTTAATTCGTTCCGGTTGATTATCACCCTGTCTAATGATCAATATTAGTGTATGTATGGAATGAGCTCAAGCGCTTGAACCTAGAAAAACTCAAGCGTCAATTGCTGTACATGCTATAGCTCAATTATCACGCATCTACACTTGGACAGAGACCTAATGAATTCATATCAATTGGTCATTAATCGGAGTGATCCTTTCGTCGAAAAGCATGTCTATGGTTCAGTTGATTCTTCGCACATTCTATGAAGAAAAGCATCTCTATCCTTAGACTCCGTTACCAGGATGAGAGTAACTATTTTTCTGCAGTTTTCTGTGCAAGGAACTCAAGCAGTAACTCCAATGCTGGACATGGATTCAATGCTATCACACATGTTTTTGGAGTTTCACAGGGATATGTTACTTTAGTTTTTCCTTTTGAAGATGGAGCAACCACCACCTCAACAACTTTTCATGAATTCGTATTTCTACCTTAGGAGAGCAAGGCAGCCTGCAGACTGAATTTGGAGATTGTTATGTAGATTGTTCCTGATTTGTAACACCTTCAGATGTGCACGCCATGAATGAGTGTTGTGCAGGTCTTTTGTTATCGTTTTTTCTCTGTCTTTATTTTATAGGCAAACGAATTCATTTATTGCAGAAAAACACGTCCTTTGCTATCTCGATCCATCCCATTTCAGTTACTTTGCAGACGCAATTTCTATTAACCTCTCATAGTCGTCTATAGTAGTTCAGCTACTTTTGCACAATTGCGTGTGGAGGATTCGGTATGGATTTGGGGGTTCTCCATAGCCAGGCTATGAAAGCAGTTTGCTTCCTAGTACTTAACCTATGACCATGTACCCTCCGTTAACCCCTAACCGCCCAACCATGCATATTTTGTATGATGTACGGATTTGAAGTCCATTTCTCATCCATCATACACTTTTTGCAGTGTGGATTTTTTATATTGAAACTTTTATGGGAAGGTAGCTCCGTGCATGTGTGATCCGATTAGAAAGGGGATGATTTGTGAAATTTTTATGCCTCATTTCATGTTGTAGTGTTCCACCCAAAATTTTGAAGATTTTAATCTAAAAGTGCTCTTGAAAAAGTCAACTACAAAAATTAAGCAACAGAAAAATCTCCAAAAATCACTACACTTAGAGAATTACATCTCAACCCATCACAAAAAATTTCATTGTTAGATTGTCAATATCTTATTCGTAATCATATTACAAAAGAGTGTTAAATTTTAAGTTTGAAATTTAATACACAAATATTGGTGATAGCAATTGCAAATCTAACTTTATGGATAGAATCTAAAATGCATAACGTACAACTATTATTCATTCATCAACTTGAAAATATGCCTCTTAGTTGCATTTTATAATGCATCTTTGGAAAACTGCCAAATCTGAAAAGGGTGAGAACGTTTAGGGGTTAAGATCAGTTTCAACAATAATTGATTAATTTATGTTTAAAAGTGCCATATGAATTTACTTTGGATTGGTTTAGGGTGACGTGGACATCTCAGAAATCTGAAGTGGAGATTTAATTTGGACACCAAGTTGTTGAATCTCACACTCACATTTGGTATTCAAACTCAATATCTTTCATATGATATGCTACATTTTACCACTACATGAACAAAACATAGTTTATTGGCTCTAAAGAGGCATTGCGGGAACACTCATATTTTTGAACTAAATACCATTGTAATAAATATATTCCATTCATGATTTCACTGAAATGTATTCTCGTTCTTCACTTGTTCTATTATGGTTAGAGTTCCTCGTAGCATAGTTTCTTGTTTTGGATTTCGTAAATGAAATCATGTGTCTTCTATACATTTTAAAATCTTCACATATTTTTGTAAAGATTTGAAATTGCATTGAATTTTTTAAGGGGATATCAAGAGAAATTATATCTATTGCATAAATATCTTCATATTTATGATTTTTTTTTCCAAAGAAGTAAATAATAGTGAAGAACATTATAGTTTAAACCAAATTTTTGTGTTGTTCTATGTTTGAAAAATCAACAAACTATGGCTATAAGCACAAAGTTCAAATTCCAATTAAATATTCAACTTTTTCAGATTTTTTCAAATTGGAATAAAGTCATGGCTTGCTAAGCTTCATTTCAGCACTTGAATTAAAATTTAAACATAATTATTTTGTACCGTGTGTTAAAAATTAAAAAAACAACAAAATAAAATAAAACGTAACACTAACGAATAGAATCATTTTGGTAGCAAAATTGAGAGTACAGGTTGTCAAAACACATTACAAAGTGAACCTTAGTATAAGTGCCTTATTTATTAAAAATTAGACTCACATCAATGAAGGAATTTCCAATCAACACTTAATATTGTAAACACGTTCAATCAACTCTTTTTTAAAAGTGGTCTTTCAACTCTTTTAGCATTTTCAAAATTATTTACAAGCCATTTTTTTTACCTTTATAGGAGTTCTACACCTAAAAAAAAACAAATAGAAATAAGTTTGACTATACATTCTAAGTCCATCAATGAGTAAACATTGCAAGAGTAGAAATTAATTCACATACAATAAATCTACAATATATATCACTCAATTGAACACATTTTGAAGTAAGGGGTCTTTATGTTAGCGACCAAGGATCAAGAAAGTAAATGTAAGAGGGCCTAGTGGATGTACATTGATTGATATGTTCGAATGGGAAGGTTGAAATTTTCCATTTCTTTCAAAGACATAAATAGTATTACTATTAGAATTTTCATACCATGTATTTATGATAATTAAACATACTAAGACCTCTCCGTATTTGTGATCCATAGTTATGGTGACTTTGGTGTAGTAATGAATTAGTAATAGGTTGACTTAGTGGCAATAATAGAAAAATAATGAATGTCACTTGAAAATTTAATTTTGGCCATTGAGTTCCTTCATTGTGATCTAAATCTCATTTATTATTTTCAACCAAATGCATGACCTTCTTAGATCATAAATATATTCACAATAGGCCTTCCTTGGCATTGACCCATATCCACACCCTTTCATTGTTCCTAGTTTCTAAATTTACTTTTTTTATTGATTGGGTTGGAAAATAGACTTACTTTCTTGGCATAATTCAAATTGGATTGGAAAGTAGACTTAATTTTTTTAGAAAATCGTTTGAATTTATTGAAAAGATTATTTTTTGAACTTCAGGCAATCCTTAAAAAGGACAACAATCACAAAATGGTCTCTTGGGCTCTTAAGGGTTAACTGATTTCGGTGATATGAATGTAGTCCCATCTTAACCCCTAAACATCCAACTGTTCAAAATGTGAACAATGTACAAAATCAAACACAAAATTCTCATCCGCCATTGACTTTTTGCAGTGTGGATTTATTACTATATATTTTACATGAAATCAACTTCATGCATATGTGATCTGATTAGAAAGGGAATGATTTTGTGAAATTTCTATGTCTCATTTCATGTTGTAGTGATTCACCCAAAATTTTGAAGATTTCAGTATAAAAATGCTTTTAAAAAAAATCAACTCATAAAATTAAGCAACGAAAAAATCTCCAAAAATCACTACACTTAGACTATTACATTTCAACCAATTAGAAAAAATTTCATGTACAAATTGTTAAATATCTCATTTGCAATCAAATTACAAAAGCATTTTCAATTTCAAGTTTCAATTTTATACAAAAATATTGGTCATAGCAATCGCAGATCTAACCGTATGGATAGAATCAAAAATTCACATAAAGTACAACTTTTATTCATACATCAAATTCAAAATATCCCTCTTAATTACATTTGATAAGACATCTCCAAATCTAGAGAGGGGTGAGAACAATTAGGAGTTAAATGGATGGTAATAGGTATTGTAAAAGGTACTTCCACCGTAAAGGCTCCACCCACAAGCGGAACGGATGACACAGTAACGATAATCGCGGAAAAAGTCATTCATCCACTCACAAGCTTTGGGAGATTCCGAGCCATGTCGAAATCCCTGTACCAGCGAGCAGCCATCAGTCTCACATCACGACTCCTCCGGCCCTTCAGATCGACAACGCTAATCTCACATCACACCCCGGCTTGAATAATTTTGGCAACGCCGTAGAGAACTCTGCAAGGATTCCATTCCAGCGACTTGAAGGCTCTTCTGCAGTCATCATGCAATTTGCATTTCCATGTCCTTCAGGTGCACAGCCTAGCTTTCCTCTCAAACGCCCTTACAGTGTACTCCTTTGAACACTAGGGTTTATTTGTTTTTTTGCTTCATGCGTTTGTTGCTGTTCTCGTCCCACATGCGAATCTTGCCCTGAATTCTTGCTACAATTGCTTTCCTCTGCACATGTATTGTTAATATTTTCTCCTCGTATGTTCCGTCAAGCTAAGCCCTTTTCTGGAACGGTAAGATACACGTCTCGAGTTGCATGTTGGGTTTGTGAGGTAGTTTAGCGAACTGTTAGATTCATCTGCGCACTCTTTAGTTTTTCATTTTCTTGTAGAAGTGAAAGGTTTTAGTACAAGCTCTGGAATGTGTTGCTTAAATTTGGCAGTTTTCTCCTTCTTCTGCTTCTTGTTCACTTGTTTGTGGTTTACTGTTGGACCGTTCACATCTTGTGGCTCTGTAATCTAATTGGTATCGTCATTTCAAGAGTACGAGGAAGCCCTGAATGTCGTTGCAATTCATAGAATGTACATTGATGCTTGTTAGAGTGGCAGTTTGCTCCTTCTTGTTCACTTGTTCGTGGTTTACTGTTGGACCGTTCAAATTTCGTGACTTTGTAATCTAATTGGTATGGTCATTCGACGAAGCCCTCAATGTCGTTGCAAATAGAAGATCATAGTACTGGTACATTGATCGCTGGCTGCTTGTTAGAGTGTTGGCTGACAGCTTTATAGTGTTTTAGGTTGCCTTGATACAAAGGATTTTATGCAATGGTTAATCGGTCGAAGAAGATGAGCGTTTCTTCGGATGCTGAGGAGGACCAGTTGGGGTCGAGCTCCGACTCTAGTGAGGACTCTATTTTTGTTCCTGAGGCTCGAAACGCTCCTGGTCGGAAGAGACGAAGGGGGGTGCAGGATGACACAGAGTCAGACTCTGATTCTGAGGAGACAATTGCTGCTGGTCCTCGTCGAAGAAGACGAAGGTCAAGGCGAGGAGGTCCTGCAGGCTCCGAGGAGCCGGAGGACACGAATGTTCATCGAAGGTCGAGGCGAGGTCGTGCCGGCCCCGAGGAGCCGGAGGACACCAATGATCCACTGTCGGTGCCGCTTGACACAGACGCAGAGGAATCTGATGAAGGCATGTATTATCACCAACCCTGAAGCATGCATGCATCATCATGTTGATATTTTTAATAGAAAATATTGTAGATTCATGCAGTGCATGTTGCGTTATTCGATTTTGACAAGATACTGTATATATGTCTTGCTAGCCTCACAAGAAAAGCTCTTTTGTTTCTTGCTGAAATCATTTGCGAAGCCTCGGAGGAGGAATGACTACGAAATAGTGGGCCATATACTCAACAGAATAAAAGAGTGTGCATAGCGGCCTTGGGGATGAACTAGTGGCGGGTTTCTCTCTCCACAGAAGCCGCTTTATAGGATAGCCCACTCGGTCTGAACGAAAGACACTACCGTCTGCAGAGCGTTTATGTTCATGGATCATTACCAATTTGAACTATTCACTCCGTTTCAAAATAAGAGTCCACATTTTTCAACTTGACGTTTTTTTGGGCCCAAAAAAGTCGTCTCAATTCTCAAAAAATGGTCTATCTTTAATATTAGTATGTAGTTTTCGTGTCACTCTCATTGTCTGCCCCCTTTGAAGTGGACAGTGCTCACGTTTGAAGTATAAAACATAGGACAAAAACTAGGAACAAAAAAGTGGACTCTTATTTTGAAACGGAGGGAGTGTATGATTAGAATATGCTTTTGTAATTTAGTGGAGTATTTGGAGTCAGACAAGTCTTTCTCTGCCCCAAATCGTTATGGGTTTCATGTCCAAAACGGTGATGCAGGAGGAGAAAAGAGATACGTAAAGAGGATGTGACATCATGGCTCTTGGTTGGTTGTGTCAGGTCGGGGCCGCGGTAGAGGGCGAAAGAAAAGATTTCAGACGAGGAGGAACGGCGTAGTGACGGAGGCGAAGTGGACGCCAGAGAGGACAGTGAGGATTACCTACGACATAGGAGTGAAACACGCGTGCATGAACCCAGTACACGGGAAAACGAAGAATTCGTACAAAGTGTTGCATCTGGTGAATTGCGGCTGGCGGAACAACGTGGCCATGATGACGGGCGTTCCATCGATTGAAAAGTCGAAAAGCTTCCAGTACTGCCACAAGCTCTGTGAGCCATGCCTCACCAAATATGGAGCGCGCTGTTTTAAATGTGAACCAGAAGGAGACTCAGCGCCTGTACTGAACACGGTGTTCGGATCCGTGGTCATCACCTGCGTGAAAGACTTCCGGGACTCGGTCAGGAAGTGGCAGCAGCGTGTGGACGAGGTCGGGGAAGCCACTTACCTGGTCCTGCATTGCACTTTCGTTGGGCCGGAAGCGAGTCTCTTTCGCAACAAATTTGGTCTGCGGCGTAAAACGACGGTACACATCGTTTACTCCGACGTCCGAGAAAAAATGAAACCAGCAGGGAGCGGCACCGACCTGGAGGACTCAGTATTCCAGCATCTGTGGAAGACCATAATGAAGGAGAAAGTGCATTGTCAGAATAGCTCAATGGTATCGTTTTTCGGGAACATCCTTTTGAACGAGGATCTGTCTTTCAATCACTTCAACGTGAACGATTTGCTGTTGATGTACGAGCCTAATATCTTCAATGACGTCGAGGAGGATTCGTTCAAAGAGTTTATAAACTCTCTGTGCGTGCACTCGCCCCCGGATGCTCGAGCAGGTCCTTCGGAGTGCTGTCTACACGATGCAGTTGTGCACACGCACCGGGAGCCTAGCTCTGAAGAAGATAACTGCACGTTTCGGCATGGTAACCTGGCGGCGAGGATCTTCTACAAAGGCATCAAGCTGTACTTCGGGCGCAAAATCATCTCTGAATTTGAGCAACGGGCGTCGCTCGGAGAGGCCTTGAGGATTGGAGACGAAGGAAAGAAGCTCCCGTTCCACAAGCTCTATGCTTCGAAAGGCGCTGAAGTGCGGTTCCGCAGAGTGGCCAACATGATCCAGGAGGTCGCGCGCGGGGATCCGCGGTCTCTTGTATGTAGTTCGGACACTTCGGGCTTCGAACTCGTCTGCTGGACGCAGCACGGGAACCCAGTGGGAGGTGATTTTGTCATTCCTGGCTTGATGTATAGATTTGATACTAGTCCAGGATGCGCTCTTATCTTTCGCCCCACTCGCTACTACCATGGCACGCTTCCCACACAGAACCGGGACTTGAAGAATGAGAAATTCGCGGCAGCATTTTCATTCATTCCAACATGATGCATGCATGCTGCCCTGACTGTACAGAAATTCTGCTTTCTAGGTTGATGCTTTCAATGCCTAGAACATGTGAAAAGAACATGTTTTCCCCGAAATGTTCCTTCCGACCTCTTCCTGTGTATGTTAATACAGTTCGATTACACTTACTCTTTGTTTCTCACTGTCCGGAGCAAGTGCTTGCATCTGTGATTGTTTTGATTTAATCCGGTTTCTGATTTATGAAAGTAGGGAATTGGAGACAGTTTCAAATGAATTTCTTTGGTGTTTGAGTTTCAGATGATTGCATGTGGCCATCGTTAGGTGGTGACTTTGTGGTGAGGAGTTTTAAGCTACAACCCATTTGACTTTCGTATTATTATTAGTACAAGTAATTATATTGGTTATTGGATATGAAGTCGTGTCATAGTTTCATTTTTTTCATATCGTGTCGGAGCATTTGCTTTCATTTTGGAGGCAGGACCTCACTGGTCTTTTTGCAAAAGAGCTTTCACAATCACAACCACAGGTGACATTAGACCGCGCTACTGTGGAGATGCTCAAGGAAAAATTTGCGATGGTTCCTGAAGACTCATCAGCTTATGCTGCAACTGTCCTAAGATAGAGCATACACTTCCTGATAGACAGGTATACGACATTGCTTTCTGGGTTTCACATGTTGAATGGCCTAGGCAGGATCACTTTTTCAGGGTCGCCACACTGTAGAATGGAAGATGTTGTGAAAGCTTCTCTGCTTGCAAGTATGCTCAAATACCTATACTCTAACGTGATTTTGTATGATACGCTATTGGTCGTTTTTAGGTTATATGTATTGGAAGAGAAAGGCATGCCGTCGGTGAGGCTTTGCTACGGCCTTCTATCTTGGGAACTGAAGAAGATGGTCTGGCTGAACAGTTGCTTCGAAGTGTGTCAATGTGTTACCCTTCTGAGAACTAACGGCAACTAATTGAAAACACCGTCTTGTGTGAGGGCACTTCTGCAATGACTGGGAAGCCCAATATTTTACTCTTCATCGGTTTGCTTCAGAAGCGCATGAATAATCAGTTCTCTTTAAAGTTACAATGGACGTTTGTTAGCTAAATGTGATTTGTAGTACTTTTGTTTACAGTGTGTTTGAATTACCATATGACCTTGTTTTTGTGGCAGCCGCCCGAGTACATGCCCGAACAACTCCGGCGGAGCAATACTGGCAAAAGTAGTGTTTCCGCAAAACCAGCACATTACCAAAGCTGAGTATGATGAGTCTGGCCCCCCAATTGTCCACCGAAAGTGCTTTTGAATGCAGTGATTGCAGCCTTTTGCTCAATTGATTTCCACGATATATCCGGCCGCTTGTTCCTCGGCAACTTGAGCCTTCGAGAAAGAGTTCTTAGTGCTGTGGCCCGGTCAGTTCCAAGCGATAGGATGCTAAAGCGAGGAAGCTCTTTGTTTGTGTGTAGCCCTTGCTAGACTCTGTAAGTGAGAAGATAGCAAAACCTTCAATCTCTTGAGAATCAAGACAGATGTGTAGGATGATGGCCAAGTGCACGGTCATTGCATGCAGAAAGTTGAGAGTATTAGACATGCCTGGATTGCAGTGTTTTCTCACGTACAGGTTACGACCCAATTAGGTGCCTCTATTTCGCTTCTCATTGTACTGTACGTCGGCGATCCTAGCTGATTGTCTTGCATGATCATAGTAATCCCAGCTGGCATGGAAGGCTTCAATTGCAAGATGAAACTATTTATTTGGCTATGACTAACCTTTTATAAGCTGGAATGCTTAGATGGATCCATCCTGGCGAGGTGTTTTGTCAATGCAAGAGCAGTCAGTCTGAGGGTCCTTGAAAAGAAAATGGCATACAATTTATATACCGTATATTCTGCTAAAATAGGAACCTGTTTTATCATTAGGAAGTGGTTAGTACTGGAATACTTTCGTATGCATTTTGGTCCGTGAGTGCAGGATGAATTTGTACATGTTAGTCCTTAACCCCTAAACGTCCTCACCTATGTCCAGTTTAGGCAGTTTTGCAAAGATGCATTATAAAATGCAATTAATACAAATATTTAGAACTTGATGTATGAATAAAAGTTATACATTTTTAATTTTAGATTCTATCTATACGGTTAGATCTATGATTGCTATCAGTAATCTTTTTTTATAAATTTTGAAACATAAAATAAAAAAATATTTTGTAATTCAATTACGAATAAGATATTGACAATATGTGGATGAAATTTGTTGTGATGGGTTATAATGTAGTACTTTAGGTGTAGTGATTTTTGGAGATTTTTTGGATGCTTGATTTTAATAGTTTTTTTTTTTCAAGAACACTTTTAGACCAAAATCTTCAAGATTTTCAGTGAAACACTACAACACAAAATGAGGCATAATTTTTTCAAAAATTATTTCCTTTTCGATCGAATCACACATACATGAAGCTAACTTCCCATAAAAAATTTAGTAAAAAATCACACCACAAAAAGTGCATGACGGATGAGAAAATACGGATGAAATCTGTACATCAGGCCAAAAACGCCTACTTGGGCAGTTAGGGGTTAACCCTTGAGCGTCCACATTACAATTATCTAGTCAAACCTCATCAATTCCTCACATTTTAAAATATAATATATATTTTCTGGTATTTTTCTCACATAAGGTATTGTTCAACTGATTTATCTTGATTTTTCATAATTATTTATATAAAAAAAATCTTTATAAGATTTCTCAAAGTTTTTGTCTTGTAAAAATCATAGTAATAACAAAAGAGCTTAGAATAGTATGAAATCGTTAGGGAAAATGTGAATAATAGCGATGAACAACAAGGTGTAGGTGGCATGGTTTTTTGAGCTTACATAAAAAGAAATCTCATAGAAAAACATATTTTGCTATGTGTATTGAATTTTAGGGTTTTAAGCTTTAAAATGCTATAAAGAACACAATTTTAACAATTTTGAAGAAAGGTAAGTTGGATTAGAAAATAGAAGGTAGCCCCATACATTTTTAATTGGGACCATTTTCATTTGAAATTAGGAACTAGGTGAAATTCAGCGTTTGGCTGAAAAACAATCAAGCATGGTCCGACAGGACTCTTTGCACGCTGAAAAAAGTTAACTACCAAAAAAATTGTCATGATGAAAAGGTTTTTGCAGTGTAGGTTTTTTTACATTAATTTTTCAAATAATTAACTTCATGTAAGTAAAATCAAACTAGGAAAAATATTCCAAAGTTTCAAGCTATTGAATGCGCACTATAAAAATCTCTAGGCATTTAAGGATTGAGGATTCATGAACTTATAAATGTGTAAGAAAAGCAAATATAAAGTAAAATTCCACAACACTTAATATTTTAATGAGCTTTCTAAAAAAGGATTTTGTAGACCGACATCTTTATTTATTTTAATACATATCTCTAGAAATATACAAAGTGAATTCAGCAATGACTTGAATTGCAACCCAATGGGTTTTTCACGATGATCAATAAAGCAACGTGTTATGGATCCAATCAAAAATCTCCAAATAACTTTAAAGCAAAAAATAACAAAATTTTAATAAACTTTTATAAACTTTTATATCATTTTTTACAGATATTGATTGTGAGGAGTCTTAGGTTATGGTGAATATCAACACTCCAAAAGATGTCAAAGATGTATTGTCTTGCAAAAGAAATCATTTATAAATGTTCTTTAGAAACAACACCGATACCAACAACTTGAGTCTATATATAGTACACATTCAAGTATAAAATAAAAACCTCACATTTTTGCATATAATCTTTTTTCAACTTTTACTATGTTGTAAGTGACACCATCTTCTACAACCTTTGAATTGAATATGATCATTCCTAATAAAAATATTTTAATTTAAAGTCTACTATCTGTATCGTGGTCAATTCTGATATAAATTAATCAATTTTTGTCAAAAATTACCATGTGTTATCTTATGACTAATGTAGGAAGACATGGACCTTTCAAAATCTATCTTGAAATGATCTTAGATACCCTAAACTATCAAAGTTATTGTAGAGACGTACCCAAACCGAATGGTGTAATTGACGGTTCAATTCCCAACTATGGAATCATCTCTTTACTTGATTGGAGAACTCTTGCTGCACGATGCAAATAGCAATTAGTGTGTGCCAAAATGATAATAATAATAAATTAAATAAAAATTTAAAAATCCTATCTTGAAGATTCAATCTTTCATTCCCACAAAAGAGGAGGACAATGACTGAATATGTGGATATTTCTGTCATCTTTTGACCAAAACCACTCACCAACAATGACATAACCAAGCTACCTAGCGTGATTTCATTCCTTTTTCAATTATAGTAAGGAGCGGTTTACATTACGGACCAAAAACTCGTCCCATGCAGCTCTAAAATCTGTGATTCGCTCCATCAACTTGTCCCAGGATGACTTTGGTTTACACTACAAGGAAAAAAGAAAAGTGACCAAAATGCATTATTTAACTAAATATGGACTTTCAGCTTAATTATGGACTTTCAAACATGGGGGGATCCCTCCATCCTCAAATCTAAAATCTACATATTTGAGAAAAATATTCACAAAATGTAGATTTTAGGATTCATTTTGCATCTGCTCTTCTTAATCCTAGACTCTGGACTGTCCATATTTAGTTAAATGATGCATGAAAGGAGTTGAGGTCCTCAAAAGGCCTAGAAATAGGCCTAGTGGATAATGTTGAAGGGTCCCTAGATTTTGTGGTGAGAGAGGCTAAAAGGGTTCTCTCATTTGCCAAACCAGGAGACCATGGGCTTGAAATGCCGTTTTTAAGTCCCGGCCTAAGTTTGGTTTACACATAGTGAGAGGCACAAGGGCTTTAAAAATTTCTTTTTTTTTAAGTGTGACCATGGAAATGTGACCATAAAGTGTGACCATGGAATTAATCCATTTTCCTTGGTCACGGCTCTTGGTCCATAGTGTAAACCGTCCCTAAGTGAAAAACGACACATTTTCATTCCAACTAGTGCAGAGTTATTATTAACCCCTAACCGCCCAACCATGCATATTTTGCATGATGTACGGATTTAAACTCCGATTTCTCATCCATCATGCACCTTCTGCAGTGTGGATTTTATACTGAAACTTTTATGGAAAGTTGGCTTTGTGCATGTATGATCCGATTAGAAAGGAGATGATTTGTGAAATTTTTATGCCTCATTTCATGTTGTAGTGTTTCACCCAAAATTTCAAACTTAAGATTTTAGTCTAAAAGTGCTCTTGAAAAAGTCAACTACTAAAATTAAGCAACCAAAAAATCTCCAAAAATCACTACACTTAGAGTATTACATTTCAACCCATCGCAACAAATTTCATTATTAGCTTGTCAATATCTTGTTTGTAATAATATTACAAAAGAGCTCTAATTTTTAAGTTTGAAAATTTATACACAAATATTGGTGATGGCACTTGCAAATTTAATTGTATGTATAAAATCTAAAATTTATAATGTACAACTTTTATTCATTCATCATGTTGAAAATATCCCTCTTAGTTGCATATAGTGCATCTTCGAAAAACTGCCAAATCTGAAAAGGATGAGAAAGTTTAGGGGTTAATATTCTTCGTCTGCCAGCAATCGTAGTATCACACTTTTGTTGTGGTAAGTTAGCACAGAAATAATGATTTTGTGTAAACACATCAACATCAGGGCCAGTAACTCATATCAAGGCTACACTCATATCAAGGATTGTGCAAACAGGACCCAGTACCAGAAATTTCTTCCACGCGTGCCTGAAACTCAAGCACCATGAATACTACATAATGTGCATCCTGGCCACTAACTTATCTGTGACGGAGATTCCAGAAGAAAGAGTAGCCTGAGCACTTCTCGTCTTCTAATCTGTGTAATTAGTTAATCTCATAATTATAGAAGGCTCTCCAATTAACACGTAAGGTAAGGTAGGAAGGTAAGGTAGGAGGCCCAACCAAACTACCACAACAATTAGTTGTAGCAGTTTGGTGATCAATTATGAATGCCAAGTTAGCAAACTGATTGGATTAAAAATGAAAGACAAGTATTGGTTCCCCTACTAGCATCAATAGTGGTTTATGCAGATTAGGTTAGGTTTGAAAATTCAAAAGAAGATCATATATTGTGAAAAAATTAATTAAAAATTGGGTTTGGTTATTAAACCCAAAATTTTATATTTTATGTGCTGCAATTTTTTATCATTGAAAATCATGGCTCCAAACAGGTCAAAATCCTTAAAGTAACATGTATTGTGGCCTCTACCTTACATGTGTCTCTCAAGTCACATCCCCACCAGGCCACCATATGCTTGTCCCGCCTGTCTCAATTCTCATGGAACACCTAATTCCCTATTTTTGCACTTGGCCATATAATCATGCACTTGGCTTCCCGGCACATTAAAAATTCAAACCGGTAGAAATTGCATAAAATTTTGGACCAATTTTTTTTCTTCTACAGATTTAGTTGCAAAAAGGATAATTTGGAAATTGTCGTGTCATTTTTTCTTTTGAAAAGTCATTTCTTGTGCTTTGAATACTTTTTATTAAATTCTATTCGCAAAAAAACTCCCCTTGAAATTGATCTTGATACATAGTATATTAGAAAAGTACAGGAGGTTAGAGTTCTCAAACAAGAAATTAAGTACACATCTTTCAAAACCATATAAACATATTGTAAGCAACTTAAATGTAGGCCACAAAAAGACGATTATGTTTTAAATATACATTTTAATATATAAAAACACTTTACTTGTTTACAATTTATAAGAATAGCACAAAATTTTAAATCAGTACCCTAACAATTAAATTAGAAAATAGCATACTATATAGTAATTTACTCATGTACGTACTCTAGTAAGCATCTAGCAACCTCTTGTCACCCATACCTTCAATCTGCATTGCAACATATTCAAGCACTGGGCAACTACATTACAATGCCGCAAACAGAGCCATGCTACTTTTTTGCATTGCATTCCTTTTTGTCTTTTATTAGAGTAATTTATAATTGCGTGTTAAGTATTTCTTGGTCGGCAACAGATTCCCTCAAAGTTAACCGAAGCATGCATGCATTGGTGTATGTGAATGAACAGTTGTGACACAACATAAAGCGCCCAAAATTATAGAATGAAAAAAAAAACTCACTTTAACAACAGTACAAACAAACCTTCTGATTCCTATTGCACTGCTCTCAAGACGGACCTTCAGTTGTTCCAAACAATATAATTCAACTGCACTTTGGAATAAACAAACAGCCTAGTACATGTTGTAGTATCTGTTATATTAGGTAGATGTACCCAACAGAGAATTTAAGGTTTTAACCCCTAAACGTTCTCACCTTTTCAAATTTGGCAGTTTTTCAAAGATGCATTATAAAATGCAACTAAGAGGGATATTTTCAACTTGATGAATGAATAAAAGTTGTACATTATGAATTTTAGGTTCTATCCATACGGTTAGATTTGCAATTGCTACCATCAATATTTGTGTATAAATTTTCAAACTTAAAATTTAGAGCTCTTTTGTAATAGGATTACAAATAAGATATTGACAATCTAACAATGAATTTTTTTGGGATGGGTTGATATGTAATTCTATAAGTCTAGTGATTTTTGGAGATTTTTTGGTTGCTTAATTTTAGTACTTGACTTTCTAGAGCACTTTTAGACTAAAATCTTTGAAATTTTGGGTGGACCACTACAACAAGAAATGAGGCATAAAATTTCACAAATCATCCCCTTTCTAATCGGATCACACATACACAGAACTAACTTCCCATAAAAGTTTCAATAAAAAATCCACACTACAAAAAGTGCATGATGGATGAGAAATCGGAGTTCAAATCCGTACATCATGAAAAACATGCATGGTTGGGCGGTTAGGGGTTAAGGGTATGTGTGGAGACTCTAAAATAGAAGATAAAATTTTCCCTTGTAGAGAATTAACCCTTTGTTGCGCATGCGTCCATATACCATAGTTGGGTCGCCAGCCCATGAATGAATATTTGATAATTTTTTGAAAAGTAAGGTTTGTTCCTATAAAAAAAAATTCCTAGTTTTAGTTTTGAGCAAAAAATGATTTAAAATGGCTCAAAATGGCCCAAAAATAGCAAGATATAGCTAAAAATAATTTATTCCATTTTTTTTGGGTCCTCATAATTTCCAATTTTTTGTGATTTTTATTTTTTGAGTTATGTTTTGGCGACCCAGCTATGGTACTACGGTAATGGACGATGAACAGATTGTAAGCATTTTGACTCTTGACTACAACTTGTACAATTTTTCATCCATCCAATTTTTCCTTGGTTTTTGTGCTAGTTCACTACCAGTTGTACAGTATGGATCTTCAAAATAAGATATTGTGATTTTTTTTTTAAATGAAAAAATTGGTTTATATCAAGTTTCATTCTTAGTTCACAAAGTGAGACCTTAACAATGATTTTTCAAAATAAGTAGAATTAAATAATCTTTCTAATCGGTTTACACATGCATGAAACTTTCCATAAAATATATGGTAAAAAATCCAACTGTACAGACGTGATCTACACATTAAAGTTCATAACATTTCTTTATATATCAACTCCATTTTGTGAATTCATCAAACATTTTATAACACATTTTTGGAATTCGTGTTAGATCTAGACATTAAAGGATAAGGATAAAGAAGATTAGTGGTATTTTCAAAAGAAATCCCAAAAATGAATTATTTGTGATTTTCTAAAATCAAAAGTAGTTTTTGACTAGGTTGCATGTAAATCAAACCATGTCCAAGCAGTCAATAATTTTGCGACATGAAACGATCTAAATTAGTGACATGAAAATCATCAAATCCATTGGCGAGATGCCATGTGACATTGATGAAGCACATACATGTTTGTCATGTTAATTGGAGAATTCTACACAACGGTTCTAGGAGCATTCTTGGTTTTGGGTAAATCCAAGCTAGGACAATTATGCCTTTGCAACTATCGTGTCGGATTTGGCACGAGCCAATCTAGTTTTTGAAATAATACGAATTGTATATGCATGCAACAATAATAGTTCCGCTATTTGAATTGTTGTGCTGAACTTTAGAAAATATTGGTGACGCAACATACCTCCATTTTTTTCTCTCTTAGAAGTAGTATGTGGTATGCAAATAAAATGCAAGTATTAATAGATTCAATTAGAAGATCTTAAATTTGACTTATGGATGAAAAGAGTGCACATTTTGTCCAAAACTTTTGGATAATATACAAATGACGGGTCTTTGAGGGCATGATGCCATTTTAGAGTAATTTCAGCAGAATCCAACGTTTTCGATTGGGCAAGACCAAGACCTAACTAAAATGCATGGGCAGGAAGCTCCTAGCATGGCTTTTCTCTTTTTTTATAGTTGTTGAAGGTTTAGAGCTCAGTTAGGATTTGGAGCTCCAACGTTGCAACCATGGTTGTGCACATGTTGTTTTGGAGAGACATTGTTTTGGTTGTTTCTCAATCGATGTGCGTACACTACGTAGATTGTTTGTGGTTTAGGGTTTCCTGACTCATTTTCCTATTTGAAGTAAACTTATGTGACTAGGTTTGCTCCTGCCGGTTAGATTTGTAAGTGAATCCGTGTAACCTTCTTCTTCGTTTTTTTAGAGCCTTGTGTTTGTAGGATATGCTTCGCATGATTTGTTTCTTATGAGGTTTTTTGTCACAAATGGCTCCAAAGTTACAAAAAAAAGTAAGATGAAGTTGATTTTGAAGTCGCTTCCAACTTGATAGGTCCACATCACGGAATACTAATCTATAATGAAGTTTAGACTTTTTTTGGAACATTTTCAATCATATTGCTTCTAATTCTTGTATCGGTGCTAAGAGCGTTAGCGTTTCATAGTGTGCTGCAAGCGTTAAGAAATTAGAAAGCACTTAGATTCAACATTGTGGATTTTTATATATATTCAACATTGTCTTTTTATATATTTTTAGTATAACATATATCCCTATTAAGATGGAGCTCATCTAGATGAAGAAGGGGAGCCCTTCTATTGGGGCCCGTATCCCTATTTTTTAATGAATTCTTTTAGCGCCATTGGAGGCCGCCGTACGTCTTCAATTTATTTAGGTAGGGTTTGTCTTTTGGCATCCTATGTTTTTCACGTCATTGCACTTTCCCTTTTATTTTAGCTTACATTCCACACACCTTTCTTTTCACCTTAGCGTACCTTCCACGCGCCGTTAATTTCCTGTCACATTCCACCAAAGATAACGCTCCACAATGTACAACAAATGGAACTCTTTCGAGACACTCTGTTCAAATCTCCCCGTATCTCTAGTTTCTCAACAGTCTCGAGATAGAGACATAGGAACAATGTTGGATAATAAATATAACAGTACCCAATTTTACCATTTGGACAGTCAATACATATTATGCAAAGAGATAATTAAATGTTTATTTCTAAATGCCCAAATGGTTAAAACCAGCCATTTCATATCAATAGAAATTGAATCATTTAGGAAGCTAGATAAAGGTAATAAAACATGATATTAAACAAGTGATTTAGGAAACGTCAAAAAACACATACATGTATAAAAATAAATAAAAATAAGCATATCCAACATTGTCCCTCTGTCTCTATCTTGAGACTGTTGAGAAACTCTCGGAAGAGTTCCGTTTGTTGTACATTGTGGAGCGTTATCTTTGGTGGAATGTGACAAGAAATTAATGGCCCGTAGAAGGTAAACTAAGATGAAAAGAAAGGTGTGTGGAATGTAAGCTAAAGTAAAAGGGAAAGTGCAGTGAGGTAAAAAAACATAGGATGCCAAAAGACAAACCCCACCTAAATAAATTGAAGACGTACGGCTGCCTCCAATGGCGCTAAAAGAATTCATTAAAAAATAGGGATACGGGCCCCAATAGAAGGGCTCCCCTTCTTCATCTAGATGAGCTCCATCTTAATAGGGATATATGTTATACTAAAAATATAAAAAGTCATCAAAGGTATTACTCACTGCATATGTTTGAGTGGAGTGCTTAATAAAACTATCCAAATAATTTCTTTATTGAAGATACTTAGTCCAATGATCAATGTCACTATAATAGAAAGAAAACCATGTTCTATGTTTTTGAAAATTAAAATATTTTAAGAAACTACCTTAATTAATTATTAATTATAACTTTCTAATTTTTAAAATTTTAATTATGAACTTGAAATGATAAAATTAGGACAAGAGATAGTTAATTTGATGAAATCTTGTTTCAATTCATTGGATGACCAAAAGTTAATATTTAAACAAATTTTGAGTGTGTATGTCAAGCAACTATGAATTTTGCTACTAAAAACACACAAAATTCATTTTTTGGAGATGGTGCACAAACCAAAAAATTGAGTAGATGATAACACTTAGATGACATCTACAATATATGGTTTGTATAGTTAAGCGATTGTTCTTTTGCACGATAGCCCTCTTTTGCTGATAAAGTGAATCCTCCATATCTTGCAGGAACTACATTAGAGCAATGTAATTGATTTCAGATGTGTAGAATTATTATTAGTTACTATCCCAAATGCAAAAGAACTTGTTATCTAATGAAATTTGGAATGATTGGGTGAAAGTGAATGATGAACAATATTGAAATAAAATTTTAAACTATTGTCTATCAACATGTCATTTAATTACTTTTAGAAAGATCTCAAGTCAAGATCTCAAGGCACCTCTACCAAAAAAAAAACAGTACTCATGTAAAGAAATACACTACTTTTGAAACATTGTGATTTTAGCCAATCAATTTGAAAGTGCCATAAATATAATTTTGATGAATTTCTAAATGTCAAAATTTATAAATTCAATTTGAAACCATTCCATTGTTCTTTTTAAAATTGACCAACAAACGTCCTCTAATCAATATATATCTTATAATTGCCTTTTGAAGATGAAACTCAACAAAATTTGAGAAATCACATTAGGGGGTGTTACAACGCTTTCGAGAAGTTGATTTTTTGAAGATCAAGAACTTGAGGAGAGAATTCAAGAGCTCAATTGTGGCCATTCATTACAAACTAGGCTATGACACTCATTGTTAGAGTGTGAAGAATGAGAACAATAGCAAACCGGGGAAATTTACACGATGTACCTCATTTTTAACGCAAACTTGCGATCAACGACTGTGATAAAAATTCTCCTCAGAGACTCAAAATCACGTCCAATCTTCACTTTAGGAGGCAAAAAATAAAGTTTATCAATTTTCAAAATATGGGTCTTTTGCAACTCAAGCAAAAAGTGACACGTATTCATTTTTTGAAGATTGAACAAGGAAAGAAAGCACTGTGATACGGTCCCTATCTATATTGTTAAATGATGTGTATCACAAATTCATCTAAATCAATGGTCATGTTCTCATCCATACACATTTTCATCCAATAAGATGAAGGTACTATGCTTCACAATTTCATGCAAAATGGAGAAAGTTCAAATTTGAGCATGGTACTATTGCATTGCAATGGGTTTTGTTCTAATTATATGATGAATCTAGATTATGGCCAAAAAATCCTAAGCAATGAAGGATTACACCAATGATTTTTTTGGTGTAAATTTTAGCCAAATGGCTACTTAAGATTTAAATTTGTTAATTGATACAAAGGATTTTTGAAAAAAAGAAGAAGAAAAGAATAGCCAAATATCCTACACGGAATCAAGATGTGTAGCTTCTTTAAATCAACGTATCACCCAAGTATTGCCTAAATAGCACTTGTGTATCGTTCTAATATTACGTATACATATTAATATGAAAAGAACATCCAAGGAGCTTGGATTGTTCTTTAAGCCATGGAAAGATACATCCAAATCACCATGTATGGTTGGTTGTCCTATTACCAACCACAGTCCCGAAACCAATCACCCTAGTTTCTAGATTTTCTAAAGGAAGATGTACCTCATTTGTACATTAGAGCATGTGATCGGTTTTAGGTAAACCAATGACTTTCACTTTGAAAATTTGTACTTATTCAAATAATTATCAAAAAAATCAAATTAAATATGAAAACTTCATAATTTCTTATTGCTAAAAGAGGAAAATACTCAAAATATCAATTCATCTATCCCATGTATAGTGAATGTCTTAACTGATCGGTTTTAGGTGCCTCAACCTTAGTGTGCTTGGATGGGTGAATGGTGTAGGTACATTAATCCATTTGAACATATTCTCATTCATTTAAACATTTTCATCCAATTTGGATGAAATTTACTACAATATTTTGAGAAAATAAATATTAGTAAAGCCTCTCATATACAGTATACCGTGAACCACAGTATATACAGTAACACCATAGGAGGTTCGCCACCTGGTGAACGAATATTTTTTTTTTTTGAAAAAATAAGGTTCGCCTCTCAAAAACTGAATTTCTCAATTTCCGTTTTTTAGCAAAAAATCAGTAAAAATGACTAGAAAGAACAAAATATTGAAAAAACTAATTTATTGTATTTTTGTTTTTCTGTCTTCAGAATTTTCTAATTTTTACGTTTTTATTTTTAGAATTATTTTCGGACAAACCTGCTATGGTACTACGGTAGTCATTTTGGTTTCGGGGTAGAAAAATGCTAAACTGTCTCCTGACAAAATAAAATAAAATTCACTGGATCAAACTCGAATTTGCAGCACGATCCTGTCCAGCTAAGCTACAAGGGAGGAAGAACCGACGACGGGCATCATGGAAATGGGCAGGAAAAAAAAATTCCCCCGATGCAGCACTGACAGAGGTCTGACCGAGTCGGCAACGGGAAGGAAACTCTGCTCTGAGTGCTGTGCTTGCTTCTTCACCTTCAAGGACCGACCGACCTTAGGGCTTCGGAACTCGCCAGGAGTTCTCTCCACGGTAACAATTCTGCGCAAGCTTGCGACACACTCACTGATTGCCTTCCTTCTTCTTATTGCAAAGATCCGTTGCCTCCTTCTTATTCCAAACTTGCAACGATCTCGGCACCCTTCCTTTCGGAATCACCACCATGAAGATCTCCGTCAAGACACTCAAGGGCAACCACTTTGATCTGCAAGTCGCGGAGGACGAGCTGGTACCCTTCTCTTCTCTCTTCGCCTCTCTTCCTCTGCACGTTTTTGCGGAATCGTTGCAGCTAGTTTGGTTGGAGGGATCAGTGGTCGGTGGTACTGAGTTGGGTTTTGCGGCAAACTACTTGCTCACTTGTTTTTTCCCGGTTTGGGGTACTTTGGTTCGTTTTTGGTATGATAGTGCAGTTTCTGTTCCCTAATGCACCTGATTGTTGAATTGATAGTTTATAGTATCTTATGTAATTTGGGGTTAAGTGCGTAATGGAGATTTGAATTCGGTTGTGTTTGTAGGGTTGTTTATGTAGAGCAGCGAGTCACAAAAATTGTTGGTTGCTAATTCTAACATGTGGCGTTCTATTTATGGATAATTGGTTTTGGAAATGACGAAAGTATCCGATACTAATGAGGTAGTTTCTGAGAATAGAATTTCGAAAAGTTAGACCTAATTGTTGGGATGCAGATTGACTAATTGCTAGGTTGTGTGTTGTGCAGGTTGGTTCTGTGAAAGCGAAGATAGAGGAGTCTCAAGGCAAGGAAGCGTTTCCTTGTGCACAGCAGCTTCTGATTCACCAAGGGAAAGTTCTGAAAGATGAGACCACCATGGCGGATAACAAGGTGTCGGAGGGTGGATTTCTTGTGGTCATGTTGACGAAGGTAGGACTGCTCTCACTGTTGTGGTCATCGGTTTTATGGGGGCTTTTTTTAATACCTGTTTTGTTGAGAGCTTTCATTAGGGTACTTTAATCAGACCGCTCTTTGAGCTAACACGCTTAATCTTTTGTGTCTAATTAGACGAAAACGGCACCAGCTGGCGCGCCTGCGTCATCCTCAGCATCCGTTCAGGTACTCAACAGGTGTCTTAGTTTGTGCAATTTTCGAATGGCTTCTGTTCCATAGTTTGGAACAGAATGTAGAGGAACCTCTTTAAGCATTTGAACCAATATGTAAGAGTGCTCTCATAGTACAGAAGCTCACTGGGAGAGATCGCTTTGGGTACAATCGACAAACTCTAATTTAAATCACTATGTATGATTTTCTTATGCAGTCATTCAGATTAGGAGGTTGTAGACCCCTATTGAAGGGACAGTAGACAACCTCATTCTCATTCAAAGAGCATTGGCCATAGACAGTTAGCCAGGTCATGCTTACACATCAACTTGCTAATTGAAGGCCAACCGAGTCTGTGGACAGATGAATCGATGTTGGTAACAGGGGCCAGTATCAGTGCATTTTCTTTCTGGCAAACCTGAGACAGATTCTCCCTAAGTTCTGTACCATGAATGAAGAGCCGGGAGCTAAAAAAAATGTAGTGGTCAGTATAGGAGACAGAATCAGGCTCCTAATGATTTTAGTATCCTCTACCTTACTAGATGTAAGTTAACTGGAGCAGATTTCGGCTATGTTAGATTACTGTTCATGTTGATAATTGGTTTAGTGATCTAATACTCTATCGTTCAGGCTCCTGCAGCTGCTGCTGCGGCTCCACCTGCTGCCCCCGCTCCAAGCCCTGCACCAGCACCAGCACCAGCACCAGCACCTGCACCTGCTCCAGCACCACCAGCTCTGTAAGTATCTAAATTGGCCAGGACTTCGATTGGGTTGCAACATGATCGTAAACACGTAGTGTGTTAATGTTGATGAAATGATGTGGTCGTGGGATGGTTATCATCACTGTCACATATTTTTTTCTCGATCTCTAAATTGTTGAAGGTGCTCATTGAGTGTCGGATGGGCATGTAAGTTTTATTTCGGATTTTTAACATAAGTCTTGTATATCAGAGCTCCAGCTGCAGCCGCACCTCCCCCTTCTGCAGCCCCAGTAGCAGGAGCTCCAGCGTGAGTACCGAGTCCAAGTTTGAATGTACTGGGATTCTGAAATTTGGCAGGATAGTAGGCTTATTGTGGATCTGATTACATCTTTTCTGTGTCTCGCAATTACTTTTTTAATAACTATCTGGTTGTATTGATGATTGAAAACATACTTGGAAGTCATTGGGTCTAATAGTAGACTTTATCTATTTATCTATGGAATGGTATCCACCTCTGTCATGCTTTTTCTGGGTCCCGTTAGTTCTTCCTAGGGTTCCTACACTTCGACTTGATGTGGTGGTATTTGAATTTGTTGTTGCTGCATTCTATGCAGAGGCTCACTATTTCTGAGCACTAGGGATTGTTTTGTATTGACTGTACGCTTCCCTTGTGCAGAGATGAGTATGGCCAGGCCGCATCAAACCTTGTTGCAGGGTCTGCTCTCGAGTCAACAGTACAGCAAATTATTGACATGGGTGGAGGTACCTGGGATCGTGACATTGTTCTCCGTGCATTGCGAGCAGCTTTCAACAACCCTGAGAGGGCTGTGGAGTATCTTTACTCTGTAAGTGAAAGTGTTATGACTTGAAATGCGAGACTTGCCAGGCATGAATAATAACTCCAGATGTCTCTAATATACATTGAGAGGGTACTCTACAAGAAGTGACGTCTTGGTATGACTGGTATGTAGGGAATTCCTGAAGTAGCGGAAGTCCCAGCTCCTGTAGCCCGTGCTGCACCTGCTGGAGCACCTGCGGCTGCAATCCCAGCAGCCCCTGCTCCTGCAGCTCCAGCTGCTCCACAAGGGCCGAATTCCGCACCCTTGGACTTGTTCCCTCAGGTACAATGGAGGCCAGTTACGAAGAGAAACATTTTATGAAGTTGTTAAAAAATGCGGTGGTATTTTAGGTCTGGTCTGGATTGATGTTATGTATCTAGACCATGTACTTGTATGTTGAGTTTTGAGATCTAGTGAATTGTTTAGAGTGTGATGCTTGTCTGTTTCTATCAATTATCTTGTGGGGATCCATACCAACATAGTGACCAATTTATAACATCTAGTGAATCTGGTTATCTTGTACAGGGCATGCCAGGTGTAGGTGGGGGAGGTGCTGGATTAGGAGCACTGGATTTTCTGCGTAACAACCCACAGGTTTCTTTTTGTTGACTATCCTCTTGTATTTGTATCCTTTTGACGATCCTGAGTTTCTAAAAAAAGATCTGCATCACCAAGATTAAAAGAGTAGGTCTGATGGCATTGATTCCAGAATGAGGAATGGTTTTCGAGAGTGTTGTAATTTTTTCCCATAGGATTATCGCTTGCATCGTTGAAGTGCTCCATCCTTGAAGCAAATGCCTCTATGATCCTGGTACTGTGTGCTAGTCAATCTGAATGTCAATTTCAGTGGCACTAATTGATGACAAATTCTACGCTGATGCTATTTCACTTTTTCTATGACGGCAGTTTCAAGCCTTGAGGACCATGGTGCAAGCCAACCCTCAGATTTTGCAGGTAGGCTCATTAATTGGGATCCATATCCTTCATGTTAGAATGTGCTAGTGAATCGCCAGCAATTTTGGTGTTCCAACGTGCTTTTTTCATGCTCTTTCGAATTGAAGTTTCTATCAATTCTTTGCTTTGTCTGTATTCTAATATGTTTTGTTGATTAATTTTGACAGCCCATGCTTCAAGAGTTGGGGAAACAAAATCCTGCCCTTCTGCGCCTCATTAATGAAAACCAGGCTGAGTTTTTGCGTCTCATTAACGAGGCTGGTGCGGAAGGTGTTGAAGGAGGGTAAGCACATCAATAGCATCGCTTTGTATTTCTGCACAATACGTTCCATCTCTATCATTACTGTGGCCAGTTACTGCGTGTCGTTTCTAACACAATGAATTCCTCGGTTTGGAAATGTAGGGATGCCCTGGGACAGATACCTGGAGCATATCCGCAGTCCGTGAACGTGACCCCTGAAGAACGAGAATCCATTGAACGGGTAACAACCTCTACTATCCAGATGCTTTTGCTGATTCCAGAGATGTGTTTGCTGTAACAGTGAAGTGCTCAAGTTCTTCAATGCTTTTGGAAACACGATGCATCTGAACAATCTCAGTACGTGGACTGCAAGGTTGATTAACACGTTGCTTGACACCAGTTGGAGGCCATGGGATTCAACCGGGCGCTTGTAATTGAGGCGTTCCTTGCGTGCGATAAGAATGAGCAACTAGCTGCCAACTATCTTTTAGAACATGCAGGTGATGAAGAGTTATAACTGTTAGGCATGGTACCGAGGCATGACTACATTTTGATGGGCTATTTGTTCTGTTTCTATTTTCAGGATCCACTTGTGTGTTCATTTTCACCTGTCAATTGTAAAAGTAGAGGCGTTGAGCAATGGGTAACTCAAATAATACCGGGCTCTAGAGATATCCTACAGTTGACTCTGGGTTTCTGGATGGTTGAGCATGTTCAGAATCCACCTGCTAGTGTTGTGTAATAGTGTCGTTCGTTCAAGCCTAGGTTGATGCAAGTTTAGAAAGTGGTCCAAGGCACACGTGCCTATTCTATACCATTCAATTACGTGTAGCAATCACTGCCGGCACTTTGGCATGTGAGCAACACTAATATTGTCCTGCAAGCGAATTTTGTCTGCTCGCTCTTTATGGACCTGCATCTGCATCTGTAGTGCTGTATGAAGATGATATTACTAAACGTAGCCATCTACCATTACCCTTCTTATTTGGAATCAGCCTGATGTAGTCGCTGAATTTCAGTTGGCAATATTGGGTTCTGTGACGTATTTCTTGCCTTTGCTGTACCGTGTGATGTCAACACTGTAAGATATTGATGTTTAGGAATAGGACATCTTGAGATCGGATGGGTTCTTGTCGGTTGCTTTTGGAAAATATTGGATTTTAGCTGGTTCCCTTAACCCTTTAGCGCGCCGGCGTCCAGAATCTGGACGCCGGATGAATTTCAGCAGCTCGATTTCTGTAGGTACCGGATGTTTTTCATCCTTTTTTTTTTCATTCTTGTGCTAGTTGAATACCATTTGTACGGTATGGATCTTCCAAATAAGATAATGTGAATTTTTGAAAAATTACAAAAGTGATTAATGTCAAGTTTCAATCTTAGTTCAAAAAGAAAGACCTTAAATATGATTTTCCATAGTAAGTAGAATCAAATAATGGAAACCATACCACCTCGTAGTGCATGTCATTCTAATTTCATTACAATATTTTTAAATTTTTTTGTGTTAATTTTGGATTTTTAATTGAATTTCAAGAGAAAACCTTGCAAAATTACTTTTAAAATATTAATAATAAATATGATGAATCCAACCGTACAGATGTTATCTACACATTGACATTTACAACTTTGTTTTGTACATCAACTCCATTTTCGTTTTTCATCAACCATTTTATAACAAATCTTTGAAAACAGTGTTGAATCGGGACGTTAAAGGGTTAACTGGAATTTTCAGTGTTCCCTATTTAGTCTAGGATTAGTATAGATATAGGATTTAGTCTAGGATTAGTATAGATATAGGATTAGTATAGATATAGAATTAGTATAGATATAGGATTAGTATAGATATAGGAATTAAAACCCTAAAACCCTAATTCTAATATCTTCTCACCTTATCCTTCCGGAACATTAGGGTACTGCACTGCCTACTGCTTGGTTGATTCTTTACTGATGTAATAACCTTCCTCCGAACATGGAGCGAAAGATGATACTTATCATTATATGAGGGAATTTAGTAGGAGTTGAGCGAGTATAAACTTAAGATGTGTAGTCAGAGAGCATCCATGAGTATCGAAGAAAATCTAAGAAACTTTATTAAGAAAACAAAGTCTAGGGCTTTAAGAATGTTGTTTCTAATCACTAGTTTTGAATTGGAATGTTTGTATTATAATTATTTCAAAGTCAAAAGCAATGAAGATAAATAACGGTACAAGCAATAATATTAGCAACATAAATGTATTTTGAACGTTGTTATAATTGCCCAAAAGCTGCCTACGTTAAACTTTTTGTTTTTCTTTTCAAACATTTAAAAGTTAAGTTGTAGGTTGACTTCTTTATTTCGATGTTTTGTCCAAGTATGTTTAAATATATTAATTTTATTTCAAATAGTTTGAAATAGGAATATTAGGAATATGTTGACAATATTGAAGATATTTTAAGAATATTTTGGAATATTTTAAAATATCTATAGAATATTATAAATATTTTCAACATATCTTTAGGATTTTGACATGTAAGACATGTTCTACATGACATTTATAACATAATATACATATCATTTAACATACATAACATTCAAGCACACTGCTTTTACATCCATCCAACGGTGTAGAAGTTCATTTAGAAAAAGGATGGACAAAGCCGGTCACTGGATTGGAGTGGAAAAAAATGAAAGAAGATAAGGAGAAAACTAAACCACCACAGAAGAAGAAAAAACGTTGCTAGCGCCTGCCGACATGTAGTCTGTGTTAGAAGTACATTTACCGTGTTAATAATTCCTATTAGAACATGTGTTAGTTATGTACTTTGACAAAGTTGTTAGTTAACAACTTGTAGGCGGCGTAGCCGTAGTTGCCGTAGTAGCCGTCATAATCATCATAGCCGTTTTGGCGGTAATAGCCGTTATGGCGGTAATAGCCGTAGTCTTGTAGGTAATTGACTACGTGTGTTCACACTTGGTGTGAATGGTCTAAGTCACTTAGACCATTGTATAAGAGCTCGGGGGTGAGGCTCTTGATCATATCTTGATCATACCTCTACGGTTGGGTGGAGAGCTCCAATTTCATTTGCATTAGTAAAACTCCTATCTTCATAAACACCTCTTGTTTTTCTACAGTCTGGCGCTTGTAGCACCATCCAACTTTTCAACCAAAAAAAAGACTTTTACAAAAAAGTTGTCAGCTAGCGTTGGTTGGCGTGTTGCTCTAGTACTAACATTAAGTCACTACAATATCTTCATTTTTAGTATGTGTTCAAGCTTTGAGATCTTGTTGACCTTCCCCTCCCGGTTGCCATTACCTCCGCCTTCCTGTGAAACAAGCTGGCTACTGAGTTTGCATAGATGATGATGTCGGATATTTTGCACATTTTCCTGAAGGGCAAGGTAGAGCCAGTGAAGGCTACTGAATGTTATGTGGTATTGCGGCCACCTTTGGCGCGTAATGGTGGAGATTCTTTTAAGATACAATGATGTGATTGCAGTTGGCAGGATTAATGTGCTCAGCATGAAAACGAAATGCAGTCCAGTTCTTTGTCTCAAGTCTTTAAATGTTGTAGAATTATATACCTACCAAGTTCATTCTCTTCACCACCCTGTCTCTATGAAGGGTGCAATGGTACGAATGATCATGAGCCTCCTGTACAGGACAGTAGCCCCTCCGATGGTACGTCATTTTTTCACATGAATTCAAGCCATGATTTCCACATAACATTTTTTGCAGCCCCAATGTTCACCCTTGGGAATTAGCATCGCAGGCCAGAATCATTGTAGGAATTGCAATCTTCTGGAGAATCAAATTCATCTTTAGTTTAAGATGGCTTGGCAGCTCAATAGAGTTTTAAAAAAAAAATAGTTTTGCATGTTTTACATCATCAATATCCTATTCAAATGTTGATTCTCTAACCAAAGGGTGTTTTACAAAACTAGCTAAAGAATGTTATGCAAAATGGGGATTCAAGCACAAAAATTATTGGAATACAAAAGGGCAAAGTGCATCGAGTAAGTATTTGAGTCTACTATTAGGAAATGAAAAATTGGGACATTTTCAGAATGAAATGGTGAAGGAAAAGAAATTCACTTGGAAATTGAGTAGTTTAGGATTGATTACTTCATACCTTGATATCTTAATTAATAATACCTCAAAACTCATGATTCTTCTTTTGACTAGAAAGAATTTGCATTCTTTCCGTTAACCCCTACGTGTCCAATCAACCATATATTGCTTGATTTTGTTTACCATAGGCTAAAAACTCAAGCGTTTTAGCTTTGTTCAAGTTTGTATATTCATTAGATGTTTAAGTTAAGTTATGATGCATCTTTTGACTATTGGGATTGGGGAATAGACTTTATTTGAAGATTTTACACCGTTGAAAAATTTGAAATTTGAGTGTCCAAAATACAAATGGCTTTCAAAGGATGCTCCAATCATGTTACTTTGACTTTTAATTTCTTCACTTTCATTTTTTTAAACTATTTCCAAACATAACTTTTATTGACCTTAAATATAATTTTAGATATTAAATTTGACATAAATATATTTATTTTGAAATTTTATCTTGTTTACATAAATATTTAAAATGTCTTCCAAGTATATTGAGATTTTTTTGTCATACCTCCATAATGTTGATAACCATTAATGAATAATTATAAATCATACATTGTGACATTTCAAGTATGCAAATTGTTGTGCTTTATCTTTTACAAAACATGTGAGGACCTTTAGGGGTTAAAATCATTATTTCCATTGTTATTGAAAATTTGTATCCATAATTGTTTGAATAAATGAATTTTTTATTTTCATATAAAAATAAATAAAAAGAAGTTGATTTTTGATCAAGACTCAATTGTACGTGTTATGCATCTTGTGTACTAACATGTCAAAATTTGGATCAAATATTCTAATTTATCAAGTTTTCATGACAATCCTTTAAAAAACCCAAAACTACGTATCATTAGTGAATGGTAAAGTATTGTACCACACTGGTAACATTCAGTACTATTTTCTAGACTTTTGGGTCTTTGTAGATTTCAAAGTATAGTATAGTGTAATCTCAACTATTCAAGGGTAGATCTCGCTACTCGTGTCTAGAAGGGTTGCTTTACAATATGGCCAGAAGTTGAGAGTCAATCAATTCCACGAATCAGATTGCAAACTAGCTCTTTTGCAATTTGAATTGGCGGGATTCGATAGACTCTCGACTAGTGTAAAGCAGCCCTGAGGTATAGACAGTTGAACTAAGCTTAACTCTTTATTCATTATGGTCTTATGGACCAACGTTATGATTAAGGTAGAAGCATCAAAACCAGTTAGGAACCAGTTCTAGTCACCTATGCAAACACATGTTTCAACTTTGTGAGTTCCCAATAAAATTATCACAACCATTAGTTGTAGCTGTTTGGTGATCAATTACGAATGCCAAGTCAACAAACTCATTGAACTAGAAATGAAAGACATGCATTGGTTCCCCTACTAATATCAATAGTGGTCTATGCAAAATCATACATTGCGACAAAATTAATGAAAAAGTGGGCTTGGTTATTAAACCCAAAGCTTTATGTGCCGCAAATTTTTATCGTTGAATGGAACTCCTTAAACTGACAGGTATTGGTGCCTCCACCTTATGGTGCGAAGAGTGATGAGAAGACCAGGATATGCAATCGGAATCACTTCAATCGACCAAATGCAGATACATGAATCTGTGAAAATATGTAACATTTCCATATTGTAGCGTTATGCAATGAACCAACCTGATCTATTCAATCTCTAAATGGATTTATAAATACAGCCGAGATTCATCCTCTAGCTCCCCAAAACAGACATAACACCCAACGCATATAATTAAGCTAGGACCAAATTCATGATTTCAAAATAGAGGGAAACTACAGTTGTTCCCAAAATCCTTCGTCATGCCAGCAAATGTGACGTCATGCCCGCGTTGTCAATACAACCTTGCCTACCAGTCTCCGGGAGCTTCCTAAAAGCTTAAATAATGTATTATTTTTATATCACACAAAGGAAAGTCTTTGATTCATTGCGAACAGGAGGACTCAGCACTGTACACTGGATAGCTACACGTTTTTTTTCTTTTTTTCCCTCTTCGTCCGGCAGCTTGTTTTACGCGTCAACAGAAATGCCTTCAAGGAGAGACCAGGCAAGCAGTTGAGAAGCTGGGGAGCTCGGTAGAGAAATTGAAAGAGGAGGATTTTGAGTCGCATGATCGATGCTGGTGGTATAGTCCAGAACTGACGTACTCCGCCATGGCAACAAGCGACGACGACAGCGGCCGAGCTTACATTGTGTGGACTGATCTGTGCGTGCACGTCCGAGCGAAACGAGGCAAACCAGCTCGCCCCATCCTCGTAGGCGCCACAGGTAACTTAATCAAGCAACGCCATGAAATCATCTTTCTAGAATTTTAACGGTTCGTAGAATAATTTATGTGCAAAGTTCTAGACTGTCCCGGTGTGGCCATTGTAGCTCAGCACTCAAAGTGTCGACAAACCCCAGTTGAAAAAACCACAGTCTTGGTTTGTTGGTTCCATCAAAGCAACAATATTGGGATGTTGGTTGACAAGGTGTAAATCACGTACCTGGCTTGGACGATTGAAATGCATCCCAGTTTTTTTTTTTTTTAATGGATTTTTTGCACTAGTGAGTGATAGATTTGAACAAGTAGGGCTTACTTCATTTTCGGTCTGCTGCTGGAACGTCCCCAGTGGGGGTGGAAATTTCAGCTTCTAGGGCAATACCTAACTATTTAGTGGTTACCCCATTCCCAACTGGCGCCTTAAACCAACAGCTAGGGGCATTTTCCACAATCAATGCTGCAATGATGTTGGTTGTAGAATGAGTTACAGTTGGTAATGAGTTCTCTCTTGTTGGTTTTAGTATATGTAAGTGTGGTTATGGATTCGTTGTTGTTGGTTTAAGCATCTTTAGTGTGTAATACAAATCTTTTTAAAACAGAAAGAGCTCTACCTATATGAAGTGAATGGGACGTGTCATACTTCAACTTTGAAAATTTATAACTAATTCATTCTTCATCCAAAAATTATGTTTCAACTTGTGTTGAAATCTATTTCTTCTTGCCTAACTCTAAAAAAATAATAATACTAATTGATATCAATGCGTCATATCTGTATTTCTTATTCAGTTGGGAATGGGGTAACCACCTTAGACTTTATGTCCAGAGCAACTTTTGAGTTCAACTGTGGTGGGTGGTGACTGCAGGATATGCGGAGCCGGGGTCGATTATGGCCATTATGGGACCCAGCGGGTCGGGGAAGTCAACATTGCTTGATACTTTAGCAGGTAAGCGATCACTTACAATGCAGCTTTACATGAAAACTAACTATTAGTGGGATTCCTATCCGCGGTGTTAATCATTCACTCGTTTGCTCATGGTGCAGGACGGCTGGCTCCCAATACAGTGCTGACCGGTGACATTATGCTCAATGGAGAGAAGAAGTCCACCCTGTCCTATGGCGCTGCGGTGCGTAGGCTTGCAGTTGATTAACCCTTAAAAGACCAAGGATTCATGGTTTTAAAATGAAAAACATATTGTGAAAAATATAATTCAGATGGGACCAAATTTTATATCACTAGAATCAGTGAAGGACAATGCATGTGTTGGTCAAAAACAAACAAATTTGAATAAAAGGAAGTCTATGTAGAACCTACTAAAAAAACATGAGGTCCAATTTGGGCTTCTTGGTCCTTTTAGGGGTTAAACTCTGCCATTTGAAGTTAATTCGTAATGGCTAATTTGGATGTACAGCAGACTAAAGTCTGATATAATTATGTGCATGGCCAGGCATATGTGACGCAAGAGGATGTGTTGATAGGCACTCTGACGGTGCGGGAGAGCGTCATGTACTCCGCCAACTTGCGATTCCCAGCCACGGTCACTAAGCAAGAGAAGAAGGCCATTGTGGACCGCACTATCCTGGAAATGGGGCTCTCGGGTTGCCAGCACACCTACGTGGGCAACTTTTTTGTGCGGGGGCTGAGCGGGGGCGAAAAACGTCGCCTCAGCATTGCATTGCAGATTCTCACACGCCCTCGCTTGCTCTTCTTGGATGAACCCACCAGTGGCCTTGATAGGTAGCTCAACAGATTTTTCGTTTTTCACAGCTGGTCCCGCCGACGTTAGAAGTTTGTTATTGTGCATTTTTTCTTGTGGAAAATGAAACAACAAATACGTAACTCGAATCTGAGACCTTGTTGTGGAAAATAGTACAAACATGTTGAGCTCACAGTAGTGACAAAACGTAAGTTACCGTGGTGTAAGCCAAACTTGGAGCAGCAAGCAAGTACTGCAATTTTCGGAGTTCTTCATGTTTCATACTTAGCCGCTCCATCTCATGGCCTCACCAATTTCAGTCAATTGAGACTTGGGGCTTACATCCTTGTGCACAGTTGCATTTTATTGGTGAAGCTACTTGATGGAGTGGCTTACTCTACACTTTTCTACAAACTTGAGTTACCTAGCATAGGCTTAATGAGGATACTATAATCTTGAGTGATTCAATGGTGAAGGAAGCGGATTTTGTGAAAGGCTCTCAATAGAAACCGGAAAGAGGGGAGTGGTTAGCAGCTCCTAGACTTCTGGAATGCCTGTCTTCCTGCCACATTTTAACCCCTAAAGGACCATAAGGCCCCATGTATTTTTTAGGAGTTTTGAGTAGGTCTTATGTAGACTTTCTTTTGTTCAAATTTATTTATTCTTTGACTAACACATGCAATTTTCTTCACTGATTCCGGAGATACAAAATTTGGTCCCATTTATATTTTTTACAATATGATCGTTTGAATTCTTGGTCCTGTAGGGGTTAATTATGTGTGATAATCATGATCAGGCTTCTGTAAGTATAGCTTTGTGTGATACGGTGGTGATTGTGGGTGCTCGCAGTGCTGCTGCTTACTTTGTGGTGCTAACGTTGAAGAATCTAGCCAAGGATGGGCGAACCGTGATCTCGTCCATTCACCAGCCCAGCAGTGAAGTGTTTGCGCTCTTCGACAACCTCACTATCCTCTCCAAAGGCCAAACCATTTACTTCGGTGAGGCTGCGAGTGCCTCCCAGGTTAGCGACCTTCTGCCCAGGTCAGAAAATTTAATTATTTGTTAGACCCCACCTATGTCCTGCGGAAATCAGTTAATATTTTGAACCAATACATAACCGTTGACATTCTAATTCATGCAGTTTAAGTTTTAATACAGTACTCTATGCACGCAATTCAACCACATGCATGAATGCTGATAGATCTTCTTGCCTGGGGTGAAGTAGTTCTTTGCCGCGTCCAACTACCCGTGCCCTCCGATGCGGAATCCATCAGATCATTACTTGCAAATCATCAATGCCGACTTTGACACCGTGAAGTCCACCCTCAAAGCCCTCGAGGGTGACAATGTAAGTGATCCATTCACGTTTCTTTCCTTGAGTTCGTAGATCTGTTATCGAGCCAAACTCTCTTGACATCCAATTTTTATCACAATCATTCAAAGAGGACTGTAAACAGCCGCATTTCCATTCTAATATGCGTGGCCATAGACATCTAGCTATTCTTACACCTCTTGCTAGTTGAACAATGGAACATGCTGTTGCTATCTTTCGATTTGATCTATAATTGTTGTTGCCATGTGTAGGACGATGAAGAAACGGCGGATCCATTGCTGCTGAGAACAAGGAAGAACACAGAGCAAGTGGTAAAATCACTTGCAGCTGCTTATCAAGAGAGTGAGTACGCCACAGCAACACGAGACAAAATAACTCAAATCGTGTCAGATACTGTAAGTCGAATCGAATCAAACTAGTTTAAATCTCTGTCTGTCTGTGCTTCGATCAAAAGTGAGGCTGATGATTTTAACGAATTCTCAAGATTGTGCGGAATGCCTGGTTGGTACAGAGAGGCAGAGGGGACCGAACTGCAGGAAGCAGCAAGGGCCATGCCAGTTTTGTTCGGCAATGCATGACTCTCACACAGCGCTCCTTCGTGAACATGACACGCGATCCAGGCTACTATTGGCTTCGTGTGGCAATGTATGTCATGGTTGGTATATGTCTGGGCACCATCTTCTGGCGAGTTGGTCTCCGGTACAACTCCATCTTGGTACGTAAGCACACTGTAACTAAATAATTTCGTTAAGAGTGCACCTTTCCTTGCCTTCTTATCCCATTCCATATATACAACCTTCAATATTCACTTAGACTAACATTGCAATTATAGCTAGAAGAAGTTGACAACTATCCACTCCCTTCGCCAATATCTTCGATGATCATTTTCTGTGCAGAAAACTGAATTTACGCTTAACCCCTAAAGGACCATAAGGCCGCCACGTGGCTCGTGTTTTTTTTAGTAATCTTGAGTCTGTTTTATGTAGATTCTTTTCTGTTAATCTCAAAAAATAAAATTATTCAACATATGTACTATTCTTCATTAATTCCAGTGATATAAAATTTGGTCCCATTCAAATTATAATTTTCACAATATGATCGTTTAAACTTGTCATTTTAAAACCATGAATCCTTGGTCCTTTAGGGGTTAAATTAGCAAAGTTAATTTTCATGAATCCAAATGAATGGACTCGTCCGTTAACACAAAGAGTGATGGCTGCAGGCGCGAGCGGGCGTGATGTTCTTTGTTGCAGCGTTCTTGACGTTCATGGCGATAGGCGGGTTCCCGTCTTTTGTGGAAGATATGAAGGTGTTTTACCATGAGCGACTGAGTGGGCACTACGGCGTGGCAGCTTTTGTGGTGGGCAACACGTTGGCATCCCTGCCGTTTCTGTTCCTGATTGCGTTGTCATCAGGGACCCTGGTGTACTTCATGGCGTGGCTGCATCCTGGGTTCGGACACTACGCCTATTTCATCCTCATGCTCTTCGCTGCCTTGACCTGCGTCGAGAGCCTCATGATGGCGGTCTCCAGCGTTGTGGGACGCAACTTCCTCGCCGGCATCGTCATCGGTGCAGGCATCCAGGTTCGTCATATAACCCCTAAAGGACCAAGGGCTTATGGTTTTAAAATGACAAATTCAATTGATCGTATTGTGAAAATTATAATTTGGATGAGACTGAAATTTATAGCACTAGAAACACTGAAGATCAATGCATATGTTGGTCAAAAAACAAAAAAATTGAACAAAAGGAAGTCCACTTAGAATCTACTGAAAACTGCCTAAAAAATATGATGATCAATTTGGGCTTCTTGGTCCTTTAGGGGATAATTGATTTTGGGCCAAATTTCATGTCCTTGAAGAACATTGCATTCATGTGTCGGTCCAAAACTAAATAAAACAAAAGTGCCCGTCTGACTTTACTCAATCTGGGTCCTTTAGTCACGCTGGGGCTGCCACTACTGTCAGTACAGTAATTGGGAGCAAATATATCGACTGAGTTGGAATTTTGTGTACACAGCATTGAATTGAATTGCGTAATTATAAGCTTCTATAATATTTCAATTTGGACGTGTTTGCATACACCAATAATTCAAAACTATTTTCATATTCTGTTCAGAACACGACGGCAAATTCACCTAGATACTAACTGTTATTTCAAGATTTTAAACTGCAGTCTCAAGTTACTCAAGAACAATATTCATTTTAGATTCTGAGTTATTCAAGATTTTTTATCAATATGGAACTAAGTTGACGAGCCCTGTTGCTACAACATATCTAAAGTTGACGTTTTTTGTTGAAGGTTGATTACTTGGCTGCTGCATATATTGATGGCATTCTTCTTAGTACATTATCTTGCACTGTTGTATGGGATTGTAAACAGGCAATATTCATGCTGTTGTCGGGTTACTTCCGATTGACCAAGGATTTGCCCAAGCCCGTGTGGAGGTACCCGATATCATATCTTGCTTTCCACACTTACGCAATTCAGGTGAGTCAACACAGATCATAGTCTATCATCTATACATATACTCGGAGTTTACAAGTTTGTTTGTAAGCAGTTTATAGATGATTATTCTTATATACCGTCTAAGCTTAATAGCTGGTCTTGTATAAATTAATTCAAAAAATGAAAGTTGAGGAATTACGAAAACATCATTTTTGGATGTTCTAAAAAGGGTATATTCTCTGTGCGAAAATGAAAAGGTTCAAAAGGAGAATTTGATAAGTCTAATGTTCATTATGATGATGTGGTGTGATTCAATTGCAGGGGCTGTTCAAGAATGACTTTCCGGGTCTTACGTTTCAGAATTTCTTGGGAGTGGACGGCAAACCAATAGGTCCGGATCTGTCAGGGAGATATGTGCTGGAGCAGATATACGGGATGACAAGCAACAGAGGCAAGTGGGGAGATTTGGGTATCATCATCGCCATGATAGTCATCTACCGGATGCTCTTCTTCGTGTTCATCAAGCTCAGTGAGAATCTAGGACCCCGTTTGAAAGTGATGGCGAAGGAATACTTTGCTACGCGTGGTGAGCAACACCAAGATTGAAACTTAGAACACACCTCGTGTTCTTCGGATTGAAAATAACACACCTCGTGTTCTTCAGGTTGAAGAGAACACACCTCGTGTTCTTCAGATTGAAGAGAACACACCTCGTGTTCTTCAAAGTGAAACTTAGAACACACCTTGTGTTCTTCAGAGTGAAACTTAGAACACACCTTGTGTTCTTCAGAGTGAAACTTAGAACACACCTTGTGTTCTTTAGATTAACCCTTAAAAGGACATAGGGTGCTTGGAGGGGCAGCCCAACAGTTGGAAAACGTTTGGAACAATTATATTTCTACTTGGTAGCTTCGCGTAAACTGTTGACTCAGACTGGTTATCTCAGTAATTTATTACCGAAGGCCTGGAATAGCCAGGCCAGCTTCGTCATCTTCTCTCTCTCTTTTTCTTTTAATTTTTAATTTTTATAAATTTTTTCATGTTACACACACATTATTTATATATATATATATATATATATATATATATATATATATATATATACACACACACATAGAGATTGGCGACGTACTCTTTTGGAGTGGAGTTAGAGCATGCCCAGTAGTAGGTATGTGTTTAGGAGGGACCAACACCAAGATTTGGTGTAGTAAGCTCCACTTTCTTTGAAGTTTGGCCTAACAACTACCCACTAAGGTTAAATAATAGTATTTGGAGTCAAAGTTTGAGGTTTCTACAACATTTACAAAAGCTTTGGTGCATGCAAATTACTCACACCAAGCAAGCATCTTTGCACAATCAATACTTAGATAATGTGCTTGAAAACTATTCACCAGCCTATACACATTTTCATAAAATCTTCTTTTAATAAGTTGTCTTGGTGTTCGCACAAGGAGTGTTGTCGGGTTACTTCTTGTTTAACATTCCTCTAAGTTAAAATTGGCCCTCAAATTAATGTTTAGTGGACATATTTAGTCTGGAGCTATTGGGCTTGCTCTTAGGGCCTCCTTCCATGTAGAGTCGGGCCGGTCCCAAAATTCAACTCTCCATCAATAAAGAAAGCACAAATAGCTTCCTTGCACACCTCGGTAGAGCAATCTAGTAGATAAAATTAGAAATTCTCTACAATGCAGCCAATCTGTAGCTCACCGATTGCATGGTGAAGTAGGTGACTTTGTATGCTGTTTCCAAGCCTCATAGAGCACATGTGGAAGTTAGGACCTCACTTTTTGTCCTTTAGCTATTATCCATGGAACCAATGCTCACAAGGAAACCCGCCCTTAGAGTGAAGACCAAAAATATTTTTATCTATGTATTTCTAGTATTTTCATCCAAACATGCATTTTTCATTTTAATTTGGTAAATTCACCAAAATATCTAAAACACATGTGACAAGTTTTTGGAAAAGAGTGAGAATTTAACAACAAAATTTTCTCTTTACAAAATTTTCCATAACAATTTGGTGATCTTTCATTTAAAAAATGGGTTCAGCCATGCTCTTCATTCCTTGCAAAGTGTCTTTCATAAATCCCCTTCAAAAGTGCAATGTAGTCAAACTTTGATCTGAAGCTCAATTTCTTATTTTAAATTTGAGAAAAATATTTAAAAGAATATTTTTATTAGATGAACCTATATGTTTACTATAACTCTTGATTTTCTTTTTCACAATTTTCTCTTGGAAATTGAAATTTTTTATGATTTTTTTAAGCTCTATGTTTTCAACAATCATATTAACTATAATAAGTATCCAAAATGATAAATGTTATACCCTGGGCATAAGGTTCTTTAGCCTTTGAAAGGGTTCATCCTTTTTCTCTCATTGTATGAAAGACAAAAAATTCAAAACATGTGATTCTTGAGGCAGGGTTGTTGTGGATTTCCAAGTTTCCACCATTGTTCTGTAGGTAAAGAATTAGCACGTGGCATATCCAATATTTTAGAATCAGCTAGAGCGATTCTCGTGCAACAATTATTAAAAACACTTTAGAACATTTAAAATTCACATAAAGTTTTTAATTTGAATAATTTGATAGGAAAATTGTGTTGAAAAAATTGGCTTTTAACCCATTAAATTGGTGATTGCTATAAAAGATTTAATTATTGGAATTTTGATGAATCATAAAATGAAATAGAAACCAAATTTGATTATCTTTACTATGTTAGTTCAACTCAAATGAAAAAAAAATATTGTTTTCAAAGTGAATACTAAGTTTGACCATAGACGAGCCACTTCTAGGCCTCTTGGACTTTGAGGGGTTAACTCTTAGAAGACCAAGTGTTCATTTTTTGAACAACTAATGAACACCATATCATCCTACTCTATTCTTTTGGTTCATCTCTTGGGTAACTAGTACATTCTATAGATATTTGGTAACAACACTATATAAGTTTTGCATCTTGAGAGTTGTTACATTTTGATAAAGGATTTTGTTTATGTGGGATTGAATAATTGAATAATTGAATAATGAATGTTTTGAAATATTTTAGAATTGAGCAAGACTTCAACACACGTAAAGTGCCTAGGACATGTTCTATAGAGATTGAATATTTTTTTTATGCATGCCTATTCAAACCTACTAAAATTTGGGATGAAAATTTAAAAATTCATTCTCTACAGAATCACTTCAACTGTAACGTCAACATCAATTGGAAGGTCAATATCAATTGAAAGTTCAATATCAATCGAAAGGTCAATACAAGGGCCAATACTAATTGTGATGTCAGTAATAGAGGCATCACATGTGAAAATGTTGATTTTTAATTAATTTCCATATTCATGACTTAATTCAAAACACCTTCATATTTAATTTGAATTTAATTAAAACTTTAATTCCAAAAAATTCACAATTGAATTGTGAGCACAACTTTGTCCAAGTGAGCACAATTCACTTCTAATGCTAATCTTGGGTGGGTCACTCTTCATATATTTTGGGTACCACGTGCGGTGAGAAGGTGTTTTTTGGGGGGCTATTTACCTCCTAGATGAAATTAAAAAGACCCCTATGATTACTTAATGGAAAAAAATGGCCTATATTAGAGTTATCCTTAAAGTCACCGTGTGTTTGAATAAGATGCCGTGAATTTTGCTATAATGTATTGTTATTTGTGCACCCCAAATAGTTAAAAGGTAGGGAAGAGCTTGGTGGTTTTCAAACTCATGGAAAACTAGTTTAGCCGTCAAGAAAGACGGCTAAACTAGTTTCCCTTGAGTTTAGAGACCACCAAGCTCTTACACACCTAACAATGATAGACCACCAAGCTTTTCCCTACCTTTTAACTATTTGGGGTGCACAAATAACAATACATTATAGCAAAATTCACGGCATCTTATTCAAACACACGGTGACTTTAAGGATAACTCTATTATGGACTCTATCATTTTTTATAAAACGGTGACCAATGCAATTTTTTATATGCTATCTTCCTTGTAAAGGCTTAAATATAATCTAAAAGTAACATGACTTTAAAAATTTGAGAAAAATGGCCTCAAGAAAATGACCATAACTTAACCTTCTTTCATACATTCTGGAAATGTGCACAAAATACTTCAAAGTTGTTCCAATTTCAGAATCAGTGCTATCGGTGTTCACTTTGATTTTCTTTTGAAGCATTACCTTACAATTGAGCAGAAAAACAATAGACAAACAATAGAACTACATGAGTCAACTACCAAGCAAACAACCTCAGAACCAACTGTGCTCCAGCTGCTTCCCCCCCAAAACAGACTGTACTCAGTTTAATACCTTGGATACCATTTGCAATTCCCTAAATTACATGTACTAAAATCATAATGGACCAGAATTGTGGTGTACCTAAATTATTTATAATGGCCTATGCTCTTTCATTGCATTCTATCTTATTTGTAATTTTTTTATAAATTCTTATAAATTTTACCTATGATGAATAAAACCCATGCTATTTTCTGTCGCACGTTGTTCGTAAAATGCAGTAAGTAACCCACCCGAGATGCTAATATCTCGCAATTTATGTTTACTGTAATGTTTACCATATGTTTACATACTAATTCTGTACAAGCTCCCATGATGAAATATGGAAAAATCATATTTTAATATTATTTTACCTCAATGCAGATAGATAGAAACTCCGGTCCTGTTTTACAAGGCCGGCGTGAATGAAGTGTCTGTTCGTAATGACAATGACTTGATGTCCCCTAGACAAAAGGCCATTGGTACAAAACTACTTCCCTCTACCTCAATGCATTAGAAATTATAACCTTTGTGGAGAAAAAATACCTCTGCATCAGGAATTTTAAGGCATGTGAATATGGTACCATGATCGTGCATTGAAATGCAATTAAGATAATTTGGTGCCAACTTCTATATCAAAATGGCACTAAAATGACTTGTGTCCAGTTGGTATCAAAATGGTACCAAAATAGTTTAGCCCAACTTTCAATGCGGTCCTATAGGGGTTAACCCTTAAATGTTAGAGCGTTCAGAAAGTGGACGATTAACAGATTCAAACCCTTCTCACGTTCTCGTCAATGCTTGAATGAAAGCCATACAATTTTTTGGAAATTTCTCACCAAGTTGTTGTCCTATCTAACAGTTGGATTTAGTCATACTTGATTACATATTTTTCTAAAATTACAAATGTAGAAGTATGTCAAGTCGTTGACCAAGCCAAAATGCATTGATTGTAATTCGAAAGTGTCTTTGCAAAAATGAGGTCATAGATTTAAGAAACACAAAAATTTCAAAGAATCGCCACGTTTAAGAGTATCTCATTTCAAATTCATTCCAATAAATTTTACTCAAAAAAAATTAAAATTTTATTTGTAATTGAATTTAGAAGGAATTTTTAACATTAACTTTCAAATTTTATAATTAAACATTGATGATAGTATTAGTGAATCAAACCGTACTAATGGAATTTAAAAATTCAAAATCTAAAACTTTCATTTGTACATCAATTCCAAAATATTCCTTTAAATAGTAATTTATGATGATTTTTCTAAAATTGTCAATTCCAGGGACACCCTGGTAGGTTTAATGGTTAATCCTTACAGCGCTGATGGGGATAGTTGATACGCTAGCGTATATTTGACATTTTTTGTAAATAGAAAGTTCCAATTTGACACTCCAATAGCTCATTAAAATTGTGTCGGCGTGAATTTTAACTTCACTTTTGATTATAAATCCATAGGAGGTGTGAAACCATGCCAAATCTTATGGATTATTAGTGTATAATACCGGTCGAAAAGGGCTCTTTGGACCTTTAAGGGTTATGGTTGATTGTCCTAAAATCACCAACTTAAGCAATCTGGCCTATTTTTGGCAGTGCTAAATTCGAAAAAAAATATGACCTCATTCAAAATAGGTTTTGATGAGGATTGCAAAAATTTGCAACATCTAATTCGCATTTGTCAATTTTAGACAAAATTCCAAAGTGGAAAGTAACCTCTGACCCATACATCACATACCAATTTCCTAAGTTCACACTTTGTTGTTCCTAATTCCGCTCATGAGCTAAGCCAAAACCATCAACTATTTCTTTGCAATGCTTAACATGCTTGAATAGTGAAATTGGACCTTGTTGTATGGGTACCTCAAAGCCCTTTGGGGGATACCATGTCCGGTATCTTCAAGGCACTAGTGGCTAGCTAGCTAGTAGCATAGTGTGTCACTATAGTGTCCATCCTCGAAAGGGGAGAGTAGTATTGTCCCAATTTCCCCTTGTCCGGTGCGCATCGGATCATTGGCATTGTGAACGGACACTTCATTCACGCCGGCCCCTTGCTAAAAAGGGACTGGAGTTTCTATCTATCTATCGATCTATCTAGTGAAATTGGTGGTTTTGAGTCTCAACTATGGTGGCCCCAAAAAAGCTCTACATGTCATAATTGGAGGAGGTGGTGGTTTTAGGACATCCTACCTTAACAATCAGTTGACATTTTAAAATGCCACAATTCTCGTTTGGTCATTTCGGTAATCACTTATTAGTTGCGTAATTGTAGTGACCATTCTCTCACGAGCCGGAAGGGAGGTGGGGAGCTAGAGAGCTGCAGCATCATCGCCGGAGAACTGGGAATGTTACGGGCAAACACCCCGCATTGATCCTCGCCAACGGTCTCGCGGCGTCCAGGCCCGCTCATCCGCGTCACTCCGTTTCAGCCCCCACTAGCACGAAATGCTGCAGGATCGATCGACCCAGAACGTTAACCCCGGCTAGCTGATCGATATATGTTGCTGTAGCTAGTTTTTGCAATCACTGGAGGTGGAGCTCTACGCATACATACAGATTACAAGCCTGGCGGAATTAATTAATGCTACTGGGGCGAAGCATGGAAGAAGGGGCCTCGGGGTAATATTAAGACCGACAAAATGGTAGTGACCCAAGTGCTCCTCCTGTGTAGCGGATTGTCGGCGGTGATGATCGCTTGCAGCCTTTACGCTTGCTGCTGGTTACGACGTCCACGAGCTCGCAGCTACGACGAACCTGATCGTGTCGGTAACCCGACTGATGTGCAGGTACGTGAATGCATACCACTCTGGAATGGATTCCTTTCTCGTTGTCTGCGTTCTCTGGACAGACTTAACGACGAGTCGGTGGACTTCTGCGCTTGAACCCTGAGCATTCAAATTGCGGTATAGTTTGATAAATTAGGGTAAACTCTTTCTAAGAAGGCTTCTGCTCCACCGATACCGATACTAGGAGCCCGTGGCATTTGTTTTGTGGGCTCGGGTCTGTCAATGTTAGGAACTAAGGTTGGTTTTCGAAGCCCTAATTAATGGAGACCAAAGCTTTGATGCGAGAGGTCGGAAGGATGTCTAAAAGTGTGGGTTTTGGGTGGTTGGCAGGCATCTAAGAGTTTCTTGGAGCCTCTTTTAGAAGACATCAATGTAGCTGTGTCGGTGAGAGGACGCAATCCAGTCGGTGATTTAGAGAGAGGTTTAAGGACTGCCGTGACCGCCAAGAGTGATTTCAACGATGATACCAATTTCAATGTTCGAAAGGAATTACAGTGCGATATTTCAGAAATTTCGAATTTACATTCCCAAAGTGAGTTTCTGCTGCCAGACCCCATCATATTGCACTAACTATGAAGATCACCGACAAGTTCAACATTCAAATTTCATTCGTGTTATCACTGGGATTGTTACCGTTTACGCCTCAAGACTTAACCTCTAGAGGACAGGCTATAGAAGCTAGTGTTTTTTTTCAGCAGTTTTGGTTAGGTCTTATGATGTTTTTTTTCTTCTCCAATTCTCATGTTTTTTTTTTGAGCAACACATGCAAGCGGTGATACAGAATTTGGCCCCATGCGAATTCTCTTTTTCAAAACACACACGATCAAATTGGCCATTTTAAAACCATGAATCCTTGGTTCTTTAGGGGCTTCCTCCACACCATTCCCATTTTTATTTTGTAATAAGTCTGTTTTGACTTTTGCAGACGCTTGAGCTTCTTGTCAATGGCCTTGAATTTTGATGCTTATTGTTTTGCTGTGAGGCTTGGCAGATAGCAAAGTTCAGTTGGAGGTCATAGCTGGACCTGCAACTGGCCTTTGTGCTGAAAAGCAGGTGGTGGGCTCAACTGCCGTGTTGACCATAGGTCGCATGGCACAGAATGATTTAGTGCTCGATGATCCCGAGGTTTCTGGCAAGCATGTCCTCATCAGGTGGAACATAAAGGTTGGGGATCTGACTTATGTTTTGATTTGAGAATTTTAATGCAAGGTTCTGATCTTCTATCAAAGCAAAACCTGTCGAAGGAATTCTCTTGGTGTGCAGTGCTAGTTTTTTCTATGCTATTTGTAGGGCACTCGTTGGATATTTAGAAATTGAAATTGGATCTCAATTGGCTACGGGTTGGTGGATGTCAGCTGTCCAAATGGGAGCTAACCGACATGGGCAGTCTGAATGGGACCCTTGTCAACAGGAGACCAGCAGGAGCAGCCCATAAAGCTAACTCAACTATACGGCAACGGGGGCATCCAGTAGCTCTTGCAAATGGAGACATTATTACCCTCGGGTCTTCATCAAATGTACTTGTGAGTGAACTTGAACGGGCTTAGTTTTGCTAGTTCTTATGCTTTCATTCATAGTACGGTGAGCTATGAATCCAGAAGTTTCCTGCCTTTGACTCACCTTCTCCTTTTTACGGACACAGGGTCAGCAACTCTATTATGTTATTTTACTATCGTATCAAGGAGAGTTCTCTCATTAGCTGAGGAGCTAATGAGAGAATTATTGACCGTGCTTTCACTAGCATATAGCAAGTATTCATTTTGAGCTGATCTGAGGTGCTGTTCGCTTTGTGGGAAGTGTAGGTACGCATATTGGCATCTCATCTGTCCATTGCATCAGCACCTTTTGAAGTTGGAGTGGCATCAGATGCCATGTCTCATCGCCGGGGTGGGAAACCATTGCCCATGGAGGATGTATGTCTGTGCGAGTGGCCCCTTAGAGGTGCACACAAGGTTTGTTTGTCTCCTGTACTACATGCTGTTTATTTGGTAGGCGTCTTTACTATTGAACAAATCTCGTATCCGAAATTTTGGTACATTAGTTGAGCTTCAGTATTTCTCAAACCTGCTGTGATTTTTTTCTGGTGTCTAGAGACTAACATCACCTTATATCGTATTCTGTTGATATATTTTCTTGTGTCCAGGTTCCCTTTGGGATCTTCTGCGTGTTCGATGGGCACGGGGGTTCTTCGGCTGCCGAAGCTTCAAGTAGGTATATAGTTGCTATCATCCTATTTTAATGCACAGTTAGATATCAAAATTTTACAATTTTTATATATGCATGTTCCCTGCAGCAAGCCTCATTTGTTATTCACCCATTTCGATGGCTTTCGCTTGTATGCATCTGTTTATGATCAGAATTTGCTGATTTTCTGACTGTTCTTACTCGCGCTTGTGTTTTAGATTAATGCCACAGAAGTTGGCTGAGCTTCTTGCGGTGGAGGAAACTAGATTAAGAGTGCTCAGCAATAACGAAGCCTCTGATGTGCTTCGAAGCGCTTTCCGAAATACGGAAGAAGCACTAGCTTTCCCATACGAGGTATATACTTTTCTTTGGCTGAGATCATTGACTGTTATTTAGAGAGCTCTGTCATTCTTGAGCATGGAAAAATATAAGTAGCGTATTTAAACTAGCGTTGTGGTTAATTTGGAGTGTTTCAGAACTATGCTAAAAAAATTCTGAGACACCCGGAATCTTGATCTAAACTTCTGTAAATTGCGCAGGGTTGTACTGCAACTGTACTTCTTTTGTGGCCAGATACTACCTCTGGCTTTTTAGCTCAATGTGCCAATGTTGGCGATTCACATTGCATCGTTGGGTGAGTGACATTCTGTCTAGGATTTGCCGACAGTCCTTGATATGTGAATATATTATGTTTTTGCCCCATTTACGCGTAACAGAGCTGTAAAGAAATTCAGAGTGCATTAGATTGCAGTGAATTGTTGATTTTGGATTGTTGTAGATTTTACGGCGTTGCTAGGAAGGTAGTACTAGTTTTTGTTATTTGAAGGATTCATAGATATTTGTAGACGAACCTTTTTGAGCCAATGTAAAGTAGCAAATTTAATTGGAACTTGGCTGCATGCGGCATTTCAATTTAGAGAGAGCATATACAAAGTAGCTCATGGACATGAGTTTTGCATGCAAATTGCAGTCATGGAGACCAGCAACTGCTCATGACAGAAGACCACAGGTTAACTAGTAAAAGTGAGAGGTTGCGATTATTAGAGAGCGGCAAGCAGCTGAAAGATGGCGAGAACCGACTGGCTGGTAAGTTGAGCTCTGAAAACGTTCTTCACCTTGAGTAATGTATGTGTTTTGGTAATGCATCGATTGTAGAAGTTCGTTAGCTATGTAGAGTTCAGTATGCTTTTTGTACTTACACAACGCTTTAACCTTATTATGACATGAATGATTTGTGGTGCAGGGATGAATATAGCCCGGGCCCTTGGAGACAAGTTTATAAAAGAAGAAGAAAGTGCGTTCTCAGCAGAACCCCACGTCAGCAATGTTTTCAAGCTTAGTGAAGATGGGTTTGGTCTGGTGGTCATAGCCAGGTATTTGCATCTTGTGCACTGGCCAACTCTTTCCACAATGTTTGAAATACTACTAAAGTATGCATTAACCGGCTTCACTGTCCTACTCTTGTAGTGTAGATGAATCATGCCATTGATACTGACTGCTAAGGTAATTTCTCCAAAAGCATGGTAGGAAAAAAATAGATCTGAAGTTGACTAAACGTACAGCAGCTGAAGAGTCAGAGCCTACTCACGCTTTTGGGGAAGCTATAAACAAAAACTTCAGAAACTCATATCTTATTCATAGAGTATCTGAATAATACATATTTTAGTGCTTTGGAATCCTCTTGAAAATGGGAAGAAAACCCCACAATTATTTGTCACTCAGAAGCTAAAGCCCAGGGAATGGGGAAACTACCTTAAATATGGTTGTTTACTGAGATCTGTTTGAAAGGCGTCTGTGTGAATACCAAAAATTGGACCTTAAGGATTCTGTATTGATAGATGCTTTGTGGGTTGCAGTGATGGACTGTGGGACGTTCTGAGTCCACAAAGAGCTTTGCAATTGGCAGCTGAGGTAAAGGATCTAGTCTATGCTTCTGGTAGTTCTTTTTAATAGGAATGTCATGTTGCCTTGGCACCTTTTCATATGATACAGTTTGGTTGCACAGGCTCGTGAACGATCTTGGGTGGGAGGTGTAAATGGTTCACAAGCCAGTGCCCAAGGCATTGCAAAGATGCTTGTGGACCAAGCGCGGGAAAAGCGAACGAAGGACAACACGAGTGTCATCGTAATGGACTTCGTCGCCAAAAGCAGATCCTCCTTCCACACTCTTTGATTTGTTGATTTTTTTGTATTCAAGCTAGTCGAACGCAACAGGTGGGAAGTCTTGTAGATACTGTAGCAAATTGGAATTTGAGAGTTCGTGAGGCCATTCACACAAATTCACGACATGATATGTACATAGGTTGTTCGCAACAGAATCTTTGATCATTGTAGGTACAGTTGATCAGAGAAATTTTCGAATGTTCAGGTTGGTTTAGGTTGTAACATTCATCAGTAGTGTACATAGAGTTAAGCATGACGTAGATTTCTCCTGAATTATATTCACATTTAGGAGGCAACATAGGATTGCTTCTGTGACATACGAAAATGTTATTCATCTTTCTCATCTGATCACATATGTACTTGATTTGCTTTTGGCGCATGAACGTGTTAATGAACAATATAGTGTGTGTGTGTTTGTGCGTCATTGATGTCGTCTGGTAGTCACTGTAAAACAAGCTGCTTAAATTCATGTTTTATGGAGTGAAGGTAAGTCTAGTCGTTCCATGCATCTGAGCATGAAATGAGGCACCTTGAGCGGATACTTCTTTATAAAATTACTAATCTATCTCAAAAGAAAACAAAAGCGTCCGTTCTAGGAAATCAGGACGTTGCGGAGTTGGCCAGGGCCCGTGTTATATGCTAAATCAGTTGACTTAAAATGATTCTCTTGGGGCAAGCGTCACATGATTATGATTGTTATTAATATTATTATAATGACTTGAAATGAATCGCTGGTAAGTGAGCAAGTGGGGTTCCGAATCCTCCCCACATTCGCAATATTTCTTCATTTTTAATCATGCTGGGGAATGAGTCTGCCGAAGTGCTGAATTGGTTCTCCTCGCGTTTCTATTGAAGCTGGAAGGTGTTGATACCGAGGAAGTACCATAACATTCTTTAGCAGCCCCACTGTCCACCCTTGGGAATCAGCATTGCAAGCCAGAATCATTACAGAAATTGTAATTGTTTGGAGAATAAAAGCCATTTCTACCTAATGATGGCTTGGCAGCTCAACAAACTTTAGTTTTGTAATAATTTAGACTACATGATCCACATCATCAATTTCTAACCTGTTCATATGTTGATTTTCTGCAAAAGGATGTGTTATAGCACTAGCTAAAGAACGTTATGACTTTTTCACGAAAGAAAAAAATTATGTTTGACGAACTAAATATTCTCGGAAATTAGTTGATTTGAATATCTATTATATATATTCTTGTATCTTTTACTTTCATTGAGATATAATCATCACTATAATTAATGTAATTTTTGTACTTTTGACATTTTTCCCAAAATCTACATATTGTCATCACTTACACTTCACATGATGTAAGCAGAATTCTACATCTACTTCTAATAATATGAACTACCTAAAAAAAACCACATAATATAAATATATACTTGCAATAGATTGTGCTAGTTTCAAATATAGAAAAAAAAGCTAACATAGAAAAAAGCCATAGTTCACTGTTTTCCAATTACTTAGAATTAAGATACGTTTTCCTATCATCTACCCATATTTGATATAAATATTGTCAATGAAATTATAGAATTATAGTTTTTATTCCATCTTTTTCTTTATGGACTTTTACTTTTCATCTTTTTCTTTAGACTTTTACATTTCATCGTTCCTTTATGGACTTTTATGTCGATGAGTTCTATTTAAGTAAATTATATAACTTTTATAGTGAGCATTGGATAAGTTTCAATTACAATTCAAATTCATATATGCTTATAAATATAGTAGTTTGAATGATTTATGATTAACTCTTCTATTCATTGATAAGACTGAGGGTGCAGAAGAGTTCCTTGCGGATCAAGTCTTCTGCACAAGTTGATAAGTTAGTAGGTAAGTTAAAAGCAAGTTACAGTGGGTACAAAGCTTCTTTCGGATCCAGCATTCTCGGCGTTGACAATTAGACCAAGTTCCATGTATGGCATATAAAGCTCACAGAGCGCCGTTCCTTGAGCTCGCTCGCTCACATCCTGCGACCAGGTTCTAAAGTTACTTGCAGAAATACTGTACACTGTAGTACACCCATTTGCAAGGACATAGGAAAGAAAGTACAGAACTACTCTAGAATCAGTCAGTAACTAAGATTCTTTCGAGTCATGCCTTGCCTGATTCGCGGGGATTAGGCTCTGACTTCAGCAGTTCAGCAAGTGGGCTCAAGCTAGTTCATATAAGTTAGTCCCGCTCCTCTTGTATACCTTGCAATCAGAGAGTTTCAGACTATGGTGTCATACTTTTGTTGTGCGTTCGTTCAGTGACTTGATCTACCATGCTGATGGAAGCTCATCTCTCCCAGACGACCCAGACTGTAAGACTATAACCTCTCACCACATGTGATGATTTTTCTAGTAGCTCTGGTTGGAATTGTGAAGTCTGACTTATTTTTTGAGATGATATGCGCATGCACAATTTGTGTGTCAGTACGTCGATTGAATGGTGGTTTGTGACTGGTTCTGTTTGGTTGTTGGTCTGCAGAAATTATTCACCAAGATGGTGGTGACGCACTTCGAACGTGATCATCATCTGACCAGGCGCGCTCTTGCTCGTCGTAAGATCTAGTGTCACGGTAGTTTGTGAAAAGCGAAGTTCTATCTGAGCGAAGCCACCGTACCTGGCTGATCGAAGTGGCGGTGATCGACGTGGCGGTGATCGAAGGAAGCTTGATTCAACGTCGGTGAATTAAGAGTCGAGATGGCGGTTTCCAATGTCACGACGCCGGTGTGCAAGACGATGGTGGCGACGTCGAGTGGGGTGTGGCAGGGAGACATTCCCATTCACTTCGCGTTTCCGCTGCTCACCGTCCAGATTTGCCTTGTTCTGGCCGTCACGCGAACACTGGCTTTCTTCTTGAAGCCGCTCAGGCAGCCTCGCGTCATCGCTGAAGTAGTGGTACGACTTTCGAGTGAATTCATAGAGCCGGTTGTGATAAATTTTTGTGTGGGTACAGAGTTCTCTGATTTTAATTTGTTGTTTACACACAGGGTGGAATTCTTCTGGGCCCGTCGGCGCTCGGCAAGAACGCCAAGTACTTGGCCAACATTTTCCCCAAGCAAAGCGTGATCATCCTGGATTGTTTCGCGAATATGGGGCTGATCTTCTTCTTGTTCATGGTGGGATTGGAGCTCGACGTGCGGCAGATCCGCAAGACGGGACTGCAGGCCATGGTGATATCGGCAGCCGGAATCCTGGTCCCGTTTTCCGCTGGAGTGGGAGTCTCCTTCGTGCTCCACAACACCATCGCTGGCGACGTGAAATTCGGCCCGTTCCTGGTCTTCATGGGCGTGGCGATGTCCATCACGGCGTTTCCCGTCCTCGCGCGCATCCTCGCGGAGCGGAAGCTGTTGACCACGGAGGTAGGCCAGCTCGCCATGACTGTGGCAGCCGTGGACGACGTCACGGCGTGGGTGCTGCTCGCGCTCGCCGTGGCGCTCTCGGGAACCAGCACGAAGTCCACCGTGGTGGTGTGGGTGCTGCTCTGTGGACTCGCCTTCGTCCTCGTCATGTTCACCGTCATTCAGCCCATCATGAAATGGGTCGCCGCTCGATCCTCCGACAATGAGCCCGTTCCAGAGATTTTCATCTGCCTCACGTTTGCCGGCGTTTTGGCCGCGGCCTTCACCACGGACGCGATTGGCATCCACGCTATCTTCGGCGCGTTCCTCTTTGGGCTCATCATCCCCAAAGACGGACCGTTCGCCGGCGCGCTCGTGGAAAAAATCGAGGATCTTGTCATGATTCTGATGTTGCCGCTCTACTTCGCTTCTAGCGGCTTGAAGACCAACATGGGCGCCATTCACGGCGTGCGCTCGTTTGGTCTGCTCGTGCTTGTCATAACGGTCGCCTGCGTGGGAAAAGTGTGCGGGACGTTTCTAGCTGCCACGGCGACGAAAGTGAATCCCCGGAAAGCGATCACGTTGGGCGTGCTCATGAACACCAAAGGGCTGGTGGAGCTCATTGTGCTCAACATCGGGAAAGACCGCAAGGTGCTGAACGACGAGACGTTCGCCATCATGGTGATCATGGCGCTCTTCACGACGTTCATCACGACCCCCCTGGTGATGGCCATCTACAGGCCAGCGCGGGATCCCGTGCCTTACAAGCGAAAGAAACTGGCGATGGAGGATCCCGCAGATGAGCTGCGCATTCTGACTTGTGTGCACGGGATGAAGAATGTCCCTGCCATGATCAATCTCGCGGAGGGGACACGCGGGACTCGCAAGCGCGCGCTGCGGCTCTACATCTTGCATTTGATGCAACTCTCGGAGCGCACTTCCGCCATCATGATCGTCCAGCGCGCTCGTCGTGACGGGCGGCCGTTTTTCAACCACCGGAAGCCTGCCGAGAACCGAGACCAGATCGTCGCAGCGTTTGAAACGTATGGGCAACTCAGCAAGGTGACGGTGCGACCCATGACCGCTATTTCCGAATATGAAGACATGCACGAGGATATCTGCGCGACGGCAGCTAGTAAGCGCACAGCGATCATCATCCTCCCCTTTCACAAATCCCAAAGACTCGACGGCCAGTTCGAGACCACCGCTCCCGGGTTCCGACTCGTGAATCAGAAGGTATGTGCACTCAATTAAACCTCTTACCATAATCAAACATCCATTAAATTAGTACTTTTCCAAAAATGAGATGTGCAAGCGGGTTTTCACGCAGGTCTAGATAATTTATGTTTTTCATTTAATTGTTCAAACTTTTCCAATGTAATGAAATCCACCGTTAAAATGTCATTTTAATATATCCTGCACATTAGCCACAATATTATGCAAAATATGTCAGAGGGAAAACAGGTGGTAAGATTAAATTGTTCGTTGAATGGAGTGCTTCGCAGATCCAAAATTTGTGACATTCAGGTGCATAGGCTAGCTCCAAAACTGAAGAGCTCTAATGATTTGAACTTCAATTGTTTCTTGAAATTCTGCCATGATGTTAATGACGATTCATATCTGTGATGGTCATGCAGGTGCTCCAACACGCGCCATGCTCGGTGGCCATTCTCGTCGACCGCGGTGTTGGTGGAACTGCGCAAGTGGCGCCCAACAACGTGGACCACAAAGTGGCGGTGTATTTCTTCGGCGGCCCCGACGACCGCGAAGCGCTCGCATACGGGCTGCGCATGGCGGAGCATCCGGGCATCCAGGTGCACGTGATTCGGTTTGTGGGCAACATGAGCCCGACCCCTGATCACGTGGGGATTGATCTCACCGTTGAATCACAGATCTCCACCCCTGCAGCATTGGATCCCGTGCAGGAACGGGCGCTTGACGAGGCTATGTTGGACGAGGTCCGCAAGGGAGATGTCACCGTGGAGGAATGGCATGTGGCTGAGGCTGAGCCCTCGCACGCCGTGCTGGAAGCCGCCCGGAGCCGCCCCCACGACATCATCTTGGTGGGACGATCACGACGCCCGGCTCCGTTTGTGGCGAACCGGCTGGTGCACGAGGACCCCGAGCTTGGCCAGTTTGGCGATGCGTTCATGGCGGCCGATGTCCGTGCGTCTGTGCAGGTATTTAAGCAGTACGACCCCAGCTTGGACAGCACTGCCCTCGCTGCCAAGGCCCTCGCTTCTATCTAGTGTTGCAGCAAATCATGCATTCTAGTACAAAGAATTATGCATCATAAGCTTTTTGTGACTTCCTAATACAATGTTTATGTATATTCAAGAACATGGAGTTGTATGTATGCCAAACATGATCTGTAGATGTAGTTAGGGGCTTGACTGTTCTTTGGCACTAGAGTTCATTCCATAGTCACATGGAGCTTCACTGCCATTGGACAATTTAGATGAAAAACAAAAAAATTAAAAAAGTGTTGTAGAAAACGAGCTTCCTGGTATGCCCGGCTCTCGACTGAGTGGTGTTGACTTGAGAGCAGATCTCTTGGCAGTGCATCTCGAAAAAAAATATAGAAATCCAATCTCGTCAGGACTTTGTGTCCGAGGTTCAGTTGATGTTACCTTCAGTGGAATAAAACATCCTTCTGTTTCAAGGAAAAAAAAAAGCAAGATCTGTAATAAAAAGGGGTTTCCTCCCTCATCTCCAGTGTCAACTCAAATCTATTTAGTTTCCATGGTAATTAGAATACTCCTTGATAACTACACTCACACATTAACAACAACAATCTACAGGCTTGGTACATGACGAATTTCACTTACACGGATGTGCAGATGAGCCAGCGAGTGCAAATTCTGACATCTGTGCTGACGTAAAATTTTATAAATGATTTCCAGGCTATACATGATTGTTATTAATTTCCTAAACTGCTACATTAATTTTATACTGAGGGTTGCTTCACATTATAACTTAGCCGAAGGTCAGGAGTCCGTCGAATTCCACCAATCAGATTGTGAAGCGGTCCAGCTATTGAGGATTAGTCTTAACGATTTGCGAGTGTTGCTTGAACCTTTTTGTTCTTTGCCCTGTAGAAACTCAATGTTCCATTCCGATCAAAGATGATTCAATCGGTAGAAGTTCGTGGAGGCATCAAGCAATACGTGCTTAGTGTCTAGACTCAGATCATTCCGTGTTATATTGATTATAGTCATGTAAGAGTGGCGTGACTGGTGTTGAAACAAAAACATGTCTTGGGCACTCATGGTAGATTATTTCGAATTATCATGAACTAAAGCAATGTTGTGGCAAGCCATAATCACAATGAAAGTTCAAATACTACTAGTTCAGAAAATGACTATAATCTTAGACATATGGATATATTATTCAAGGTAAGTATGCTTTGAAATTCCTTTATTTTCAAATGATTATTGCATTGGGCTTTATGTTGTTGTAAGATAGTAGGACTAGAGAGTACACATATATAGTTCAACGTCTCTACTTTTACAGTTGACAAGTGAAAACGAATACACTTGGAAGTAGATCCTCAAAAGAAAACTTAATAGGAACAAATGTATACCCCACTAAAATGGAGTCATGCGCCTCTTCATCATGCTAGTTACAACTAATTGATGATCACGCATCTACATGTCCAGTCCAAAAAAATAGACGGAAAAAAGGCAGTTGGCAGCTTGTTCCTCGTCTCTATTGCACGCAAGGAACGCCTCGATTACAAGCTCTCGGTTGAATACTCCCATAGCCTCCAACTGGTGCCAAGGAACACACAACCCCATATTCATTACATTGGCCAATTTTGATTATATTAGCCTCTCAAATAGTGTGATTTCAGTTCATTTACTCTCTTTATTTGAATAGTGTGGCGGTCAATATAAATAAAATTGGCCAATTTAATGAATATGGGGCTACACGTGTATTAATCATTGAATCAACCTTGTACAGACTCATTGGGCTTAATCATATGCATCGTGTTTCCAAGAACTTGAGCACGTTGCATAATTGTCTTAAACTTCACTAGCTGTACAATTATGTACAGAAATCAGATCTCTGGGAGTTCAGGAACAGAAAAAACATTTGGGTTGTAGAGGATTTTACTCGTTCAATGGAACCTCGTTCTTCAGGCGTTATAGACTGCGGATCATACGCTCCTCGAGGTAGCTGTCCCATATCATCCCTACATTTTTACCCAAGGAATTCAATACAATGTTAGAAACGGCGATGTAAGTCGTAGCCGGGTACATTATTGGTGGAGAACTAGAGATTGTCCCTCACACTCAAATTATGCAACCCTCCAAGTAATTATGAGCCTGTCATTGATAGAATTTTAGAATGGAACTGATGGTACAAAATTCGTCAACATTAACGTACACACGTACTGCCTGTTTACGATCATATAGTAACTCAATTCATATACTGGCCAAAAAAATCTGATACTTACGGAGCTGAAGAAGCAGGTGGTGCTGGAGCAGTTTCAGGTGCAGGGATTGGAGCTGGGGGAGCAGGTGGAGCCTAAACCAAAGAATGACTAAACTAGTTAATATCAAGATGACCAGTAATCCAACATAGCCAAAATCTGCTCCTCCTAGCTATCACCTAAATTGGTACCGTTGTTCACAACTATGGAACATGAATCATTTGAAAACTGCACAAAACAAGACACCTCTCTTGAAAGTACCTCACTGGATCCTGATGATGACGCAGGCGAGCCTGCTAGTGCTGGATTCGTCTAATAAAAAACAAAGGATTCTAAGACATGTTAGTATAGAGAGAGCGTTCTAACTAAAGTACACCATAGGTATTGAAATCCAAATTAAAGCTCTTAACCAAAAAGTCTCCATGGGACTCCACATACCACACTAGAGCATGCAGTACTACCTCTTTCAAGTTTCAACTTGACGATGAGAAATTCACCCTCCGACACCTTGTTATCCGCCATGGTGGTCTCGTCTATTAGATCTTTGTCATGAAGAATTAGGCATTGTTGCGCACAAGGGAACACATCCTTGCCTTGATTCTCTTCTATCTTTGCTTTTACGGAACTCACCTGCACACATAACACGGACAACAACATCAACCACCATGCATACTATTAGTCGAATCTTTTTCCATGTGCATCCCAACAATAAGATCTAACTTGAAGAGGTAAGGTTCTATTTTTTAGATTAGAGGAATGAATTTACCGTCATGAGAACTACCTCAAATGTTGGAATTTTTGTAATTATCAAGACCAATTACGGAATTGACCGCGCCACATGCATGTTCTACTCCTTCAGTATTAGCGACTAGAATGCTTTTGTGACTCCGTACTTTACACAAGCATATTAACAGTCCTTTGTCAACAACTATCTTCACTAAGGTACCCAAAAGCGAAATGAAAAAGCAAATCAGTAACAAAGAACTTGGCCACAGAAACGAATTCAGTACAACCGACATGCATCGGACTACACCAACTAATTCCCACAACCAAAAAAGAACCGCCAACTAACTGCAACAATATAACTATTCCACTTGTAAACGTGCAGAAACAAAGACCAAAAGAGAAAGAAAAGGGTAGGCGACACCAGTACCAGCTCGTCCTCTGCCACTTGCAGATCAAAGTGGTTCCCCTCGATAGTCTTGATGGAGATCTTCATGGTGACAGTGATGATTCTGCAAGGAAGGTTGCCAAGATCGTTGCAATAGGAATTGCAATTGGTGCTAACCAACAATTCCCTTGCAAAGATTACCTTACACCTCTAGATTGCTAACTTAGTTGTAATTTACTCTCAATATTGTAAATGATGTAAGGGGTTACGCTCATCTATGAGGGTGCTATGAGGGCGGTAGGTTGAGAATAGATAATAGAGCAAAGTGCCCAATTCATGGTGAGTGTAACCTCGCGTAAAGCACTGGCTGCCTCCCAATCAGAAGTGTGCACAACAACGTTAACACGTTAACGCTGCAATGTACAATTAAACTCAAGTAAGCCTATTAATGCTTTGTTATATGCACACTTTATAACGAACTTAAAAGCACCCGGCGATGAAAACATGCATAACTATAGGTGCTACGCAGTCACCCTCAAGGGCCAATTAAATAGGGTTGTCATCACGTCCACCTAACGAGCTTCATGCTCGTCCAGTTAGGATTTAGGGTGAGTATATTTGAAGAATATCCATATGTTTGTCAAAGAATATGCAAAATGTATGTTTGTCCTCGACAGACTGTTGAACATGGATGCCTGTAATGCATGTCTACCCATCCCGGCCCGATTAGGACATCCAAACAAAAGTTGAACGTGTATAATATAAATAAGTAATAATAATAAACGAATGTTCATTTGGAAATATAGTACACTATAAAACACTGCATATAGAAGATGTCATACATGCCCACCACTGGTCCAAACCTCCATCCCTGATTAGTTAGACAATGTTCGGTCAAGTATCAAATACTAACTCAAAGCATAATTAAAGATTCAAGATAATGTGGTTAGATAGATCATAACCAACGACCTTACTAACCCTTGGGAATGAATAAATGGTTGGGGACAATCAGTGTAGTTTATGGTAAATGGTGGAACCAGATTGTCCCTAACCATTTACCAGTGGAACTAACTTATGTTGTAAAATAAATATGAATGAAAAATATATTTTGGACTAATTAATTAGCGCACCTATTTTTGGAATCTAACCACTCGAATTAGCATGCCATGAAATTTTCTACTCATTTATTTTCTATCACGGCAAATTAACTAGTTACATAAGTACAGTCATGACCATCCTGGGACACCACGGCCTGGACATTCCACTGAAGCACCTGCTCAAAGAACGGCATTTAGCTACAGACTTGAATCATGGCTCATATCTGATCAAGAGCACCACCATGATATTAAAAACATTATAGTAATTTCAAGAAGCAAATGGACGGCATGCATGTCATCATGTCCTGAACTCATCAGTCATTACAGAAAATAGTACTTATTTATTGATTCTCCAGAGCCGAATCAAAACAAATGGGGCACTATTGAAATCAAAGTCTAACACCTACCCGGCGATTGAGTATCGGAATTTGAAAGAGACAAATCTGAATCTTCCATAAGCACCTTATTTTCAAATCGATCTCATACCAACACAAAATCTTATCCTAGGCAACTATATATATTAATAGGTACATAACCATATGACATGATAGGCTACCATGATATGGAATATACCTACATCATGAAGGCACAACTCAAATGCAAAACTCAACTTACACAAACGAGTGAAACATTGCGCTGAGTGGGTCTCTTCAGCTGCTTTCACTGTCAATGTGACGTTAGTAATAAATGGAATCAGCATATATATTGTCCGGGCATGGAACCACAAATCGTATAGAACTTATACATCGACCTGAAGAATCTAGAACGTACACGTCCTTCTAAGTTATGAATAGAGCCTGGGTCCATGCAATGATGTTGATCAATCAGCATCATTTTTTGGAATTGCAATGTGGGCAGTTTCCCCCAGGAAGGCAAACGTGAGGCTTGGGCGTTCCATCTCCTTCAGAGGCTGAATATTGTTGACGTGCATGGCTGGTGGTAGTCGACCTCCCGGTGTTGCATTTGGGGCAGTCTGCTCCCAGGCAATAGTGATTGGGTGTACGTGGGGGATCGCCTTCAGAGGCCGAGGCAATCAGATTCTGCACAAGGAACGCCATGATCTCTGCCGAATATCTGTTACAAGCCTAAAATTGCTGTAGAAAGCAACGTAAATGAAACGTTCCAGACACTCAGATCGTATGACTGTATGACTAGTAAGAGATATCAGACAGTGAAGGTCACGGCGATTGAGGGAAGCAAGCTGATGGTCAGTGTGGACGTTTCACATGAATATATACAGTGCAAGCTGCCTAGCTGGCAGACAAAATGCCGCATAATTAATCATGTCCACCTAGCCAATTCTCAAACTACGACGTTGCATCTACCGTGTCCAAGTTTACTGTATGTCCTGCGACTCCAGCAGAAATCTACGTAATAAGTGTATTTTCACGAACTTAATTAATCTGGGTCTCGATCAGTTGTGCAGGACTTCAACGTCGTTCACTGGAACAAGAGTGCTAGTCACTCACTGATCATGACTTTGGCAATTGCGAAACCAATACTTGCTCGCCCCCGTCTCGCCCCCGTTGCCTGCCCCCCCGAAACTGTGCAAGTCATTGTTGACCTTTAGGAGGGCCTTGATTTCCTAGTACTGTAGGTGTTTCAGTGTGTGCAATCTTCCGCACACAATTTTGCGATGGCGGTAGCCATCTCTGGAGCCTGACCAGTGTAGTCCAAACACTGTAGTTGTGCACAAGTGGCTGATCACTTCGACATTGCGCACGATCACACGGATTTTCAGAAGACATGATCACTTTGTTCAGTAATTAATGTAATTGCTGGCGGCACGCACATCGATCATTTAGTGAATTGTTAAATAATGTGGGCCATGAAAACGAGTGTCACTTGATCACTCAGTCGGCAGGTCAATTAGAATTTTTATGGTCAACAGAGAATATAATTACTCCTGGAAACTAATTTTCATCGCGTTGGAACCTCACGTGAGTATATCAATCACCCTGCACATGGTCTGTACGTCATGGCAATATTCATTAACCGCTAAGCTCCTAAGAGAGCATTCCTTTGGTTGCTGCCAGTTTTTAATGGGCTGCCCAAAACGAAACGAGAAGTTTTCAAAACACATCTGTGTTTTGTCCAAGTCCCCTCGGGCTTTTAGGGGTTAAATTAAGAATTTTATGCAGGTGTGCAAAACTAAAATCTACACCTCTCCAATTTAGTGAACATTTAGTGAATATTTAGTGAATAGTGTGCAGTTGGTGATCTGGTAAACGTTGATAAGCCAGGGTGATAAGTGTTGAAATGTTTGATCCAGTCGGGATGATGCTGAAACTTTCACTACTCGTCGGTAGACACGCGTAAGTCTCCTCATACAGTCACGTGTACGCTGTCGAGGTTCCTGCACGTGTTACAAACGCCATGAATTTTCGACTCCAACCTCATAATTATCATCATATATGCCATTAAATTGGCACTTTTTTTTCACAACTGTAGCCTCATTTCTATACCCGTCCTAGCTAGTTTTTAGAGCTTCGAGAACCCTGATATTCACAATTTTGGCACTCTGAAACGCGGCATTCGAGTTATCGATCGAATATTCATGATCAATTGACCATCTTGGCATGCAGTGGTTAATTTGGTAACATTTGAATTCTGGAGACTTTAAATCCCGGAACAGCCACTTTTTGACTCCCATCCGGTTCAGATTGCAGTGACAAACTCATGTTCACACACTGGCGCCTGTAATTTGAAGAAGTTATTTGGAAATTTGTGAAGCGAAAGTCTGCACGGGTAGTCGTGATCGCCATGGATACCAAAGAGCCACTCATGTGCGTAATTGTGGCGCGTGTCATTTCTGATAATTACTGATGAGTTTATTTCCATTGAAATTTTACGTGATTTTGCTTGATATGTTGTGTCATGTTTTGTGTTTGACTTCCCGATTATCGACAGGAGCACTGAATGAATTGCATTGATTTTCTTGGAAATTGAGAGCTGTGCTTCCTTGGTTTTGGTTATTTTTGCCGACAGATCAAAGTCAGGAGGCAAAACTTGGCTCTTGATTTGAGACGTCCCTTGCAAAAATCAAACCCCAGCCTCCTCTCATTAATTTGTTTACAATAAATTGTTGCAGACCCAAAAATTTATTTATTTTTAAATTATTCAATATTGTGAAACCAGAAAATTAAGGAAGCTTCTCCGTAAACAATGTCTGCTGTAAGTTTTGTACGAAAAATACCTTCTAAGCTCGGGCTGCTACTATTTTTTGGTCCAAAATTACTCTTAATTTTTTTTTAAATGACCAGTTCAAGAATTGTATTTTCTAAAGAACATCCAGGCAAGCTAATATGAACTGGGTCCATTATTTTTTAGAAAATATTGGGTCCATTCAAGCTTAATATGAACTGGCTCCGTTGTCAGTGCTTTTTTGGAGGCATTTCAAATGTTGGATGTTTGATTTAAATTGTTATTAGAAAGGAAGTGATATGTCAATGTTTGCAACATGTATATAAAACGCATCGTACAAGATGAAAGTAAAATTGTAAAAAATTGGGTATTAAAAGCATTAAAATAGCTTTGTCATTAGTGGTTTTAATGACTCACTAATGACTTTTTTAAATGAGAAATAACACTTTTTTGGTAGAAATTTTGGGATAATCAAATGAGGATGATGATCATATGAATGAAAATTTGAATCAATATATTAAAATTTGCTTTTTGAATAAAAATCATAATTTTTTTTTTTGTTTTTAACAGCTCTCCAAGGGACTCTCCAAAGCACTCAAAATGAGGCACCCTTGGCTTGTATTAACTTGAATGGACTTTTTCTTATTATCATATATTGGCCGTAGCACACTTGTCACACATTTATTTATGTTATCACTTTAGTTTAAGTGGAGTTAATCTCTGTTCTCTAAGAGGAATACAATTAGTTTTAAATGCGTCTAATTGTACTCAAACCTTAGGAGTTGTTTGATATGTTATTTAAAATTCTTGCTATAAGTAAAAAGTCAATATTGGTAATCCGGTAGTCACGGCAGTTTTCGGCATAAGTCCCAACAAAGTTAAGTCATATGCAAAGGTCAACGCCCGCTATTCGTATCAGAAAGGATTGTCTCATCAAAATACTGTCATTTTTAAACTCATTTAATGTAGGTTAAAAAATTACGCATTTTCAATTTAAATGAATTTGATGACAAATTCATAAGAAAGTTGTATTTCTCTATCCAAAATTCTTAAATTCTATTGAGCAAGAAAATCGAATAATTTTGTTATTCCTTTTCATTCCTTTGCTTTCAAATCTGGAATGTCTTATTTTTTGAATTTGAAGCAAAAAGGAACAATCCGGAATCGGGTCCAGAATACCAATTTATAGCAAATTAAGGCCATATTTGTTATATTGAGACTTTTTGTAGTCTCATTTTTTATTTTTGACTCGAAGATAAACCATTTTATCTCTTTACAAGTATTTTTTATAAATAGGTAACAACAGCGGCTTTTAGGATTTCATTATAAAATCACTATTTGAGCATTTTGTTTTTTTTGTTTTAATAATTATTTTTAGAATAAATTTTTGAATAACCAACATTCTGTTTCAAAATCTCAAAAAGTCTCAATATAATGAATATGGCCTTAATTGGTTCATAAACATGAAATTTAGCTAAAACAATGTTTGAAAAATGTTTAAGTTCAATTTGACTCTTAATTATATATATTACTATTTTTCCTTATTTATGAGAACTTTCAAAAATCACATGATTTTAACCCAATGTAAAAAGATTATGATTTCATAACATCTTCATCTAAAGACCGTATGATATACTTAAATATAAAATCCATAAACTGTAATACTTTTATTTAATAGAAAACCTTAAATACATATTTCCTTAACTACATGCTTGCAACACATATTTTGTTAAAACTAGACCATATTTTGTTAAAAATGAACTATGAGACTGGAAAGTGATGGAGAGTGTTGTTCTTCTCAATAGAGTTAGGTCTCCAATTTTTCTACAACACTTTTATTATAGTTTAGTAGTTCAATTTTAACAAAATGTGTGTTTTGTACTTGCATGTAGATATCAATAATCTTTTAAAATGTTGTGTAATATTCTCAACACGATACTTGCTTTTGAAAAAAAAAAACAAAAAAACCTTTCAAAAATTAAAAAGGAAAAACAATGTTTTGACTAAGTATGTAAATATAATGAGATTTTCAATGTTATAAAGAGTCTTTGATACAAAGACAATGGCCAATATTCACGTAATGAACTTCCATTTTATTTGACTTCATTTTATATGACTCTGAATATTGTAATTCATATAAGGGTTACGCTCATCTATGAAGGTGCTATGGTCTGTTACCGGCTCGAGGGCGGTAGCGCCCGAGAGTGGGTAACAGAGCAAAGTGCCCAAGTCATGGTGAGTGTAACCTCGCGTAAAGCACTAGTTGTCTCCCGATCGAAAGTGTTCACAACAACGTTAACAGGTTAACGCTCGAGTGCACAATTAAACTCGAGTAAGCCTAATAATGCTTTGTTATATGCACACTTTATAATGAACTTAAAAGCAACCAGTCGGTGCTTTACGTGATTTATGATACAAATGAGACAATAGAAACATGCATAAGGTGCTAAGTAGTCACCCTCAAGGGTCAAGTAGGATTGTCATCATGTCCACCTAACGAGCCTCATGCTCGTCCAGTTAGGATTAGGGCGAGTTTATTCCATTATACTTGAATATATTGAAGAATATCCATATCTTTGTCAAAGAATATGCAAAATGTATGTTTGTCAAGTCCGACTGTTGAACATGGATGTCTGTGTGCCCAGGCCCAATTAGGACGTCCAAACCTCCATGCCTGACTAGTTAGACAACACTAGGTCAAATATCAAATGTTAACTCAAGGTATAATAAAATAACATGTAAAGTTGGGCAAGTCTCTAATATAAATAAGTAATAATAAACAAATGTTCATTCGGAAATACAAAACACTGTAGAACACTATCATATAGAAGATGTCATATAGGCCCACCATCGGTCCAAACCTCCATCCCTGACTAGTTAGACAATGCTAGGTCAAGTCTCAAATATTAATTCAAGATATAATAAAAAGATTCAAGATACTATAGTTAGATAGATCATAACTAACGACCTTACTGACGGTTGGGAATAGATAAATGGTTATTTTATTTTAAAAATAATTAACTATAGAATCTTATTTTTCACTCAAAAGTGATGTAAACGTTAATATTTTACTCTTTGTTTAAGGAATATACTAGCTAGTGCGTAAAACATGGCATTATTTGGAGAGCATTATATAAATTGTAGAGAATCCAAAATTTTCTTCATTTTATAACAAGTCTTATAATTATATATTTTTCAAATATTTGTATGTATATTTAACCATGTTCATATGTATATATTTACGTGATAAATAGAAAACTTGAGACAATTCAACAAAAATACAAGATAAATACATATCAAATGCATATACACCAAAAATATATAGGACAACATACTTTGATTGGTTCATTGCTATTTACAATATAAAGCTTAAATAAAACTAATTAAAGTTTATTTTCAAGTATAAATATGGTTGCATACTAGCCAAAATTGCCAAAGGACATTGTCAACAAAAGAGTATTAGTCTTTAAATTTAAATTAATGTATACATATGAAATAAATTAATATAACTTCTCAACCTTAAGATGGCTTGAAAACTTGATCTATTGTATTTCCAAAAATAAATGGACTTACTAATAACTAATATTTAAGAATCCAACATATTTTCCTATATTTTTAATACTTTCTTAATGTTGTGGAATTATTCATATCTTGTATAAATCATATATCTTGGATTTAAGGATTATTTGGCCCCTATTCTAAAACTAATACTTTTATAATTTTTACCAAGTTCTAAATTCTATATAGCACCCTATCTTTGGACTCATATAGGTTTCTAGGTCCTTCCAACCGTCAATTTTAAGATACAAGTGCTCAAAACTTTTCACAATAACAACTAAGTATATGGATTGAAAGTTTATAATATTTGAAGTAGAGGACAATTTTTTTGGTGTTTTTACCAACTACATTAGTAGATTTTGAAATTCAATACAAAGTAAAAGTACAAAAACTACAACTTGTTAATTTTGTTTAAATCTCTCAAAAGATAATTAACTTCATAATTTGCTTTGGACCATTTAAGTCACAAATGACTAAGTCCTCAGGTCCGACCTTTTAAGGCTATTCACTGCTATTTGAAACTTTATACAAGTAATTCACGAGGTTGTGATACACCTCTGGATTGATCACTTAGTTGTAATTTACTCTCAATATTGTAATTTATGTAAGGGCTTACGCTCAACTATGAGGGTGCTATGGTTTGTTACCGGTTCGAGGGCGGTAGCGCGCCCGAGAGTGGGTAACAGAGCAAAGTGCCCAAGTCATAGTGAGTGTAACCTCGCATAAAGCATTGGTTGCCTCCCGATCATAAGTGTCCACAACAACGTTAACATGTTAACGCTTAACGCTGCAGTGCAAAACTAAACTCAAGTAAGCCTATTAATGCTTTATTATATGCACACTTTATAACAAACTTAAAAGCAACCGGTGCTTTATGTGGTTCATGATACAAATGAGACAATGAAAACATGATAAGGTGCTAAGTAGTCACCCTCAAGGTTCAAGTAGGGTTGTCATCACATCCACCTAATGAGCCTCATGCTTGTCCAGTTAGGACTTAGAATGAGTTAATTCCACTATACTTGAATATATTTGAAGAATATCCGTATCTTTGTCAAAGAATATGAAAAATATATATTTGTCCTCGAGAGACTGTTGAACATGGATGCCTCTGATGGATATCTACCCCTCCAAGCCCAATTAGGACATCCAAACTAAAGTTGGGCGTGTCTCTAATATAAATAAGTAATAATAAACAAATGTTCATTTGGAAATATAGTACACTGTAGAACACTGTATATAGAAGTTGTCATACAGCCCTACCATTGGTCCAAACCTCCATCCCTGACTAGTTAGACAATGTTAGGTCAAGTATCAAATATTAACTCAAAGTATAATTAAAGATTCAAGATACTGTAGTTAGATAGATCATAACCAACGACCTTACTAACCCTTGGGAATGGATAAATGGTTAGGAACAATTTAGTTTATGGTAAATGGTGGAACGAGATTGTCGCTAACCATTTACCAGTGGAACTAACTTATGTTATAAATAATAGTTTTAATCAATGAATCTTGAAAATGAATTCTTGAGTTTATTCCAATGTAGTTGAATATATTTGAAGAATATCTATAAGCTAGTTGTTTATATTAAGTTTTGGTAGGGGATTAAAATTTGGTTTGAGTTGTTCACGCCTCAGTTGTTAAACATTGGTCAAGTAGAAAGAAACAAAATGTACAGTTGTAGTAGTCAATTGTATGATTTGTATGAAAGAAAATTTGGCGAGAGCAAGAGAGCAATAATGAGAGAAATGGAAGGAATGGAATCCTTAACTAATAATAATAAATTGACATTTGAAGATGCAATTTCTGGCATCAAAGAAAAAGAGTCAAGAGAATCTAACATTGATTATAGGATACAAAGTGTGTACGCACATACGTAAAGACGATTATACAACTGAAACTCAAAGGACTTGAAGGATAAAATTAACCAAAATTCAATCCACTATCCAGACTTGATAGAAATGACTAACTAGTTCAAAGCAACCGAGAATATTTACTCATCCCAAATCCATCTACCAAGGAACACCTCATGCCTTTATATTCTAATGTTGGGATCTTATGGCTTTAAATCAAACACATTATTGCCATGTTTCCATTGCTAAAGCGTGCAATTACAAAAAGAGAAGAAGAGTAGTTCTAAACCATGCAGTTGAGGCTCGAATTTTTTCTAAGGTAAATTTTACTTGCAAACAACTTCTAGTTACTGAATTGTAATCTTTTGTGAACATGAGTTAATGAGGTAGAAGTAGTTTTTTTTTATAATCCGTTAATATGAACTTTCAAGTTTTCTAGGCCTTCGAAGAAAAAGGGCATTAGTCTAGTGTAGGATTAGGGTTGCATAATTATTGTGGAGTTCCTATGGTATCTCTAAAATACTTAACAAATATGTGCATGTAGATTAGTAGCCTAAACATTAATACTGGCTTCTTTTTTTATTATGATCAACTTTGCGTTATACATACATGTATACATACATACATATATTTATTATAGTTTTTTTAGTTTTTTAAACCTTTTCCAAGAGAAAAAGTCCAGGTGGTACGCGTTGCAACTGTCCCATTGTATTGGATGTTCTAGATACTTAGAAAAAAATTGAATTAATTGTTACTTGCTCGGGGAAGTCACTTAAAGTAAATTTTGGGTACATATGAGCATACAAAGGGTATTAAATGGGGGCTATGTAATAATTAGAATATTCTACTATTTATAGTACATTTAAGGGTATGTTCCATGTATATTCCAAGAATATTTTTACATTTCTTTAAGAACACCCTATATTACTTCTATAAATTTAAATTTTTTATCTCAAACGAATAAAAGACACCCTATATTTGTTCTCTCATAGTTATCTAAATTCTTGACAGTGACTTCCCTAGGGTTACTTGGGACATTGATCACAACAATACATTTGCATTGTGTTCCACAATGGAAAAAGTAGCTTTTCTTCATTTCTTGTGTTATTCATGTTTTTGTGAGCAGATCATCATGGACACATGCAATATATGCTTGGTCACAGCAGTCAAACCAATGGTGGCCTCATGTGGTCATTTATTCTGTTGGCCGTGCTTGTACAAAATGTTGGACAGCCCTCCATTAATCCTTGGCCAAGCCAAACCATGCCTGATGTGCATGGTAGAGGTTCAAGAAGAAGACACCATTTCCATTGTCCCTAGTCCTAAACAAGGCAAACCAGTGACCGTGAGGGGCCGATCCAGAACCGTACGAGGGCAAACGATAACTTTGTTGTAGATAGAGTTGAATGCCCCACAACTCATCTCGGGATAATTTCAAGGGGTTGGGATCATTTGTCAAAAAGATATAGAAGCACCATGCATGAGTTATTTACAATTAACGATGATCTTGTTGAAGGTTGGATCGATGGAGAAGTGGCAAGATGGCCCAAAATACGCATTAATGTCACAAATCCAATTAGTAACAAAATTATGGATAACAGGAATTAAAGAGCTTACTGTGTGAATTGAACGTAATATTCATAATCTACACATTGTATTCAAATATCAAGTTAATAGTATCTCACTACATTGAAATTTGTATAGAATTGTTGCAAAATTAAAAAAATTAATTAAACTCTCTTTACTTACTGGTTCATATGTGATGTTCAGAAGAAAAAATCAAAACTAGAAAACAAAGGCTTTTAATAGTCTGTGATTTTTCAATATTAACACATATAAGTTACCGGCCGATGTCCGTGCTTCAGTGCTGGTATTTAAGCAGTACGACCCCAGCTTGGACAGCACTGCCCTTGCTGCCAAGGCCCTCGCTTCTATCTAGTGTTGCAGCGAATCATGCATTCTAGTACAAAGAATTATGCATCATAAGCTTTTTGTGACTTCCTAATACAGTGTTTATGTATATTCAAGAACATGGAGTTGTATGTATGCCGAACATGATCTATAGATGTGGTTAGGGGCTTGACTGTTCTTTAGCACTAGAGTTGATTCCATAGTCACATGGAACTTCACTCGCCTTGCCATTGGACAATTTAGATGAAAAACAGCAAATATGCGAAAAAAAATTAAAAAGTGTTGTAGAAAACGAGCTTCCTGGTATGCCCGGCGCTATTGACTTGAGAGCAGATCTCTTGGCAGTGCGATAGGCATGCGTCTCAAAAAAAAATATAGAAATCCAATCTCGCCAGGACTTGGTGTCCTAGGTTCAGTTGATGTTACCTTCTTCAGTGGAATAAAACATCCTTCTGTTTCAAGGAAAAAAATAGCAGGATTTGTAACAAAAAGGGGTTTCCTCCCTCATCTCCAGTGTCAACTCAATTCTATTTAGTTTTCATGGTAATTAGAATACAGCTTGATAACTACACTCACACATTAACAACAACAATCTACAGGCTTGGTACATGACGAATTTCACGTACACGGATGTGCAGATGAACCAGCGAGTGCAAATTCTGACATCTGAGCTGACGTAATTATAAATGATTTGGCTCCACATGATTGTTATTAATTTCCTAAACTGTTACATTAATTTTATACTGAGGGTCGCTTCACATTACAGCCGAAGGTCAGGAGTCCGTGGAATTCCACCAATCAGATTGCGGCTATATTGTGAAGCGGTCCAGCTATTGACGATCTGCGAGTGTTGCTTGAACCTTTTTGTTATTTGCCCTGTAGAAACTCAATGTTCCATTCCGACCAATTGAAAGATCATGATTCAATCGGTAGAAGTTCCTGGAGGCATCAAGCAATACGTGCTTAGTGTCTAGACTCAGATTATTCCGTGTTATATTGATTATGGTCATATAAGCGTGGCGTGACTGGTGTTGTTGAAACAAAAACATGTCTTGGGCGCTCATGGTAGATTATTTCAAATTATCATGAACTAAAGCAATGTTGTGGCAAACCATAATCACAATGAAAGTTCAAATACTACTAGTGTAGAAAATGACTATAATTTAGACATATAGATATATTATTCAAGGTAAGTATGCTTCGAAATTCATTTGTTTTCAAATGGTTATTGCATTGTGCTTTATATTGTTGTAAGATAGTAGGACTATAGAGTACACATAGTTCAACACCTCTACTTTTACTGTTTTACAGTTGACAAGTGAAAACGAACACACTTATAACTAGATCCTCAAAAGAAAACTTAATAGGAACAAATGTATAGCCCACTAAAATGGAGTCATGCGCCTCTCTATCATGCTAGTTACAACTAATTGATGATCATGCATCTACAACTCCAGTCCAAAAAAATAGACGGAAAAAAGGCAGTTGGCACCTCGTTCCTCGTCTCTATTGCACGCAAGGAACGCCTCGATTACAATCTCTCGGTTGAATACTCCCATAGCCTCCAACTGGTACCAAGGAACACACGTGTATTAATCATTGAATCAATCATATGCATCGTGTTTCCAAGAACTTGAGCATGTTGCATAATTGTCTTAAACTTCACTAGCTGTACAACAATTACAGAAATCAGATCTCTGGGAGTTTGGGAACAGAAAGAACATTTGGATAATAGAGGATTTTACTCGTTCAATGGAACCTCGTTCTTCAGGCGTTATAGACTGCGGATCATACGCTCCTCGAGGTAGCTGTCCCATATCATCCCTACATTTCCACCCAAGGAATTAATTCAATACAATGTTAGAAACGGCGATGTATGTCGTAGCCGGCTATATTAATTATTCGAAGATAACTAGAGATTGTCCCTCACACTCAAATTATGCAACCCTCCAAGTAACTTTTTCATTGATAAAATTTTAGAATGGAACTGATGGTAACTAATTCATCAACATTAACGTACACACGTACTGCCTGTTTACGATCATATTGTAACTCAATCCATATACTGGCCAAAAAAATTAGTTACTTACGGAGGTGGAGAAGCAGGTGGTGCTCGAGCAGTTTCAGGTGCAGGGCTTGGAGTAGGGGGAGCAGGTGGAGCCTAAACCAAAGAATGAAATCTTGAAGTCAACTAGTTATCAAGATGACCAGTAATCGAACACAACCGAAATCTGCTCCTCCTAGCAATCACCTAAATTGGTACCGTTGTTCACAACTATGGAACATGAATCATTTGAAAACTGCACAAAATAAGACACCTCTCTTGAAAGTACCTCACTGGATCCTGACGATGATGCAGGCGAGCCCGCTAGTGCTGGATTCGTCTAATAAAAAACAAAGGATTCTAAGACATGTTAGTTTAGAGAGCGGTCTAACTAAAGAACACTATAGGTATTGAATCGAAATCCAAAAGCTCTTAACCAAAAAGTCCCCATGGGACTCCACATACCACACTAGAGCAGTACTACCTCTTTCAACTTGACGATGAGAAATTCACCCTCCGACACCTTGTTATCCGCCATGGTGGTCTCGTCTTTTAGATCTTTGTCATGAAGAATTAGACATTGTTGCGCACAAGGGAACACATCCTTGCCTTGATTCTCTTCTATCTTTGCTTTTACGGAACTCACCTGCACACACAACATCGACAACAACATCAACCACCATGCATACTATTAGTCGAATCTTTTTCCATGTGCATCCCAACAATAAGATCTAACTTGAAGAGGTAAGATTCTATTTTTTTAGGATTAGAGGCATGAATTTTCTTATTTACCATCATGAGAACTATCTAAAATGTTGGAATTTTTGTAATTATCAAGACCAATTACGGAATTGACCGCGCCACATGCATGTTAGAAATTCATCAGTCAAGTGCATTAGAGAAAACAAACTGCTCTGTCATACCACAAACACACTAAGGTTCCCAAAAGCAAAAAGAAAAAGCAAATCCGTAAGAAGCACTTGGCCGCAAAAACGAATTCAGTACAACCGACATGCATTGGACTGCGCCAACTAATCCCCACAACAAAAAAAGAACCGCCAACTAGCTGCAACAGTATAATTATTCCACTTGTAAACGTGCAGAAACAAAGACCGAGAGAGAAATAAAAGGGTAGGCGACACAAGTACCAGCTCGTCCTCTGTCACTTGCAGATCAAACTGGTTCCCCTCGGTAGTCTTGATGGAGATCTTCATGGTAGCAGCGATGATTCTATAAGGAAGGTTGCCGAGTTCGATGCAATAGAAATTGCAATTGTAGCCTAAGTCATGGTGAGTGTAACCTCGCGTAAAGCACTGGCTGCTTCCCGATCGAAAGTGTCCTCAACAACGTAACAGGTTAACGCTCCATTGCAAAATTAAACTCAAGTAAGCCTATTAATGCTTTGTTTTATGCACACTTTATAATGAACTTAAAAACAACCGGTGCTATATGTGATTCATGATACAAATGAGAGGATGAATACATGCATAAGGTGCTAAGTAGTCACCCTCAAGGGTTAAGTAGGGCTGTCATGACGTCCACCTAACGAGCCTCATGCTCGTCTAGTTAACAGGATTTAGGGTGCGTTTATTTCACTATACTTGATTATATTTGAAGAATATCCGTATCTTTGTCAAAGAATATGCAAAATATATGTTTGTCCTCGACAGACTGTTGAACATGGATGCCTGTGATGGATATGTACCCATCCAAGGCCGATTAGGACATCCAAACCAAAGTTGGATGTGTCTCTAATATAAATAAGTAATGATAAACGAATGTTCATTTGGAAATAAAATACACTGTAGAACACTGACTGTAGAAGATGTCATACAGGTCCACCATTTGTCCAAACCTCCATCCCTGACTAGTTAGACAACATTAGGCCAAGTATCAAATATTAACTCAAAGTAAAATAAAAGATTCAAGATACTGTGGTTAGATAGATCATAACCAACTACCTTACTAACCCTTGGGAATAGATAAATGGTTAGGGACAATCATTCTAGTTTATAGTAAATGGTGGAACGAGATTGTCCCTAACCATTTACCAGTGGAACTAACTTATGTTATAAATAACAGTTTTAATCAATGATCTTGAAAATAAATATGAATGAAAAATATATTTTGGACTAATCAATTTGCGCACCTGTTTTTGGAATCTAACCACTTGAATTAGCATGCAATAAAATTTTCTACTCATTTATTTTCTATCACGGCAAATTAACTAGTTACATAAAGTCATGACCATCCTGGGAAACCACGGCCTGGACACACCACTGAAGCACCTGCAGGAAGAACGGCATTGAGCTACAGACTTGAAGCATATATGACTCATATCTAATCAAGAGCACCACCATGATATTAAAAATATTATAGTAATTTCAAGAAGCAAATGGACAGCATCCATGTCATCATGTCCTGAACTCCCTATTGAACTCATCACAATCGTTACACAAAATAGTACTTAAAGAGCACAATTTATTGATTCTCCATAGCCGAATCAAAACAAATGGGGCACTACTGAAATCAAAGTCTAATTCCTACCCTGCGGTACGTTGCGCATCGGAATTTGAAAGAGACAAATCTGAATCTTCCGTAAGCACCTTATTTTCATACCAATACAAAATCTTATCCTAGGCAGCTATATTAATAGGTACGTAACCATATGACATGATAGGCAACCATGATATGGAATATACCTACATCATGAAGGCACAACTCAAATGCAAAACTCAACTTACACAAACGAGTGCAAGCTTTGGGCTGAGTGGGTCTCTTCAGCTGCTTTCATTGTCAATGTGACGTTAGTAATAAATATGTCGAAAATGGAATCAGCATATATAAATATATTGTCCGGGCATGGAACGACAAACTGTATAGAACTTATACATCGACCTGAAGAATCTAGAACGTACACGTCCTTCCAAGTTATGCATGGACGCTGGGTCCATGAATTGATGTTGATCAGTTTTTGGAATTGCAATGTGGGCAGTTTCCCCCAGGAAGGCAAACGTGAGGCTTGGGCGTTCCATCTCCTTCAGAGGCTGAATATTGTTGACGTGCATGACACCTCCTTTTCGCGGTGTTGCATTTGGGGCAGCCTGCTCCCAGGCAATAGTGATTGGGTGTACGTGGGGGATCGCCTTCAGAGGCCGAGGCAATCAGATTCTGCACAAGGAACGCCATGATCTCTGCCGAATATCTGTTAGAACTCTAAAATTGCTGTAGAAAGCAACGTAAATGAAACGTTCCAGACACTCAGATCGTATGACTGTATGACTAGTAAGAGATATCAGACAGTGAAGGTCACGGCAATTGAGGGAAGCAAGCTGATGGTCAGTGTGGACGTTCGACATGAATATATACAGTGTGAGCTGCCTTGCTGGCAGACAAAATGCCGCATGATTAATCATGTCCACCTAGCCAATTCTCAAACTACGACGTTGCGTCTACCGTGTCCAAGTTTACTGTCTGTCCTGCGACTCCATCAGAAATCTACGTAATAAGTGTATTTTCACGAACTTAATTAATCTGGGTCTCGATCAGTTGTGCAGGACTTCAACGTCGTTCACTGGAACAAGAGTACTAGTCACTCACTGATCATGACTTTGGCAATTGCGAAACCAATACTTGCTCGCCCCCGTCTCGCCCCCGTTGCCTGCCCCCCCGAAACTGTGCAAGTCATTGTTGACCTTTAGGAGGGCCTTGATTTACTACTGTAGGTGTTTCAGAGTGTGCAATCTTCCGCACACAATTTTGCGACTCTGGAGCCTGACCAGTGTAGTCCAAACACTGTAGTTGTGCACAAGTGGCTGATCACTTCGACATTGCGCACAATCACACGGATTTTCAGAAGACATGGTCACTTTGTTCAGTAATTAATATAATTGCTGGCGGCACGCACAACGATCATTCAGTGAATTGTTAAATAATGTGGGCCATGGATCAGTCGGCAGGTCAGTTAGAATTTTTATGGTCAACAGAGAATATAATTACTCAGGCTGGAAACTAATTTTCATCGAAACTCAATCATGCGTGTTGGAACCTCACGTGAGGATATCAATCACCCTGCACATGGTCTATACGTCATGGCAATATTCATTAACCGCTAAGCTCCCCAAGAGACCATTTGTTTGATTGCTGCCCGTTTTTAACATTTGGGCTGCCTAGAACAAAACAAAAGGTTTCACTGGAAACTTTGATCAGTTTAGCTGGGGCTAACTAAGGTAGTTTAGCCCCCTCCTTAGCACTATGTGAAAAAATGGTGGACTAAATTTGTGTACCACTAGCCTCTATTTTGTACCACTAGCTAGGGCTAAAACACAAATTAGCCGGGGCTAAAAAGGATGGTCGATCGGGAACTACAGGGAGATTCGAGTTTAGCCGAGGCTAAATGTTGTGGTTTAGCCCCCACAGCCGTTTTAGCCCGGGGCTAAAAGTTCAAAAGCTTCCAATGTTTTTTAAATCCAATACCCTTTGGTCTTTTAGGGGTTAAATTGACAATTTTATGCAGGTGTGCAGAACTAAAATCTACACCCGTCCTAGTTTTCACAGCAAGAAACTGTCGTGCATTTCATTTTGGCAATTGAAGAATTTCCAATTTAGAGAACATTTAGTGAATATTTAGTGAATAGTGTGCAGTTGGTGATCTGGTAAACGTTGATAAGCCAGGGTGATAAGTGTTGAAATGTTTGATCCAGTCGGGATGGTTTGGTGATGCTGAAACTTTCACTACTCGTCGGTAGACACGCGTTAGTCTCCGTGTACGCTGTCAAGGTTCCTGCAGGTGTTACAAACGCCATGAATTTCGACTTCAACCTCATAAAGTTTATCATCATTTATGCCATTAAATTGGCCCTTTTTTTCACAACTGTATCCTCCTATCTACACCTGTCCTAGTGATTATTTAGAGCTCCGAGAACCCTGAAACTCACAATTTTGGCAAGTTCTCTGAAACGCGGCATTGGAGCAACTAACGAATATGATTGACCATCTTGGCAGTGGTTTAATTGGTACCCATTTATCTGTGTTCAAATCCCCAAATGACCAAATGACCAAATGACCACTTTTTGACTCCCATCTGGTTCAGAGTGCAGTGAATTAAAACTCATGTTCACACATTGGCGCCTGTTATTTGGAAATTTGGAAATTTGTGAAAATCGAAAGTCTGCACGGGTAGTCGTGATCGCCATGGATACCAAAGAGCCACTCATGTACGTAATTGTGGCACGTGTCATTTCTGATAATTACTGATGAGTTTATTTCCATTGAAATTTTACGTGATTTTGCTTGATATGTTGTGTCATGTTTTGTGTTTGACTTCCCGATTATCGACAGGAGCACTGAATGAATTGCATTGATTTTCTTGGAAATCGAGAGCTGTGCTTCCTGGGTTTTGGTTATTTTTGCCGACAGATCAAAGTCGGGAGGCAAAACTTGGCTCTTGATTTGAGACGTCCCTTGCAAAAATCAAACCCCTCCTCTCATTAATCTATTTACAATAAATTGTTGCAGACCCAAAAATTTATTTATTTTTTAAACTATTCACAATTGAGAAATCAGAAATTTAAATTAAGGAAGCTTCTCCGTAAACAATACCGTTAACAATAGAGTTCAAAGAGAAAAGTTTTAGCAAACTCCTCTTGAACTCGTATTGAAATATAAATAGACCAAAAACTAATTCATGATGAGTTGAGAGACAATCTATGACATGACACTATTCAACCCAAGTATAGCTCAAAAAAGAGGTTAGAAGTAAAGCAAAAAGGGAGGTTAAATGGCCTTCTTTTCGGTTAACTCTATGCCCGCTATTAGTTTGTACAAAAAGTACCTTCTAGGCTGCTGCTATTTTTTGGTTCTAGTGTTTCAAAATTACTCTTAATTTTTTTTTAAATGACCGGTTCAAGAATTGCATTTTCTAAAGAACATCCAAGGTAATATGAACTGGGTCCATTATTCTTTAGAAAATGTTGGGTCCATTCAAGCTAATATGAACTGGCTAAGTTGTCAGTGCTTTTTTGGAGGCATTTCCAATGTGATGTTTGATTTAAATTATTATTAGAAAGGGAAGTGATATGTCAATGTTTGCAACATGTATATAAAATGCATAGTATAAGATGAAAGAAAAATTGTAAAAACTTGGGTATTAAAAGCATTAAAATAGCTTTATCATTAGTGGTTTTAATGACTCATTAATGACTTTTCTAAATGAGAAATAACACTTTTCTGGTAGAAATTTTGGAATAATCGAATGAGAATGATGATCATATGAATGAAAATTTGAATCAATACATTAAAATTTGTTTTTTGAATAAAAATCATAACTTTTTTTTTCTAATAGCTCTCCAAGGGACTCACCAAAATACTCAAAACGAGGCACTCTTGGCTTGTATTAGCTTGAATGGACTTTTTCTTATTATCATATATTGGCCGTAGCACACTTGTCAGTTGTCACACATTCATTTGTGTTATTACTTTAGTTTAAATGGAATTAACCTCTATTCTTTAAAAGGAACAAAATTAGTTTTAAATGCGTCTAAATTGTACTCAAACCTTAGGAATTGATTGATATGTTATTTAAAATTCTTGCTATAAGTAAAAAGTCAATATTGGTAATCCGGTAGTCACGGCAGTTTTCGGCATGAATCCCAACAAAGTTAAGTCATATGCATGGATCAACACCCGCTATGGGTATGAGAAAGGATTGTCTCACTAAAACACTGTCATTTTTAAACTCATTTAATGTAGGTTAAAAAATTACGCGTTTTCAATATAAATGAATTTGATGACAAATTCATAAGAAAGTTGTAATACTCTATCCAAAATTCTATTGTGCAAGAAAATTAAACAATTTTGTTATTCCTTTTCATTCCTTTGCTTTCAAATCTGGAATGTCTTTTTTCTTGAATTTGAAGCAAAAGGAACAATTTGGAATACCAATTTATAGCAAATTAAGGCCATAAGTTTGTTATATTGACACTTTTCGCAGTCTCATTTTTATTTTTGACTCGAAAATAAACCGTTTTCTCTCTTTACAAGTATTTTTTTATAAATAGGTAACAACACCAACTTTTAGGATTTCATTATAAAATCACTATTTGAGCATTATAATTTTTTGGCTTTAATAATAATTTTTAGAATAAATTTTGAATAACGAGCATTCCGTTTCAAAATCTGCAAAAAGTCTCAATATAACGAATATGGCCTTAATTGGTTCATAAACATGAAATTCAGCTAAAAAAATGTTTGAAACATGTCTAAGTTCAATTTGACTCTTAATTTTATATATTACTATTTTTCTTTATTCATGAGAACTTTCAAAAATCAAATATTTTTTACACAATGAAAAAAGATTATGATTTCATAACATCTTCATCTAAAGACCATATGATATACTTAAATATAAACTCCATTTTGTTAAAACTAGGCTATATTTTGTTAAAAATGAACTATGAGACTAGGAAAGCAATGGAGAGTGTTGTTCTTCTCAATAGAGATAGGTCCCCAATTTTCCTACAACACTTTTATTACAGTTTAATAGTTCAATTTTAACAAAATGTGTGTTTTGTACTTGCATGTAGATATCAATGATCTTTTAAAATGTTGTGTAATATTCTCAACACGAAACTTGCTTTTAAAAAAACAAAAACAAAAAAACCTTTCAAAAATTAAAAAGGAAAAACAATGTTTTCACTAAATATGTAAATATAATGAGATTTTCAATGTTATAAAGAGTCTTTGATACAAAGAGAATGGCCAATATTCACGTAATGAACTCCCATTTTATATGACTCCATTTTATATTACTCTCAATATTGTAATATATGTAAGGGGTTACCCTCACCTATGAACGTGCTATGGTCTATTACCGGTTCGAGGGCGGTAGGGCGCCCGAGAGTGGGTAACAAAGCAAAGTGCCCAAGTCATGGTGAGTGTAACCTCGCATAAAGCATTGGTTGCCTCCTAATCGGAAGTGTGTACAACAACCTTAACAGGTTAACGTTGCAGTGCACAGTTAAACTCGAGTAAGCCTAATAATGCTTTGTTATATGCACACTTTATAACAAACTTAAAAGCAGCGAGAGCTTTATGTGATTTATGATACAAATGAGACAATGAAAACATGAATAAGGTGCTAAGTAGTCACCCTCAAGGTTCAAGCAGGGTTGTCATTACATCCACCTAACGAGCCTCATGCTCGTCCAATTAGGATTAGGGTGAGTTTATTCCACATACTATACTTGAATATATTTGAAGAATATCTTTATCTTTATCAAAGAATATGCAAAATATATGCAAAATATATTTAATTTAAATAAGTGATAATCAACTAATGTTTATTTGGAAATATAATAAACTGTAGAACAATGCATATAGAAGATGTCATACAAGCCGACTATTGGTCCAAACCTCCATCCTTGACTAGTTAGACAACGTTAGGTCAAGTATCAAATGTTAACTCAAAGTATAATAAAAGATTTAAGATATTGTGGTTAGATAGATCATAACCAACGACCTTACTAATCCTTGGGAATGAATCAATGGTTAGGGACAATCTAGGTTATAGTAAATGGTAGAACGAGATTGTCTCCGACCATTTACCAGTGGAACTAACTTATGTTATAAATAACAATTTTAATTAATCAAGGTCATATTCGTTATATTGAGACTATTCTCAATCTCATTTTTATTCTTGACTCAAAGATAAACCGTTTTATCTTTTTACTAATATTTTTATATAAATAGGCAACAATACCAAGTAATCACGTCCACCTAATGAGCCTCATGCTCGTCCACTTAGGATTTAGGGTGAGTTTATTCTACTATACTTGGATGTATTTGAAGAATATCCATATCTTCATCAAAGAATATGCAAAATATATGTTTGCCAAGTTCGACTGTTGAACCCGGATGTCTACATGTCTTAGCCCGATTAGGACGTCCAAACCTCTATACCTGACTAGTTAAACAACGCTAGGTCAAGTCTCAAATATTAACTCAAGGTATAATAAAAGAGTCAAGATACTATAGTTAGATGGATCATATCTAACAACCTTACAAACCCTTGAGAATAGATAAATGGTTAGGGACAATCTAGTTTAATATGGTAAATGGTGAAACAAGATTGTCCCTAACTATTTACCAATGGAATTGTGTGCATTCACAATCAAAGAAGTCAAGGGCGCCTAAGTTTAATGACTCTTAATGAGTGCTTAGGAAATTATATCTTCAATTTATGTAGATATTTGAAAATAAAGGACATTTCAATTGCTCAATAAGCACATTATTAGTCCTTATTAACTATTTGGTTATGGCTACATTTAAGTAAAAGAATAATCAAAATATATGTTTGTCAAGTCCACTAATTGAACATGCACATAGAACCCTCACAGTTTGATATCAAGGTAAAAATCCCTCATGTGGGGGGTAAAAATGAGGGATTTTACCGAGGGTAACTAGTGTTTTTTTTTCCTCCATGTCCTTCAAAAGCACCATGGTTTTACACCGATAAATTAGGTTTTACTTTAGTAAAGGTTTTAGAAAGAGAGTCAAAGTTTGACCCCCAACTCCCAATCTAAACTTTTAGACACAATGCTAAATGGGGTATAAATGAGGCCAAACCATCCACTTTTTACCCCGGCAAAAATGTTTGGAAACTCTGTGATGGATATCTACCCACCTAGGCCCGATTAGGACGTCCAAACTAAAGTTGAGCATGTCTCTAATATAAACCAGTAATAATAAACAAATGTTCATTCAAAAATACAATACACTATAGAACACTATCATACAGAAGATGTCATACAAGCCCACCATTGGTCCAAACCCCGATCCCTGACTAGTTAGACAACGCTAGGTCAAGTCTCCTCGCAAGTCTCAAATATTAGCTCAAAGTATAATAAAAGATTCAAGATACTGTAGTTAGATAGATCATAACTAATGACCTTATTGACCCTTGGAAATAGATAAATGGTTATTTTATTCTAGATTGATCACTTAGTTGTAATTTACTCTCAATATTGTAATTTATGTAAGGGGCTGTTACGCTCACCTATGAGGGTGCTATGGTCTGTTACTGTTTCATGGGCGGTAGCCCGAGAGTGAATAACAGAGCAAAGTGTCCAAGTCATGGTGAGTATAACCTCACATAAAGCATTGGTTGTCTTCCAATTGAAAGTGTGCACGCTTTATAACGAACTTAAAAGCAACTGGAGCTTTACGTGATTCATGATACAAATGAGACAATGAAAACATGCATAAAGTGCTTAGTAGTCACTCTTAAGGTTCAAGCACGATTGTCATCATCACCACCTAACGAGCCTCATGCTTGTCTAGTTAGGATTAGGGTGAGTTTATTCTACTATACTTGAATATATTTGAAGAATATCTATAAGCTAGTTCTTTATATCAAGTTTCGGTAAAGGATTGAAAGTTGGTTTGAGTTGTTCATGCCTCAGTTGTTAAACATTGGTCCAGTAGAAAGAAAAAAAATACAGTTGTAGTAGTGAATTGTATGATTCGTATCAAAGAAAATTTAGCGAGAGCAAGAGAGCAATATTGAGAGAAATGGAAGGATGGAATCCTTAAACTAATAATGATAAATTGACATTTGAAGATGCAATTCCTGACATCAAAGAAAAAGAGTAAAGAGAATCTAATATTGATTATTGGATACAAAGTGTGTACGCACACACGCAAGGACATTTATGCAACTGAAACTGTAATGCTAGATTCCAGCACGGGTCAACCTAGTGTTTGAATAACAACAAACTCAAAGGACTTGAAGGATAAAATTAACCAAAATTCAATCCACTATCGAGACTTGATAGAAATGACTAATTAGTTCAAAGCAATCGAGAATATATACTCATCCCAAATCCAACTACCAAAGGAACACTTCATGCCTTTATATTCTAATGTTGGGATCTTATGGCTTCATATCAAACAAATTACTGCCATGCTTCTATTGCTAAAGCGTGCAATTACAACTTGAAGCAAGAAAAGAGGAGTAGTTTTGAACCGTGCAGTTGAGGCTCGAATTTTTTTCTATGGTAGATTTTACTCGCAAACAACTTTTAGTTGCCGACCTCTAATCTTTTGTGAACATGATTTAATGAGGTAAAAGTAGTTTTTTTTATAATTCATTAATATGCACTTTCAAGTTTTCTAGACCTTCAAAGAAAAAGGACATTAGTCTAGAGTAGGATTAGGGCTGCATAATTATTGTGGAGTTCCTATGGTATCTCTCAAATACTTAACAAATCTATGCATGTAGATTAGTAGCCTAATCATTAATACTAGCTTCCCTTTTTTATTATGATCAACTTTGCGTTATACATACATGTATACATACATACATATGTTTACTATAGATTTTTAGTTGTTTTAAGCCTTTTCCAGGAGAAAAAACCCACGTGGTACACATTGCAACTATCCCATTGTATTGGATGTTGTAGATACTAGAAAAAAGATTGAATTAATTGTTACTTGGGACATTGATCACAACTATATACTTGTATTGTGTTCCACAATGGGAAAAGTAGCTTTTTTTCATTTCTTGTGTTATTCATGTTGGATTATTATTTGTGAGCAGATCATCATGGACACATGCAATGTATGTTTGGTCACAGCGGTCAAACCAATGGTGGCCTCATGTGGTCATTTATTTTGTTGGTCGTGCTTGTACAAAATGTTGGACAACCCTCCTTCAATCCTTGGCCAAGCCAAGCCATGCCCGATGTGCATGATAGAGGTCCAAGAAGAGGACACCATTTCCATTGTCCCTAGTCCTAAAACAAGGCACACCAGTGACCGTGAGGGGGCAACTTATAACCGTACAAGGGCAAACGATAACTTTGTTGTAGATAGTGTTGAATACCCCACAACTCATCCCGGAATAATTTCAAGGGGTTGGAATCATTTGTCAAAAAGATATAGAAGTACAATGCATGAGTTACTTGCAATTAACCATGATCTTGTTGAAGATTGGAATGATGTAGAAGTGGCAAAATGGCCCTAAATACACTAAACACACAATATATCGCACGTATTCAATTGTAGTTCACAAGTGAATCCTTAATGTGGCCTACAATAATTACATTTCACGTCGTAAGTTTGTAAACCTCTCAGTGAAAGAGAAACCTTAGAGTATAAAAATCGCATATTTATTTATGTAAGCAGGGACGAAAGAACACTTTGATAAATGGTATGTTTTTATGGGTCATTAACCCCTAACCGCCCAACCATGCATATTTTGCATGAAGTACGGATTTGAACTCCGATTTCTCATCCATCATGCACTTTTTGTAGTGTGGATTTTTTATTGGAACTTTTATGAGAAGTTAGCTCCGTGCATGTGTGATCTGATTAGAAATGGGATGATTTGTGAAATTTTTATGCCTCGGTTCATGTTGTAGTGTTCCACCCAAAATTTTGAAGATTTTAGTCTAAAAGTGCTCTTGAAAAAGTCAAGTACTAAAATTAAGTAACTAAAAAATCTCCAAAAATCACTACGTTTAAAGTATTATATTTCAACTCATCACAAGAAATTTCATTATCAAATTGTCAATATCTTATTCGTAATCATATTACAAAAGAGTGTTAAATTTTACGTTTGAAATTTAATACACAAATATTGATGATAGAAATTGCGAATCTAACCGTATGGATAAAATCTAAAATGCGTGACGTACAAATTTTATTTATTCATCAACTTGAAAATATCCCTATTGGTTGCATTTTATAATGCATCTTTGAAAAACTACCAAATTTAAAAAAGAGTGAGAACGATTAGGGGTAAATCAATCATGAACAAGGGTTTCGTTAAAAGTGCAATTCAATATGTAAAAGTGCACATGAACAATTTTTTGGAAATTTATAAATTTCATTGAAAATATGATCATTTTATAATTATCCTAGTAAGAAAAATATCATCACGAGGGGTGTGGCATGTGCCTCACCCCTAACCCTTTAGTGCCCAGGGTACTGTAGCTCAGAGCCCTGGATTTCAATAGATTTTTCACTGGGGTTGAGACTACCAAAAATAGAATGGGTTAAATTAGAAAGTAACCGTACAATTCTATTCTCAACTCGAGAGCACACATTTTATTAAAATTTGATAATCATCCAATGGTGGGATCGGAAGATTATAGTATGTATTTGAACTGTATAATGCATGCTCAAAAACGAGATTTTGGGGGGTGTGTGACTTCAAAGTTAAATATAATTTGAGGTAAATTTTCAAAATAAAAGCAAAGAAGTTCAGTTATGCTCTATGTCAACACCTCTCCGTTGCAATCTTTCATATCAAAAATAGACTCACACATAATTATTGTGAGATTTATAAGTGAAAGTGACTTCTCCTTGTACGGTTTAGGACAAAATTTTATACGTTGAAAATTGACAGGAGTGGGTACATTAGTCAAGATCGGATTACACACACTAATGGAAGATGAAGAAGAGAACATAATCCAAAAAAATAAAACAAGATAACAAACTTCGAAACACAAGAAATACTACACAATACATATGTTGTATTTGTAAGTATTTTCTGTATTTTCAGGTATTTGCAGTATTTTTGCGTTCTGTTGATAGGTATTTTGATAGTTGTACAATTCCAAATTGAAAATTTCTTTTTCTGGAAGGTGCGTAATGTATGTGGGCAAATCTGAACTTCAAAACTGAAGTTCCAATTCTTCACGGATTCTCTGCTATTTGCATTTCGGACGTTGTAGTGACCATAATGTGGTTTGCTGGGCACTAAAGGGTTAAGATAGGCAAAATATTGTTATAAGGGGTGTGGCATGTGCCTCACCCTTTAAGATTTATCAAAATATATTGGAAAAGACTCTAGCCAAAGTACAATATTATTGCTTATACATACCATAATATTTTGACAATATTAGTACCCTAAGGGTACAATGGCGCGTTTAAGGGTACTAAATTTGTCAAAATATTATTAATATTGACAATATTAAAATATTCAAAAATAATCCCAAAAAGTAGTGCACATTTCAATAGGTACTTTTAACAAAACCCTTATTCATGTTGATTTACTACAATCAAATAAGCTCTTCTTTTATATATATATATATATATTTGACATGCACAGAGAATAGATTAAAGGTTGTCCTTTACCAATGACTGACATATGTCATATCTCACATCCATAGATCCACTTAACCCCTAAAGGTCTGAACGTGCCGTTGCGACCAGTAGAATACCGTGTATTTTGGTTGTACTTGGAATGGATCCACACCTTTAATGAATTTGAGTTCAAAAGAGAAGTTAAAATTTAAATCAATACGGTTCTAATGAGCTATTAAGATCCCAATTTAAAGTTTCTTGTTGATAGAAAATCTCAATTATACGACAACGTATATACTATCCCCATGGGACTTTTAAGGGTTAACCCCTAAGATACTATGCGACCAAAAAACTGGTAGTAGCTACATCATGACGCTAATTTGAATCATGTTTCATTGCTAAAAATGGATATTCAAAAGCATTATTAATTTGGATTTTTTTTGGTAAGATGAGCCTATTTGCAAAATGAGTTTAACCCTTAAACGCGCCATTGTCCAAACACTGGACGACGAACAGACTTGAACCTTTCAGATCTCATCCAGATTGGACAATCTTCATCCACCAAAATTACTCTTGGTTCTTGTGCAAGTTGACTATTCATTGAACGGTTTGGATCTTCAAAATGAGTTATTATTATTTTTGGAAAAGTAGCACAATCGGTTTATGTCAAGTTTCATTCTTAGTTCAAAAAGTGAGGCCTCAAACATGATTTTCCAAAATAGTTAGAATCAAATTATAATGGAAACCATACCATCTCGTAGGGCATGTAATTCCGATTTCATCACAATTTTTTGAAATGTTTTTAAGTTGATTTGGGATTTTTAATTGAATTTCAAGAGAAAACCTTTCAAAATTAAATAAAAAATATCAATAAAAAATATGATGAATCCAACCGTACAGATGTGATCTTCACATTGACATTTACAAGTTTTCTTTGTACATCTACTCCATTTTAGGGTTTCATCAAACATTTTACAGTGCATCTTTGAAAACAGAGTTGAATTGGGACCTTAAAGGGTTAAGTGCTTGTGAGTTGCTCTAAAAAATAAAAGGGTCTAGGATAGAATACCTTGATTAGGTTTTTTTTTGTCTTTCCTAGTCTTTCCTAGTTGTTTTCACTGTCTTTTCTAGTTTAAGTGCATGTCAACTTTGAACAAGGATCTTAGATTGTAGGATGATTGCAAGCTACAATAACCCAACTTTTTTGTTGTGATGTAGAAATTGCTCCACTATTTCAATCTTTGGAAAATCACCAATAAATATTGGGATGGAGTTTTGTGATGAAACAAATTGCATTGTTTTTAAAATTCCAAAGTTAAGATGTTTACCACAATAAAATTTGCAAAATTTCAATCTTCCTATCCAAATTAATCATTTTTGTGTGGATTTGGTAACGAGTCATTTGTCAAAAGTGCACCTATATGCACTTATAATATGGAAAATGCTAGAAAGGGGACAAATTTGAACTTCACTAATTTATAGCAACATACCACAAGTGCGTACAAAGCTACCATTTTTTTTTGGGATACTGTACATACTCATTTTAATTAATTGTTTCATGATTTTTTAATTTTTAATTTTTTTGTGGAGTTAAAACTTTCTTTTGAATTTCTTTCGAGAATAAAATAATGGTCTAATTTTAGAGGTGGTATATGAGATACATTTTTCATATAACCTAGCTATAGAAGTTATGTAAAAAAATGGCTCTAAATACCCAGCCTAGTGGGTTAAAAACAAAAAAGGTTGTTGAGTAAAGCCCAAAGTCTCAAAATAAAGTTAACAATTGCTAAAAAGGAAATATCAACCTAAAATCTTTTTTGGATGATGAAATTTTTATTTAAATGAAAGTTGAGAGGTGCACATTACACCACTAGTGCATGGGTTACATGGGTTTTAGTTGTACTAGTTGCACTCCCCATTTGGTAAACCGTAGCTTGCAATCCCCCTGGATTCACCTAAACTTGGTTTCTATAGATAGATATAGAATACATGTATCAATTTACCAAAAAGAAATTATAAAAGATTCTAGAAAATCACTGCATCATTTTATAGTATCAGCAGGGTGTGTTGTTTTAAAAAAGTTGGAGTGTTTGTTTATGTGTCTACCAAAATTAAATGTAAGGTGATCTATTTCTGAAATTTTACATGTAGGTTCTTGCATTTTTTCAACAATGTCACGGGGAGGTTACATACTGCATGCTTTTGTAAACCACGTGCAGTCGGGGGTCAATTATAGGTGGGCTATCTATCTAAATTTCTTAAATAAGTTTCACCCTATTAGTAGATAAAATGGTACTTTGAGTTATTTTCAAGACCCTATAGGTAAATATAATGTCCATCACTAAGTTATTTTATAGACCCTATTTTAATTATAAACTAGACTATTTATCAAAATCCTGGAATTTCAGCAGAAATTGAACCTAATCGGACATAAAAAACCGACAACAATACATGAACGTAACTTTCAAAGAATAACAATTGTGATTAAAGCCTAAAATATTTGAAGGTATGTTTAAGTGAGAAATGCATGTTGTGAGAGGAAGCATGCGGCACTACCACCCCGCCCTAGCCTCGTGAATCTCATTGGTCACCTAATGCTAAAATTCATCATGAGTAGACTTTCCCATGAAGCCAAATAATTCAACCTTCATTTGTGGTTCACTCCTAAGTCCTAACCATTGGTTGACTTCGACAATTTTTAGTCAATTGAGGCAATTCTCATTCAATTCAAGGATTTTCATTAGAACTCACATAAATTCTTCATTCTTCTAAATATTTGAGACCTTACTTTATTAATAAAAATAGAATACTACATATGCTTTTCACCTACCGTACTTTACATATGATATCGTATAGGCCGTTTCATTCAGGCTATGGTATTTTTAAAATTTGTATAAATTTTTGCTCTGATGAATTAAATGTACCCTATATTTTTTTCTCACGTGGGTTAATAAAATTTTGAGAGTGACCTCCCCGGGAACAATGTAGAAAACTACATAATTAATTGAATAAACTGAAGGAATCTTCAAGATAAAGTATAGTTTAATGTTTTGAATGTTTGGATTCTTTGGTTTTTTTTTTTTTTTTTTTTTTTTTTTTTTTTTTTTTTTTCTGATATTTCATTTTTTGATTTTTTTTTTTTTTTTTATTCTTTTGAAATTTGAAATTTTAGAGACATTTTGTCACATGTTCAACTTGGCATATAATCTTCTGAGATTTGTTCAAGTTTACATATTGATTTTGTTTACATTTAGATATTGGATGAATATAAATTGAAATTAAAAGGTGAAAACATAAGATTACAAACTTGTAAAAACAAACAAGAAAAAAGCACAAATATCAAATTTACATACGTATGTATTTTTTCCATATTTTTTTGGAGTTCGGAGTCAAAATGATATTGAAAAGGTAAAAACTTGGGCCATATTTCACATAGTAAGATCTTCTTTACCTGAGGATGCACTTTACACTATGTTTGAGAATCACGTGCATTCATGACCCCCTCTAAAAACCCTTTTGTAAATGAGGGTTATATGTTTAAAAACCTTTGTGTACAAATTAATTTTGTTCTAAATATATGTTTATTGTAAGTATACATCAATATTTCCAACTCTAAATATGTCTATTGTATGTATATGTAATATGGAAATGTTCAAATTAATACCCCTTTTGTACACTTCAATATACTCCAGTACAATGCACCCCGGGCTTCCTCTATATAAAGCTCCAAAATTCATGAGAGTTTTAGCATATGATTTAAGCAATGAATGTTCGTCTTCCTATTGAATCTTTTTAAAAATCATGCACACATATTAATAATTCTCTAAGCATGTGATGAGATATTGTCCACTAAGGTTCAGACACCCATTCCCGACCAGGTACACAAAACCAACCACTCTAGATTTTTTCCTAATTTCTAGATTTTGAAAGGGAAGATGTACCTCATTTGTACATTAGAGCATATGATCGTTATAAATGTCTTCTACAACTTCTACTGTAAAAATTTGTACTTACTCAAATAATTATCAATTTTTTTAATTAAATATGAAAAATTCTTAATATTTGTAGTGCTAAAAACACGCAATTTGCTATCTATGCACTTGGCCAAGTGCGCTTATTTCATAAGCATATTTGACTTTAAAAAAGTTGGTTAAATAGTTCACTAAAAAACATCAATGTTGTCTTTCTTCAATCCTTTACATTGTAAATAAATAATTATTTCAATTAATTTTTATTCTCATCTTTATCTTTTCTTTTATCTTTTCTTTTCTATCTTGATTTCTTTCTTGTCTTCTTTCTTGTCTCCCTTTTATCTTTCTTCTTGTCTTCCATTTTGTCTTCGTTGTCTTTTTTTTCATTTACTTTTTCTTCAGTTGTGGCTGCTGAACCCTAAACAATGGGAGCAAATCCACAAAAAAAATTAAAAAAATTAAAAAATTAAAAAAATTGTTTTTTTTTTGTATTTTTTTTGGGTTGGCCGTGGGATGCTGCTGAACCATAAATGACAGCCGCCCACAAAAAAAAAAGTATTTTTTTCTTCGCCGTAGGGTATTGTTGAACCCTAAATGGCAGCCGCAAAAAAAATTGATTTTTTCAAAAAAATTCAATTTTTTAACCTCTGAGGGTCACGGCCGCGCACTCAAAAATCCTCCCATCTCTCTTCTCCCTCTTCTTCTCCTTCTCTTCTCCTCTCCTCATATATATATATATAGGGGAGAGGTGAGGGAGTGGGAGAGTAGATGGAAGAGACCCTCTCCTCTCCCCTATATGTATGAGGAGAGGGGAGGGACCCTGCCGCTAAAAATATTTTTTTTGAAAAAGTCAATAAAAAAAAGTTTTTAATTTTTTTTTAAATTATTTATTTTCTTTTTTCTTTTTTTTGAAATTACTCCGGCCTTTAAATAAGCCTGGAGCTTCTAAATATGCTGATTCCATTATTCAAGCCACTAAGACTGAGACTAAAAGCTTATTTGCTTTCTCGTTTTTTGAGCTATTAACCCCTAAAGGACCGGGTGGACACATTGTGTCCACGAATAATTTCATTACTTTAATAACTTGTTTGGATTGCATAATTTCGACTCAATGTAAACTAGAAAATTGAAATTGTTCGTTACAAGAACACAAAAATCCTTCAGGATTTGCAATTATGTTGATTGATTTATCGGGAAAAAACTAAAACGCCAACGTAGGTGAACTTGGGACAAAGTAGTTAGGGCGGTTGACGACTTGGAGGGCGTCTTCACACTTGGATGTCACGTTTGTAAAAAAAAAAAAAAGTGTACAATATGTAAAATATTTTCCATTACTGCATCATTAACACTATATAATAATTATGGAAAATGTTTATATATATTTAAAATGGAATCTTTTCAAAATAATTGGAATCTTTTCTACATATTTTATAATATTTTGGAATATTTTGGAATATTCCAAATATATATTTGAATTCTCTAAAAAAAATTTGCAATGTAAAAGTTAATAACGATCACAAACACCGGCTCAACGAGTCATCAACAAGTCACTTCATCTAAACGTAAATCTTTGAGAATCAACTATTGTTGTTGTATTTAGTTTTAGAACACCATGTTTTGTGAGCACCTAGATATAGTACATCTTTGTATGCTTCTAAACTTTCAAATGCTAATCATGGTTTTTAAATTTATTAGAAAGCTTGCAATGCATGACCTGTTGATTTTGTTCAAAATTTTAAGAAATCAACTTACGATCAAATCTTATAATCATGTAATATATACGGTAGATTGTTCTGAAAATTGTTGTACAGTCTCATGACTAAGTCCTCTTTGAGTTTCAACGATGAAGTTTTCTACATGAATACCAATTAAGAGATACAATTGCCTTTTTGAAAGCATCACAAGAAAGTGATAATATTTTAGGAATGAGCATGGTCCTTTAGGGGTTAAGGTAACAGGGCAGGCTCTATATGAATCGTTTTTATTTTTATAAAAACCCTTACCTACTGCTCCGCATGCATACCTTACCTGACATGAATCGTTTTTATTTTTATAAAAACTCTTACCTGCTGCTCCGCATGCATACCTTACCTGACATGAATCGTTTTTATTTTTATAAAAACTCTTACCTACTGCTCCGCATGCATATTTTACCTGACAGACTCTGTAACACCCGAGTCTCTCTTCTGATCGCTTCTTGACGGCTCATTGGAGGTTGTGCCTTAATTGCAAATTAAGACTGACTTACATCTTCAATTCTTCTGAAAATTGAAATTTCTCCCCCGCAAGAATGGTTTGCCTCGGGAGTGCGCTTTGCTCTTACTTAGAAAGCAGGCTCAGTTTTAAGTCTTTCTTAGACGTGAAGCTGTCCGTGCTCTTTTTTTGTCGATCGGTACTGTGCATGCAGAGCGGCGATTACAATGGCTCCTGGCTCTAAAATCAGCGGACAACAGGTTCAAACAGCAGGATTCCAATTTGCTTGAGTGTTTTTATAACTTGCTACGTACGCTCCTCCTTTCTGTGATTTGCTGCTTGCAGTCTTGATTTTTTCTCTTGTGAACAACGATAACAAGTTGTGGTATTCTGAAGACACCTCGTGCACGTCATGTGGCTAACTAATGTTCGCTGTGTGGCATGGGTACAGGTGAGGAATACCACCTCCTAAGGAATTATCAAATTTCTTCTCACAGATGGAGGCTTGGAGGATCCTGCTTTGTTCTTTTTCTTGTTATTTCTTTGGCTTTTCTATGTTTTAGGAAAGCTATGTCTACGATAGAATTAGGGTGCTATTGTGCTTTTGCAAGCGACAAATCTTTTCAGTGTTTGTTTTAGGGTTTGTTTTTGTTACAATCCCTTACTGTGACACAGACTAATTACTACCTTTACCCCATTGTTTCATTCGAATTAGGATTTGAAACCTATTTCTTTCTAATATTGTGTAACTATTTTTTCGTTTCTTCCTATTGATTGATGTTGATAGTTGAGTTTTGACTCAATGTTTTGGCTTAGTTGTGAATCGATCTTTCTTCTTGATTAATGCTAATAGTTGAGTTTTGACTCAATGTTTTGGCTCAGTTGTGAATTGATCTTTTTTCTTCATTAATGCTAATAGTTGAGTTTTGACTCAACGTTTTGGCTCACTTGTGAATCGATCTTTCTTCTTGATTAATGCTAATAGTTGAGTTTTGACTCAATGTTTTGGCTCAGTTGTGAATCGATCTTTGTTCTTGTCGATTTCTCTGATCTACCTCTACCTGGAGCACTAGTCTCTGCAGTATTCAAAACTGATCTCTAGTATGATTTCCTCTTTGACTGCATTGACTCCTATTCAAAGAATGAGTCTGATGAAGAATTCGACAATGACTTAATTTCGATTAAAGATGTTCCAAAAAAAACGATTTTTTTTTTTTTTTTGGATTTGCTCCCATTGTTTAGGGTTCAGTAGCCACAACTGAAGAAAAGTAGAAAGAAAAAAAGATAACGAAGACAAAAAGGAAGACAAGAAGAAAGACAAAAAGAAGACAAAAAGAAAGACAAAAAGAAGACAAGAAGAAAGACAAAAAGAAGACAAGAAGAAAGACAAGAGGGAGACAAGAAAGAAGACAAGAAAGAAATCAAGATAAAAAAGAAAAGATAAAAAATAGATAAAGATAAGAATAAAAAATAATTAAAATAATTATTTGTTTACAATGTAAAGGATTGAAGAAGGACAATAATCGTCGGTTTATTAATAAAAAAAGTTAGACAAAAAAAATTATGCGTTCGGGGACCAAGTGCATGATTATATGGCCAAGTGCGTAAATAACGAGTTGTGTATTAAAAAGAGGTAAATATCTAAAATATCGATTCAACTATCCCAAGTATAGTACATGTCTTATTTGATCGGTTTAGGACAATCTACCTCATACCGGTGTGACATCTTTATTTATTTATTGAGGTTAGGCTTATGCCACGGTGACAGGCTCTCGGGGCTGACAAGGGTTTTGGCGATGGGTCCCTCTTGCCACGGAGATGGGTCATCCCGGAACACAGACGTCGACAGCGAGGGTGGGGCAAGCTGTGGATGGCAAACAGATAAGGTCCACGACCACCTTCTGTTATCTCCGCAAGTGAACCTGATTCGAATTGCAACCGCATTTGCAATCTTCTCGCATTTTGCAGCATAGTTTTTTTTTGCAGCATTGTAGCATTAGCCATGGCAGCGATGGCTCTCTCCACCTCCATGACCGCTCTGTCGCTCGGCTCCTCGTCCTCCTCCACCACCAAGCTCACCTCATCCTCCAGCGGCGCCCGTTGCGGATTAACGTCTTCTTTCACCGCCAGCCGCGTGGTGTCGTCCTTCTCCTCGTCTCACTTCGCAGGTGGGTTTCCATGATTTGGCCTTTGTCTCTTTTGCAAATTGCTGAATCCATTTCGATGGCAATAGCCAATTCGGTGTTTAGCCCCTAAGCGTCCACTGTGTATTGGAAGCATCTGTTCATGTGAAAATGTCGATTGATATTGTTGATCTTGTCGTATAGTATAAGAGGTTTAACCCCTAAACGTGTGTCTTTGCGGACAGTAGAATTCGGTGTATTTTTCTAGTATTTGGAATGATCCAGACCTTTTATAGGTTTGAGTTCAACACAAAAGCTGAAATTTACATCAATGCGAATGTGGTTCTAGTGAGCTACTGAGATCCCAATTTAGAGCTTCTTGTTGGTAGCAAATGCCAAGTATATGGCCACGTATCTACTATCCCCATGGGACGTTTAGGGTTAAAATGATGTATTGCAATCAGAATACCGAGGTAAAATGAGAAAAGGCCACCGTGATGCAGATGGCCACATTGGGAGTTTTAAACGCGTAGGGGTTAGTATGACTGATGTCCCCTTGTCTGGTGGGCACCGGGTCATTGACATTACGAACAGACACTTTATTCACGCCGGCATTGCAATAGGTTCGGAGTTTCTATCTATCTATCTTTAATATGACTGACTGATTTTGGTTGGGATGGTGGCAGGAGTGGCGCTGAGGCCAACCACATTCGGGCTGCCAATCGTGAAGAGAGGGTTTTCTCTGGTGGTCAGTGCCGGTTCCCCTGTCATGGGATGCACCAAACGGTCGAAATCGCGGAAGTCCATTGCGCGCGTGTCGGGTTACCGAGCCCGCCAAGCCACGCCCACGGGAAGGAATGTGTTGAAGCGAAGGCGTGCCAAGGGCCGCAAGAACCTGGTACCCAAGAGCAACCCTAGCAGCGGCAAGTTCGCCTAAGAATTTCATTAGAGTCAGCCATTGCCATGTAAGAATGTGGCTGTAGCTAGATACCTTGTGATTAGGGTAGGTCTATCATTTCTTTCAACTTGAGCAATCCGATTCCTTGTCAACCTCACTGCTGTTGTAGTGTTGTTATGTTACGCAAGATTTCCTTCATATTGTCCGTGTCCGCGCATATATGTCAGTCCTCTAAAAAAAGAGGGTATTACATAAAACCCTAGGTCATGCTGGAGTTTGGAGTTGCTGCAAGTGAACCCTAACTAATTAAAGCATGAGGAACCCAATTGACTGATTAGAGAATGTTGCTAGCTGCATATGAGCATTCGGTATATATCATCCCCAGGCCGGGATGGTCCAATGCCAGTGGGCGTTAATTTCTCGACCGGCAAGTTCGAGTCACATGTATAAATGAGATTTCCTCTAACTTCTGGCTGAGCGTGGGTATGAATTGGAATGAACTGAGTGGATGCACCAGACTTGGCGTTGTTGGGTAAGTTGATTGAAGAAAGTGGGAGGGAGATCCCGGCCGGGTAGGCCGAGAGAAGTCCGAACTGGCCGGCTCGACGGGGGATTGCTTTCAGAGATGGTTTTCTCAACAATGAACGAGGCTTTTGTGGGGAAGAGACTTTTGAGGGCCCATTTGAGGGTACAGGCAAGAATCGATGTAAAAAAATGTTTGAGCTCGACTGGTTTGGACAAGGTGAGAGAGTGAGTGAGTGGAAATGGGTTTAGAATCATTCCGGAGTCCTGTGGAAATAAAATCAAGCAAAGCAGCAGATCGAAATGAAAAGTGAGATATGATTTTGGGGATGCTCGAAATGAACTCACAAAGTTGATCAAAAGATACTTAGCCTCATACATACTTAACCCTTAGACGCTCTGGCGTCCAGATCTTGGACGATGGATGATCTGCGACCTGTCCTTTCACCACATACGGTGATATTTTTCATCCATCCACAAATTTCTTAATTCTCGTGCTAGTTGACTACCATTTGTATGGTATGGATCCTCAAAATCAGATAATGTTAAGTTTTCAAAAATTACAAAAGTGGTTTATGTCGAGTTTCAATCTTTGTTCAAAAAGTGAGACCTTAAACATGATTTTCCATAATGTGTAGAATCAAATAATGGAACCCATACCATCTTGTAGTGCATGTTATTCCAATTTCATTACAATATTTATTTTTTTTATTTTGTTGATTTTGGATTTTTAATTGAATTTCAAGAGAAAACCTTGCAAAATTAATTAATAAATATTAATAATAAATACGATGAATCGAACCGTACAGATGTTATCTTCACATTGACATTTACAACTTTGCTTTGTACATCAACTCCATTTCCGTTTTTCATCAACTATTTTATAATGAATCTTTGAAAACAATGTTGAATTGGGACCTTAAAGGGTTAATCAATTGCTCCAATTCTTGCTTGTTTGTTGGTCTAGAATGATGTTGCAATAAGTCTTACAGTATCTTCCACAAATTCTCAATGGAATTTAAGTCCGGTGAATTGTTGGCCAATCTAGATTCCTAATGCCATATTTTTCTCTCCAGTTGGAAAAAGCACTCCAAGGCACATTTGTACCGCTTCTCCATCGAGGTGTGGACGATCGTGAAGGAAACAAAATGGACATAACACTTATTTATAAACAAGAGTGCAATAATGAAGGACTTATGACTCTCTAAAGTTTAGTTAAGTTGATTTTAGTTCGAAAAAATTACGTATTGTTATAGGGGCTACTATATAGTACAAATAGACATGGTGGTATAGAATAAATTTGAGGAATATTTACTCAAGTGGAATTTTGAAAAACAAGTAGCGATGGAAGAGCTATTTCTATCAATTTGGTACGAAAAGGATTTCTTTGGCAAAAAAACAGATACTAAGCCATTTTGGACACTAACTCTCTATAGGGAATTTTTATAAATAGAATACAATTAGATGCAAATGACTACATGCCCCAAGACCATGTTATCCTTTCTTTTTTGACCTCAAATCTTGAAAATCAATCAAGGTTTCAAAATCCAATGGGTACGCAGTGACTCCTTAAGAACTTCACTCTTCTCACACCAAATTATGGTCCTAATGTCACACTATTTCCCACAATAGGATTTTCACATTAGACTAGAATACCGCACGACGTGTCCTTGGAACACACCTAGAGCCCTTACTAAACCAAAGTCACTCCACTACTTCAGACTTCAAGGTTTCAACACAAAAGAAGGAAGTCCTAAAGATATTTACATCTCATTGTGTAAACCACCCCCTCTCTAGCTTCAACACGATGTTGAAGTTATTGCAAAAATATCACCAATTGCATTGTGGCTGACATTCAAGAGGAATTTATGGAGAATGACCTTTTTGTGATTAGCAATGATCCACTACGCCCTTTGGCTTGCACAAACTTTGCAACCTTGCTCTTCCAAATGAAATTTCTCTTTCTATTACTTTGACTGTGATCTTAACTAATTATCAAACTCTAACTTTCAGTTTGGTATGTAGTTTTTTATTGTTTACTCTGAAGCTTTCTCAATGTTCCTTTGCATCTCACACTCGGGGGGTTCACTAGTGAAAATTTTAGAAACAACGTGCGATAAAAAATAGGGTCCAATATATTCATTGTAGATAAATTTTGTAAAAAATGTACATGTAAAATAGGGGATTTTAAAAAAGTGAAACATGTTTACATGTAAAATACCATCACCTTATAATATTTTTTGCAAGGTAAATAACCCCCCAAAGTCCATATTCATTGAATTGAGAGTTTCCATTAAATTGGGAGTCAAATTGATGTATGCATGTTGTAGATTTGATAGTGAAATGATCATGTGATGTAGATCAATTTGACTCCCAATTTAATGGAAACTCCCAATTTAATGAATACGGTGTTCCCAAATAAATAGGTCATTATCGCACGTGTATGCAAAATATACAAGGGAGTGCTCCCCCTGAGATCTCACATTTAGAGCCCAAAGCCTCATTGAAACTTCCTTACTTGCCTAATTTTTTTGGTAGTAGGCTTTGCCTTCTTGCCGCTTTCCACTTTATTACTCCTCTTTGGTTGGTCTTTCTATCTTGTCAACTCCTATCGCATGTTTTCTCCAAGTCTCTTCTAGAATCATTTTTTGTAGGAGTTCCCACCTTATTAGACCAATTCTACTAATTGGTGTGATCTTACTCTTCTCTTTTGTTAGGCACTACAGCTTGTCACGTTCTACCATTTGTCTTTTTAACATGAAACAGTTTATTTGGTAGCATAGTAATTTACGACGGTACAAATCAAGGTTTTATTTCCGGCCTATGCATTGGATCCTATTATTCATTTTCAAGCAAAGTTTGTTTGTTTTTCTCTCTCAATAAGAGAAAATCCATTTTTAATATCTCACTTGACTTTTGAGGATTAGGCGACCACATACTAAATATGCCTATTTTTTTAATGTAGATGAATTCGCAGCCATTTGTTTACTAGTTACTAATTATTTAACAAATAACTTTCCATTTAAACCAAATCACCTCTATATAAAAAAACAAACTTAAAAACTACCCATACAATATCATCAATGCTCCATCTCATTTCCATCTAAACAAACACAAGAAACAAGAAGACACTATGGGGAATGGCTTGATATGGGTACCACATTACGTGTCTCACATAGTGTGACTTATGTTTAACTCATTTTATGTGTGCTAGAATTCTGTTTTTAACACCATGTATATAGTTGCAGCCATAGTGTCTATAACACCTTTTAAATTTTGTAATTTTTCATTGTTTTTTTCTTACAAAAAAGATATTTCTCAAAAATCATACTATTTTTGGAGGGGGTACCCATATCAAGCCATCACCCCTATATCTAATTAAAAGACAATGGCATATCTTTCTAATATGTAAACCAAGTTAAATATGCTGAAGAGTTTCTAGAAAGTTATAACACAATTGTCTCACCTGCATCAAATATTGTAAAGAATTTGGTGCAAAAAGACAAATCACCATTGAAACATTTTGTCCGAAAAAAAATAATATATGTTTGAAAAGTTGAAGGTTATGCTAATTTCTCATTGGTAATGTTTGGTTCTAGAAAGAAACACATGGCTACTCCATCCTAGAGCATTGTAGCAAATAATATAGTTTACTATAATATTGTTTGTCTATACTCTATGGCAAAGGTGAGTATTGTTTGTTCTTTCTGTTTGGGTACAAGCACAATATGGGTATCACTTCCTGGACTCTCCGGACTTTAGAAAAATGTCCTTCCGGAAATGAAAAAAATGTTGGAAAATTATAAAAATTACATGGTGTTATAGAAGGCATGTTGGTACCTCACAATTATGTGCTAGATAGGTCAAATTCAAAAATTGATTTTTTTCTTAATTTAACATATTTAGCAGCTGTCCACATTATAGTAGTGAAAGGACTACATATATGAAGTTTTTTATTAAAACAATTAGGCATGCACCTCATTAAGTTTGTATTTAAGTATATCATATGGTTTTAGGAGGAAGATGTTATGAAATCACAGTCCTTTTAAATTGTATAAAAATATGTGATTTCTGAAAGTTCCCATAAATAAGGAAATATAGTAATACGTCAAATTAAGAGTTAAAATTAAGCACGGATATGGCTCAAACATTGTTTCAACTAATTTTCATGTTTACAAACAATTTCTTTATAAGTTGGTATTCCAAATTGTTCCTTTTGCCTCAAATCCGGAACTGAGACAGTTCCGGATTTGACAACAAAAGAATGAAAAGGAATATCAAAATTGTTCAATTTTTCCTACTCAATAGTATTTTGGATGGAGCATTACAACTTTCTCATGAATTTGTCATAAAATTCATGTAAATAAAGAATGCGTAATTTCTAGCCCAAGTTGAATAGTCACAAAATGAGAGTGTTTTAGGGAGACGTTCCTTTTTGGAACCCATATCGTGCCATTGCCCGTTTATTTTTCTAAGTTTTTCTTTTATTTCACTTTTATTCTAATTTCATATAGAAGTACACATGGTAGTATTCTTTCATAGTTTTGTCTAGTGATCCTTTGTCCAGTGGGCACTAGGTCATTGACATTACGAACGGACACTTTATTCATGCCGGCCTCAAAGAAGGACCGGAGTTTTTATCTATTTATTCTTTCATACGCTTTGTCTTGATTGTGTGATAATCTATATAGACATATATTTTCATACAATACAAAAGTCTTGGCGATACATATAAAAATTGCTTTATTTGGCTTTGACATTCCACATAAAATTCAAAGTAAGTTGAAAAGAAAAACAATAAATTACAAGCGCAAGGACTCTTAGTTTAGAATGTGGTTCTTCAAGCTTTGACAAAGATGATTTTTAAACTCCATTTATTAAAGTCAAAGCAACGAAAAGTCAAAGGTGCATGCAATGAAGTTTGAATTGTATAGTAGTGAATACGTGTTTTGATTTCATCAGGTAACCATTAGATATTTAGATGTTTGTTCCAAATTAGATAGTACATAGGCATAAAAGTCTACTTTTCTTTCATAAGATTAGCCCCTAAACGTCCCATGGAAATAGTAGATACAGTGTTGTATAATTGGCATTTGCCCCTACCAACAAGAAGTTCTAAACCGGAATCTCAAAAGCCCACTAGAACCACATTAACCTAAATTTCAACTTTTCATTTGAACTCATTAAAGGTGTGGATCCATTTGAAATAAAACCAAAATACACCATCTACACAAGAAGATAAGTTTTTTGTTTTCTTTTGTTTTGTTACGTTGAGATCTCCCCAACCGTGCACCCTTGCCCCTAATCGTGCTTCAAAAAGCTCTTGACAAGTAGGAGTGCACTAAAGTTTTTTTGTAGATTTTGGACCTACAATATGAAAGTCATGGATTTTCAATCAAATTTCATTACCAAAAAAATTGAACTAAATTATGGTCCTTATGGACACAACAAAAAGCAAAAAAAAAATTAAAAATTAAAAATCATACACGACACATGGGAAACACACAGGAACACGGGAAGTACGAGAATGCGCAGACATATAAGGAACACGAGAAATATTTAGGCTAGGGCACACTAGTATTCTACTTGACACAAAGGCATGTTTCGATGTTTAGGGGTTAATATCTAAAAATGATCAATAGACAATGAAACAAATGGCCAAGAACTCAACAAAGTTGAAAAACATGCATGTCAAGTGGAGCCCAAAAGTTGAGTAGAAATTGAAAGTTGGTTTGCTCCAGTTAAATGCATTTGTAAATGCAAAACTGCAAACTTTGGCTTGGAAAAATGGTAGAAGAAAGACCCAAAAAACATACACTAGTCGAGAATCGAACCCAAGTCTATATCGTGCACTAGTGGGATTTTGGTCCTTTATAACTGGTCCTTTGTGACTTAAAGGGTCATTTGTGACTCAATTCTTTTTAAAAAGAGTCATTTTGGACCATTTTAGTAACAAAGGACTAGTTATAAAGAACCAAAATCCTACTAGTGGTGGCAGGGTACTATTGTACAACTAAACCACCACTGCACGGGAAGGAGGGGGAAAAGCGGTAATAGAGAGAACCAGTCACTCCCAAAGGGATCGCCGCTGTCGCAGATTGAACCCATGTCACCAGCGTGATAAGCGGGAATATTTACCACCAGACTGAAAATGGGCCTGTCTAGCTTAAGAGAAAAAGATACAAGATACGAACTCCCAAAAAGCTCTCAGAAGGGGGCCTTGTTAGTCCAACGTAGGCAGCAACAGATATATATAGAAAGTCCGGTCCTCTTGCGAGGCCGGCATGAATATAGTGTCAGTTCGTCTTAAAAATGAGCCAATGCCCACCGGGCAAAGGAACATTGGTACAAGACTACTCTCTCCTTTCGGGAATAGACACTTTAGTAACCAGAAACTAGTAAAATTAACCCACAGTAGCCATTATCAAGTATTTACATCATTTGTACTAGTATAAAACGAGGATTATTATGTTTGATGATCGCCAAGTCATGGTTCCTAGGTTGGTTGGAGAAGGACGTTCGTGTTACAATTATACGGTCCGGGTTTGATTCCCGTTGGGTCCGTTTGAGCGTTATTGTAATATTCATGACTTGGTGCTGCTAGTGAATTTATCATAGGCAAGAAAGTTGTACCAACCAACCGGCCCCTACCCACTTTCCTGAAACAAGTGGTGACACCGTGCTAATTGTTTAAAACAAATAGTGGTCTTCACCACTACCCCCAGGCAGCAACACAAACTAAGGTGGTTACCCCATTTCCTACCGAATAAGAAATACAGATATGAGAAATTGATATTATTTACTATTACCGGTATTATTATTTAGAGTTAGGCAAGAAAAAATAGATTCCAACACAAGTTGAAACATAATTTTTGGATGAAGAATGAATTAGTTATGAGTTTTCAAAGTTGAAGTATGACACATCCCATTCACGTCACATAGGTAGAGTTGTTTCTGTCGAAAGAAGATTTGTATTGCACACACTAAAGATGCTTAAACCAACAACAACAAATCCATAACCACACTTACATATACACAAGAGAGAACCCATTACCAACTGTAACTCATGCTACAACCTACATCATTACAGCATTGATTGCAGAAAATGTCCCTAACTGTTGGTTTAAGGCGCTAGTTGGGAATGGGTAACCACCATAAGTGGAACAACACCAGACTAAAAGGGTACAACGACTTAGCTTCTATGGTGAGACATATACTGACCATTCATATTGACAGCTTGGTCGATTGTAAGGACAAAACCACGAACTTTTGCTTAGAAAAGAATGAAAGAATGCACCGGCCGCAAATCGAACCTGGGTTTGTACCGTGGCAAGGTTATATTCTACCACTAGACCTCAAAACCCAATTTGGGACATTCAATTAACCCTTCAGTGACCAGTGCCCAAAATCTCATTTTTGAGTGTGCATTATACGGTTCAAAGACATACTATAATCTTACCAAGATTTAATCGACACATGTTTCATTAAGCTATGCTTACATTCATACGGTTGATTACTATTAATGGTATCCCTAATTTCGACAACGAGAATTTTAAGAAAACATCACACATTTCTGTGGTTTCTCCAAAACCACTCTGGGCACTAAGGTCGAGGCACCTAAAACCGATAACTTAAGCTATCTACACTATTTTTGGACCAGCCATTAATAGGGTGATATTTTTCCCGGGTTGGAAGTTAGTTTTCGCGGAGAATGCAAATTTTTCCATGAATTATTTTCCAATATTGAAATTTGTACAATTTTTCAAAGTGAAAAGTACTTCACGACCCAAAACCGATCACATGCTCTAATGTACAAATGAGGTACATCTTCCCTTTCAAAATCTAGAAATTAGGCCAGATCGATTTTGGGTACCTGGTCGGTTTTAGGTGCCTCGACCTTAAACGGTGAAAAGGAGAGCCGAAGTCCAAAGAGGCAAAATGCCTCGATACAAAACAGCCCGGGGGGCCAAAGCTCAAAAGTCCCGGATGGAACATCAGCCGGTGCCGGAGGAAGAACATAGGTCACCAGCCACCCCCAAAAAAAAGTCGCGCCGCTGCCGGGGATCGAACCCGGGTCACCCGCGTGACAGGCGGGAATACTTACCACTATACTACAACGACTGCGCCGACGTGGCAGAGCCCAGAGAGACCGTCAGCAATGCTCATGCTGACAGCTGCCTGGGAACCCCCACCACGAGGAGAAGCTTCGATTGCTTCCTGCAGATTATTTATTACGTTACAATTATACTTCTTGTTTCTCATTAGAATCTCTCCTCCAGAGAGATTCTTGCCCATCTTTGACCAGTTTTAGCACCGAAGCTTTTTCAGTTTGAGCGGCACTCGGTTGAGTCTGTTCACAGGGGTGTACAGTAAAGTACTAATAACAGCAGAGGCTTTACGCCCACCTGGTCGACCCAGTCTCACACTCGTTTCCCTTCATAGCTGCGTTGCCCCCAAAATCATATCTCACTTTTCATTTCGATCTGCTGCTTTGCTTTATTTCCACAGGACTCCGGAATGATTCAAAACCCATTTCCACTCACTCACTCTCTCACTTTGTCCAAACCAGTCGAGCTCACACGTCATCGGAGCAGTCGTCCCAGAACAGGCTCGAACCTTCATTTCCATTCATCGACAACACTGGTTAAATCGTCGGTATAAGTATAATTATGCTTGAATCGATCACCAGTGACTGTGATACTCACTCGATCAGGTCACTGGTCATCGATCACGCACCGGAGCGACTGCGCGTCACCGATTGCATCAATGTCCATTTCTCATTTACACTCCAACATTTGTATGCATCGATTCTTGCCTGTGCCCTCAAATGGGCCCTCAAAGTCTCTTCCCCACAAAAGCCTCGTTCATTGTTGAGAAAACCATCTCTGAAAGCAATCCCCCGTCGAGCCAGTTCGGACTTCTCTCGACCTACCCGGCCGGGAACTCCCTCCCACTTTCTTCAATCAACTTACCCAACAACGCCAAGTCTGGTGCATTCACTCAGTTCATTTCAATTCATACCCACGCTCAGCCAGAAGTTAGAGGAAATCTAATTTATACATGTGACTCGAACTTGCCGGTCGAGGAAGTAACGCCCACTGGCATTCAATTCGGGTTGGACCATCCCGGCCTCGGGATGATATATACCGAATGCTCATATGCAGCTAGCAACATTCTCTAATCAACGTCCACAGTCAATTCAGTTCCTCATGCTCTAATTAGTTCCTCATGATTCGTGGCTTCGAGGTTTGATTCTCGTGCTTAGGTTCAGTTTGCTTCAGTTCGGTTCGCTTCTGTTTGGTTCACTGTTTGCGCTCCAGCTCTACTTCCGATCCCCGCTGGTGGTCCGCTTCCGTCCTCATATTCTTTCGTTCGATAGTTGGTTTGAAAAGCTTTCATTATCTCAAATGAGTCATCTATGAGTTGGTTTGAAGGCTTGGCCTTCAGATGGTGAAGCGCTGTGCCGAGTTTAAACCCTGCCGAGGATGCATTATGACAGATTTTTTACACTATACTGGGTGCAAATTCTTTTTTTTCTTTTTTCTTTTTTGAGTCAAATGGCGAGAATTCCATTGCAAGAAAAAGAATTCACACCGTTGCAGAACCGAGCAAGGCGAACCTGACTGGCGAGATTTTTACTGGGTGCAAATTTTGATTCGAAGAAAATTCATATGTGGAAACTCCAATTTGGAGGAAACAAAATCATACATTTCGGAACTCAGATAATGAAACCATCGACCTCTGGACAAACCCGCAAGAAGACGTTCTCTTGTGGAGCTCCAAGGACTTCCCGAAGTGTTTTTGACCTCTCAGGAGTACACATGTAGTGTTATGTGCGGACCAGGAAATGCATATAAATATACATTTATTATGGCCACAACAAATCTTGTACAAACATAGCACAGAACTCTTTTTATTTCCTCTAACTGCACTCTCGTTTTATGAGAACTAATATGACTTCTCTCTAAAGTTGACGTTACTCAAGCTGGAGGTAGTAACAATACGCAAAATGTTCAATCTAAATTTAGCGGCTTCCGAAATGACCTATATTACAACTCTCCTCAATACGTGCACAATTATGTTACAAAGGATTTCAATATCATGCCAAAATCTGTTGTCTACCGGACTACGTAGGCACAAGGCTCTCATATTCTCGCGACCCATTCAATGCTTTGCCAACAAACACCGCAGGCACAGCCACAGACACAGCCGCAGCCAGGACTAGAAACAAGGACCCTCCCAATGCAGCTTCCGCGCACCAGCGCAGCGTTCTCCAGTGTCTTGTCACCATTCGAAAGGGAGAGAATCGGCGCAGACCTTGATCACCCTGGTTCTGCATTTCCTTCGCAGGTGGACTGCCAGATTCTCCCGCAGCATCTTGATATCGTCCAGTAGCGTTGCTTTCACAATGTTGACACGCACAATTGGGGCATACTTTGTCTTGAATCATTTCGTCTTTGTGGAGTAGATTCGATATTCCGTTGGCACATGGATATATATGATCTATATCATTGGCCTGCTCAGGTTTACGAGTCCGACCGCTAGGATCATCGAAAGACCGCCTAGATTTAGGTTCTGATATGATCATGTGAATCTCTCGAGGGCTACTATCTACGGAGCCCACCTTGCGAAGTCTTGGAAAGTCCTCTCCCTGGCTCCGATGGTCCATATCCTCGTCAGAGCTGTCAGATGGATACGATTCTTCGGATGCCATTGGGTTGTCACGCACACTCCATCCTGCCTCGCTTGACGTTTCAGCATCCAATTCGGTTGCATCTGCATTTATTGACCGTACTAGATCATCCTGAGAGAGCTTCATGTCTTGTTCAAGCAAACTTCCTCTCGTGGACTCCGGATTGGAGAGACTAGACAAGGAGCGCACAAGCCGTGTCGGTGGAACGAATGAGAAATGATCGCCTCCCTTTGACGTCCCGTTTTTGGCCACCAGTCCAGCTACTGGGGAGCTTTGAGCACGGATTAATATGCCTGATGTGAAAATCTCGCGTTTCTCGTCTTCGATATCTGCATTAGTAGTGTCACGGCCATTTCCTCTCTCGATTCTCGCACCACCATCGTTTGACAGTCCTGTCTGTGAACTGATGCCCCCAAGCTTTAACCTAGGCAAGCTTAGCCTCGGCTGCCGGGCATTCTCAAACCCACCAAGTAGTACGTCGGTGCCCACATTCTTTGAATCTTGGTTCTTGTTCCGCTTTTGACCTTCAACGCCTGGCATGACAAGTTCAGAGGGCAGGAGAGCTTTAAATGCACCCGAAGGCAGAGAACCTCTCGGTAGCAAGTAATTTTCGGTGTACCCAGCTTCATCCTCTTCCGAATAGTTGCCGTTCACCTTCGTGCCTCGTGATCGACCACTCCCCTTCGCAATTATCACTGCACGAATAGCAAGGCACATGTCAAACATGAAACGAACACAGAATGTTTTACGCAATTCTGTGAGCTTGTAAACACCAAGATAGCCGACAACCATTTTGACACAGAGCTCGACTATCATAACAATCCCTCTGAATTTGACAATGCACAAATTCAATGTGCTAGACTTCGCTATGTACTAAGTGCCAGTAAACCTCTCCAAATTCCATAACCTGAAGGAACATACAACTGTAGATAAGCACCCCAGAATAATAAGTAAATATTTTAGATGTGTTCTCTAATGAGCAAGAGCTTGGGCAGAAATATAGATCGGGCTCATAACGCAAAGCATAACATGAATTGTGGGTGAATGGGGCCAGCTCTCACATCTTCGTGATGGTGATTCGCACTCTTCGACGGTCGTGGTAGAACTCGCAGGAGACGTGCCTGGGGTGCCACTAGATCGGGGAGAATAACGAGGAGGATAAACAGGTGCTCGCTTAGCCTTCGACCTGTTATTGTTTCGGGCAGAAGGAACCTGAACAGACTCGGAAGCTGAAGTAGAAGCGGGTGAGTAAGAGAAACCACGTGATTGCTGAGATGTTGGACTCGCCGCCCTCAGATTTGGACTCCCAACCCTCGAAGTATTAGTACCGGCTCTGATGGGACTCATGGGAGCTCTCGGACTAGTACCCCGCTTCGGAACAGGGGATGGAGAGTCAGCCCTCGGACTAGTACCCCTCGGACTAGTACCTCTCGGACTCGTTCCCCGATTCTCGTCGCTCGACCAAGGACTTCTATCGTTGCGCTCTGAGGACTTCCGAACGGGACTCGGTGACTTGTGGGTTGCACTTCCGGAAGCCAACATCTTCGCTGTGTGAAGAGCCTCACTCACGGCTGCTCTTACGTGGGGCATCTTGTCGAGGCGGCAACTATCCAGCGCCTGCAATATTTCAAAGACGTTTGGTCAATAAGACGAGAGGAAGATGAGGGAACCCTAAAGCTTTCAACTCAGAATCAAATTACACGAAGAATTCCAGAATGTTCACGTACATGTAAGGCAGCATGGAGTTCCGTTTCCAGTGTCTCCTTGTCAAGAATGGTAAGCACCGATTGAAGAAGCTTGGCGGCAGCTTTGCGGAGCTGCCACGAGTTGGACGTGACCTTCAAAACGTCCTCACCAGCTCTCAGTAAGGTCCCACCATAGATGATGAGGACGTCCGGGTTTGTTGATGCGAGAATGCAGGCGAGTTGCATGTGGGCTGCTGTGCGTGTTGGTTTTTCACTGAGGGCTACGGTAGTGCGTTGGCATATTTCGTGGACGATCTCGTCGTGGGCATACTTCCAATGCTCTGTTTCAACTAGTGCGTGAATGCAGGTAGCTGCATTCGCTGCCACGGGCTCCAACTTCCCTGCAAGAGCGTCTATGAGCGGGGCACAAATCTCCTGCATTACCTTCTCCGCATCTTGTTGGAAAGTATTGGAGTCGATGCCGTACCGGGCTAGGGCTGCCGTGACCCTTGCAGAAGCAAGTTGCAATTGAGGGAAGCTTCCGCTTGCAGATGAGGAGCGTACCAGAGAGCCCATCACTTTTGAAATATGGGGGACGACAAGCTTTCCATGTACTCTTGCCACGTCCTCGTACAAGGAGATGGCGTAGGATCGCGTTCCTTCGAACTCCCGCGAGTCTGCAATCTGTACAAAAGAAAAAAATTCGCTAAGAAGAGATGAGTGAAGCAGTCACAGAAAGACCCTGACTCAATTTGTTCAAAAATCATGCTGAAACATTCTACCCTATTGCGTTATGACGATTCCTTCGACTATGGATTTACAGACTGCGGAAGAACGATTTTGGTTGAAAAATGTGGCAGGAAACAAAACCTCAAGAATTCCAAAAGGGATGTCGCCAAAATCTCAACAGAGCCAACACGAGTCGGCACGGTAGTTACATTCATACGCTCTTACATGGCTGTCTAATGAAGACAAGCATGCAAAAATAAGTTTGAGCTCCTACGGAATCAGAGAATTAAGAAAATTTACCTGTGAAATGAACCGGGGCAAGGTAGACGCATCCAGCTGCTCCACAAGTAGCTTCAGGGACTTTATCGCAGCACGCCGGGTGTCACCATCCGAGTCAAGCTTCGCCAAGTCCTGCTTCACCAAGGAGCTCAAATACCGAGAGCTATCTTCCTCTCTCATCTTCTCAGTCAACCTAAATTTCTGAGCTTCAAGCCCTGCGAGAGTGGAGAGATGGTCACCACAGATTCCCCTCATAATAATTCCACATTCACGCTTAAGCCCGGAGTCCTTCAACGAGAGCTAGTGATCATGGAACTTCGCACTTCCAGGTGTCCCCTGTCTGTGACTGGAAAAAGCATTCCAGCATCGTCGAAATAACGAAGATATGTATAGCTGCCTCAAAACTAGGTCTCTCAAAACCTTGGTCAGCACGTCAGCGCTCTCCGAAGTTTCTGGCCTTGACTTGCTGATCCCTGAAGCTGAAAATGCTCCAAATGACGCACTCCAACAGAACCTCAAATTTTCACGAATGGAATCAAAAGTGTTGCAGCAGCTCTCCTACCAGAAGCTACATCAAGAAATTTCCAATACAATTTTTTTGTGAATTCATGCGCAGAAATGCACAATTTTAGGACCAGTGGGTGAATTTACAACATAAATCTTGCGATGAACATGAACTCCTTCCTTCTTCAAAATGATAGGTAACTTATGTCCTGCGGATTCTGTAAACACTCAAAACTACAAACGCTCCCGAATTAATCGGAAACTCCGTTTCCTCCAGCAAGAAAGAAGTCAGAAAGAAGCTACAAAACCCGACACAAATGGGAAAATGTGTGTGTCTCCTCCTACAAACTCGGACACTCCACAACAACAATTAATAATCCCTCTCTCACTAGCGCGCTCCTATCCCGAAATGTCTCAATCCTTAGCTAATTGCGGGAACGGGAAACGAGAATCACGGCCACAGCTGATAACGCACGAACGATCAACACTTCTATTTTGTTTTTGTTTTGTTTCTTTTTTTTTCTTTTTTTTTGTTTGAAACATCAAACCGCAACGGTGTAGAAATACACCTTTATGAAATCAAACACAGAGCATCCTAACGGCAACCTCCATATTGACAAGAAAACAGAGAGCGACGTCAGGGCCTGGCAGGGCGACTGCGACTGACAGACTGACTGACGACCTGTCGGCGCCTCTTCACCTCCTTCACGCAACTCCTTCAAATCTTAACCGAATGGATCCGTGAAACGAAAATGGAGGTTGCCGAGGTCGGAGAGACATCAATCGGCGATGGGAAGGGTCCCCTGACGGTCGCCGGCAATGGCTCTCTTGCTTGGTGCCACCATCTCCCGCTACGGTAGCATGCAAAAGAGGAAGCAAATCGTCTGCAGCGCCACACAAGAAAAAGCAGCATCGTCACGAGAACGGAGCTGTTGCTTGCAACTCAGGAGCGGAACCACGCGACGCGCCGTATTTCGATTCTCGTACGTACAATGCGTCGTATGCAGTGGACGTTGAAACCGTATGATACTTCCCTTGTGGAGTTCTGTTCATCTAAAAGTGGGACGTTTTCCTTTATCATCCGAGGAATCTAGGACCATGCTGATTGTTGTCTAAAAGGAAAAATTGTAACAAAGGGAAAGAGGATATGTACTAAGAGCATCCACACCCATGCCCTCAAAGAATTGGACGCACTCAAAAACTAGATGAATGCTACTAGTATGACACATCCAAAAAGTCACTTGGCCTTCAATCATAATGTGTTAAACAATGATCTTTGAGATAGATAGACAGATAGGAACTTTGGTCCTCTTTTTCTTTCTTTTTTGAAAAAGTGAAACCAATCCATTAAAGTGCGAGAAAAAAAGGAAAAAGAACAATCAGTCAGGGTCCTAAATAAGGGGCGGTAGGCAAGTGAGACGTTGGTTAAGAAAATACTACTAGTGCAAAAAATCTCATTAATACACCAAATAGCCAAGAACTCCTGTCAAGGCTAGTTGTTTCTTTTCTCCGCATTCGTGAAAATACTTGAGGTCCGCGTTCTTATGTGCCATTCCCGCATAAATGTTATGCCTCCAAGCAAAAACTTTGGTCCTCTTTCAAAGCCAACATGAAGAAAGTGTATATTTGACCCACCTAGGCTACAATGTCCACCGAATTTAACTTTAGTTGAATATATTCCACATTCTACTTGTAATTAATCTATTGATTGTTTGATGTACACTTTTTGTGTTTGAGGGTAAAAAACTATAAATTCAAAGGCTCCTCAAATGAATAATTTTAGCATGTGAATTTTAGCATGTAAAGGAGTTTCCAATCATTATTGTCATTATAGTCATTATAGTCACTTGTGATTGGGCAATTGTTTAGTGGTTGATATGAAAGGCACATCATTATGTATTTTGCCAATTCAATAGTTTGCATTAACCCTTAAAGGATTTAGGGCATAGTAGATACGTTGCCGTATATTTGACATTTTTCGTACATAGAAAGTTCCAAATTGAGATCCCAATAGCTTTTAAGACCATGTTGACATGAATTTTAACTTCACTTTTGATATGAAACTCATAGGAAGTGTAGAACCATTCCAAATACAATGAAATACGGCTGTATAATACTGGCCGGAATGGCCAATCTGGACCTTTAAGGGTTAACAGATAAATAAAGTTATACACATCATTTTCAAGTTACACATACAATTGAACCTCTCATAACGCAAATTCCATATTTGCAAATGATGTTGGTATTGTCATTATTGTCATCGGAAAAATAACTTGAATGATTTTAATTTAACTTGAATGATTTTAATGTAACATGAAGGGGTGGTATCACCAAGCAAAGCTCTTCACATAAAGAATTGGATGGAAATCATCCACGCACCAATTGGAGTTAAACAGTCGACTTCAGTCATAAGCCAATTTTTGGTCGTGGCGACATTTAGGGGTTTATGCTCAATCCACATAATTGAATGTAAGAATATCTATCAAATTTTGGAGGGTTGTGCACAGCATCTTGCAATGACATGGTGCAACTTGATTGATTGTAGAATTGGCATAAATTGCATTGTTCCTAGCAATTGTTTCCAGAAAGGCATTGGGTGATGAGCTCCTCAAAACTACCAACTACAAAGACAAGTCAGTGTATGTGGTCCCTTGGGGTCCATATTGGAATATGGTTGTACATTATGACACCACTTATCTTGCTGTACACGGTGAGCACTCCTTGTGGACACTCTGTGTTCGAGGAAATCACCATGCTTAGAAATAAGATCATAGCATTTTTTGAACTGAGAGAACTAACTCCGACATTTATTTGACACATATTTGTGTGCCAATTTACATTATCAGAGCTTTTTCATTGAAATTCTCGCATTCCGACATTTATTTGACAGTCACTCGTTTGTGTGCCAATATACATCAAGAGCCTATTTATTGAAAGTCTCACATTCCTACCCTTCGAACAATTAGACTTACTAGAGTGACACTAAAACTGTATACCACTATTAAAGAATAGACTCTATATTGTTCAATACCTATGCTAACATCAGTAGAAACAGGGGCATCATTCTCATGTGAAAATGGTATGAAACTCAAATTCATGCCCATTAGTTATGATTTTAATGGACCTTAACATTAAAATCACACCAAATCTATGGTTGCAAGAGTTAACAATGGAATGATGGCATGATTTTTGTGTTAAAATGACACAAATCATCCAAATAATTAATGATTAACTCCTTTGTGTCAAAAAAGAAGAAGAAAGTAATTAGTGCTTGTTAGTGCAACATGAACCTCATATTACAAAGTGCATAAGCTTTGCATGAGATCCATGTTAGAATGATGCTACATGATTTTCACATGAAAACCGCACTACATTTATATGCTCCATGAAGGTAGAAACATCCAATTCCATCCTTACTCCCAATCTTACCTTGTAGACTTGCTTAGAAAATATCCTATAAAGTGCTTTTCAATTGTCCCCAAACTTAACTGTCATTGGTTGAATTTGGATTTTATAAAGATTGGTTATATGACAAGTCTATAGGACGATTTAACTAGTCTAAGGGCCGCTTCACACTATGGCCGTCCAAGTCGAGAGGCCGTGGGATTGAGAGTCCAAACTTTGTTGAGAGTCCAAAGAAATCTACTGAAAATAGGTATAAAATATAGTTTTCATTTTTTATGAAAAGAAATCGACGGCCTCTCGACCATAGTTTGGGTCTTGCAATTTAATTTAGGACCCAAACTTCCTCTCGAGAGGCCGTCACCTTGGTCAAAAAGTGTTGCCATGTAAGCATTTTGAAGGTCCACGGCCTTTGGACTTTGGCCTCTAGTGTGAAGGGTCGAGAGGCCGAAACCATGGTTTCTTGCAATTTGATTGGTGGAAACCGACGGCCTCTCGACCTTTGGCCATAGTGTGAAGCGGCCCTAAACCACTTCCACTTTGAAAATACATAGTTTATCTACAAATTTTTAATATTTTTTTTCGTTGTAAAATCATTGTCACTTGTGTCAAATAAATAACAATCATCATTTTCAACTGCTAATCATATAAAAGTATTCTACCTTGAAACAAGTGCCACCAAGTATGTTGAATTGCTTATTTTGACGATTTTAGGTATTTTTACCTTATCATAAAGAAACCTGGACGGAGGCAGAAAGTGCCGTGTGAACAGAATTCAAGTTGTATGAAAACATTTTCCACACTCTTGTCCCACATTGTGTCCCATTGGCTCATTGTGCTCAACTTGATTACTGTGACTTGGACCTCACACCAGCTACACAGTCAAAGAACAAACGGAACATAGCCCTCAAACGCTTTGGAAGGCAAATTAATATTCATGTTGCCAAGTGCCAACTTGGATTTTGTTTGTCAGCCAATAGATAAGTTACACGATATCTGAATGACCCAAACTAAATTAGGCAGATAGACTAAATTAGGCAGATGAACCCACTTTGGGAGGTGCAACTCTTTTTAGTTGGACCCACTAGAGCCGCCATGAGCTGGATATTGGCACTTTTCTACAGCATATTGGTCTATCATTACCTCCAGAAAGTATTATAAGATTTCTACAGTCCCCTACCCTAGAGTCCATCACCTCCAGCAGAAAATCATTTACATTGAAAATGTTGTACCAATTGTTTACAAAAAAATTCCTAAAATTATTTAAAGAATAAGGCCCTCTTTACACTAGAGGCGAGAAGCCGTGGAAAACCTCACAAGGACCATGGCTCATCCTTGAGAAGACAATCTTTGAATTTGAAGGCCTTTGGATACAGTGAAAACTAAGATGGGGCCACAAAATAAAGTGCCGATTTTTAAAAATAAATTTCTTACATATTTCTTAAAACACAAAAAATGATTGTTTGTGAGAATTTTGGCCAAACGCCCCCCCCCCCCCCCCCCCCCCGGGATTTTGTGTTAGACCCACATCTTGAGGTGGGCTTAACCCAAAGTCCGGAGGCCTTGAAAAAAATGCACCTTCGTTGCTATGAAGGACAAAAGTGTTGTCCATGTCATTTTCTCCTCCTTCCTTCTCTTGGACTGAAAATTTGAGGTGTATCATTAGGAGAAAGTTGGGGTCACTAAGGGGCCTTTGCCTTTGGCACGTGCTAAAAATTTGAGGCAAAACCGTGCACTTTACACGCTGGCAGCAATAGTGTCACCGTTTGTGTCAGCAGTGCAGTTCCAAGGGTCAAGCGAATCGGCGCTGCCAGCATTGCGGCTTCCGATGCTGTCAGCGGGCAACGACCTGCACCAATGGGTTATCATAGAGAGGGGTAATTGGGGAGCCGGTTCACCTAACACGGGTTGTCTTACATGGCCCCTTTGGGACCCAAAATTTCTCCTAATGAGTGACGTTCTTTGATCTTCTTGGTTTCTAAGCCTCCCATTAGCTGAAATTTCTCTCTTCACAGCTTCTCGTCTCTAGTGTAAAGAGGCCCTAAGGATTGGATATGTTGAAAATTCAAATTTTTAAAAATTTAGAAATTAAAATTTCTAACTTTCTAGAAAATTCATATATTTTAAAGATTTTTTTTATCGGCTAAAAATCATAGGATGCACCCAACGAATGTATACAACAAACATTAACCCCTAACTGCCCAACCATGCATATTTTGCTTGATGTACAAATTTCATCCGCAATTTCTCATCCGTCATGCACTTTTTGTAGTGTGATTTTTTTACTGATTTTTTTATGGGAAGTTAGCATCATGTACGTGTGATCCGATCGAAAAGGAAACAATTTTTGAAAAAATTATGCCTCATTTCTTGTTGCAGTGTTTCACCCAAAAGTTTGAAGATTTTAGTCTACAAGTGTTATTGAAAAAATAAACTCATAAAATCAAGCATCCAAAAAATCTCCAAACATCACTACACATAGAATACTATATTATAAGCCATCACAACAAATTTCATCCCCATACTGTCAATATCGTAATCAAATTACAAAATAATTTTTTATTTTATGTTTCAAAAATTATAGAAAAATATTAGTGATAGCAATCAAAGATCTAACCGTATTGATTGAATCTAAATTTCAAAATGTATAACTTTTGTTTGTACATCAAGTTTCAAATATTCATGTTAGTTTCATTTTATAACGCATCTTTGCAAAACTGCCCAAATTGGACATAGGTGAGGACGTTTAGGGGTTAATAACAAACCTCGCTATTCATGCCTTTGAGGTATAGGTAAACGAATTACTTCCAATGGATTCTTTATTCACAATGGTATTTAACCCCTAAATGTTCATAGCCCTCTCCAAATTTTAATAATTGCAAAGATGCATTATAAAATGCAATTAAGAGGGATATTTTGAACTTGATGTACGAATAAAATTTATACATGATAGTTTTAGATTCTAATAGCAAAAATTTATGATTGCAATCACAAATATTTTTGTATAAAATTTGAAACTTAAAATTTAAAATTCTTTTGCAATTCAATCACGAATAAGATATTGACAACATGTGGATGAAATTTGCTCTGGTGGGTTGAAATATAATGCTCTAAGTGTAGTGATTTTAGGAGATTTGTTGGTTGTTTAATTTTATAAGTTGAGTTTTTCGAGTGCACTTTTGAACCATTTTTAACTAAGATCTTAGAATGTTTTGGTGAATCATTGCAAAATGAAATGAGGCATAAAAATTTCATAAATAATCCCTTTTCTAATCGGTTCTCACATGCATAAAGTTAACTTCCTACAAAATTTACAATAAAAGATCCACACTACAAGAAGTGCATGATGGATGAGAAAACGTGAATGAAATTTGTACAATTTTCAAAAAATGAACGTATGGGTAGTTAAGGATTAAACAACTACTAAATTTATTATTAGGTATGCAACATCAGTATTATAATCGGTTTTCTCAATGTACTATGACATGTGGAAATTGTCCAAAAAAACTGTATGCAGAACGTAAAAGAAATTATACAAAAATGTGCATTTATAGAATGTACAATGAAAAAGGGTTGAGTGGACAATAGAGTGAACACACTTACACCACTAGTAGAAAAGGTGGCACTGTAGAGGAAGATGCCCAGGTAAATAGTGCCCAATTCCACGCATGCATAATGATTTTTGCTTGGACATCTCCATGGAGAGCGCCACCTTTTCTACTAATGCACACCCATACTTTCTTCCATAATTGCACCAACCTTTGGGTCAGAATTATTACCATTAACACCTAAACATCCCAACGTTCAGAAACTGGATCACGAACAAATTCAAAGCCTTGTAACTTTCTCACATAATCTCGGATGACTTTCATCCAAGTCATCTTTGCAAGCCTATTAGGTTCTCTACCAATTAAAGTAAATCTCTTGTGATGGGGAGATGTTGATAATATTGGAGAGGCCTCCAAATGCAAATATGTTAAACTTGTGGGGTAAATTTTATGCTTCCAATGGACCTCTCATGTACACCTCATGTACATTTGAGCCATGATTATATTTATTTTTGAAGCTAGCATCTACTTTTGTTCAAAAGGTTGGTATGTTTAGGGGTTAATATTCTTCTTGAACCTCCTTCTTCAGATACTGTATAGTACTAAGGTAGGAGCACCTAAAACCAACATTGAGCCTAATCGCAACAAAATTTAACTTCCAAAATCATTTTAGAACGTAAATTTAGGTAGATCATAAATAGCTTATCATTTTGGTCAACATACAATAAAGACTCTATGATGTGCTTAGATTTGCATTTTAAATTGATTGCATGCTTTTAATTCTGCCGCAATTAGGTACAATGTTGGTTTTAGATGCTCCTCCCTTATTGAAGATAAATGCAATGCAACCCAAAGGTTGAAATCTTGCAATGAGTTGGGATTGGGACTTGTGTAATTGGGACATAGGCCTACATACAGTTCGTAGTGTGAACGGCTCCTTATTATACCGAATGTGCTACAGGACCGTATCTGATATGGATACGGTTCAGAAAGAGCAAAGGTCTCCAATAATACAAAGATACTGCAAGCGGAGATACTATTGGCTGTGGTGGTTTATTTCTTCCCAGCTGTTACTGATGAGTGATGACTCATCTGGATTTGAATATAAACTGGTCTAGGTTTGAAACGGCTACAACAGGTTTGGTCCAGTTGTAGCATCAAATAGGATCTTAGGGCCGCTTCACACTATGGCTGTCCAAGTCGAGAGGGTGTGGGATTGAGAGTCCAAACTTTGTTGAGAGTTCAAAGAAATCTACTGACAATAGGCAATAACATATAGTTTTCATTTTTTATGAAAAGAAATCGACGGCCTCTCGACCATAGTTTGGGTCTTGCAATTTAATTTAGGACCCAAACTTCCTCTCGAGAGGCCGTCACCTTGGTCAAAAAGTGTTGCCATGTAAGCATTTTGAAGGTCCACGGCCTTTGGACTCCGGCCTCTAGTGTGAAGGGTCGAGAGGCCAAAACCATGGTTTCTTGCAATTTGATTGGTGGAAATCGACGGCCTCTTGACCTTCGGCCATAGTGTGAAGCGGCCCTTAGACCCAAGTTCCATGGGATTGAGAAGTTGTCCATGGAAGTAGGCAAATAGGAGGGATATATCATTCTTGAGCCCTTGTTGGAACATGCATTTTATATTGTAGTAGCACAATAGAGAAATTACTGATAAAATAATTCAACTCTCCAACCCTTTTTGTTTGGCCTAATTGAAGTTAGAGAAAATTCTTTGCAATTCTTCCAATCTCCTGACAGATACTTGAGATTTGAATGTAAACAATAGAGGGGTTGAAGAATGTTATAGAAAAGGGGAACTAGGGTTTGTCTCATACCCGACCATGAAGTTGTGTACATTTCATGAACTTTCTTGAGGTGAAATGTGAACAAATTTGATTGGTTGGAAAAAACTTATGATGAAGTCTTGGGCTTAACCTTTAACCCCTAAAGGACCATGCTCATTCCTAAAATTTTATCACTTTCTCGTGATGCTTTCAGAAAGGCAATTGTATCTCTTGATTGGTATTCATGTAGAAAACTTCACCGTTGAAGTTCATAAAGGACTTAGTCATGAGACTGTACATTAATTTTCAGAACAATCTACCGTATATATTACATAATTATAAGGTTTTATCATAAGTTGATTTTTGAAAATTTTGAATAAAACCAACAGGTCATTCATTGCAAACTTTCTCATAAATTTAGAAACCATGATTAGGGTTTGAAAGTTTAGGAGCATACAAAGATGTACTATATCTAGGTGCCCACAAAAAAATGGCGTTCTAAAACTAAATACAACAACAATGATTGATTCTCAAAGATTTATATTTGGGTGAGGTGACTTGTTGGTGACTCGTTGAGCCGGTGTTTGTGATCGTTATTAATTTTTACATTGCAATTTTTTTTAAAGAATTCAAATATATATTTGGAATATTCCAAAATATTCCAAAACAATATAAAATATGTAGAAAAGATTCCAATTATTTTGAAAAGATTCTGTTTAAAATATATTTAAACATTTTCCGTAATTATTTTATAGTGTTAATAATGCAGTATTGGAAAATATTTTACATACTGGACACTTCTTTTTTTTTTACAAATGTGACGTCCAAGTGTGAAAACGCCCTCGAAGTCATCAACTGCCCTAACTACTATGTCTCAGGTTCACCTACGTTGACGTTTTAGTTTTTTCCCAATGAATCAATCAACGTAATTGCAAATCTTGAAGTTTTTTTGTGTTCTTGAAACGAACATTTTCAATTCTCTAGTTAACATTGAGTCAAAATTATGAAATCCAAACAAATTATTCAAGTAATAAAATTATTCGTGGACACAATGTGTCCTCTTGGTCCTTTAGGGGTTAAAGGGCTGATGGGGATAGTACATATGTTGGCGTATATTTAGTATTTTCTGTAAATAGAAAGTTCCAAATTGAGATTGGAATAGCTCATTAGAATCATGTCAATGTGAATTCAAACTTCACTTTTGATCTTAAACCCATAGGAGGTGTGGAACCATGCCAAATACAATGAAACATTGGTGTATAATACCGGTCGGAAAGGGCTTTCTAGACCTTTATGGGTTAACCTCAAAAACACTCCAATGCTGCCATTTTTTACTCCTCCATACAAATATTTAAAAAAAAAAAAATGTTTTTTGAACTTCTAACTATAAGGTATTTTCCTAAACTACTTGATAAACATTCACAACAAATCTTGTTGAATTTGACTGCACGGATTGCTAGAAAATTGTGTTTGATGGAAAAAAACACCAAAAAAAAACACTTGCCCGAAAATTACAGATGCATTTGACCATGGCTACATCAAAAAACTTCACTACCAAAACTTGTAACACTTCACCTTCACATTCTATATGATGTTCCTGAGGGTATTGGCAAACCATTTGGAGGAGAGATGAGTTGCTGAAACGTGATCACTGAGTAGCGAAGAGTATGTGTAGCAAGTTTTTGTATGCCTTAGTGAGATCTGCGCTGTCCCCCACCCACACATCACTCATGACTCGCCAAGCGGTGTGTAAAAAAAAGATGATCAGCATTTGCAGCCTGTAATGGGTGATGGCATGATATGGATACCCCTCTCCAAAAAAAGTGTGATTTTTGAAAAATATCTTTTTAGTAAGGAAAAAACATTGGAAAATTACAGAAATTAGAGGGTGTTGTAGACACCATGGCTACAACTATACCGTAGTAGGAAGGTAGGGTCGGCAGAAAATAATTCCCCAAAAAAATGCCGAAAAAATAAATAAATTTATCAAGTATTTTGTCGAAATCAACAAAAATGAAGTCAACAAAAATTGTAGACAAAAAACAAAGGAAAACGTGTAGCCGCTAGTAAAATTCAATGTTAGTTATTAATAGCCGATTTTTTAATAATTATTTTTGAAAGTGCCGACCCCTACTTTTCAAACTTTAATTAATTATTCGACATGAAAGTGCCGACCCTGCCTTCCTACTACGGTATACTTGATGTTAAAGACGGAATTTTTAGCACACATAAAATGAGTTAGACATAAGTCACACTATGTGAAACGCATAAAAGTGGTACCCATATCAAGCCATTCCTCTAATGTGGACTTTTTTTTCCCCTCTACTGCAACACTGCTTCTTTCCTCTATTGCAATACTGATCCCCAAGCTGCGGAATCTCCAACCAGATCACGATAAGCCCGAAAAATCTCCGAAATGCGGGCGCTATAAGTAAATTGCAGCCCCGCGACGATGCGGAGTCTGGAGACACAGATGGCAAGGTTGGATTGTCGATGGAGGATTTGAAGGCCATGGTGGCTTCAAAATTTCTACAAGGCCATGTTAACCCTTTAGCGCGCCGGCGTCCAGAATCTGGATGCCGGATGAATTTGAGCAGCTCGATTTCTGTAGGTACCAGATGTTTTTCATCCATTTTTTTTTCCCATTCTTGTGCTAGTTGAATACCATTTGTACGGTATGGATCTTCCAAATAAGATAATGTGAATTTTTGAAATATTACAAAAGTGATTAATGTCAAGTTTCAATCTTAGTTCAAAAAGAACGACCTTAAATATGATTTTCCATAGTAAGTAGAATCAAATAATGGAAACCATACCATCTCGTAGTGCATGTCATTCTAATTTCATTACAATATTTTTAATTTTTTTTGTGTTAATTTTGGATTTTTAATTGAATTTCAAGAGAAAACCTTGCAAAATTACTTTAAAAATATTAATAATAAATATGATGAATCCAACCGTACGGATGTTATCTACACATTGACATTTGCAACTTTGTTTTGTACATCAACTCCATTTCCGTTTTTCATCAACCATTTTATAACAAATCTTTGAAAACAGTGTTGAATCGGGACGTTAAAGGGTTAAAGGGCTTGAAGAGTCCCTTTAACGCGGTAGGGTGGAAATGCTGTAAGTTAGGTAGAGACTCCTTCCTAAGAGCATCCGCACCGGGACTCGCGATATGGGGCCGCGATCGCTGTTGGCTCAACGTCCCTCACCGGAACTCTGGGAACGGTTGGCAGCTGCGTAGCCTCGTCAAATTCTACTCGCCATTGTTCAGAGTCCTCGAAGTTCTTGAGCGCGCCCCTTCTGCGGAGATTTTGTCTATTTGAGGTTTCGTGGACCCACCGTGGCCCAAACGCGCTGGACAGGAGAGCCGGATTTAGCCTGCCGGCAGTTCGCCCAGGAATCTCCGCCCTGATTTCCCTCGATCCTCAGCCTTTTGGCGAGTGCGGGTGAGGCAAGGATTTTTTGACGAGTGGACTGATCACTGTACAGCCCTCAAAAGACCATGTAGCGCGCTCATTGTGGCGAGTCCCGGTGCGGATGCTCTAAGATCTTTCGCTAGTGAGCATGCCTGCGCGACTAGAAAAGCTGGAGAACTAGGGCTACGCGGATTTTACTACTTTATTAAATTGTCGGGAATTCAGATCTGTTTGTGCAATATACACCTCCATCCAGATGCAGGTAGCAACGTCCAGATAAGTTACTTGGAATATGTAACCATGTGGTGGCCGGTGCTGCTGCGGCAGTGAGCGTGCTTGGTGGTCCAGGGACGTCTGTGCCGATTAGCAAGGTGAGGACTCATTTTCTGCCGCTTGTTAAATTCACTTTCTTAATTAGAGCCCTGCTGATCGAAGCACCATCATGTTGCAGCTTGGGTACTAGGCTTGATTAGTTTCAATCTGGATAATTTCCATAAATTCGCACTCGTGCCCAGCTGCTTGATGCACAGGAAGTTTAAAGCGGATTCCCTGTGACGTTTTCCCTACATACACAGGGAATTTGTAAAAAGTCGCACAATTGCAGAGGGGAAGAACAAAGACACACAGGGACAACTGAGACACCATAGGAAAATTGAGACACAGGGAACACTCAGTTTTTCCATGTGCATGTCTCCATTTTCCCTGTGTGTCTCAATATTCCCTGTGTGTCTTTGTTCTTTCCTGTGGACTCTTTACAAATTCCCTGTGTGTTTCATTACACAGGGAATACACACGGAAACACACAGGGAATCCACTTTAAGCTCCAGTCATGACTGTATGTATGGACATGTCTAGCGATGTTACACTTTTACTTGTTGATTTTGAATACTTAGTCTTGCATGCAAACCTGTGAAGATTGCCTCGTTTATTCATGTTACTTAATTTCTTAGAGTTTGTCCAGAAAATGAAGGATAGTACTGTCTATGGCTGCCAGTCCTGCATGGAGTAGTATTACTTCAATGCATTTCCAGGCTCAGACTCTTCAGTAGTTCAAGTCTAAACAGATCGATCAGAATCTGAGTTTTAGATGGAACCTCATGTTCGTGAAAATGGCGGATTTGAACAGTGAAATTGGCGCACTTTCAGTTGAAACCTCAAATCCATACCAGTCCTAATTTTTAGAGCTTTGGGCACAGTTGTGGCATCACAATTTTGGGTGCAGTTATGAAACATGTCATTGTAACAAATGTAAGAGCATATTCACCGGTCACTGTAACAAACGGCTCTTTATAAATCCTCTTCCACACTCTACCCTAGGATAATTTGTAGGGCCTGCTCAAAGCATTGTAGCAGTACCATAAATTAAGAATGTTGAATTCTTTTTTGGACTTTGTTAATTGTTATCCATAAAGTTTGTTTAGTGATGAAAGCCAAATGCAACCTTTGGCACAAGTTTGTATGAATCCGACAGTCTTACAAAAATGGCTCCTGTAACAGAGCCATTTTGATTTGTTTCTGAAAGTGAGATCTATTATGGACTTCGAAACATGACTCTCACGATAGTGAATTAGCTTGTGCTGCTTGGAATGAATGGCCCGTCTCCTTAAAGGGCAGAAACTTGCTAAACCCTGCGGTTTCAGTTTGTGTGCAGAAGGCAAAAGGCGAAAAAAAATTAAAAATAAAGGCAATAAATTTGGTGAGAATCTTGTGGTTGTGGTTGCAGATTATGGGATCGCCATCACATCTAAACTGCATCGCAGAGTCTTCCCTCACAACCCCTATTTTTGAATACCTGGTCCAGTAGTATTCTCACTCTTCTAGCTTAAAAAGTGGTGACTATCCTGTGTTATTATTCAGAAGGGAATTGTTGAACATTCAGAAATGAGGTAGAACTTAGCTTGGTGGTGATTGCAGTTACAAATGGTCTGGACACTGATGAATCTTTTGTTTGATGTAGGCTTGCAAGGCTCTTAACCCCTAAACGTCCCAGCGTCCAGAAACTGGATCACGAACGGATTCAAAGCCTTGTAACTTTCTCATACAATCTCGGATAACTTTCATCCAAGTCACCTTTGCAAGCCTATTAAATTCCCTACCAATTAGAGTAATTCTCTTGTGATAGGGAGTTATTGGTAATATTGGAGAGGCCTCCAAATGCAAGTATATCAAATTTGGTCAATAGATTTTATGTTTGCAATGGTCCTCTCATGTACACCTGGGCCATTGCTAATATCTATTTTTGAGGCTAGCATCTACTCGTGTTCAAAGGATTGGTACGTTTAGGGGTTAATATGTTGTTGTACATGAGCTTCAATGGTTTGAAATGATGCCCAAGTTATTGTGCTAATTATTGTACTGAATTGTTGCTAACTTGAACCAAGAAAGATTGGCTCCAGGCAGGGCTCCACCGTGTCCAGTGCATCTGCACTAGAAGAAAAGACACTAGTAGCAGACTTGTCGTTTTTCATTTCCCACTTTGTGGGAACAGTGAATAGTGGCTAAATGTGATACTAATATTTCTCTTTTCTTGTGACCAAAACCACTCACCAGCACTAACACAACTTATGTGCTTGGCGAGGTTTCATTCCTCTTTCATTTATAGTAAGTGAAAAACGACACATTTCCTACTAGTGAGAGGGACTTGTTCACTCAACCTGGAGTGGGATTCTGAATGAATTTGGTCACGTTTGAGTGAATTTTGTCACATCTGAGTGAACATGCTCAGTGTACAAGTCCCTCTTTTCTTCTACTGCTGTTACCAATCTGTGACAGCATGGACCGTATCGCTGCTTTTTGCTATTCATGGTCTGCTTATTCATCTTCCTCTTCAGCTCATGCATGCTCCGCCTTGACGTCAAACGACACTTACGTTTTGAGTCCAGTGGAAGGTAAGCCATTCCCCCCTCCCTTCCCTTCACCTTGTTAGCATGTTTCCGTATGAATCCTTTGTCCATCATCTTTTCCACTACTAATATTAAAAACTGTATTTTTTTCTCTTGGTCCCCATGTCTTCTTGGCTGTCTAGATTGTTTAAAATTGTAGAATTATTGATTCATGCACTTTTCACCAGTGTGGCAAGTCAAAATGGCCATAATTATCCGTTAAATGGCATGTTTCAGAGCGTGAAACTTTTTCACAAAATCATTACTACACCGGTTATTGCCATTACTGTGAGTCACAATAATTTCAGTATTCTCACTATAATTGTGGTATTAGAATAAAAGTGTGAGTCACGGTAATTAAGAGTATTTGAGAATTCAAGATTACAATAATGTACATTTGAGATGTATGTATTGAAATTGGTGTGAGGATTGGTGTAAAGTCTCACACTAATTCTGTGACTCACAATAATGACAACAATCAGTGTACCAGGATCATACAATGTGCTAGCAACGTAGGGAGTAGCTCAAGCAAAGTTACAACTAACATGTTAGAATTGTAATGTTTTTGTATATAGTTACAGACTCCTCTAATGTTGCTAACAAACGTAGCGTTCCTGAAGTGTATGATTCTAGTAATGAATTTCGACGTTCAAAGACATAACATTTCCATAGGAGTCTTGCAGAACACACCCATGCTTTTAAGTGACAAGATCATGTAATTATGCTTTGATCATGTCATGGGTGATAGCCAGGAGGTTTCTTCATCTCCGTAGCAAAGAATGAAGCTCTAAAATTATTGTTAATAGAATGTTATGTTTCCACAATTTTGTAAATAGGATATCCAAGTGCCAGGAGTTTAAAAACCTATCGTACAGCTTGTAAGGTACTATGGTAGTTCCACTGTGATAGCAATAGTACCTTATACACCATTTGTTCAAAATGAAGAACCTTGCTTGCGTTCCTTCACAGCCATGGTATGGTGTGAGATGCCTTCAAAAGAAAGAGGCAAATGGAAATTCACCATACGATGCCGTTTACATTGTTCACTTGTAAGTTATTTGATTAGTTATTTTCATGTTTAATCATGTTTAAAAACATAAGCAAAATAATATTCTATGTGATTTTCAAGAAGATACATCCATAGACAATTGAGATCATTGTATGCTTCTTCATGTGCAGTGTTATGTCAGGAAATGCAAACCTTTGAGGGACATTGGGGCGGGCTTCCATGTATGATCGGTTCCGGTGGAATCAGGAAAATGACGAGGATTGAGGTCCCAAACTTCACCAGAAGAGGGTGAGCGGAGAAGCAGGATATTGAGTTCCACTACTCCTTTCATTGGCTCCTTTCTTTGTTGCATCTAAGTTTAGGTGCATGGCTCAGAAGAAAGGTATGTTTGATTGGTAAGGGCTCTCTCTACCGTGCACATGGAAGTGCTTTGCAGATTTCGGTAGTGGTGAAGTCAGTGTTTACTGCTGGACCGACCCAAGCATGGAGGAGGTTCTTAGTGTCAGCATTTGGAAATCTTACAAATCTTGCATCTTTGTAAGTAATTTTATCCCATTTCAAAATTTAATTTTCTTTTCTTTGTTTCTACATTTGGTAAATTATTTTGACATGTTTCATTATATAGCATAATAGAGGAGTGCAATGGAGCACCCTTCTGGATCAAAAGAGAACTTTCACTTAGATTCAATTTTTTGAGTAATGAAGGAATGCCATTTATATTCCACAAATTGTGGGACTACTGTGACATTGCCATGTAAACAAAGTTTTTAGTTGTAATTAGATTGTGGTCCCATTGCAAAAGGGTGTTGACTCCCACTGCTCTATTATGCTATATGTTATTAGGACATATGTATATTTCAGTTAAATATAAATTGTGTGCTTTTTTCTATAGGGCTATAGAACAAGCTCCACATGTATTGGGATAATTCCTGACCTTAGCAAATCGCAAAGCTTCAATTCATTGTAAGTTATCATTCCTTCAAATTTACACCTATGATTTTATTTTTTTAATTTAATTTTTAATTTAATTTGTTTTTGAGTATAGAATAAATTTTGGTGTTAGATTAAGAAATTCAATGTTTAGAATCATTCATTTTTAAACAGTGGTAACAATGACATCAATGTATAATTTAAAAAAATGAAATCCTAGATTTTATTTTATTTACTTTAATTGTAGACCTATGCTAATAGGATCCTCGAGCTCCTTTAATCCAAGCTCATATATTGAACTTAGTGAAGTTAAATTTAGGTAGGACATTGATGTATTTTGTATCAATACTTAAATTCTCACATCCACAAGTTGTCACATCAACCTATGACATCAACTTCCATATGAGTTCAAGTTGTGACTTTCAACTATGTCACAATGATCATGAAGTGAGTAAATTGAGTACACAAGAGATAAAAACTTGAGAACTAAAGATTTGATTTCTTCATTAGGTAGAAAATTTTGCCAGCAAGACAAGGCTCTTTCTTTCACTTTTTTTCCCCTTACTCACATGTAAGTGATAGGTGATGTTCTCAATTGCCGATGTCGTCAGTTCAAGCATTATCAATCTCCAAAAGCTCCATCAACTTTCATTGACTTTACTGGCACATGAATAAGTTTGCTTTTTTGCACTCTAGCACCACAACAATGCAAACAATTGTACTATGCAACTCACTTTACGTCTTTAATTATGATCATGTGTGAATTCTACAATCAAAGAATTGTTGCTAATAAACTTTATACACAAAATTAGTAACAAATAGAAACGAACTTCAAATTATTGCCATTAATTAGAAGTCATTTTGGATAAGCTTTCTCTAAACCATCAATGAATTTAAATCCAAAACTCAAATCTATTAAATCTACGACATTGATAGATAGTGGTGCTCGTCCACTAAAGGCTTGAGAAGATTTCTACTAAAGAACTTGGGCCGTGAAACTTTGAAACTGGGAATTGCCTTTAGCTTTTTTTTTGGAGGATTTGCTCATCAAAAACTTTGCAATGTGGCACGAAGAGCTTTACGCTATAGCCAATAAGTGAGAGAGAATGAGCATTATATATGTAGCATTTCCCCAATAATAAATTAGGGTATGTTAAAGAGTTTTCAAAGGGTTTCAAAGCATAATTAGAACTTGTTAGGTGAACCAAAAGAAGGTGTTATTTAGAGAGGTGATAGTTGATGCCCGTTAGAGATGGGAGTGGAGTGTGTCTGATATACCTACAACACCCATTTCATTAAAAGTGCACATGCCCCTTTAAAATTGCACATTGTAAATTTTTTAGTAGGAGAGTGGATGAATAAAAAAGTCATAAACATGCAATGCCAAAACACTTGCCAAAAAATAATGTAATTCTTGAATAAATATTTTCTGCCTTTGAACACTCATATGTGTGAAGAACACTAAAAAGAGTTTAAAAATCTAAGTAAACTTCACTTTGCAAATCACAACATATGTATATTGCAACCAAACAAGCTAAAATACACCAAAATTTTCATTTAAATACATGGGTCTCACATTTAATTACATGGGAGGCTTAGGCGTATGCCTAACCCCCAATACTTGCAATTCACAAGAAAATAAAATACAGGAGGCTTTGGCATACACCTAACTCCGCAATACTTGTACATCTCAATATATATAGAGGAGGGTTAAACAAATGTCTATCCATTCAAGAGTTGCAAGTCGCAATGAAATAAAATATAGGAGGGTTAGGCATATGCCTAACCCCCAAACCTTGCAATTCATAGCAGAATAAAACGTGGGAGGTTTAAACATATGCCTAACCTCTCAATACTTGCATTTCAAATCAAAATAAAATATAGGAGGGTTAAACATATGCCTAACCCCCTAACAATTGCATATAGAAGCAAAACAAAATATGGAAGGATTAGACATGTACCTACCCTCTAACACTTGCAATTTACAACAAAATAAAATACAGGAGGGTTAGGCATGTGCCGAGGCATGTGCCTAACTACCCAACACTTGCAATTCACAACAAACTAAATATGAGAGGGTTAGGCATATGTCTAATTCTCCAACACTTGCATGAAAAACCAAACCTCTATCCAGCTGGGGTGGTATTGTTTTCTTATTCTATTCAGTGTGTCATGGATTTGCCAATGAATGGTTGAATGTCATTCCATTATTCAGCCAGCTAGCAAAGGTACAATATGATGAACCCAAGCTAGTTTCCATTTGGATTGATTGATTCTCTAAATCTGACAGACCACTCCAAAGATCCCATCCTCAAAACCCTAGGGCTTACTTGGGTCGTTCTAACATTCTAATGTCAAGCGCTGCGATCATTCTCGTCGAGTCTGAATGGGTCTTTGTCTTCGATCCACTTACTCGGTTCTCCACACAGTTGCTCACTACCACCGGAAAAGGAAAAAAATTGTTCAAAAAGGAGAAATCTGAGGAATGAGACGAGAAGGGAAAAGATGGGTGACATGGCTCCAAGTTTGAGGACCCTAACCCTAATTTTAACGAAACTTAAGGATGGACCGGGGTCAGTCTAGTCATGTCCGCTAGGTTTGAAAGGAACGGAAGATGCATTGTTGAGACGGAGAAAGATCGGAAAGAATGGCAAACTCAGGGCTGCTCATGAGCATGAACAAGAAGGACATTATTAAGGCTGCATTCAAAGTCCCAGGCACGGATCACTTCAAAGTCCTAGGCACGGAGCCTTGTTGGAATTTGATGTTGCCGTTGGTGATGAGGAAGCCAGTTCGCCGGTCCTCGCGGTTGCGAGTGAGTGAGGGACGGGACGAAATCAAAACAGACCCCGTGCCAGGCTTGGAGATGGACGCAGCCGAGTGGACCAGCCGAGTCCTCGCCGTCTCTAATCCTGTTGCTCATCAACCTTGCAATAGAGTCTCTAGAATTTGCCCAGCCTTTTTGGATTCTTCATAAGTTTGGGGTTCGCAGTGTCTTATGAAATACTTGACTGGCTCAATGTGCGCACTTCGTTTTGGGTGTGTTAAGGTAATGGCTTTTCCCTTCACCTAAACCCTAATCTCTCTTGCTACCTCTGAATGCTTGCTTGTTTTTTGTAACCCTAAACTCTCTTGCTACATGAAAATGAAGGATTTTATGAAAATGAAGGATTTTATTGCAAACCATTAACCCTAGGAGAGAAGATGCTTGGTTATTTAGACTGTGAAGTCAATTTTTTTCTTATAGTTTCGAGATAGACGAGGTTTTCTCTGCTCGGTGAACACCAAACACAGTTTTTGAAGCCAATTTCATGTTTGTTATGTGAGCTTAACTGGATCATGGAATTTAAATTTGACAGAGAAAGTGGATCCGTGGACATGGAGTCACTATGTATTTTGTGAGGTCGACATGTATGGGCTATCCGAGGGGATATCCACATTATGGATAAGTTTGGGTGAGTAAATCCTTCATTACTTTCTTTGTCTATTTGGCTCTGAATATTTGATCACAAGCTTACCACTTAGATCATTAGAATCACTACCAGCAAAGTTGTGAGTTGGGTTTCATGGTTTTAGGGTTTGCCTGTTAAGGGAATTTTGGTTGCATTTTGCCAGGAATCTTGTGGATGCTGCGAATCTGGCAGCGCTAGCCGCACTTTCATCTTCCAAAAGACCAGAATGCACTGTAGGAGTTGACGATGGAAAAAATTTACTGTGCATCCTCCTTAGGTCCGGACACCCAGAGCCTAATCTCATTTTAGAACCATGAATCCGCAGGTTAAGAATAAGCTTTCGTCAGGAATTTCCGACCCCACTGATTCTGCACTGATTCAGTGCGTTTATCGTTAAACACTGATTCCGCATGTCATACGTGCATTTAGAAGTGTCGTTACGGTACGGAAGTGACATGCATTACTAGAGTGTCGATGCAGTGTCTTTTCAATGATTATCAGAAAAGTGTTGTTTCCGCACGAAAGTCGTGCTTGACGGAATCCGTGCGTTAATCGTGTATTTACATCACATGGCTGATAAGACACGGATAACGTGCGGTTTTAGTTAATGCGAATTCAGTATCGTATACGTATCATATTAAAGCCATTTATTATATTCGTGCGATTTCAGTATCTATTATAATGCAAATTATTTTCGTACGACATCCGTGTACAATATTTTAATATATTTTTTGGAATCTTTTGGAATCTTTCAAAATATTTTATATTATTTTGGAATATTTTGGAATATTCCAAGAATCTTCTTTAAATTATACTTCCGGTTTAATTTCCCAAAACATTTTTAGATCTTCATTTATAGAGTTTAGGAGCAATACACATTAAAATTTCAAAGAAATAACATTTTATATTTTTAGAATTCAAATTTGGAATTATTGGTTATCATTGTACTTTTCATCATAGGAGCAAAAAAAAATTGCTCACAACCACCACGATTTTGGCAAAAAATAAATAAATTCAAAATATTATGAAAAAAATCCTAGATATAGAAAACGTCCTGCATAATCTAGTGCAAAAAAAAAATTTGGAAAAAAAGTTTTTTTCACATAGTTAAAAACATTCAAAGTCCGCTGAAAAAAAAAGTTCGATAATTACCAAAAGAGTTCCATTCTATGCATGAAGAGTTTGAGGTGGTTTGGTGGTTTGGAACTTGATTGGGAACCAGAAAGTTGAGAGTTCAAATCCCATCGTTGGCGATAGAGCTTGGGAAGCTATGGTGGGCCCCACCGCATGTGCGGGCAATTTCCGTGTAGTTGAAGTGGGTAGCGAGGAAAGTAATTATTTTATATTTTCTATTATTTTATTTTATTTTATAATTTTTAATAATACTATTTTGATCAAATTTAGATATAAAAAGAAAATAAAATCTAGATATGGAAAAGATGATGTCGCACGAAAAACGCACTGAATCAATGTAGTTTTAAAGACGATTAAAACACGACATTTGACGACTATAAAGAGTGCTGAATTCATACGTTTTCAATGGATGTATCAATCGTGTCGAATCAGTACTATATCCGCTTGTACGAACATCGTGTCATATCAGTGTAGTTGCGATGAATGACGCAACGATGCGGAATCAGTGCGAAAATCGTACGAACCCTTGAAATATCGGAAATCGCACTGAATCAGTGCAGAATCAGTGGGGTCCGAAATTCCTGATGTCAATGCACATGCAATACTATTAAAACAAGACTACAGTGCGACAAAATCACTATTCAAGATTCAAGAACAATAACTCCAAATTTAAATATGGAAATGTAAGTGCCTAACCTTCTTGTTTTAATTTTTGAGACATTAGAAGTGATGAAGGATCAGGCATATGTCTAACCCTTTCATTTTAATTATTTTGTACAATTGCAAGTGATGGAGGTTGATGGTTTTTTTCTTCTTTTTTGGACCAAACTTCATGATTAATCCATTTGAAGAAAGTTGTACATTGTAATACATCTATGATGTGTCTTATAACTTTCATATGTAGATAATCTTTGAAGAAGGCAAATTTTTCAAAATTAATCTATTGTCATATTGGAAATAGTAGCAATAGTTCAATGTAAAAATAAAAAATAAAAAATAAAAAATCTCATAGATCATTTTCATTAGTCATATTATGTGTTAAAACTCATTTAAAACAAATTTGGACCAAAAACCAAAAACCAAAGTGCACATGCTATTGTGCACTTTTAATTAAATGAGTGAAGTACATCCAATATGTTCATACCACTTAAAGGAGTATATTTACCACCCAGACATTACTATAAAGGATGTTAGAATCATGACATTTGTCTTGTTCTATATGGTAAGGATAATCTTGATCTTGTTTTTATTACTTTTTTTCCTTAGTTTTTTAGTAAAGAGGTTAAATACAACAAGGTTCTAAGGATTTATGGATACTTTTGAGAGCCAATCCAATCAAATGCAACATTTCAAAGTGCTAAACAATGGCCAACAAGTGCACCTGGTGTTGGATGAGTGTGTAGGTATGTCACTAAAGATGATCTAAATTTCTTATAATTTGTTTGAAGAATTCCTCTAATCTTTTCCAATTAATTGATTAACCCCTAAAATTCTTTGACCGTATTCTCACAAAAAATCATGAAAAACGCAGCATTTGGAAGTTGCAGAAGAAATCATATGTTTTTTAGTTTTTTCATCATTTAACCATGAGATCTAATACCCAACTTGAATTTTCATGTGAGCACAAAATTTGAGAGAAAAATGACCATTAGATTCTTAGATTATAAGGATCAAAGTTGCAAAAGAAGATTTTTTGGGGTTCAATCCAGTGACAAATTTGAACTTTAGAAATTGATATCTTTTTTTGAATGGGTTAGAAATTCATTGAATGGCAAGGCCATGTTATCAATTGAGTTAACTCTTCAAATATAAAATCTTGTAAGAAAAAAGCTCATATTAATTTTTCATAAAACAATTACTAGAAGTGGGTACAAAGTGAAAGGAAAAAGAAAATAATTAATAAGTTTGACATGGAATTGTAAAATGTCAATCTTAACGGTGAGAATGTTGTACTTGGAAATCTTCACCTAGTGCCTTTTATTTCATTAAAAAATATTGAAAATTGAGTTTAGAAATGAGCTTCAAAGTTTTTTTTGTCCAAACTACCCAAAAAACAGATCTCCTCATAACTTTTATCCCATTGCTCAAAATGGGTAGGTTTAAATCTTCATTTGTAGATAAAGTTCAACCAATCATGAATCAAAAAAGTAATTTTGAAAAAGAGTAAAAAATAAAAAATTCTTGTTGTCCGATCTCGCCTCTAAAACTTCAAATGCTTATAACTTTTGCAATACTTATCGGAATGTCATGAAACGAAGTGCGACATGTAGAGTGTAGTTTTTGGAAGCTACAATGAAAATTTCATTGAAAATTTTAAAAGTATGAAGTCCCTGGAGACTGCCCAAAAAGTGGAACGACCAGAATATGGTTGCTCAGAATTTTAGGGGTTAATCCTCTGGTCTTGATTGTTACTCGTTGATACAGTAATCAATGATTTTGCCTAGAGAATTCATTGTCAAGAATTTAGATAACTATGAGAGAAAAAATATAGGGTGTCTTTTATTCATTTGAGATAAAAATTACAGAATTATAAAAGTAATATGGGGTGTTAGAAAATCAATTGGGAATATTTTAGGAGTATTCATAGAATATATATGGAATATACCCTAGATATATTGTATAGTGGAATATTCCAATTATTTCATAGCCCCCATTAAATACCCTTTGTTTGCTCATATGTACCCAAAATTTACATTAAGTGACTTCCCCGAGTGATTTTGTGGCTTTTAGGTTTCAAAATACTAGTACTTCTTCGGCAAAATAGGAATGCATATGAAACTTATTCATTTAAATTTTGCAAGAATTGTGAAAACATATTATGTAAGTTTCCTGTATAGTTTAGGAATACCATATTCTATCTCTAATTTCTTCATTCTAATTGACATGCAATTGTTTAAATGCTCTGCTAATCTAGAGCTGTCAATATATCCCTCTCTTTACACACCATTGTCTTGGTTGATTTCTAAATGTCACATGGCCTTTAAACGACTTCTTCAAGTCAGTTTATAAAATCTCAATGGAGTTCATAAATTTGATGAGTTAGTTTACAGAATTTCCATAGTCATTCAACTTGTGTAATGTTGTTTCCGTAATATGGGTGGCAATACCGTCAGTATGTGACTAAACTAAAAAGACTTCTCACACATTCATCACACTACACATTGTAGACGCCCTACCATGAAAGCACCCACATTGGGAATTTGTATAATTGAACATTCCTTTAATGGCAAAGTTGGAGACTTAGGCATTCATAATTTGGACCATCCATTGATCCAACATAGATATAGGAATATTGACTTAGGGCCACATTTTTTTATCATTCAGTGTATCATTTGTTATAGTTGCGTATTTTAGTGGGAACTTCACTAGTAAGTCTCAAAAACTCAAGTAACTTCTTTATCCGTCTCTCTCCAGAAGAACAAAATTAGTCTCACTTCATAATCTAATTCCTTCTTTGAGAGATGTGTGAACATTATTCTTTGTTTGATGTTCTTCTCGTTGGCATGTGTTTTCTTTAAGGTTAGAATTAATTGGTTTGGGAAAATGGATTGTTTTGTAAGAGGTTTTAGTATTTAGTATGCGCCCAAAGTGAATGTCAAACTACCAAGAACAACAAACATAGATGACTTTGCTATATTAACCGAGAAAATCAAGGATATTCAACTAAAAATTAACAAACTAGAAAGATTCAACAATTAGGTAGGAATGGAACTAGGAACATCCAAATGCGCACTAATTGGATGTCCTTGATGTCCCAATAAATTAAATCTCAACCCCAAAAAAATTCAAGACTTTTATACAAAATAACAATATCACTTACAACAAAAAAATATTGTAAACAATAAGCTAAGACGAAGCACATCAATACCTATGTCCCGACACAGGAATACAACTAGAACCCTCACAATGCAAGCATCACCAATCTAAACAACATAATAATTAGAACAACCAAGAAAATATGAAAATTACCACAAAATACACCAAAAATAGCCATACAACTACTACAAGAATATCATGGACCACCAGTCACCCACAGAGCTTTTGTAAAAATGCATCATTAGTAGGGGGTGTACTCTGTTATGTGTCAGAGGAATCATGTGAGTGCACAAAAGGGGGATTAATTTGAACACTATTGTATTGTACTATATATACACACAAGAAGTATATTAATAATTGAAAATTGGGTTGTATATTCACATTAGACATGTATATACATGAAAAAATATAATAATATTCTAACGTATACAAGGGATAATTTAAATTATAGGGGTCATGAACGCACTTGATGCTAAGGTTTAATTAAGAGTGCACTTCAAGCATCATTATCAATCCGATTAGCTCGTAAAGCTCCTTTGCTTTTCAGCCAAAAATTGAAAAAAATGATCACATTAGGACTGATAATTATAAAAACAAACAAATTAATGTAAAAAGTAAAAATTGTAATTATATGACCTTCTTCTTCTCTTCATATAAAGTACGCAATTTTTTTCCAAATCCAAATCCCAAACGCTCAAAGTAGTTTCATTTATTTATTCGGTGTTTTTTTTGCATGCATGTAAGTGTCTACAAATATAAGAAGTGGTGTTGAGTTTTCATCTTTGGACAATATTTACTTGCTTGGGTTAACGGATACCACATCAAAATTTAGAACTTAAGTCCACCTTGTCAAAGATTGATAACCTTGCGTTATAATGAACCCAATGATCTATTTCATACAGTTCCTAATCAAAATTTAAAAATAAGCCTTCACAAGTTTCAAACCAAATGGTTGATTATAGGAGTATAGCATTGTAAAGTTGCTTGTAAGAATTTTTTTAAATAAATAAAATAAGAAAAAAATTAAAGAAAAAATAATAATATAGAGGCATGTTTAACAAAATTCTATAATATTTGAGTAGAAATTAATTTGAAACTCAATAGCGTTTACCACTATAGTACCAATATCATTTTTACGTATCCTACAATGAAATCCATGTTAACGCATAAATACCTAAGCAGAAACTCTACGGTTGATGTTCCGCTTTAAGTAACATTTTTAGGTAGAAAGAAAAATGAATTTAAATCAAAATTTTGAATTTTATATATAAAATGAATCATGTTTGTAAAGGTATATTGAAAAATAAAATTATTAATGTCAAAAGAAAAAGAAACCAATGAGGAAAAATTCAAAAAATGTTCAATATTCTCTTAGTGTTAAAAAATTACCATTCAAAAAAAATATTGATGTCTCCGTCATCAAACATTTTCTTCTTTTCACTAGTTGATTGTAAGATGAAAATTTAGCCAATTATAAAATGATTCATATGCTAAAAATTTGAGTTTTCAAAGCAAAATGCTCTAAAATTTGTTTGAATTTGTTAATGCATTTATAAGTTTGACTTTATACATAATTCCTAATTATAATTCATAATGTTATTTTTGATGCTAACTTTCAAAAGGTTTTGAAACACAAATTTGTGGTACACCTATGCTTTTTCAAAAACCCCTTGGACCTTTAAGGATTAAATCCTCACATTTCAACTACTTTTTAATTTATTTAAATTCCCATGATTTAAAATATAAATTTCATTTAATTTTCTATAGAATTAAATCAACTGTATGTAAGTTTTTATAATACAATGACAACAATATTTGGTGCAAATTAATACAATGTCAATTCGGATTTAAAACGTGCATATGAAGAACTTTCTTGTATTCATTGATTTAGTAATGAAATTTGTTGAAGTAGAGTTAATTGAAAAGAGTATCTCAAAGTGGAAAGAAACCTTAAACTCACTTTAAACTCATTTTGAGCTCAAAAAGACTGCAAAACTAGTCTATGGTGAGTTGAAGGATAATCTAAAGCAAGGCCATGCATCACTTTGGAGTATGGAACTTGTGACCCCAATGCTAAAGAAGAATTCCCACATGTTCCTCCAAGCCAAGAGTCCCGACCATTGAAACTATTCATGAACAATGCTTGTGATAAAGTGTAACTAAAGAAAGAGAATTCCACTTGAACTCTGATCATGGAGCAGTTCACTTTTTAGATAACTTTAGTAGATATAGATAATTGATTAAAGATTTTTGAAGTAATAATTTTCTAAATTATATTTTTAAATGTAATTCTCAACTATATCTTCTAAATAAAGAAAATTTATAGATAGTTCATCTATGTATGCCTAAAGGTATGGATGGTGAGGTTTGAACTTGGTGTTTTTTTAACGAGAGACTAGATGACTCGGATAAGTAACTACACTGAATGGCGTATGTAGTGTCCAGGGAGAATTGATGTTTTTTATTACAATTCCCTACAAGTACATAGGAGTTTGCCACTTGTCGTTCCCACTTTCGTTGAGAGTGTCATCTAAGTTCTTTGCAAGTAATGAGAGTGACATGAGGTGGCATGCCATGTTTATTATAAAATTGCCATATGTCATTGGAACACTACATTCATTTTTTCTTACAAGAACACTATATCTTCCTAAAATTAAATAGTGTTCAAATTGAGAAAGTGTACCAAGACTTATGTACCAAGTAGTAAGGACACTACATACGCCATTCAATGTAGTAGCCTTACTAAAATTCAATTTATGTCATTATTGAGTGTCAAAGTGCAAACTTTTGAGGAGGGACTCTATAATGAGATTCCTTCATGTTGGCATCTTAGAACCCACTTTCACAATTGCGACACTCTTACCAAAATTATTGTCTTCTACGCACAAGAAAATGTGGCACTGCCAAAGGAAACGCCCAAGCAAGTAGTGCCCAATTCCACACATGCACAATGATTTTTCTTGGGCATGTCCCTAGGGAGTGCCACATTTTCTACTAGTGAGTTGCCTTTCCATAACATTCAGTAGCATGCACTGTCTTTGCCTTCAGTTGTCTCTACAATAGATGGTGGAGAATATTCTACATCCAACATTACTTCATCAGTAGTGAAGTGGACAAGTAAAGGCTCAAAGTGATGAGCAAAGTGCATGAAGGAAACGAAGTGGGCATGAAGGCTACTGAATGTTATGTCAAGGAGACAATGGCCACACGCTTGTTCAAAAGCTCCTTGCAAAAGCTTGTTCCAAAAACTTGCACGAAAACTCGCAAGCTGATACCCCTATTGGTTTTCCTTATGGTGCCCAAGGGCTCAAGTTGAAAGAAATTTTGTGTTAAGGTTGGATAACCTATTACCACCAACTTAAGCAATCTGGACTATTTTTGGCATTGCTAAATTCGAAAAAAATATGACCGCATTCAAAATAGGTTTTGATGAGGATTGCAAAAATTTGCAACATCTAATTCACTTTTGTCAATTTTCTACAAAGTTCCAAAGTGGAAAGTAACCTTTTACTCAAATCAAACCTCTAGATTTCCCATGTTCACACCATGTGGTACTAATTTTCACTCATCATGATACCCAAAACCACCAAGTATTCTTCGCAATGCTTGGCATGCCATTGGTCTACCTCAATAGTGAAATTGGTGGTTTTGAGTCTCAACTCCGGTGGCCCCAAGAAAATCTAGAGGTTGTAATTGGGGGAGGTGGTGGTAATAGGTTATCCAACCCTACTGAAGGACAAGAAATTTTTTGGAAGTGAAGCTGGGGAAGGAATCCGGGATCCACTTGCAACATGACACTGAGGCCAAGCATGGGACCATGGGTGCCTGGAATTGGGTATCAGGAATTAGGGATCCTCGTAGGGCTTTCCCCTTTTGAGCAGAATAAGAATATGAAAAGGCTTGATGAATCACGTCATCTTCTCGTGAGGAATCTTTCCATTACCTTAAATTAGTGCCAAGGAGTTGGGTTGAGCTCGTCAACTGGATGGGAAAAAGCCTTATTCTAAGGATAGATGTTATTATGGGAACTGTTTGGGAGAAGGACAGATACCCTGCAGCGCCTGCCCAAGAAAACCACTGGAAGAAACCATTGCACCGGTCGTCACGGCACAGGAGTGAAAAATGCTGGCTCTTCAAATTTTGGTCAGGCAAGAAACTCCGGACCTCTTTCAAGGGTGGCGTGAACAAGTAGCTACGTTACGAGGAGCTATGACCGGAAAAGAACGGGTGAAGGACTAGAATGCACTTTAGTGGAATCATGGACGGAATATATTTGCTACAATGGTATTTGGCCCTAAAAAATGGGTGTTCCTGCAATGCCTCTTCCTTATGGTCAGAGCGAATAAAGTGTCTTGTTCGTAATGACAATAACTCAATGTCCATTAGGCAAAGGGCTACTAGAACAAAACCACTCTCCCATGTCGGGAAAAGACTTTGTTCAGGCCACTATCAAATCCTTGATAATACAAAGCCCCGCAACGAAGCTCTAAGCTCTAGATTTAAAAGCATGCACATGACTTGTCTATTTTCCAACTAACAATGGAAAGTGTAGCTCCAAAGAAGAGGGGCTTTGGGGCGGTGGGCTTCTTGCCACTAGAGTGCAAGGCAAGGAGACCGAGCTTCTTGATAGGGCTAGTACCAAAATTGCCTTCCCAATAGCACCCAAGGTAATGCTCTCAGTACCCTACTAAAAACATTGTCACCCTTCAATATATGAACAAAATAGAAGAACCTACACCAAAACACTTCTATTCAAAATTTTACTATCTTCGTTGTAGGGGTCCTTGAATTCAACAATCTTAGTCGTTATCATAATGTATGCTTTCTACCCCAAAAGATCGGAGTACTTACTGAAACCAAATTATAGTGGATGGCCCACAAACCAATACCTTAAACTTTTCATGCAAATCTAATAAATGTATAGAATTAGAAGCTTCCAATGACCAAGTGTTGGAAATATTGGAAATATTGTTGATTTATAGTACAAGTCGGTTATTGGGACATCCACCTTACTTGAAGTTACACGGAAGAACTTGTAGCACAGTGGATTCTCTGTCCCCAAAACTGACAATGGGCCGGAAGAATCATGGGCAGGGAGAAAAAAAATTAAAAATTAAAAAAATTAAAAAAATAAAAAATAAAAAAATAAAAAAAAATAATAAAAATAAAAAAATAATGATAATAATGATGTAATAAAAGCGTCCCTCGTCATCAGCCAGTATTGCAAGAGGAGGCAGTGGGAAAGGGGGTTGTTCCAAGTGGGCAAATTGCAGTTGGACGTCATTGGTTCCAACATCCTGGGTGACGGACGGACGGACCCTTCACGTCTATATATAATAATATACACGCTCCCTGATTCCTGCCACCGCCACCCTCCGTCTCCAGATTCTCTCCCCCACCCAAACCCACACTCTCGCATTGCCCCCGACCGCCAGTCGCCCGCTGGACATCACCTTCACCCTCGCTGGCGCAACTTCTCTTCATTCTCACGATCCTTTTCTGCACCAGCTTATGGGATCTGTAGTTGCATTCATGTACGTCTGCAGCTAGCTAGCTAGTCGGACCTTCTCGACCTGTCCCTATCGTTAAACGTCAGGTGAGCCTGGGCATTCTTCTCATGACTCGCAATGATCGATCCATCGATGTTACGTTGCAGTAAGTCAAACTTGTACGGGATTTTTTTGTGTGCTTCTGCGTGTGGGTTGTGAATTAATTGTACTGGCGTTGGATAGTGATCGAGCTACTGTTTGCTTGATTTTAGTTAGACTCGTAGTTTCATGGCCCCTTTACGAACTTCTGCCAGACTAAAAATTCATAGTTGAGAGCTTCTGTCAGTGCTAGAATATTCTCTAGGACTTCTGCGTATTGATTTTCTCGCTTTGCTGGTTCCATCGAAAGTCTGAAAGGCTTTGGGCTTATGGTGCTGTTTCAGCTAGTAGAGGCAGTACTGTAATTGAATGGCTTTAATTTGTTCTAATTAGCTGCTCGACGATCGGTTTCGTATGCTTCCCAAAGTATCTTCAGGAGGAGATCTTAGTTCCACGATTTTCTGAGGAGATCTTCAGAACGTGTTGAAGTGAGAATTTGCTTGTAATATCGCGTGATCTCCGGTACTGATTGGCGTTAATGAGAAAAATCCTTGACTTGCAGAGGTTGCAAAGATATATTATTTTTTTCCCGTCTTTTCGTGTACGTACTTACGTCCTTGAGAGGCTGGCGGTACGGTGAAGCACATGTATATCTTCAGCTGTAGATAGAGTCCTCAACTTATATTTGGCTTGAATCCAAAGAGACTAGACTACGAGAACTTCAAAAAAAATTCACGGTTTGTTCAGTTCGTTCGCATCACCGGAGTTTGTAACCTTATGTACGTTAAAATGTTGGCTTTCAGTGAAATTGGTGCCTGACTGAAACTTCAGTCCTAGTTTTCAGAGCTTTGGGAACTTGAACGTCACACTTTTGGCGCTTAGAAGTTGCAGGAATATGAACATGTACTTTGTCTGAGAATTAATGTGAGTCGCTGCATTCATGCGCAGATGAGCTGAGAGTTGCAGTGCAGCAGACGGACAGACAGACAGCCACCGGGGCTAGCTAGCTAGTGCAGAAAACTCAAAGCCATGGCGAGCGCATACCGGCGCGCAGACCGCGCTTTCAACGTGCACCTGGAGACGCTGAACGCGAAGGTGGGCGCAAGCAGGTTTGGCAAGTACTTCAAACTGGAGGAGCGAAACACGTTCTTCTCGCAGGAGATTCGCGCCGGCACGGCCACGTTCCTGACCATGGCGTACATTTTGGCCGTGAACGCGAGCATTTTGACGGACTCAGGCGGTCCGTGCAGCGTGAGCGACTGCATCCCCTTGTGCAGCAACACGCTCTTCCCGGACGCCGCGTCGTGCGTGGCGAACGGGTTCCAGATGATGGCGCCCACTCCCGCCTGCAAGTTCGCTCCCGTCAACCCCGGCTACCAGGCCTGCCTGACCGTGGTGCGCAAGGACCTCATCATTGCCACGGCGGCGTCCGCGCTCATCGCGTGCTTCATCATGGGCGTGTTCGCGAATCTGCCCCTCGCATTGGCGCCCGGCATGGGCACCAACGCCTACTTTGCGTACACTGTAAGCACATACAGCCAAACTTCTCTTATCACATAAGAAACGGTCCACGGGGATTGGATTTTAGCAATATGCACATACAGAAGCTCTTATGCACATAGATGGCGCATCTTGCTGAATAATTGTCGGAAAAGATTTCGTTAGTACACCTTAATTTTCTTTTCTTTTTTGTTTGTTTTCGCTTTCTTTGATGGATCATGTTTCAGAAGAACTTAGATTGGTTGACACTTATTTGATTGGGAAAGTACATGTACATACTGTGTTAGCATGGTCAGCATGCATGCATCCCCTCTATTTACCATCTTGCCTTGAAGAAGCCTAGACTAGCAAGTGAAATAAAGAAATGAACTTCTTCCATGCTTAATTAATTTTATACGGTCCTCCAGGTGGTGGGCTTCCACGGCTCCGGGAGTGTGAAGTACCAGTCGGCGCTGGCGGCCGTGCTCATCGAGGGGCTCATCTTTCTGCTCATCGCGGCGCTCGGGTTCCGAACCAAGATCGCCAAGCTCATTCCGCGGCCCGTGCGAATCTCCACGTCCGCTGGAATTGGGCTGTTCCTGGCGTTCATCGGCTTGCAATCCAGTGAGGGCGTGGGTCTGGTTGCGTATAGCGGCGCCACGCTTGTCACTCTCGGCGCTTGCCCAAGAGAGTATCGTGTCTCGCTGGCTCCTGTTATCGACGTCAACGGCACCATGGAGCTCATGCCAGGTACGTCGGGAATCCATAGACTGACTCCTTTAACTTCAAATGGATGTTTTGGAACATTCTGAGCACTTCGTTGCAAACCCATGACAGTGCAGAGTTCTTACTAGCTCACGGGTAGTCAGTAGTTTTGTATACATGTAGACCTGAATTATTCTGAGTCTTGAAATGCTTGCTTTTTGATGACTGTCAGGTGGATCAACATCGTCTGCTATCATGTGCACGAAGCATACCATGGAAGACCCCACGTTCTGGCTTGCAGTGGTGGGCTTCCTCATCATCGCTTATGCTCTCATCAAGAACATCAAGGGCGCTATGATCTACGGCATTGTCTTCGTCACTGCAATTTCGTGGTTCCGTCACACAAAGGTGAACTTTCATCTCTCACAATGAACAAAATCATGGCGGATTTCAGTGAAATTGACGCTAGCTGCAGATTCAGTAGCGCAAAGTTCTGAAACCTCAGATATATAATTATACCAGTCCTAGTTTTTAGAGCAGTCTAGTCACAATTTTGGCACTCTGAACATGCATGCACACCACTTTAACCGTTTAACGAATATGACAGTCACGAGACTTTGGCATGCAATTCATTTCCTCACTGACGGTGCAAGTGATTAATATAATTCATGGATATATCAGGTGACATACTTCCCAGAGACCCCAGCTGGAGACGCATCGTTCGACTACTTCAAGAAAGTGGTGGACGTGCACAAGATACAGAAAACAGCGGGGGTATTGAGTTTCTCGCAGTTCAACACGAGCGAGCTGTGGGTGGCGCTGATCACGTTCCTGTACATCGACATCCTGGACACGACGGGAACGCTCTTCTCCATGGCGAAGTTCGCGGGCTTCGTGGACGCGAAGGGAAATTTCCCGGGCCAGTACTTCGCATTCATGAGCGACGCCACGGCCATCTGCGCGGGCTCCTTGCTGGGGAGCTCCCCGGTCACCACCTTCATCGAGTCCTCCACGGGCATCCGCGAGGGAGGGCGAACGGGACTGACGGCCATCACGGTCTCGTTCTACTTCTTCCTGAGCTTGTTTTTCACGCCGCTGCTGGCGTCCATTCCGCCGTGGGCCGTCGGCCCCGCGCTCGTCCTGGTGGGCGTCATGATGATCAAGTCCGTCGTGGAAATCAACTGGGAGGATCTGCGCGAAGGCGTGCCGGCGTTCGTCACCATTGTCATCATGCCCTTGACGTACTCCATTGCTTACGGCTTGATTGGCGGCATCTGCACCTTCATTGCTTTGCATCTCTTCGATTGGGGCGTGCTTGGCTACCAGAGGGTTCGCTACGGTAGCAAACCCGTGACGACCGCCAGCTCCGACAAGTCCCCTCCTGAGCCTGCGGCCAAATACGAAAACCCGGAGGATGCAGCTGTGGAAGGGAAGCTTTAGAGTCTTTGGTTTAATTGCACCAGGTAGTAGTAATAATATTCAATTCTTTTCTGAACTTGCAGGTTTGATGTTTTAGGATCATGGTTGAAAGATGGCAGATAGAACGTAGAACAATGCGGTATCTAGATTATTATATATTGTCGATCTTTCAGTGTAGCATAATTATGGGGACCGTGCATGTTTGCTTTGCTTTTCTATCAATATGTCAGTTGATAGTACTTAGTTACCGTCAATTAGAATGTGCGCCCTTAAAACATAAAACAATGTATGTTAGATGCTCCTTACTGTTGAAGCATGTTGCGGAATTCGTCCGGTGATGCTTCAAGCCGCTTGTTCGTGTAAAATAAAATAGTTATCTAAGTCAGTGTGAAGTTACTGTGGTTGTAGTTGCAACCGAGGTTGCTACCTCAAACTAAATGCAAACGTGCTTATAGTTTCTTGCATTGGACTGGTCTTTCGTGAGAGAAATTCTATATTTTTAATGGTTTCTGTGCTATGGTTGGTCATTTGCACCAGAGGTTTTTTGTCTTGATATCAAAGAAAGTTTGTTGAAAACCTCATATTTATTATTTTGGCAAATTTCAGTGTGTCGAAATGCACGGGACAGTGCTAATTGAAAATTTAAGTGCTAATTGAAAATTTCGACTTTCAAGTGCTCAGATGAGCTTCTTTTTTTAAGCTGCCCGAGTAAAACGAGTTAGAGTTCTAAAATCTAGAAGATCTGAGATTTCAGACGACTGTCTCTATCGTCTGAATCCTAGTTGATTCCAAAAATCCCCAGAGTACTGGTCAGATTCCCTCAATGAAAAAGTGCACCAAAAATGCCCAGGGTACCAGCTTCCCTCAATGAAAAGTGCACCAAAAATGCCCAGGGTACCAGCTTCCCTCAATGAAAAGTGCACCAAAAATTGGTTCCAAAAATCCCCAGGGTACCCGCCAGCTTCCCTCCATAATTTTAGACCCTAGAGCTTAGTTCCTTTCACTATTCACTCAGCAGTGTGTGATATGCTTGCAACAATATTACAGATGTACGTTGCATGAATTACGTAATAAAATTGATAGAGGAAAGGAGAATCACATTCGCACCTGTCCCGAATCTTTTCTACTATTAAAGATAAGAGCATTCCCACCCATGCACGCTAAGACTAACTCGCTAAAATTATTCATCTACATTTGAAGAGCCCTTGCATGTCCCTCACATATCAAAAGTGCATGTGCATCAAATAGTCAATGGACCAATCACAAGTAGAATGTGAGGATATAGGCACCATAGCTGCAACTATATACACAGTGTTAAAGACAAAAAATTTAGCACACATAAAATGAATTAGACATAAGTCATACTACGTGAGATGCATAAAAGTAATACCCATATTAGGCCATTCCTTGAATATCATGCACTCTACCTATCCACTGAATTGTTTATTGCTTTAGTACTATTGGGTGTGGAATATTCCCCACCATCTACTGTAGAGCCTATGTCATGTTTGGTTCTTGAGTATTTCTCATTAAGTAGACCAAGTTCATTCACATGAATATTATTATAGATTATCAAAATTTGTGCCCATGTAAGTATAGTAGCATTGTTCAAATGAAAAGTGTGACTATTGAGAAAAAGGACAATATTGAGCTCACAGTTGACTATACTGAGCATATTGAATATTGAATATTCATGTTCACTAAATGAATATTCAGCACAATATTGAGAAAAAGATTGGTTTCGGGAATTGACCCTTGAATGAAATATCCTTATTTAGAAAGTGAGGAGTATTTTTTAGTTTTAACCTCAAAACATAGAAGTAATTTACATTCTAAAAATGTAAGTACATACTATTCATGTCCCGAATGATGCTTGAAAAAAATCATTAAAGTATTTCTCCATTATTAGCTATTCATAGTTAAAGTGGTTTAAAAAATTCAGAAAACTAAACCCGAGGGGCTTAGTATGTCCTTTAACCCCTAGACGTCCTCACCTATGTCCAGTTTAGGCAGTTTTGCAAAGATGCAATATAAAATGCAATTAATATGAATATTTAGAACTTGATGTATAAATAAAAGTTATACATTTTTAATTTTAGATTCTATCTATACGGTTAGATCTATGACTGCTATCACTAATCTTTTTTTATAAATTTTGAAACATAAAATAATAAATTATTCTGTAATTCAATTACGAATAAGATATTGACAATATGTGAATGAAATTTGTTGTGATGGGTTATAGTGTAGTACTTTAGGTGTAGTGATTTTTGGAGATTTTTTGGATGCTTGATTTTAATAGTTTTTTTTTTCAAGAACACTTTTAGACCAAAATCTTCAAGATTTTCGGTGAAACACTACAACACAAAATGAGGCATAATTTTTTCAAAAATTATTTACTTTTCGATCGAATCACACATACATGAAGCTAACTTCCCATAAAAAATTCAGTAAAAAAATCACACCACAAAAAGTGCATGACGGATGAGAAAATACGGATGAAATCTGTACATCAGGCCAAAAACGCCTGCTTAGGCAATTAGGGGTTAAGGATTAAAGCACTTGAAAGATTGATAAGATTGGTGTTGATAAAGTGGATTGGGTCCAAAAGTGTACCACGATTCATTTCTAACACTCTTACTAAGACTATTCCTCACACCAAGTACCAATGGACTTGTAAGGGATTGGAATCATCAACTATCAACCAAAATCTGGCATTCATTTGTTTAGTACTCCCTATGTATGGAAATAACTACCCTATTTAAAAAATAAATCAACTTAACGCATTCTTGCCAAAAAAAAGATCAACACCCAAAAAAATGGCCTATCTTTAATCGTACTCCCTCTATCCTATAAAAAGACCATGAATACTACTTTACAACAAAGTAGTTTTCATGGTCTTTTTATGGGACAGAGGGAGGAGTATAGTATGTAGTTCTCTCTCATTGTATACCCTGTTTGTAGTGGACATGGTTCACGTTTGAAGAATAAAAACATAGGACAATTATTTTGAGAAAAAAGATGCCAAAAAACGAGGACAATTATTTCTAGACAGAGGGAGTATTGGATTTTGTACACTACTTATTAAGGCCCTACTTGCACCAAACAAGTAAGAAAACAAATGTTGCTTTCTTATACTAACTTTTTGATTTTCCTTAACTCTCTTTAACAAGTTCCAACTTCTCCATGATTCATGAATGGAGAAGTAGCTATTTGACTCCAAAATCTTCTAGACATGACATTCTAACTAACTCTCACTACTTGATCAATTAGCTAATTGCTCTTAACCCCTAAACGTCAATATATACGATGTCGTATGATTAGGATATTTTATCAACAAGTGAATCTAAATTGGGATCTCAATAACTCACTAGAACCACATTGATTTAAGTTCCAACTTCTCTTTTGAAACCCATTAAAAGTGTGGATCCATTCCAAATACAATCAAAATACACCGTATTTTACTGGCCGCAAAGGCACGTTCAGACGTTTAGGGGTTAACTACTAAATGCGGCCATGAGTTAGTTAAACATTGTTACCTACCTGTTCTTACTCGGGTGGTGCGGGCACATTTTAAACTAACCACTCACCATGTATCTCAGTTATCAGCACTCTTTGTGAAAGATGGGCAATTAATCCACAGAACTCCAAACGAGACCAAATAAGCATTACTCTAGCCTGATCAAAAAACATACAAGAGAGGACCGCCAATTTCTCATTACCAAATTGATTCAGACGTTGTCATGTCATCTGTGACAACATTGGAACCACAATTGATGGACTTAATGCCTCTGATGTCTGATGTGTGATTCCTCTTGTGATCTCTGGTCGTTGTGGCATTGTCAAATTTGCCAATCCCGCATAAAACAACTCCTGCTGCAAAAGATACATTTGTCAGAACAGCTCTAGAGGTTCTAATACTATATCCCTAACAAAGTTGACCTGGTCCCAAAAACCAGGTGAAGGGAATATTCTTACACCTATGAATAAGGATTTCAGATGTTCAACGACCCTGAATATAAAGTGAAACCAACAGCAAATTCCTCTACAGTCCACCCGGAATAAATGTTATGTAAATATTTCGTAACAGTTATAATGTGTTAAGTAGGGAAGTAGTAGACTTTTGAGTAATAACATAATTATATAAACTTATAACAAGTCGTTTACTAATTCTAATTCATGTTGACCATTCATAGCTTATCATTTTCTGAAAAGTTATACATATAATAACAACCAATCTTTCGAGTTGTCATTGTTTTTTCCTATTCTATTCATCCAGAATGTGGATGTAGTTGATTTAGTTTGTTCGTTTGATAAGGGTCAAAATAACAAAAAAAGGAGTAAAATTTTGTTAACATGTAACGTCTTTGACATTTTTGGTTTGCAATACATGGGGAGTACAATTTTCTCACAAATTTAATGATTTAACGTTTATACAAATAACATTTATCCAGTAACTTTTATCTAGGGTGGACTATATCTCAAGTACGAATCGCAAGTAAACGGACCCCGATGCATGGATGATGACAACTAGAAAAAAGCATCAGTTGTGCTAGTCAGGGCATGGAAGAAGGGAGTCATTCCTCACCGTGTCACAGAAATTGAACGAGCCTACTTGGAAGGCCAAATACAAATATGAGTTCAGCTGGAAGGGGAAGATTCTAGCATCCTTGCAAGCAATGTTTGTCTGCGTCCAAGTGCCACTGCAACCCATAACCAACCTACGCATACCTGTAGCAGAAAAAATTGAAGAGTCAGGCGCTGTTGTAAAGAGACTTTCTGTACTCGAAAAGTGTATACAAGGTAACAGCTACATGCTTGAAATTTAGCACCATTGTATGCATTACACATGCATACAATCAATTGCCAATTACACCACATCAAAGTTGAGCAAAAGAAAGCGTAAACAGTGTCATGTGATACATTTGCGGGCATTCTCACCGGCAAAGCACAGATAGCAACAGCAGAAGGCCCCCGCAACAGCAAGGCTTCGGTCATCTTATACACTCCTGCAGCAGCGGCATCTCCTAATCTTTGCACGAAGGTGTCAATAATCACCTGCAAAAATAGTAAAGTAGGTTCATTCAGCCTGGACTATAAAAGGTTTGGAATAAAAACAAGTTGAATCAGAGATGGAGCAGAAAAAAGCACCTTCTGAATTCAAACAAAGAACAAAACAGAGATGAAAATTTAGGTGAACCTCGTGAAGTTGAATCTAACCTTGGCTTTGTATTTCTCTTCACGAGTCGTCACAGTAAAGAGAATTTCCCTTGCTGGTCGTGTTACTACGTAATTTGTAACCTACACACGTAATTTTCACCTCAATGCAAGCACAGCTTATATACAAGCAGAGTGAAAACTTTGCTACATCATGAGTTAGTTTTGTTAGTCAGTCATATTACCAGTACCAATCACTTGTACATAACCAAGCTTACACTCAAAAATGCTCATTAAATTCTACTCTAATTGTGCAACTCTATTCTTCAAAACATCATGTGTGGATGAAACCACTCTCTATTCACTATTTCGAACCAGAAGCGAGAACACCTCACTACCTGCAAGCCGAAAAGGTTTGCTGCAACTGTCAAGGATAAAAGGCATTCACCCGGCACAGAGCTTTCTAGATACCAAATGACTCTGTTCTTATATCAAGCATCAAATATTGAGACGTTCAGAGAGTGACGTGCTAATGAAAGAATTGACTTGCAAAGAAATAGTGGGCAAAAAGGCCTCACTTGCCAACCTTGCGAACAGCCTCAGAGATAGCTATCACCATCGAGGTTGGTGATGCAGAAATTGCAGTTAAATTAAGAAGTGCCACCACAGGAAGTGCACAAAGAGCTGCTGTAACTCCAATCTTGGACAAAAGTCGACCCTGAAAGCAGAATACACATTTTTTTTTACTGTCCTGATTATAATGCATGTGACTACATAATCTCGGCAACTACATGTCATTTGGAGAGAAAGATAGTGAAGGTCACCTCGAGTTCAGATTATACCAACAAAGGCTATTGATTTATAAAATGACAATACAATATTTGGCAATCTCTTATTCATATGTAATAAAGTACATCCAAATTAATTATAAGATGTTTATTTGAAGATTGAAAGCATTTTCACAATTTCATAGACCAAATTCCTTTAGTTTAGGAGAAGCGTAAATTGAGAAATAGCTAGAATTGGAAGGACACATCCACGACTCAGTTCATGTCATCGTGTGCAAGCAACTTACCGTGACCGTGAGTTGTCCAGCAAGAATAAAAACAGCTGTTAAACTGTTGATTTCAGCCAATAGAATTCTTCTTCCCAATGGATCTTGTGTAGAGTCTGCAACAACCGCCGATCTCTGCATAGATGATTTTCTTTGCTTAGGTTAGCCAGGTCAGACCCATCAAAAGAAAAAAAATAAGAACAGATTCAATAGATCATCTCAGATATTTAATGGAAGAATGAAAATAGTAAATAAATACGAACACCAGCAGTACTAACCTCAAAATAGAAGAATGACGAAATAACCGCTGTCAGCCACAAGAATGCACAAATTTGGAGAAGGTATGTTGAGGAGAAAATGAGCCGTACACCCTCCAACAGGGACGCTAACTTCTTCGACGTGGTCACTATTAAGGTTTCAGAATCACCCTTGTTTGTACCTTCATGAAGTTCTACCAACTGCTGACCTTCTTCTTCACTTTCCTTGCTGTTCGAAAGATGCCAGACGAAACGTTAGCTAACAATTCAAGCCTGTTTACTTTCTACATCAACACATCACAACACACAACAGTTTGATCCTATTCGGTGAACTGAGACTTAGTACATTAACGATCTAAAGAAGACATTCCTTTGATTATGAGCAATAAATAAGATATATAATCTAAGGTATTCAGTGACATGAAGACATAGGCACTTTAGTGCATGGAAAATTTTGAGAGTTGGATGATCTACATTGTGACCTCTCTACCCTAGGAATATTTTCCACCAGAAGCCAGCTCAAGTCAAAGAGGAGAAACGTCACCACAAAGGATCTACAGAGAAGAACCGGACCTTGAAATTAGGGCAGGCATATGATGAAGGCCATCTTCCCCAATACCTAAAGCACACCTTGCAGCCAGCTCCATCATCAATGCTGCTATGAGAAGCAGAACTGTTCAAACAACAAGAGTAGATAAGATAAGTAGCAAATGCATTCCTGTTAACGTTGCAAAAACAGATGGCATAACTAGGACATGAGAGGCTTCAAGTTCTGACATCACTCGTATTCTTGCCTCAACTCTAAATTCTATCTCTACAATGGTAGGCAGAGAGCAGACTCTACAGTCCAATGTATACAATTTTTGTCAGTTTCAGTTCAGAATAGTCATCAATAAGAAGCACATTTCGCCTAGAGAACCGATGTACAGACTACCTATCACTGAAAGACCTGCGTTAAAGAATGGCAATCTTCAAGGCCATAGATGGCAACAGAAGCACAATTCGAACCTGAAGTCAGAAATTCAACCTGGTCCAAGGCGAGCCAAGCCAACAGCCAGCAATGACCCAATAAGCTGACCTAATGTTGCCCCTGCACCAATGAAGCCAAAAAGCCTCGCCCCAGCCTGCCAATCATAGCAACACATTGGGTCCTCTCAAGTAATATAAACAACATGAGAAAGCTTACACATACGATATAGTTTTTCTGGTTAAGACGGTAGGTGCTCAAGCCCTGATGCTGATCTCAGTACTATCTCACTTTTAGTCTTCAAAAACTAAAATAAAAAAACGAGCATCATGTACATGACGAGAAATTAGAATGGCAACCGGTCCTAAGTATGAACGTGTGCAATCGACCACCATCTAAAGCAAGTCCAGCAAAATCCAACCTCACTTGTCATGACATCAGTGATGCGTGCCCACATAGCTGAGATGGTGAATAAATTTAATAACGCGATCTGCAGAAAGAAGGAATGCTCAAATCTTGTCAGACCCAATCCTCAAGAGCAACAAGATTTTTCTATGCAGGAGATCATCCTTGCAAATAAGGCAGAAAAACTCAGAGGGAAGAGTCAAACAAAAAGGAATGAGAGCAACACGAAGTAATAACATTTGACATAGGAGGAATCATTCTATTGAAGGAATCGGCTATGCACTCACCCAAAGGAAGAAGCTACCACGAACTCCAATGAACAACCAAGAAAGTTCGTGCCAACTTGTGGGAGTTATGGAATCGCCATTCACGATGGAAATGTCCTCTTCGGGTTTCAAGGCATCAGATAATCTCACATCCTGCATATACATAGACTTCACACGTCAATGCAATGATGTTTGGACAATCCTCTTCATCACAGTCTCAGAAGACCAAAGCATGTGCAACAGTACACACTAAAAGAGAAAGCAGAGGACGATCGTAACTGATGGTAGATGCGAGGCAGGCACGGAAATGTAAAGAAGAAAGAACACCAGGAGTGAACCACCAAAAAATCTGTACAAAATAACAAGTGCCTGCAACCAAGACATTCAAGGCATGATATAAGTCTCTCCAAAAACTAATGCTCTGTACAAACATCCCACGAGGTAGAGGATACTAAAACCGTTAGGAACCTAATCCCGTCTCCTATACTAACTCGTCTCTTGGTTGGCAATACACTTGGTTGGCTTTCAATTAGTTACAAGTCTATGGTCACTGATCGTTGAATGGAAATGGGGCCATAAATAGTGGTACAACCTCCCACTTTGAATGAATCTTGCATAAGAAATTCATGTCTCAACAGATCCCTTATACCCAAAGTGATCTCTCCGGAGCTTCTCGACTGATCTTCCAATGAAAGCACACTCCTACATATTGGTTAAAATGCTAAAAATAGTATCCACTACCTTACCTCAAAAATTGGTTGAAGCCCTAATAATTTCAAGTCTCACCTTGCTCTTGGGCAGATTCGGGAGTGAGAGCAAATAGGAGGAGGCTGGAGCGGCTAACATGGTGAGCACCAAGGAAGCCAGAAAGAGAGCTGGCAAAACACCAGTACCCAGTGACAAAGCTGCCTCATCTCGTAACGGCAGGACCACAAAGTATGCACCTAGCAACTGGTTCATCACCTTAGTTCATTAGAAAACTCCAAACAAAATTCAAACAAAATTCTCCCACAAACACACACACACAATGCGCGTCCTCTGAAACTAGCGCAACCAAAAAAAAAAACGTCCAAATCTATACCAACTACTTTAGGGTTTAAGACAGGGCTAAAATCCAAGAAACTGAAAGAGCGTGATCAAAGCCCAATCCTCAAAGAACACTCACAAAGAAGAAGGCCGAGAAGGCGCGCAGCAACGCAGGAACCTCGTGCTGGTGAACGTGGACGAACCGCGATACCAGAGATACCAAAACAGGGTGCACCATCCTCACACCCACCGATGATGTTTCCCCACACAATAATTTTCTTTCTCCAGCATTGATCGAGCACTGTTCAATCGAAGAGCTTCAATCTCTCATGCTTGCAACTCTCATGCTCACTTCCCATCCCTAACGCTTGAAAAATTACGACGAAAACTGATTAAGGGATTCCAAGTGAGTCGTCCTGGGCGTTGTTGTTGTTGTAACTGACTCGCGAAACGCTTTCGTTCGTTACGCGAGGAGATTCATCATCGTCTTCTTCATGATGTTGATGTGACCCAACTCCGTATGATTCAGCCGAACGCCAACAAATCAGGAAAGCTTCTCCCAAGAAACTGTTGCTACAATGATTATTGTTGGCGTGATGATGATAAAACGAGGGAGGGTTGAAGTGGGAAAAAGCTTTCGATTCCTCTCACTGTCGGTGGAATTTGAATGCGTTCGGGAAGATCCGCGTTCGGGAAGCGTACTTTTCAATCAGGAGCCTGCTCGTATCTAGGAACGTCTCTAGATGCACCATGACCTCTTTAATATCACACGTGAGGATATGGAGTTAAATAACATAGTGACAATGAGGTGTTAACCCCTAAAAGTCCAAGGGGTATTGGATAAACATAAATGTGTTATAATATGTGTCTTCTATATGTTTCATGAAGTTCGGTTCAATAAACAAAATGTAGAGCATCATCTCTATAAATTATTTATATGATCAAATATCTTAAAAAAAACTTCAGATATTTTTTAATGAATTTAAAAGCATTAACCTTGGAATAACCTCAAATACTTTTTTAATTCCTTATTGTCACATTTGTAAGTATTTCTTTATAATTTAAGTGATTTCACTTAATCATTATATCTGTCTTTCTACATATCTAAGAATGCAATTGTACCATGACAAACAAAAATACGTATATGCAATATATGTTGAACGGTAAACAAACATATGCACATGCATTATATTCTGCATAGATTAATGAGAATGGCAAACAAGCACAATTATAATTACTCTTATACACAACATGGTCAAAAGTGACTGTGACAGATAAGCGTGATGGATAGATACAATCTTCATTATATATTCATACTCACATGTTGGGTGGCCGAAAGTGTGATGATAGGCATGGAAAACAATCACAAATACATGTGCCATGTAACTAAGTTAACGATGTAATGATGAATATAATAAAAAGGCATGTATTTTTTTTTGAAGGTTTGATATAAGGTGGAATGCCTCTATAACCGTTTCCATCCACACACATTCATTATAGTCATTTAGATGATCTCAGAACCACCACCTAAAAAACCTAAAATCAACCACTCATAATTCAATCACAGACTTTTATAGGTGGTTGGAAGTGGGGCTTTTGGGATGCAAATCAGATAGATAGAAGATAGATAGAAACTCCGACCCTATTTCAAGGTTGGCGTGAATAAAGTGTCCGTTCGTAATGTCAATGATCCAGTGCCCACCGGACAAGGGGACATTGGGACATTGGGACAATACTACTCTCTCCTTTCGAGGATGGACACTATAGTAAGGATGCAAATCATGATACATTTTGTGTTACAAAAATATACCTATATGTCATAAGTAGGGTATGACTATTTTTTCACTTTTAAAGTTCATATAAATTACATTTTGTATGATTTTAGTTTTTCAATTTTTTGTATGAAATTTCAAATCCAAATTTGGCAATTTTTATATTCATTGTTGAGAGTTTGTATAATATACATATAAGTATGTCTAGAGTAAATTCCCAGGGAGTGCACTCTTCAAGCACTGTAATTATACACGTGCATGCACAACAAGGGTATTATTTAGAACAAGCATGTACAAAATGTATGTATCGGAGACATATTTTAATCGAGCGGAAAGTAGATATACATGGGGCTTGGAGTATAATTCCTCATTTTAAGCCCATGTGTACATAAGGAAATGTATTTTGAGGCTATGAGATTTGTACATATATTGCTTAATTTTAGCCAAAAGGAAAATGTATACAAGGGGTTTTTAATTAGGGGGATGCACGCACGTGATTCCTGGCTTTATTGAATAGTGCACTCCCTGAGAGTAAATTATCACACATTGAGACGTGTCATATGAAAGAATACTACCATGCGTATCTCCGTAAGTAAAAACAATTAAAAACCAAAAAAATTAAAATTAAAATAATAGAACAATTCTCACATTGCTAAAGACAAGCAAATTTGTAAACTATAGACTGACATTGTTCACTACAATGCTCTAAATTGGAGTATGTCTTTTTTTTTAAACCCAAACTTCACCAATGAGAAATTCACAAGTTCCTTCTTCTTTTTTAGAACACTTGAAATTAGATTTCTAAAAACAACCACATGTTGAAAGCAAATTTTCTATGTTATTTTGCATCAATTTTCTTTACATTTTTTGTAATATTCTTAACCATATTTCACCGTATTCAAGGACCAAATGTTTTGATATTTTTGCAACATATACATTTAAGGAATACAAAAATCCGTTCTATTGATACCAAAACCAAAATGTGGAACTCAAGTTATTCAACAAAACACTCTGAAAGTGACCAATTTTCGATTAGCTAATCCCCAAAGGATTAACCCTTTAAGGTCCCGATTCAACATTGTTTTCAAAGATTCGTTATAAAATGTTTGATGAAAAAAAAAAAAATGCAATTGATGTACAAAGCAAAGTTGTAAATGTCAATGTGAAGATTGTATCTGTACGATTAGATTCATTATATTATTTATTAATATTTATTAATGAATTTTGCAAGGTTTTCTCTTGAAATTTATTTTAAAATCCAAATTTAACACATTTTTGTAAAAAAAATTGGTAAGGAAATTGGAATAACGTGCATTACAAGATGGTATGGTTTCCGTTATTTGATTCTACTTATTTTGAAAAATCATGTTTAAGGTCTCACTTTTTGAACTAAGAATGAAACTTGACATAAACCAATACTGTTGATTTTCGAAAATTCACAACATGTTATTTTGAAGATCCATACCGTACAAATAATAGTCAACTAGCACAAGAACTAAGAGAAATTTGGATGGATGAAAAACTGTACAGGATGTAGAGATGGGAAAGGTTGCAATCTGTTCATCGTCCATATATTGGACGCAAGTGCGTTAAAGGGTTAAGGACATTCTTCATTATTATAATGTTATACACTCAAACACTCTTGAATATCTGGCACACTTGTGACACGATTATTGAGGATAGCACACTTGTCACACATTCAAATTGATAGTGAAAAAGTTGGGACCCAAAGAGGTTGGTGTACTTTGCACCAGACTCAGACGTCCAGATTACTCCACAACACAGTACTACCGTATTACTAGATTACTAAGGTATTCTAGAATATTATTCAACAGATGCGGAACACTCTCATCAATTGTTTGAGTGCAACAAATGTATATTCCCTTGATGGCTTGAACTATCAATCGAAGGCTGTCGTTATTCATGAATTCGGTGCTAGCAGAGCATGTGATTTAACAAACTTAATGATAACAAATTTGCAGATTGATAATGCTGTGCAGAAGCACTAGAAACTCGGAATAATAATCCCCAGTGACTGCAGATTCCCAATTTGCACTCCAAAACGATATCTGAAAAAACAGCTGCAAGGTGGAAATGAAGAAGAAGACTAGTTTCCATTTAGAAATAAATTCACACAAGGATACAGAAAGACGGAAAACAACCTTCATATGCAGAAATCTGGATCCATCTTCTGAAAAATAATTTCTAACTCCAGTGCGTTGTCAACTACAGTGATAAGTTAACAATTTTCAAATGTAGAATTTGTAGAAAATAAAACTAATTGTCAGAAAATCATAAAACAACTTGAGTTGAATTTCTCTCTGAGACTCTAATAATCTAATGTAAAACGAAATTGCATATGCTTGCTAAGATGACAGGTGCAAAGCAAGTATTGATTATCTCAGAACCCATAACTCTCTTCCTCCTTGTGAACCGTTTGATAAACAAGGTATACCAATCTAAACCTTCTTATTGAAAATGAAACTTCGTGCTAGATAGAGAGTACTACATAGGCTTGCCATGTCGTGTAGTGTTGCATGCTACCACCTCGTCACTTTGCCACTTAAAAATAGCATGCGTGATAGCATGCATCGATAGCAAAGCCCATGGAGTACTCTGTCTAGTAGATTAACATCAAGATGTAAACACACAAACCAGTACAAAAAATCAATGGAAGAACCTCGATAACCTTCTCTTTCATTATTTCTCAAAACTCAGCAAAATGGAACGACGAATCTCGTCGACAACTATGACCTCACAGGTCGAAACATCGGTACCTACCGCACAAATGGTTTCCCATTTCCAAAACAATCTGCACAAATGTATGTACAAAGATGGACTACTACGCTACACTGTATGAATAGCGGAGTTAATTAACCACCGCATCCTCCACCGCAACCGCCACCGCCACCGTCCATACCGCCATCCATCGCCCCACCAAGCAGCATGCCTCCCAGCAAGCCGGCGCCCAGGCCCAGCCCCGGCCCTCCCAGCCCGCCTCCCAGCATGCCGCTCCGCCTCGGCCGCGCTTGCTGGTACACATACTGCTGCTGTGGATACTGCTGCGGGTATTGCTGACCATACTGCTGCTGTGGGTACGAATATTGTTGCTGTGAGTTTTGTCCCATGCCTGCCATCGCCGGGTATGCCATCACTGGTGGCGCACTCTTGGCCGTTTCCTCTTCTGTCAACGTCCTTCCCAACTTCACAGCCACGTTGATCATCCCTTGATGTTTCCCTGATTTCTTCCGAACCTGCGCAACACACATCAATCGATCATTCTCATGCAAACAACTCATACTGTGTTCAATTCATAGATAGGATAGGAACAACATGATCGGATTACTTGATGAGCAGTGTTAATATGAATTGAATCACCTAACTGCTCATCAAGCAATCAAACCAAGTTGAAGGAGTTAGTGTTCGACTGGTTTCATTGTTGATCGGAAAACCATGCTTCCGAGACAAGGTCGGTTTCTTGCACCAAAAATTGAACACACCCTTCTTTTCACACAACTGCTAAGTCAAGGCTCTTAGTACATGTATTGGGGTTTCGCACTGTTTGTAAAAGGTGGATTTGATGCACAGGACTTGAAAGAGACCAAACGATAAGTAATTATTCTTGCCTACGCAACGATGCGTGAAACGGGGTAATCATGAATCTGAAGATGTATGGAGTGAAGTTCGGTGAAGAGCAAGTGCTGACCTGGTATGAGGATCCTCTCGACTGCGATTTGAGGTCGGACAGGGGCACTAATGCGGATCCGATGAACTTGTTGGAGAATTTGCCGTGATTGTAAATCTCCACCGTCACGTTGGCGTTTCCTTGCTCGATGAGGCTCTCCTCGACAGGGAGCTTGATGACGGAGTTCCAAGTAGGGTTCACGCCTCCGCCGTTGTTGACGGCACCGGCCACCTTCATGTGAGGGTAAATCCAGGCCACGCAGTAGGGGTTCATGGTTCCCCCTGTAAGCTTCACGTTCTTCAAGTCCTGCGCTGACAACACCGTGACCTCCAGCTCCCGCTGCGGCCCCATCGCTACAAACCTCGGCAACAAAGCAAACTGACTGAAGTACTCCTTGGCAACAAAGCAAACTGACTACTAGAATCCTCCTCGGCAACAAAGCAAACTGTATCAATCTGTTACTCTTCCTGTAAAACTGATATGAATCAGTCCCAAAATTGGAAATGGACTGTATGAGAGTGTGATTGAAACATGCGATGGAGCTGGGCTGATTATGTAGGAGGGGAAGAGACGGGATGCGAGGGAGGTGGCTCCGTGTCGGCACACGGAGGGAGCGGGCGGGGAGTGGGGCACCGCTTTCCTCGAAGCTGCCAACTGGAACGTCGACATGTCAGACGTAGGAGTGCCACGTGTGTATTGGCGTGTGAGGTGCTTCCACGTAGCGCGTATTAAAATATCCCGAAGCATCTTTGGACGTTTGGACCGAAAAAGGTACGCCGTGTGAAAAAGGTTATTTTATGGCGCATTCCAGAACAGGGCGTATGCGCGTACGACGTACCTACTGCCGCGGCTTCCGAGTACTGTACCGACGGGTACTCTGATTTAAATAAAAATTTAAAAGTATGTATATTTATGAAGATTTCAGTGATGAGTGATGACCGACTCAGTCCATGTACCCATATGGTTCATTTGTGAGCAATTATGGGGTCATTTTGTTGTTCATCATTACTGTGTAGGATAAGCCCCAAATACGCTTTTAACTAAAACAAAACGAAGTAGGGTTGGATAACCTATTACCACCACCTCCCCCAATTATGACATGTACAATTTTCTTGGAGCCACCACAATTGAGACCCAAAACCACCAATTTCACTATTCAAGTAGACCAATGGCATGCCAAGAATTGCGAAGAAATAGCTGGTGGTTTTGGGTTAGCTCATGAGCGGATCTAGGAACAGCAAAGTGTGAACTTAGGAAATTGGTATGTGATGTATGGGTAAAAGGTTACTTTCCACTTTGGAATTTTGTATAAAATTGACAAATGCGAATTAGATGTTGCAAATTTTTGCAATCCTCATCAAAACCTATTTCGAATGCAGTCATATTTTTTTGGGGAATTTAGCACTGCCAAAAATAGGCCAGATTGCTTAAGTTGGTGGTAATAGGTTATCCAACCTTAATTTTGTGTTGAAGAGAGAGTGGAAGGGGTGATGCATATTATGAGGTTGCGACGTGGAGTGTCCCCATTGAAATTTGCAAACAAAGTTGTTTTTTTGTCAATGTCCTTAAAGTTGGATTTTTAGAATGGGGATTTTTAGAATTTTTTTTTCTACGTACATGCATTGAACAAGTTTGTCTATTCTTCTCTTGGAAGTGGTCTCCAGAATGAGCTAAAGATGTTGAACTTGGAAGAGGGGACTCCATCATCACTAAGCTTAATCTCTACTAAGTTCTTCCTAGGATGTTCTTAAATGACTCAATCACCACTAAGCTCCTCATATGATAGGGAGCATGTCCTATCTTCTATACTTCCTATCGCTTATTTAGAACCCCCCATATCATTTTTCCTACTCAATTGTTGTGTCCCCTACTTGCCTCAGTTTGGATTTGCCTCCCAAAAAAAATTACTTAAAAGCGAGTTCAATCAATATTGCATTCTATAAAAGTAGGGTTTTGCATCTCGTTTTGCATCTCCTACTGCTTTCTTTGATTTCTACTAATATAGTAACTTTCTTTAGAAATACAATGAAAGATCACACTTGTCATTATATGAGGGAATTTAGCAGGAATCAAGCAAGTAAGACACACTTATTTCAAATAGTATTAATGCGATGTATGAATAAAACTTGTACACTATGAATTTAGCTAGATTCTATCCATATGGGTAGATCTATAATTGGAATTACCAATTTTTTGTATAAAATTTGAAACTCAAGATTCAAAACTCTTTTGTAATTGGATTACAAATAAGAAATTGACAATTTGTACATGAAATTTGTTGCGATTTGTTGTAATACTCTAAGTGTAGTAATTTTTTTTTTTAAATTGGTTGCTTAATTTTATAAGTTGAGTTTTTCAAGAGCACTTTTGAACTAAGATCTTAGAATTTTTTGGTGAATCACTGCAATATGAAATGAGGCATAAAACTTTCACAAATCATCCCCTTTTTAATTGATTCACACATGCATAAAGCTATCTTCCTATAAAATTTATAATAAAAATTCTACACTGCAAAAAGTGCATGATAAATGAAAAAACAAAGTTTGATTATGTTCATCATTTAGAAACACTAATTTATCAATAACCATATCATAGCAATGGCCTAACCACATTAGATATTGTTTCAGATTATATATATATATATATATATATATATATTCATTCCTACTAATTAGCACATTTAAATTGTTCATATCTTTTTCAATACCAATTTTAAGCACAAAAATGAAAAATATGTTCAAGATTCCATTAGGCTTACATTTATCCTAGTGGAGAAATTAAAAAATGATATTTAATCCATCGCATATGTGATCATGGATGAGATTTTTATCACTATTATTTAAATTTTGGAATTTTCAGCTTCTAAAACTGGCCTTGCATTTAAAAAATAGATGTATTTTGACCAAAGTACCTCAATTGTGGCATTTTAAATATTCATTTTTGTATTTGAATTCAAGTAAAAAAAAAGTACCTTTTTTTTCTAAATCTAACCCCTATACGTTTTAGTGTTCAGAAACTGAATCGCGAACAGATTCAAAGTCTTGTAACTTTCTCATACAACCTCGGATGACTTTCATCCAAATCGTCTTTGTGAGCCTATTAAATTCTTTACCAATCACAATGAATCTCTTATGATAGGGAGCTATTGATAATATTGTCGAGGCCTTTAACTACAAGTACGTCAAATTCTTTGGGTAGATTTTATACTTGCAATGGTCCTCTCATGTACACCTCATATACATTTGAGTCATGCTAACATCTATATTTGAGGCCAGCATCTACTTCTTTACAAAGGGTTGGTACGTTTAGGGGTTAAGGAATTTTATTTTGTTTTATAAATTTAGTGAATTATTGCAATAGTAGGTTCTAAATGTCAAAATCTGTAGTAATTTTTATAATTCATGAAATTGTATATGTTATATTTAAAACACAACCAATTGTATCTCTTATTGACCTTTCCTGTTGGTTTAATATAGGTTATTCTAATAAACATTATTACTAGAAAAATTTTAAAAAATCATTAAGTACCAAAACATCTTGATGATTCTAGTTTTTTGCCAAAAGATTTGAAAAGATCAACACTTAGTGTAAATATATATTTTTCCATATTAAAAAATAAAATTTTAATTGGACAATTATACAATGGCCAAATTAAGCATAATAATAATAGTAATTTGACTTGTAGGTCATTACTAAAGGTATTTGGGTTGTGAAAAAGAAACTTATTGTTTAATTTTTTATTGTAATTCTTCATATGTACTTGCGTCTCAAGAAATAATTAAAAATAAAAAAATTGAATTAATTTGATAAATTTGCCCCTTTTTTTGGGTCATTTTTGCTTGTATGATTGTAACAAACCATTTGAATTTTTTCACACTTGTAAACAACATATGGTTCCACATGATAAAAAATTAAAAATGAAGCTTGAATATAATTCAAAATGTCATTTTTCATTTTAAAAGAATATTTGATTGTGCTTATAAGATCAAAAGGCTTTATTTACATTCAAACAAAGTAATGCAAGGAGTAAATGATAGGACATGTTTTTAACAAAATATCAATAGCATGACTTGACAAAACATTGTTGAGGTTATAGAATCCCATATTTTAAGAAAATTGTCCAATACGTTACAAAGATGGTAACGTATGACCAAACTAACTTTTCACTAAGTGTTAACACTAGTTGAGGCATAATATCCATTGAAATCATTGTACCTCTTTAAATTAGTGCTACAAACATTTTTGAAGGTTTTTTATATATATAGATTATTATTATTATTTGGTCCCCTAAGGCATTTTTGAAAAATTACTAAATCAAAATTCAATCTTATAACCTTGGCAGTTAATATACAGTGACTACTATATAAAATTTTGAGGGCCTAAGGTAGACGACATGTTTCCGATCACCTTAAGCAATTTAGCATACTTCCGGTGGAATAATGAATAGGCAAAAAAAATTGCAGCGTAGGAAAATAGATTTGAAGAAGGTCACATATTTTTGAACAAATTTTGGGGCAATATTGAATTTACTACAAATTTTCGAAGTAAAGATTCTCTCAAACCCGTTCTCGCAATATAGGCTGATCTATTTCCAAGAACTGTAAAATTAGATTTCGATATTGGTGCTACTTCATATCAAGAACACATGATATCATACTAACTCGGTAACAAGTTTCCATTCTTGGCACCAACCATTCCATATTAAGAGGAAACATCCTAGAAACATGTTTCCGTCACCGTTTACAAATGAATTTGAAAATAATGCAGGCTCATTCACGGAATTAGGTTGCCCTATACTGCGTGATTGGAGGCGTGATCGGAAACAAGTTGTCTACCTTACACAAGTTGAAAACGTAAGGAAATATTTTGCATTGACAAATGTTTTAACATTCGTTTACAAAACTCCAAAATTACTATTAGGCAATATCAGAGGCAAGACTCTCCTACTTAATTCCTACTACAATTTATGCTTGCAATCGCGAGACCCTCACCAAGACGATTGTCTTTCCATATCGAATTAAAATTACATGCTTTTAACACCGCCCTTCAAGGAGACAATGGCCACGTCCTTGCTCGAATCTTCAAAGTTTTTTTAAGAAGTGTGCGCAAAAATTGTGGCAAATACTTACACTTTGACACTTCTAAGAGCCAGTTTCCATTGGGGATCCAATTTTGGATTTCCAGGCTCAAGTAAGGTAGGATGTCCTAAAACCACCTCCTCCTCCAATTATGACATGTAGAGCTTTCTTGGGGCCACCATAGTTGAGACTCAAAATTACAAATTTTACTATTCAAGTAAACCAATGGCATGCCAAGCATTGCGAAGAAATAGTTGGTGGGTTTGGATTAGTTCATGAGCGGAATTTAGGAACAACAAAGTGTGAACTTAGCAAATTAGTATGTGATGTATGGGTTAGAGATTACTTTCCACTTTGGAATTTTGTATAAAATTGACAAATGGGAATTAGATGTTGCAAATTTTTGCAATCCTCATCAAAACATATTTTGAATGCGGTCGTATTTTGGTTTTCGAATTTAGCACTGCCAAAAATAGGCCAGATTGCTTAAGTTGGTGATTTTAGGATAGTGCAAAATTTGATCTACAAACCTAGAAAATTTGGACGGAAACTGGAGTCTATTTTTGAAGATGTATCTAATGAACTAATTTTAGAAATATTTTGACCCCCTTCTAATGGAACTCTTCGTCTCCTCTTCGTCTCCTCTGTACCTCTTCGTCTCCCGTACGGTACTTACCACAGGGGCAAGTGAAAAAACAAAGCCTTATAAATAGCAATGCGTGCGGCATCCACGTCAGTAATATTCCAGCAAGGACAGATGAGCCGGTCCACGTGGTGCCAGCTGCGCAAATTGGGAGCCATGTCACCATGTGTACCCAATCCCGCGCACTCTTCGCCGAGCATACCGGCAATACTCTGCTTGATCCCTCTGCGGGGACTTGAAATCTTCCTGCAAGCCTGTCTTGCAGATTGGCCAGGGCAGAGTCAGTTCGCAGCTGACATTATTGATGAGATCAGTTGAATCGCGCAGCTCACAATCTGACGATAAGGTATTTCGGTCTCATGCTCGGTTTCGTCCGGATTTTCGTAAAAGAGCGCAATGCGGAATGTAATTGACTGTGGCACACGATGACATTTCGCCTTCTTCGATCTTCCGAAATACCCTAGGAGTGCGTTTCCTGATGGTCGATTCTTTGGACTGTTTGAGGAATTTTAATCGTGGTTTGCGTGCAAGTCAATTGGATTCTTGAGATTGAGAGTGCATTTTTAGTTGAGGAATTTTTTCTGTGTGCATCCTCGTGGTTGTTTCGTCATTTAGGCTCGTATCCGTTTCGATCCTATTTTTTGGAGAATATTTTGTTTTCTTGTTGGATTTCGGTGTGAGGAATTTTAATTTCGGTGAATATCGTCGTGGTTTGCGTGATTCTTTTCGTGCAAGTCAATAGGCTTCTTGAGACAGTGAGCCCTTTTTTAGTTGAGGAATTTTATGCGGTCTTCCTGTGTGATTGTTTCGTCATTCAGGCTCGTTTCCCTTTCGATCCTATTTTTTGGAGAATACTCTGTTTTCTTGTTGGATTTCGGCTATTCTTGGAAGAACAGATGTCCAGGGTACGAGCGTCAGTGATGGTGGCAGCCACGGCCGCCATGGCTGCGACTGGAGCCTCTCTTGCTTATGTCTTCTTCACGGGATCTCCTGAGGACTCGCCTCATCCACCGCCTCAGCCAACATCTCTTCCTCGCCATTTCTCTCCCCCGCCCGACTTGCCACTCTCTTCCAAGCTTCCCGCCATTCCTGACTCCAACTTCGACGACTTAGAGGCAGAGGAGGCCTCGGAATGCGACTATGGACCTCTTTGGGAATGCATTGTCAACGGCAATGGAGGATGTGAGGTTCTGGAGGAGGATTTACGAAACTGTCTGGAGAGAACCAGAAAGACGAGGAGGTCTTGACAAATCTTTGGCGCCAGAGTTTTCCTTCAGGTATGTGATATCTGAGAGTTCTAAAATGGCAGTTCGGTTCTGAAAGCATTGTTTCTGGTGCTTAGTGAACCTCTTTGGATTGCGAGAGAGAGTCTGCGTAAAACCTCGATGTTGTTTTTAGTGCTTGCAACAGAGTACGTGAAGGAAAAGAAGCTTGACTTTGATAAGAGATCAGTTTAACTTAACTTTTGAGCTTTGGTTCGAAGTTTTTTTTGGCAGTAGGAGCGGACACTTACGATTCGTGTCGTGTCTGGTCGGACTTGCAGACGTATGCTCTGGTTCTTTGGTGGAATGAAGAGGAGCATTTCTCATATGTTTCTTCACGTTTTGCACATAGCAACCTCTAGAGTGAGATGCTCAATGTCAAGCCTTCATCTCAAGAGCGTTGATTTGACGCCTCCTGAGGAGATTACAGCATTGGCACGGATGCTGCTCAGAATCGTTAAGCAAGAGTCTACTCAGAATCAGTGAATCCATCGATGGCAGTAGCTTCCACCACCAGGTTTCCTTGGAGGTCATGTTTCATGATAGATCCTTTCCTTCCATCTCCGAACCCTGGCTCGAGCTTGGTAATGAAGTCGCAGAAAGAGATCCGCTAATGTGAAGGGCCACATTCCGTGTATCATGTTGCAAGCGCCCAGAGCTTGACAAATATGGACTCGGGGCCCAAGCATGTAAGTTGAGCTTTTCCAATCCTCTGCTTGTTCGTCGTGTGCTCCCTCTCGCGGAGGAAGACGAGGATATCTAATTTGAACCTCAAACTTGCCCCAGGTCATTAGAGCCGAGTCATGACCATAGAGCACTATTCACCATAAGTTGCAAGATGGCTTGTCAACTGCGCAACGCAAGGTTTTCCAGGAGCTACTAGGCAACAATCCATGTCCCTGAAGCTGGATTGTCAATGCATTCATGCGGTTCACAAATTATGGAGCTGCTTTTATTAGATCGATTTCACGTTTTTTTATTCAGAAATTTATTTGCTATCATCATGTGTATTGGTGAAGCGTGTGTAAATATCTGGCACATTCTTCCGTGACGCTGCCGAGTGAATTGTAGTCGTGAGGAGAACTGTACTGTACATAGTCGGTTCTGAGCTTCGTTACCAATCATGGGTTTGCTATGTTTAAATGAATTAATGGATGTATATATGTTGTGGTGATCATCTTGCGTTTAATCCACGTTATTTACATGTTTCGTGGTTGTGGTTTCATATTTCTCAAGTAGTATACAGTCAATGACCGGGGTAATTGGTCTTTACGGGTGCTCGTGGTGTCTGAGGAAGGCCTTGCTTCTATTGCTTGCAGTTTGATTGGGAGGGCATTCGGTAAGAAAATGGGGATCTACCTCAGTACTCGTGTGGCCTATTGTTTTCAAACACTAAGTCCACTCCTATCATGGACGTGTTCTCGCCATGAAAAGACGATGTTCTCATGGTAATCGATGCACGCTCTGTACTTTTCAACTAACGTCATGCTTCACTGGTTTGGGCCTGTGCCGTTGGCCCAATATTCTTTGTCATTTGGCTATGCTTTTGGTTTTTTATTTTTTATTTAGAATATTAATTTATTCATAAGTTAATTTAATTTATGCTGAAGAAATTTGTTTAAAATTTTATAACTTTCACTCTATGGGTTCAAAAGCTAGGAAACAACTTTGGTGCACCCCTACTTGTTGAGTGAGCTTTCCGACAATGCCAAAAAAATCTCCCATAATTCATTCTTCATAATTTAATTGAATTTGGAGTGACAAACATCACTCAAAAATCCGTAACTCTCACAATGTATGTAAAAGTGACGAAACAACTTTCAATTGGTGCACCCCTCCTCGTCGAGAACTCTTCAACAGTACCACGAATGTGGGCGATAGGTGGGGAGATCTCAATGATACAAACAAAATATAACAAAACAATCAAACAATCTTCCTTAGCCCCTAAATGCCTATAGCCCTCTCCAGATTTGGAGAATTGCATAGATGCATTATAAAATATGACTAGGAGGGATATTTTGAACTAAAAATTCAAAATTCTTTTGTACTTTGATCACGAATATGATATTGACCATTTGTGAATGAAATTTATTGTGACGTGTTTAAATGTAATACTCTAAGTGTATTGATCTTTGGAGAATTTTGGGTTGTTTAATTTTATGAGCTGGTTTTTCCAAGGGCACTTTTGATTCGTTTTGAATTAAGATCTTATAGATTTTTGGTGGAAATGTGTGACTTGACATAAGGCATACAATTTCCACAAATCATCCTCTTTCTAATCAAATCACATGCATGAAGCTATCTTGCCACAGAATTTTATAGTATTCTTTTTACTTGCAAAGGGTGCATGACGGATGAGAAAACAAATTTCAATTCTGTACAACATTCCAAAAACGCCTGAGTAGGGGTTAACAGTAAGATTCTTCACAACTTAAAACACAGATTGCACAAAAGCCGATTATTATTACTTTCATGTTTGAGGTCCACAAAATGCTGCAAACTGAAAATTGGGGGTGCTCTAATCATCTAAGGTGGTTACCCCATTACCAATTGGCTCCTTTCACCAACAGCTAGGGGCATTATCCGCAATCAATGTTGTAATGATGTTGGTTGTAGCATGAGTTACAGTTGGTAATGGGTTCTCTCTTGTTGGTTTTAGTATATGTAAGTGTGGTTATGGATTCATTGTTGTTGGTTTAAGCATCTTTAGTGTGTGCAATACAAATATTCTTTAGACAGAAAGAGGTGTACCTATATGACGTGAATGGGATGCGTCATACTTCAACTTTGAAAATTTATAACTAATTCATTCTTCATCCAAAAATTACATTTCAACTTGTGTTGGAATCTATTTCTTCTTGCCTACATCTAAAAAAAATAAAAAAATACTAAATAATATCAATGCCTCATATCCGTATTTCTTATTCAGTTGGGAATGGGGTAACCACCTTTAAGAATCTGAAACAAAATAACAAAACTTGCCAACATTTGAGACAAACACACTTAGGCAAATCTCCACGCAAAATATCAAATGAAACTTGCTGGTATCATGCCCATTTCTAAAGCTCATCCTTCTATACTAACTCAACCATTTCTCCACACATCTGCGTACCGGGATCCACGACTGGTCCGAACAAACATCCTCATACGACCAAGGTGATCACCCATCCGGCGTGCTTCCTCTAAAAGCTGTCGACTCCTGTCAGACTCTTGCAACGCATCAACAGTCCGGTCAATCAGCTCCTGCATCAAATGCACTGTCGGTTCCTGTTCCTGCTGCGGAACTGATTCCATATTTTGTGATTGCATCTGGCCTAGTTCCCAGTTCAGTGCGTTCAACTGCTCTGCCGTGGCTTCACAGGCCGCCTTCCGCTCGTCTTGCAATCGCTGGTTCGCTCTCACAAGAACATCAATTGCTGCCAGCACCTCAGTCCGAGTGGGCAGTTCTACAACTGTAGAAGATGGCGGATTGGGGCTCACCGCTTGAATGTGGACGACGTTGAAGCCGCTCCTCACCATAGTTCTGCAAACTGGGCATGTCTCTTTGTCTTGTAGCCACCTCTCCAGGCAGAGCCAACAATACATGTGACCGCAATACGTTAAAACTGGACTCGTCGGGGGCGCATTGTAGCAGATGTTGCAATCCAATTGGTCGCCGGAATTTATAGAAGACTCCGAGCTTGCTAGAGACACAGAGTTGGAGCCTACTGACGACATTGTGAAGGCCGTGATTCAGGGTCTGCAAAAATTTAAATAGAAGGAAGAAAACATTAATTCACATGGCAATAAACTGTTCAAATGTGATCATGATCAGAACCAACTCATTTACTAATTGGGAATTAAGACACGTAGTATGTAATCGATCAATTATCTGTGGCATTTACATATCAGGCTAGTACTGAGTCTGTGTAGCTAAATCTTAAGAACTTGTTCAAGGCAATGCAGGCATGTCCAGACGAGTATTAGCGACTAAAAGACGTTTTTCTGAAAAGCAGTCCACTACACTCAAACTTCATGGGCCAAAAAAATGCCAGAAATGCTCTCCACAAACCACCAACTTTAATCTGAACTAATATATTGGAACTTCCGAATCCAACTCCTGAAGTCAGAGACAATTATGTGACTTTCATAAATCCATTAAAGCGGGGCATGAAACATGGCCTGGCCTGCTTGGCTCGATCCAACGGAACGTTGCTAGGTTCTAATTGTGAACACAAGTCGTGCTTCTGCAATTACTTAATCTCCTAACAATCGTTTCACTCCGCTGGTGTAGCTTGCAATGGACTAGAACTGCACAACTTGTGTACTATACAAAAGAGAGTTATGCAAACAAATACCTGTGACTTTCTCGCAGTCAAGGTCTCAAAACCCTAAACACTCAAAAGCTCTAGAGAGACCCCGAGAACAGGCCTGAAAACCAAATGATGAATAAGCTCAAGCGAAGTGCCGACTTTCTTAAATATCAGAGAGACCTCTTACCGAGGCTGGCAGCTGTGGTGTCTTTCAATAACAACCGAGGTTGAATGATCCTTCGCAAATTCTACCACCGAGCCTTGCCATGAATGAATCAAGCTGAATTCCAAAACCGAGACATGAAAATATCCAACATTTTCATACGGTATTCTTTCTGGTGGATGTCTACGCACCCCTCAGGATCTGCAGATTATGAATCTTCACTCAACTTGCGCACGCGTAATATTTGTCAAGTATGGTTTCCTTCCCACTAAGTATTGCGAGCTGGCCAATGAGGAATGCTAAACATTTTATATACAGTAGTCATATGTCCAACATTGTTACAAGAGAAAAGTTACCCACATGGACGCATTTGCCTCCAGGGGAATCTCTAAGGTAGGAGCATCCTATTCCAACAGTGTCTTAAATCCAACTATTGACTATGAAGATCTGCACTTCTGTTGGTTTCCAGTCATCTACATAGAACCCTCAAAACTTTTGCATACAATATCCAAATACCACATGCTGAGGTGCATTGGGAATCCCCTTTCCTTTGCTAACAATCAAAACTTGAGCAGTGGAATACTCAATGAAAATGTGTTGGTTTGAGATTCTCCTACCTTACGTGAGGGAAAGATTCTCCAATCTCAGATTCTGCTCTGCCAGCAGAATCTCAACTTTAGGAGACGTGTGTGGCACATTCTCAGGCAGCAGAATCCCAACCTCAGGAGACGAGAGCTGCGTGTGTGGCACATTCTCAGCCTTGGTTTTCAAAACCTTTTGGTAAACATTCCAATGTAAGCACCCGGGAGCAATGGCAGGAAGGCCGATCGGGTGGGTTCGCACGAACTCTCGAACATCCACCGCATCTCTCACCTGTGTCAAATACTCGAGAAGTGGCCCCTGCAAAAACGTGTCAGCTTCATTGTACAAGTAAGGCTCCGGGAAAATGGCCGTGTGGGGTGGGTTCCGCAAAGCTTTGTGAGGTGAATCATCAATAAGAAGCGTGTTGGACTCGTTGAATTCCCCCGGTGGAAACTTAGCCCAGACCTTGACGAGCTCCTTGAGAAACAGGGGCTGCATCTTCTTCAGTGGATTTCGAAGCCCGGTGGTCGTGCAGTCTCCTTGATGCATGATGAACCTGCATTTTGCCCGCATCCCCTTGCCGATGAAATCCACCGCCTTGACGACGTTGGCTTTCATCATGGAGGACCAGACTCCCACGTGGAAATTCTCGAAGCAGAAAGCGAGGAAGCTGTCACAAAAGGGCCGCTTGAACATGTATGACTTGGCCACCACCCCGTGGGCGGCGCCCAGTGGAATGATGCTCCTGTCTATCTTCGTGTAGCGTGCTACCAACAGGCCATTCACGTCCAGAATGAGCAGCTTCTTCGCCGAAGGTAAACTCAGTTTCCAAGCTTGTGACAGTAAAGCCCTGTCTCGCTGTGAAGGAGTCCACGACGCAGCGTTGGCATTCAAAACACTGTTGGCCGTCTCTTCTTCTTCTGCCGGCTTTGTCACGGTACCTTGTCCTGAATTCGAACAAATTATATGAATGAGAAAATTAAGTAGCTGGGACAGCCTGAGTAGTATAAAGTGCAGACCTGGGTATGGAAGGCGTCAACATTTGTAAAGCCAGGAACACAAGTCAATGAGGTCAATTCCCATCGAACCACTTTTTTGTAAAAGATTATTAAACCTTAAACCAGGATCGGGGGTAGTATGCTGGGTTTTTTCCTCCGGATCCTCTATAGTACAAACTAGCCAAAATAGCTTGTGATGTAACACTGGAAAGACACAGAGGTACAAGAAGAGATTGAGAGGGGAATGTGCGGAAGTATGCTCACCATTTTTGCAGGTGGAGTTTGATGAGCTTGCATCAGATACCTTCTTATTGTCCGCATGACTAATTTTCACTTCGTTTGCATCAATGATCTTCTCGTTGTTGATGGGATCTGTAATAAATTCAAGGAAAAGAAAGGTCCACTCAACGATGTCTGACATAACGCGTAAGCTTACGAGGTGGGTTGAATGTTTTCAGGAACCGAAATAGGGATAGCAGCAATTCAACAATCTTGTATGTACAGGTTTCCTTACATTTTACTGGTCAGCAGAATGAAGAACAGAGCAATGGAATTAGAGCGAGTGCAAACCTTGGACTAGAGTCTTTTTTTTCCTATTTCGACGCCGCTTTCCATGCTTCTTGGACTTTATGGCGAGGACAGAAGCAGGCTCTTCCGCAAATTCCTGCAAGGATTTTTCAGAGTGGGCACCGATTCCCTCGACAAGGCCATGGCTCTCCCCGCCATTCATCTCCAAATTCACGGCCATGAGGACACACTCAGCTCCTCAATGCCACACCCCTGGAAACCACAAGGGCGTCCAAAAAGAAAAGGCTTTCTAACATAAAAATTGCTCCAGTGCACAAAACCAAAAAACCAATCAAACACTTATGCAGTTCAGCATGTCAATTTATGTTCCAGCTAATAGAAAACCCAAAACTAGAGTACCAAGCTAGATGCGATTTATCTCTCTGGAACGCTCCACGTCCTGGTGTTACATTTCTAATCGCCGCGTTGATGTCAAGTTCACAACCAGCGATGTCCGTCCGCACCCAATGTGGCCTCGGCAAAGTCTAAGTTAGCGCAAGAGTTAACTTAGTGTTGGTGTTCCCGCGTGAGTAAAACTGTCTGACGAGAATGGAGACAGGTTCGTTCACTGACTGTAATGAGAGTGCCCAGGTGCCCTTTCAAACTGGCACCAAAAAAGAGCACCGAGCTTCGGGGTTTTGCGCAATGAAAGCTTCCAGGAACACAGAAAGCGGCGGCTCATTCACGGTTCTGCTGCCAATCTTCTGCTACTCTAAGGGCCGCTTCACACTATGGCCGTCCAAGTCGAGAGGCCATGGGATTCAGAATCCAAACTTTGTTGAGAGTCCAAAGAAATCTACTGAAAATAGGAATAAAATATAGTTTTCATTTTTTATGAAAAGAAATCGACGGCCTCTCGACCATAGTTTCGATTTCCATTCCCGTCCGACCCAAACTTCCTCTAGAGAGGCCGTCACCTTGGTCAAAAAGAGTTGACATGTAAGCATTTTGGAGAGTGACGGCCGGTGGACTTTGGCCTCTAGTGTGAAGGGTCAAGAGGCCAAACCCATGGTTTCTTGCAATTTGATTGGTGAAAATCGACAGCCTCTTGACCTTCGGCCATAGTGTGAAGCGGCCCCAAACAAGTTAAGGTAGAGGGCTCATAATCCAAGCAGGACTAGAAACCGTGTACTAGGCCAATCTTCTCAGAAAGAAGATTTTAACCTTCAAGCCCACCCTCAAATGTATACCACAGCTTGATCGGTTTAAGAAACACCTATGACATCACCTTCCAAAATTCATAACTAAATAAAGAAAAATTGATTTTTTTTAATTCCATCATCAATGCTCTCCAACAAAGTTTGCACATTCTCCCAAAAAAAACTCTTTTGAACACTCCACGAGGAACTTGTGCAACTGAAATTTGATCGGTTTCTGAGCCCTCTACCTTAGCTCAAGAGTCTTCGTTGCGGAAGTTTCTCCGCTGCCGCTCAAGGATCCCTGTGCAGATCTCCAGATTTGCAGTACAGTACTCCACAGGCTAGCTAGGTCTTCTGTCCAGTTTAATTTATTTTACAGTCTGCTGGTCGCTCCTGTGGCGTGGGACGGACCTGTGAGGCTGAGGTGAAGGTCTGACAACAGGCCAGCTGCGCAATGTCTAAGTTACATATTGCAAATTCCTACAATTGATACTTTGTATGTAACTGAAACGTGGCGATGAGCCAGAATCATAAGTTATGTAACCCGCGAGTGGCGAATTGGAAGTGTCTGTGTGTGGTTAATTGATGAATTTCCTGGTCTTTGGCGAATGAAACAAATGACAATGATGCCATTTGATGAATTTCGTTCATTTTCAAGCAGCGCCCACGCCCCAGCGCCTCAAACCCTAAATCATCTTCAGTGAATGGCAAATTTTGGCGGAACGGGGACTGTCAGTGACTGGTTAGGAAGATGGCGGCAGACAACCACAGTCATCGGGGGTACCTGGGATTCATGTGGGCGCATGAGTTCCGGGTGAGTGATGTCGCTTCGGCCAAGTGGTTAAGGCGTGTGCCTGCTAAATACATGGGGTCTCCCCGCAAGAGTTCGAATCTCTTAGGCGACGAACCTAGAATGGTTTCTCCGAATCAGTGGCATCGCCCCCCCTTCATTTCAACCTCTTATTGTCTAGCTCACACTGTGGCGGCAGTAACTCTCTCTTCGAAACCAAAGTGAGCCCCCAGCTATACGCTGGAGTTAGGTACACTGATCCTCCGGAGGGAGATGAAATGCTGCACTTGGAAACCGAGCTCAGTGTCCAATTGGAGGTAATGTGTCATGTGCACTGGTCTTCATAAGTGTCCTAATTTCCTAAACGTGATAAGGAAGGCGTACCTTAAACCACCACAACACCTAAAACCAACTTCTACACCCTTTCTCTATTCTTTAAATGTAAGTTGTCGGTACATGACTTAACTTTTGAGCAATTGATGCATAAGTCATGTAATGAAAGCCTACATTTCCTTCTTGAAATGAAAGAGAGGCATAGAAATTGGTGGTTTTAGGTGTCGTGGTGGTTTAACCCCTAAACGTCCCATGGGGATAGTAGATACGTGACCCTATAATTGACATTTGCTACCAACAAGAAGTTTTAAATTGGGATCTCAATAGTTCACTAGTACCACATTGATGTAATTTTCAGCTTTTGTGTTGAACTCAAACCTATAAAAGGTCTGGATTCATTCCAAATACTAGAAAAATACACCATATTCTACTGACCGCGAAGGCACTTTCAGACATTTATGGGGTTAAGGTACGTCTACCTTAGAACCTGAATTCTATTAGCATTGAAACTTTTCTTAGTGGATCTGCTTGATTGAGTAGACAGCTTGCATATGCACCATGCATCAGAAATTAGAACAGCCTAGGATTGCCCCATAGTCCAACATTCGGTTTGAGTTTTGAGTTCCATGCTCTTTTAGACTCAATGTTCTTTGGATCACAAAACACATTAGGAGAAGTCATGAAGATATAACTAGATAGTGAGATCGTTATGTCCTTTAACCAGTCCTTTTCATACAGTCCCTTATGTAAAAACCTGGAATTAGGCGTTGATGGCTACATCAGACCTAACTGTGCAGAAATGATACCTCTACCACAGCACTATCGAGAATGGTCCAAACCATGATAGGTCTAGAATGAGTAAACGTCTGAAAATCTCTTCAAACGAGCATTGCTGATCTATGGTGTACGGCTGTTTCACCAATAGCACAGAAAATGATCTAAGCTTTCACATTTTAAGTTTGGATGTAGTCTTCATGTTGAATCCAGATTCAAATGACATGTCGCAGCAACTTCACTGAATGAGTATTTGTCAAGTGTTGATCAAAGACTTGCGATGTAGGTTACATGTTACAGATGCTTCTGTCAGCAAAAAATTAGAGTATTTTTGCGGCAGCATACACCCGAAGATGTCAAGCAGAAGTTCGGTCATCATCCAGAAGCTTGTAAGTACCTATTCTGTAAGATATTTTATTCGATAGACACAATAGATTGGCGAACAAACTTACGGCCTCAGAAATCCTGTGTCATGAAAACATCATCACTTCTTAGAAGCTCAGATGGAGCTCATGAATCTGTCATCACCGGTCCCCAATGAAAACTAACGTAGCGCTCAGTGGAAGAAGAAGTCGTTTTGATGATTTGCCCACAGTACTCTGTTGAGTACTTCACAAAAGCCTCACGGCGTTAACATCATAGCGCATACAGAACCAAAAACAAAACCAGTATCATGGTCCCTGCTAAATCTAACAGACCAAGACCTTAGGTATACTAACATTTTGTACATAGATAACAATGCCACAGACAAGGCTGTTTGGAACGCGGTAAGCGATATGCTCATGAAGGGGAGCACACATCCTTAATGCCCCAGGTTTCTCTAGCTACAGCCGAGAAGGCAGAGGAATCACACCCATGGACGAGCGCGCACCGTGAGTACAAATGTAGCGAGAATGGAACAAACAAACCCTAGATGTATATTGAATGAAAGAATATAAACTCTTGAATAGTAGGGCAAGCGCACGAAAGGGCACAAGCACCGTGGAAAGAGTTCTACGGTTGTCTGGCCGCTGCCACACCATGATTCAGAATCATAGCCTGACGGTCGCTCTGGGCACCATGTCGTCGCAAACGCCTCACTCTCGAGGCATTCCTAAACAAGACATTGCGCCAAGACTCTTGAACAACAAAGGGAAAACACATTCACAAGCCCGAGCCAGAACCTAATGCGAAAAAAAGGAGAGAGAGCAACACGCCCGAGCCAGAACCAAATGCAGAGAGGAGAGAGCAACACGCCCAAGCTCATCGAAAACCCTGCACTAGCATCGCCATTGATGTGGAGGAAGATGTAGAGCAGATACTTTATAGGGTTTAGGGTTTAGGGTGTGACGAATTTGGCATTGAACGTGCAAGCTCTGAGTTGCAATTTTCGAAATTTGAAATGTAGATTCAGCTTTGAGATTCTCAAAATTAATCGAAAGCCTTTTTATTCCATATTAGAGAAATTTGTAAAGTCCTAAAATCTCAGGCTTCCAGTATTACGTCAATGAAGATTTTGGCGCACAGGACAATCAAAGTAGGAATGTTGAGTTCCAAAAATAAAACCGGATGAGTTATATTTCCGGACATTAAACTTAGGTGAATGAGTTTGCTCCCGTGTCAAGGTGCGCCACCGAGTATGCTGCCATCGCCCATGGGAGTGGAACTTGTGACCTTTCTAATGCTAAAAGAGAGTTCCCACAAGCTCCCACAAGCTCCCCCCAACCCTAATGGGCAATTCATGAAAGGACCAAGGGACTTTTTACGAATATGCATTGTCACAAATTGATAATATTGGGTGGTGGACTCCACATTGACTCAACAAGGTTTTCTCAGCTACTTGTTTTCAGTTAACTAAATAGCTCAGTGGCCAATGTTGTAAGTTTCGCTAATGAAAAAGAAGACTTGATACATACTTTCCAGGAGGATTTGGAAAGAATCAACTACATAACTTTCTATTTTTAAATCATTAAATCGTAAGCTCTGAATACATTGGTTGTTACATGTGTTTTTTTGGGTTTATGGGGTCTAATCCAATTAACCCTTAAATGTTCTCACCCTTTTCAGATTTGGCAGTTTTCCAAAGATGCATTATAAAATGCAACTAAGGTTTAGGGATATTTTCAAGCTAATGAATGAATAAAAGTTGTATAGTATGCATTTTAGATTCTATCCATACGGATAGATTTGCGTTTTCTATCACCAATATTTGCGTATTAAATTTCAAACTTAAATTTTAACACTCTTTTGAAATATGATTACAAATAAGATATTGACAATAGAGTTATCCTTAAAGTCACCGTGTGTTTGAATAAGATGCCGTGAATTTTGCTATAATGTATTGTTATTTGTGCACCCCAAATAGTTAAAAGGTAGGGAAAAGCTTGGTGGTCTATCATTGTTAGGTGTGTAAGAGCTTGGTGGTCTCTAAACTCAAGGGAAACTAGTTTAGCCGTCTTTCTTGACGGCTAAACTAGTTTTCCATGAGTTTAGAGACCACCAAGCTCTTACACACCTAATAATGATAGACCACCAAGCTTTTCCCTACCTTTTAACTATTTGGGGTGCACAAATAACAATACATTATAGCAAAATTCACAGCATCTTATTCAAACACACGGTGACTTTAAGGATAACTCTAATCTAATAAATAAAAATTTGGGATGGGTTAAGGTGTAATACTCTAAGGGCAGTGATTTTTGGAGATTTTTTTGTTGCTTAATTTTAGTAGTTGATTTTTTCAAGAGTGCTTTTGGACTAAAATCTTTGTAATTTAGGGTGAAACACCACAACATGAAATGAGGCATAAAAATTTCACAAATCATCCCCTTTCTAATCGGATCACACATGCACGGAGTTAACTTCCCATAAAAGTTTCAATAAAAAATTGCACGATGGATGAGAAAACAAACTTCAAATTCGTACATCATGCAAAATATGCATGGTTGGGCGGTTAGGGGTTAAAACAAGATACGCGCCACTTTTCATAAAAAAAATTATCAATACGTTCACACCGACCCTTGCTAGAAAGGGACCGGAGTTTCTATCTATCTAGAGGTCTATTCTCCTTGTTCAATGCTTTGGTGTGGACATAAATCTAGGTCTCAAAAATTTAGTTCATCATAGATTTGAGATATCCTTACAGATGTTTAAAATCTATTGAATTTTAAGATTTGCAATATCTACATCAATACCCTTCTCCAACACGAAGTGTGGACACACCTCTACATTAACCCCTAAGCTCCCGAGCGACCATTTTCTGGTCGCTGCCCGGAACAAAAAAAATCTTTTTTGAAAAAATAAAAAATATTTTAAAATACTACATCAAGTCTACTTTCCAACCCAATTTGAATTATGGCAATCCGAGTTAAACTCCACCCGGGAGAATTTTTCAAAGTAGATCACCTCAACATTGTCTTAGTGTTACAAAATTTGCTATTTGGGGAAAGTAATGATGATTCCTCCATCGTTTCTCTTGCTTTTTTGAAGTTTACGATAGATAGCCCAACTTTAACCAATCGTACTAAATTTTGAACTCTAAAATTGAAAATTATAATTTATACAAATTTTCAAAGGTTAATGCTTTTAAATTCATTAAAAAATGATCTAAAGATTATTTAGGAAGTTTGACCGTATGGATAATTTGTAAAGATGATACTCTACATTTTGTCTATTGAACCAACCTTCATCAAACATATGGAAGGCACATGTTATAACACATCTATGTTTTGTCCAATACCCCTCGGGCTTTTAGGGGTTAAAAAGGTGGCAATGACACAATAATCCCAAAATTCAAGGAATACAAATGGCATTCCTTCATTACTTACAACAGGATCTAAGTGAAGATTCTCTTTCGATCCACTGCACTACTCTATTACAGTATGCTATACCTCATTGAAATCGCTCTCCTCCATTGCCATCGCGCATGCAACCCTCGTGAATGCAACCATCTGTCAATCCAAAACCCCTTTCACAACAAACCAGAACCACTCAGGAATCTCGTCACCGATGCTTCGCCTTCCTTCCGTTGCCACAATTTCAGTCTCCTTCCCCACCATGCACAGAATTCCTCTCACTAGGGTTTTAAGCTTGGTTCTTCGGGACTCGGACTAACTTAGTTTTGCTGGTTTCAAAGTGGCATTGAAGGTTTGGAGGAGTGGTAGGGTTTATGTAGGGTTTGTGGAGAATGGGGTGAGAATTGCAGCGTGATGTGATGGATGCTACCAACGGGGTCCCGGGGCGGCCCCTGAACTGGCTGCCTTCGGGGCTGACAGCTCTCATCCTGTCCCTGGAAAGGACGGACTCGCTCGCTTTCAAATCGTTCAGTGTCTCCCAAGCGGTGAAATCGCTCCTCTCCCTGAAGAACAAGGACTCACGGGGATTCCATCGAAGCGACTCGCTTACCAAGTATGGCATGTATCTGTCGGGATTCCCCCTCGCCCCAAATTCTTGTCAATGCGAGGACCTCTGTGAGTGTTGCGAATGCTCGGTGTGTGAATCTGAGGAAGATTTCGAGTACGAGGATCACCATGAGTTGCAATACCAATGGGGCTTCCCGCTCGTGCTGAATGGGCCGAACTCGGATGCGTACTTTCGGAGGGAGCCTAGGTTTGCAAGCAAGAAATGGGCCAACGTGCAGGATTTTAGTTGGGCAAGGCCTTTAGAGAGACGAGCTGCTTTTCGGGAGAGAGAATGTGTGAGTGGCAAGATTGTTGAGCGCGATGGTCAGGATTCCAAAGGAGTTGGCGAGAAGTCACCTTCAATGAGGTCAGCCAACGTTGCTCCCAGAAGTAGAGATGATGCCGGGCAGGAGCTCGGAGGGGGCTCGATTCTTAACAAGAAGGCTGAGGCTTCCCCGCAGAGGAGTAGCGAAGCAACAGACAGCGAGACTCAGAAAAGCCATGCAACTCTTAAACCCAGCCACAACACAACTGCACATGGGGTATGATAATTGCGCATTGCATTAAACCCCTAAAGTATCAAGAAGCCCAAATTGGGCTCCATGTTTTCTTCATCAGTCCAATTTGGACTTCCTCTTGTTCAAACTTATTTGTTTCTTGACCATTATCTTCACTAGTTCTGGTGATTTAAAATTTGGTCCCATCTAAATTATACTCCCTCTGTCCCAAAGTTATTGTCCAACTTGTTTGCTTGGTATTTCTTTGAGCCAATTTCATTGATCATATTGTAAGAAACATGATCAAAAAAGGTTCCAAATTATGTCACTAGAATGATTGAAGAACATTGCATGTGTTCATTGCAACCTAAATAAAATTAGCCATAAGGAAGTATTTTTTTGATCTACTTAAAAAAGCACTTTCAAACATGAGAATAACTTTGGGACGGAGGGAGTACTTTTCACAATATATCATGCGGTTTTTTTGGAAGTTCATACCTAGTCCCTTGTCATGTAGTTTTGCGATTGCTTATTTTTCAAAACTAGTGTGATGTACATAGGATGTACATAGGATGTGCAGTTCTTTGAACAAAAAGGGTGGTGTTTCAGGACGACGGTGCTTTGTCTAGCTCCCAATGTGCACCCATGATGAGGTTGAGTTCGAACTGGTGGCCTTTCGGGGTTCGATCTGCTGCTGCTGCAGCGGCAGCGGTGGAGCCATGTGAGACGGCGAAATGGAACTTTCGGATGGGCCAGAACGCGGGGGCAGGGGCGTTGGCCGGAGGGATGGTCAGCCTGTGCTTGCATCCCATTGATACTTTGAAGACCATTGTGCAATCCCAGTCTGGCGGGAGTCGCAACCTTCTTCCCATCCTTTCTTCCATCATTTCAGAAAGAGGTATGCTCATGTTTTTTTTCAGCAGTTTTGAATAGGTCATATGGCAACTTTCGTTTGTCCAATTTTCTTTATTTGTTGACCATCACATGCCATTTTCTTTGCTTATTCTGGTGATATAAAATTTGACCCTATCTGAGTTATATTTTTCACGATTTTGGTTGTTTGAAATCATGAATCCTTGGTCTTGTAGAGGTTCATGGTTAGACGTTTAGGGCAGATCCTCGTTCTTACTGAATGCAGGGCGTTTTACTTGCAGGTTTGAAAGGTTTGTATAGGGGACTGGGAAGTAATCTAGCGTCTTCAGCTCCAATTTCAGCTATATACACTCTTACTTATGAAGCTGTTAAAGCAGGCCTGCTTCGCCACGTTCCAGAGGTATGGCTTCCATAACCTCGTGATATACCAGCAGTATTCCGTGGTTTTGTGAATTGACTGACCTCTGCTATGATGAGTATGGGACTTATGTGGATTTGTATGGACAGGACATGTCTGCGCTTGCGCATTGTGGTGCTGGTGCTTGTGCAAGTGTTGCCACCTCAATTGTCTACACCCCAAGTGAATGCGTGAAGCAGCAAATGCAAGTGAATGGATTGTATCAAAATAGCTGGTATCTCTTTTTTCCTTTAATCCAGAGAGAGGTTTCCCAGGCCCACATATTTCCTTGAAACTTTGCTCTTCATTATCCACTTGAAACATGTCAAGCAGTTTTAGAACAACTGCGCTCTAAGATCTTCAGCATGGCTGCTTTGGAATGCTTAGGCAAACGTTGACTTCATTGCTCAAACAAGGAGGACTGCCGATGCTGTACAAGGGCTGGGGAGCAGTTTTGTGTCGCAATGTACCTCAGTCAGTAATCAAGGTATGTTCCTGCTAGTAGATACCTATCTCCACTTCGGTCACATTGAAATAATCATCATTATCTCTTGATCATCATGTTAACTCCTAAAGGGCCAAGGATTCATGATTTTAAAATGACGATCATATTGTGAAAAATATAATTCAGATGGGACCAAATTTTATATCACTGGAATCAGTGAGGAATATTGCATGTGTTGATTTTATTTTTTTTAAACTTTGAACAACAGAACTTCACATAAAACCTACTCAAAACTACCAAGAAAAACATGAGGCCCAATTTGGGCTTCTTGTTCATTTAGGGGTTAATGTAATGTTGTCTTTTGTGGTCCATCTACTCGTGCATTTCGGCTTGAGAGTGGAGAGTGACATCGTCTTCTGTGGGTTGGTTCACAGTTGTACACTTATGAGGCCCTGAAGCACTGGGCTCGAGGTGATCAGCCTCGTGACACGCCTTTGACCACATTACAAGCGGTATGTCAATTCTACTGCTGACGCAGCCCAGTACCTGAGTTTGTACTGTCAGTGTCGGTGTCTTCTGTCGCTCTTGGTTCACGTTTTTGAAGGATGGAACGCTACTTTCTTCAGTGCGAATGAGCATTAATCTCATCCGAGGAGCTTTGAATGAGCATAAACGGTCTTTGATCAGTAATATAAATGCGTCAATATGGACATGGTCGTTTCTTAGCATCCATGCATATGGTGATGTACCAGTTTCTGTTTGATGTTTTCAGCTTGCCATTGGCGGTGTTGCTGGATCAACTGCAGCCTTTTTCACTACTCCTTTGGATGTCGTGAAAACTCGGCTTCAAACTCAGGTATTGATCCTGGTTTTGGGATTATTTCACAACCTGTTGTTGCATATAATTAGATATAGGTTTTTGCGTATTTCTAGTACGTTCCTTCTCCTTCACAGTTCAGAACGTTGCAGTCACTCGGCTATCACTTTAGCACAAACAGCATACAATCGTCTTGAACTAATTTGGTGTTCCTTGGATGATAGATACCTGGGACAGTCCAGCAATATAATGGGGTTATTCACGCTTTTCAGTACATTGCCACTACAGAAGGTGTCGCTGGATTATACCGGTGAGTTCCATGCACCCGTAGAATTTTGAATCTTGAGTATGCTTGTGATGTTTTTGGAGTAGGTTCGCTATTTCAGTAATACAAACTCAGTATGATGGTAGTGACTTGTGTAAGGTAAAGGGTGCCCAAAGCGTCCCTTTAGTCTGGCTTTTCAGAGGGGTTTCACACCTCGAAGTATTTTCAGTCAATTTTCCTTGAAAGACATACGGAAGCCATATCTAACCACTTTGGTTTATGTTTTTTCGGATTCTTGTGGAATTTTGAAGTTGGAATGGCACAGTGCACTAAAAGTGCCCTCACCTTTCAGTGTTTACTGTTGGTACATTGAAAACTCCAATATTTACCCGTGTTAGAGGGACGCTTATAGAGCAGGGGCAGTTTTAGCACACTTGACCTTATCGGTTAATGGAGTTCTGACCAAACGCATGCACACTTTGCAGGGGACTGGTGCCTCGGTTAGTGATCTATGTTACCCAAGGAGCACTTTTTTTCGCCTCTTATGAATTCATCAAGCATGTCCTAGCAGTCGAAGTTCCAAGGCTTCAAATCAAGGCATCTCAGATTGAAGACTACAAACGGCAGGCAGCACCCGTCTCTGCTGAGTCCACTTAAAGTTGAGTATCCATCGTCTGTGTATGCAAACATTTCATGCCATTGCAAGAGGCTTGAGAATATGACACCATGCAAGGAGGGGATTGACGAGAGTTTAGATTGATCAAGTTCCTACACTAACATCTTGTGGTGTTCATTTACACATCCATACAACCATAGCAATCGGCAATGCTGCTGAGGAGATTGGATATCACGGGTATTCAAAAGTGTACACATTTTCGCTTTCAGCCTATTCTGTCTATTGTGAATAATTTCGCTCTGTGAGATTTAAGATCCTACCTTCAAGTCTGGAACGTAGATGCTCATTGGTCTGAGAGATTGTCCTTATTGCATTCAGGAAAAGTGATGTTTATTGGTCAAGATCTTCTCTTTGAGAAATTGTAATTGTAGACACAGGACTGTACAATTTTCAAGTGTGGGAGGATCTTTTCATTTTTGAGCAAGATTTGGTGTACTCCCTCTAAATTTTGAAAATGTGGTGTTTTCAATGGGACTTTCACCTACGTCCCAATTTCACAATTTTTTTTTCTTGAGAAATATCTCACGTTTATTTTGATGCGCTTCTAATGATGGTAATTGTACTCTCTAATTTTAGGTCAGTCAAAAGATAGGCAATGAGCTTTACCGTGAATGCATTGGGGATGCTCTTAGTGTCTACCAAGGATTTCTAAGATTCCCCCACGGTCTCGTACTAGTTTTGTATAGTATGTTACAGCTAAATATGGAAAATTTATAAATTAAAAAAAATGCATTAAAAATGGCAGTTTTGGCGTGTTTTTGAAGCAAAAACACCTCCGGTCCTTTAGGGGTTAAGATTAGAAACCATGCTCAATGTTAAAAAATGGCGGTTTTGGTGTCTCTACCTTGTGATTGTTTATCCTCTTGCTCTCTCAAAGTTTCTCTAGTTTTTCTCTTCTTTTTCTTTCTATTCTATTTCTTCATTCTTCCTCTTCTTTCTTTTATTTATTTTTCTCTTCTTTCTTCTCCTCTTTCTTCTCTTCTTTCTTCTCTTCTTTCTTCTCGTCTTTTTTCTCCTCTTTCTTTTCTTCTGTCTTCTCCTCTTTCTTCTCTTCCTTCTTCTCTTCTTTTGCCTCTTCCTTTAGAGGATCCTTTTGATTCATGGGGTTCTTCTCTATTAAGTATTTAGCTAAGAAATCAACTGGGTTTTCAGGCCTGACACGGCCTTCTCACATTGTCAGTACATTCTACCTCTCCAAAACCCTTGTGGTCAAAAGTTAGTAACAACTGGGGCAAGTACTAATCATCTGTGGGGCTACATTGTGAGGATTTTATATTCAAAATATCTATGGAGAAAACAATTCTCCTCTTTTGAAGAGACTCTGGAATCAATGACTACGTTCTGTTGAAGTTTTCCTTGAAACATTGTATTATAGAAATCTTCTTCGTACCTTAAACTTCAAGAGCTTTCAGCTCCCATCTTTACATTCATCACAAAATGGGTGCTGTACTTCATATCATGCAAGTCATGAACTCTTGAGAGATAGCAACAAGGTTTAGTCATAGAATTGGGTCAGAAGTTAGTAAAATCATTAACAAATGCAGAATGATAATCAGATGTGAATTCACCTTGTCATGAAATTAGTATCTTCAGACGGAGTGGCAAATTGACACGAGGGCATCGAAATCCAAGTGCAAGAAAATCAAACCAAAATGACACTCTTTCTGCATGCATGTTATTCTGCTGCGTCTAACTGGCAAAACTGCAACAATTTGAATATCATGAGAACACATGAATATCAAGCTTTACAATGTGTCACATTGTGAGAACACAAATGGACTGATAAAGGATGCTTGATATCCATACCTTTCAATTGCCAGTAGCTGTAACCCATGAAGCAGCAAAGGAACCACTGAGGCTTCCTGCTCAACGGGTGCAAGGTTAGGTACAATTACTCTGAATTTAGAATTATGACTTCGTGAGGCATTAGAAGAATTTCCAAAGTCATTTCACCCTCAAGGCAATCCGTGTGTTGCAAATCCTTAGCAAGTGTGAGCAACATTTTTGGACACTCTTCAATGAAGCCAAACTTGATGGAGCAGGGAATGGCCTGATATGGATATCACTTTTATGCGTCTCACATAGTGTGACTTAGATACATCTTGTAATTTTTTCATGTGTATGTTTTGACCTCCTTATAATGAATATATTTGACAATTCAATGTTGGAGTAACTCTATCATAGTGCACCAATTGGACCCTCGTAAACTCAAGTATATGATTGATATCATAGTGGAGTTTGTTTACCAAGTATTGCCTCACAGGCAAAGCCCTAATCTCCAACTTCTCCTGAGCTTCTTTTGCTGCTAATGCTTCCTGCATGCTTCTCGATGGATTAAGCAGATCATATAATGCACTTTGATTGTGGAATGTTCATTTCATAAATTAAATCCAGCCAAAAACTCAATAAAATTTGTTCTGATGGTACACAGTGAAATTTGAGATGCTGAATCCTAGAAGGTGTATATATGTAGCCTGGTATATCAGCAATGAATTTTTCAAAATCAAATTTCAAGAAAACAACAAGTTTGTTGAATCAGCAAGGGCAGACAAAAAAAAACATCAAAACTGTGCAACAGGAGGTACCTCCTTCTTGGGGCCAAACCATACCTCAGGAGTCAATCCCAAAGCTGATGCAGCATCCTTTTCTACAGCTCAGAATGAGAACAAAAAGTCAATTGATCAATTTAAGGATCCTATAAGTTATCTGAGTTTGAAGGCAGTGGTCATATTCAAAGTGGAACCACCCACCTGTTTCTGTAACTTCGCTGAAACGGCAACATCATGAATCATTCAAAAAAGAAAAGAAAAAAGAAATAAAAGAGTCAAACTTCACAACCTAAGCGATTTTCTTTCTGTGAAGAAAACTCACAGACTCCCCTCTGACGTTGAGGATAAATAGCAATGCATTCAGCAGACAGGATACTAAAACCATTGGGGACCGGATGCCCTCTCTTTTACCCACACCCACTCATCCATTCCTACACTTCATTGGGAATTTAGGACCCCACGTATTTTAAACGACTTTCATGTGACATTCAATATTTCATGGGTTTGTACATTTTTTGTACATATTCTGTATTTGCATTTTCTTAGATAACGAAAAGAGTGACTGTAGAAGCCACGCCGATTCAGTGCAAAATTAGTGCAACATTCGTGAGGAATTTGTGCAAAAAATGCTCAAACCCATGAAATATCGGACTTTGCACGGAAATTGTTAAAAATCAATGAGATCCTAAATTCCTCATGTTGGTTGAACTTATTAGCAAGTGATTTAAGCAAGACTTGGCTAAATGTCTACATCCAGCCTCTCATTTTTGAATTGAAATGGAGTTGTTTCTTATCCCTTCAATAGTGATCTATAACCTTCCACCTTGCATAAGAAATTTATACATAGTGATACAAATTTCATACCATGAAATTTGTTATCCAAAGTGATCTCTGCACAACTCTTCCAAAAATCATGTGATATGATGAAATGCATAAAGTGATGCGAATAGTGTAGTATCCTCTACCTTTATTCTTCACATTTATTCTTCCAATAGAAATTTCTCATGGCCCAAGATATCCCAAGATAGGGTACATTCGACATAAACTAATAAAGAGAGTTTGAAAATTATCTTGATAATTCTACATGTGTAGGGATGCAAGAGAGATGGGTACCAATAGCAGCAGCAATTGAAGATCTGGCAATTGAAGACTTCTTAATAGATGCCTTCTTCTCCGCCATGTTCACTAATTAATTAAAGTGGCCTGTCACAAGAAGAAGATGACACAAAATTGAGCAATGCATAGATAGAAAATGAACTAAAGAAAAAAAATCCTTTGCTTTGAAGCGACATCTTGAACAAGAATATTAATAGATCTTGAATTATGCCTCTTAGATTTGAGATGTAGAACATTGAACTTAGGTTCAGTAGAAATGTTATTCCAAGTCCCAACAGTTTTAGAAGTTAGGATGACCTTTCATGCACCAATCAACACATACATTACCAGTATTGTACCTTGTGTGATAAATGTCCTAAAAGTATCATTTAAATACCTAAATATATAGGGTGACAGTTTTAACCTTGTCTCACCATAAGCTTTATTTCAAGTTGTTATTCTTATCAAGATAACACTAGCATTTACAAAATAAAAATAAACAAAAGGAGTGTTGTTTCAACCTCTTGGTTGATTAAAACAACTTTTAATGTTGCTTGTTTAATGTTGTTTCAATGCAAATTTGCACCAGTATAATTTAAGATCTATTAATGCAATCTTGAATTATGCCTATCTATTCAATCTTTTTTGGGTTGTTTTGGATTTTATGCGGAATTCAAGACCAAACAAAGTAGATTTTATGCATATCACCAAAACTTTTGTATGATATAGAAAAACATGTTTATAATAGATTATGACACATAGGGACATAGTGTATAAAATAATACTACCATGCTTACCTTCACATTAAAAAAAACAAAACTCGCCTTCATCGTAAACAAGCAAATTTGTAAACTACAATGCTTTACTACAATGCTTTTACGTTGAAGTAAATATTTCTTTTTAGAACTAAACATTGCCAATAAGGAATTAGCAAGTCCCTCATCTTTCCAGAGTGCTTGAAATCTTTCCACTATAAGAAACAAATTTGCTCTATATATTCTTTTGCATTCCTCTTTACATTTCTTTAGTATTCTCACACCACATTCAAAGTATCTCTCAAGGTTGTTTTTTTTACACTTAACAAATGTATTTCAAAAATACAGAAATGTGTTTTGTTGACACCAAATCCAAACACCATGAAAATCTCTCAAATTATCTGACAAAACACTCCAGAAGCGACCGTTGTATGGTTAATTAGACCTGAAAGGATGAAGGGCAAACACTAGTACAAACATTGCCTATATAAATTAGAGAAACATGTCCAAAAAGACCTACAACTAAGGTAGAGGGCTCCAAAATCAACAAGGTTCTAATTCCAAGAGAATCTAAGCACAATAATCATCTTAGAACCTAAATTTAGGTAGACCATAGATAAATTATCATTTTGATCAAATCCAATAAGAGCTCTATGATGTGCCTAGATTTGTGTTCTAAAATAAATGCATGGTCTAGATTCTCTTGAAATTAAAACCCTGTTGGTTTTGGAGCCCTCTACGTTAATGAATCTTTTCGCTAGTGTATACGCAAATGGTGTTTGTACTACTGAAAAGCAAAGCATCCAAATGAAAAGAAACAAAAAGTACCGTAATGCATAAGCAAATAGAGAGCACTCAATCGACTAGACTGATATGAATCAATGGCAACCCTCATCCATTCAAAGAGGAGCTCTTCCTTTTCAAACACACAAGCCGGCTTGGGTAAGTAACCGGTTGTGTATCATATTCTACAACCCCATCCCACGGAACAAGCGAGAACAGATTTTCTCACCCGCATTCTGTGCATTTTGCCGGATAATCACCCAATTGAACTCACTGCGCAGATTTTCCTTACCACCGTTTCTTCATCTCACCTGCTTGAATTGCAATGAATTGGTGAGCCTGGCGAGGGATTGGGTTGAGGGTTCTACTCGTGGCTGCATCCTGGAACTTGGGTTGCAGTAAAGCTGGAATTTTGGGCTCAGAGGCAACCCTTTTGAAGCCTAGCGTTGGAGATGGCGATGGCGACGATGCGCGTGTCACCTGCTGTGAGTGACCGTGCTGCGGCTCTTGCCACCTCCGTGACGTCGACACCGCCTTGTCGAATTAATGTACGTGGTGAAAAACGTTTCTCATTTTCTCTGAATTTGTGAGACAATTTTCTTGGCTTTTTCGTGGTACCCTAGAATGTTTCGTGCCAAGGAATTCAGTGTGCAGCGAATCTTTCGAAGCAGTTTTACGATGGATTGGTTGCAGAAAGTTTGGATTTGAGAATGTTGGACTGGATATGATTAGTTTTTAGGGTTGTGAGATAGCAGCAACTCGACGATCATGTTACCTTCCTCTAGTTTCAGAGACTTGGTAAGTCATCAAAACATCAGGACAGATTGTAAGGCTCGTCAATCGTGAATTAGGTCATGTGTGGAGACATTCAATGCTTCATGACTGATTAATTTTATGCACGCTACTCGCAGGCATCTCCTAGAACCACTGCCAGCGACAGATTGTGCCGAGATTGGTCGTCACTGGCTGTTCTTTCCCCTGGAGTGAATCCTGCCAGACACACGAAAAGGTAACAGTTGACGAATTCTAATCTTAACCCCTAAAGGACCAAGAAGCCCGAATCGAGCCTCATGTTTTTTTTAGTATTTTTTAGCAAGTCCTATGTGGAGTTTCTTTAGTTCAAATTCCTTTGTGTTTTGACCAACTCATACAATGTTCTTCACTGATTCCGGTGATATAATACCTGACCCCATCTGAATTTTACTTTTTACAATATGATCGATTGAATTTGTCATTTTGAAACCATGAATCCCAAGAAGCCCGAATTGGGCCTCATGTATTTTTTAGCATTTTTTAGCAAGTCCTATGTGGACTTTCTTTAGTTCAAATTTCTTTGTGTTTTGACCAACTCGTAGAATGTTCTTCACTGATTCCGGTGATATAAAACTTGACCCCATCTGAATTTTACTTTTTACAATATGATCGATTGAATTTGTCATTTTGAAACCATGAATCCTTGGTTCGTTAGGGCTTCAATTCATTTTCTGCTTCATATCATGTGTGTGTGTGTGTGTGTGGAAATTAAGCCATGATGCCACTGATATAGAGAAACGAATAATTGTGGCAGCAGGCCTAATGATTCGACTAAGAAGCAAGAAGGGTGGCTAGTTGCGGCACACAGGAAGGCAAACATAAGCGTGAAGAAGCAAGAGAACGTCCCGCTTGTGACATTGACGGACTCGTCGGGAACGCCGCATCACTTGAGCTCATTCCTGCAACAGCCTGCCGGCACGCAGTCCATGCTGAATACCAAAGCCTTGCAGCGATACGAGTACGTGGGAGACGATGTGTACCGCTGCTACTTGCCCAAAGTGACGCTGCTCAACTTTGAGGTGGCCCCTATCGTGGACCTCTTTGTGGCCGCCAGTGATGTGGACTGCCGAGTGGAGATGCGGCAGTGCACGGTCAGTACTGCGCCCAAACTTTACTGTGCCTATCGGACTAAAACTCTTCACCCCTAAAGGACCAAGGATTCACAGCACAAAATGACAAATTGAAATGATCATATTGTGAAAAGTCAATAATTCAGATAGGGCCAAATTTTATATCACCAGAAGTAGTGAAGATCGTTGCATGTGTTGGTCGAAGGACAAATAAATTTGAACAAAAACGAGTCCGTATAGGACTTACTCAAAACTCTTAAAAAGCATGGAGCCCAATTTGGGTTTCTTGGTCCTTTCGGGGTTAAATTGTGCTGGCACATTACTTGTTGTCTGGCTTATATCGTGGCTAACGTTGCTAAACAATATTTGTGCAGTTTTCAGGGTCCCAAGCTGTGGAAGACCAGAATGAACGATTTTCAGGTATGTTAGCATGTTGGAGAATAAATAATCCCCATTGGATTCGAATCATGTCGTTAAATTCTGGTTATATGCCGAGCTGTCAAGGTCCAGAGACAGGAATTAGGCTTTCTTGTTGATACAGTGCATAGATGATTACTTCTGAGTTCGTTGCCAAAATCTTGAGCATAACATTTATTTGTTGTCGTGCGTAGCCAGCTTGAAGAATCACCTCACATGGCATGATACCCCTGAGGGAGATCAAGTTCTGCACTTGGATACCGAGCTCAATGTCCAACTGGAGGTAATGTGTGTCTCCATCGTCCTGTGCACTGGTCTTCATATATACGTGCTCCAGTTTCCTAAACGTGATAGACCCTGAATTCCTCTATTTATTCGCGTTGAAACTTTACCGAAAGCTCCGTCTGCTTGAATGAGTAGACAGCTTGCACATGCACCATGCATCAGAAATAAGAATAGCCTAGGATTGCCCCATAGTCTAACACGTACTCCAGCCTGATGAAGGGAGCCTGAACTACGTACAATTTTCTAGAGTAATATCTGCTGGTTAACCCCTAAAGGACCATAAGTCCCCCAAGGGACCTCATGTTTTTTTAGTTTTTAAGAGTAGGTTTTATGTAGATTTTCTTTTGTTCAAATTTCTTTATTTTTTATTCAACACACGCAATGTTTTTCACTAATTCCAGTGATATAAAATGTGGTCCTATTTAAATTACATTTCTCACAATTTGATCGTTTAAATTTGTCATTTTAAAACCATGAATCATTGGTCCTTTAGGGGTTAAGGAAGGGATGTATTAATACGTGATCATGGTGGCAGGTGTACACGGTTCCTTTCACAATGCTACCGCTTTCAGCAGTTGAAGTTCCTGGAAACGCGTAAGTTTCTACCCAGAACAGTAATGTTTCGCATAAATTGCAGGCTGCTAATTCTTCTTCAGTCGAGTACATTGACAGCAAGTTCTCCCCACGTGTTATACGCTAAACACTACATAACACAGGGCATGGCTGCTCATCGGTAGTGTTTGAACTAATTCTGTAACCCGCCGGTGTTGGTTCGGAAGCAGAGCTCTACGTTGGCGTTTTGAATTTTTGAATTTCTGCGCGACCGAGGGGATCAACTGAATTTCGAAGTACTTACTCATTGTGGTGGTTGGGTGGCATGAATGAATGCGCAGGATCATGCAGGCGATGCTGGACCGGCTGATTCCTTTGTTCCTGGATTACCTGTTCGTGGACTACAAGAGGTGGGTGGATGAGGAGGCACTGGGCCTGGGGGCCAACACCATCCCACTGACAACGCGGGCCTTGGGGTCAGCTTCAGATTCGAATAATTCAGATGATTCAAAGTCGGATTGCCAACCCTTGAAGCTCTCGTCGTGATTTATTCTGTATTTCATGCGCGCTCAGTTGCCGTAGCAAGCAAGAGGAGCGTGCAGAGAAGTCAGTGCCAGTGCGTGCGATATGCTACTGGATCGATCGGGACAATGCTGGAAGGAAGGAATGAATGAATGACTTGATTCAGCTGGTCCGCGGCATAGAATAGATAGTATTCCACCAGACAATCTATTGATCGTCTGGATTGAATCACGCATTGATTGTGCACCACAAGAATTCAAGCACTATGCTCGTGAAGAATTCTTGTGACTGTCAGGAATTTACATGTAGCTCCGTCTCTAGCTAGCTACCGCTCGCTGTTGCTACAACATTGAACAGCTAAAACCCCAGTATAGTGGTGGTACATCACGGTCAGCGTGTACATTATATAATGTACAATTAAGTGCGTTAGGCATGGTAGTGACTAGGCAGAAATGGACGAAAGTCACATGACTAGTTCGTCGATTGGTTCTAAAGAACATTAGGACAACTGACATGTTGACACCATTGATTAATTCTAAAACAACAATCCATTACGGGATATATACGTGGATTTGGCTGGTGGATCCTGAATTAGGTCATTTGCCATCCGGCCTGGAGGATATGTTGTGTGACACTTAAGTTATGCTTGGAAGGAGACAATTCAATAGCAGAAGAATCCCTGGATGGTATATTGACTTCAGGATGCATTCCAGGCAGGCACGCTCCTGAATTGCAGGCATCTCCGAGAACCACTGAGCATCAGATGATCATGTGAGTCGGGAGTGAATCCTGGCATCACACATGAAATAGGGTACCTCGGAAACGAAGATCAAATTGACCCTGTGACCCTTACTGGTGGGTGCAATTCTGCTAGCTCAATCCACTTCCACGGCGTGGCTGCTGATGGTTTGAACAATTAACCTGGACTCGGCGAATCATTTGAAACGGATTCGAATCATTGATGACTGTCGGTCGATGAATTAGGTTAAGATATGCCGGACTGTCAAGAATGTGCGAACCAGGAATTAGGCTACCTTGCATGATCTCTTTCTTGTTGACAACACAGTGCATAAATTATTAGTACCACTGAATTCGTTGCCAAAACATTTTCCAGAGCATATGTAGCCAAAAAATTTGTTTTCGTTGTCACGACCGGTGCGTAGCCAGTCAGCCCGAAGAATCGCCTTGAGCAAATTAAATGGCGTTCAGACCTACCCCCGACGGAGGCGTGATACTCCAACTACTAGCTGCACTTGGACACCGAGAGCTAGCCTCGATCATTGTCCAACTGGATATGTATACGTCAGTGCGTCGAGATCCATCGATGGTCCTACAGGTGCACCGGTCTTCATGTAAGAGCTTACATACGTGCTCTTCAGGAGAGTTTCCTAAATTACGCACGTGATCCACGGAGGCGCAAGAACGATGTTAACTTATCTACGGAGGAGGCACAAGAACGATCGGTGTTCCCAGGGTCCTCCGCCCCGAGCGCGATTGCCGCAGCCAAGTTAGACGACCGCCGACCTTACTGGCGAGAATTTCGGGCTTACTGCAGTGAGGGCGGAGAGCGAGTGGCAGAGCTTAGGAGCGTGGCGGTACAGAGAGTGCATCACCGGGGGCCTTGGGATTCATGTGGATGCGCGAGTCCCGGGTGCATGATGTCGCTTTGGCCGAGTGGTTAAGGCGTGTGCCTGCTAAGTACATGGGGTTTCCCCGCAAGAGTTCGAATCTCTTAGGCGACGAACCCAGAAGAGTGGTTCATTCAAATCATCAGTGACATCTCCCCTCACCTTTTTATTTCTTGCTCATATTGTGGCAGCAGCTGCTGCACTTGGAAACCGATCTCAGTGTCCAACTGGAGGTAATGTGTGTCTCCATCGTCCTATGCACTGGTCTTCATATATACGTGCTCCAATTTCCTAAACGTGATAACTTAGAACCTGAATTCTTCTATTCGCATTGAAACTTTTCTTCTGTCTGCTTGAATGAGTAGACAGCTTGCATATGCACCATGCATCAGAAATTAGAATAGCCTAGGATTGCCCCATAGTCTAACACGTACTCCAGCATCACAAAGGAAGGCAACACTCACAAAGGCTACTGAATGTTATGCAATCAATGAATGAATGAACCCCCCAATTATACCGGCACACTAGTTATGGCTATTAGTGTGTATGACGCTAATTGCATGACTCTTTTCAAAACCAAAGTGCCAATGAGCCCCCGACTATACCAGCATGTTGGAGTAAGGTGCACTGATTATGGCTATTAGTGCGTGTGACATTAATTGCAAGGACACACACTAATTTCAATAATTTGGGATTTATGGGTTGTAAAATTGTACTTGTGATACTAATTGCCATTAATACATATCTTTAACCCCCTCTTTGTGTTAAAATTAGTATGTATTTTAAATATGGAAATGGGAGGATTCCAAATAATTTTATTGAGAGAAATTGTTTTTTGTATCTAATATAGTACAGACGAGTATACGAAAAATAAAATAAGAAATCATTCAAATCAATTCTCACTGCACAATATGAAGTCTACAATTGGTACACAAACATTTATGTATGTAAGAATTCTTCTAAGCATGTATGTGACAAAATCTTTGAGTGGTAGATTTCAAATACATCCCTAACACTTCAGGAGATTGTCACATACATTTTTTTAATTATAAGAACAAATGATTGGAACAAGTCAAGATGGATTAAGATTTATGCTCTATAGGATTTGGGATTTACAAGGGTTTAAAAAAAAACAATCTTTTTTGCAATCTTTTCATGAGGCCCTAAATAAGACCGAGAAGAAGACGGCGTGCATAGTTGTGCGAGGGTTATTACAAAAGCAATTGATCATGCTATGTAAGATTTATGCCCTCGAGGATTATTGATTAAACCTTGTTTTCGAAGAACAACTTGACACCAACTAAGATCAACAATAAGAAGAAGCGAATTGCATCAAACCAATGGATTCAACAATGTCCATGTTGAAGCATCGTTGGTGAAATGGAAATCCCAACTTTCGCTTTCACCCATGCACCATAAAACTTAAATCCACGTCTTCTCACGGCAAAGTAATGAAAATGAACAAAATTTGTGAGAAGACCCACGCCGTAAGTTTTGAAACCCAATGAATCATGAAGTGGTAGGTAGTGCAAAGATTTCCTCGCATAGGCAACATTACTCACACAAATGCAACTTGTTGATAAAAACACCCCAAGGTCTTTTCTAACACCTCATTTTACCCTTATTTGCAACCATCACGATCCCCTAAATCCTATGATTTCACTAAAGTGTCCTAGTTTCACAATGTGACTCACACCAAATTTCTCTCAAATTAACAAATAGTGTTACACACTAATCTTTTGTAATACTAATTTCTCACACACTTTGATAGCCATAATTAGTGTAGTGCATTGTATTTGTGCCACAATTTCAATTGCGGCCTTTTGAAAATGTATTGCAAGCTCCAAAATGTTCATTGAATGTAGAGTATCACAACACAAATTCACAGCAAGTAGAAAATTATGTCTCCAACATTATATGTAATTTATATAGTTTATTGAAGATACTGTCAAAAAAACCCAAAAGCACCTCTAGGTAGTTAGGGCCTCCCATGTTAAACAAAATGAAAATCCATAATACTCCTTGGTGTCAGTCATAAATGCCAAAAATCTTAGTTTGAACGGCCATGTGCTTAACCCCTAAACGTACCGATCCTTTGAACACAAGTAGATGCTAGCCTCAAAGATAGATATTAGCATGGCTTAAATGTACATGAGATGTACATGAGAGAACCATTGCAAACATAAAATCTACCCAACAAATTTGACATACTTGCAGTTGGAGGTCTCTCTAATATTATCAACAACTTCTCATCACAAGAGAACTATTGTAATTGGTAGGAAATTTAATAGTCTTACAAAGCTGACTTGGATGAAAGTCATCCAAAATTGTATGAAAAAACTGCAAGGCTTTGAATCTGTTCGTGATCCAGTTTCTGGATGCTGGGACGTTTAGGGGTTAATTCAAAATGAAAACATACTTTGTGCAAAAGATACTTATATTAAAATTTTCACTTATGTTTAACAATTGCCATATACATTTGACAATAATGCAAGTTTCATTGCCCAAAATGATACACAACTTTTGACATCAATGAAGAGTGTCTGCACAAGTGGCACAAAGGGTTGTCTCCCTAGGTGTCACAAATAGTCAAGTGTCATAAATAGTCAAGTGTCACAAATAGTTAAGTGTCACAAATAGTCAAGTGTCACAAATAGTTAAGTGTCACAAATAGTCAAGTGTCACAAATAGAATGCACAACCTTAAGTGCAACACTCTTGCCTTAGATAAGCTTCTTTCAATATATGTACAATTTTGTTATAGAAATTTCAATAGCATCAAAACATTAAGGTTTTCCAAAATCCAAAATATTACCTAAGTTGCTCTTATTAATGGCATTTTGTTCGGAAAATCATTGCTCACATATTTCAATGTTTGATAAAATCATTAATCAAAGTTTTGCCATTTGGACGAATTAATAAACCACTCAAGTTGCTTCTGCAAATTGATTATAGCTATGGATTTATGGAGTCATCAAGTCACATTTGAATTTTTTTAACATGATTGTTTTTGTAAAATACCTTTCATTGAATGCAATAGTGTAAATTTTAAACTTTTCATAATTTTAAAGATTTTGGTATGTTATTGCAAATGGCAAAAAATATTTTGAAATCAAAGCAAACTATTATTATACATTTCAAAATCATTGACTTTCAAATATTTGATTACATTGTGTTCTTAAGCATTAGGGGTTAAAATAATACTTGTCGCATTCATGGATGAGAACAAGGAACATTGTACCCTGCTATCAGGATCGGCAACATCTGTTATACATTTTACAATGATGTGAATATTCTCTAAAATTAAATATATATTATTTAAAACTCTCTTTTTCCCCACTAAATAGAATCAACTTCTGAAAAAGTAATTTCCTAAAAACTTGAGCTTCTCTTTTCATAATGATTTTTTGTCGACCATGATAGTCAAGTACGGTATTATGGTTTGGGCAATTAGTATCACAAGTACAATTTTACAACCCATAAATCCCAAATTATTGAAATTAGTGTGTGTCCTTGCAATTAATGTCACACGCACTAATAGCCATAATCAGTGCACCTTACTCCAACATGCTGGTATAGTCGGGGGCTCATTGGCACTTTGGTTTTGAAAAGAGTCATGCAATTAGCGTCATACACACTAATAGCCATAACTAGTGTGCCGGTATAATTGGGGGGTTCATTCATTCATTGATTGCATAACATTCAGTAGCCTTTGTGAGTGTTGCCTTCCTTTGTGATGCTGGAGTACGTGTTAGACTATGGGGCAATCCTAGGCTATTCTAATTTCTGATGCATGGTGCATATGCAAGCTGTCTACTCATTCAAGCAGACAGAAGAAAAGTTTCAATGCGAATAGAAGAATTCAGGTTCTAAGTTATCACGTTTAGGAAATTGGAGCACGTATATATGAAGACCAGTGCATAGGACGATGGAGACACACATTACCTCCAGTTGGACACTGAGATCGGTTTCCAAGTGCAGCAGCTGCTGCCACAATATGAGCAAGAAATAAAAAGGTGAGGGGAGATGTCACTGATGATTTGAATGAACCACTCTTCTGGGTTCGTCGCCTAAGAGATTCGAACTCTTGCGGGGAAACCCCATGTACTTAGCAGGCACACGCCTTAACCACTCGGCCAAAGCGACATCATGCACCCGGGACTCGCGCATCCACATGAATCCCAAGGCCCCCGGTGATGCACTCTCTGTACCGCCACGCTCCTAAGCTCTGCCACTCGCTCTCCGCCCTCACTGCAGTAAGCCCGAAATTCTCGCCAGTAAGGTCGGCGGTCGTCTAACTTGGCTGCGGCAATCGCGCTCGGGGCGGAGGACCCTGGGAACACCGATCGTTCTTGTGCCTCCTCCGTAGATAAGTTAACATCGTTCTTGCGCCTCCGTGGATCACGTGCGTAATTTAGGAAACTCTCCTGAAGAGCACGTATGTAAGCTCTTACATGAAGACCGGTGCACCTGTAGGACCATCGATGGATCTCGACGCACTGACGTATACATATCCAGTTGGACAATGATCGAGGCTAGCTCTCGGTGTCCAAGTGCAGCTAGTAGTTGGAGTATCACGCCTCCGTCGGGGGTAGGTCTGAACGCCATTTAATTTGCTCAAGGCGATTCTTCGGGCTGACTGGCTACGCACCGGTCGTGACAACGAAAACAAATTTTTTGGCTACATATGCTCTGGAAAATGTTTTGGCAACGAATTCAGTGGTACTAATAATTTATGCACTGTGTTGTCAACAAGAAAGAGATCATGCAAGGTAGCCTAATTCCTGGTTCGCACATTCTTGACAGTCCGGCATATCTTAACCTAATTCATCGACCGACAGTCATCAATGATTCGAATCCGTTTCAAATGATTCGCCGAGTCCAGGTTAATTGTTCAAACCATCAGCAGCCACGCCGTGGAAGTGGATTGAGCTAGCAGAATTGCACCCACCAGTAAGGGTCACAGGGTCAATTTGATCTTCGTTTCCGAGGTACCCTATTTCATGTGTGATGCCAGGATTCACTCCCGACTCACATGATCATCTGATGCTCAGTGGTTCTCGGAGATGCCTGCAAGTGGAACGCATCGGTCAATAGCATCCAGGGATTCTGCTGTTGAATGGTCTCCTTCCGAGCATAAGTGTCACGCCGCATGTCCCGACCGGATGGCAAATGACCTAATTCAGGGCTCACCAGCCAAATCTAGTTATACTAAATTGGATTGCTGTTTAGTCAACTTGTAACCACTTCTCTCAAACTAGATCAGAGCATTCATGAGGAGCGCTCAGCATGGTCGTGAGTTTCAGAGATCCTCACTTACTCTATCAATCAATATAATCTCTCTGAACTAATTAAGTACGGACATTCTACAAATTCCAGCTAATCCATTCAACATGAGCTTCAAAACATATGCTTCACATTGATTTCCTTAGTTATATAAACACTCAGGGGCACCAAGGACGCAAAAGTAATAGTTGATCAGCCGAGAAGCCAAGAAATCTTCCAAAACATTCAAAGAGTGCTGTTTTAGAAAGGGTATCTAGAGAAACCTGACTCCATTGATCAAGGAACTCGGGCAGCAAAAAGACGATAGAGTCCATATTACAGAATCCACTGTATTTATATGTAAGGAGCAAAAGCTCAAAGGAACAATGGTACGAGATCATCTTCTATTCTACAACCCAGTGACACGATTGTTCTCACCACCAGCGTAGAGGCACGTGGCCTCTTCTACATACTGAACCACGAGGCTCGCCATGGCCACTAGTGAGAGAGTGCAGTCGACAAATGCTGGCTCTACGAGACGGTGATGGTGCCCTTCATGCCGGCGCCCTGGTGAGGCTCGCAGTAGAAGCTGTAGGTGCCGGGCTTGGTAAGGGTGATGGAGAACGTCTCGTTGGGGGAGTTGGCGTAGTCCTCGTGGTTCAAGTCCTCAACCTTGACGCCGGCAGGGACTTCGTCCTCGTCGAAGACAACGTTGTGGGGGAAGCCGCGGTTGTTGATGAAGGTGATGGCCTCGCCAGAGGCGACGCTGAAGGCGCTGGGGTAGAAGCCCAGGGCGCCGTCGTCACCGCCCATCTTGACGGTGGCGGCATTGGCGGACGCCACCAGGAGCAGAGAGCTGGAGGCGGCGACGAGGGCCTTGCCCACGGTCTTCAAGGCATCGCTGCTGGCCGAGATGGGGGCCATGCGGACAACGGTTCGGGAGGAGACCACTGCCGGGGCGGCCTTGGTCTCGGCCCTGAGGCCGGAGAAGGTGGGCACGGAGACGGCAGCTGCGAGGGACGCCATTGCTACGAAAATGAGAGCTTGAAAAACACAGCACAGACAGAGAGATAGATAGATAGAGGGAAATGCAAGGAGTGGAGTTGGCTGTGAGTGAGGCTCCCTGGGTACTATAAGATGAGGGGATTATGCGGTGGATGTGTGGAGTATCTGGAGGCTCACGGCAATTGGGGTGTTCGGGATAAGCTGCCAGGCTCATGGATGGCCGCAGGCTTCCGAATTCCGATCACACTTGTGAATCCAATGACTTCATTGATGTGGTCCCTGCTGTCCGTCAGTCAGTCGCTCGCTCTCTCCGTCACTCTGTGAGTGTACGTACTTTTTCTCCGTCAGTCTACAGTAGTAGACTGTTTGCAGTCTCATCTCATCCGTGACTGGTTACTCATTCTCGGTCCTCATTGGGCCTGTGTCTGTGAGATTTTTGGTTTTTCAAACAGGTGGCAGATAGATAGATAAAAACTCCGGACCCTATTATAGGCCAGCGTAAATAGAGTGTCTGTTCGTAATGCAAATGACTCGATGTCCACTGGACACAGGTGGCACCAAATGAAACAAACATTGTAGCACTTTTATCTAGAATTCTAGATGTTAGATGTAATCCTCATAATTGAATGATTTTTTTCTCAAATGGATGAAAATATGTCAATGTGGATGAATGTTTTGGCACGAAATTGGTTTGGTTCTTTCTAAATACAGATTATCATTTGGATATATTTTGTCAACCAAAAAAGCTATTTGAGACACGTTTCAATGACTTATTAGTAATTTTTCATTTTTTGAGCCAAAGGCCTCAACAAAATATTTTAGCACCTTCATCTAGAGTTTGGATGAATTGGTTGTGATGAATGAATGAATGAAAAGTTTGTGATGAACAAGTGTTTAGCAGGGAGCTCTGCTCGAGGGAATTTTGCACAGAAAAGCCCTCGAGGCCAAGTGATGGAGCTGAGGCTGAGAGGGGTTTCCATGCATAAGATTCGTGCAGGTCGGGCTTGTTGCGTCCACCCTTAACCCTTTAGTGCCCAGGGTACTGTAGCAGGGAGCACTGGATTTCAGTGGTTTTTCCCACTGTGATTGAGACTACCTAAAATAGAATGGATTAAATTAGAAAGTAGCCATACAATTTTATTCTCAACTGGAGAGCATACATTTTATTAAAATTTGAGAATCATCCAATGGTGGGATTGGAAGATTATAGTATGTATTTGAACTGTATAATGCACGCTCAAAAATGAGATTTTGGGGGGTGTGTGACTTCAAAGTTAAATAGAATTTGGGTTAAATTTTCAAAAATGAAAAGAGTGAAGTTCAGCTATGCCCTATGTCAACACCTCTCCGTTGCAATCTTTCATGTCAAGAATAGACTCACACATAATTATTGTGAATTTTATAAGTGAAAGTGACTTATCCATATACAGTTAGGACAAAATTTTATACGTTGAAAATTGACAGGAGTGGGTACATTAGTCAAGATCGGATTACACACACTAATGGAAGATGAAGAAGAGAACACAATTCAAAAAAATAAAACAAGATAACAAACTTCCAAACACAAGAAATACTGCATAATACATGTGTTGTATTTGTAAGTATTTACTGTATTTTCAAGTATTTGCAGTATTTTCGCGTTTTGATGATAGGTATTTTGATAGTTGTACAATTCCAAATTGAAATATTTTTTGTCTGGAAGGTGTGTAATGTATATGGCATAATCTGAACTTCAAAACTGAAGTTTCAATTCTTCACGGATTCTCTTCTATTTGCATTCCGAACGTCGCAGTGACCATAATGTGGTCTGCTGGGCACTAAAGGGTTAACCCTTTAGTGCCCAGCGTACTGTAGCAAACAACACTGGATTTCAGTGGTTTTTTTCACTGTGATTGAGATTACTAAAAATAGAATGGATTAAATTAGGAAGTAGCCGTACAATTCTATTCTCAACTGGAGAGCACACATTTTGTTAAAATTTGAGAATCATCCAATGGTGGGATTGGAAGATTATAGTATGTATTTGAACGGTATAATGCATGCTCAAAAATAAGATTTTGGGAGGTGTGTGACTTCAAAGTTAAATAGAATTTGGGTTAAATTTTCAAAAATGAAAAGAGTGAAGTTCAGCCATGCCCTGTGTCAACACCTCTCCGTTGCAATCTTTCATATCAAAAATAAACTTAAACATAATTACTGTGAATTTTATAAGTGAAAGTGACTTATCCATATACGGTTTAGGACAAAATTTTATACGTTGAAAATTGACAGGAGTAGGTACATTAGTCAAGATCGGATTACACACACTAATAGAAGATGAAGAAAAGAACACAATCCAAAAAAACAAAACAAGATAACAAACTTCCAAACACAAGAAATATTGCATAATACATGTGTTGTATTTGTAAGTATTTCCTGTACTTTCAAGTATTTGCAGTATTTTTGCATTTTGTTGATAGGTATTTTGATAGTTGTACAATTCCAAATTGAAATATTCTTTTTCTGGAAAGTGTGTAATGTGTATGCGCAAATCTGAACTTCAGAACTGAAGTTCCAATTCTTCACGGATTCTCTGTTATTTGCATTTCCGACGTTGCAGTGACCATAATCTGGCTTGCTGGGCACTAAAGGGTTAAAGGGCTGATTGGGATAGTAAATACGTTTGCGTATATTTGACATTTGTGGTAAATAGAAAGTTCCAAATTAGGATCCCAAGAGCTCATTAAAACCATGTCAAAGTGAATGTTATCTTCACTTTTGATCTTAAATTGATAGGAGGTGTGGAATCATGTGAAATACAATGGAATAACGGTGTTTATTACTAGTCGGAAAGGGCTCTCTGGACCTTCAAAGGTTAACCCCTATTCGGATTCTCCCATATCAAAATGTTCCACTAAATTCCCCTTGCGGGAGGATTCCGTAGGATTTTTATTTTGGCCGGGGGAATTACACTTCATAACAGTCCAAATTTTGTTAACCCCTAAACGTACTAGGGTGTCCCTAGAATCGACAATTTCAAAAAACTCATTATAAACTACTATTTAGAAGAATATTTTGGAATTGATATACAGATGAAAGTTCTAGATTTTGAATTTTAGATTCCATCCATACGGTTTGATTCGCTAATACTATCACCAATATTTTACTATAAATTTTGGAAGTCAAAATTTAAAATTCCTTCTAAATTTGATTACAAACAAAACATTAACATTTTTTGAGTAAAATTTGTTGGAATCAATTTGAAATGAGATACTCTTAAACGAGGTGATTCTTTGAAATTTTTGTGTTTCTGAAATCTATGACCTCATTTTTGCAAGGCCACTTTTAAGGTACAATCAATGCAATTTTGGCTTGGTCAACGTCTTGACATACTTCTACATTTGTAATTTTAGAAAAATATGTAATCAAATATGAATAAATCCAACCATTAGATAATACAACAGCTTGGTGAAGAATCTCTAAAAAAGGATGACTTTCATCCAAACATTGATGAGAACTTGAAAAGGATTTGAATCTATTAGTCGTCCACTTTCTGGACGCTCTGACGTTTAGGGGTTAACCCTTAAACGACAATGCAAGCCCCACGGGCTTGGTTATATTTTGGGAGAATCTTACTCATAACTTCTACTCCATTTCACCAAATGGAGTTTTAAAATGCCAAACCGAGCACCTTAAGTAGATCTATACTTCTTTAGAAAAGAGCCAAAGTAAATTAGAAACAAAATCATGCTTAAAATGGAATTTAAAAGAGATTTTGAGTGTGGTATCAAGGAAAGCATATGTCGTAGGAAGAATTCCAATAGGTGTTTACGTTCAAATTTAGCAATTTTTAATTATAGTTTCGCTTTCTGGATATATTTTCCAAGTTTATAAAACGCTAGTTAGTCTCCGAAGTGATAGGTAGAAGAAGAGTTTTTTAGTTTGATGTGTATGTTTGTATGCATATTCCGAAAGGGGACAGTAGTCTTGTACCAATGGCCCTCTATCCGGTGGGCACTGGCTCATCGTCAAAATGAAGAGACACTTTATTCACACCGGCCTCGAAAGAGGACCGGAGTTCATATCTATCTATCTATGCATATGTTTTCTATAGATAGATTCATGCAAGAAAAAAACTATGCTCATATAAATTATCCTTGGATTTAAAAAAATTTGAACCTCTCTTTGCTTTTATGATTTTTTCCGTCAAAGTCCTAGATGTTACCTCTTGTAAATTTATGTATTACCTAAGATAATGAATTCATTTCTTAAGGGTGTTATGTGCCCAAATTAAATTTTAAACACTCTACTATTATTTAAATTTCTAGTGAGAGTACAATTTTGGCTAAGGTGGTTTTAACATGATTCACCTGGGAAATGGAATTTAGGACCCTGTTTTAACTTGATAGCTAAAACCAACATCAAAAATTTTAAACAACTTCAAATCAAAACGAAAAATAATCATATATGATTGCCATCAAAGAAAGAGATGCAACATGACAATTGCAAGATCACACAATTAAATGCCATCAAAACATCCTAATTTTGTTGCAACAACTTAGTCATTACAAGTTGTATGTACTAAAAATTTATTAATAAATAAAAATATCCCATACTTACAATTCAAACGCAAATAAAAAGAAATTGTTGACAAATACATCCTCCGTTTCATAATAAGAGTCCACATTTTTTGCATTACTTTTTCTCTACCTTTCGTCCTATGTTTTATACTTCAACATGTGAGCATTGTCCATTTCAAACAAGGGAGACAATGAGAATGACACAAAACTACATACTATTAAAAATATCCCTTAATTTCTTGAGTATTGAGATGACTTTTTTGAAAGGAGAAACATCAAGTTGAAACATGCCAAAAAGGTGGATTCTTGTTTTGAAAATGAGGGAGTTCAAACAACTCACATTTACAATCAAGTTGCTAACATAATAGAACAATTTCAATCCAAATAGTACTAGAAATAGAAGAGCTAAGTTGAGATTCGCAAAAAAACTTGCCTTGGTTTTTTTTTTATAAAAGAGACCGAGAAGGAAATGGAAAAGAAGTAGAATTTGAATTGCACAACATAACCATTTTTAGTGTGGAGATATTCATATTTGAAAATCCAAATAAATTTGTTCGTTTTCATTTTTCTCAATTTGTTTTGCATTTTGTTTCTATTAGTTCATTATGGTTTATTATTTAGCTCATTTTTGTAACATATACCAACGACTCTTGGATGTGTAATTGATTGATGAATGTACTAATCATGTTGTATCAAGGTAGTGTGCAAGTAGATGTTAACTAAAGTTAGCAATCTTTATATGATGGATGAACATACAGTTCATATGGATGAGATGTGTATACTAATCATGTTGTATCATGTGTTAACTAGAGTTAGCAATTTCCATATGATGGATAAACACAGAACGCATATGGATGAGTTATGTGAGGGCATAATTGGGGTTAGCAATCTCTATATGACAAATGAACACACAACTTATATGGATGAGATGTGTGTACTAATCATGTTTGTATCATGGCTAGTATGTGGCATACATTAACTGGAGTTATCAATCTCCATGTAATTGTATTGTGATTAATTTTAGTTTTGTAGTTTAACCCCTAAACGTCCTAGCGTTCAGAAACTGGATCACAAACGGATTCAAAGCTTTCTCACGTTCTCATTAATGCTTGGATGAAACTCATCCAATTTTTTGGAGATTCTTCACCAAGTTGTTGTCCTATCTAATGGCTGGATTTAGTCATACTAGAGTACATATTTTTCTAAAATTACAAATGTAGAAGTATGTCAAGTCGTTGACCAAGCCAAAATTGCATTGACTATAGTTCAAAGTGGAATAGTGAAAAATGAGGTCATAAATTTAAGAAACACAAAAATTTCAAAGTATCACCACATTTAAGAGTATCTCATTTCAAACTCATTCCAACAAATTTTACTCAAAAAATATTGAAATTTAGTTTGTAATCGAATTTAGAAGGAATTTTTAATTTTAACTTTCAAATTTTATAATTAAACATTGGTGATTGTATTAGTGAATCAAACCGTACGGATGGAATCTAAAATTAAAAATCTAGAACTTTCATTTGTATATCAATTCCAAAATATTCTTCTAAATAGTAGTTTATAATGCTTTTTCTCAAATTGTCAATTCCAGGGACACCCTGATACGTTTAGGGGTTAATAGCAGCTTAGGCGCCTTTTGCCTAATATTTAATTAGTTCTAAAAATATATTTAGGCAAAAAAGAATATTCTTTAAATCCGTTTTTTCCATATTAATTTTTTTTTGAAAAATAATTTCCCAAAATTTTTAGGCATCTTTTTGTATACTTTTCTTTTTGCCGAACCTGCTAGTACACTACGGTATTGAACCATTGTAGGTTCCTTAAAAAATAAAAAATAAAAAAATTGAAACAAGCATATAATTCTTTCTTGTGGTGTCATATGATTGTATTTGACTTTAGCTTTTATATCGTAGTGCTACCTCTTGTTGTTATTTATAGGTATAACTATCAATCCTAAAAGCCCCCCTCCTTCAAGTAAAACTAAAATGTATCATAACATGTGACTTCTATGACTTTGATGAAGTTTATTCCAACAAATAAGAAGCATGAGGTTTGAAAATTATTCATATCATAAAAATTCCAAAAATAGTTATAGATCTTAATTTAATGAATATAGAAACAACTAATTTAAAATTATCACTAAAATTACATTTCATATTTTTTAAATTCAAAATTTGGTGATTTTGATTGGAATTGCATTTTTCATTAAAAGCAAAAAAGAATTAATGAAAACAACATTACTTTCTCTAAACAATAAATTTTGTAATATCAAACAACGTAAAGGTGTTTGTCTTTGAAACATTCCCCTAGAAGAAGTTCAATTTGAATTGGCATTATTCAAATTGGATTGGAAAGTAAACTTGATTTTTATCATAAATTAATTTTAATTTTTTCAAAAAAAATAATTTTTTAACCTGAGGCAACCCTTAAAAAGGGGCAACAACCACAAATGGTCTTTTGGGCTCTTAAGGATCAAATAAGAGCAAGGCGATGTAGAAAATCATGCCAACAGCCTAAAGCAAAGTATGATTTTACAAGTATTGTAAAGCAAAGTGTCATGAAGTTTTGGATGCAAAGTCTTATGAAGTTTTGAATGCAAAGTCTTATGAAGTTTTGAATGCAAAGTCTTATGAAGTTTTGAATGCAAAGCTTCATATATCAATTTTTTTTATAGGATTGCGTTTTTTATATAAAAAATCATGAATTATCTATCTAGTATAATATATGAAAGAAAAAATATCATCACTTGTGGACTTCTAAGTTCGAGATGATGGTATAATTATAGTTCTATCAATCCCTAAAGGACCATTGTCCATACATGAGACACTTGAAAGTTTGAGTAAGTTTTTGTGATCTTAAGTTTAATTTTGATTTTTTGAAACATTTTTTGAAAGTGGAAAATTGAATAAGTTTATGTCAAGGAAATTAATATAATTTTTTCCAATTGGGGCTTGTAGTTGAGCAAATTTTATGCCACCTTAAGCAAAAATAGCCAAACTTAGGCAACTATATTTTTTTCATATATTTATACAAACATGGAATTTTTTAATTCATTCCATTTGAATAGTTGATGTGAATTTAATTAAAGACTCTTATTCTTGAGGCAATTAGGGCTTTTCGTGAAAAAATAACATGTAATATTTATTTTTTAACTCCAATTTTACATTTTTTTCAAAAAAAAAAAACTCATAAGGTTTACATTCTTTGTTACAAAATTCTCATTGTTAACCCCTAAATGACAGAGGGGGTAAGGGCCAAACCTAAATGTGCTATAAAATGTTGCTTCTACAACTTCGATGAAGTTTGGTTCAAAAGAGAAAATGAGAAGCACGATGTTTAGTAATTATCCATATGGTCAAACTTTCAAAAAATGTTTTCGATACTCATTAAACAAATTTAGAAGCATTTATCGTTGAATATTCACCAAAATTACAAATTTTATTTTTAGAATTTGAAATTTGGTATGATTGGTTGAAACTAGACATTCTATTCTAAAGTTCAAAAAAGAAAAAAAATTCAAAGAGGGAACATCATTACTTTCCCGAATTAGTAAGTTTTGTAACACTAGGACAATGTTGAGGTGTTTGTCTTTGAAAAATTCTCCTTGATGGAGTTTAACTCGGATTGACATAATTCAAATTGGGTTGGAAAGTAGACTTGATTTCCTATTTGAAAATATTTTTTATTTTTCAAAAAAGTTTTTTTTTCATCTCGGGCAGCCCGTAAAAAAGGGCAGCGACCATAAAATGGTCGTTCGGTCACTTAGGGGTTAAGATAGGTATGTTTCAATTCCACGTTGGGATTATTAATCTCTAAAGGACCAAATGTTGTCGGATTGGGGGATAATTGAGAGTTTGGATAGATACCTACAATGTCAAAAAAATTAATTAATATTTTAAAAAGAAAATTACTAAGAAAAAGAGCTTCATATAATTTCTTTTCATTTAATTATCAATTAGTGCTTGGCAGAAAAAACTATGATGCTCTAGGTATAATTTTGAACTCAATTTTCTCAATTTTCCAAAAAAAGGTTCATATGGTTTTAATTTCTTGTTAAAACATTCTTCCTGTTAGGATTGCACTATTTTAAACTATTTATGTTTTACTTTTAGTTTTTTTTTACCTACATCTACTTAACCCCTAAATGTACTAGGGTGTCACAACCATTGACAATTTGAGAAAAATCATCATAAAGGGGCGTTTGTATGGTACGGTCCACTACAATTCTTGTCTATGTGCACTCTTTTGGGGATTTTGAGAATTTGAAAAATTATGTTTAAAGAGAGAAAAAAAATTGTAATGAAATCTAAAGTCAAAGGATAGACCATATCGATAAAAGAGAAAAAAGAATTGATAGAAAATTTTAAAAATTGGCATTATACTTTAATGGAGTGTGAAACAAAGGGTAAACCCGAGTACATTGTCATAGTGCATAATATGCATTCTAAATTCTAAAAGAGGAATAGACCATAGGGTTGTGGATGGGATTTTGCGCTATGAATTTTCTAGTGTTAAAATGTATGAAGAAAAATATTTTCCAAAATTTTCAATTTTTTTTAATTAATCAAAGTTTCAAATTTTCAAATGTGTTATTTTTGGAAGGAATGAATTGTTTCTCTATTTTGAAAAGCTTTTTGATAGGTTTTAACTTTTTAATGAAATTATGGAAGTTAGCTTATTTATATTTTTTAATATAGAATCAAATTTACACTATATTTACATTCAAATTTTGATGATAAATTGGTAAAATTGTTATTAAAATGCACAAATGTGCACCAAAATGTGGTCAATTCTCCAACAGGAGTTAGAAGACCGTACCATACAAATGCCTATGTGGTCAAAGGTGCTCAATTTTACCACATGCTTTCATTATAGTTGAGAACAAGAACTTACATATAAATATGGAGAAAAACCCCTTTTTATTGCTCAATGCACTAGAAATGAGAATTTTAGTACATTCCTTTGAGCAAAATATCCTTTGACATTTTAGGAGTTATGTGCAATTTTTCTAAAACATAATGATTATATTAGACATGTAAACTTTACGAATATTCATATATATATATATATATATATATATAGCTTTCTATATTTTTTTTCATATATTTTTTGTGTGTCTTTTTAAATATTCATACTAGGGCTTTGCTTCTTTCCACACGATTAATGACTAAAGGAATAGTTCATGAAATTGAATAAGACGTGAAAGGTTAGGTTACTTCACATAATGGTTTTTGAGGGTGGAATGGAAAAGTCATGGGAAGATCATCGAAGGACGTGAAATGTTTAGGTTACATTATAAAAGGGTTACATTATAGAAATCCCTACCTTTGAACTGGCCACTGCCACCTCATGGCTCGCCAACTCACTTATAAATCCTACAACCGTTGAGAAGCCACAAGTGGAACTTATAGTTGCCAATACTATTTTTCAAAACCAGTGACAATTGTAAATCACTGGAATTTTCAAATGAAAAAGTACTTAAAAAAACTATAAAACAACAAGAATATAAGGGAGTGACTTTTCAACCCTCATTCCATTTTGATCCTAAACGTCATGCAACTTTTTTTTATTTGAGGGTCATTTCTACAACTTTCTTTTCATTTTTTTGAGAATTTTTGAACATATATCATGATGTACACAAGAATGAAGAAAACATATTTGATTTATTACTTTTGTTGATCAAATTAGCAAAAAATCATTGCTCCAAAGTAGATCATCAAAGAGTGCTCTTAAGACCATTTTTTGGTTTTTATTCAATTTGAATGACGAGATGACCCTAAACTCAATATTTAAAAGACCAAAACAAAGAAATATTTCTTTAACAGGCTTTGAAAAAAATAACACCATCAATAGATCCTCATGAAATTATGCACGATCAAAGTTTTGTTGACTTCGTGATTTAAAAAGTTAAAAGATGTGTATACCGATATGTCAATTAATATGTTCTATTTTAAGAAGGAAATAATTCTAATATACGAGCTGGAAAATTTTGGAGGGGCATTTTTTCTTTCAATTTCTAAAAATATTAAGAGGAAGCTCATTTTGGTACTCCAAATCCTTAAGAGGGTTGGTCTTACTTGTAAAGGTTATTTTAAGATTTGTCCTCACAAAAGACGTTTTGTAACTATTGACGAACATAAAAAATATGAGCCAATTTAGACTTGATATGGAGATTGAACTTTTTTAAAAGCTAATTTGGGGTTTTTTTAGTATGACAAGTGCATGATCTAAGTGTATAATAAAATAGATAGATAGAAACTTCGGTGCTCTTTTGAGGGCGGCATGAATAAAGTGTAAGTTCATTTTGACAATGAGACAGTGTCCACGAAAACAAAAGGCCATTGGTGGAAGACTATTCCTAATAAAATAGATATTATTTAGAACCAAAGCTTTAGAATTGCAATGTAGGCTATTGGAATTGGAATGAAACCGTGTTTTGAATTCATTTTTTCGTAGTGCTGTTTGCAACAAAAACGAATTATGAAATCTTCATCCCTTTACTATTTACAGCTTTTAACTTAGTACCATAAAGGTATTTATTGAATGAAAAATACGTAATTCTAAATAGACAAATGCACGTCATATTCTCAAGAAGATGAAATTAGTCCTTTTACATTAGTAGCCTCATTTTAAAAGCTTTTGGGTCATGTTAGACCCCAAACATTAGAAAGCTAGATTGTATTATGTTTTCCACATTTACTTAGAATCATTGAAGCTAGCTCTAACTCCTAGATTCATAGGACATTGAAAATTTATCGTCTCATGGGAAAATTCAACCATAAGATTTTATAAATATAAATTAACCCTAACAATTTTTTCAATTGCATTTGTACTGTACACGAGTGAACAATGTCAATATAGTGGGATCTAAACATAGGAGATTGAGGAGGTGATCCTTGAAAGCATTGATTTTTATTTTTTTCCTATAGACATTAGTTGGGACAAGGCACAATTAGAAACTGTAATTGGTTGTTCATGGGAGTTGTATTTTTCTTTTCGATATACTAAAAAGTATTGATTGTAATCTTCAAGCTTTCTAAATTGTCTTTTATTCATATACATACATACATACATACATACATACATACACATTACATTTGGGTCAACATAATGGAAAAAAATAGATTCTAAAATACACATCATTACTTTATAATAGAAACTCAACAGTGCATTATTAATTATGTGAATGATTAAGTAGATGAGTGTAAATGTTGTAAAATAATTTGAAGCAACCTAAAACCAAAAGAGTGTTTGTAGGTAAGCTTTCATTGGTGGTAATTTTTACTCATCTTCACATAACACTCGTAAACCCACTATGTCATGTTCTTTTCTATTTTTTTTAAACAAAAATCTTGTACATGAGAAGGAAGCAAGAAAATCCAGATCAAATGATACATATGGTATTGTAAATAGAATATACATATGGTTTATATGTATATTCTATAGAGGGTTACTGTGAAAACACCTAAATCTACCAAGGGTATAGCCTCTTAATCAATGAATAGCCTTTGCTAAACAAGCAGTTTTAGAACTTTGATTTTGCATAACTTCTGCATATGATATCCAAATGGCACATTTTTTCAATCCCCTTCCACTTGCCAAAAAGAAAATATTTTAGAAGTAGAATAATAGTGATTTTACTCATTAAAAAGAAAGTGGTGGTTTTGGGTGTCTCTCTGCCTTTTGGCTTTAAGGCTCCACCTACATTAAACAAGTCAAAAGAAGTAACTAATTTATATCAATAGTGGTTAGTTGAAAAACGTGTCTGCACCTATCGAGGAAGAGAAATTAGGTTACAGTTTTTAGTTAACGCATGCCCATATTTATTGATTAAGAACAATTAGCTAATTAATCGAGTAGTGAGAATTGCTAAATTGTCTTCCATGTGAAAATTTTGGAGTCAGGTAGCCACGTCCCCATTTATGGAGAAGTAAGAACCAGATAAGGAGAATTAAGAAAAAATCAAAAAGAAGTATAGGAAAATAACATTTGATTAGCTACTTCTTATTACTTGTTTGGTGCAGGCAAGACCTAAGTGCTTAAGAATGTTGTGAAGAATCTGGGCAGTTTTCTCCAGATTTCAAAATTATTCGTTCATTCTCTTGACCTTGACTCTAAACCCTTTTGACATAAATGCAAGCACTATTTATCCATAGCCCCATCTTCTGAAATTGCCATTTTGAACACTTTAGGAACTTTTTTCGACAATTCTTTTTTATATAAGTTTGGGGCTTATGGCCCTTCATTAGTCCGAGAGGGATCTTCTCAATAATTTTAAACCATTGGAAGATTGGTTGTTTTTAAGGGCAGGTTCTGTGCTCCTCCATTGCCATGGAAGGGGGTTTTAGAGTTGGGTACTTTTAAATGCGAGAATGGTATTCCCTAGAAGCATCCATATTTCATGCTCACATGTCACACAGATGCTGCTGGAATCAAATGAAATGCATGTGTGAAAAAAGTAGCTTGACATGCCAACTTTTCACTGTTGCTGGAATATGCTATTTGGTCACAGGTAATGAATGTGATTAACCCCAAAACGTCCAACCGTCCAGAAAGTGGATGATGTAAGGTAGATGACCTGTTTCCGATCAGGCCCCTAATCACGCAATATAGGGTGACCTATTTCCGTGAAGCAGCTTGCATTATTTTCGAGTTCATTCGCAAACGGTGATGGAAACATGTTTCTTCTTAATATGGAATGGTTGGCGCCAAGAATAGAAATTTGTTACCGAGTTAGTATGATATCATGTGTTCTCGAAATTTAGTTTTACAGTTCTTGGAAATAGGTCAGCCTATATTGCGAGAACGGGTTGGAGAGAATCTTCACTTTGAAAATTTGTAGTAAATTCAATATTGCTCGAAAATTTGTTCAAAGATATGTGACCTTCTTCAAATCTATTTCCCTACACTGCAAAATTATTTGCCTATTCGTTACTACACCGGAAGTATGCTGAATTGCTTAAGGTGATCGGAAACAGGTCGTCTACCTTACGTAAGCAAACACAAATTTTTCATCCGTCTTTGACTTTTTGCACTCTGAATTTTTAATATATATAGTTTATGGGAAGTTAGCTTCATGTATGTGTGATTCAATTAGAAAGGGGACAATTTGTGAAAATTTTATGTCCCATTTCATATCGTAGAGATTCACCAAAATTTCCAAGATTTCAATATAAAAGTATTCTTAAAGTACTCAACTCATAAATTAAGCAACCAAAAATTTCCAAAAATCACTACAAGTAGAGTATTACATTCCAACCAATCAGAATACATTTCATGTACAAACTGTCAATGTCATGTTTATAATCGAATCACAAAAGAATTTCAAATTTCAAATTTTATATAAAATATCGGTGCAAGCAATCATATATCTAATAGATAGAACCAAAAATTCATAACATCAAGTTCAAAATATCCATTATGAACGTTAAGTTCAAAATGTCCATACATTATTTGGACACTCAAATTTCAAGTTTCTCAGCGGTGTAAAATCTTCAAATGACGTATACTGTAGTTTATTAGCAGGTTTGGCATAAATAATTCTAAAAATAGATTCCTAAACTTCCAAAAATATTGGCATCTTTTGCTAAATATAATATAAAATATAATTTTTAATTGCCAAAAAGTGATAATTTGTTACTTTCCACTAGGTTTTATCTTAGTTGGGACGCATGTGTGAATTTCAATAGAGAGAAGGTGTTGCTCTTGTAATCAAGTTCATTTGCATTAGTCCACAAAGAATATTGGTTAAAAAGTAGCAAGGGTCTAGGTGAGGCCTTTGAAGTGTGTTTTACACTGATTATGGAGTCCAATTGCACATAGACGATGAAGTTTTATAGAATTATGTCTAGCTAACAGAAGTTGAGAAATCAAGTCTTCTTCAACAAGTTTTATGTCAAAATAAGTCTATTTGCAAAATATATAGACAAAACATTTCAACCATGTAAAGGTCAAAAATCAGTATGCGTTCCTAACAATTTTCGGAGCTCATTCGTGCATAGAAGGTCAACTTTTTTGGAATTTTTTTCTACTAAGAAAAGTTTGGGAATGAATTAATCTTCCACCTCCAACAAATTTTATGACCTTTGAAGACTTAATGCAAAAACTAAGTATATTATAAAATGAAGACTAACTAGGTGCTTCACCTCAAAGTTTACATATCTCACATGCATTGTTTGGATACAACTCCACTCCACTTGTATAAAGCACAAAGCATTCTAAATTCTCTACTCACATCTTACGTGTCAATCAATGAAAGAGAGTTGGACTTGACAACAAGCGGTATATTGAAAAAATTGAAAGAGAAATTGCTGAAATTATTAATATACTATTTTTAGGTGCCAAACATTTTTTTAACTTTAATTAATTATTAGGCATTGGGGTGCCGAATGTGCTAGTTAACTACGGTATTCTCCAACCCAAGGGTCAAAAGATGTATCATAACTCAAATTAAACATTTAACAAAAACACCAACTCCAGCAAAGCTAAAATTGGCTAAATTATATATATGGTGTTTGACCAATCATAGTGTGAAGATTGGTAGGAAGGTCTTTGACCACTACACTACGATTGGCTAAAGGTCAATTTTTTTGTTCTACATGCACTGATATCTGTTATGAGTTTAAATCATGCCCACGTTCCAAAAACTCAAACAATGTTTGTCTGATATTTGTTGAATCTGACAAAACATTGGTCCCACCAAATTTTTTTTTTGGAAGATTGTCCTGACATTTACTTCTAACTTTGGAAATTTGGCAATGTTAAAGTATTTGCTACAATGTTGAAGATGTCCTTAACACCAAGATGCTCACCTATAATTTTTAAGCCTTCTTTGGAAATTGATTTCTTGGAGGTGCAAACCCATACATATGCGGATGTTTTTAGAACACTTGGACTAACAGTACAACAAAACTTTATCAATATATAAAAAAATTGGTTTTGGATTTGAAATGTCGACCATTTGTTCCCCATATGTGCAACTTACTAAGGGCATTGGTCCTTTGCCCGGTGGACGTCAAAGCACGGATGGGTCGAACAAATTAAACACTTCATTCACGCTAACTCAAAAAAATGATCGGAGTTCTTATTTTTAATTAAACGTACTTCCTACCAATTACAAGTCCTTTGGAGTGCAAAAGCCAAAGAATGAAATATTGTTTATCATGACCATCAGCTAGTTCTATGACAATAAATAAGCATTTACAAGAGCTATTGGCTTCACCAACAATTGCTTATTAGGAAAATAAATAAATTTGAAAATAAATCATATATACTTTAATTTTTTTCTTCAATTTTTTTCTTCTAATATGCCTTTTATTCCAAAAGAATATAAATCACTATCAATCTTGTGTCTCCTTTAATTTTGAAAATTTGAATTTTTTTGGATACAAAACGATTTCTTGAAAATTTTAATCAAATACTTTGACATTTTATATTAATTACAAAAAGCTTCAAAAAATACAACTCTAAATATAAGTGAGGTATGAGAATCTCGACCATACAATTTTTTAGTGTGCATGTTGTAAATGACGTGAATCAAATTTAGAGTCATTTGGCCACATAAATTGTAAGGTCACGATGACTTGATGTTAAAAAAGAATGCTAAAATTTTCAAGCAACACGTTAGAGCATAAATTCTATTTCTAAACCTACTCAAATTAAAAAAATTAAAATATAAAGTGGTTCAAAATCATCATATAAACATACCGGTCTATTTTGTTTTTAATAAACATCTTTGTTGTTTCCAAAACTAGCTTTGAAATGTTAATAAGTGGCACAAAATGTGACTCGTGAGACCCAAAATGAAAAAAATGCTCAAAATTGACTTGTGCCCGGTAATGATTCCTAAACATTGATAACAACTTGGATTGACATTGTTTTTCACCATAGTACTCCGTAACTAGACTTCATGGAGAATCGAACCCAATGATTTGTATTGAGAACTGACATAGGATGAAGGAGAAACAAGCCCCTAAAGTTACAACCATCAAAGAGTTGCAATTTAAATGCACTTTGATGAACTAAAATTGAACCCCTAGTTTATTAAATGATTTCCAAGATTTCATTACATCTTGGAATCATCTAAAAAAATTATCACAAAAACTAAACTAGTAAAATGTTTTTTTCCCAAAACGATTTATTGAAATCGGACACCGGATGAAAAAGGTACTTATTCCAAAAACGTTCAAAATATAGACATTGGACCCATTGGGTGTTAATATACAATAATAAGTTTACCACAATAGATCCTTGAGCCAAATTTTAAAATATAACATATTTCACAAGTTCAAAAACAACAAATATTAAACCGTTTAGAACTTGGACGATGTATTGGATTAAACATAGTTTTTTCATCCGTCATTGAATTTTTGCAATGTGGATTTTTTACTATATATTTTATGGAAAATTAGCTTCATGCATGTGTAATCCAACTAGAAAGGGGATGATTTGTGAAATTTTAATGCCTCATTTCATGTTGTAGTGATTCACCCAAAATTTGAAGATTTCAATGTAGAAGAGCCCTTAAAAAAATCAACTCATAAAATAAACAACCAAAGAAATTCCAAAGATAATTGTTACATTTAAACCCATTAGAACAAGTTTCATGTACAAATTGTCAATATCTTATTTGTAATCAAATTACAAAAGAAATTTCAATTTCAAGTTTTAAATTTTATACAAAAATATTGTAGATAGCAATCGTGTATCTAACCATATGGATAGGATCTAAAACTTGTAATATACAAATTTTATTCATACATCATGTGCAGAATATCCCTTTGAGTTGCGTTTTATGATGGATCATAAGTTTGCGAAATTGCCAGATTTGGAGAGCGGTGAGAACGTTTAGGGGTTAACTTTTAAAGGTCTAAGAAGCCACATTTGGGTTGCAACATGGTATTTTTTTGTATTTGACATACAAGGTGTAAGAATTGATGTATACTCTAGTTACGAAAGTTTGTACTTGTGCTGAGCCCGATCAAATGACACATGACAATTTTAATTTAGATCATTATTGCACCTACTACATGCTTTAGAAGTTGTAAAATGGTCATGTATTCTACATGTATGGTGTCATATTTGAGCATGATAAGGATGAGGTATTGAAAGGACCTCCAAATGAAAGATGCTAGTTGAAGAATATTCAATCTAAAGGTGTATGTCTTGCTAAATTTTAGTACATTTTTGTGATTGTACATATGGTCCCCTACTGACCTTTAAGGGTTAAGGGGTTATAGAATAAAAATTGTGCACTTGTGAATACTTAACCCCTAAGTGCCCAAGGGTTTTCTTGAAATGCTAGATGTGTCATAATATCCATCTTACTCAACTTTTATGAGCTTCAATTTTTTAACATGTGTAGAACACAACAGTAAGACAACATCCATACAGTTAAATTTTGGAAAAATGCTATGAATTATTTAATAATCAATTTATAAGAATTTTCTTTGAAAATTCATAAAAACTACATGTTTAGTGATTTTGACTTGCAATCAAGTATGATAGGTCAAAAACATTGGTTTTATATGGTGGTTACCTTGTTCATGTTAGAACTAATCTTATTTGGTAGAAAACTTAAAGATTCCATTCCGGGCAGATTTTCAAAATTGTGACAATTTGAGATGCTGTCACTTCGAGGGCTTTAGAGGAAAATTGGTAAAAGTTTTTTCAAATTTTTTTTTTGGGAAAAGATGCTCAGTTTCAATATCTACAAGTGAAAAAAATTACGCTAAAAAATTGTTAGTTTTGCAAAAGTTATGGGCGTTTAAAGTGGGCTAATTTTTTTTTTAAACTCTGAAATTTTTGAGCGACCATATATGGTCGGTTGGGCAGTTAGGGGTTAACCAAGAGCAAGTCCAACTATGGGGATCCAAATTTTCCACTACATTTTGTTTGGGTTTTAAATGAGCTTTGGAAGGTAGGCCGACATGCCACCTCTAACAGCTCTAGTTTTATCACACCAAGCTATTAAAAAAACATTGAAAACATGAACGGAGTGGAGGCATGTGTTAGAGCTAGCACATAAGTTGGAGTAAATGTGGAGTTGGAATGGACTACGCATCTCCGAATGCATGATTCTTTGTTGACTCCTTTCTTCAATGGTGTTTGGCATCAATAATCAAGTGAAGCTCACATGGCAAAAAAACGTCAAGAAAGAGCATGTTGCTATATTCCTTGATGTTAGAACTTGTGTTGCTGAAGGCATTTTTAAAACACCAACCCGTCATCTACCACTACGTTGGCATTGGTCTTATCAAAACTCATGTTACTGGGCATGCTCTAATTCACCATAGATTCTAAAAAAATGATGCACTTCCACCATTATCCTACCCAAATCTTGAAGATAAGAAAGATTGCAGTGATTTCAAATGTCAATCCAAAACATATTTTCATTTAGAAATTATCAAAAATAAATACAGAACATATATAAATAATCTACACTGTATGTGGAGGTTACGATTGGTGCCAAATATTTAATTATTTTTTAAAAAATATGAATGGTCGGATAAAATACACATGAGCATTTTTAAAAGAAAGCATTTTTTTTTGGTTACGCCATACAAAAGAATTTGGTAAAACTAAAAATCCATGTCACCAGTGAGCTCGTCCTCGTCCTGCTTGACTGTTGTATAGGTTTGTTTTGCCTTCAGCCTAATGTACTTATTTCTACTTAACCCCTAAGTGACCGAATGACCATATTATGGACGCTGCCCTTTTTTTTAACAGGCTACCCAAGATGAACTTTATTTAATTATAAAAATAAAAATATTTTCAAATAGGAAATCAAGTCTACTTTCCAATTTAACTTGAATCATGTCAATTCAAGTTAAACTCCACCAAGGAGAATTCTTCAAAAACAATCACCTCAACATTGTCCTAGTGTTACAACAAAACTTACTATTTCGGAAAAGTAATGATATTTTCTCCTTTTAAGTTTTTTCCTTTTAAAATTTTAGAATACAATGTATGGTTTTAACCAATCATACCACATTTCAAATTCTAAAAATTACAAAAAATTGCAATTTTGGTGAATATTCAATGACAAATGCTTTTAAACTCATTAAATGAGCATCTAATTTTTTTTTTTGAAAATTTGACCGTACGAAGAATTACCAAAAGCCGTGCTTCTCAATTTCTCTTGTAAACCGAACCTCATCAAAGTTGCAGAAGTAACATTTTATAACACATCTAGGTTTTACCCTTAACCCCTCAATCATTTAGGGGTTAATTCCATGTTAAATTTTAACCCATGTGCAATGACATGCAGCAACGTGGGTCATGTAGCAAGACGGTCAAATGAAAGAATTAAACTTTGTAAAATGAGAGAAGATCATCACGTGCTTCCATAGATCAACTGCCACATTGATTCAAACCCATGGGTCTGGGGGATCATGTTTGTTATGATCCAGAAGTTGATCGTCCATCCATGGGGCCTTGCACGGCGACTCAAACTTCAAGAGAGCCATAAGGAAGCAAATGGCACGTCCTGGGGAATTTTGCCGGGACCCCACCTAGTCATCACAACAATTGATTCCACACAGATTTTTTGATCATTGGATTTGATTCTGTTTTCATTTGGTACAAATTTTTCATTATATTTTGGAATTTTGTGAATCAGTGAGACGCACAAATGGCCCCATTTTATTTATTTTTCCCTCTCTGCCCCCTTCCAAAGCTTGTGGAACAGGTGGTGCCATGCCATGTCATGCCGGAGATTGACATTGGCAGAGCACATAAAAAGAGAACCTACCGCTACTGCACAGTAAGTACACTGTACAACACAGCAAGAAAGCCCGGCCGGCTTTTTGAGTTTCATTGGTAGCCATAATTATGACGGTTTCGGTCGCCTCCATCTTTTGCTTGAATATCTTTCACTCCAAGACTCAAGCTCGTCTGCAACACAGCCTTTGAAAGGAAGCCGCTTTGCATGAAGGCTGCCAACCCGTACCAAGATGCTCTCTAGGTGACTATCACTCCATAAGTTTCGGATACTGTTTCTGTATTGGCACACGTACTGTTCATTCTTCTCCTCCCATATTTGCATTGGGAAGCGCAACTGCGCACATGTGAGATTAAGGAGGGAAACATGATTGACTAATTGATTCAAATTTCCATCTAGAAGGACTGTTGACTGTGGGTTTATCAGATGCCATTATTGACTCAAGGTATTGTGCAACCACTGTAGGGGGTGGATGAGTGGACTAATTAGGCCTCATAAAGAGTAAGTCATGTAAACTTGAATAAAAGGGCTGTTGGGAGTGCCTAATTTTGGAGCCCTCATCAATGCAGACAATTTGAATCTGCTGTAAGCTCGAGTAGGGGCAGCAAGCAGAAATGATCGGTGCCCAGCTCAAGCTAAGTAGGCCCCAATTATTCACCTACACTTTTTGTATATAAAATAATATGCATTTTGTATATTTTTATACATCTACTGTATACCGTGTACTGTACGGTACCAGCTGCAGCTTCCAAGCTTTTCTCACTCCTAGGATGGAAGCTTCACACTGACTAGAGTACACTACTGATCTTTGCTAATCGTAACGGTGGGTTTATGGTAATCGTAACGGTGGGTTTATGGTAAGGGAGGGTAATTAGTGAAGGTGACACTTAAATGTAAAGTCAATGTAAAATCAATGGAGATTGAAGATTTCAGGCACTCTGTAAAAATTTCAGCCCTTGTCAATTTCATGATTTTGCAAAATAGAGTGTGTATTTGGAATTAGTACCACACGTTCTATTGGGCAAAAATTAGTGTGGTGGCTTTCTCTTGAGTGTTGTGGCTTGTTGTGTAATGACTTTAGGGTATGGATGCCGCATCTCCAAGTTTTCTAAGTTCCGTCCTTGCACCCCTTCCTTCATTGTAGACTTTGTTTGAAACTATCTCACAAAGTTAACTCTCATTGATTGACTTTGAATTTTAGGGGTTGGTTTTCAGAGAAGTTTATGGGATGGTTTAAGTGGTTTAAGCAACTTCCACTTAAAAAATTCATAGCAATTACATGACCTATCCAAAAACTATATTCTTTTCTTGTTAACCCTTAAAGGACATATCAAGTTGTAAGGGCTTTTTGGTACTTTGGGAGAATCTTACTTATAACTTTTACTTCATCGAACTAAATGGGGTTTTTAAAATGCCTAACCAAATACATTTAAAGCATCTATACTTCTTCAAAATAAAACCAAAGTAAGTTTAAAAAAAAGATAATCATGCTTTAAATAGAGTCAAAAAGAGATTTTGGATGTGAGAATCAAAAAAGCCATGTCCTTTAAGGATTGAACCATCATTTTCAATTGGTCATACTACAATATATTCTATCTTAGAAAAGTGCCCCTAACTGTAGTGAATTGCTTAAACATCCTTAAAATACAAAAGGGGCACCCTGAAGGAACATTGGCCATAACTAAGTCCATACATATATATATATATATATATATATATATATATATTTATTAAGTGTAATCTTTTTGCTTTGTGTTTAGTCACAACAAATACACCAAGCCACGTTAATTTCAAACTAATCAAATTCACGCAATAAGAAGAAAACATTGCAAATAGGTTGGGATAACAATTACAAGTAGTTGATTTTTAGGGCCCATGTTAATTAGTGTGAAGTCTAAAAAGAAACAGTCTTTAACTTTAAACGTTAAATTTGTAATTCAAAATATTAGAGTTTTTTTAATAAGTTATTTATTTATTTATACTATGATTTTTAGTTTTGGAATTTAATCGCAAATCGAATTCTAAGAATGCACCTCTATACCGATTATATGATATGTGATGTCATAAAATCCCAAATTTTTAATGTCATAATCAATGATTAACTCTTGAAGGTCGTGGTTGCTTCAAGATTTGGTGGCTTATAAAATGTTTCATACAATAATGGTTGAAAGAAAAAGCTAATAACAAATTTTGAATAACAATTATAAATTAAGAGTTTTAGAGTAATTATCATAATTAGATAATTATCAAAATATTTTCAACAATAATTTTATTTAAACAATTTTTGTTTAGTTACTTTACTATAGATCAAAATTTTAAATTTTAAAAGCATTTTTATTCATGAGCTTGAAATGCAAAACACTGTATATAGTGATTTTCCAAATTTAGGTTTTAATTACTCTTTAAAAATCTTATTTAGGATACTATTAAATCATTTAGAATACTATTAAATCAAAATGATTACATGCTGTGAAGATCACATCTGGAATATTATTACTTAAAGATAAAATAAAATAAACATTCTAAAACTTATAGAATATTTAGTCAAAGAATTTTGTAAATTTATATTTTAAAATGGTGTTTAACGAGTACACTACCATAGTACTCGCCATAGTACCATAGGAAAGTTGCCAAAAAATAATTAAATAAGAATGTAAAAAGTAGGAAATTACAAGAACAAAAAAATGAAAAAAGAATAAAATATTTTAAGCTATATTTTGTATTTCTAAACCATTTGAACCATTTTTTTAATCATCATTTTTGCTGAATATTTGATTTTTCAAAAAACAATAAATATTTGCTTGAAGGGTGGCGGCTATGTTATGGTACCATGGTAGTCAAGATAAAATCAAATGAACGTCTCGAAATAATTAAAAATAAATAAAAAGTCACTCATCCAAGCATTCATTGTATGAGTTAATTCCATTGTCCTTTTTTTTTTCACAAGCATGGAGTCTCTCCGGCCTCATCACCACTGGCTCTAAAAATCAACAAGAGCCTCTAAATCATATAAAGAGAATAAACGACTTGAAATAAAATTTCCGCCAATTCAAACATTCATCATCATTTTTTTGGACACTTTGAAGTGTTAAAGTGATTTGAGTGGCGATGATTATTGTCCTTTAAGAATTAATCTATAAAGCTCTCCAAAAGAGACTGAAGCTCACCATTTGTTGCTCTTCCGCTTACAAGAAAACCTTAATTAAACGTAAGACTTTGTTTACACAACCACGATGTCGTAAATCAAGGAAAACAACAACAAGCACTGTCTGTGTAATGAAACAAGACGAAAAGAGACCGGGGGCAGAACAAGCAGGCAAAGCATCAACAAAGGGGGCAAAAATTCAACATGAGCCTCTAAATCATATAAATAGAATAAAAAATTAGAAATAAAATTTCCACCAATTCAAGCATACTTCATCATCATTCTTTGAACACTTTGAAGTGTAAAAGTGATTTGGGTGGCGATAATTAAGAATTAATTTATAAAGCTCTCAAAAAGAGACTAAAGCTCACCATTTGTTTCTCTTCCGCTCACAAAAAAAACCTTAACTAACTTAAACGTAAGACTTTGTTAACAACAACAACAAGCAGTGTCTAACAACAAGCAGTGTCTAACAACAAGCAGTGTGTCTGTACAATGAAAAAGAAGACGAAAAGAGACCGGGGGCAGGGCGGGCGGGCGGACTGGAAGGCGGGCAGCAGCAGAGGGGGCAAAAAAAAAACCAGGAGCCAGCTCCCATCGTCTCTCTCCTTTTCACAAGGCAGCCTGGAGTCTCTCGGGCGCCATCGCCACTTGCTCCAGATCCAGCGAGAGCCTCTAGAAGCCACACACCTTTGCTTTCACGACATCGCCATCTGCATTGCAAGTTCCGCTCGTCCCCGTCGAGGCCGGGACTGGTTGAGTATTCCCTTAGAAACGCTTGCTCGGTTTCCTCGTCACAGCTTTCATTTTGAGTGTTCGATGTGTGCTAGATAGCTAGCTAGCCGCGGTGTCTGTCTCTCTGTCTAGAAGGCAGTTTGCAAGCTTCCCACACTAAAATCTTTGTAGACCATCTTGTGTGACGCTTGGATCCGGCAGTTCGCAGCCTGATCGAGCGCTTTCCCGGTCGGTGGGAGGAATATCGTGAGAATATTTTCCGGGAGCCTTGTTGATACGTGAGGTCAGGTAACTAGGTCAGTTGGTTAGTGAGCGAGGTTGCGTATTAGTCTGAGGAAGCTTGTGGTTGAGAATTCGAACTTTTATTAGGAGCTTGGTCCTTTTCTTCGTTGTTGGTCATTTTCTGCACGAGCAATCTATCGACTGTACTAGCGTTTTGGAGGAGGTTGCTGATTTTTGTGGCTGGTCTGGAATGTCCGCTGGGGACAATTTCATATTCTGGTATATGTGCCTTCTGCTTTCACGAATTTCTTCACTGCTAGACATTTGGTATTGGTCAGGTCATTCTAAGCTGTACCACACTTAGAGGTCAGTCACTGCAATTGTGTGATGTTAGCAATTCCTTTCGGAGGCTCTGTGTCCGAACAGTTTTCTTGTTTTCTGTGAAATTTAGGAAGGGAGGGTTCGGTAGGTGCTCGAAGATGCTACCTAGTGAAAAGCATCACGCATTGGTGCACGAGAAGAATTTCTCAACCATTTAGTATAATTTCCTTCACGCTCTTGCACGACCCACTTGGAATCGGGTCTTCTTCGAGGTGTGGGAAGTCAAACTTCAGGTACGCAAATCGAAACTCACATATATTATATCTTACTCTGTTCTTGTTCTTTGTTTTCTTGCGAAGTTCGCATTGCAGGAGCCTTCCTAGAAGCTGACTAAGCATATTCTCACAAACTTTGTGGCGGCTACTCATTGTGTGTTTTCCTATTTCATGCAGGGCAGCTTCTGCAATTGCAATTTGGATTTTAAACACTTAATCCAATGCAAGACAAGCAATCAGAGGTAACCAGTGCTTTTTTTTTTTTGGTTGAAAACATTTTTTCTGCCTTTCTGTCCCTTCTGCCTTCCCAATATTGCTTCTAATAAGGTAATCAAGATAGATGGTTGTCCTCCTCCTTTCCCAAAATAATTGCATGCTAATTTTTATGTAAAAGTTTCTCAAGGATTTTTGCCGATTGTGCAATTTTAATGGATTTGGTTTCGACTTGTGGTCCTGAACTGATTAGTTTAATGGAAGGATTTTGAGCACAAGTGTTTGTTTATTTATTTTTATATCAGTGTAGGGGTGTTGGCTGCTGCACCAGCTTTGTTGCTAACTAAACGCATGTTGTGGTGTGTTGCAGTTTTGGCCCCGGCAACTGTTGAAGAAGTGGCTCAGCTTTCAAGAGACTGGCGATGACTTCGACCGAGACGATGACTCCAATGCAGAGGAGCTCAGTGAGTCGGAAGACTTTGACGATAGCGATGGTAAGATTTTCTCAGGTGAAACCAAATCTTCTTTTGTCATGTGATTGCAGAAACTAGAATTTGCAATCTCACGAGAAAGTTAGCAATTAAGACTTTAAACGAAGTGCCAATTTCTTGTTGGTTTCCATGTTAAAAGTTGAGCTTCTGTGGTGTACTATCAGGCATTGAAGGGTCCGGTGATGAGGATACAAGGGAATTGACCGAATCGGACCCTGATACAGATGCCATATCAACTGCAGGTCAAATTCATCCTCAGTGCCTGTTGCTATCTCGTTTCAGAAATTTCATTACAAAAATGCAGGTCCTGCATGGATGAATTACGGACTTACCGAAGTGGCATGTTACAGATTCAGATACCAGTCAGCTTCTGCGATTGCAGTCTGAGACTCTCCGTGAGCAATTTGTCGTCAACAACGAATACAAGTGAGTTTGCATTCTCTTTGTTCAAACCTTGGTCTGCCTTCCTGTGCAGTGGAAAAATAGAGCTTTATTGAGAGGGGTAATTCAGCGTTTTTTTTTGTTGAGAAACCATTTAAGGCTGTGAAATGATTCAAGGCAGAGGAAACTATTTGCGTCACTATTTTAACCAATATGTAGGAGTGTGAGTTTAGGGAAATCAGCATAGAGCTTTGAAGAGATCACTTTGGGTACGAGAGCCAAATTTTTATCACTACGCCCGTGGAATTTCGAAATGGGAGGCTGTAGACCACTAGAAGTAACAGTAGACAACCCATTTCCATTCCAAGATGAGTGGTCAGAGATATTGAGCCAAGTCATGCTTACATCACTTGCTAATTGAAGGTCAACCAAGTGAATGAATACATAAATTGTTGGTAAGAACGGTTCTAGTAACCTGTACCTTAGATCTGCTCTTCAATTGTTGCGTTTTTTGTGGAATGGAACAGGATTGCAGTTGGAACCTGGAACGTTGGAGGATTACTTCCTTCAGATGATATCGACCTAGATGGGTTCCTAGATTTGTCTAATCCTGCCGACATCTATGTACTTGGGTGAGTACTCATCACCTCCTACTCCTGTGCATGATTTGGAAACATTACTTCGTTTGTTTAAACACCGTATACTTTAAAGTGCAAGTGACTTTTGAAAGTTCGCATTAAGCATAAATTCATATCCAGCACTTTCTGCACAAAAACGTTCATGAAATATATTGGGACGGTTGTGTACCCCATAATTGCTGTACTAGAAGCACAATGTGTGTAATACTGAAGGTTGTACAGCAGAAAATTGCAATGTGGTGGTGCTCATGGGGGCGGAGTGAATGATGTTCAGGTTTCAAGAGATCGTTCCACTGAATACCAACAACGTGTTGTGTGTGGAAGACGATGCCCCTACTGTTATATGGGATGGCCTGATTCGGCAGGCTCTGAATAGTAGAGTGAAGTGCTGTGAGGAAGAAGAGGCCCTGAGCTCGCCACCATCTCCTGTGTGGCATGAAAAAGAGGTTATTAGCGTTGAGGATCCCCAAGGAAAAGAAACGCTAGAATCATCTTTGCTCTCTCCCAAAGCTCCCAACTCTAGTGACAGTCAATGGTTGCAAGACAGAACAAGAGCGGATGATCCTAGTACTGTCAAGGCCAAGGATGTTAAAACTGCTGAGGATTGGCTGTGCGAGGTCAACATGCGTGAGGAGGCTGATGTTACTGAAGAGTCTCCCCTCGTGAACTCTTCTCAATCTCTGAGGAAACATTCTGGTAGCCAATACTCCCGAGTTGCAAGCAAGCAGATGGTGGGAGTGTTCATCTCTGTCTGGGTGCGGTCCGGCTTACGACGATATGTCCACAACGTCAAAGTCAGCGTTGTTGGTTGTGGAATTTTGAATTTTCTCAGAAACAAGGTACCAAAATCACCACTACCTCGACCCCCTATCTACTCATCTTAAATCACCCCTCCATTACATAATTGACAAAGTTATAAATCGTAAATTAATGTTAATCTGTAGGACATTAGATCAATGTTAACCCCTAAAGGACCATAAGGCCACCAGGTGGCTCCTGCTTTTTTCAGTAATTTTGAGTAGGTTTCACGTAGTTCTTTTTTGTTAATTTAAAATAAATAAATTATTCAACATATGTAGTATTCTTCACTAATTTCAGTGATATAAAATTTGGTGCCATTCAGATTATAATTTTCACAATATGATCATTTAAACTTGTCATTTTAAAACCGTGAATCCTTGGTCCTTTAGGGGTTAATGCCAATATTATATCAATTTAATGCCAAGGACGCTTACATGAAGTTAACACCATTTGCGTTACATCGATATTAACCCTTGGAGGATCAAGGATTCATAGCTTTAAAATGACGTATTCTGAAAAATATAATTCAGATACGACCAGATTTTATATCACTGGAATCAGTGAAGAACATTGCATGTGTTGATCGAAAGATAAATAGATTCTACATAGGACCTATTCAAAACTGTTATAAAATTCAGGTGGCCCAATTTGGGCTTCTATGGGTTAACTTAGCATCAACTGAACATGAGGACCAATTGAATCGTATGCTTGATAACGTTAAGAACTTCGTCACTGAAATGGGGGTTTCTTTTGTGATGTAGTTTTTGGGATCAGTTGCAACTGGAAATCTAGCTTGTGATTCATGTTGCAACTGAAGCTTGGCACAATTATGCCATGGCTTTCACAATGAGATTGTTGTTGATTTATTTTCACGGTTGATGCAGGGTGCTGTGTCGGTCAGCATGTCGCTTCATCAAACGAGCTTCTGCTTTGTTTGTACACATCTGACATCTGGCCACAAAGAAGGGGACGAGCTGCGTAGGAATTCTGATGTGGCTGATGTCCTTCGACGCACCGCATTTCCTAGATTGGTCAAGTTTTCAGGAATACAACTGCCGGAGACTATCATGGCACACGAGTAAGCATCATTTTGACTGTTATGTTGGTTTTACTTAATTTTGTCGGAATTTATTAAGGAAAATGGATTAAGTTGCCACCCAACTATATATTAAGAAAGATACTCTGTGATGTGCAGAAGTGCTATGAACCCCTAAAGGACAAAGAAGCCCAAATTGGGCTCCATGGTTATTTTTTTACAGTTTTGAGTAGATCCTATTTGGACTTCCTCTTGTTCAAATTTATTTGTTTTTTACCAACACATGCAATGATCTTCACTAGTTCTGGTGATATAAATTTTAGTCCCATCTTAATTATATTTTTTCACAGTATAATCAATTGAATTGTGAACTCAAAACTGTGAGTCCTTTGGTCCTTTCGGGGGTTAATACACTACGTAGGTGACTTTCTTTGTACCATAGAATATGTAGGGGCTTACTAGGCTTACAAGTTGTATGAATTCTTTTTATCTGCGATGTTTTAGTGGCTGAAAATATTCGATACATTTTGGTGTTTTTATTCAACTTGTTGGTTCTCATTTGAATAATGGCTTTTGCAGTCGAATAATATGGCTGGGAGACCTGAACTACCGTATTGAGTTACCGGATAAGGAAACATGGATCCTAGTGAATCAGTGTAATTGGAAGAGTCTTCTTCCTAAGGACCAGGTATGAACTTTTACTTTGAGGTTTACATATGTTTTTCTTTCCGTAAACAGTAGACACAAGTCTTGTCTATTTCAATTGCTTGCGAATACCACAGTTGGTTGAATTTGCTCAAATACTACTCTTCAGCTAATACCCAAATTGTTTTAACTACAGCTGAGAACTGAGAGAGAAGCTGGGCGGGTCTTTAAAGGTTGGCATGAGAATGCTATCAATTTTCCGCCAACATACAAGTTTGTGGTGGAATCTGATGAATATTTTGGCGAGGATACTTTTAAAGGAGATAAGCGACGTACCCCTGCATGGTAAACACAGGCTTTACCCTCAAGAATTAAGTGTCGTTCATTTCTTCTAGAGCAGAGGTTATCTGTCATTTGTGAATCATCATTATAGTAATGTACTCTTCTGTCTACACAGCACTTGCCTTATTTCTGGTATACTGACATTGGTATCTCCGTTAGAACATGAGTTACCTATATTTCCAGTGGCTACTTGGAACAGATCAGATCCACCCCTGTTGTATTTTGAAGTTGCGAGTTTGTTCATATTTTTTGTATGTCCTGGTGTTGTGTTCCCTGCAGGTGTGACCGAATTCTTTCCCATGGAAAGGGTTTGAGACAATTGAGTTACTCTATGGTAGAAGCAAGGCTTTCAGACCATCGGCCTGTTATTGCAAGATTTATTGCTGAGGTGGAAGCAGTGAATGGGCGAAAACTCGGTAGTGTTTGCAGCCGGCTTTCGAATGATGCTAAAGTGAATGTTGAAGAGCTTCTGCCCAAGTCCTTCCCTGTTAGCAAGTTCCGCAGCCTACACAATCATGAGGTATTATGATGAGCGGTTATTCACATGAATGAGCTCTTGAATACATTGTAAATGTGACTTTTTATTATATAAAATTCATGCTCTCTGAAATAACACACTGGAAAATGCTCACTACTTCTGGGAACTTCCTGGTCGTCAATTGAATGTAAAACTATTTTTCGTTTGAAACTTTTTTGAAATAAACTACTACAGTGTTTCAACGGAAACTATAAACTAAGCCGCTGAATGTGAACCGAAGATGGGGAGACGAAATTTGATTAGCACCTGGAGCCGACATACAAGCACCTGTTAAAAAACGGATTAGGATTAGTTTGGATTTTGTAAAAGCACACAAGGAAACCAGTTTTTTGTTTTTTGTTTTTGGGAGACAAATGGTGCGATTTATTCCACTGCCAAGGAAACATCGTAGATATCACAGATAATTGTTTTTTTTTTCCTTAAACCAGTTTTTACAATTTCTTAAAACTTAATTTTTCATTTCTTAATTTTTGATTCATCATGTGCAGCATATTGCTCACTCAGTCGAACGCTGTTGCAAATCATGCCGGATCAGCACAGAGGATTACTAGGACAACATTAAGCTACTCATTGCAATCTGATTATTCAAATTATTGTCGGATTACCAGGTCATTACACGTCTAGAAGAATGTGTGGCTGGACTATTCAGCAAGTAGCCAGTGGACGCCAGACGACGGTCAAACATTCTCTAAGGTACCGTATTCACTATCCAAGTAAATGAATCTTCCCTTGTTGTTCTTTGTTTCCCCCCCTGCCGCCTCTGGAGGGCTCGCCCTCTGATGAGAGGTTGGTTGTTCTCTCTTTGCAATGGAATTTACTTTCATTTGTGAAAAAAAAATAAAAAAAATCTTCCCTTATTGTTTCTGTGCATGTGTACGGTAGACTTTGTTTAAAACATCCACGTGGTTTCAAAAATTGTCCAAAATATCCAAAAATGCCACGTCATGCTAATACTATTCGTTTCTTGTGGATGCAGGGTGTTGCGGCCGGCTTTTGGCTTTTAACGTTCATGAATGTACCCAACAGGGTTTTTGTAGTTATTAGAGATGTATATTTTACTAACAGGCCCTGTGGGGCTATTATACTTACTATAGGGAAGTCTGATGGTCCATTTTTAGTTACCTTTTGATAACAGTGTCTGCTGGGAGAGCTTTCATACCAAAGTGATGCAGGTGTCTATTGCAGTGGGAGAAGGGATAAGTAGTCGGCAGAGTAGAATATTTGAAGAGTAATATTCCTGCCGAGGGAGTGGAGTGGAGTGGAGGGACTGGCTGGCTGGCTGGCTGGCTGAAACCAAATTTGTTGAGCGCTGGCTGCTCAAGTCTGCTGAGATTGTGCAAGACTGAAACGAGGTTTAGTGTAAAGTACCTTCGATCAGGAGCAGCCAAATGATTAATTTTTGAGTGGATTCGGATGAGGATTCATTTTGGGTGTTTGTGTATATCCTTCATACTCTGTCTATCCATTACTGTACATTTTACCTCTTCACGGCGTATTGCACAAACTAGAGCCAACTTTGAGTTTGTTAATGTTGTGTTGTTGTGGTGCTTGAAATGAAAGGCCATGTTATTGCCACGTTTCTATTGCCTCCATCTATTGGAGACCCTACGATGAACACAGATTCAAAATATTCTCCTGAGTCCTGACTACATACATGAACAGCTTTCATCCATCAAAAAATTTCAAAAAAATGTCTTGGTTTTTGTGCTAGTTCACTATCATTTTTTGGAAAACAACTGAATTGGTTTCTTAGAAAAGTTCAAAAAGTGAGACCTTGCAAACGGTACCATCTCGTAGTGCATGTTATTCAAATTTCAAGCCCTAGAGGAGCTCTATAATTCTTGGAGGATATCTTTTATTCTTTCTTTTTTTATCTTAAAAACACTCCAAAGGTATGAATTGAAAGCCATAGACATTTCTCATAGGGGCTTCAGTGATGAGGAAGACAGCCGAGGAAATGCACCCAAGCTCCCGAGGCTCACTAAACCATGCATTCTACTACCGAAGCTTCAACGACTGTCCAAATTATGGAGTATATATTCAAGCCTGGATTCACGTCCATACAGTGACTGCCAAAACTGAGTACAGGCACATCATATTGAAATTCAACAAACAATGTAAGAAAATTGGATGCATCAAAAATGAAACCATAAATTGCATAGGATTACCATTGCAATTAGTCATACTTCCATGGAATTGAGGCCTATTACACACAAGTATGCACGTACAAACAAAAATAAAGTAAAATTCAATCTAAAACTCAGTTTTGCTCACACAAGCTGGAATGAAGCTAAAAATTTGTCCACCTACCCTTAGCAGCTATAACAGCTGCAATGCGCTTAGGCATGCTCCTATACAAGTTCTGACACTCATTGGAAGTAATTGAAGCCCAACAATCCTCGACACGCTCCCACAATTCTAACATTCCTTTGGGAGGTCTCTCATATTGGTTTAGTCGGCGTTTTAAAGTTGCCCACAAGTGTTCGATTGGATTCAAGTCTGGAGATTGCGCCGGCCACTTCAAAACAACAAATTCTTGCAAATTCAGCCAACGGCGCACACTCTTGAATGTATGTTTCGGGTCATTATCATGTTGAAAAATCAAATTGGCAGGATCCAAATCGTATGCATGGAGCGTATGAATCAACTCTCGCTCTAAAATTTCTCTATACATGTACTGATCCATTCTTCCCTCAATCCTACACATCATACCAGGGCCACTTGAAGTCATGCAACCCCACATCATCACTCCGCCACCTCCAAACTTGACAGTTTGTTGTACCATTCCTGCACTTCTACTCTGTTCATCACGAAACCAACACCAACTGCGACCATCAGAGCAAAATCGGTTGATTTTTGTTTCATCGGAGAATACTACACGATCCCAATCATCATCAGTCCAATGGCAATGACGTCTAGCAAATTCTAATCGTCGCTTAATTTGAAGAAGTGTAAGTTTTGGTTTCTTTTGCTTCACTTTACATTTCAAACCTGCTTTTTGTAACACTCTCCTCACAGTACTATCGCTCATACCAACATGAAGCTCTTCCCTCAAGTAATTTCCAACTTTGTGTGCAGTTTCTAAGCCACCCACAGTGATTGCTCTGACACAAGCTCTACGATCAACTGCATTGTACATTTTTGGCCTACCACCAAAACTTTGATTGACATCACTCAATTCACTCAAATGTTGCTTACGAAATTTTGCAACCCAACTTTGGGATACCTGTAACTCTCTAGCAACATTTCTAGTACTCTCACCCCTCCTCAACTTCTCTAAAGTAGCTTCTTCTACTTGCTTTCTACTAGCAACAGAGAGAGATCTCAATGAAACCATTTTGCTCAATTTGCATACATGATGTGCACTGAATGGGGAGACATTATAAATGTGAAGGCCAAAAACATGCTCACCCAAAAAATCAGACCCAGAAAAGACCACTTGTACATGTCAGATTTGTAGCATTCATTGCTTAATCCAAGTGTGAGCATAAGTGAGTTTTGGAGCTAATTTACTTTGATCTGGATCTTTCTCAAATTATCTTGCATTGCTGGACTTGTAATTTGGTAGCCACATCATTTACATGCATGTATACTTGAGCCGTTAACTGATTGGACATTAAATGCATCACATTATAATATATGAATGACTAAAGGTAAACTATGTTTTTCTGTACTCAGTTTTGGCAGTCACTGTATATACGAGTCTAAGTTAAGCACAATTACACTCACTCACAACTTTCAGTTAGTGCTCACGACGATCAACGCTTCATTGAAGTTTCAATCTGCTTGATGCCCGAGACAGTGAGTGAGTGTAATTGAGCATCATTCCACCGAGGCTTCATCTACTCAGGCAATAAATTCAACCCCAAACATCGTCCTTGATGCAGTCTGATCTGTGAGGCAAGATGTTGACTCAAATGATGTACACAATTAGAGCAATTAATATAAGAGTGTTGTAATTACATACTCGCTTGACGTTGCCAAAGTGAGACTGGACGTACCGAGGTGTGATATATAGGAGCGAAAGGGAATCAATCAATTCTACATAGATTGAGTGAGTTGGAGCTAGTTGAATTGTACAATTACTTGCACGCACTCTCAAGAACCGTGTGTCTGAAGCTTGCGAAGTAAGATGTGTGAAGCTTAATTGTGATCAATTTATATTAATTCCATACTTGTAAAGCAACTTAGTACAAAATTAATTATTTAGTTTGTCAATTGTCACATAAAATTGTCATACTGGAACAAGTCTTCACTTGTGATACTTTTTAGGGAGGATTTTAGGGAAAGTTTGATTGATTTTTAGAAAAAGAAACATGAAACTTGACATAGATGAGATATTAATTATAAAAAATAATTATTATCATAAGCAATCAATTAATACTATATTTATGAGTGAGCATAAGTCAACCTCCCATAATCATTCATAATCAAAGGTCATGGTAGTTTGCTTGTTATCTTCTGCTTTTCACGTTGAGATGTGACAAACTATGAAGCCTTACACCCTCAAATTCTCTTTTGAAAACTTTCTGCTTTTCACGTTGAGATGTGACAAACTATGAAGCCTTAGACTCTCAAATTCTCTTTTGAAAACTCTCAATCAAGAAATAGGGGTATTTGGATTAAGTTCTTAATGACTTGAGAGTTATTCAATTTCAACACGTTCATTTATCAAGTACTGACAAAACCTAATTAGTGTTGAGGTTTGCAGAGGGAAGATTGATAACCATGGATGAAAGCAGTGTGCAAGGGAGCAAGTCTTTTTCCATGGGCTCCGGTGACCAAGAAATGGAAAAGTCGCCAGATGTATTCATGTGCAGCATCTGTATGGAATGCCCTACAAATTCAGTGGTGACGTTATGCGGCCACATGTTTTGTTGGTCATGCCTTTACAAATGGCTATGTCGGAACCAAGAGAAGCTGTGCCCGGTGTGCAAGAGTTGGTTGAAGGATGGCAACATCATTCCAGTGTATGGATCATGCGAGAGAAGATGTTGCAGAGACAATTCCATCCCGCCACGTCCAAGTGCGCCATCGTCAACTAGTATGCCAAGTAATGGTGCTAGATGGCCACAACGGTTGTTGCAAGAAGCATTTGTACTCTTTCAAGCCGTATTGTCGATGGGGGGATGTTTTCTTCGCTCAAATTTTGGAATTTTGCCGGAATGATGATTTATGAAAGTTTTACTAGGTTTACACTTATAGTAGGATTCTTTTCCAAAATAATAAGTAGTTTGTGTTGTAAAAGCTTCCAAAATGTGCTTCACCTTGCACATAAAATTTTCAATGTCTAAAAATATTTATAACAAGTTAATTGCTGTTCAAGCATCACTTTTGGGCTCTAAATGTTTCTTTTTTTTCTTATTTGTTGAATAACACAATTAGGATCACTTCAACAATGAATAAATAATTTAAAATCAAATGTAACACTACTACACTAGTCTATGAATTGAATATTGGAGGTAGTGAGAGTACTAAGATTACTTTTATTTAAAACCTTGTTAACCTCAATATGTATAAATTTCAATTTCAATTCATACACTAGTAGAAATTTGGTCTTTAGTGATTGGTCCCTTGTCGATTAAATGATCCTTTTTAACCATTCAAATCACAAGGGACTAGTCACTACGGACCAAATTTCTACGAGTGATAGATATATAGTACTAGTTTCTAATGGAGTATTGTATATTAGAAGTACTTAGACAAAGGTTGTAAGGGAGAGTTAGAATAAGAGGGAGAGTGAGAGGGAGAGGATAAATAGAGGGAGGGGAGAGTCACATAGGGTCCGTGCGCGTGGACCCTTTAGCCGCAAAAGCCGGAAAAAAAGGGCGAAAAAAAAATAAGGTTTTTTTTTTTTTTTTTTTTTTTTTTCCTAGATTTTGCCGCCGTCAGGGTCTCAGCCACCCTGAACCGTGGATAGAAGAAGAAAACCAAAAAAAAGAAAACCAAAAAAATAAAAATAAAAATAAAAATAATTTTTTTTTCCCCCCTCCATCGCCAAAAGACAAGAAAGACAAAGAATTGTTTGTTAGTAATGCAATTGATTGTAGAAAGACAAAATTTGCTATTTTTTAAAGAAATTTTTAAAGAAATTTGTTTTGAGCCAAATTTGCTCATGAATGATTGCACTTGGCTAAGTGCAAAACTAGGAAATTGGGTGTTTCTTTTTAGATTTGGAGAATTGCAAAGATGCATTATAAAATGCGACTAAGAGGGATAATTTGATCTTGATGTATAAATAAAAGTAGTACATTATGAATTTTAGATTTTGTCCATATGGTTAGATTTGTGATCACAATGACCAATATTTTTGTATAAATTTTGAAATGTAAAATTCAAAATTCTTTTGTAATTCAGTTACAAATAAAATATTGACAATTTGGGGATTTGTTGTGATTGGTTGAAATGTAATACTTTAAGTGTAGTGATTTTTAGAGATTTTTCGGTTAAATTTTATGAGTTAATTTTTTTCAAAAGCACTTTTGATTTTTTTAAAATTGAGATCTTAGAAATTTTTGGTGGAAATGTGGTATGAAATGAGGCACATTGTTTTCGCAAATTACCCCATTTCTAATCGGATCACACATGCATGAAGCTATCTTGCTGTAGAATTTTTTAGTATTTTTTTTACTTGCAAAAAACACATGACAAATGAGAAAATGAATTTCAATTATGTTCCTCAGGCCGAGAAACACATGGTTAGATAGTTAGGAGTTAAAAACTAGTAGTAAAAAACATGATAAATCCAACCGTAAAAATGTGATCTACACATTGAGATTTTCAACTTTTCTTTATGTATCAACTCCATTTTTGTGATTCATCAAACATTTTATAACACATTTTTGAAATTGGCAATGGACGTGGACGTTAAGGGTTATGTTCTGCAGGTATGGTGCTCCTTCCTGTGTGGGTCACTTTCTTCCAACCATCAATTTGGGTGAGTTGATGGATAAGCCACCTCACCCCACCTGCTTTGATTGAGATTTCTTCACTTCAACGGGAATTAATTGATGATGGCAAGGACGCTAGTGATTATGACACTACATAAACTACACTATCAATCTTCAAATTCCTGTAATTTTTTTCTAGATTATCGTCTTTTCCCTCTTTTCCCTCTTCACCACATCGACAAACATGCAAAATTATCTTCAGAAACTTCAAATATCAACCGACTGGAATAAAAATCGAAGAAAGAGAGGATATCTACCACTACGTGTATGTCAAAATTGGGAGGAAAGACATGAACAAGATATTATATCGCCGTGTGCTGCCACCTTTTGCTTTGATCAATGTTGTCATGCAATTTGGCACACTTTTGAGAAACGGTGCGAGTGAAGCGAAATATACATATATATATATTTGTTCCCACACTTCTACCAGAGCCTTGCGCATTTCTTCAACATTTTTGGAGTTCTTTAACCGCCTCTGCATTTCATCTTTTATCTAAATGTTCTCAATTGGATTTAAATCCGGTGATTGCGATGGCCATTGAAGTTTTTTCAACAATTGGGGGCAGAAAGGGGGGATGGGGTACGGGAGTTGGGGTAACATCTTTTTACCAGGCTTGAAATCTTCTTTGTTCAAATCACAATAACAAATTGAGCGGAGTGGCAAATATGCATGCAACTTTATCGCAATTTCACCATAGTATACATTTATGTAAGGGAAGGTGACTAGAAAGATTGCTTTACATTTACTGTCCCATTTATAATTTGGAAAATACCACTTTTATCTTTTAGCCTACTCGCTTTATGACAAATTCCCTACATTGAAGAATCAATTTCTTACAAAATTTGATGAGTGCTTACAAATTTTTCTTTTTTATATAATTTCAGTTGGTTGAAATCAATCGCAATCCACATATAAAAAGTGGCTCCACACATGCAACAAGTGGCTCATTTGTTAACATCACACAATGCAACTTGTGTTCCTAGCAATTAAAATTGGAGACAATTGAGTTATAAAGAGGCTAACTATTTACATCACATATGGTACATAAAATCAACTAAAATGCAACATTAAAAATTAAAAAAAGAACTTTCTCCATTAGATTGCTGACCTTGAGCCAATTTATTTAAATAACATTAAAGGATATACATTGTACAAATTATACTTTTATGCCTCTTGTGTTTTTTCCAATGTCCCTTTGTCCTGTGGGCATCGGGTCATTAACATTACGAACGGACACTTTATTCATGCCGGCCCTTTCTTTAGGGTCGGTGTTTCTATCTATCTCCTGTGTTTTCATTTCGCATCTCTATCGGAATTTCTTAATGATTTTGTACAATGCAAGCTTTGTGTTAACAGATTCTGTAGGGAAGCAAACAGAAGGTTGAGAATTGTTTTACAACGTCATTCTTTATCTTAAAAAATTAAAAAAAATCTCTAAACTGCTGAAGTCTCTAATTTCTTTACCAATGAAAATGTAAAGCTATCTTCCAAGATTTTGTTCCGTTACCTTTCCTTACAAAAATATTCAATATGGTAAAATTGTAGAGCACCTAAAAATTGTAGAGCACCTACTTTCTGCATGTGATCATCTCTTTTCACGTTCTATCATAATATTCCGTGTTGAAGGCAAAGTTTTGTTCTCTTGTCAAACGCAAGCCTTGACGCAGAGGCCTTGAATCTCAGGGGTAATCTGACTCAAATATTCAACGGAAGAGTAGTCCAAGACCTGACCATTGGGGCAAGTGACACGCAGTAATCCAGCGACAGAGGAGGGATTGCAGCCCAGATGCTGATTCCCGGAGCACTTCCAGAGGCGACTGGGTACACATGTCAGGTACTGGCACCAGGAGCACCCCTCCGTAATATTCTTCCCTGCACCACAACCCCCGCCGTTGCTTTAGACCCACTCTCACAACAACTTCCTTTCACATCCCCTCCACCCCCTTTTTGTTGTTGCAAACAAAACGATTAACCGAAATTGGGCCTCATGTTGCTTCAGGTTGTTCATATTTGAGTAACCAAAAAGAAGCCCATCTAACCTCCCTTTTTGCTCTATTTATAACCACTTTTTTGAGCTATACTTGGATTGAATAGTGGCATGTCATAGATTGTCCCCTTGTGGGCCATGCGCTTGGCTTTGGTAGAAGGTGTGGGAGTCATTACAAGGTGTGGAGAATAATGACAGTGGCTTGTTTCAGATTGTCTCCCAACTCATCATAGACTAGTTTTTGGTCTATTTATATTTCAATGTGAGTTCAAGAGGAATTCAACACGAGTTTGCTAAAACTTTCCTCTTTGCGCTGACTTTTCGGTTAACTCTATTAACGGAATATCGTTTTCTTTGTTTTTTCACCAAGTCATGTAATGGTGTTCTTCACTAATATAAAATTTGGCTCTACTTAAATTATATTCTATACTATTCTGTACTCAATAACAAACTCATCTAACATTCCATTCATATAGAAAGTGGGTTACCTCAGCATGTGGTATAAGCATGTAAAATGGGGTTGTCTACTGTTCCTACAAGAGTGGTTTACAATTTCCCCACATTGAAATAATTGCATACATACATTTGAGTGAGAGAACTTTGATCACAAGAGAGTTTGGCTCTCGTGCTCAAAGTAACCTCTCGGGAGCTTTTAGACTGATCTCCCAACGAAAGCACACTCGTACATACTGGTCAAAATGTACGCAAATGGTATATATATCCTCTGGCATCCACAATGAATGAACTTCTTAGAGTGTTGTTGAGTTTGTGAAGGGTCCATCCATAGTACTCCCTCCGTCCCAAAGTTATTGTCCAATACTCTTGTTTGCTTGGTATTTCTTTGAGCCAATTTCATTGATCATATTGTAAGAAACATGATTAAAAAAGGTTCCAAATTATGTCACTAGAATGATTGAAGAACATTGCATGTGTTCATTGCAACCTAAATAAAATTAGCCACAAGGAAGTATTTTTTTGACCTACTTAAAAAAGCACTTTCAAACATGACTTTCAAACATGACGATAACTTTGGGACGGAGGGAGTACCTGAGAACAAACCGTAGAGGCCCATGATGCTGCTTGCAATGAGAATGCCGAATGAGAGCAGCCACACGATGTCAAGGATGATGGCGTTCGTCCGCTTGGCTGGCATGTCATCCTGATCGTAAATGGCGGACGAATTCCAGCACCGGAAGTTGTTGGGCTGAATGAGGAACAGGTTGCCCACCAGGAACCCCATGAGAGCTCCACCCACGTGCATGAAGTTGTCCACGAACGGCATGAGCCCATACACGGTGTTCAACGCCACGAAGAAGATCACCCCTATCAGCGTCCCTGACCTGCAGGTAGAAACGGTTTTACACCCAACCTTTTTGTCAAAAAAACCTCCATTGAAAACCACAAAAAAATTTGAACGCATTAAAAAAATGGTACTCCCTCCGTCCCAAAGTTATTGTCCAACTTGTTTGCTCATATTGAGCCAACTTCATTGATCATATTGTAAGAAACATGATTAAAAAAGGTTCCAAATTATGTCACTAGAATGATTGAAGAACATTGCATGTGTTCATTGCAACCTAAATAAAATTAGCCACAAGGAAGTATTTTTTTGACCTACTTAAAAGTGCACTTTCAAACATGACTTTCAAACATGACGATAACTTTGGGACGGAGGGAGTAGTATAGAAAAACAGGTAAAAGTACACATCATAACATTCTTTAGGAGCCTCATGCTCCACAGAGCCCTTTTCTTTTTCTTTTTCATCCATGCAAGAACAATGTTGAGATTAAGAGTGAAAGGGTGATAGGAAGGGGTATAGTGGGGTCATGAGTGATAAAGAAGTTTCATGTTCTGATCATCCATGGGATTACGGATTTCCTCAGTTGCTGTAACAAAGAGTGAACTGCTATAGAATGTAATGCATGTTGAAATGTCATAGGGGCGTGTCAAAACAAATACTTGTGAAAATCACCTGTTGGGGTAAGAATTCCATTTGATGATGATGGAGGAGAGAGTTGCTCCGAGCAGACCCATGAATGCACCCGAGGCTCCAACCGAGACGCGCCCGTGCACCATGAGCGCCGAGAGTATGCTCCCCATGAACCCACTCAAAACATAGATGACTCCAACCTGTAGAAAAAAATCAAAATTCAGACTAGTCGGAAGACACAAACACTTACATAATTTTTTCTCATGTAAGGCAGAGGGCTCTCAAACTGTGCCCATTCTTCAAACCATCCCTATAAAAATGGCTAAAGGAGTGGTTCTTTCATCCCATTCTGATATATTCATGGCTCGGGGGGTGCACTCTACATTATGTTTGAGAACCACGTGCGTTTGTGACCCCTTCTAAAAACCCCCTGTATACGAGAGGCTATATGTCTAAAATACCTTTGTATACAGATGTATTCCGTTTTAACCCTTGAAGGATTTAGGGAATAGTAGATACGTTGTCGTATATTTAACATTTGTTATGAGTAGAAACTTCCAAATTGAGATCCCAATAGCTTTTAAGACCATGTAGACATGAATTTTAATTTTACTTTTGATACAATACTCATAGGAGGTGTAGAACCATTTCAAATACAATGAAATACGGTTGTGTTCATTGGTCGGAATGGCCAATCTGGACCTTTAAGGGTTAAATATATGTTTAGTGTAAGTATACGTGAATATTTTTAGTTCTAAATGTGTTTATTGTATGTATACGTAATATGGTAGTGTTCAAATTAATACCCCTTCTGTGCACTCACTTATACTCGTACATGTTTAGTACAGTGCACCCCCCGAGATTCATGGTGCAAATAAAGATTAAAAGTACAGATTTACAATTCAGCTCTTTACCAAGGGTGGAGAGTATGTTAATTTAGGTGAATTACCAAAAATTTGAATCTCGATTTATAAATACAAGGTGCTGAAGTTGGCACCATTTTAAGAACACAGACTTGTGTTTTGCCCCCTTTAATGAATAAGAATAGGAAGCTACTTAGTTCTCACTTCTAAAAATCATAACTAATTCTACAAGGCTCCAACAAAATGCATTCTTCTTGTCATTTCACTTGGTCTTTGCAAGAAATTTCACTTCAGACCACAAAGGAAAAGGGACCCCAGAGCTTAACCCTAAAAGGACCAAGGATTCATGGTTTTAAAATGACTGATCACATTGTGAAAAGTAGAATTCAAATGGAACCAAATTTTATATCACCGGAATCAGTGAATTCAAAACATTGTATGTTGGTCAAGAAACAGAGAAATTTGAACAAGAGGAAAGTCAACAAAAGACCTACTCAAAACTTCTAAAGATACATGAGGCCCAATTTGGGCTTCTTGGTGCTGTAGGGGTGAAAGTGACAGTGGTGGGGAGCCCTATGAAGCAGGTTTGTGTTGTACTCCTTCCGTCCCAAAATTATTGTCCAACTTGTTTGCTTGGTATTTCTTTGAGCCAATTTCATTGATCATATTGTAAGAAACATGAATGATTAAAAAAAGGTTCCAAATTATGTCACTAGAATGATTGAAGAACATTGCATGTGTTCATTGCAACCTAAATAAAATTAGCCACAAGGAAGTATTTTTTTTTGACCTACTTAAAAAAGCACTTTCAAACATGACAATAATTTTGGGTACCTTGACAAAGCCCAATTGACGCTCAAGAGGCATTCCGAGAAGAGCCATGCCGAGGCTAGTGCCCAGGATCTGCAACACGCCAGCATGCAGCCACATGGCCGAGATGACACGCCAGCCCTCGCGCGCTTTGGTGACGAGGTCCGACTCCAGGGCACCCATGCTCAGCAACGTCTTGGCCGACGGGCCTAACAGAGGATTCTCCCCAAACGGTTGCAGTGCAAATCTGTCAAGGGATGGGTTGAGGCAACCCTGTGTGGTGTGGTTTGGGCAATCGTTTTGTTGCATCGTCATAATCAGGATCACAATGTGGGCTACAGCGATGGTCACCGACAGAAATGGGGTGTGCTGTACTCGGTCCTCTTGCAACTGGTGAGCCTCCAACTCACGTTGTGAACTTCGGCGTTGTGGCAGAGACGACTGTTGGGGCGCACAGTTCCAACTGCCTGAAAAACACACTCCCACAGAAAAAAAACCAACACAATTTAGCCAACATGAAAAATTCGGTGCAGTCATGCTCATAACATTCCTCATTGCTCACTTGGTCATATTCGTTAAAATGGAGTGTTCAAGTGCCAAAATTGTGACATGATTCAAGCGCAGATAGCTCTAAAAACTACTCCGTAATCAATAGTTGGCTAAGTACCAATGCTTTCATTCTTCACCTCGATATGTGAGGATCTATACTAACGGAAGATTTTACACAATCGGAGCATCTTGAATACCTACAAATTGGCAAAACAAAACCGTGAAAAATTCGTAACAATTGATGCTCATATCATTCTGGAGCAGTTAGCCGCCCACCCTTTCAATGTAATTGCAGTATGATTTTCATTTGCCTAAAATAGTTGGCTGAGTACCAATGCTTTCGATTCTGAAGTCAATTTGTGACAGGCTTTATGCTTAAAGAACGATGTCACAGAATAAGAGCATCTTGGATGCCCAAATTCATAGCACTAAGTATTCGCAGCTCCTTTCGAGAACGTTAAGCTTATCCATTTTCTTTAGAGGAACGAAGAAGCGAAGATAGCCATTTCAAAAAACAGGCGGAATTTTCTGACCTCCATAGTTTTGCTGCTGCTTGGCTTTCTGAAAAGGATTGTCATATCCGCCTCCTGTCATCAGCACCGGTGGCCCAACGGCGGCCTGCATAGAAGAGGGGTTTCCAGCATTATTTCTGGCAGAATAGCGATGCATTCCCATGTGGTCATGGGGGCTTTCATAGTACGAATTCACCATGCTGGCCAAACTCAGGCCGCCTTGATTGTCACTGCTCATTGTCCGTGCTGCATTATTATTGTCGGTCGCTTCGAATTTGAAACTGGGGTCTCGGCTTCTACTCTGGCGATACAATTCGTAGTCGAATAAGGGCGGCACATTGTCAGGCGATTCCGTCCACAGAGCGTGATTGGTATGAAACGATGGTGCCGACGGTTGGCCATGCGTTGTCATTGCTGCAGGGATGTCGGCGATGCCAGATTAATTCCTTCTCTTCACCGCCAAAGTCTTCAGAAAACCGAACAGATTGCCGACGAAGTCACTGAAGCTTAATTTTCTGTTCCTGTAACCTTCACCAACTGAAACCAAGGGTGAGGAATTGACGATGTGGAATCACGACATATTCTAAACCTCAGCAGATGCTCCTTAATGCAGGAATCAAGGATACATCGCCAATAAATTTCAAACAATGCTCATGAACAACCATTTCGGTCCCTCATGTGTACCAATTCAAAAGGTGCAGGAACTGTGAGCTTCACAATTCGACGGGAAACGGAGCAGGCAACATAATCTCTGGTGCCGGTTTCTGTTGCAAGTTGCCAGTTACGAACACTGCCATGCAACGATATTGAATCACATGAAACCTTGAGCCTCGCAAAAGTACCTGTTTACACCTGGGTCCCAACTTCATAGATGAAAGAACAATACGGATCCCTTTACATCATTATACGCGGTCCCAAGACCACACCGTCACTTGGTGAACTTTCTATTCCATACCACATAGCATTGTACATAATAACCCTACAACAGAATTTGAGGAGGGTGTAAACTCTCCACCCTCAATCTGATGGTCCCTCTTCAGTGTCAACCCCACTAATGTAATACTTCATTCATGACATGGATATTTTATAGAGAAGTGAACTGTGCGAATTTGGGTAAACACACTAGTAAACAAAAAGCCCTCAGAAAATTAAAGCTGAGAGACATGATTTGCCAGACCTTACAATATGTCAAGCCATAAACATGGTCAGTTTCACAGGAACTGTACCAATCTTGTTCGTATTTGACATTGTCAGGCATGGGATTAACCACATACCAACACTCTGCATGCTTACATCATCATCATCATCATCATCATCATCGGCTCCAGGCAATTGCCAAGGTCAATTCCTCATCTGATTTCTAAAACCTAGAAGTAGTAATTCTACCAAGCTTGAATGTGCTCTCTGTACTGCCTCTATATCAATGCCACACGCTCCAATCGAGTATCGAAGTAACCTACTGTCCAGAAGGTACCGCATTCTAAGAAAAGGAATAAGTTTAGAAAGGCAACTTGTGTGTCACAGCCCTTGATGAACAGGTAGAACAGATGCTGACCTAATCAACCACCGGAGTCCCTTCCAAGGCGGCAAGCTTTCGTAAATGAAGTTGGCGATCATTCCCTGTGTTGAGAGAAGTCGTGGTGAGGCTTGCCACAGGAGCTCTTACGAAAAGAATGTCTACATATCAGATCATGGCTCTCGAAGAACAGAGAAGGTCAATGACAAAATTCGGGCTGGCGATTCGCAGCCAAAACAAAGCGTGCTCTCATTCCATCAGAGCCGTGGCCCCGACGGATTTCAGCTTCTCGATGATCTGCTCCGCCTCTTCCTTCGCCACGCCCGACTTCAGCACCACGGGCGCCTTCTCCACCAGCTCCTTGGCCTCCTTCAACCCCAACGCCGTGAACGTCCGCACCTCCTTGATGATCTTGATCTTCGACCCGGCGTCGAATTTCTCCAGCTTCACGTCGAACGACGTCTTCTCCACCTTCGCCTCCTCCGCCACCGCCGCCCCCGCACCGCCGCCTCCGCCCTGCATTCCCGGCATCATCATCCCCCCCATGGGCATCATGCCCATCCCTGCCGGCAACCCTAATTTCTGTCGCAACAGCGTCGTCAGATCCGACACCTCCAGCAGCGTCAGCGTCGAGATGTCCTCCGCTAGCCTCTGCACCTTCTCCGAGGGCGGCGTCCTCGCCTCGCTCTCGTCATCGGACTCATTCGCGGCCGCACTGGCGAAAAGCCTCGAGGAGCCATTCTGCACAGATATCGACGGGCTGGCTGCAATGCGCCGGATCGATCGAAGCAACGACGACCTTGCCGAACACGACCACAGCTGATTCATTGCACACAGAACAGCTCACCAATTCCTCCCTTCAAATGGCAGAAATCCCCTCCTCCGACCGATGACGATCTGCCAATGCAGCCTTCCCTCAGGCTCACAGCATCGTCTCCGTCGAATTCAGCCTTCTGTCAGACTCAGAGCATCGTCTAGTTTGCAACGCCAATGCAACGATTCCCTTGCTCCTGTTCAAAATTTCACGTCAAACAGAGTGCCATCCAAAACCCTAAAACCCTAGTTGTTCCGATCCATGAACAACCACTGATGTTTTCTTCAGCGGCGCCACTCAGGTCCTGATTTGTAAACGATTGGTAGATTCCAGGCACTCCAACTTCAGGTTTGGTAGAGTTGCAGAGTAACTCGTGAACAGCCCTTTTTTTTTGAGACCTGGACCACTGATTTACCTTTGGGAATCCTTGGGTAATTTTTTCTAAGAGCATCCTCAGTCCTGAGACCCCGGCTCACGGCAACGGTCATTGGCGGGCGCGGGCCAACATCCTCGCTACCCCTCCCGTTGTTGTGCGGCTCCCGTGAGATGACCTCCCGCTAACGGCACTTTTTCCTTGTTTGGCGTGAGAAACAGTCCTCCCGGTACCAGTCCTAACAAAGGCCACCATGGCACACGTAGAGGCGGGACAGACACACAAGGGCATAAATTTCAGTGCTGAGGAGGAGAGAAGCTTGTGTAGAAGCCGCGTGGCAGCATAAATTCCTTGCTGGGGGCTGTTGGCGGGGTCGTACTAGACCCCCCTCCCGGCTCTCGCACCCGCTCCTTTGCAGGGCTTCATGCAAACGCCCCTGCCGGGAACATTTACACGGAGACGACTGAGGATGCTCTAAATGGGCCACATTACGTCCCACCTCCCGTCATAGGTGGTTGAGATGACGCGGCTGTCATTGTGGATGAAAAGGGAAAAGATAGAGGATGGGTAAAGAGCATCCGCTGCCAAAACTCATACTAAATTGCAGCATCCATTGTCTGCTCACTTTGCTCATTTAGTCTCCAATGCCTCGGTAGGGTTTTTTTTTTATCACTAGTCGCCACTGTGGCGCTCTCATTTCAAGTGTCACTAGGGTGTAGGACTGTCGTCACTCATGGTGTTGCTCACTGAATTTACAGTGCCAAACATATGCTTGGATTGTTGTGTAGATTGCCATTACTATGGAGTCTATGGCGCAGCATTCATGTGCGGGCAAAAAATGTCAAGTCTAGGGTTGTGGGAACAATAGCAATGGTTGGCAATTCACCCAGCCTCGAAATCCTTACCTTCAAATTTATTGTTTCTTTGTGTGAGCCTTGTCTTTAGGTACCTACAGATCTCCATTTCATCACAACACAATTTTTCCATTATTACATTTTGGTGGTATTCCTAGTGTTGACATCTTGTGCTCAGTTGAATTTTGTCTTTAGTTGCATTTCGTCATTTACGCATTGTGTTTGTCTTTGGAAAATTGTTGTTATTGTCAAACTCGTTTGTTTTGTAGGAAATCGTTTGAGCTGGTTTCGATTTTGCTATGGTTTGACATCCAATCGCCAAGAGCATTGTATGTCATTGTATTTCGAGTTCTTAGTTTTTGGGTGGTCCTTGTGTTCTCATCTTGTGATCTTCAAAATTCAGTAGTGGGGGGAAGTCTCGATTTCTACGCAGATCTGGATGAGGTTGTGATAGCAGTTTTGGCGAGGCTATCACCAGATCATGATGTTGTGACGCATGCGCCAACAAATGTGCAAGGGTGAGTGGGGGAGATCTCATCGTGGAGTAGAGGATCCCAAACTCTACATGTCGACGTAACACAACTTGCGCGCCTGATCTACCAAGAGAAATGCAAACAAGACAAATTGGGACCAAAGAAAAGACGGAGAGGAGACAAGCGATCAGGCTTAGACCTCCACACAAGAAAAAGGCCAAACAAAAAGCAAAGAAAAGGACCTATGTCCAAACATTTTTTAGGACTGGAGAAATAAGTCCGGCGTGTGGCCTTTATCATGGGTGTGTGATTGGGGGTGTATTCGGATCTACGTTCAAGGTGGGACGCAAAGCAAGTCTAGGCAACATAGTTGTAGTCGGATCCACGTCTCCCACAACTCACTCTTGCCTACGCAGCCTTTCACTAACATCATGGAAATTTGCAAAGGAAAACAAATAATGGTTGGACCAAGCGGCTGTTCATTGCTACGTAAAGGGAAGCCTCTGGCAAGGCTTGTGCCAATCCAACTTTCCTCTTTTTCATTTAGTAAAGCTCAATACAAAGAAGGTGTATCGTTGGACAATTTGCAATCGTCGTTCCAACCAAAGAAGATGAAGATGAGCCTACTTCAAATGATAGGGATTTTGAGGACATGTCGTCGAAACAGATGACAAGGAATGCACGTAGTTACAATAAGAATCACAGATACCATCGCAAATGGAATGCAAGATTCACATGGACTGAAGATGTCATGGAAAATGGTGTTTATTTTGTGAATTATCGTATCTGCAGCAAGGTAGAAGGAAGGCCAAATCTATTGACTCCCAAGCTCGATGCGCTGTAGAAGTATGAGGCAAATTGCAAGGTAAGCTTCTAGCTTTCTCGTTGTTTCTAAACTCATATAAACCATTCCCCTCAAACCCATAATGTTTGCAAAAGAGTGCCCTAACAAGCGAAAAGAGCAAATATAACACATTCTCTCTCTCTCTCTCCCCCCAATTCTACAACAAGTAAACGACATGAATGAGAAAATGCGTCGCAAAAAGAAAGTGTAGATGGCGCAGACAGATGGCCATTATCTTTCAAATTCTTGCAGCCAACAGGTCGATAGCTAAGTATGAAGAGAGGCAAGAACTCTACAAATTTATTGGTGTCTCTAATATGTTGTGCATCCAATAGACAGATAGCAGCAAAGCCTTGGTGTATGGCTTCTTTCATGTTCATTAGGGTAAGTGCACATGTGCATGCATTTTTGTTCACTTTGTTTTCTTGTATGCAAATTTGTTAAAAAAATTCATATTGCATTGGTTGCTTTCATATTTGTAGATTCATTCGTTGGTCTCAAGGTTGATTCTTGCATTGTGGCTGCCTTCATGTTGTTGCCTTGATATTTTGTGTTCATGTTGTCTTCATGTGGTTGCCTTCATGTTGCAAAGGTTGGTTTTTGCATTGTGGATACTTTCAAGTTGTTGCAAAAAATAGGGTTGTCTTTGCATTGTAAGTGTTTGTCTTGCATTCAGTAGCTACCTTTATTTTTCTATATATGTTTCCACAAAGCAATCTCTACCTCTATGTTGTTGCAATGGAAAAGACGTTCCTTGCATTGGCTATCTTTTAGGTTTGGAAATACATTGGTTGGTCCTAGATTTGAATGGTTGTCTTCACATTTTGTGTGTTGCCTTCATGGACTGCTTTTATGTGGTTGTCTTCATTTAGAGCCCTGCCTTCATGGGTTGCCTTCATATTTCCAATGTCTTCATCGGTTGCCTTCATGTTTTGCAATGACTTCATGGAGTGCCTTCATGTGAAGCCTTAGTTTTAGTTGCCTTCATGTTTTACAATAGTTGCTTTCATTGCCGGTCTTTAATTTTTTTTTGCAATGATTAGAGTTATCCGTAAAGTAAGCTTGTGTTTGGATTAGAAATCAGTGCACTGTTCATCTAAAATTTGAAAAACGTAAAGTACCAGTCTTGAATTCGGAGGCAATAAACACCCGCCCAACTGTACGCTTCAGACATGGTTGGGCTATATTCGAAACCCTGGCCAACGTTCCAGCGCATCAGAGGGGGAGGAAACACGAAGTCGGGCTTGCCGTGATCCTCGGTCAACTGCGAAATGAGCTCCGGGACAAGTGGGAGGGCCTCAAGTGACGTGGCGATCGAGTTGTAAACCGCAGCCCGGCCCAAAGTCCGTGGCCCACGTTCCGTTCGTGTCAGTCGCGTTGCAGGAGGATTGACCAAATCCCAGTCGCACCTCCGCCTTTTGATGCCTCCCGACGAAGCAGATTCAACGACCCGGGTCAAGCGGCCGCCTTTTGCTGCCGGAATTTTGATTCATTCACTTCGTCGTTGATGTTGGAACAGGTCTTCATCCACTTGGTCACAAACACCTCGTCCATTCATGAGCAATGTTCCAGCGCTTACAAATTGTACAACCCTTTGCTGCAAAGGCCATGGAAATTCATACAAGTGTTTGAATCCACAGGGAGTGCTCAAAGAATCCACAAGTAGTGTTCATAGATGCGAGAGAATTAGCACCATAGAGAATGTTCAAATGAATTGAATCCATAGGGAGTATTCAAGTGAATTAAATCCATAGAGAGTGTTCAAGTGCAAGGGAGTGTTCAAGTGAATTAAATCCATAGGGAGTGTTTAAGTGCAAGGGAGTGTTCATGAAGTGATTAAAGGGCAAGGGAGTGTATATGCTATTGTTGGAAGGGCAAGGAGTGTACATCGCAATTCTTCGCAATGCTTGGTTCAAAATGTCATGTGTATAGCGGCATTTTGAGTGCTTGGGTTTAGTATAAGGGGTGAGAGGAGTGGCATAGAGCTCGCAAAGAACGGTATTTTTTTTGTGTTGTGCAGGGTGTTATATTTTGGTACCATGGCCGACTCTTCCGATAGTGACATGGAGTTGTTTATGTCTTCTTCAAGTAGTAGTACCGATGATAATTTGATGGAAGAGATGAAAGAGGAGGCTTCGATGATGTTCCATTGTGCATTGGCGGCGTCAAGTTCGTTCAATTTGTTCTATGGAAATGAATGGGAGGAAGGGGGGTTTCAATCGGTAAATCCCCATGAAGGTGTGAGAGACGTGCTCACAACCATGCGTTCTACACCATCACTCTTCAAGGGTAACACAAATTTCACATTCCAAGAATTTGATGAACTTTGTTTGTTTTTTGTGCCCGTTATTGTTGCCAATGCACGTAGTACTGGTCAAAATCGCATTTTGCACGGTCGGCCCTCAAAATTGTCACCTGAGCAACGCATTCTCAACTTTTTGCTCTACCTCAAGCATGACAACATTACGATTTTAGACACATTCATGTGGAATTGGTCCAAGAGTGCCATCAATGACGATACAATTTTTTTATCATCGTGCATTAACGAGGCGTTGCGTGATGAAATCAAGTGGCCAAGTGTAGATGAGAGGGTAGAGGCGGCGTCGCATGTACATGAGTTTCCGGGGTGCATTGGCATCATTGATGGCACATTGGTCAAAATTGAATGTCCATGGAGGAACGAGAATCATGGTCGTTACTTCAACGGTCGAAAAAAGATGTATTGCATCAATAATTTGGTCGTGGTAGATCATTTTGTTTTTTTCATCTATGTGGAGGCCGGGTTCCTAGGTGCATACCATAACATCAACGCGTTGCGGCGTTCTGACTTGGCAATTAATTGGCGTGATTTTTTTACTCACCGCGATGATTATTTTCAGTACATTCTTGACGACCCTCGCTATCAAGGTTTGGAGGCATTTGTAATGCGTCGCATTGCGCCACGCAAATTAGAAGAGAACTATGATGAGTCTGCAGTCAACGCTTTCAACAAAATGCACGCAGGTTATAGGGTGCGAGTGGAGCCAGAGAGCAAAGAGAGCGACAAACCCTGACCCTAAACCACAACGCTCACGAGCCAGCCTGGACGCAGCCACGATGCGAAGAAGAAGATGTAATTGAATTCCCTATACGCAGTGGAGAATACGCGCTCACCAACGGTCCCTTCACGCAGTGCCTTCACGACGCGGCCCCTCTGACAACGCGACGCCAGATTCCCGGGACGCGCTTGTAATCCAGGAGCAAAATTTTTTTTGGCCAAAACCGGTGCCTTCAAATATTTTCGCCTGTGTTTTTTTTAACTACAGACACATGCTCCACTTTTAGGGCCTGTCACAGATTTTTCTCAAACCCAAGCCCAAAACCCTCTCTTCGGCTCAATTAACGGATAAATCTATTGCCTTCGTGTTTATCATCATCAGGAATTTCGGACCCCACTGATTCTGCACTGATTCACTGCGATTTCCGATATTTCAAAGGTTCGTACGATTTTCGCACTGATTTCGCATCGTTGCGTCATTCATCGCAACTACATTGATATGACACGATGTTCGTACAAGCGGATATAGTACTGATTCGACACGATTGATACATCCATTGCAAACGTATGAATTCAGCACTCTTTATAGTCGTCAAATGTCGTGTTTTAATCATCTTTAAAACTACACTGATTCAGTGCGTTTTTCGTGCGACATCATCTTTTCCATATCTAGATTTTATTTTCTTTTTATATCTAAATTTGATCAAAATAGTATTATTAAAAAATATAAAATAAAATAAAATAATAGAAAATATAAAATAATTACTCTCCTCACTACCCACTTCAACTACACGGAAATTGCCCGCACGTGCGGTGGGGCCCACCATAGCTTCCCAAGCTCTATCGCCAACGGTGGGATTTGAACTCTCAACCTCCCGGTTGCCAATCAAGTTCCAAACCACCAAACCACCCCAAACTCTTCATGCATCGAATGGAACTCTTTTGGTAATTATCGAACTTTTTTTTCAGCGGACTTTGAATGTTTTTAACTATGTGAAAAAAACTTTTTTTCCAAATTTTTTTTTGCACTTGATTATGCAGGACGTTTTCTATATCTAGGATTTTTTTCATAATATTTTGAATTTATTTATTTTTTGCCAAAATCGTGGTGGTTGTGAGCTATTTTTTTTTGCTCCTATGATGAAAAGTACAATGATAACCAATAATACCAAATTTGAATTCTAAAAATATAAAATGTTATTTCTTTGAAATTTTAATGTGTATTGCTTCTAAACTCTATAAATGTAGATCTAAATTTTTTTTGGGAAATTAAACCGGAAGTATAATTTAAAGAAGATTTTTGGAATATTCCAAAATATTCCAAAATAATATAAAACATTTTGAAATATTCCAAAAGATTCCAAAAGATTCCAAAAAATATTAAAATATTGTACACGGATGTCGTACGAAAATAATTTGCATTATAATAGATACTGAAATCGCACGAATATAATAAATGGCATTAATATGATACGTATACGATACTGAATTGGCATTAACTAAAACCGCACGTTATCCGTGTCTTATCAGCCATGTGATGTAAATACACGATTAACGCACGGATTCCGTCAAGCACGACTTTCGTGCGGAAACAACACTTTTTTGATAATCATTGAAAAGACACTGCATCGACACTCTAGTAATGCATGTCACTTCCATACCGTAACGACACTTCTAAATGCACGTATGACGTGCGGAATCAGTGTTTAACGATAAACGCACTGAATCAGTGCAGAATCAGTGGGGTCGGAAATTCCTGATGATGGTAAGTCCATATGTTTGTGATTTCTTTCTTTAAAATTATGTGTATGTGAAGCTTGAGTAGCATGAACACTAGCTCCAACTCCGTGGTTCCAGGCATGGAGGTGAAAAAGCTGTGAAGGAAAAGGTGATGGGGACAAGGTTTGTAGTGCTTATTTGTGATGAGGTCACCACGGTAATCAATAGGTATTGAATTTTGGTACACGCATATATTAAGGAGGATTGGTCGTGAACGCCGTTGCTACTATGTAGCCAACATATGGTGGCTCGATATCAATTGCGAACAAGAATAGCCCAAGAAATCAGGTATTTCCACGAGGAATAGCGATGAAAAATCATAGATAGAGAAAAGGGGCCGAATCAAAAATTGCGCGATTAATCTTGCGGCCCAAAAATAGCATTATTAATTTATTATTAAGACTGAGTACTATGTAGCCAACATATGGTAGAGTCAGTCAATGCAAACAATCTCACCCTAACACTCATGTCGGTCCAAATAGAAAGAAGGGGGTTATTAGTTGTTGCAATCAAAAATCACCTTGTTAGTTTTGGTATTGATGGCGCCGCAGTTATCCAAAGGTGCAATATTTGTGTGGGCATGCAAATCCAAGTGAAGTACACCCCCTTTTGCTAAAGCGTCCATTCTTTTGCCCATAAGTGTAATCTGGCCTTCAAGCCACTTAGCTAACATCAGGAATTTCCGACCCCACTGATTCTGCACTGATTCAGTGCGTTTATCGTTAAACACTGATTCCGCACGTCATACGTGCATTTAGAAGTGTCGTTACGGTACGGAAGTGACATGCATTACTAGAGTGTCGATGCAGTGTCTTTTCAATGATTATCAAAAAAGTGTTGTTTCCGCACGAAAGTCGTGCTTGACGGAATCCGTGCGTTAATCGTGTATTTACATCACATGGCTGATAAGACACGGATAACGTGCGGTTTTAGTTAATGCCAATTCAGTATCGTATACGTATCATATTAATGCCATTTATTATATTCGTGCGATTTCAGTATCTATTATAATGCAAATTATTTTCGTACGACATCCGTGTACAATATTTTAATATTTTTTGGAATCTTTTGGAATCTTTCAAAATGTTTTATATTATTTTGGAATATTTTGGAATATTTTGGAATATTTTGGAATATTCCAAGAATCTTCTTTAAATTATACTTCCGGTTTAATTTCCCGAAAAAAATTTAGATCTACATTTATAGAGTTTAGAAGCAATACACATTAAAATTTCAAAGAAATAACATTTTATATTTTTAGAATTCAAATTTGGTATTATTGGTTATCATTGTACTTTTCATCATAGGAGCAAAAAAAAAATAGCTCACAACCACCACGATTTTGGCAAAAAATAAATAAATTCAAAATATTATGAAAAAAATCCTAGATATAGAAAACGTCCTGCATAATCAAGTGCAAAAAAAAATTTGGAAAAAAAGTTTTTTTCACATAGTTAAAAACATTCAAAGTCCGCTGAAAAAAAAAACAGCTCACAGCTATGATCTGCCATCACGATTTTGGCAAAAAATTCAAAAATTCAAAAAATTATGAAAAAAATTCTAGATATAGAAAAGGTCCTGCATAATCTAGTGCAACAAAAAATTTGGAAAAAAAGTTTTTTTCACATAGTTAAAAACATTCAAAGTCCGCTGAAAGAAAAAAACAGCTCACAGCCATGATCTGCTATCACGATTTTGGCAAAAATTTCAAAAATTCAAAAAATTATGAAAAAAATCCTAGATATAGAAAAGGTCCTGCATAATCTAGTGCAAAAAAAAATTTGGAAAAAAAGTTTTTTTCACATAGTTAAAAACATTCAAAGTCCGCTGAAAAAAAAGTTCGATAATTACCAAAAGAGTTCAGTTCTATGCATGAAGAGTTTGAGGTGGTTTGGTGGTTTGGAACTTGATTGGCAACCGGAAGGTTGAGAGTTCAAATCCCACCGTTGGCGATAGAGCTTGGGAAGCTATGGTGGGCCCCATCGCATGTGTGGGCAATTTCCGTGTAGTTGAAGTGGGTAGCGAGGAAAGTAATTATTTTATATTTTCTATTATTTTATTTTATTTTATATTTTTAATAATACTATTTTGATCAAATTTAGATATAGAAAGAAAATAAAATCTAGATATGGAAAAGATGATGTCGCACGAAAAACGCACTGAATCAATGTAGTTTTAAAGACGATTAAAACACGACATTTGACGACTATAAAGAGTGCTGAATTCATACGTTTTCAATGGATGTATCAATCATGTCGAATTAGTACTATATCCGCTTGTACGAACATCGTGTCATATCAATGTAGTTGCGATGAATGACGCAACGATGCGAAATCAGTGCGAAAATCGTACGAACCCTTGAAATATCGGAAATCGCACTAAATCAGTGCAGAATCAGTGGGGTCCGAAATTCCTGACGAAGTGTCACTCATCATGCCCGTAGAGTTGCTAAAAATAAAATAAAAATTAGTTGAAGAGCATACACAAACTATATAGGCAAACATATATAAAGAAGGAAATTTCTCTTTTCACTTCTAAACTTTGTTTATATACAAATGTTGTGTTCAGGATTTTTACCCCTTCACCTTTATAAAGCTTCACTCAATCCAAAGGCTTTCATTCTTATTGCTCTTAAGGTTTTTTAACATTATTTCAACCAGGGCATGGGTCCATGAATTCATCAATGATTGTTCCTTTCAAGCAAGGTATGGTCCCAAACATTTTTGCCAGGATAAAAAGTTGATAGTTTGGCCTCATTTTTTACCCTATTTAGCACTGTGATAGAAAGTGAGATTGGGAGTCGAGGTTCAAACTTTAACTTCCTTTCTATCTAGAACCTTTGCCTGGATAAAACATGGTTTACCAAAGTAAAACCATGGTGCTTTTGACAAGCGTGAGGACACAAAATTATCCCGGGGTAAAATTCCTTTATTATTGCCCCCCCACCCAAGTTTGGCTCCGGGGTCAAACTGTGAGGGTTCTTTGTACAAAAGTTTTTTTTTTTTTTTTTCTAAATAGGGCACGTATTTAAGATCTTTGTGTTCAAGATTCAATACTACTGTATCCTTTATACTAAGATGTGATGAAGCATTGCTCCAAGGCAAAAATTCAACAATATTTTATGATTGTTCAATTTGAATAAAGAATGGCTTGCCGTTGTCCGCCTTGAGAAAAGCACAAATTCAAGAGTCATAACCATTCTTTTAATCAAGTTAACAACATAAATTCAAGAGTCATAACCATCCTTTTAATCAAGGTAACAACATAGATTCAAGAGTCTTAACCATTCTTTTTAACCAAGGTAACAACATAGATTCAAGAGTCTTAACCATCCTTTTTAACCAAGGTAACAACATCGATTCAAAAGTCAGAACCATACTTTTTAACCAAGGTAATAGCATAGATGCAAGAGTCATAACCATTCTTTTTAATCGAGGTAACAACATAGATTCACTAAAAGTCATAATCATCCCTTCTAATCGAAGTATGGTTTATCACCAAAAACACCGCCTGTGTAGATTAGCGAAAAGACAACACTACAAATGCACATCCCATCCTTGGTTGTTTACAAACCGTTGAATCTTTACGTGGAGATCCACGGCCCATAGGGCGCCTAAGTGGCATGGGGTGGATTAGGGAGTGTTCACACCAGAAGAAAAGAGGGACTTTTACCCTGAGCATGTTCACTCAGATGTGACCAAATTCATTCAAATGTGGCCAAATCCATTCATAATCCCACTCCAGGCTGAGTGAACAAGTCCCTCTTAGTTTTCTTCCAGTGTCATTACATTTTCAGGCATTTGAGTCCTTTGCAGCTCTCGCTTCTTCTGCGCTCTCTTTTCACACGGTAAGTGAATTTGCAGCTCTCGCTTCTTCTGCTCTCACTTTTCACAAGGTAAGTGAATTTGCAGCTCAGTCTCGCTTCTTCTGCTCTCACTTTTCACAAGGTAAGTGAAATTTCAGCTCCTGAGCATCATCTTTTTCAATCTTCTGCTTTTTGGTGCGTGAGCATTCAATCTCCTTGCGCCTTCCGGCTTTTGCTGTGTATGCATGCAGGCTTCTTTACGATATATTTTTTCTTTTATGAATTCAGTAGTATACCACATATAGTCCTGATTAGCCCATGTTTTTTTTTTCTTTCCAGATCTAGGGACACCACATTTTTCTTTTCCAAAAAGCACATCATCAAGCTAGGGCACGCAAAATAGTATGGAGTGATTTGTGCTGCAGCTCCATTCTTCAGCTGGACCTAATTAATTGTAGTACTAACGATCGTCTTGCATTTCAACCTCACCAAACACAATTCTCTTTTTACCAATCCCACAAGTGATCGATTAGAGCTTTAACGAAAATGGCCCTCTTTTCGGTTTTGTGCAGGTAGTCGATCTCAAGTCCAGTTGAAAAAAGGAAATGCAAGCACGATGGAGAGCGTGGGATCCATAAGATTTCCAAGCAGAGAGGAAAAAGCAAAGTTTCTGGCAGACAAGATTTGCGCCATCTGCCAGGAATGTCCGTGGACTGACCCGGTGACAACCATCTGCGGTCACATGTTCTGTGAGAAATGCTTGTACGATTGGCTTGGTCCGAACGAAACCAAACCGTGCCCCGTGTGCCGAAAGCGCTTGGCCTTCAACAAGCAGACTGGAATGATTCGGCCTACTTTCATCAACGACGCTGCAGCTTATTCAGCAGCTTCCCAAGATGCCATGCTGATTAATGTCGAGACAAGTGACGACGAGGACGACGACGACGATGAAGACGACGATGATGCTTTACTTGACGACGCCTGTTCGTGCTGTGGTTGCATACCACCTAAGTAAGTATGGTTGATTGCCCTCAAACCCACCAACTTAAGCAATCTGTGTATTTTTAGCGATGTTATGTTTGGTGATTTTTTTTTCTTTCATTCTATAAAGGAGGAGCACCTGAAACCAACACTACAAGGTTGATTGTCCTAAAACCACCAATTTAAGCAATGTGGCCTATTTTTGGCAGTGCTAAATTTGAAAATATATATATGAGACTGCATTCAAAATAGGTTTTGATGAGGATTGCAAAAATTTGCAACATCTAATTTGCATTTGTCAATTTTATACAAAAATCCAAAGTGGAAAGTAACCTGTGACCCAAATCAAACCTTTAGGTTTCCCCATGTTCACACCATATGGTATTAACTTTCACTCATAATAGAGTTATCCGCAAAGTGGTCCCAAGTAGGGTGACTGGACTATAGTTTTCAAAAAGAGAGGGTGAGTTCCCAATAAAAGTAGACATGTCAGTTTCCTGAAAAAAACTACAGGTCTGAAGTTTGAAGGAACCAAAAACGGTGCCTTTTAATTTCACGACCTCAGTTCTCCTGCATCCCTGGAGAAAATAGCATTCAGCTTTTACTTATTCAATTTTAGACAGCCAGCAGTGAGGCGGAGCCCGCGGCGGGCACGGCCCAACCTGCTACACGCCGCCAGCCCGCGGCAGAGCCGGCAGCAAGCCCGGCCCTGCTGCTGCTGCCTACATGCAGCAGGCTCTCCAAAAATGGAGAATCTGGCCCCCCTTTTTCCCGCAGGTGAGATTGCGAATTCACAGGGCACTTGACAAAGCACATGACAGAGCACATGACAGAGCACTTGAATTTGCGGAAAACTCTAATGATACCCAAAACCACCAACCATTTCTTTGCAATGCTTGGCCCGCCATTGGTCGATTTGAATAGTGAAATTGGTGGTTTTGGGTCTCAAATGTGGTGGCCCCAAGAAAGGTTTATATGTCATAATTGGAGGTGGTGGTGGTTTTAGGACATTCTACCTTACCTAATTGGGACAAAATCTAAAGCATGCAATCATTTTAGAACGCAAATCTAGGCAAGAACCTTTATTGTATGTTGACCAAAATGATAAGCTATCTATGGTCTACCTAGATTTATGTTCTAGAATGACTATCGAGCCTTGATTTTGTGGCTATAAGGTACAATGTTGGTTTTAGGTGCTCCTACTTTAGAAGGTTTAACAAGGAATGCAAATTTTTCTACGATTTTATTCTCAATATTGAAATTGATACAAATTTTAAAAGAAGAGAGGACACCGGCACTCAATATCAACATATAGGTTCCCACACCATGTGGTACTAATTTTCACTCATAATGATACGCAAAGCCACCAACTACTTTTTCGCAATGCTTGGCATGCCATTGGTTTACTTGAATAGTAAAATTGATGGTTTTGAGTCTCAACTGTGGTGGCCCCACAAAAGTTATACATGTCATAATTGGGGGAGGTGATGGTTTTAGAGTATCCAACCTTGATTCACCTGGATCTTGCTTAATGGAAGTGATATTTTCAACCCCTTCCAAATTTCCATTGTTAACCTCTAGAAATTAGTCCCTTATTAGTAGTTCTATTAGTTCATTTCACATTCTTGGACCTTGTTTTGAATCATAAATGGACTTAAGCAACACCCGGCATACATAATTCTTAGTTCTTTTATGAATAAAACCCTCACATTCATACAATTACAGGCTCTAAATTTCCATTGCCACCCTTTAAAATTAGTCACTCATTAGCAATTCTATTAGTTTGTTCTACATTTTCACAACTTTTTTTAAACCATAAATGGATTTAAGCAATAGCGGCACATATAATCCTTAGTTTTTTATGAATAAAACTTAGCAGTTAGTTCAATCCCCTCCAAATTTCCATTGACATCTTCAATAAAAATAGTCCCTCATTAGTAATACTACTAGTTCATTTGACATCCTTGGACCTTGTTTTCAACCATAAATGGACTTAAGCAATAGGCACACACAATTTTTAATTCCCTTATGAATAATAATCTCGGGAATAATCTTAGGTAGGAGCAACCCCTCTAAACTTCCATTGCTACCTATATAAATTAGTCCCTCATTAGTAATTCTTATAGTTCATTCCACATTCTTGAACCTTGTTTTCAACCATAAATGGGCTTAGCAAGACATTGTCCACATAAATTCACACTATCCTTTATTCCTTCATAAATAAAACCCTATGGTTGGTTCATGTTATTCATTTCATTTAGATCTCCACTGAGACAATTTGTCTTAATATCCATTTGACGTATTTCACAATTACAAATTGTAAACATAGCTAGCAATAGTCGAATTGTTGTCAATCATGTGGACCCTTGGTGAAAATGTTTTAATTGAAGTAAGATATCCCTTTGATTTAATCATATTCCTTAGCTATCAATCTTTCTTAATCTTTGGCTAAGCTTCCATTTTCTTTTAACTTTGTGTTAAATACCCACCTCCAATTTGATGTCTTTCTACCATTAAGTAATTTCTCAAATTTCCATGTATTTGTATTTATCAGATAATCGTACTTCTACAACATTTAACTTCAATCCTTTCCACTTTTCCCTTTATAGAGCTTTTTTCAATGTTAAAGGATATTCTTCTTTGGATACTTTTGCTTAATAGAATAAATGAGATGAAGGTGAATTACATATCCCCTCTTCACCTTTATACGTATTGTATTAATTATCTGTTTTTTCATCAAAAATTGTGTCTCAGATAATCATAAGAATTTCAATTGTATTTTATCAGATTGCTAATAGCATTTTGGATAATTATGATAACAAATGAATAAGCACTTCCACTATTCACATCTAATTTTTTCTTCTTCTCTTTATAGATATGTGCATATGCTAAACTACCAAAATGTGATGGTGAATCTATTTGGATTTATATTGAAACATCATTTCCTTTTAAAATACGATTAACTTATAAGTAGAACACCAAGCTTTAGTGAATGGTTTAAAATATATGACTACTTGGAATCAATATATATTTAAGAATAGAAAATCATTAAGTAAATGATTATTGGATTGAGAGATTGTCTTGTTAATATTTATAATGGTAGCAAAGAATATGTTTCTTACAATCCGGCTTACATTTCTGACATGGTATCAAAGCTTGTAAAATTGTTGTTGAACAAATTTCATTTGGGGGATTTAGAGTATTCCTAGTTTTCTCACGCAAATTTGCCAATTTTTTGTGCAGGATTCATTAAAAAAAGAATAAGGATGGCTGGATGATGTGATTGGCTACATGAACAAGTTTGGTGGAAAAAATTTGGACTTTTCATTGGCTCAAAGATAGTGATAATTTCTTTTAATGTGGTTGGTTTTGCCATGAGACTCTTAATTCTTTGTCATAAACTCATAGCTATGGATATCTGAATGCTACAAAATATTTCTTGTTGGCCCCTTTGGTGGATAGCATATTTCTTTCAAAATGTGCCCAATCCATAGAGCTTCCTTTGTTGCTTCTCCTACTGCATATAATATATATACTATAGCAATAGATTGTGTTATTGTGCAATGATTTTTTGTTTTATACTATTCTATGGCATGACATCATTAGCCATTATAAAAGCATATCTTGATCTTGATTCAGTTGATTGCCATTTGTTTGAATTTCCTTACCAACCATAATCACAAGATCCAACTACCTCGAAATTTCTATCGTCAACCTTACATAATTAGTTCTTCATTAGTAGTTCTGTAGTTCTCTATAGATGTCTGATTTTTTTAAATTAAAGACCAATGATTAGGAGTTGGCTTAGAATTGAATTGCTACACTACACAGGTTGGGACAAATCGCTTCTTTTTGTTAAAGCCACGTACATTTGAACACCAACTTCTGGTTTGTATAAAATTTTCTCTAACAACTTTTCTTCTTTAATCAATAAATTTTTTTGTACCTTTGTTAAATGACAACTAGGCTCTAAAGTTATATAAGTTTGATCCCTAGCTTGATTCAAACTAAATCCATAAGTTTCTTTTGCATGTATTTTGATCGACTTAAAGAAAGTTTCTTTCTTGTCCTATCTCGGATTCTCGGTTGATTTGTGAACTACAAATGTCTTAAATTAGTCATTTCATATTTTCTTGATAGGGCTTCCTAGCTTTTCCTTTGATGTTGACTTAAAATAATTGCTAAATAAAAATGAATCACCTACATATAAGGCCAACCACATAAAAATAAACCATTGTTTTTAATACTTTTTATGAATCCAAACTAGTATAAAATGAACTAATATGTGCATTCCACATTTTTGAAGCTTGTTTTAAACCATAAATGGATTTAGCAAGAGGAACACATTATCTTTTGTTCCTTTATGAATAAAACTCCTAGGATGGTTCATGTTAAAGATTTCATTTAGGTCTCTATTCAAAAAAGTTGTTTTGACATCCATTTGATATATTTCACAATCACGAATTGTAGACGTCCAATGGTCGATTTGTTGTCATTTGATAATTACCCTAAAAGTTACTAGCTATTTGATGAAAATGCAAATGAAATTCTTATGAGTATTTGAGACATAATTAGATAATAAAATAAATGGGCATGAAAGTGAAGAGGAGATATGTAATTCACCTTCACCTCATTTACTCTATTAAGAAAAAGTGTCAAAAGAAAAATATCTTTAATACTGAAAAAAACTCTTCAAAGAAAATATGTAGAAAAGTGAAAAGAATTGAAGTTGTATTGTAGGAGTACGATTATCTCATAAGTAAATATACAAGGAAATCTATGAAATTTCCTGATCAAAGAAAAACATTGAGTTCTAAGTGGATATCAAAGACAAAGTTAACAGGGAATGGAAGTTTAGAACGTACAATGCAAGATTGTTGGCAAAGAAATATGATCAAATTGAAAAGATACACTTCAATTAAAACACTTTCACCATTGGTCCCAATGACAACAATTGGACCATTGCTAGCCATGTTTACAATTCTTGATTATGAAATCTATCAAATGGATTCAAAATTACTTTTTTGAATGGAGACCTAAATGAAATCTTTAACATGAACCATCCTAGGAGTTTTATTCATAAAGGAACAAAAGATAATTTGTCCCTCTTGCTAAATCCATTTATGGTTTAAAACAAGCTTCAAAAATGTGGAATGCACATATTAATTTATTTTCTACTAACTCAGATTCATAAGAAGTATTAAAGACAATGGTTTATTTATGTGGTTGGCTTTATGTGTAGATGATTCGTTTTTATTTAGCAAAGATTTGGAGTCAACATCAAAGGGAAAGCTAGGAAGCCCTATCAAGGAAATATGAAATGACTAATTTAGGAGATTTGTAGTTTGCAAATCAACCGAGAATGAAACTTTCTTTAAGTCGATCAAAATACATTCAAAAGAACATTTTTTTCCCAATTTTTCTCTCGTTATGTTGCGCTAGCATCTTCAACCAAACCATATTCTATTTTCTAGCTACATAGTTAGTTGTGAATGATACCAAAAACCAAATTTCTTGCTTTTGCTTTTATTTTTATTGGTGTGGGCATGACTTCAAATTCACGATCAACGGCGTCAAGTTCACATAAAGGTTTGGCTTGTCCACCCACTACAAGAAAAGGGGGTTTTGTTTTGACTAAAAACATTTATGGCTCTGTGACTACAACGCTATAGAAAATCAAATATAAATGGAAAAATTGCATTTAAGCATCTAAAAAATTGAATGTAATATTGGAAGCTCAATATGTGACTTAGGCAGTCAAAGTTAATCTGTGACTAGAATACGTACATGTGAGCATGGTGACTAGAATGGATCTATGCCCATTGACCTCAAAACCCATTTTGGGATAATTGATTAAAAGAAAGGAGTACACAGTGGACCGAAGTCCAAAGGAAAAAACACCCCATGACGACTAGTCCGGGAAAGCCTACCCCAGGAGCTGGAGCTCAAAATCAGGGAGCAACAACTAAGCCAAAGACTTAGAGTGAAGATCAAACGACCTAAGGATAAAATCCATAATAGTGAAAGAAAGTAAAACACTGCCACAAAGAGGACTAAATAACAGTCCAGATAGAGTTCTATCTAGCAAAAAAGGTAGGAGACTGAAAGTTGTCCGGAAGGGAGAGCTGATCAAAGGCAGTCTCCCTGATGTCATCGTCCTCACAATCGACTTCGTCTTCAATCTCGTCCATGAGTTGTCTAACAATAACTTCAGCCAAATCCTCAGCATCACCAAAGTTCAACACCTTGGAATGTGGAATAAGAGACGGGATGACTGAAGACGTTGATTGATCTGAAGCAAATTTTTGCACTTCTTGGTCATCAACATCCTGGCGATGAATAAGAACCACCGAGTAAATGTTTGCATACTCACGAGGAAGGGAATCCCTGTGAGGAGTGGGGATCCATTGAGGCTTTTCCGGGGAGTTGATGTAGAATAAACTATCATTGGACCAGCTAGAAAAAGAAGGTCGCTTCCATTTCTAAATGTTTGCTGGATCTTGAGGGATTCTTGATCTACCTCTGGAACGTCCCCGAATGGATTTTGTGCTCGTAAACAAATTCTATTCGGGATCAGAGCTGTATCCTTAAATAGTACCTTAACCATGAGTCCCGATGTTTTACCAATATATGACTGAGAATCTTCAAAGAAGAAAACCTTGCCATATTTACTACCCAAAATAGAAATGCAAGCCTCATTCCTATACGGAAGGGCTAACCCCAACTGCATCCAAACTAAGTGCTCAAGTGCAAGGATGCCGGATTCTCTGGTGAAAAATTCAAGTTCCATGGGGAAAAAGGGACCTCACGTCCCTCAAAGAAGAAGGCTCAAAAGAGGGCATGCTGAACACCCTATTCGATATGAAATGTGACCTCAAAAAATCCGTTTCCCATAAGCGCACAGACCCTGAAAGAATCATGCAGGTTTGTTTTTGCCCACTCACAAGTCACAAAGAGCACGGAATCTTGGGCTAAAACCTGGTAGTTGGCCTACGACAATAAATCAAGAGGCTGCAAGACGACAAGAATCAAAGACCGCAATATACTACCAAAGCTGCCCCTCGTGCCAAGCGTACGGGAGAAGGTCGTTTGCTCATATTGAACTCCACCCTATCTTCCCTACGGGGGTTTTTGAAAAGTGGGGACTCAACTTCGTCGGAGCCCTCCCTAAAACATCAAAGCAAAAAGAGTATCTAATCGTAGCAACCAATTGCTTAACCAAGTGGTCCGAGGCGGCCGCAGTGAAAAGGTGTACCCAAGATGTAGCAGCCGACTTTTTGTACAATCAGATAATCTGTCGGTACGGATGCCCTTTAGAGGTAGTTACGGATCAGGGATCGCACTTTACTAGCGGAGTAGTCACGAAATTACTAAGTATACTTTCAGTGAAGCATAGAAGAGTGACGCCATATTATCCCAGGCTAACGGGATGCTCGAGAAGACTAATGGGATCATCACGAGAATCATTGCAAAAGTCATATTGGACAAACGTCGTTCTTGGGACGAACACGTAGGAGAGGCCCTATGGGCATACCGCACCGCATACAAATTAACTACGGGGTACACTCCTTTCTAACTCGTCTATGGTTTCGAAGCAATTGTCCCCATCGAACTGGAAATCCCATCTTTACGCCTTGTTGTCCAGCATGGGTTAGGAGACACTGGATCCCTGGAAGCCCGACTCTTGTCATTGGAACTCTAATCCTAGAGAGGAGATGATACCCTTAGTTTTTTCCCTCACTGTTTTACCTTTTTCCCGTTTAGTTTCTCCTCTCATGTTCACCTTGCCACGTCACACTCTCTTGGCAAGAACCCTTTTTCAGTTAAGCTCCTCTCAGTTACACCCAAAACCGTGAGCTCTAGGTAACCACCAGGTTCGCTTGCCAAGAACCTGTTCCATGTAGGATATATATTCATGGCCTCGTCCCAAGCTATTCATTTCTTTCTGGCTGCTCTTCTCTTTTTGGTGCTTGAGACCTTCCATGTGTTGGAGCTAGTTCTCAGACTTGTAGTACATGTACACTCTCTTTCCGAATAAAGTAGTCACTTTGCTCGCAGTTGGAGTGCTGTAAGGTCAGGAGGTACGCGTAGATACATATGACAATGCATTCCGAGTAGAGTTCGAATATCGAAGTTGTAGAGTGTAGTTCTATCTCGGTTCATGAACTTCACGGTCTTGACTATTATTATTTAAACTTAAATCATAAAATAAGCATAGAGTCTTTGGAAAATTCTACACGTTTCAGTACCTGCCCAACCTAAATCTTTCAAGGAACAGAAACTTGCATTGCTATATCTGGAAGATGAACATGACATGGAGGCCGTAGGTAGTGACGATAGTGATGCAGATGAGGATTATGGGTTCGCAATTGACGAGGTGAAGAAGTATTTTGCCTTCCACCCAGATCTGACTGCCTTCTATACTAACCCTTAAGCAGACAATGTCCAATGCCCGGCTTGCAACAAGCTCTTGGGCAAGACTGTATTTGATGTGTATCAGCATGCCAGTACCTCCAAAACTAAGCATAACCTAATGCACCGAGGTGTTGCTGCAGCCATAGTTGCTCTCTAAGGTGACCAAACACCTCCACGACGCCAAGTACATGTACCACGCGAAGAGACTCGCCCCGACCGCCGACCTGCCGCCCGCCGATCGCGCCACTAACAGCAATCCGAGGACGAATTGCACTCTGCAAAGGAGGGCAAAATGTTACCAGACCAAGACGCACGGTCGCCACGGAGGACAAGGGATAGGAAGGCGGCGGCACTGGCAGTGATTAGCTAAGTTAGCGGATCCGGCTTAATATAAGAGTAGTAGTAATACAAGAAAGACTTCACTTCTTGGTTTTGGGAGACTTAGAGTGTTTTTGCTATTATGCTCAGGTCTTACACCAACAGGTCGCTCCTTGTACACTTCCTTATTAAACATAGATTCCATGGTTATATCTTTATGTAATACATGGGTTCAAACCCCCTGTTTAACATAGACTCCTCAAACGTATTCTATCTACTGTATGATTCTACTATTACATCCTTGGGAATAAACATTTGTTTATTTAAGAACTAAAGTGTCTTTGCTCTGTCTACTTTGCTTGTGTCTTTCCCTGTACTAACCTCTCTTGGGAAATAGGGATACCAGGCCTTCCTTCCTCTCTTTATGCATATTATCAACTTGCTTAGGATCTGTCTCTCTGTCTTCAAAATACTCTCTATACCATGCAGTCCTTGCTTTCTCCATACGTATAGTTAACTTACTTAGAACCTGCCTTTCTGTCTTCAAAATACTCCATGTTCAAAGTCACCAAGGATATCCGTGGACTGGGCTCTTACAAGGCCCAGTGCACATAGTTAGCAAATAGTCTACCTCAGGAACATATCACCAATCACTCACCCTGTTTGATCTCTAAGGCCTCCAAGTATGCGAGGGCAACCCATGACCGTATACTAAAGTCACCCAAGGGTATACAATATCCTTGGGTACCAAGATACGTCTGGGGATTTGAGCCTCCCCCTCTAACCAAGTCTAAACAATGATTAGTTATCCCATGGCCTCCTGACTACTTACTTACCTTGTCTTCCCTAATCAAGCAGCCTTGCTGGCTTGTTTTTGGTCTCAGTTATCTCCATGTAATTACCTGGACTAACAGTGAGTATCATCACATGGTGTGGTTTGAGTAACGGAGTTAGGCTGTGGTTTGAGTAGCGCAAGTCAGGCTGTGGTGTCAGTGGCGTGAGTCATGCCGTAGTGAGACTTATGCGATCCAGTTGTGGCGTGAGTAAGGCGACTAAGTTGTGGTGGGAGTAACGCGAGTCACATGTGGTGTGAGTAACGGAGTCAGGCGGTTGTCGGGTCTGAAGCTTGATCTGGTCGCTTGATCAGGTCGCTTGGTCACGATAATTCATATCGTGTTTGGGTCACCGGCTGTGGTGTGGGTTTAGGAGTCATGCTATGGTGCAAGTATTGGGAGTTAAGTTGTGGTGCGAATCAGCCTGAGTGTTGTGAGTAACGGAGTTGGACTGTGGCGCGAGTAGTGCGAGTCAGGCTGTATGGTGTGAGTATCGCAAGTACCACGTGGGTGCGAGAAACGCGTGGCTATGAGTAACGCGAGTCAGCTGTGGTGTGATTAACCGAGTCAGGCTGTGGTGTGAGTATCATTGCGTGCTGTGGTTTGAGTAATGGAGTCAGGCTGTGGTTTGAGTAACGGAGTCAGGCTGTGTTGTGAGTGGCGTGAGTCATGCCGTGGTGAGAGTGTGGGTAATCGAGTCAAGTGTTGGTCTTGGTGCGAGTCATGCTTGTCACGTGTGTTGAAAGAAATGCATAGGGGCAATGGTGTGAGTAGCGGATTCAGGCTGTGTTGCGAGTAACGCGAGTTAGGTTGTGGTTGGAGCTTAGGCTGGTCTTGGTGTTTGTGTGGTAAGAGTCATGTGTTCATCTTGGCCAAGTGTTGGTCTTGGTGCGAGTAACGCGAGTCCACTGTGATTTGAAATGCATTTTTCATAAAACCTAGCTAAAGATGTTATATAAAAAATGCTCTAATTACCTTTGCTGGGTAAAAAAACAAAAAAGGTTGTTGAATAAAGCCCAAAGTCTTGAAATTAGCTGAACAATTGCTAAAGTGAAAGTATTTGCATAAACCCTATTTGGAATGGTGAAATTTTTGATCTAATTGAAAGTTGAGAGGTGCACATTACAACGCTAGTGCATGAGTTGCAGGGCCCTTAGCTGCACAAGCTGCACTTTCCATTTGGTAGACCGTAGCTTGCAATCACCCTATTTGGGGGTGGTAACGAGATGGTATATGAAGTGTGTGAATTTGTGCATGTCTGATGTTGTGCATGGTTTGTGTAAGTTGTGGTACTAGTACACGTGTTGGGTGTTGATAACGTTAGGTCTTTTTGCCAGGATCTTAGTCTATGCAGTTTAGGCTTAGGTGTCTTTAAGCGTGAGATTTAGACGTATTGAGTTGTCAAACTGGGCATTAGGACAATCAATTTGAATTTTGACCATTGTGTCAAGAAGATGAGCTCTCCGGCCTTTATAATCTCGGCATCTTGCATGACTCCATGTGGCTTGAAGGCGTAGTATGAGCTCATATGTTGCACTTGGCATGTGTCATTCATTTATTATGCGCGATTGTGCTCTTGTACAAATATGTTGTATTCACTTGGTGGTAACTTATGCAAACATTCTCAAAAGTTTCTAATTGTCTTACATGTTTAGATACATAGAAGAGTGGCTGGGTAGTAGCTGTAAGGTAAGAAAAGTGTAAAACACCCATAAGAAAATGGGTCTTGTGTTGGCGCAAACCATAGCTAAGAAATTTTTTTGCCGCTACATCAGGAATTTCGGACCCCACTGATTCTGCACTGATTCAGTGCGATTTCCGATATTTCAAGGGTTCGTACGATTTTCGCACTGATTCCGCATCGTTGCGTCATTCATCGCAACTACACTGATATGACACGATGTTCGTACAAGCGGATATAGTACTGATTCGACACGATTGATACATCCATTGAAAACGTATGAATTCAGCACTGTTTATAGTCGTCAAATGTCGTGTTTTAATCGTCTTTAAAACTACACTGATTCAGTGCGTTTTTCGTGCGACATCATCTTTTCCATATCTAGATTTTATTTTCTTTTTATATCTAAATTTGATCAAAATAATATTATTAAAAAATATAAAATAAAATAAAATAATAGAAAATATAAAATAATTACTTTCCTCGCTACCCACTTCAATTACACGGAAATTGCCCACACATGTGGTGGGGCCCACCATAGCTTGGGCTTCCCAAGCTCTATCGCCAACGGTGGGATTTGAACTCTCAACCTTCCGGTTGCCAATCAAGTTCCCAACCACCAAACCACCTCAAACTCTTCATGTATAGAATGGAACTCTTTTGGTAATTATCGAACTTCTTTTTTCAGCGGACTTTGAATGTTTTTAACTATGTGAAAAAAACTTTTTTTCCAAATTTTTTTTTGCACTAGATTATGCAGTACGTTTTCTATATCTAGGATTTTTTTCATAATTTTTTGAATTTTTGAATTTTTTGCCAAAATCGTGATGGCAGATCAGGGATTCAGGGCTGTGAGCTGTTTTTTTTTTTCAGCGGACTTTGAATGTTTTTAACTATGTGAAAAAAAACTTTTTTTCCAAATTTTTTTTTGCACTAGATTATGCAGTACGTTTTCTATATCTAGGATTTTTTTCATAATTTTTTGAATTTTTTAAATTTTTGCCAAAATCGTGATGGCAGATCAGGGATTCAGGGCTGTGAGCTGTTTTTTTTTTTTCAGCGGATTTTGAATGTTTTTAACTATGTGAAAAAAACTTTTTTTTCAATTTTTTTCTTTGCACTAGATTATGCAGGACGTTTTCTATATCTAGGATTTTTTTCATAATATTTTGAATTTATTTATTTTTTGCCAAAATCGTGGTGGTTGTGAGCTATTTTTTTTTGCTCCTATGATGAAAAGTACAATGATAATCAATAATACCAAATTTGAATTCTAAAAATATAAAATGTTATTTCTTTGAAATTTTAATGTGTATTGCTTCTAAACTCTATAAATGTAGATCTAAAAATGTTTTGGGAAATTAAACCGGAAGTATAATTTAAAGAAGATTCTTAGAATATTCCAACATATTCCAAAAGATTCCAAAATAATATAAAATATTTTGAAAGATTCCAAAAGATTCCAAAAAGATTCCAAAATATATATTAAAATATTGTACACGGATGTCGTACGACAATGATTTGCATTATAATAGATACTGAAATCGCACGAATATAACAAAAGGCATTAATATGATACGTATACGATACTGAATTCGCATTAACTAAAACTGCACGTTATCCGTGTCTTATCAGTCATGTGATGTAGATACACGATTAACGCACGGATTCCGTCAAGCACGACTTCCGTGCGGAAACAATACTTTTTTGATAATCACGGAAAAGACACTGCATCGACATCTTAGTAATGCATGTCACTTCCGTACTGTAACGACACTTCTAAATGCACGTATGACGTGCGGAATCAGTGTTTTACGATAAACGCACTGAATCAGTGCAGAATCAGTGGGGTCGGAAATTCCTGATGTAAGGCATGAGACGACCTTCACCCAGTCCTACTGAGTCCCCTCGTCTTTTGACCAATGCTGACATACATAAGGTTCTTTTCTTGAGCCTCAAAAGTCTAATCACAACACATTTTGTATTATTCAACTCATGCACATTTTTCACATTAGTAAATTTTTTTCATATCTCATGCATGAAAACTTCAAAGTCACAAAATCCTTTTTAGAGGTGGAAGATGACTTTTCCTTTTAACTTTTCCTTTGTGACAATGTGACGCTTCACGTCTCAACCATCACCTATTGCTTGGTTGCCGAAGCCTATTGTGTCAATCTGGAAGATTCACAGCATCGGATTTTAGTCTTTAATATAATCGGGAATTCCCCAATTGACCATTGTGTAACCATTGTGTAGAACATTGTCAGGAATATTACAGATACGTTCACTTACTCATCCCCAGACATTGATGTAAAGAGACCTGAACTCCAATGAAGGCTCTGTATACACAACCAAGAGGGGTTCAAACGTTCAAACAAGGTGCAGGGAAGACATCCCAAAATCAACAGTTCACTGGTCTACTATAAGCATATGCAGGTTCTCAGAACAATACTACGAAGACAACTGAAAGCCATAATATACACCGGATTGATTAATTAAAATTTCAAAGGATCTCATATAGATAACGAAGAAGTTTGCAATGAGGCATTCGTAGTGGAATAACAAAGAATACCTCCCAATAAATAATTACCACTAGGTGGCTAGTTAAATGTACTGTACATTTCTGTGTTCATCTTCGAAACTCCAGAAGGGCAATAGAGAGTGGAGTGTCAAGACTTGTGCAAGACCTGTGCTCTGAGAATCGCATGGGTTCAGATTTGGAAACAAACGACAGAAACGCAAACTAAGAGAACCCTAGTGAGCAGAGGAGATCCAGCACACCTTGCACTCTTATCTTTATCAACGATAGGGTGTTGAAATCCTGCAACGGAAGCAGGCGTCGAAAGATTTTGCTTGAGCATCATGCAAGTCCGGCCCCATCTGAAAAAGTAAAGCCATGGCAAGACATTGTCATTGATAAGACATTTCAACCATGGTTTGTAGGAAACAACGGGAGTACACCAGGCTGAGAGGACAAGCTCGCCAGGTTCTGGCGGTTCTGGTAGCTCTGGCTGGCAGAAGGGTCCGGGATGGCGATGCGAGGGTCCGGCATGGGCGGCCGCGGCATGAAGCCGCGACCGTAAGGCATATGCTCATAGCCTCCAAAGGGACCCGGCCGCACAAGCCCCTGGAACGGCATGGGGATAATGGGAGGGGTGAAAGCTGGGGCACCCCCATCCTCTCGGCTGGACGAAATCGGAATGAAATGGGGACTCATTCCAGGGGGCATGATTCCCGGAGGCAAAGGCGCGGACGAAAACAGGTGATCTGGTGCCGACGGCCCATCGGTGCAATGGCCCGCTTGCATGCGCTTGAGGTGCAGTCGGTACTTCTGCAGATGAGACGCCACATTCTCCCGGGTCAACCCCTCCACGTTCATCAGCTGCATGATCGTCTTCGGCACCGCGTTTTTGATTCCCAGATGTCCCACGGCTTCCACAAACCGTTTGTGCAACTGTGGTGTCCACACAATCCTCGCCGGCCTTTTCGCGTCCGGGTCCTCACTGTTGCTCACAGGACCCCCTGCTGAATTCGCATCCTCCAGCTCCAACTCGGCCGCCTTGTGTACATTCTCGCCACCCTCGCCCCCTCTGCTCGTTTCGTCTTCTCGCCCTTCGGGCCTGGGCTGGTACGGTCCATAGGGGAGAGCATTCATTCGACCCGGTAAAGGGGCCTGGTCAGTATCCATGTCAGTTCCATTGCCATACTCTCGACATGTATTTGTCGCAGTGGCAGAGCCTTGGCCACCTTGTAATCCAGCTCCAGCACTGCTCTTCACACCCTTTCCGAGGTCATTTCCACTCGCACAGGGTTGCCTTGGGATTTCTGATCTAAAAGCTCCACTGTGATCCATGCGACCTTCGACTGCATGGGCCCGTCCGTCCACTCGCAGATTTCCTCTGAACTCTCCTCTGAACTCATCTTCTGATCGGTTCCCTCTCACCTCCTGCTCCACTCGCTGGCCCTCCAATCCATAGCCATAGGCACCTGCAAATTCATTTCTAACACCAGTCAGCTCCGTTTCGCACATATGAAGAATTCTGCTATGTGATGGGTTTTGGGGCATAGCCATTCTAAAAACCATCTGGAGAGTGCAGCCAGTGGAGCAACACGGGAAACACGTTAGTGGGCTGCCATTCATTAACTTTGTACCTCACGCTCTTGAAGCATACAAAGCAATAATTTCATTGTAACAACAGCTGCAAAGAAAGCCCAGTGTCTACCGGTATTGCGAGCCGCAGTGCGTGACATCAGGGCTGCTTAAGAAGTCCCACTCATCTTCAAGGAAAGAATATTCCTTCCAAACAGTGGTTGAAACGTAAAAAACACTTTTTTCGACATGTAATAGAAAACAGCGACGTAATTGATTTTTACCGGCGTTCTCTCGTTCTTGAAAAGCTGGAAATGGGTCAAAAGACGGAGTGGGCTTCTGCTTGAAGATATCATGAACGGTGGACATGGATTCTCTCCGAACATCTTCTTCAGTCATTGGATCCTCATGTTTTATCCTGAACGAGTTTGCCAGCATTTGTGAGATCAAGGAATGTGACAAAGGTGTAAGCTCTTCTTTCGAAGGAAGGCCTTTCGTCCACTCCGACTCATGCTCGTCATCCATCGTCGCCATGCCGGAAACAAAATAGTGTGCCACCTACACTTCACAATCCGGTATATGGCCGCTAGATTGTCCCCTGTACACCAAATAATGCACATCACAAACATCGTTGATAGTCAAAAAGGGCTCTGCTGTGTCTGCCTAAAATCTCATTCTAGCTCTCGCTCTAAGAGGTTGCCACTCTCTAAGAAAACCACCCTCCATAAAACCGCAATTCACTATTATCCCATATGTTAAAACCTAGAAGCAGGTTCCGCATGTTTCACAATCCAGAAATCTACGCACATAGGCACGCTTACTTTACATGCTCGTGCCCATGCTAGTAATCAGTGTAACAAGTCTATATAATTGGATCTGTAAGGTGGAAATCTATTGCAATTTGTAATTCCAAAGAGTAGAACAGAGATCCTACCAGGCAAACGAAGTCTGTAGTCTCACATAGAACTGGACCCTCGACGCAACCATATCTCCACTCTCCTATATGTCGTGGAGCTTTCTTACTCAGAGGCTATCACAATGCCCTGCAAGCAACAATCGAGTTTTAGTACTCGTGATTGATACAATCTGAGGCCAAACCATATAAATAAAGAAAACTGGATTTCACTTCTCAAGTAGTCCCGATCGACTTAGATTTGACTACCATACTAGGGTGATGGCCTGATATGGATACCCCCTCTAAAAAATAGTGCGATTTTCGAGAAATATCATTTTGGTAAGAAATTTTTTTTGGAAAATTACAAAAATTAGAGGGTCTTATAGACACCATGGCTGCAACTATATATATTAGGCTGCAACTATATATATTAGGCTGCAACTATATAAATGGTACATATATTAGGCCAGTACCCACTATCAGGATCATACACATGATTTTGTAGCCTTCAAATCTGTGTTGCCCTAACTTAAGCTGTCATGCTAGCATTAAAAACCCCGTTACATGAAATCTAAGAAATTTACACTAAATTAATACAACCTCGAGAGAAATGAGCTATCGCCTCTCATCACGCAAGTGACTTTACTCGGACTAAACCCTGATTAGGGCACATTCCCTTCTTCCTACAGCTAAAGAGATACGAACAGGGTCCGCAGGGGATGAGATAGGGCAGACAACAGCAGAGACAGAGCCCGGAAGCAACAAAAGAGAGACGGATGTTTGAATTGTTGCCAGAGGGAAAATGGCACTAGGGCTCAGAAAATGCACTCCATGAAAGAGAAAGTGCCATCTGTCTCCCCGGGGAATTCAACTCAAAACGATTCCAAGGGTATATGAACCCGAAGTGGAGATCAAAACGACCGGTCTCTCCCTATCACAACCCTGAAAAGCCTCCACGGGCTCACTGTTCGTCCGTTCTTCTACAATTTTGGCTTATCCAAAAAGCATTGAACGCAAAACAAATTCGTCAGTGCAATAGTGACCTACAGAATTTTTCAGAACTGCAACGCAATGCTCCGTCTCCGTCGGGGATTGAAGCGCGAGGCGGAGCTGGATGGCCATGGAAGGCTCGCTCGAACGTCGGCATTTGATGCAGCCAGTCACACCCAATCACCGACCAGCCAAAAGTGCGAGACACCTCTTTAATATCACACCCTCTAATATTATATCCTCTGCTAAACCCATACACGGCCACAGGCATACCCTACTAGAGCATCTCCACCCTGCCGCGTTTAACCCTTAAATGTCTGACCCTATTACCGTGGTGGAAAAACTTTAGACTGTATGCCATCTTTCACCATTGTTATTGAATAAAAAACTAGGGTTACGCAATGCTACGCACAACCGTCGACGAAAATCATAATCTATCATGTCCTTTGGTACAAACTCCATATTTTTTAATTTGAATATAAATTAAAATATTTCACAATGAAGTGTCTATTGCGGCACTCGCCAGAGAAGTGTGAAGGGTGACTGAGTTACACTCTTGAATTTCTCACATTTAGGAAGTAAATAAATAAATGTATATTTAGATGTATATTTAGGAAGTTGCAAGCGAGGCTAGGTTGATGACGACCACGACCACGACCACGCCGACGCCTAGGCCTTCTAATTCCCTTTGTAATTTTCTTGGGTAAAAACCCTCTCCGAATACCTCGTCGACGAAATTAAAGTAAAGTTAAAAACAAAGTTACTCGTTTTTTGGATGATGGTTTGCAGTGTGTAAATTTGAAAATTGCTTGAAGACCACTTTGTGAAAAAAATTTCAAAAAAATCAAAACTAACAAGTAAGAAATGAAAGGTGTTCATATAAAAATGAAATAAAATAAAATTTACACAAAAAATGAATGAAGTCGTTCTTTGCTTTTGTTTTTAAAATATGTCAATTGATTTTTAAATATTGTTTGAAATAACTTTTGCAATAACCTTTTGAATAGCCATCTATATAACCTTTCAAACAACCTTTCAAGTTTCCAACTCCAACTTCAATCTCTTCTTTCTTTTCACGACCATATAGGACCAATAATACCAAAGGACGTGACGACGACGGTCACCACCACCACGCTGACGATTTTCCTTCATATTTTTCTAGGGTAAAACCCTCTCCGAGTTCCTCATTGACGGAATTAAATTCATATTTTTCCTACATGAAACCGAATGTCAACTACAATATATAATTTTTTCAAAATTATTTATGCAAAATTTAAATTATCATGATTTTTCGAAGTGATTAAAGCAAAGAAAATTCACATCATTTATAAAATATATTTTAAAAATACAAAAAAAATTCCAAATGTGCAAATTACAAAGAAGAACATTAGTTTGTTTACCGTGCTCAAAAAATCTTTGTAAAATTAAAAATACAATGGAAAAACCTAAAACCGTGGAACATTGTGGAGGTGCCACGGTAATACACCCTCAACTTGTAATTGCTATAAATCATTCAATTTTAGGAATTTTTCAAAATTTTCAAAATGGAGTGAAAACTAGACTTTGTAAGCTACATTTTGTTAATCAAGCTCAAATTCAAAAAGTATCATCTCAACAATCAAAATCACATTTCAACTGCAGAAAAAAATGCTCAACCAAAATTGGTCATTCAAGCATTTAAGGGTTAAAGGGGCGCACAAATCCTTTAACGCGGCCTTGCTGAAAATTTGGGTTCACCGCAGCCTTCAAACGCACGTAGTGCAACCAAGCCTCGTCATTTGTGGTCACAGACTCATTAACATCGCGGGGCAAAATATTTTTGTTACAGCTTGCATTCCGGAGGATTTATCTACAGATGCAGCGGAGAGTGTTCTATGAAGCCCCGTTTTGTGCAGCCCCGTCACTCATATTCCGAAAGTGTGCCTGTCACCTTGCGGTTTTAGACTGCCCTGTCATCCTGCGCCAAATCTGCCCACGGAGATCACGAGAATTGTCAGGTTCCCGTGCCTTAAACTTCGACATGGGTGGGGGTCAGCCGCACGACAACCGGAGATGAGTGGATTGGAGCCCGTCAAGCCAGCTTCCCTGAGCCAATTTTCCTACGGCAGGGTGGAGATGCTCTTATGGAATACAATTTATTAGATTTTGTGATCATAGAGTCCACCCTCAAAAGAGGTAGCATGCGTTATCTTGGTCTTGGCAGCCAAATTGGTAGTATTCCCCTAACATGCTTTCCATTCTCTATATAATTTGTTGTCTCTGCTCCACTAGGAGAGAGACTACAAAAACACTTCATTTTTAAGGAGTTACGCACTTGGACAGTAAAAAGAAGTCGTAAAAATGAATTTGAGGTAAATATTAAAGCAAAGACTTTGTGACTATTTGCTTGTTACATTTACTAAATGCCAAAAAACACATTTTAGAAGCTAGAGACCTTATAGCGAAAATCAAAGATCACGTTCTTGAAGGTTATGGTCATTGGTTATGGCACTGTGATCTTTGATCATGGCAACGTGGTCTTCATCTTTGGTTAAATGGTCTATGACTTCTGCAATGTAGTCTTTGGCTTCAACTAAATGGTTTATGGCTTTCGCAATGTGGTCTTTGACTTTGACAATGTGGTTTTTGGCTTGGACATTGTGGATTTTTGCATCATGATTTAATAAATGTAACAAATTGTATTCCATACCCTAATCATTGTCACAAGAAGAACTTTGACAAAAGTAAAAAAGGGTTTTTATTATGAAAATGTTTAACTTTAAAAACAATTTTACTTGCTTTTTGGAGTCATTTCTAAAGAGTCATTTTTAAAACTAAATAATTAGCTTTTGACATGAAACATACTTGTATTTTTTGAAATTCAAAATATTTGTAAATCTTTTGGGGGAATTTATAATACAAAAATGTTTAAAAAATAACATAAGAATCTAAAACTTTTGAAGAAATAAAATGAACAAGTTTTCGTATGCATCATACATGTTTGAATTCATTTGTCAATCAAAATTTGAATATCGTATCTCACATTTTGGTTTGACAAAAAATAATTCAAATTTTCAAGAATCCTGTCATGGGTCATTTTCACGTCGATTGAGACCCAAGTGAATCTTATGTGAAAATTACATTTTGACACTCAAAGTGCCAAATTAGAGACTGAGGTACGGTACAATACCTTGTTTTATCGTATTGACCATTAAATGCACCATAAAATGATCGACTGGGTATTGAGTGTCAAGTTATTAGTTTTAAAATGTACATATTCCGGGGAAAAAGTGTAATATAAAAAATATTAGTCTTGCATAACATTCAGTAGTCTTCAAGAAGGGTGCCTTTTTGTTTCATCCACCTTTATTCATAGAGTGACCAATGATTCGTAATTGAATAAACTATTGAATCAAATAAATAATCATAGAACACTGTTGAATCCCCATAGTTGATTGCTATTGCTTAATGCCACCTGCCCCCCATAGCTACTGATGTTATGTGGAATATCTCACATCATTTCATTGGGGGATGAAATGATGTGGGATACTCCACATCATTTTGTTGTAGGAAGGCAACAGTCACAGAGGCTATTGAATGTTATGTGGATTATAGTACTTGCTTGAATTAACCCCTAAACGTCCCAGAGTCCTGAAACTGGATCAAAAAATAAATTCAAAGCCTTCTCACGTTCTCATCAATGCTTGGATGAAACTCATCGATTTTTTTGGAGATTCTTCACCAAGTTGTTGTTCTATCTAATGGTTGGATTTAGTCATACTAGAGTACACATTTTTCTAAAATTACAAATGTAGAAGTATGTCTAGTCGTTGACCAAGCCAAAATTGCATTGACTCTAGTTCAAAGTGGAATCGAGAAAAATGAGGTCATAAATTTAAGAAACACAAAAATTTCAAAGTATCATCACATTTAAGAGTATCTCATTTCAAACTCATTCCAACAAATTTTACTCAAAAAATATTGAAATTTAGTTTGTAATCGAATTTAGAAGGAATTTTTAATTTTAACTTTCAAATTTTGTAATTAAATATTGGTGATTGTATGAGTGAATCAAACCGTACGGATTGAATCTAAAATTCAAGATCTAGAACTTTCATTTGTATATCAATTCCAGAATATTCTTCTAAATCGTAGTTTATAATGTTTTTTCTCAAATTGTCAATTCCAGGGACACCCTGGTACGTTTAGGGGTTAATCAGTGTAGGAGAATAATTACCAGTATGTGAACAAAATGTTTTTCAATCACTAGAGAATGTTCGAAGAGAATCAAATGCCAAATGTTGGAAGAGAATGAAAGTCAACTTCAGATGGATGAACCCATTCTTCCATCCATCCATCAGGGAAAGAGGTTCCGCATTCTTCCACTGGAATCTATAAAAAAATGTTCCTCATCCCCTCCTGGCTGTGTTTTTCCAAACCTAAAAAGACTGGAGTACCCGAAATCTACCAACCTTGTACAAATCCAGAGCACGTCCTGGCGGCGCCTGAAGGTGACGAAGAACAAGGAGACACCTCAGTGGAGCTCATTGCTCAGAGGAATTAGGGTTTTGGGTTTTGGGTGGCACTCGGATTGAAGAGGATTTTCCAAGCAGTGACGGAGGAGGAAGAGAATCGTTGCATTGGCATTGCGAACTAGACGATGCTCTGTGTCTGACAGAAGGCTGAATTCGAAGGAGACGATGCTGTGAGCCTGAGAGAAGGCTGCATTGACAGATCGTCATCGCTCGGAGGAGGGGATTCCTGCCATTTGAAGCGAGGAATTGGTGAGCCGTTCTGAGTGCAATGAATCAGCTGTGGTCGTGTTCGGCCAGGTCGTCGCTGCTTCGATCGATCCGGCGCATTGCAGCCAGCCCGTCGATATCGGTGCAGAATGGCTCCTCGAGGCTTTTCGCCAGTGCGGCCGCGAATGAGTCCGATGACGAGAGTGAGGCGAGGACGCCGCCCTCGGAGAAGGTGCAGAGGCTAGCGGAGGACATCTCCACGCTCACGCTGCTGGAGGTGTCGGATCTGACGACGTTGCTGCGACAGAAATTAGGGTTGCCGGCAGGGATGGGCATGATGCCCATGGGGGGGATGATGATGCCGGGAATGCAGGGCGGAGGCGGCGGTGCGGCGGTGGTGGCGGAGGAGGCGAAGGTGGAGAAGACGTCGTTCGACGTGAAGCTGGAGAAATTCGACGCCGGGTCGAAGATCAAGATCATCAAGGAGGTGCGGACGTTCACGGCGTTGGGGTTGAAGGAGGCCAAGGAGCTGGTGGAGAAGGCGCCCGTGGTGCTGAAGTCGGGCGTGGCGAAGGAGGAGGCGGAGCAGATCATCGAAAAGCTGAAATCCGTCGGGGCCACGGCTCTGATGGAATGAGAGCACGCTTTGTTTTGGCTGCGAATCGCCAGCCCGAATTTTGTCATTGACCTTCTCTGTTCTTCGAGAGCCATGATCTGATACGGCAGCTCTGCGTGTAGACATTCTTTTCATAAGAGCTCCTGTGGCATGCCTCAGCACGACTTCTCTCAATTCACAGGGAATGATCGCCAACTTCATTTACGAAAGCTTGCCGCCTTGGAAGGGGCTCCGGTGGTTGATTAGGTCAGCATCTGTTCTACCTGTCCATCAAGGGCTGTGACACACAACTAAGTTGCCTTTCTAAACTTATTCCTTTTCTTAGAATACCTTCTGGACAATAGGTTGCTTCGATACTCAATTCGAGCGTGTGTCATGACCTTGAGCTCTTGTTTTTTTTTGCAATTGCCGGGAGCCGATGATGATGATGATGTAAGCAGAGTATTGGCGAGTGGTCAGTCCCATGCCTGGTAATGTCAAATATACACAAGATTGGTACAGTTCTGGTGAAACTGACCATGTTTATGGCTTGACATATTGTAAGGTCTATCAAATCATGTCTCAGCTTCGACTTTTTGTTAACTAGTGTGGACCCAAATTTTGCATAGTTCTCTTGGCTGAGGGGTGGGGAAATTTCTATAAAATACCTATGTCATGAATGATGTATTCAAGCAATGTTACTATCGGGGTCAACACTGGAGGATTTTACACCCCTCTCAAATTTTGTTAGAGCAGTTGTAGGGTTCATATGTACAGTAATGTACAGTGTTGTGTTGTTTGGAATAGAAAGTTCACCAAGTGACGCTGTAATGATCCCTGCACCTTCTGATTTGTCATACATGAAGACCGAAGTGGTTGTTCATGAGTAATGTTTGGAATGCGTTGGCGATATATTTTTTACGCCTGCATTAACCCCTAACTGCCCAAGCAGGCGTTTTTGGCCTGATGTACAGATTTCATCCGTATTTTCTCATCCGTCATGCACTTTTTGTGGTATGATTTTTTTACTGAATTTTTTATGGGAAGTTAGCTTCATGTATGTGTGATTCGATCGAAAAGTAAATAATTTTTGAAAAAATTATGCCTCATTTTGTGTTGTAGTGTTTCACCGAAAATCTTGAAGATTTTGGTCTAAAAGTGTTCTTGAAAAAAAAAACTATTAAAATCAAGCATCCAAAAAATCTCCAAAAATCACTACACCTAAAGTACTACACTATAACCCATCACAACAAATTTCATCCACATATTGTCAATATCTTATTCGTAATTGAATTACAAAATAATTTTTTATTTTATGTTTCAAAATTTATAAAAAAAGATTAGTGATAGCAGTCATAGATCTAACCGTATAGATAGAATCTAAAATTAAAAATGTATAACTTTTATTCATACATCAAGTTCTAAATATTCATATTAATTGCATTTTATAATGCATCTTTGCAAAACTGCCTAAACTGGACATAGGTGAGGACGCTTAGGGGTTAAGAAGCATCTGAGGTTTAGAATGTCTTGTTAACAGCTCGCTTTCCTGAAGACTTTTTTGTTAACAGATTGCCGAGAAAGAAAACCGAGGAAACTGAATCTGGTATCACCGACACGCCTGCAGCAATGGGAAAATTCTTTTTCAGCTCTGGAGAACTTCTTGAAACTATGGTGTTTTCCTTAGTTTTGCGTTTTTTTTAACCCTTAAATGTCCCATGGGGATAGTATGTACAGTGACTCCAAAAACCGAGTCTATGCAAGGAATTTGAAACTTCAAATGACAATGTAGGAAACAAGAGTGATCGAAATGAAAAGCCATAAAAACAAAAATTGTAGAGTATAAAGTTCTACACACCATTGTAATGATAAAACCATGATTTCAATTACAACAAAGTAGATATAGATGTTGAAGAAAAGTGTGTACATAGACTCGGTTTTTGCACTAGAGTGTAGAAGACACTCAAAAATTTGTCCATTGTCCTTTTGCAGCTAAAACAGCTGCAATTCGATCAGGCATGCTAGCATACAATCCTCTACACTCCTCTAGACTAATAGAGTTGCAAACTTCTTGCACTCGAACCCATAATTGAAGAATACCATTGGGAGGACTAGAGTATGAGTTCAATCGCCGTTTTAGTGAAGCCCATATGTGCTCAATAGGATTTAAGTCAGGGGCTTGTGCAGGCCACTCTAAAACACAAAATGGTTGCTTTCCAAGCCATTCTCGAACAATCTTGGTTGTATGCACAGCAGCATTGTCTTGTTGAAAAATGATTTCTTCAAGATTGAACCCAAATGCAAGCAATGTACCACACAAATCTTGCTCTAAAATTGCAATGTAGCCTCTAGTATTCAAGCGCCCTTGTATATTCTGCAATGACCCCAATCCTCTACAAGTCAAACAACCCCAAAGCATTATAGAGCCTCCACCATGCTTCACAGTTTGGTTCACAGCACGCACATGGATGTTTTCTTTGTCCTCTACCCAACACCAACTCCTCCCATCTGAATTGAAACGACATATTTTAGTTTCATCACTAAACACTACCCGCTCCCAATCACTCACAGTCCAATGTTTGTGCATTTGAACAAAGCGAAATCTGTCTTTGATGTTCTTCTGACTCAAAGCAGGCTTCTTAACCTTTGTAAAAGAAGACAATCGTTGTTCTCTCAATGCATTCCTCAAGGTATTATCGCACATTTTTACACCCGTCTCTCTTCGAAGCACTTTTGATGCCTCTGTTGCAGTTTCTAAACCGCCAACAGTAACTAGCCGTGAAGCATAACGCTTCTCCCACTCGGTTAGGACCTTTGGACGACCTCCTTTAGACATTGCTACACTTGTAGAAAGCCTCTTTCTCACTCTATTATCTGTAGATTGTGCCAAACCCACGCTCTTTGCAATCTCTCTACTGCTCCTCCCCTTCTCTATCAATGCTACAATATTTTGCTCTTTCTCTCGTGAAATAGGTCTCATCTTTCTATACAACTTCTAAAAAGCCACAAGAAGTATTCAAGACAAACACACAAAACCCACAAAAAAAAATTGACTCAAAACAATGAAGAAACAAGAAAATGAGAGCTCTCACAGAAGGTAGCAAGCGGCAACTCAAAAACTGAGTCTATGCGACGTTGACGTCTCTCTTCTTCTCACTGAAACCCTAGTGAAGTTGAGGACGTCACCATGACATCATCTGACAGTTAATTTATAGTTCTTTTATAGTTACATTTTACATTTCCTAAATATATCATTATCTTTTTGTGAAAGGCCCACTAAACTCCTTGTTTGATGCATAGACTCAGTTTTTGGAGTCACTCTATGTTTTCGTACAATTTAGATTTGCTACTAACAAGAAACTCTAAATTGGGGTCTTAATAGCTCACTAGAACCACATTGATCTAAATTTCAACTTCTCTTTTGAACTCAAACCCATTAAAGGTGTGGATCCATTCCAAATACATCCAAAATACACCGTATTCTACTGGTTGCCACAACACATTCAAGCGTTTAGGAGTTAAGCCAAAGAATTGAAAAGAATGACTCAATTCTATTTATGTTCATCCAATCATAATTATCGTATAGTGCTAATGATGCACTAATGGCAAATGTTTTACATACAATACACTTTTTTCTTTTAACAAATGTGACGCACTAATGTGAAATCGCCGGCATCCATGTATGGTTAAGACTTTCAAAACTAGTGATAATGATTGGAAAATTGTTGGCTAAGTTGATTGATATATATAAATTAGATTCTATCACTCCTCATTAGAGGACTCCACTTGGGCAGAAGATAGTAGCTCATGTGCTCGAGCTACCTGTTGTTGCAACGTTGTAATGATTTGATTCAATCGGTTTTTTTGCTTATCAAATTAGAACTCTTTTGTAGCAAATTGTTCAAATTTTGTTGCAACTGAATTTGCTTGCTCTATTGGTCTCTCTCGTTACAAAATTCAGTAAATGCCAAATCCATTGCCATAGAGTCTGGAGTGCAATCACAATCATGGCCCGACCCTTCCATGCTTGCATCCCTCACCTTGGAAGGATAGAACAATGGTGGATTATATGGCCGAGATGGGATGGCGTTGTTTGAAGCTGCAATACTCTCAAGGGAGCTACCATTGTCATGAAGTTGTGCTACAATTTCATCGCTATAAAGAGTAAGGATGTTCATCTTTATGTTCAAGACTTTTCTACACACTGGGCACACTTTGCTATAGATTGGTGCGTTTTCAAGCCACCGGTAAATACATGGCCAACACAAGACATGACTACACGAGGTTGCAACTGGATCAGATGGAACCTCCATGCAAATGTGGCAATCCAACACATTTGAACAAAGGTTTGATTTGCCATCGGCAAACATGCCGGAGGTGGTGGAAAATGGAGACAAGCTTGTTTCCATGACTATCGATCGACCCTTTTGCAATTGGGCCCAATAGTAACTTCAATGTAGTCTTGTTTGTACAATACAACACTTCCTCACTTTACTAAGTGCACATTGTATAAATTACGGACACAATATACAATCAAATAAAATGAAGTGTACATGCAAAGTAACTCCAACAAAAAAGCAAAAAATGTTTGAGGAACTAGAGTACAATTCTTCCTAGCCCTTAGCTTGTTTAAATAGAGGGTACGCTCAATTACACTAATAGAAGTTGTGAACAAAACTCTAGTCTATGGTGTTATGAATTGAGGGCCTTGGCTCATAATTTTTTTTATAGACATAAATGCAGGCTTTGGTAGTGAGGTTCGACCGGAGTCGATCTTTCATGTTTAGTCTAGTAAGTAGGGTCGTAGTAATATTTAGTTTGGTTCATTGATTTCAAATCAATCTTTCATGACATGACATGACAAAGCTCAGTCTAGTCATCTTGTAAGTAAACTTGTACGTAGTAGGCCCTAGTCTTGACTATTGTATCCTTGGTTGTATTTTTTGTCTTGATTATTGCAAGGGTGTGGTCATTGCCTCATGCATTGCAAGGTTGTGGAACATGCATTTGTTAAAATAAATAAAATAATGTGCACAAAAGGTAAACAATCAGTATATTAAGTGACTTGCCATCCAACCATAAAAGTGGGATCTTGTTTAATAAATAATGGTATCTCCTTCATCCACCAAACCACAGTTATAGTCTTAGTAATCTCTATTTACATACTTAGAATATGTATAGACTAATTAAACTATTACTTTGGTGTTTTAACTAACTTCGAGCCATAGACTCTTGGTCTATCAATTCTCTCATAAGTAACTCCATTACCATATGAGTAATTTAGGCATAGACCTTTGGTCTACCAGTTCCCTCATGAGTAACTTGATTACCACATGAGTAACTTAATTACCACATGAGTAACTCAATTCCAACACTCCCCCATAGTTAAAACCACCTTTAGTAAATAAAAATGTAGTGCCACATTATTTATTAAAAACATAACTCAATATTACTCTAAGTCCTCTAATTTCCTCTTGAGTGACTTGATAGGTAGAACTCCCAATCTACTCTTACAATACTCAAATTTAGCCTTTGGTAAACTTTTGGTGAATGTATCTGCCACCATTTGGTCTATATCCAAATAGACAAATTTCACCTCATTAGATTTAACTTTTGGTTTAACCCTTTAATGCCCAGCTGACCACATTATGGTCACTGCAACGTTCAAAATGCAAATAGCACAGAATCCGTGAAGAATTCGAACTTCAGTTTTGAAGTTCAGATTATGCCACATACATTATACATCTTCCAGAAAAAGAAATTTTCAATTTGGAGTTGTACAACTATCAAAATACCTATCAACAAAACGCAAAAATACTATAAATACTTGAAAATACAGTAAACACTTACAAATACAACACATGTATTATGCAGTATTTCTCATGTTTGGAAGTTTGTTATCTTGTTTTGTTTTTTTGTATTGTGTTTTCTTCTTCATCTTCCATTAGTGTGTGTAATCCGATCTTGACTAATGTACCCACTCCTGTCAATTTTCAATGTATAAAATTTTGCCTAAACCGTATATGGATAAGTCACTTTCACTTATAAAATTCACAATAATTATGTGTGAGTCTATTTTTGATATGAAAGATTGCAACGGAGAGGTGTTGACATAGGACATAGCTGAACTTCTTTACTTTCATATTTGAAAATTTAACCTACATTCTATCTAACTTTGAAGTCACACACCCCCCAAAATCTCATTTTTGAGCGTGCATTATACAGTTCAAATACATACTATAATCTTCCGATCCCACCGTTGGATGATTCTCAAATTTTAATAAAATGTGTGCTCTCAAGCTGAGAATAGAATTGTACGGCTACTTTCTAATTTTATATATTCTATTTTTGATAATTTCAATCACAGTGGAAAAACCCACTGAAATTCAGAGCTCCCTGCTACAGTACCCTGGGCACTAAAGGGTTAATGAAATGACACCTGCACTCAATGTGGCATTGTGCTTGGAAGCTCTTGGAGGAATTTGACACAAAGTGGTGCGCATCCCAGATTTTTTATGCGCCACGGGATGACGATGCATTGGAATTCTGCGAGGCCTTCAATGGGCAACTTTAATTAGCTTTTCAAAATCTTCTAAAAATGGCTTTTCTGCTTCGTTCTATAACATTCAATAGCCTTATTGACTCATGCCTCCCTCCAACAGAATGATGTGGAATATTCCACATCATTTCATCCTCCCAATGAAATGATGTGGAATATTCTACATCAAATCAGTGGCTATGATAGCACGTGACATTAAGCAAGAGCAATCAACCATGGTGAACAGTCATCGAAAGCACTCATTCAATCACAATTCAGTAGTGTTTTGTAATTGTTTATTTAATTTAATAGTTCATTCAATTACAAATCACTGGTCACTCCATGTATAAAGGTGGATGAAACTAAAAGGCCCCCTCTTGGAAGTCTACTGAATGTTATGTCTTGTGATGTTTTATGTAACCATTTGCCTTGGAATAAAACGTCCAGTGTTTCCAAAAAAAATTAAAAATTAAAAATGGAATAGTCAGCTTCTAGGAATGACAGCAGCAGAAGCCACCTTGGCAAAAGCCGGAACGGGATCTTTACTGCTCAATAAACACCCGGAGTATATACTAATATAAAAACAGCCCTGCCGTGGATGACTGGATGCAGTACCCGTTCTAGAATAATATGCATCTTCTTACGATATTTCGCCACGAGGCCCTCCACCACAATCTTGAACGTTTCTCTGTGGGCCATTGTTAGTGATAATTTCCGCAGGCCTGCTGGCTTTTTTCCTGGGTCTTTCGACGTTCTTTCCTAGATTTGAGAATGGCTGACAGTTTAAGACGTTACAACAGTAAAGATGGGACTGAAACCTAGCCATGTTCAGCTAATCAATCCGGCTCATTGAAAAAATTGAAAGAAACAATGACAAGAGATTTCTTCAGAAACAAAGCACTGAAGAAGGGGACTTGGTTCTGAAATCTGGAGAATCATTCAGTCACCATGACTTGAATTATCGAAGATCGCTTGCTTCTCAGCAAGTAACAATACACAGTTGAAGTGCTGCACACTCTTGCACCGCATAAAGCTGTGCACTAACTAATACTTGTAAAAAATCGGCCACTTTGTACAAACAATTGGGCTCTGCATTTGAATCACCGGTCCATCCAGTTACACGGTGGTAGCTAAAACTGGATTCCTTCTGACCCTGGTGTCAAAGCAGACAAACAAAACCGAGGCATTTCCAAATTGAATGCCTAGAAAACAATTGTGGCAACTAATGAATACAACTCTAGCCTATGATGGGAACTCATCACCTCTTAAAGCGCCGACCTGGTAGATGCAAACGCCTCGGTATCAATGTACTGAAACTCCCTGAGGATGTCTGCTAGCGAGCCCTAGAATTCACCCCCACATGCCGAAAATTTGTCAAGCGACCAAAATTGACTTAGTCGTCGAAGATCGGCCCCTGTTGATGTTGTTGCTCTTGTTCTTGTTGCGGTTTCTTCTGGACCTTCCCTTTGATCCACTTCAGTCCATTCGTGGTACCGCTCGCCACTTTCGAAGCACCAGAGGTCACAACGTTCTTACTCGCACTGGCCGCGGACTTCACCTTCGCCAGCTTCTGCTTGTTGCCACCCTTGTTGTCCTGCGAGTTCTCGTGTCCATACTTGTCATTGTACTTGTAGTCCCACTGATCCGCCCAACCGAGCCCCTGCTGATCGGACTTCTTGTCATACGCGTCATACAAAGTAGTGGCCATGATACCGAAACCCTCACCCAAAAATCAAACACTGCAATCCAGGCGCAGAGACAGTACTAGCTCGAACTATATAAAAGGCTAGAAATATAGTACTCAATCAAATGATAGATCGACACTGACTGATCGAGGTTGCAGGTGATCGACACTGAGACAGTTCGTACTAGCTCAGATAAAACTATAGTTCTGAATCGAAAAACCTGCAAATTGAGTGACTGAAGTTGCAAGTACTGTAATGCTGGAAAGGCTGAGGTGGAGAGAAGTGTTATAAAGAGCTAGGGAGGCGCGAGGCAGAGGAAGAGGGAGCGCGTGGAGAGGGTGGTGCAGGTGGGGTGAGCAGGACGGGCCTCGTGTCGGAAGGAGAACACGAAGGTGGCGTCGAGCTAGATTCCGTGATGATGCGGCCGAGCTCGACGGGCCCCTCTTGACGTAACGTAGGCAACCTATTTCCGATCAGGCCCCCATTTGCGCAGTATAGGGTGACATATTTCCGTGCATAGACTTGCATTATTTTTGAATTCATCCACAAACGCTGACAGAAACATGTTTTTTCTTAATATGGAAGGATTGGCGCCTAGAATGGAAACTTGTGACCAAGTTAGTATGATATCATGTGTTCTCGAAATCTAGTTTTACAGTTCTTGGAAATAGGTCAGTCTATATTGTGAGAACGGGTTGGAGAGAATCTTCACTTTGAAAATTCGTAGTAAATTTGATATTGCCCCAAAATTTGTTCAAAAATATGTTACCTTCTTCAAATCTATTTCCCTACACTGCAAAATTATTTTCCTATTTGTTACTCCACCGGAAGTATGCTGAATTGCTTAAGGTGATCGGAAATAGGTTGCCTACGTTAGTCGGGCGAGGGGCTGCGCGGCCGGTGATTTCTTCTGTCAGTTTAACATTTTGGCTACTTTTCCACAGCTTGAAGAGTAATCCAGGCTCCTTGATGCTCTTCTCATATTAACATATACTCCTTCTGTCCCATAATGGCTGGCACGTAGGTTCTCTCAAATCTACCTCAAGAGGTAGATTTGAGAGAACCTACGTGCCAGCCGTTATGGGACAGAGGGAGTAGGTAATATGAGATAATACACATGTGTTACCTAGGTACTGTTTAACCCTTTAGCGCGCCGGCGTCCAGAATCTGGACGCCGGATGAATTTGAGCAGCTCGATTTCTGTAGGTACCGGATGTTTGTCATCCATTTTTTTTATTTTTTTCATTCTTGTGCTAGTTGAATACCATTTTTACGGTATGGATCTTCCAAATAAGATAATGGGAATTTTTGAAAAATTACAAAAGTGATTAATGTCAAGTTTCAATCTTAGTTCAAAAAGAAAGACCTTAAACATGATTTTCCATAGTAAGTAGAATCAAATAATGGAAACCATACCATCTCGTAGTGCATGTCATTCTAATTTCATTACAATATTTTTAAATATTTTTGTGTTAATTTTGGATTTTTAATTGAATTTCAAGAGAAAACCTTGCAAAATTACTTTTAAAATATTAATAATAAATATGATGAATCCAACCGTACAGATGTTATCTACACATTGACATTTACAACTTTGTTTTGTACATCAACTCCATTTCCGTTTTTCATCAACCATTTTATAACAAATCTTTGAAAACACTGTTGAATCGGGACGTTAAAGGATTAAGTAATATCTAGGTGATACCCAAATTTAAAGTGACCACACACCTCGACTCCATGTAGGAAATTGATTAATACTCTTTTCTTTTCTTTTCTTTAATCCATTGTACTCCGTATCAAACTATCAATTAGGTCCAGCCCAAGTTTTTATGTAGCAATTTGGCTAAAAATAGCAAACAGAAAACCACTAGGCGCGGTTGCTCCCCATTCGATGGATGCAAGACGGAGCGGGCTTTACTGGCCGGGGTGTTTCCAGAACGTTCCACAACTTGATGGACGTTGCAATTGCTCCGTTCCGTTCCGATGGTATCATGGGGACCGAGTCCGACGGCGGGTCTACCGAACTCAGTTCGCGTCATGCGGACTGACGGACGGCCTGTGATACTACTGTTGACCCCTTTTGGAATGTTCCTCGTCAATTCTCCCGTCACTCAGTTCTCACCACAGCTTATGACGGACTCATCATAACAGACTACTCTACTCAAGTACAGTACTTTGCTTTTGAATCCAAGGATGAATATAAGGTTCACCATGATTCTAGAAGCGCAAATTCTACAACCGAGATGTACACCAGTGGTACATATGGCAGAATTGAAGTCAGGGCGATCAAAGGATGAACGTCATACTGGTTATTTTGGCCTATCCCTGTTATTTTCTACTTCTTCGGACTATTTGTTTACAGTGAGGATGATTTTGCTTAGAATTTGAGACTTGGATCCATTTTCGCTTTCATTTTTCTTAGATAAATGAAATGGTAGCTTTGATTCTAATTCTAATCAATCCTAATTATGTTAAGAGCATTTAACCCTTATACGTACCAGTCCTTTCTGGAAAAGTCAAACTATAGAATTATACAGAATTAAGCCTTGAAGAATAATCAAAGTATATTTTGTAATATTTCCATGCATGAAATTAAGTGTTTCCTATAAGTCCTGAGATTTTCAGATTTTTTTGATTTAACATGAATTTTTTACAAATTTTTAAGTCAAATACTTCACAAATTCATTTTAATTACAAAAAGGACTTCAAAAAATTGATTGTTTGTCCTAGTGATCTTGAGAAACCATAATTTCCCAATCAAGCCGCAATTTTGGTCAGCATCTGCAAGAGGAACAATTTTGGATGAGATGCAAATCACAATGGAGAATCACATGATATCAATGATATGTTTTCCAAAAAAAAAAACTAGTTAAATTTTGAAATTCAAAAAGTAAACATCCCGTGTAGTGTATTCAGAGCTTGAGCAGCAAAGCTTGCAAAAGAAATAATTTACTCAATACATGAAATTTTTAAGATTTGAAAAGTGGAGTGCAAACTAGACTTGATAAACTTCATTTTTCTATGTTGAGTGTATTAGCAAAAGAAATTATCATCGAGATCAACATTGGGTTTGACCAACAAACATCCAATAACTGGATGCGTGGACATGTAGGGGTTAAATGACTTTCGTACAGGCCAAGCTACACTATTAGTATGGATTCCAAAACAAGGTGGGTATCTTACTTTTTCAATGAAGCATAAGAGAGTGAATAGTGTTGTCATAGATTCAAGACAATTGATGCAATAAATATAATAAAGTGACCCACACTATATAGACTAAAGAGTGTAGTGTACTATACTCTTTCATGGATGTTCAAACTGCATCTAAGCTCTAAACCATTTGTTTAAATAAAAGTATTTCAAATAAAAGCATTTCAATATATACAGCCTAGCACAGTAAGACTTTAGTTCTGTAATAATGCCAAAGTCTCAGATACTGAAAAGAGCACACTGAGAAATTGAGCTTGTAAGTTCAGCAGGCCCTGATGGCGTGACTCCCACTCTTGTAGTCTTCACCTGGATTGTGGATATTCTGTAATGATAATCCGGTAATTGCACAAGTACTTCCAACAATGTAACAGTCACAAATCAAGAGCACTGACTCATCTCTCCCTTTACATTATCATTATTATTATTATTATTATTATTATTATTATTATTATTATTATTATTATTATTATTATTATTATTATTATTATTATTATTATTATTATTATTATTATTATCATTATCGTTATCGTTATCGTTATCGTTATCCTTATCGTTATCCTTATCATAATCGTTATCATGATCGTTATCATGATCGTTATCATGATCGTTATCATGATCGTTATCATGATCGTTATCATGATCGTTATCATGATCGTTATCATGATCGTTATCATGATCGTTATCATGATCGTTATCATGATCGTTATCATGATCGTTATCATGATCGTTATCATGATCGTTATCATGATCGTTATCATGATCGTTATCATGATCATGATCATTATCATGATCATTATCATGATCATCATCATCATTATTATCATTATTATCATTATTATGATTATCATGATTATCATGATTATCATGATTATCATTATCATCATTATCATCATTATCATCATTATCATCATTATCATCATTATCATCATTATCATCATTATCATCATTATCATTATTATGATTATTATTATTATTATTATTATTATTATCATTATTGTTAATGTTGGCCTAAGAGACCATCATGATTCGTGAATGAAGAGTTTGTTGGGGTAATATGCTAATTTGTCTATTTATGCCTTCTAGGCTATTATAGAATGAAGAAAAATACATTTTGTACCTGGAGAACATTACTGAAGAACACGGAATATGTACTCTGATTGTGTAGAAGTTTTATGTCTTGAACATATCAAAATAGTATTATTTTAATAATATTATGTTAAAAAACACATGTTGACATAACATTCAGTAGCATGTAATGGCTCTACCTAGTTCCACAGTAGATGGTGTAGTACACCCAACAAGGACTTCATCACTAGTTGATTGGAGAGGTAGAGTCCCAAAGTGATGAGCATAGTTCATTAACCCCTAAAGACCAGGTGGACACATTGTGTCCACGAATAATTTCATTACTTTAATAACTTGTTTGGATTTCATAATTTTGACTCAATGTTAACTAGAGAATTGAAAATGTTTGTTACAAGAACACAAAAATCCTTTAAGATTTGCAATTACGTTGATTGATTCATTGGGAAAAAACTAAAACTAAAACGTAGGTAAACTTGGGACAAAGTAGTTAGGGCGGTTGATGACTTGGAGGATGTTTTCACACTTGGATGTCACATTCGTGAAAAAAAAAAGTGTACAATATGTAAAATATTTTCCAATATTTCATCATTAACACTATATAATAATTACGGAAAATGTTTAAATATATTTAAAATGGAATATTTTCAAAATAATTGGAATCTTTTCTACATCTTTTATATTATTTTGGAATATTCCAAATATATATTTGAATTCTCTAAAACATTTTTGCAATGTAAAAGTTAATAACAATCACAAACACCGGCTCAACGAGTCACCAACAAGTCACTTCATTCAAACATAAATCTTTGAGAATCAATCATTGTTGTTGTATTTAGTTTTAGAACACCATTTTTTGTGAGCACCTAGATATAGTACATCTTTGTGTGCTCCTAAACTTTCAAACACTAATCATGGTTTTTAAATTTATGAGAAAGCTTGCAATGAATGACATGTTGGTTTTGTTCAATTTTTTTAGAAAACAACTTATGATCAAACCTTATAATCATGTAATGCATACGGTAGATTTAAAAAAAAATTGATGTACAATCTCATAACTAAGTCCTTTTTGAGTTTCAACGGTGAAGTTCTCTACATGAATACCAATCAAGAGATACAATTGCTTTTTTGAAAGCATCACAAGAAAGTGATAAAATTTTAGGAATGAGCATGGTCCTTTAGGGGTTAAGGAAAGTCATGAGGACATGATGGCTATTAAATAATGCATTTAGGTTGCCTGAAAAATTAGGTTGTTTTTACCCAAAAAATTTACCTCATGTATGAGTTACCCCTTGAACATGTGGAGGCACATGGATCTTTGTGAGTTTACTCTTGAGATTAGTTCTTTGAATTTAAAAACATCATTTCTTTTTATGTATTATAGGTTTAAATGTAAGTGAGGTACAGAAATCTCAACTATACAATCTTGTAGTATACGTGTTGTAGATAATGTGAATCAAATTTGGAGTCGTTTGGCCTCATAGATTGCAAGATCATAATGGTTTAGTGTTGGAAAAGGATGCTAAAATTTTCCTATTTTTCACCATTAGAGGTGATATTTGATTTCTAAAATAAAAAATAAAAAAACTACAAAGTGGTTTAAAATCATCATATAAACACATTGGTACCCATTAAAACTCATGAAAAAATTGATACCGTAGTAGGAAGGCAGGGTCGGCACTTTCATGTCGAATAATTAATTAAAGTTTGAAAAGTAGGGGTTGGCACTTTCAAAAATAATTATTAAAAATTCGGCTATTAATAACTAACATTGAATTTTACTAGCGGCTACACGTTTTCCTTTGTTTATTGTCTACAATTTTTGTTGACTTCATTTTTGTTGATTTCGACAAAATACTTGATAAATTTATTTATTTTTTCGGAATTTTTTTGGGGAATTATTTTTTGCCGACCCTGCCTTCCTACTACAGTATGCCCTAAAATGGCCTTGCAATGTCAAAAAGTAGCCCAAAAAGTGACCCATTTGACCCTAAATAGAAAAAAAGGTCCAAAATAGACCCGTGCACTAAAATTACTCCCAAACATACAAAGAAACTTTGATTGACATGAAAATTTTACCATGGTAATGAGATTTCAAAGGGAATCCAATCCAACAATTTTTTTTTTTTTTTTATTGAAAACGGACATTGAATGAAGGAGAAACAAGCCCGCAATGTTGTAGCCATTAAAATGCACAAAAACTCTCCAAATTAACACTCGTGCACTAAGATGATTCCAAAAACTTTCTTACATCTTGAATTATGCATTTATATGAAAATTTTACCACACAAACTAAACATCATAAGGGAGGTTTTTTAAAAAAACTGTTGAAATCAGACTTTGAATTAGATACTCTATGCAAGAGTTACAACTCTTTGAAGGTGAAAGCAACCCATAAACGTTCAAAAATATGAATGTTGGAACGATTAGGGTTTAGGTTTTGCTAATATTATTACTAAAATGATTTACTTTAGTAAGTATTGATGAAAATAATTGCATCCTTGTACAATAATAGTAAATATTTACATAGTATAAAATATTGAGAAATTAATGAAGGACAACCTAAATGCATTATTAATGTAGCACTCAACTTAGCTTTATCACAAATCCTATTCATTTCATTTTGTTGGGTTTGAAACTTATAAAGATTTTCAAAGAGTATCTCAAAGTCAAAATTAGGTATTTTTACATGCAGGCACCTCTAAGCTTGTACATCAGGTCCTATATATATATATATATATATATATATATATATATATATATATATATATATATATATATTACTTATGTCTTTAATTTCTATATTTCTAAAACCCCTAATATGGTCATATGCGTCACTAAACTTTGCAACGGTGGAATTTCTCAATTTACCCTCGATTTATTTATTTATTTATTTTTGGTATACAAGACCTTAGAGAGGTCACTCTTTGTATTTTTTGAGTATCACGTGAACAAAGAGTATTTAAAACTACCCTAAAAACTAAATTTAATTCTTACTATAATCAGTATTATTATGAGAATATTCTCATCTTTATTTTTGTAATCAATTTTGGGCATCCTATAGTAATGTAAATCATTTATAAAATTCACCTTCAAAGATTTATTTGGACCCTATCTTTGTTTGCACGTTGTTATGTAATATTTGGAAGTGACCTCATTGACCACAACACGTCATTTTATTTAATCTCTTGTTCTATACTACAAGATCAACAATGTCGATCTTGTTATATTGAAGTCGATTTCACAAATATAGATGATTTGCAATAGGGGGTCCAATTTTCCTACACTACAAAAAATACACAGTGGACGCTTAGGAATTAATGCACAACTATGACTGCATAACATGTTCTCTATATACTACTCCTTCAACCCTTTAAGAACTACGCATCCAAATAGTGAATGTCTGTTGATAAAAGCCAATTTTGACCTTGAAATTTGAAGTTTTTTGCTATTACCTTCAATAGAGAAAATAAAGTTTATTGAGTCTAGTTTTCACTTTACTTTACGGATCTTGTAAATTTTAAGTATTGAATATCTATTTTTGTTGCAAGCGATGTAGCTCAAGGTGTGAATTACACTGCATAGGATGTTAACCTTTTGAATTTCAAAATTTAAATTAAAAATTTTACAAAAAAAATACATCATGTGATTCTCCATGGTAATTTGCATATGTTTTAGAAAATTAAGAAAAATTGACGCTTTTTGTAATTAATATGAATTTCTTGAAGTATTTGACCTAAAAATTTGTAAATAGTTCATTTTGTATAATTTTTTTTTTGAAGCTATTAGGACTAGTAGGAAGCATACAATTCCATGCACAAAAAAATATTTTAAAAGATATTTTAACAAATTGTGAAGGCTAAATTGTGTATGAAAGTGTAGTTTAATTGTTCTACAAAGGAATGGGACGTTAAAAGATTAAGGTTAGTGCACCTATAATCACCATTGTTTGGAATAGCGTCCACAACTAAAATCGAAGTACATATTGCTTTAAATGGAAATATTGATTATGAACATGTATATCATCTAAATATCAAGCCTAGCATCGAACTATTCATTCATTCAGCACTATGAAAATTTATAAATTATTCATGTGGTGTCTAGATAATATATATTAAAGTGCTTTGGAATCTTCTTTCATTTTTCGATAAGATTGAAATAAAATAAATCCGAACCAATAATAATAATTATGTTCTACTATGATATGTGGCAATAATGGGTTCATAGATCTTAATGAATAGTTACAGCTAAGTTAACTCCACTTTTTAGGGACGTATGGTGCATACTTACCTTAGAGAATGCATTGTGTTTTAGTTGTACATAACTTCATTCATGCATATAAGGGGCATTAATTGATCTCATCATGTATATTGTATACATAAGGAGATGTATTGTTGAAGGCAACTTAACTAGGAATATTAACCCTTTTATTTAACGTCCCGATTCAACATTGTTTTCAAAGAAGCGCTATAAAATGCTTGATGAAAACCAAAAATGGGGTTCATGGTCGAAGCAAAGTTGTAAATGTCAATGTGAAGATCACATTTGTATGGTTGGATTTATTATATTTTTGTTTAATATTTTTAAATTAATTTTGCAAGGTTTTCTCTTGAAATTCAATTTAAAAATTAGCACAAAAGTATTTAAAAATATGGTAATGAAATTGAAATAACATGCACTACGAGATGGTATGATTTCCATTATTTGATTCTATTTATTTTGAAAAATCATATTTAAGGTCCCACTTTTTGAACTAAGAATGAAACTTGACATAAACCAATTTTGTTGTTTTTTCTAAAAATCATAATAACCTATTTTGAAGATCTAAACTGTACAAAGGATAGTCAACTTGCTCAAGAACAAAGAGAAATTTTGGTGGATAAAAACTGTCCGATTTGGATGAGAATCGAGCAGTTTCAATCTGTGAGTCGTCCACTATGTGGACGCTGGCGCGTTGAAGGGTTAAGGCTATTATGTATGGCTTCTAAAAATAGCTTTCCACAATTATCTCACAAACTTGGGCATAAATTAGAATAATCTTTAAATTCAAAGTCAACTGACTTGCCTCCTCTTTTTTTTTTATTGAAATAAGATCTTATCACTTGTCTTTTAACCTAATCGTCATTAACTTCGTTTTGCACTCAATAATGTAACTACTTCTATGTCCCATAAATAGAAGAATTAGCTAGTTCAATAGTGTGGACCCTGAGCACAATGGTGTGAACCCGTAATCAATAGAAGTAATAGTTTGAGCAATTATAAAGTTTATTATAAGGAATAGTCTTTAGTTACTCAAAATCAATTTTGAGTGACTAAAAACATGTCACAACGGACATTTAATCATTAAGGACATGTTCCATTGAATAATGTCGTGTCATAGCTTGTCCCCTTGTGGGCCATGGGTTTGGAGCTTTAGTGGAAGGTGTGGGAGTCATTACGAGGTGTGGAGAATAATGACAGTGTCTTGCTTTAGATTGTCTCTCAACTCATCAAACTACTTTTTGGTCTTTTTATATTTCAATATGAGTTCAAGAGGAATTCAACACAAGTTTGCTAAAACTTTCCTCTTTGGACCAACTTTTTGGTTAACTCTAATGTGAGCCAAACAAGGGATTACAAACCAAAACACATCGTGTCTTTACAACTACCTCTATTACATTACATTATATTATATTATTTGTTGAGTCCAAAATTCATCAGACGTAGAGAAAATCATGGAAGGATTAGATTCCAGCTGACATTTAAACACTTTAGTACCCAGGGTGGTCCTGGAGAAACCACAATTATTTGGTGATTTTTCTTTTAAAACTCTCTTTATTCAAACTATGGAAACTATTAATAGTATTTAACCGTATAAATGTAAACTTAGTTTAATCAAACAAGTGCCAGTTAAACCTTGGTAAGATCTGACCATTGGATTGGAAGATTATAGTATGTCTTTGAAGTGTATAATGCACACTCAAAAATGAGATTTTGGAGGATGTGCAACTTCAAAGTTAAATAGAATTTGGGTTGAATTTTCAAACATAAAAGTAAAGAGGTTCAACAATGACATTGCAGTCTTTCATGTCAAGAATTGACTCACACATAATTATTGTGAATTTTACAAGTGATAGTGACTTATCCATGTACAGTTTAGGACAAAAATTATATGTTCAAATATGAAATGAGTTCATACATTGATCAAGATCGGAGTAAATACACTAATGGAACATGAACAAGAGAACACAATCCAAAAATTTAAAACAAGATAACAAACTTCCAAACAGAAGAAATACCGCATAGTACATGTACTCGTAAGTATTTATTGTATTTTCAAGTATTTGCAATATCTTCATGTTTTGTTCATAGGTATTTTGATAGTTGCACAACTCCAAATTGAAATTCTTTTTTCCCAGAAGATGACATTAAGAATTTCGCAACTATGAACATCAGAGTATTAAACTTGAATCTTTACAGATTTTCCGGAATCCCCGGAATCCCCTTTTCCGATGACCGAGTGACCACATTATGGTCTCCTGGGCACTAAAGGGTTAAAAGCCATGTCAAGAAGTAAATAACAGTCGATCTCTAATACCTGGCAGATTACATCGTTACATGGCGGATTGAAACTCACAAAACTTCACGGCTCAGGAAGAAACTGTTCCTATTGTGTCATTTACTGACTGTCATCAGATTTATACACCATCGTCATTCATCAATTGTCTCACAGACCCACTATCAGTCAAACCTGAGACCAGCACCTGTTCTGTAATCTGGCACCCTCTCATGCAGCATGGGGTCTCCGCTTCACCACTGCTGTCAAAGCGAATAGACGACTGGACTACTTTACAGCAGCCATGGCACTGCAACGCAAACTAGTGTAAAAGCCATGGTTCATTGATACAGGATTGCCAGGATATGTATCAACATGGTCATGCCACGTGGTGAACTACCATACCAGCCGTGCCTTACCTGCTTTGTAAATCAGCATTGTACTATCTAGCATACAAGGCTCCAGTTCTAGTCCCACAATGCCTCAACTCACTGGGTCTTCTTCTTTTGCTGCTTGGAAAAGTGTAAGTGGGCTAGCGCCACTGGCAATAGGACTTCATGTTCCCCTGCACCATACCAAAGTCAGAGTGTAGTCTACAAAATCTGATTAAATTTTTAAAAAGAAACACCAGATTGATTCTACATCAGCCAAAAATGATCCGGTACTCTTATATAGCTACGAAAAGTCATCGAGGATGATACACTTTACTTGAATGAAGAGCTTGGTGAAGAGTGAACAACCAACCACGTCAATAAAGAGCTGATTGCACTGTTCTTATTTGGAAACACCGCTGTTGGTGCTGCTCATCCAGTAATGCGACTGGGTCTGCAGGAGGTCAAGCTGGCGAAGAATCCTACCCGCAACATCTTTCGTCTTGGGAGCCGCATTTTGCGCAATCGTGATGATGTGCATCTGAGCCATTGGTCCAAAGGATTGTTGGTATTGGGGTATGCGGAAGAACTTCTCACACATGTTGATCGAAAGCTCCTGCGCTCGTGGTGTACATTTTGGCAGCTTTTTGAGGATGGTGGAGATACCACCTGCTTCATTAATGATGTGACAGCCTCGCTCCCATTGATCGTTGTCAACCAAAGTATAAAGAGCTTCTAAGGCGACCTCTGCAACCTTCCCGTCATCCTCTGCAACGAGATTGAGTAGGGGGTAGATTGCCTCTGCCATGATCAAACAGAACGTGGTCTTCACACTGCAGAGGCCTGGATGCAACTTACAAGACTCCGGCGGCGGTTTGAAGCACTGCCACCACTTGTTCGGTGCAACAGGCGTCACCAAACGAGGAGTACTTTTGGAAAAGTTGCCCAGCGCCCGAGCAGCACTAATTTTGACCCGCTGTTTTCGAGAATCAAGGAGGCTCACCAGAATGGGTATCACCTCCATCTCTGCTACTGTTCTTTGCAGCTCTAAAGAATCAGGAGCTGTGAAGCGGACAAGTGCCGCCAGGGAAGCCTCTTGAATGGATGGACTGGCTGTAGTCAGGTAACTGACCAAGAGGGGTACAATATTAAAAGCGCGCAATGTGCCTGTCAGAACATGGTCGTCTTCTGGGAAATGGGAAAGTATCCTTGCAGCAGACACCTTTTCAACCTCCGAGCCCTCCTCCGTCTTCACCATTTCTACGAGAAGCTGCAGCGTTCCGGAATTGATTTTGGCCGCCCTCCAAGCCTCTGCTCCGTGCTTCCTAGACAAAGCTGAGAAAAGCCTGAGCGAGTCTCGCCTTGCTTCAGGTGTTTTCCCTCTGAGATGAGGTAGCAATATCGAAAAGGCATTTCTTCTTATCATCTTCTCCTTCACAACGTGGCCCGTGTCTTTCCCTTCCGAGAGACCCAGCAGACCTTGGAGCAGGTGGGATTGTACTGCCGGGGGTGTGGTGATGCCGCTGGATATTAAGATGAAGATAGTTTCAATGAAGTGATCGATGTCCGCGTCCCTGTCTACGCTTGGTTTCCACTCGTTGCCGACTGCCACCATTACATTCGCTGCAATAAGCGAAGCGCCAACCTTCGTAATCACTGATGTTGTTTCGGAGGTGAGCAACCGCATCAAAACCTGCCATAGCAGAGTTCCCGCAACTTCTTAAGATTTTCAGGAAAACACACAGCAGTTTTCAACACCCAAACCTCTCTCAATGATGCACACAAGAAACGCAAGGCACCAACAATTTGCTCTTTGATAAACATTACTTACTGCAAATGCAAAGCAAATGATTTATGGGTACCTCAAGTCCTGTGCAATCAGCAATCAAAACGCCAACAGCAGGAGTAGTGGATAGATTCTTGAGGGCAAGAATGGAAGCGTCGACTACTTCCTCATCCTCAGAATTCATCATGTTGGTCAATGTTTTGATAGCCTCACGAGTACTAGCCAAGCTCCTGCTACTTTCAGGCATGTGTTCCAAGTGAGCCAGAGTCCTCGCCATCACAATCCTCGACTCCTTTCCGCCTGAACACACAGATCCACAATCTTGTTCAGACAAAAAGCAGGTCATCAAGCCTAAAAGCATTGCAATTAATTAGGTCGTTCCAGTTAAGCACCCGAGAGATGGATGAGAATCATCATCATCACCTTCAATAAGTCGTGTGACCAAGGGTTTCATGAGGTTGGCTTTCGCCATTATCACAATATTTTCATCAGTACTCGGAAGATTCACCAGAACCGCTTTCACTGATATCACGAGAGTCTCCTTTTCATGTCCCAGAAAGGTCACCAGCAGTAGGACTGCGTCAGGTGTCCGGCTTATTATTTCGGCTATCTTGGGGCTACTTGACAAAACTTTTAACAAGTTTATAGCTGGTTCCGCTTCATCGTACTTCCGTAGACTACGTACCAACACTTCAACCACCCCTTCGGACACTAGAGTCTCCTGCATATTTACAAAGATGTACACCAATTAGATGCGGTTTTAGCACTACACGATTTCATCACATACAACCTTGAAACACAAATCTACATCCTTGCATCTTTGTGGTGGTGAATATTTTGAACTATACTTCGTTAACCCCTAAAGAACCAAGGATTCATGGTTTTGAAATGAGAAATTCAAATGATCTTATTGTTGAAATATAATTCAGATGGGAACAAATTTTATATATCACTGGAATTATTGAAGAACGTTGGTTGAAAAACAGATAAATTTGAACAAAAGGAAATCCACTCAAAACTGCTAAAAAAAGCATGGAACTCGATTTGGGTTTCTTTAGGGGTTAAATCAAATTATTGGGTGTTTTTTACACTGTACCTGGTTTTCTTGGTGATCCTGGGCAAGAGCGGTCAGTGCATTGAAACACAATTCTCGCACTTCCACAGGTGTTGTAGGAGTATCAGCCAACCGAATCAAAAGAGGGATCAACTTGCGGGATGCAACGCCGTATTTGTTGATTCCATCTTCCTCACAGAGGATCTTGAGGTCTCGTGCACCGCGCGCTTGTTCCATGGGCTGAAACGACCGCAGCCGCAGCTCGGCATTGTCCAGCCGGACGTTGTAGTTTCTCTCTTTCCATTCGGAAATGGATTGTCGCAGTGCATAATTGGACTTCACCTTGGTATTCTTGAGCTTCTCCCCGAGCGGACACGTGGTCTTCCCATCTTTAAACCATTGCAAAATGGCAGCTCGCTCGTACGTTTGGCCGGACGCAATCTGCACAGGGTCCTTCATGACCTGCTTTGTAATTGGACAAATGAACGAAGGCAGGGGCGCCGAAGGTGCCACCACCTCTTTCGTGGCAAAATTGACGCTCCGGGGCGAAGAGGGAGTCGACAGAAAATCATGGTCACCTGCCAGCGGCTCCTCCTGAAATGCCAAGCCTTTCTCCAACGCCTTGACACACCGGTCCAAGTACAACGAAAACGAGTGATCGTCGCAAACCTCCGCCTTCCTTATGTCCCTTTTTGCGTCTGCAAGATGATCGGCGAATGCGGCATCACCCAGGGCAACACCTACATAGTCTGCAACTTGATCCACGAGCTCCTTACATTTTTGAGCCGTAGAAGACTCCGTGATCGTGCTCAATGAGTCTATCACAGTCTGCTCTTTAATCCCAAGCTTGGGAAGGCTCTCTTTCAGCTGTCGGTGTGTTCGAGACATCTGCAATTGAACCAATGCGCTGCACGCCACTGGAGTAATGAACTCTATATCCCTGCTCAAAGTTCCTTTGAATGATTGCATCTTCAGCATCAGGAAAGGACAACTCAACAGTGAGGAAAATTGAGACTGCGATCTAAGGGCCATCACCAGCTGCTCCACTGCAGTCATTTCAGTCTCCATTTCGCGCTGCTGACTCTTCATGGAACTCGTAGGAGGGTGAACCTGGATCCCATGATTAGAACATAACGCTTAGTGGTGTACGTCAGCATATAATTGTCGCTGTTTTACTTAGGTCACAAATCGTCCCTTTCGTTAAACTGGCGAATTACTAGCCGCTCGTTTGAAACCAGTCCTAGTTTTTAGAGCTTTGGGCATACGCTTCAAAACATGCCATTTGAACCATACAAGATATATATGATCAAGTATGCATAATTATCCTCTCCTGCTTTACGTTTCATGGAGATAGGTCTTAATCCACAGCTGACTAGTAAGTAGTGAGGATAATGCGAGCTTACCTCCAGCTCTTTCTGCAATCCCTTCAAAGAACTTGCAAGATCCTCAAGAGAAGCCGCAAAATCATCAAGAATTATGTGTGTCGGGTGTTCGTTCACATTCATGACCCCTTGCGCTGCCACCGCCAGCATGGAAACCCTGTGGCGGAACTGCCCAACCCATTGGGCAGCCATTGCCAGTCCAACTTCCTAGCAAATCGTCAACCTTCTATCATATTTATGCACCGTGACCCTTATCAGCTCCTCCTCAAACCCTAACTCCCGACATCCAAAGCATCCGCTTCACCTCCTGAGGCCTGATACCCTACATGGCTTGCAAACTACTGGAATACGTTACATATGATGCGCTTCTGGTAACCCTAAACCAGAACTTCAATATCCTCAGGCCATGCTCAAAGTGTGGGTTAGCGACGAGTATTTGGTGTGAGACTAATAGCCTCCGAATCCACCTCATTTAACCTTCACAGAACGGCCATTCAATCCCATCGCATCCTTTGCCTGGCCCTGTCTCCAATCAACATACATCCGACCAGACAGTATCAGTTATATGAATCGAGTTTCGCTTATCAAGTTCCGTGAGCCTTTTAAACTGTAAAACCGATCTCATCTGTCTTTACTATCTCTAGATACATTCACGACCATTTCAACGCGGACTAGCTTTCCCCGAAAACCTCGAAAAAAAAACACTATATAGAATTAGTTCAAAAACACTAGATTGAGAAAGTTGAAAAAAGAAACGCACAGTCCAATTAGCAGGTTGCCGAAACGAAATCCCATTCCATGCTCCATACCAACGGCCCTTCGCCTCTTCCTTTTATCCTCAATCCCGACATGGCCGACAATTAACCCACACCGACAAAGTGCTCATCACCAGATTGATCGGCGGTAGATCAAAAACACCCAACAACCGACGAGTACACGCGGAGCCGTGCACTTTGCTTAATCCATCAAATTTTTACAGCCTCGCCTTTACTTCACACGGAGCAACACAAGAGAGCATAACCTAGCGAGAATCAATCAGGAAAATCCTGAGCCACGAAACTCAAGAATTAAAAAGCTTGGCAGGGACTTCAGTTCGTTCATTACGGGCCAAGTTGAAAAACCAAGGGAACGACGCGTGCAATGAAACTAGCGCGATGACGACTTTTGGCGAAACTTAGCACGAGCTCTAGGGATGACGACTTCGGTCAAAAGAAAACAACAAAAAAGACGAAAAATAGCAAAGGCAAGTTTAGTGAGGGCCCAGGAAGGAAAGCCAAGAGTTTGGGGCTCTCATCAGCCAGCTTAGTGAAAATACCGACAGCATTCATCTAGGGTAGTTGTAGATTTCGTCGACGTGTGAACAGAGCCATCCCTTCCCCGCCGGAGAGCGCAAGTTTCGAAAACATTCCTAATGGAGACCAATACTGTACTGCATAATATAAATTTATATATTTGTTATGTTCTATATTTTTTTTTTTTTATTTTTTTTTTTTTTTATTTTATTTTTATTTTTTATTTTTTTTATTTTTTTTTTGTTGTTTTCGGTTCCTTGTAGGTTTGACTAAATCCATGGATATTCTTTGTATCCCTGAAATTTTAAGTTCACCAGCTGCCACTCTTGTTCGTAATTAATTATTTATTTCGAGGAAAATAATGGAAAATCAAGAAATTAAGGGTGTTACACCTCTTTCGAGAAGTTTGATTCTTTGAAGACTAAGAACCTGGGGGGAGAATCAGGGAGCCAACATGTGATGAATGAAAATTGCCACGACTTCTCAATCTTCTCAGTGGTTTTCCAATCTTCATGCTCACTCTTCATCTCCGGAGGAAAGAATAAAATTTCTCAATCCTCATAAGATGTCTCCTTCAAAATTCAAGAAGAAAGTGCCATGTACGTAATCTCTGAAGATTGAGGATAGGAAGAAAGAGGTGTGACACCCCCTAATATTTTGGCACGAAAATGAATATTGATTTCTAAATCTAAGTATTTTATTTTGTTTTATTCTCTACCACATAGATCAAAATGTTCTACTCCCTATGTCCCATAATGACTTGCACGTAGGTTCTCTGAAACCTACCTCAAGAGGTAGATTTCAAAGAACCTACGTGCAAGTCATTATGGGACAGAGGGAGTATTTTTTTAGCAAATCCTAAGGCCCTCTTTACACTAGAGGTGAGGGGCCATGAGAAAATAAATTTCAGCTAATGAGATGCGTAGAAATCGAGAAGACCAAGGAATGTCACTTTACACCCAAAATTTTCAGCCCAAGGGACAAAACGAGGAGAAAATGACATGGACAACACTTTTGTCCTTGGTGGCAGCAAAAAGGCACATTTTTCAAGACCCCCGGATTTTTCGTCAAGCCCACCTCGAGAGGTGGGCCAGACGCAAAACCTGGGAGGCCGTTTGGCCAAAATTCTCACAGCCAATCATTTTCATTTTTAAAATATTTTTTCAGAAAGGCCACTTTTACTGACGGCCAGTTTTTTGACCCGTTCTCTACTCAACACCTATTACTATTCATTCCTGATTTTCGTCCTTAAAGGCAGCTCCTTAATCATTCGTAGTCATCTTTTTCTTCTTCCTCATGTGTGACTAGGAAGAAGTACAGATTTGCTCGTTTTTGCAGGTTTTTTTGCCCAATTTTTTTGCACCATCAGATTTTTTAGATCAAAGTTTTTTGCTCATTTTTTTGCTCAAATTGTTTTGCACCATCAGATTTTTTTGCTCAAATTTTTTCTCCAAAATTTTAGGCCCAATTTTTTTTGCGTTGTGTTCATTAGAATAGAAGGCTACTCTCAAGATGGATAATTCTCTCAATCTCAAGGACAAGCATGGAGTCAAAATTCGCTTTGGATAAGCTACTCTCAACCCCAATTTCAGCCCATTTCTCCTCAAATGCATGTTTCAAGTTTTGATCGTTTTAGTGTTGGTAGTCCTAGATATTTTATGCCTCTTGGAATGCCTCGTTGTAATAGTTCAGATTTGCAACCATCAAGTGAGGAAGTGACACCGAGTTCAAATGCAAAGAATTCTTTGATGGATGTAAAGGAGGAGGAGGCAATCCGGGCTGCAACAAAGGCACTAAATGGAGAAGATGTACCTGCAGCAAAGAAGAGAGGACGACCACCAAAAGGAGGAAAAACAAGTGCTCCAGCAAAGAAAAAGAAATCAAAGAAAACAACAAAGAAGACAACAAAGGAAGTGGTGAATTTGGCTGGTTCAGATTCGGAAGAAGAAAGTGCAACTCAGAAGTGGCGAGATTACGAGGTTGAAACATTGATATCAATTTGGGGAGGGATGGAAGAAGAATTTTAAGATGTGCAAAAAAAACAAGGTTTGTATATGTGTGTGTTTTTTTTTGTTCTATAATTTTTTGTAATATTTCATACCCATGTACACATAATTTTTTTTTCGTAAAGAAGTTGAACATTTCTCAAAGCTATAACCGTCAAATTTTTTGCATAAAGAAATTTTTTGGAATTTAAAAAAAAAAAAATCAGATTTTAGATTTGGCCTTTTAAGGGCCTTAGCCGGTGCCAGTTGCCCCCCCTTTCCCCCCATTGAGCCTTGTTAAAAGCCGCGGCCATAGAGACTTGAACCGCGGACCTCTTCCCAAAGAAAGGAATACCTTGGGAAGTGTGCTGAAATCCCGAAATCCCGAAATCCGGGGAATTAAAAAGAGCGCACCAAGCGCAAATACAAAGAGGCCAAACGCCCGGTGCACACCAAATGACACACAAACAGTGACCAGGCAAGATAAAGACCAAGAAAGAGCCGAAACGAAAAAGAAAGATAAAGACCAAGAAACCTCAAGAGGGGAAAAGAGTCTCCACAATCAAGCAACTGAGCTAAAAGGGAAGACTGCAGAAAGAGGAATAACCCTAATCTGGTTCTAAAGGAGAGAAGTAACATGGGCTACCATCACAGTGACCTACAAGACTACCACTAGAAGAAGACCCTAGCCTAAATGTATTCATAAACTGAGACCTAGCGGCCTAGACTTGGTCAAAAGGACTGAGTTGAACGTGAGGGCCAGACGCGTCGTGAACACTAAGGGGCTGGAAAGAGAGCTGTTGCGTGGAAGCATGAGACAGGCTCTTGGAGCACTTGTCGTCTTCGTTGCGCGACGGGGGGAGGAGACGCGTAGGGGAAGGATCCTGCTTCCTTGTCGAAAGCGGAAGGGAGACGAAATCTGTTGAGGCGCCTCCGTGTCTGTGTCTTCGGATTGAAAGGAAGGAGTTGGGAGCTGGGAGGAGGGCGTTCCTCGCCCAGGCTTGAAGGCCGTCCTAAATCTAGCCTGAAGTCGAATCTCTTCAGGGTCTTGCAACTCGCTTAGTAAGTTCTCCAGTTGTTCATCAGGAATTTCCGACCCCACTGATTCTGCACTGATTCAATGCGTTTATCGTTAAACACTGATTCCGCACGTCATACGTGCATTTAGAAGTGTCGTTACGGTACGGAAGTGACATGCATTACTAGAGTGTCGATGTAGTGTCTTTTCAATGATTATCAGAAAAGTGTTGTTTCCGCACGAAAGTCGTGCTTGACGGAATCCGTGCGTTAATCGTGTATTTACATCACATGGCTGATAAGACACGGATAACGTGCGGTTTTAGTTAATGCGAATTCAGTATCGTATACGTATGATATTAATGCCATTTATTATATTCGTGCGATTTCAGTATCTATTATAATGCAAATTATTTTCATACGACATCCGTGTACAATATTTTAATATATTTTGGGAATATTTTGGAATCTTTCAAAATATTTTATATTATTTTAGAATATTTTGGAATATTCTAAGAATCTTCTTTAAATTATACTTCTGGTTTAATTTCCCAAAACATTTTTAGATCTACATTTATAGAGTTTAGAAGCAATACACATTAAAATTTCAAAGAAATAACATTTATATTTTTAGAATTAAAATTTGGTATTATTGGTTATCATTGTACTTTTCATCATAGGAGCAAAAAACAATAGCTCACAACCACCACGATTTTGGCAAAAAATAAATAAATTCAAAATATTATGAAAAAAATCCTAGATATAGAAAATGTCCTGCATAGTCTAGTGCAAAAAAAATATTTGGAAAAAAAGTTTTTTCACATAGTTAAAAACATTCAAAGTCCGCTGAAAAAAAAAAACAGCTCACAGCCATGATCTGCCATCACGATTTTGGCAAAAATTTAAAAAATTCAGAATATTATGAAAAAAATCCTAGATATAGAAAAAGTCCTGCATAATCTAGTGCAAAAAAAATTTGGAAAAAAAGTTTTTTTCACATAGTTAAAAACATTCAAAGTCCGCTGAAAAAAAGAGTTTGATAATTACCAAAAAAGGTCCATTGTATGCATGAAGAGTTTGACGTGGTTTGGTGGTTTGGAACTTGATTAGCAACCGGGAGGTTGAGAGTTCAAATCTCATCGTTAGCGATAGAGCTTGGGAAGCTATGGTGGGCCCTACCGCATGTGTGGGCAATTTCCGTGTAGTTGAAGTGGGTAGCGAGGAAAGTAATTATTTTATATTTTATATTATTTTATATTTTTATTTATTTTTTAATAATACTATTTTGATCAAATTTAGATATAAAAAGAAAATAAAATCTAGATATGGAAAAGATGATGTCGCACGAAAAACGCACTGAATCAGTGTAGTTTTAAAGACGATTAAAACACGACATTTGACGACTATAAAGAGTGCTGAATTCATACGTTTTCAATGGATGTATCAATCGTGTCGAATCAGTACTATATCCGCTTGTACGAACATCGTGTCATATCAGTGTAGTTGCGATGAATGACGCAACGATGCGGAATCAGTGCGAAAATCGTACGAACCCTTGAAATATCGGAAATCGCACTGAATCAGTGCAGAATCAGTGGGGTCCGAAATTCCTGATGTTGTTGAAAGTCGTCAATCTCCATAGGGATGGCCAATGGATTCTGGGGTTCCTGCGACTGCGATAGTTGCAGTTTAGGAATGAGTTCCAATTCCACTGGATCGTGCAGTTCTCGTAGAATAGCCTCTAAAATATCTTCTACGTTGTCGTGTATCTGCCGATCGTCCTCCGGTGCGTTCGAGAGTGGGGGTGTAGGATCAAGTTGATCCTTGTGAGAGGCACAACAGTCTGAGTCGGGTGGCCTGGGTTGAGTTAGACCAGATCAAAAGCTCTTGTATCGATTGGCTAAATTACTAGGTAGGAATTCTCTGTGAGGAACCAGATTCCAATGGACCCCTAAAGCTGTGGAACAGAAGAGATCCCCGTGAGACCAAGTGCTGAGAAAAACCGCTTCCTTCTACTGCTGATTTTCCGATTTGTGATGGCCGTTGTATTTAGTCATCTCAAACCATGCCCCCATGTCTGCTTGCACTGTTGTTTTCGAGGCTTAGAATAGTGCAATTCCAATGTAAAATTCACCGTCTCTCAAATCAAATTCCACCTTCTGACACCACAAATACGATATAAGACACCCTCTCAAAATTTCCCACAGAGTTTTGTCCAAGATATTTTGAGGAACCTTCGCTCCTGGTACTAGTATAGAGGTCGTGGAGGTAGTCTCCTAACACTAATAAATCAAAAATACGCATACCCCGGCAATATTACTAAAATCCCAACTCCTAAAGAAATATCTCCATATCTACAAATAATAAAAATTGATAATAAACCACTACAAACTTAGCTAATCGCCCATATGCACATGCCGTCACATGCAGACGACATACAATTTATACCAATGATTCAACACAACATAACACGACAAATAAATGCACACCCAAATGCCACACATATATTATGCGGTGACTCTAATAGAGACATAGCACTTATTGGAAGACAAAATGCAACCGACACAACCCCACCACAAATAGAAGACATAGAATGGAGAACATTTACAAATAATCTCCAACTAGAATACATCCCAACAGATTGCCCATTCACCAAACAAGGGGGACTAAACTATAATCAAACCAGTCTAATCGATGGATACTACATCAAAACACCAGATAACACTTTATACACATCAACTACAAATAATGACCATAACCTTAATTCTGACCACTCGCTAGTAACGCTACACATACCACCAAACACACTATTAGCAAGACCCATACCAATAACAAATAAAATGACGAGAATTCTAAACCCCATACCACAAGAAAACATGGAAAAATTCAAAATAGAATATTTTGAAGAAAATGCTCTACAAATAAATGAACTCATCACAACACTATCAAACGACCAACTGACAGACATTCAATGGCAAACATCCTGTTCAAAACTAGACCAGATGATACAAAACATATCAGATAAAATACAAGAAACTTGTAGTGCACCACCGCTCCCAACATTAACCAACCGTACTTCCCAACAAGGAGGCTTCCTACCAAGAAAATTACAAAATACATGGAAAAACCACCTATCCACCTACCATTTAATTAGAAAAACAATCTACATGACAAAAAATAATCATATTTGGCAAACACATCCAATAATCGAAGAATTAAAAACTCACACAAATGTCACCATTCCACCACTCCCAACCCAAGAACATAATCAACAAGAATGAATCCAATCACTCGTAGAAATAGCCAAAACAGTAAAAATACAAGCTCGTAAAAACACCACAAAATACACCGAAAGTTGTATAAAAAAGGCAATATCAAAATACAGACAATTATACGATAAAAGCCCAAAGAAAATAAACAAAAAGTTTTCAAAAATCAAGAAACACCACCATTAGACTGCATTATAGACAGAAATAACAACATACTAACCAGTCCAGAAGACATAGCTAACGAAATCCACATACAGCAATCAATTAGCAATAGACCTACAGTACCAACATGCTACTACCAACCCGAACACCCACCACAATGCACTTGCGGAGTTAGACAATACCCATGGCACGACCTTGATGGCTTTGTAATAGAAAAAAGAGGAACAAATTCCACTTTATAAACACTTTGATAAAGAAAACATACGACATGTGTCTTAAAAACCTATCAAACAACAAAACACCAGGCCCAGACAAAATCCCCAACTCAATACTAAAAAACATGCGCGAAAGCTTCCATAAACTACTCTTTTTATTTTTTACTCATTGTTACAAACAAAAACAAATCCGAGCCTCATGGAAAATAAGCCTAACCATACTATTATACAAAAAAGGAGACCCAGCACAACTGCCAAACCACAGACCAATTGCACTTGCAAATACAATATACAAATTCTTCACCAGCACACTAACATACATATTATCAGCATATGGTGAAAAATTCCAAATCCTACACGATAGTCAAGAAGGATTCAGAGCAGAAAGAAGCACAGCAAGACAACTACAACTCTTCATTGCAGCACTAGAAGACGCAAAATTTACAAATCAAGACATATATCTACAATATATAGACTTCAAAAATGCATTTGGTTCTTTAGATCATGCAAGACTCTTAGCTATAATGGAAGATCTTGGATTCCCGGCAAATGCAGTAATACTAGTAGGAAACATATACTCCCACTCAAACACTGTATTTATCGGAGAACACTTTGGCAAAACAAAACCAATTCCGATTCAAAGAGGAACCATACAAGGAGACACACTTAGTCCATATCTCTTCTTAATTTTTCTAGAACCACTCTTGAGGTGGTTACAAAGAGGAGAAAATGGATATACATTTGGTACATCAAAAATTAAAATCAGCTCCGCGGCATACGCAGACGATCTAGCAGCTATATCAAATAATACAAAATCATTACAAATACAACTAAACAAAATTGACAAATTCTGTGAATGGGCACACATAGACTTGGGAGTCACAAAATGTGCCGTCACCGGTTGCCCAAATAAATTCAATATGCAACCAAACAAATTCAAAACCCACATGACAAACCAAAAAATTAGTTACAGAGACCAAACACTACGAGTACTCCATCAAAATGAACCTTATGTCTACTTGGGCATACAATTAGTTCCATCACTAAAATGGAAACTCCAAACACATATCACCACAACTAAAATAATAGACCAATGTAAACAACTATCAAAATGCCCTGCCACTATCAAATAAAGAATCAGTATGGTGGACACAGTAATCAGAGCAGGCATAGCCTACAGCTTCTTTGCAGTCCCATATTCACTACCAACTATTAAAAAACTTGATAAGAAAATTATTGCAATCCAAAAAACAATACGCGGACTACCTAAAAGCACTACAAACATAATAACACAACTACCTCATGATTTATTTGGACTAGAAGCCTTCTCTCTAAAAAATGCCTACCTTAGATGCATTGGTGAGCAACTTTGAAATGCACTTAACGACAAAGGGAGACTAGGAATAATATATAAAGGACTAATACAACACATACTTGCTAAAGCTGGCGGTGTCGAAGACATCTCAAGAATTAAACGCTAAGATTGCATTACATCACCTACAACACGAACATTATTCCTTGTGAAAACACTAGGTGGTATACACCTAAAAAGCACAGAAGAAAACTTCCAACTCCACATGACCGAACTAGAACAAGAATGGCAATCTATAGTCATAAACGAACTTCCACACTTAGACCCAAAACTCTCCATCAAATTATTATATAAATTAATGGCACACAAAATATACAATATAAAACAAATCACCCTTCCCAACGACACAAAACTAATGTCACCAGAAGAATTTTAAATATACTATCAAAATCCAACTAAACTAGACAAAAGTGCACTAAACATAGCAGAACAACTCTTTTGTGAACCAAAATGTACCCTAGATTGCCCAAATCCATGCCAAATACATTTACGACCCCGCACACTAAAAGAAAAGTGTAAAATATATAACCACAGAATAATACCAAGAACACCAATAAACCCCGTACGATTCCCTCAACCACTTCAACCAGTACAACCAGCCCCACCACAAAACATAAAAAATGATCCCATAAGATTCCCCATTAGCACTATATTAAACCACAAAACAATTACAACAAAAGACAAAGATAAAATATCTAAAAAATTTAACACCTATTTATGCCAATGGATAGACTCAAACCACATAACATACACTAAATGGTTAGTACAACGCGAACTATTCCCATTAAACCTACCAACAGTAATACACCACAATCTAAACTTACAAAATACTACACAGAATATCAAAATAGACATTATCAAAATATCATAAACAAACAATTTACACCCGCACAAAATAGAGACACAAGATACATCCCATCTCCAACAATATTTCCCTACATTAAAACATCCACAATTGAATGTAACCCAAAAAGAGATATAAACACAAACAAGTGCACCATTCAAACACAAAATGACAAAACCCACATATACAACGACACCGGAAAATACATCACCACCATTCCGACTACAAGAATTAAATGGTTATAGCAACAATATAACAACAACAAATACAACATCCACAGACTAATACCTGCTATACAAACATTTGAAACAGGAGTAGTTTGGTTATACCAAAGATACGAACACAAAAACAGCAAAAAAGGTCTAATAAAAACACCACACCATACCATTCCAACTAACATTCTAGACACACTAATAACAACATTTAATATAACACACTCATACTTTTCCTCACCGATAACATGTTCCATGAAATCCACCCAATTCTACTCAACATTCGCCAAAGACAAGATTTTTGGCTCACTAGGGATAACCTTTCAATACAAATGGAAAGGTATCGGATATGCACACCCAAATGACGCCGAAACACCACAACAAGCAATACATTGGGCAAGACTAGTAGCAAAACAAGACCCTGAAATTGTCACCATTTTAGCAATCCCAGACATCAACTGGTACCAAAATCTATCACCATACAACGGACCCTTTCCGGATACGCACGCCATTATACATTTTGCCGCGGACACCATTACATATGACAAACCAACAATACCACTAGAACCCAACAAAATCGGAAACGAACCACTTGCAATGCACATATACTGTATTCACCATCAAAACAACAACATTGGCACAATAAACCAAATAGACACCATAAACATAACAATAGAAAATCTACAAATTTTGCAATACCATATACAAACGGCACCACCTACACCGCTGAACACAAAAGTTAACAAAAGCACAAAATGGAACAAACTAATATACCCACTATACAATAATCCACAAAACATTGACATCATACTCCTACCAAACTTCGAAATAAACACTACACTAAAATTCCTACCAGAGTACAGCTACTACACAGATGGTTCCTTTTTACCGCCAAAAGAAGCAGATGATGGCCATTGGAAAAAAGAAAAAGCAGGATGTGGAATATACAACCCATCTAAACTAGATGTACAAATATCAAAAAGACTGCCTGGACTACAAACATGCTTCAGAGCAGAACTAATGGCCATACATGAAACACTTTCACTGATCACCACTAAATACATAAACGAACCTGCACATATTTTTACTGATTGTCTCAACTGTATACACGTTCTAAACACACAACTAAAACACCCAACCCAACAAAACAACCACGCCGATAAAACCATATTAGAAGCAATGGTAAAAATGCTAAAAAAGCGAACACAACCCACCACAATATATAAAGTAAAAGCACACGCTAGAATTAACAGAAAAAAACACGCAGATCAACTCGCAAAAGAAGGCACCATGAAAAAAAGTTATCAATTTGCAGCAAATCCACACGAATTTGCACATACCACACCTTACTATTTCCAAAAAGACACATAGCCCGGTCGTAACAAACGACTAGACAAAGGTCAACTTAGATGTTTGGAAGAATACATAAAGAAATATGACCGTGAAAATAACCTAGAAATACTGGCAGAAGACTTTCCCAACATTAACAAATGGACAACAAACTCCATAATAGATAACAAAATGTCCAATGACTTTTGGAATAATCCAGACATAACAGACTCACAAAAAACAAGCATACTAAAATTTAGAACTGGTCAATACATAAGTAATGCCAGAAAGCAATTAATTTTCGGCATACAAAGATTCCCCTAAAAAACATGTCCCATCTGTAACTCACAAGATGCAGATACATGGCTACATGTACTTTTACTATGCAAACAACACCATATACACGCACTAAGAACCAAAAGACACAACAAAGCGGTATGGGAATTAAGAAAATTAATACTATCCTCAAATAAATCAAGATGCTACACTCTCATGAACGTGGGCACGTTCAACAATAATCCACAAGAAAACACGGTTCCTCCATGGTTATTACCACGTACTTGTAATCAACAAAGATGTCAATGTAATGCCAGATTCAAACCAGATATACTATGCATTGAAGGCCTCCTATACCAAAGTCCACCTCCTCTAAACCTCGATGATAACCTAACCATACAATTTATAGAATTCACATACACAAACGACAAATTTTCACCACAAACAATTGGCAGAAAAATTGTAAAATACCAACCTTTAATTAATAACATCATACAACAAGGTTGGAATGTAGATCCTATCATAGTCATTACAGCTAGAGCCAGAGGAACCACACACGTCCCCTCAATGAAACAACTAGAAACAAAATTCTACATTTGCGAAACCTCCATAAAACACACATTCAAAGCAATAAATACCATTGCCATACAATATGCTGGATCAATCCTTTTACACAAAAGACGTATAGAAAATAATCAACCAATGCCAATAGAATAGTACAATAAAAGAGGGGGGGTAGTGGTGAAAACCACTGCTAGCCACTCTTTTCAAACAACTAGCTCATCTTGTCTCAGGGATAGGTAGGGCCGGTTGGTTGGTACAAACTTTCCTGCCATGACAACTCACTAGCAGCACCAAGCCATGTGTATCACAGCACTGCTCAAACGAGCCCAATAGGTTTCGAACCCGAACCACATAATTATGATACAACGCCCTTCACCAACCAACTAAAGAACTCATGACTTGGCAATAATAATTAACCCAAAACATACCTTTATACTATCTAGCACCCAACCATCATTAAATTGCTATTTTTTGTTACTGTTACTGTTACTTTGTTCAGGTTACTATAGTGTCCATCCTCGAAAGGAGAGAGTAGTTTTGTCCCAATGTCCCTTTGTCCGGTGAGCACCGGGTCATTGACATTACAAACGAACACTTTATTCACGTCAGCCTTGCAAGTGGGTCTGTGTTTCTATCTATCTATCTATAGGGGTCGTGTCCTTGAAGAGAGTGGCTTGGCCAATCTGTCCAGGAGGGTCATATATGCCGGTGAGGGCCTCCCGCCAACCTGAGATCCTGACCGGCAGCTTAGCAAGTTTCCTCATACGTCTCACTTTATCCCAAAGCCCTGCAACTGAGGGACAAAGGAAGAATGTGTGCTCCGGAGTCTCTTGAGCTCCTGTGGAGCATAAGTTGCATACACCTGAATGATTTATTCTAGTCCGCCATCGAGCCAATGGGAGTCCGCCCTGACACGTTAACCATAACATCATGGAAATCCTTTTTGGCACCCACGGGTGCCAGAGACTCGTATAGAATTTCCTGCGTTGTGCGAATGAATAGCCCTTTTTCAACATAGTGGTCGTAAAAGGCGGGGTTTTCCCTTGTCTCGAGAGAATGATCTTGTATCCTCGCTTGATGGTATAGCTGAAAAAGTTGCCTTCTTTGATATGTGCTATCTTAGGCCAATACCATTCCTTTAGGTCTAAGTCAAAATCAATGACCCGTCCATGCTGAATGACGTACATCGAGCTCTTGTTGTACTGGATCTCTTTGGGATTGAAGTACGTAAATCTGTTAGAGGGACTACGAAGAATCGTCCTAGCCCGGGTCAAGTGCCATGTGGGCAATTGCACCAGGGCTTTCCCTAATACAATCTTGATCCTTTCGGTCCTATGAATTCTGTTGTAGACATGGACATAAAGAACTCCCCTCTCTGAAATCCTAAGAATCTGGTAAAATTCTTCTGGAGGGCCCTTTCTGGTTCGTCTAATGTTTACCACTCTCCAACCTGAGGACGATACTCCTGAGTCATCGACGAAGGTATCGAAGAGATGATGTCCTGCTAAATGGCTGGCAAATTCCGGGATCTGGTGATCGTGTAGGGGTCCTGCTGGTCCATCCACATACCCCGGTTCTTGTCCCATAGGTGCTTTATTTTGAGAATGCCCTGGTTCGACCATCTGCAGAAAATCCCAGCTCTTGGATCTTCCGTGTCACCCCACTTGTCTAAGTCCGAGTTATTGATGAAAGTGTTGAGGAATATAGATTGCCTATGTGCCTCCTCCAAATTGCATGGGACAGATTTCTTGACCCCCAGTCGAACCTCCAACCAGGAAGACCATATACCCTTCCACATGCATTAGGAGAAATCTGTAGTCACAAAGGGGCCTTGGCCTTTGGCACGTGCTGAAAAATTTAGGCCAAACCATGCTCTTTACATGAAGGCACCAATGGTGCCACCGTGGCTGCCAGCAGTGCAGTTCCGTGGGTCGCGCTAATCGACGCTGCCAACACTGCCAGCACTGCCAACACTGCCAACACTGTGGCTTCCGATGCTTTCAGCGGGCAGCGACTGCACCAATGAGTTTACATAGAAATTGGTGCTTGGGCAGCCGGTTCATCTATCCCGGGCAATCTTACAGGGCCCCTTTGGAACCCCATTTTTCTCCTAATGGGGCTGACTTGGCTGCATATATGGTCAGCAGTTAGTAGCCACTCGGCATCCGGTCGCCAGTTACCCTGGCACTTGTATCGGATCTGTTTGACCTGGTGCTGGAGTAATACCTTCCAAGGCTTCGGGTCTAGCTCTAGCCCACGTGAAATCATTTTCGCTAAAAGCGTCGAAGCTTGGGCGTATAGGTTGAATACTTTTTATGCCTTCGTATACCATTGGAAGAACAGCTGAGTTCCACCTGACTCGTGCACGAGAGTTTTTATTTGAGTCGCCCCTCCAGATAAAATTTCGGACTGACGCTCGAGCTTTATGTAGGGCGCTCTTTGCTAAGTCAGCCCCGTTGGCTATGTACCAGGTGGAAGCTAAGACTACTTGATTGGATACTAAAATTCTCGTCGCCATTGACAATTTTTTAGGACTCCAATGGGCCAGTTTGTTGCGAATCTGTGTCAATACCTTAGCGTTTTTCTCCTGTTGAGACATCATGTACCCAATGGGAAATCCCAGATTCAAAGTAGTGGTGCTCGGTGCCAACCACGTGAGACCCCTGTCCTCACCGAAAGTCCAAGTGCCCTGATTGGCCGAGCACCATATGGCGGTGCTTTTACTTAGATTCATCTTAGCCCCCGAACCAGCGCAAAAGTGTCCAGAACCTTGAACGTTCGTTCCAGGTTCTCCTTTGTTCCTTTAAGGAATATGATGGTGTCATCCGCGAAGAAAGATTCCCTAAGAATAGAAGAATGACTCCCGAGCCCACTCCATAGCCTCGTATGCAAGAAAAACGTTGTCAAGGATGTAGCAATCTTTGACAAACCCTGTCTGAGAAGTTTTTATCTAGAAGGGTAGATTTCTTTGTATTCTATTCTCCATAACTTTGGCCATCAGTTTGGCCATGAGTAGCCTTAGGAAATGTACTACAAACCTTCTCTCCCCCCTCGCTCAGGGAGTGCACTATTCAATAAAGTCAAGAATCACGTGCGTGCATCCCTCTAATTAAACCCCCCTGTATACATTTTCTTTGGGCTAAAATTAAGCAATATATGTACAGATCTCATTGCCTCAAAATACATTTCCTTATGTACACATGGGCTAAAAATGAGGAATTAAACTCCAAGCCCCATGTATATCTACTTTCCGCTCGATTGAAATATGTCTCTCATACATATATTTTGTACATGCTTGTTCTAAATAATACCCTTGTTGTGTACACACGTGTATAATTACAGTACTTGAAGAATGCACTCCCTGGGCCCCCTCGTTGTATCACAAATTGACTTTTCTACCTCCTTACTATGATGTCCTCATTCTTTAGGTCCTCACATGAAGCCCTTCTGGTTTTTTTTTTGACATTTTGAGGATCTTTTCACTATCATATGCTTGTATATGAATGCACTAATGACTTGTAATGTAAAATTTGAGGGGTTAATACATGGTTAAAATTGCAAGCAAGGATGGTGGCTGCAATTCGTGGCTTTGACCGCTTAAGGGAATCATGCAAGAAGAAGTATGTACAAGACCATTTACGCGGAATACAAGAATGACAAATGGGCCAATGAGATTTCTGGTTTGGATAGGCATCAAGACTGCAAGTGGTTTGACCAACTCGATGTTTGGAATTCTACACGTGCATGTCTAAAGAACCAAATTCCAGCAAGTGCCACAGAAGGTGAAGATGAAAACGATGAAGACAAAGGACCATCAGATTTGCAAGACCGTGAGGTTACTCCAAAGCAAGAGAAGAAAAAGAAGAAATTTCAAGAGAATTTGGAAATCATCTTGGAAAAGGTTGTCTCAAATTCCTCTAGCTTTCTCACAACCTTTCAAGAAAGCACCGCTTTATTGAAGAACATGGACAGGCATATGGCAGCAAGCCAGCAATTCTAGAAAACTGTAGCTATTCTTCCGTATCTTCAGAATCACTACTTGATTCTGAAAATTGAATAGTCAAGTCCTTTGACAAATTCTATTGCCACAATGTTTTGGCAATGGATTCATGAGCAATGGTAGCTTCTCTCAATAAATCAACATCTTTCTCATCTTGTTTGATCAAAAAAGCTTCTTCTTCAGCATCTACTTCTTCTTGCTCAAAATTCTAAAATGTTCTTGTAGTACCAGGTTTCAAAATGCGTGATTTTACCTCATCAATGGAAGCTCGTTCTCCTCGTAAGACTTGTCCTCCCTTCACCGTGCCCTCTCCAACCCGTTTATGCAATTCCACCTCGGCTTCTTCAATCCATATTGCATCAAACTTGTCCTTCGTGATGATGCATAAACTATGCAAAACAATACAAGTTGAGACAATATTTGCGATTGATCGTAGAGGAACATCTCCTCTTTTTGGAATAATTCTCCATCTACCCTTCAATATCCCGAATGCACGCTCCACACACATTCGGGTTGAAGATTGGATAAAATTCCAATGTGCCTTGTAAGATTCCAGTCCATCATAATAACCTTTGAATGGACAATACATCCAAGGCCGCACCGGATACGCCGCATCTCCAATCTACTTGTATGGTAGAAATTTCCCTTTCATACAAGCTCTTCCAACGTTGGTTTGTTGAAAAACAGTCCAATCATGCAAGCTTCCTGCCCACCCAAATTCGTAATCCCAAAATATGCAGTTTGTATCAACAATTCCTTGCAACAAAGCCGAATGGAAAGATTTGCGACAGTAGTAATCTTCTCCACCAATAATTGGAGCTAGCATCGGAATGTGTGAACTGTCTATGGCTCCTATTATGTAAGGTATGTTATGCAATCTCTCAAACTCTTTCGCTAAAACCCTAAAAAAAATTTCATTTGGAATTTGAATAAAAATCTTTTGCAAATGGAGTCTCACCATTTTACAAAATTTCCTCACAATTCGTGAAATTGTGTTGAAGTAGTAGGTGAAGGGTAGTGTTGCTAGAAGCCAAAGGGATTTGGGTGGAAATAAATGATGTGTGGGAGAGGGGTTGCAGCATGGGCTTACCGGGAAATGCTATTACGTGAGCAGTGAGCAGAAATTTTTGGAAAAATTTCGGGCTGTTGGATTTTAAAGGACCTCCTATTACCGCGGATTTAGGTTGTAATTAGTGAGTATTTATGAAATATTGTTTTATGAAAAGTACCTATAGCCGTGGAATTTAGTGTGTATGTTTAGAGTTATTAGTGGAATTTATTAGCTTCAAACAGAAGTAGCTCGTTCTTGAATCTAACAGAAATGCATTCAAACTCGTTATAGAATGAAGAAATGATGTGGAAATAAATAAATACTCAAACCGTACAATCAAAGTGAATCTGTATCAGATTCGATAACACTCACATCAACATATGCCAACACACATGTAGCTGCTAGACCAAGTGATTTAGATTCGACTTGTAACTGCTGGACCAACTGATTTAGATTCGAATTGGTGACTCTGCTCTGGTCCCTTTGAGCAACTTGTTCTGGCCCTCTTGACTCCCGTGTTCTGAACCTCCTGACTCCCTCGTGACTCCCGTGTTGTCGTTGCCTCTATATCTAATCTGTGGATATTTCCAAAACCGGCTCCTCCAGCGCCTCCTCAACCTGCCCGTCTTGTTGCTCCATTGGGCCCTGCTCCTGCTAATTATCCACTGGGATCCGTTCATGTTGTCGATCCGCCAAGACTGCATTTTCCAAATGGTGGGCACCTCCAGGGCTGAACATTGCTTAATCCTGCGGCTCAATGGGAAGGCGAGATTGTCTTGCCCCCGTTCTTACATACCTCTGGGTAGGCCGAACTATACGCTTCATGTCCAGATCTGTCCTCCTGCTCTTGTAGCTCCTTCACCCGCGAAGCGTCCCCCATTATGACCTGTAACTGTTAAACCAACTGATCTAGACCCTTGATGACTCTACCATGGTCCCCTGGAGCCACTTGACCTGCCCCTCCCGACTCTCGTGGAGTCCTTTCCTCTACATGGTATGAGGGTAATTCCATAACCGACTTCTCAAGCGCCTCCACAACCTGCTCCTCCTATTGCTCCATCAAGCCCTGCTCTTGCAGATGATCCACTAGGATCCGCTCATGTTGACGATCCACTAAGACTAGAGCTTCCAAATGTTGGGCACCTCCAGGGCTGGACACTGTTGGATCCTGCGGCTCACTGGGAGGCTGATATGGTCTTGTCCCCGTTTTTACCTGCCCATGACCAATTCTCTTGTTGGTCGTACTAGTGTCACATTTAACGGTCCCTCACTGCTATCCTGCTCCTCATCTTACGTTGCTTGCGATGGCTTCGGATCTACGTATTCCTCCTCATCTGGAAACCTGTTCTTCAACAAGGCATCTATCAGCTCTGCCCCCTTGATTGCCCTGGTCTGGCTGGTATGCACTCGGATGAACATCTTCCTGAGGCTAAACAAAATAAGAGGTGCCCAGTTGTGGCCCCCCTTCCTCACCGCCTGATACATGTTCTCCAGCAGCTCAGTGCTTGCAAGGAGGGACTTCTTCTTCACACACATGATCTCCACCAACGCCCTCACTCTGTCCTATTACTCTTCCATAAAGCCCTCGATCCTGGTCTTGTCAATGATGTGGTCTGCCTTGCTCAAGCCAGACAATGTCATATACTTCTGGTCCAAGTCCTTGCTGGCTTTAGAAAGTCCAGGTCCCCTTTATACCCAAAGCCTGCTGGATGGTCTAAGCTGTAATTTTTACCGGTATACCTCGCATTGTGGACCAAATTGCCATGGGATACTCTATCTTTCTCTCCCTTGGTGTATTGAAACCACTCCACCAAGTTTGACACCAGCTCTGAGCGAGACACTGTCCAAGTATACTCATAAAATGTCCCTAGACTCACCCTTTCTACCCATGCATTATCCTTGAGATCCCTCGATGTCTGCCAATGCTCTAAGGGAAAGAAGGCCAGTGTCCTCTATTTTGCTCGCGCACATGCTTGGCCTATTCTCCCTACATCTCCAGAAAGTGAAGCCCAGGTCTTGGGTTTGGCTGGGTATGTGAGCCCGGGATGCAATCATCACCCTTGTCGTCGTGTTCGCCCTGTTCCTTGTCATGGCCCTAGCTCTTGGCACCATGACCGGTACCGGCCACCCTCTCTATGGCCCTGGTGTTCACCCTCGTCTTCATGTTTGCCTTGGTCCTCGTGATGGCCTTAGCCTTGGTCGTCGTGATCACCCTCATCGTCGTGATAGCCCTAGCCATTGGCACCATGGTTGGTGTCGGCCACCCTTTCTTAAACTCAAGTGTTCACCCTCGTCATCGTAGCCGTGCTTCTTGTCGTAGAGATCATCCTCGACCTCGTGTTTGCCCACGCCTTTGTCATAGCCCTCGCCCTCGATGTGGTGATCACCATCGTTGTAGTGATGGCCGTGGCCCTAACCATGGCCCTGGCCCTTGGCACCACGATTGGTGTCGGTCACCCTCTCCATGGCTCTAGTGTTCACCCTCGTCGTCATCGCCGTAGCCCTCATTCTTGTGATCACCCTCGTTTTCATATTTGCCCTAGCGCTTGTGATCGCCCTTGCCCTGGTCGTGATGATCTCCCTCGTCGTTGTGGTGTTCCTAGCACTCATGTAGTGATCACCCTCGACATCGTGATGGTCGTGGTTGTCGTCGTCGCCCTAGCACTTGTCACCATTGCCGGTGCCGGCCACTCCCTTCCTGGCATGGAGTTGGGGAAAGCTCGTGTGCGAGCGGAGAGCGGAGCGCTGAGAGCAGAGAGCGGAGAGCGGAGAGCAGAAAATTCACATTTACCTAGTAAATTTTGAACAATTTAAAACCTAGATTAGGATAAAATGGGTAAAAAAGTCATCTATATTTAGGTTTTTACCCCACCTAAAAATAGTTTTTTACCACATGGTAACTTTCCTATAATAGTAATTTTCTATTTTCAGGGTATAGTGAACATTTACCGCAAACTTTGCTGCAGACGCCGGATCTATTGCGTCACTATAGCCGCACGCGCTGTCTCCCGTGCAGTTGCGCCAACGCTGCTGCTCGAGACAAGACATGGGAAGTCATTATCAAGCTTATAGACAAGTATCACGGATTTGATTTCATTGTAGGATGAAGCCATTGTATCCCAAAGGGATGAAGGTTTTGTCCCTGTTTCCAAGGATTTGAGGTGCGGAAGTAGCTCTTCACAAGGTGGGGATCAAATTGAACGTGGTGGTGAGTGTGGAGATTGAAGAAGGAGCGCGACGTTGTCTGCAAACATGGTGAGCCGTAACAAATCAAAGCGGCTACGTGGACCTGGACTTCCACGGCGTGCGAGACCTGACAAGAGAAGTCCTGACCAAGCTTGTAGACAACGATCGACCGTTGGATTTTCTTGACGGTGGAGATTAATGCATATCACATCACTCGATTTTACGGCTGTGGATCCCTTAGGTGTCTCTCTCAAGCACCGCTCATGTGCTGTTCCTCCATCGTCTTCCTCATTTTCCCCACGCATTGTCGTTGTGATTCCGCTCGCCTTTGTTTTAAGTCCGCTCGCCTTGCGATGTGCCACCGCTCCCCATTCCTGATAAAGCCCTGTGCCTGTTGTGTGATGCGCCTGGTCCATGGCCTCCATGTTACTTGAAGTCGTCGATCACGTCGCGGGCAGTCCCGGGCGGTCTATAGGCAGTCCAGGGCAGCCCTTAGGCAGTCCCGAGCAGTCCCGGGACCAACCACTGGGACAGCCCTTAGACAGTCCCGGGACCAACCACCGGGATAGCCCTTAGGCAGTCCCGGGCAGTCCTGAGACTAACCACCGGGACAGCTTCTAGGCAGTCCTGGGCACTCCCGGGACCAACCACCGGGACAGCCCTTAGGCAGTCCCGGGCAGTCTCGGGACCAACCACCGGGACAGCTTCTAGGCAGTCCTGGGCAGTCCCGGGACCAACCACCGGGACAGCCCTTCGGTAGTCCCGGGCAGTCCCGGGACCAACCACCGGGACAGCTTCTAGGCAGTCCTCGGCAGTCCCGGGACCAACCACCGGGACAGCCTTCTAGGCAGTCCCGGGCAGTCCCGGGACTAACCACCGGGACAGCTTCTAGGCAGTCCCGGGCAGTCCCGGGACTAACCACCGGGACAGCTTCTAGGCAGTCCTGGGCAGTCCCGGGACCAACCACCGGGACAGCCTTCTAGGCAGTCCCGGGCAGTCCCGGGACCAACCACCGGGACAGCCCTTAGGCAATCCCGGGCAGTCCCGGGACCAACCACCGGGACAGCTTCTAGGCAGTCCTGGGCAGTCCCGGGACCAACCACTTGGACAGCCTTCTAGGCAGTCCCGGGCAGTCCCGGGACCAACCACCGGGACAGCCCTTCGGTAGTCCCGGGCAGTCCCGGGACCAACCACCGGGACAGCCCTCTAGGCAGTCCCGGGCAGTCCCGGGACCAACCACCAGGACAGTCCTAGGCAGTCCCGGGCAGTCACGGGACCAACCACCGGGACAGCCCTAAGGACTTCGACATTGCGGCGATCAAAAGAGAGCTTACTTCGGAAAGTATCACAAATAAGGACAACAAGTCATCGAGTCCATGCAAACCACATCTACTCGTAATTCAAACCCGGAAGTGAAAGGTTGGAGTTTTATCGCAGCTCGTGAATCCAGTACGGACACTGCTGCCCGCGTGGTCGCCCGTGCTGTCGTGCCAACGCTGCTGCCCGCAGGGTCACCCGTTCTATCGCGGCAACACATGCAATTGCGCATCAGGAATGCATATTGCCGTAGCATCTTGGTTGAGGAGCAGTTAGTCTGTAATCGTTCAATGAAGATGGAAATTCAAGAGTACATGCTGCGGCTACAAACCAGCAATGTTGACATTGTTGCTGATTCCACCTATCTTGAGGAAGATGATGATACTCCGATGAAACCATGTGCTTCTCGCTAAACAGACTATTAGGACTTCCAAGATTTAGGAGGTGGATGCAATTTCCCATTTTCATTTCCCAGAGTAGTTGGTTCTCTACCTCCTAGTTCGCTCGTGCTGTCGCGCAAACGCAGCTACCCGTGCTGTCGCGCCTACGGTGCTGCCATCGCTGTTGCTCGTGCTCTCGCACCTACGGTGCTGCCCGCGTTGTTGCTCCTACGGTGTTGCCCGCGCGATTGCCTGTGCTGTCGCGCCAACGCTGCTGCCTGCACGGTCGCCCGTGCTGTCGCAGCAACGCATGCAGCTACGCATATGGCCGCGCGGAAAAAAGGAAGGAAGAAGCTTATCAAAAGCCCTTCTATCCCAAGGGGATGAAGGTATTGACTCTGTTTCCAGAGTTTGGAGGTGCGGAAGTAGCTCTTCTGAAGGTAGGGATCAAATTGAACGTGGTGGTGAGTGTGGAGATTGAAGAAGGATCGCTTATCAAAGGCCCTTCTATGCCATTGGTTTTGATTGCCGGGACATGTGCATATGTCACCGATTTCGTCGTCAATCACTTCTAGGCGGAACTCATAATCCTTCAAGATGTCTCTTGAGGTTCTCCATTATTTCCCGGCACATGTTTAGGGTAATCACAGCTACAGTGAAGCTCGTCGATCCACTCCAAAAGCTGCTGCCCACGCGGTCGCCCGTGCTGTCGCGCCACCGCTGCTGCCAAAGCTGCTGCCCGCCCTGTCGCGTCAACGCTGCTGCCCCCGATGTCGCGCCACCGCTGCTGCCCACGCTGTTGTGCCAACGCTGCTACCCGCGCTGTCGCGCCAACGATGCTATCCGCGCTGTCGCGCCACCGCTGCTGCCCGCGCAGTCGATTGTGCTGTCGCACCAACAGGCAGGGATTGGATTGTATCCCAAGGGGATCAAGGTTTTGACTCTGTCTCCAGAGTTTGGAGGTGCGGAAGTAGCTCTTCTGAAGGTGGGGATCAAATTGAACGTGGTGGTGAGTGTGGAGATTGAAGAAGGATCGCTTATCAAAGGCCCTTCTATGCCATTGGTTTTGATTGCCGGGACATGTGCATATGTCACCGATTTCGTCGTCAATCACTTCTAGGCGGAACTCATAATCCTTCAAGATGTCTCTTGAGGTTCTCCGTTATTTCCCGGCACATGTTTTGCACAATCACAACTACAGTGAAGCTCGTCGATCCACTCCAAAAGCTGCTGCCCGCGCGGTCGCCCATGCTGTCGCGCCACCGCTGCTGCCCCTGATGTCGCGCCACCGCTGCTGCCCGCGCTGTCGCGCCAACGCTGCTATCCGCGATGTCGCGCCACTGCTGCTGCCCGAGCTGTCGCACCACCGCTGCTGCCCGCGCTGTCGATTGTGCTGTCGCGCCAACGGGCAGGGATTGGATTGTATCCCAAGGGGATCAAGGTTTTGACTCTGTTTCCAGGGTTTGGAGGTGTGGAAGTAGCTCTTCTGAAGGTGGGGATCAAATTGAACGTGGTGGTGAGTGTGGAGATTGAAGAAGGATCGCGACGTTGTCGGCAAACATGGAGGGCCGTAACGAATCAAAGCGGCTGCCTGGACCTGGACTTCCACGACATGCAAGACCTGACCAAGCTTGTAGACAACGATCAACCGTTGGATTTTCTTGACGGTGGAGATTAATGCAGATCACATCTCTCGATCTTACGGTTGTGGATCTCTTTGGTGTCTCTCTGGGGCACCGCTCATGTATTGTTCTCCCATCGTTCTGCTCATTGTCGCTGTGATTCAGCTCGCCTTTGTTTCGATTCCGCTCGTCTGGGGCTGTGATTCCGCACCCCATTCGCTGATGAAGCCCTGTGCCTGTGGTGTGGTGGGCCTGGTCCATGGCCTCCATGTTCCTTGAAGTCGTCGCTCACGTCGCATCCCCGCGCTCCATCGGCAAGCCCGTGCCCAACAGCTCCAGGTACACCCACAGTTCCGTTCTGTTGGCAAACACGCTTGTTTCTTAGGAGCCAGTCTCAAACATGATCGGAAGGTCGGCCCGCTGTGGTCGTCTTAAACTGTTTCGTGTTGAAAGTTAGACTACGGAACAACGATGGGTATGTAATCCATCTAGCTCTCTCTGCTCGTGGTCCAAAACCCTAAGACATCCCTTATACTATATCACGGCACTGACGCGCGTGCTGATAGACACTTATCATTCATAATTATGGTCATTGGAAGGTCTTTCATGAGCTTCTTCCTTATCCTAGGTTGGCGCGCGAGCGCTGCCGGGCTGTCACGGTAAATGGTTCCGAATCTGCGTACCAAGGGCAATTATTATTAGAACCCATTACAATTGACCCAATGTAATCAGCATGGTGGAGTCAATCATGAAACGATAGCAATCGAGTTATCAGCGATTATAATAATTGTGGGTTTGAATGGAAGATCAAGAAGTATAGGAGATTGTGGTAGCCAATTCTGCGGCGGATGTCAATCTTAGAGATCAGAGAAAATGTCTGGATTAGAATTTGGGACAGCGCTTTTAGATCATTGCTAGGGCCATGTCAGGTATGCCAAAATTGGAGAAAGTTAAACTTGATTTATTGGAGTCTACTAGACAGATGCGCTTTTGAAATGGGGCTCACCAATATTGACTTTGAGGGTCTAGGATATGACCTAAGTGCATGGATGTTGATGGTAGTTATATATCGAATTCACGGTTCGCATTACCATAGCAGGATCACTCCTCTAAGTCAATCTTGTGTGCTTATTACCTTCATAGTTGTAGTGCGCAAATGGCTAGCATATACTCAGGAGATTGTAGCACAGATTTCGATACCATGAGTGTAGCAGATAGGCCAAGTCCGTGGGTACCAACACGGACTGAGATGTACCTAGCCATGATCGAGCACTTTGCTACGTTTCATTTTCAATACAGGTGGGATGCTGTGAGCGTCGACTCGGCTGTGGAGGCTGACCTAGGTTTAGACGATGACGTAGAACGGTTGAGAATCGAGTGCCCTTACTCGTTCATTCAGCAGTGCGATTTCGTTGATGATTGCACTGAGCGGACGTACTTGTTCAAGATGTCGGAAGATGGATCGGGCTGTGGGGTTGATCTTGTGAGGTGAATGCAGCCAGGAGGAGATCTAGCGAGTTGCTGGATCATGTTTGACCATATCAAGAGAGTGGTTGGATGGACGACGATGTCCTGTCATGTTTTTGATGCAGAATTTGGTCGATTGATGACCATAGCCACTTGTGAGATTACCAACAACGATGCGGAGTCGCAGAAGCACATGTGGATAGCTTTGAATCAAGTAATGGAAAGAAACGGGGTTCCCAATCCCTACTTCAAGGGATTTATAGCGGACCGACATGAAGCTAACTGGGAGGCTTTGAGGGTCATATACGGGAATGGGGATCCAAACTGTAAGTTGGTTGGTAGGGAGAGATGTCTTGATATGGATTAGACCGGTTCATTGGAACGGGTGACACTGGAGAATATTCAGCCAAACAGTCAAGAGTTGCACCAGAAACTTTGTAAAGATTACAAAGAGGCCAAGACCGCTTGGGAGTCTGAAGAGCTGTACCACTGCATAAGAGATATGTGGTTGTCTTCAGGAGCTGCTATCGAAGATGGAGTGCGACAGCTGGATGATTGGTTAGGATTCTGGCACTTCAGATACCGTCAATGGGGCGGCTTCTTTCACCCAGTAATTTCTTGAATCGATGCTGTGAGAATATATTGCTGAAACGAGGGCGGCTACCATGCGAGCGGTGGATGGGAGAGCATGAGCGAAGAGCGGAGAGCAGAGCGGAAAATGGAGAGCGGAGAGCGGATAATTGTCAGACTTTTTACCAAAAATAACATAATATTCGAATATTCTCTGAATTATTCGAATATTCTCTGACAGATCCGAATATTCCCATGGTAAATTCCCGTCGAATACTGTTTTTTTACCACAGTAAAAATTAAAATGCAGTCATTTTTTATATTTTTACTGTGGTAAATTTGAATTTCCTGGTCGAAAACATCATTTACAGAGGTGAGAAACAAACATGTCAATAAATCTCTTTATTAAAATTTGAGATACATGTTGTCCAACCGCACAAGGCAAGTCTGATTTAGGAATCAACCGTATGGTCTACGTTTCACATTTGCATTCCGGTTGTACGAGTCTATCAGCCTGACGGTCGACATTTTCCCAAGCGAGAAATCCCTACTGAACGGTTTCATCATAGCAGGATCAGACTTGTGTCCCAGCAAAGCCTTGGAATATGTACCAGGAGAAATGTTGCCAACCTTGGAGTATGCATGATTGACAATGCGTGCATCGTCACTGTGATCTGAATGAAACGCAACCTTTGGTTCATCACACTCAATCAATTTCGGACGTTGTTTGCTGCGGTCAACGACGAGAGAGCGCTGCTTGTATTGCCCATCTATCTCTACTTGAATAGCAGGCTGAAATGGTATAGCATCATCGAAGACACTGGTGATGTCGATGACCTCGTCTAACAAGCTCTCCATGATAACTGCAGATCCACCATAGACACCACGCCCATCCAACAAGACGTCTACCAATATGACAGTCTTCCAAACCGACGTATATGTGTTCTAATCTGTTAAAGGGTTTAGACTATGAAAATGCCTATAGAACTGACATCCAGATGTGTGGCTAGAAAAAGGCTCTAGTTCGATAGAAAGACCGTCGGCTGGTCTATCTTATATTTGGGTTTAGGGTATTGCAAGGTGGCATTTTTTTATAGAAAGCGCCGCATAGTTGCAACATGGGCAAAGGTTCGTTGCATACACCCAAGAGCGCCGGGTTTAGGAATTATGGTATCCTTTTGAATTTTAGTTTAAGGTGCACTAAAAACGCTAATCTGAGTGACAATGTATAAGATTGCGGCTACGAGTATTTAGGGGTGAACGCCGCAAAATTTGCTATATTCTAGAGTTTAGGTTGGCATAGTTCATGTGGCATCATGATGCTATTTTAGAAATCAAAGATAGCAAAGGCATATAGATATGCCGTCCAAATGGTATGCCTCTCCCTAAACTTGCTGGCGATCTCCATCACGGTCCATTAGCTGCTGCAGCTGTCGTATTTCCGTTTCTCTCCATGGCCCGCATCTACGTTACAGGTCACGAGGTTCCTATGGTAGTGGAAATGGGTTGGGATAAGTACGCTCGAGTTTCGGCCCTAGATCTCGCTGTTCGTTTTGGCTTAGTAGCATCATCAATAATGGTGGAGTTAGAAGTCCGTGGTAGGAACGGGTCCGTGGAATTAGGTGTGATGCAGACGAGGGGGGACGACCCGGAAGGATACTACTGGATGCTTTGTGCTGGTCAGTACAGAGCTTACGGCTTGTTGAACTCATCACATGGAGTTCGACAGATTGACAATTCTGTGTCAGACAATGAATGGGAAGCATTGGGCGGTAGGGACAAATCAGTGTATCCTGAAGTCACCAGGAATGGGTTCACGTTCCAGATGCGGTACCCTATTGCCTCAGTCGAGGGAGCAGTGGAATTGTGGCTGTGGGAATTTCCACATTGCAAAACTCATTAGATAGATCTGGCAGTGATGCTATTAGACAGAGATGTTCTAGATAGATATGGGGTTCCGTGTGATATTTGGGACGACTCTCCGAGGGACCCGATGGTGTGGCAACTGATGTGGTCACACTACATATATGAGTTGCTAGGCCTACCGGACCCTTGCAACATCGAGGTGAACGAAGTTATTCCGAAGGAGTTATTGATTGCACTGCAGGAACACTTTGATGATGCAGACAAGGCTCCGTTTTGGGACTCAATTGAAAATAGCGAGAAATTCTAATATGTAGATGACCTTAGTGTATTGGAAGCTCAGGGGCGCAATCATACTACGTAGCGTTTGTTGCAAACATGAATGTACTACAACATACTATAATAAAGTTTGAGAAGTAAGACAGTAGTCTGTAAATTTGCCCAAGCTCTGGCACCAACAAGTAGCTAAGACTTCGAAGCTACCATAGTGGATGCTGCAACTTAGCAATCCAGACTGCGATTTGCACTAGAAAAGATACAATATAATCATCACTGCTGCTGGCACGAACCAATATAGACACAACATCTGTGGTATCAAACGAAGTAGAGAGTAAAGGATTTGCGAGATAGAAGTAGACCTTCGCGGCCCAAAGCCATTATGACATAGTCATAAAAAATATCAGAGCAGATGGTCTAAGACTATAAGGAATTGGTCCTTGTGCCCAAAAAGATGGACCCAAAAAAATGATAAAATTATCTTGAGATCAATCATGAACATCACAATTGGAAACAGTCCACTCGTGACTGTTGATAATAAACAATGGAACACATGAATATCGGTTTTAGCGGAGTAGTATCTAGTGTTGAACCAGGGGTGTAGTGCAATTGTATCTCCAACAAGTGCATTGCTAGTGGCCCTCTTTGGCTAACAGTCTTACTCACACTCATTGACTATTCCCAAACAAGTGATAATGAAGCGTGAGGGATAATCAAACGTGGACTTCGTCCATATACTAAATAAGATGCCTACGAGTTAGAACGGGTCAATATTCCACTTTCGAGAAGGAGCTTGATTTCGTTGAAGCTGAAAGTCGGGGCATGAATGAATAAGTCGACGTTGGGGTCACGCTTGCACACCTTTATGAAGACGTAATAAATGTGTTTGCAATAGCTGAAATAGCCACCTTTCTTACCGAACTTGACCATGGTCTGTTTAAATGCAGGACAGGTGCATGCAGGTTCGGAGCTCACTGTAATCTGGTATTGTGTCACAGCAGGTTGAGTTCCAGAGTCCAAAGCTATGATGCATCCATAGCCTGGGTGTGGAACCATGGTAACGCTGTCGATTCTCGCCTTCAGAATCCTGGAGGAATCGATGCTGAGACTCTGCTTGGAGGTGGGAACGTTGGCTTGACGGCGAACTTTCTTGGACTTCCGCTTTCCTGGATACCGGTCTGCATCACTTGGAACTGGGATAGTGGACATATCTGAAGGCAGCGGTGCATTGGAAAATAGCCTCCTAAGAGACACTTGAATTTTCTGTGGGAGCTGAAATCCTGCAGCTTCGAGCGCTTGAATCTCCTTGAGCTTGAGGTTCGTTCCGAGCTTCACGGGCCACACATCAGGAATTGGCGGCCTTGGTTCCGTGGACAAAAAGTGCCTCACCCACTTGCGTCGAGTGCCCTTCACGCACCTGTCGATGTCATCGGGGCAAAAGAAGAATTGTTTGTGAATCTCCCTGCCCAACCTCACGTTCAGCCATTCACCGGTGTATGTTGGAGCGGGGGTGTTAGTCGAATTCCGGACAATTTTGGCATCGCACTTCTTCTTAGTTACTGCTCTCATTGCCCAACACGACTTGGCACTCGTTTTGGACAACCGAGCAATGTGCCAAAGTCGCTCGTTCACAGTGGATTCTTGGACCGCGGTAACATGCTTAATACCACCTTCAAGGACAGGTGGTGAGGATGGAATCACGGGAGATGCGATGACCTCCGAAGCTTCGGTTTCTTTCTCCTCGGCTATGACTGGTAGAGAGGCTACCCTAGAGAGAGCAGCTCGCTTCAATGCTGGGGGGCGAGAGTAATTCACCGTATCCGGCCGATGGGACTCACCGTCATCTCCAAGCGGCAGGTCCGGCTTGCGCTTGGTTGAGCCGAATACCTCCTCTCCTTCCAGGTGAGGATCACGGATGCAAAACTCATCAGCTCCGGGCATATCTAGCATTGCCTCTTTGAGCACTCTAGGGTCGCCTGTGCTTTTGGCGCGCCGTTGTGCATTTCTAAGTTTGAGCTCGTTCTTGCAGGGACCGGATCCTCCAACGTCTCCCTTTAGGAATTGGTAGTATGCCACTACCTGCATAAACGCACGTATGTAGTCGTCGACAGTGGCAACGTAGAGATCATTACCTCTATTGCCAGACGGTTGAAGCCACTTGTTGTGCATAGTCTCGGCAAGGTTGCAGGACGACATGTCCGCTAAGGCCTCTTCGTCAAGGTTCTGTAGAAGTCCATCAAAACAAATATCAGTTGAAAATATTAGAAAGCACGGCTTTGGAAAGAGTCAGTAAAGGAGAGAGTGTACTTACGAACTGCATGCAGCCACCCCATTGTCGATATCTGAAGTGCCAAAAAGCTAGCCAAAGATCCAAGTGTCTCAACGATGTCTCGGATGCAGCTCCAGAAGACAGCCACCAAGCCCTGATGGCAAGGTATCTAATATCCGCCTCAGCCATGGTCGTGGAATCTCTATACTACATGCAAAGGCGCTTGTGCTGTTCTCGAAAATCTTCGGCAATGTACTGCTTGTTATGCTTCTCGAAGGATTGAGACCAATGAAAGTAGCACGTCCTCTCCCGATCCACCATTGGATCTTTCGGATTCCCATTTCCGTAAATGATCCTCAGTGCATTCCAATTGGCTTGTGCACTATCCGCCATGAATCCCATGAATTGTGGGTTGGGAATGTCATGTCTCTCCATGACAGCATTCAGGTTCTTCCAGAAGACAATCTGAGCAGCTGTGTCTTCCGATTGCATGTCACAGCATGCAATGGTCATGACACGACAATACGTAGAGTCGTAAACATGGCAACCCATCGTAGTCCAATGTTTCACACGTTTGACATGGTCAAACATGATCCAGCTGTTTTCAAGATCTCCTCCCGTTTGCATCCTCTTGACTAAATCCACACCACTACCCGGACCCATCTCGGACATTTTAAAAACGAAGACCTTGTCTGAATCCTCTCCTTGACCAGGGAACATGTTTTTCTGAACGAAGGCCCAATTGCTGAGTCCTCTAAGTTTGGTGATACTGTCCATGACACCATACCTCCTGAGGTATCTGAAAGTGACAACTTTATTCCTAATGCTCGGAGATCCCATATCTTTGAACCTATCAAGAACCGGCACAAGATCTTCCAAAGTAAGAGTTTTGGGTTGTTTGTCTTCAGAGCGTAGAAGAAACTCACCTAAAAGTTCTTTGCTGGCCTCAAGAACGACAGCACTCTTAGTTGCGGAGGGTATTCTCTGGATTTGCTCCTCGATGACAGTGTTGATCTTGGACTTGGTATCTCGGTAGTCTCCAACCTTGACCGGGTGCTTGTGATGCCCAAGATGAATGCAAGCCCTTGTGACGTTCGGCCCACCATGGACATAGTATGTTTTAGCGCTACAGCTGTTCACGCAGGTGGGAGGCTCTTTGCAAACCTTGCAGACCAACGTGGAGTCCTTAGGAGGCGACTCCTCCACCGTGAATGGCCTCCACGTACAGCCTTCAAACTCGGTATCATTAAGTGGAGATGTCCGGTGGGCACGCTTCAAGTATTCGCACTCCTTGTTGCGACACTCCAAATGACCTACGCAGATCGAGAATCGGAACGACAAGCCCAATGGATTGGAAATATTAGTTGTCATAGTTCTAGTCCACACATGGCCATCGTACCTCTTATCCATTCCATGCATAGTTCTTGCGGTAGTGTGAGGGGTGTGAAGCGAGGCGGCAGGAAACTCGTACACTACGTCTCCATCGAATTTGGGAGGAAGATAGTCCACCTTGATCGTCGTGATCGTGTTGTAGTCAAGTTTCTTGAGCACGTTCTTCTTCCCATGTAAGGTAGCTAGTTTTTTCAGCTTGGGTAATATACTTGCTGCGGAGAGTGACTTGGCCGAGGGAGAGGGATATGGACTCTCGTTCAGGTTGATGGATTCAAGACTATGAGCGGTTTTTAGAAGACTATGAGTGGCATAAAACTCTGATGATGGAGAGCTAAGATTGTGAATGGGAGGACGTTCAGTGACCGTCTCAGTATCAGACGAATCACTCAAGAGAGCAACGTACGAAGTTGGTTCCGACTCAAGCTTAACAGAAGTGGATGATCCATAAAGGGGAGTACTTTTCACATCGGGATCATGCTCCACCTTGACTTTGCTAAGAAGAGGAGCCTGCATAGAGGACGTGGAGGATAGAAGTGGTGTTCCAGAGGACTTCGAATTCGGAAGTCCGTATACATCATACTTTCCTGGTTCAAGCTTCCACAATAGACTTTGATCCGGACTGACATCTGGTTGTTGAATAACGGTGAGAGACGGGGACAACTCGTGAGAATCATCATAGATGTTCTTCTCTACATATAGACTGGATTCGTTAAAATGAAATCGCATGCTGAGGTGTTTACTAGAGACAAGAGAAATTCCTTCGCCATTCACAGGGAATGACACAGGAGCACTTGAGCCATAGGCTGAGAGGATCGCAGTTTGAAAGGAAAGGTCGGAAGGTGGAGGAGATGCCATGAGAAACACGTCCTAGCATGAAGAAGAAGAGAATGGGTCACACTAGAAGGTGGAGTGTATAAGAATACGCATTCTGTTCAGTAGAATGATGTTGGCCACCACATGATTGAGAACATATGCAGATGAATGCGGTCATCACTGACACAATCATTATAGTTCAAGCACCAAGTAAAGGATGTAGCCAAAATTTTGAGCACGCCAACTAAGGATTGTCTGAATTCGTGAATATATAATTGAGGAAAATATTGATTAGAACAGGGGGTGAAATATAGAATTCGGCGATTCATTTTTTATTTGAAGTTGGGAAACTTTTTGTATTTGGTCAGTTGTGTATAATAATGGCAAAGTCATAATTATGAGCACGTGGGGATTAGAAGTATTTAGAATAGATTGGAGTAGTTTGAATCCTAGCGTTGAGTATATATCATGTGAATAACACAACGAAAGCAATGTAGAAAAACAATGCAGTGATATTGAAAGTGCTAGAATGAGAGAGGAAGAGATTGTTGTAGTGTACACATGAAGCAAGGAGCACCATCGAAGAACGTGACACCAAAGAAGAAGAAGAGACGAGGACAAACAGATTGGGCCGGCACAAAAGCAAAGCAAAGGAAGGAAGCTAGGAAGAGGTTGTTGCTTGCAAGGAGTACTCCGAGAACGCAACCCGAGGTGGATTCAGAAGATGTAGGAGTGACGAGTAGGAAACATTGTAGCATCAACAAAGTATCGCTAGGTTCAATTCACGAGGGAGTTGACAAGAACCAAGAGGGCAAAGAGTTAGGAGATACATTGTCTTTAGACCGGTCGGATCCAATGTCTGATCATCAGCGGAGGCGAGGCGATCGGAACTGTCTTTCAAATGTGAACGTTCGGTCCTGGCTTGACAACAACTACAACGATGGTCATTTGGAGATTGGAGAAGACATCCAGTGTGCTGGCCATAATGAGGTAATGTATTGGAGTTACGAATCGAAGCGTGTCTGGAGTGTCATATAGAGTCCTGTCATAGACGAATCTAGTAGAGCTTCAAAATCTGAAGTTCGAACTTAAAATACTGCTAACTTGTAGGAAAAAATTACAACAGCAATTTCCTGAATTATTGTTATTTTGAAAGTTTGGAATTACTAAGATGAGAACAACTGTAAGTTGAAGGCGAGGTTGGCACCTTCATGCAAAATATAAAATGAAAGTTCAAACAGTTGAAGTCGGCACTGTCAAAAGTATTTATTATAAACTCCGCTATTATTGACAACCTTTCAAAGATTTCTAGTGGCTCGGGAATTCAATGGCTCGACGAAATGTGATAACCTTTTCAAGTATCACTTTTAGATTCCCAGGAAATTTTCCATATTTTGTCCATTTATATACACGTCTCACTTTTGCATGAAACAAACATTTTCGTGGATTTGTCTATGATAAGTATGAGTGCAGATGCTTATAAAGCATGAGTTTGATCTATTAGTAAGTTACCTGCGGTAAATTAGTTGAATATCTGTCTTAAAATTATAACTCTATAATTTGGCATTTGTGAGATTTTCAAAGTTTTGTCTAATTCCAAGAACTTGACTGCTGTACAAGGTGATGGTTAAGTTAGGTGATTAGCTGTACTAGTGTACACCTTAAGTATAGGAATAGAAGTATATTTGGGTGCAAACTGATCATTCTACAAGGGTTCAGCGCATGTGGGGATTGAGAGTCCATGGAAGGGTTCAACCCTTGTGGGAGAGATACTTGTTGGTGAGCCCTAACACTAGGCATTTGTTTTGGACACCAGCCCGTCGAAGTCGGTGGCGGAGGGCCAGCCCGTCGAAGTAGTGAGAGAATGGCAGACCTTGGGGCGGAAAGCCACGATATTGTCAATTTAGCGCACTCGGCCGAGCTGCAAGTGGAGCGCTCCGAGGAGGAGACGCGGTCTGAGGCAGGGACGCGGTCTGAGGCGGGGACGCGGTCTGAGGCGGGCATGCGGTCTGAGGCGGGGACGCAGTCTGAAGCGGGGACGCGGTCTGAGGCAGGGACACGATCAGAGGCGGAGACAGAGGAGAAGGACGAAGGAGCTCATTTCGCAATGGCCGACGACGACGAGGGAGACAATTTCCAACGGAATGTTATCGGACGTGAAGAGGATGATGATCGAGAGGATGCGGAGAATGAGGATGCTGCATGCCTTGAAGAAGCAAACGATGACGACGTGGGACGTCGAGACGAGCAAGGAGAAGGCGATGACGAAGTTGCAGATGGTGAGGACGACGACGACCCAAATAGTGAAGAGGGGGCGAAGGTACCAACTGTCACTAAATCAAATGATTCGCGGAAGCAGCAACTGCAGGTTCGCAAGCTTCATTCGATCTCTCCTCTGATCAACGCTCTAAAGGATTTAGGGTTTAGGGCTTAAGACCTTAATTTAGGAATTTAGGAAATTCGAATTTTTTGGGGATTTAGGGATTCTCAAACACCAGCAAGAACACGACGAGCAAGAACACGAGGACCATGAACACGAAGATGAACACCAGCACGAGCTGGTGTTCATCTTCGTGTTGATGGTCCTCGTGTTCTTGCTCGTTGTGTTCATGGCCATGTTCACAGTGTTCATCTTCGAATTCGTCATCGTGTTCAGTGAGTGTTCATCATCGTGTTCAAGGTCGAACACAATTAGACGACTATGAACACGAGCAAGAACACGACCAGCATGAACACGAAGACCATGAACACGAACATGAACACCAGCACGAGCTGGTGTTCATCTTCGTGTTCATGGTCTTTGTGTTCATGCTGGTCGTGTTCTTGCTCGTGTTCATGGTGTTCATCTTCGTGTTCATGGCCGTGACGCTGGTGGTCATCATCGTGTACATCTTCGTATTCATGGTCTTCATGATCTTGCTGGTGTTGATGGTCGTGTTCATGGTGATCGTGTGAATTACCTCTGGGTCTAGCACTGGGATTAGCTTTGGCTATGTCACTGGGGGTATAGCTCGTGTACGAGCACTAGTTCAGTGAGGTGCAATTCACAAGGGCAGGGATGCCTATTTTTGATATGGCACCAGAAGATGAACACCAGATGATGAACACCATGAACACGACCATGAGCACGAACAACATGAATTCAATTGGACGACTATGAACACGAGCAAGAACACGACCAGCATGAACACGAAGACCATGAACACGAAGATGAACACCAGCACGAGCAGGTGATCATCTTCGTGTTCATGGTCATCGTGTTTTTTCTGGTCGTGTTCTTCCAGGTGTTCGTAGTTTTTGTGTCTTTGAGCTCGGGGATTGGCTCTGGGTATAGCTCTAGATATATAGCTCGGGCACGAGCTATACTTGTTTGAGGTGCCAGCCACTCAGGGGTACACGAGTAGAGGAACTTGACCTCCAGCAAGAATTCGACCTGCATGATCACGGAGACCATGAACACGAAGATGAACACCAACAGAAATGAAAAAAGTAGAAAAAAATACTACTAGTGTCACTCTAGATGCATAGCTCGTGTACGAGCTCTCGTTTTGGGAGGTGCTAGCCACTAGGGGTTGGATCTCTATATTTGTTTTAGACACCTTTATTTCGGTGTTGTCCGGGTAGCTCTCGTATACGAGCCCTTGGTGCTGCCTGTTCCTGGTGCTCTGGGATGTTCCTGGTACTCGGGGGTGGCACGTTGAGTAGGACCTGCGAAAGCACTCAGAATATTTTAAGAATAAAATAAATCTACTTGGTTTCGCTCTGGATGTATAGCTCGTGCACGAGCTCAACTTAGAGAGGTGCCAGCCATCGGGAGGAGGATCCAAATTTCGTGTTGGACACCAGTCAATCGTGGTGGCACGAGTATCGCTCGTGTACGAGCACGCCACGCAAAGGCTGCCTCTTACTTGGGGATAGCGAGTTATGAGTCACATATTGAGCCTCGGGCCATCCCAACGGACCAGTTATGATACACCAGCGCCCTCAAATAGATCAATTCTTGGATATAGAACTAAACAAGAGAGCAAGCGCACTACTGACGTCGATTATTGTTGCAAATTAACTATCACGCATGCGGGGAAGTTCATAATCATCGACAATAAATTCAATAATCCGTTTTGACCCGACTAGACCGCGTGTACGAGAGGGTCCACCATATGCACTGGTGTCCTTCTAGATGTATAGCTCGTGTACGAGCTCTAATTTTGTGACGTACCAGCCGCTGGGGGTAGAGGACTATGATAACCAGCAAGAACACGAGTTCATGGTGTTCGTGTCTTTGAGCTCTGGATTTAGCTTTAGGTTTAGCTCTGGATGTATAGCTCGTGCACGAGCTATGTAGTTGTGAGGTGCGAGCCACTGGGGGTCAACAAGTGTAGAGGACCATGAACACGAGCAAGAGCACGACCAGCATGAACACGAAGACCATGAACACGAAGATGAACACCAGCTCGTGGTGGTGTTCATCTTCGTCTTCATGGTCTTCGTGTTCTTGCTGGTCGTGCTCACTCTCGAATTGATAGTGTTCGTGTCGTGGAGCTCTGGATTTAAATCTAGGTCTAGCTATGGATGTATAGCTCGTGCACGAGCTATGTAGTTGTGAGGTGCGAGCCATTGGGGGTGAACAAGTGTAGAGGACCATGAACACGAGCAAGAGCACGACCAGCAAGAACACAAAGACCATGAACACGAAGATGAACACCAGCACGAGCTGGTGCTCATCTTCGTGTTCATGGTCTTCGTGCTCTTGCTGGTCGTGCTCATGCTCCAGTTGATAGTGATCGTGTCGTGGAGCTCTGGATTTAGCTCTAGGTTTAGCTGTCGATGTATAGCTCGTGCACGAGCTATGTAGTTGTGAGGTGCGAGCCACTGGGCGTGAACAAGTGTAGAGGACCATGAACACGAGCAAGAGCACGACCAGCAAGAACACAAAGACCATGAATACGAAGATGAACACCAGCACGAGCTGGTGTTCATCTTCGTGTTCATGGTCTTCGTGTTCATGCTGGTCTTGCTCATGCTCGTGTTGATAGTGTTCGTGTCGTGGAGCTCTGGATATAGCTCTAGGTTAAGCTCTGGATGTATAGCTCGTGCACGAGCTATGTAGTTGTGAGGTGCGAGCCACTAGGGGTGAACAAGTGTAGAGGACCATGAACACGAGCAAGAGCACGACCAGCAAGAACACGAAGATAATCACCAGCTCGAGCTGGTGCCCATCTTCGTGTTCCTGGATTTCGTGTTCTTGCTGGTCGTGATCTTGCTCGTGTTCATAGTCGTCCAATTGAATTCATGTTGTTCGTGCTCATGGTCGTGTTCATGGTGTTCATCATCTGGTGTTCATCTTCTGGTGCCATATCAAAAATAGGGATCCCTGCCCTTGTGAATTGCACCTCACAGAACTAGTGCTCGTACACAAGCTATACCCCCACTGACATAGCCAAAGCTAATCCCAGTGCTAGACCCAGAGGTAATTCACACGATCACCATGAACACGACCATCAACACCAGCAAGATCATGAAGACCATGAATACAAAGATGTACACGATGATAACCACCAGCGTCACGGCCATGAACACGAAGATGAACACCATGAACACGAAGATGAACACCATGAACACGAGCAAGAACACGACCAACATGAACACAAAGACCATGAACACGAAGATGAACTCCAGCTCGTGCTGGTGTTCATCTTCGTGTTCATGGTCTTCGTGTTCATGCTGGTCGTGTTCTTGCTCGTGTTCATAGTCATCCAATTGAATTCATGTTGTTCGTGCTCATGGTCGTGTTCATGGTGTTCATCATCTGGTGTTCATCTTTTGGTGCCATATCAAAAATAGGGATCCCTGTCCTTGTGAATTGCACCTCACTGAACTAGTGCTCGTACACAAGCTATACTCCCAGTGACATAGCCAAAGCTAATCCCAGTGCTAGACCCAGAGGTAATTCACACGATCACCATCAACACGACCATCAACACCAGCAAGATCATGAAGACCATGAATACAAAGATGTACACGATGATGACCACCAGCGTCACGGCCATGAACACGAAGATGAACACCATGAACACGAGCAAGAACACGACCAGCATGAACACGAAGACCATGAACACGAAGATGAACACCAGCTCGTGCGGGTGTTCATGTTCGTGTTCATGGTCTTCGTGTTCATGCTGGTCGTGTTCTTGCTCGTGTTCATAGTCGTCCAATTGAATGCATGTTGTTCGTGCTCATGGTCGTGTTCATGGTGTTCATCATCTGGTGTTCATCTTCTGGTGCTATATCAAAAATAGAGATCCTTGCCCTTGTGAATTGCACCTCACTGAACTAGTGCTCGTACACGAGCTATAACCCCAGTGACATAGCCAAAGCTAATCCCAGTGCTAGACCCAGAGGTAATTCACACGATCACCATGAACGCGACCGTCAACACCAGCAAGATCATGAAGACCATGAATACGAAGATGTACACGATGATGACCACCAGCGTCACGGCCATGAACACGAAGATGAACACCATGAACACGAAGATGAACACCATGAACACGAGCAAGAACACGACCAACATGAACACGAAGACCATGAACACGAAGATGAACTCCAGCTCGTGCTGGTGTTCATCTTCGTGTTCATGGTCTTCGTGTTCATGCTGGTCGTGTTCTTGCTCGTGTTCATAGTCGTCCAATTGAATTCATGTTGTTCGTGCTCATGGTCGTGTTCATGGTGTTCATCATCTGGTGTTCATCTTCTGGTGCCATATCAAAAATAGGGATCCCTGTCCTTGTGAATTGCACCTCACTGAACTAGTGCTCGTACACGAGCTATACCCCCAGTGACATAGCCAAAGCTAATCCCAGTGCTAGACCCAGAGGTAATTCACACGATCACCATGAACGCGACCGCCAACACCAGCAGGATCATGAAGACCATGAATACGAAGATGTACACGATGATGACCACCTGCATCAAGGCCATGAACACGAAGATGAACATCATCATCACGAGCAAGAACACGACCAGCATGAACACGAAGACCATGAACACGAAGATGAACACCTGCTCGTGCTCGTGTTCATGTTCGTGTTCATGGTCTTCCTGTTCATGCTGGTCGTGTTCTTGCTCGTGTTCATAGTCGTCCAATTGAATGCATGTTGTTCGTGCTCATGGTCATGTTCATGGTGTTCATCATCTGGTGTTCATGTTCTGGTGCCATATCAAAAATAGGGATCCCTGTCCTTGTGAATTGCACCTCACTGAACTAGTGCTCGTACACAAGCTCTACCCCCAGTGACATAGCCAAAGCTAATCCCAGTGCTAGACCCAGAGGTAATTCACACTATAACCAGGAACACGGCCATCAACACCAGCAAGATCATGAAGACCATGAATACGAAGATCTAAACCATGATGACCACCAGCGTCACGGCCATGAACACGAAGATGAACACCATGAACACGAGCAAGAACACGACCAGCATGAACACGAAGAACATGAACACGAAGATGAAGACCAGCACGTGCTGGTGTTCATCTTCGTGTTCATGGTCTTCTTGTTCATGCTGGTCGTGTTCTTTCTCGTGTTCATAGTCGTCCAATTGAATGCATGTTGTTCGTGCTCATGGTCGTGTTCATGGTGTTCATCATCTGGTGTTCATCTTCTGGTGCCATATCAAAAATAGGGATCCCTGCCCTTGTGAATTGCACCTCACTGAACTAGTGCTCGTACACAAGCTATACCCCCACTGACATAGCCAAAGCTAATCCCAGTGCTAGACCCAGAGGTAATTCACACGATCACCATGAACACGACCATCAACACGAGCAAGATCATGAAGACCATATATACGAAGATTTACACGATGATGACCACCAACGTCACGGCCATGAACACGAAGATGAACACCATGAACACGAAGATGAACACCATGAACACGAAGATGAACACCATGAACACGAGCAAGAACACGACCAGCATGAACACGAAGACCATAAACACGAAGATGATCACCAGCTCGTGCTGGTGTTCATCTTCGTTTTCATGGTCTTCGTGTTCATGCTGTTCGTATTCTTGCTCGTCTTCATAGTCGTCCATTTGAATGCATGTTGTTCGTGCTCATGGTCGTGTTCATGGTGTTCATCATTTGGTGTTCATCTTTTGGTGCCATATCAAAAATAGGGATCCCTGCCCTTGTGAATTGCACCGCACTGAACTAGTGCTCGTACACGAGCTATACCCCCAGTGACATAGCCAGAGCTAATCCCAGTGCTAGACCCAGAGGTAATTCACACGATCACCATGAACACGACCATCAACACCAGCAAGATCATGAAGACCATGAATACGAAGATGTACACGATGATGACCACCAGCGTCACGGCCATGAATACGTAGATGAACACCATGAACACGAAGATGAACACCATGAACTCGAGCAAGAACACGACTAGCATGAACACGAAGACCATAAACACGAAGATGATCACCAGCTCTTGCGGGTGTTCATGTTCGTTTTCATGGTCTTCGTATTCATGCTGGTCGTGTTCTTGCTCGTGTTCATAGTCGTCCAATTGAATGCATGTTGTTCGTGCTCATGGTCGTGTTCATGGTGTTCATCATCTGGTGTTCATCTTCTGGTGCCATATCAAAAATAGGGATCCCTGCCCTTGTGAATTGCACCTCACTGAACTAGTGCTTGTACACGAGCTATACCCCCAGTGACATAGCCAAAGCTAATCCCAGTGCTAGACCCAGAGGTAATTCACACGATCACCATGAACGCGACTGTCAACATCAGCAAGATCATGAAGACCATGAATACGAAGATGTACACGATGATGACCACCAGCATCACGGCCATGAACACGAAGATGAACAGCATGATCACGAGCAAGAACACGACCAGCGTGAACACGAAGACCATGAACACGAAGATGAACTCCAGCTCGTGCTCGTGTTCATGTTCGTGTTCATGGTCTTCGTGTTCATGCTGGTCGTGTTCTTGCTCGTGTTCATAGTCGTCCAATTGAATGCATGTTGTTTGTGCTCATGGTCGTGTTCATGGAGTTCAGCATCTGGTGTTCATCTTCTGGTGCCATATCAAAAATAGGGATCCCTGCCCTTGTGAATTGCACCTCACTGAACTAGTGCTCGTACACAAGCTATACCCCCAGTGACATAGCCAAAGCTAATCCCAGTGCTAGACCTAGAGGTAATTCACACGATCACCATAAACGCGACCGTCAACACCACCAAGATCATGAAGACCATCAATACGAAGATGTACACGATAATGACCACCAGCATCACGGCGATGAACACGAAGATGAACACCATGATCACGAGCAAGAACACGTCCAGCATGAACACGAAGACCATGAACACGAAGATGAACACCAGCTCGTGCTGGTGTTCATGTTCGTGTTCATGCTCTTCGTGTTCATGCTGGTCGTGTTCTTGCTCGTGTTCATAGTCGTCCAATTGAATGCATGTTGTTCGTGCTCATGGTCGTGTTCATGGTGTTCAGCATCTGGTGTTCATCTTCTGGTGCCATATCAAAAATAGGCATCCCTGCCCTTGTGAATTGTATTGAGGTAATTGATGCAACGTAGTATTGCTAGAAGCCAAAGACGTACGGGTGCTAAATAATGGTGTGTGGGAGGAGGGGTTAGGCATGGGCTGATCTCTAGAGTGTCCTTGTGATGAGTTATCCCATATGGTTTGTCCATGGTGACCTCCTAGTGTACACTACTTAAGGTGGAAGGCCTTTGAGTAAAGATTATCTCTTTCTACGCATTCCTTGTGTTTGTGTGTATGCCTTGTGCAATCTTCTCTACCTTCAATAGGTTATGGGCCCACTCATGTGTGTTTCATGAGTATTAGATTGCATTTGTGCAAGTATTTTGAGGTCGGTGCGCAACGGGCGGTTTTGGAGCATTGTTGGAGGTTTTGGAGCTTGTTGAAGCGTTGGTGTTTCTTGGAGGTGTGCATGGGCTGAAGTTACATGTTGGAGCACTCTCTTTGGTCAATTTCTTCCCTTGATCTCCTTCTTTTCTTTCTTCTATCTCTTCGTTGCGAGTGGAACTTCGTTTGGTTCAATTGTGAGCATTTGAGTAAATGCAAGTGATTTGTGAGGTGTGAAGGCTCTCGTGGAGGGTCTACCATCTGATCCTAGTGATTAGGCACTTGCTTTGAGGTGTTGCATGTGTTTCATGCTCTTGGGGTGCTCAAATTTTCATTTGGAGCTAGTTTGTGCACAAAGGTGCGGTTTTGAGCAATTTCAATGCGATTGGGGTTTTGAGGGACTTGTGTGAGTTCATGTGCATTGAGTGAATGCTCTTGAGGGACACAAAGGTGTCATTGACGTGCATTGAGTGTTTGGGGACACTAAGGCGTCGTATTGAAGCATTTGGAGTTGTTTTGAGCTCCATTGAGTGATTTGAGGGGTTTTGGTGAGCCTCTTTGCATTTTTGGGTGAGGGTTCTCACATTTGAGTGTTGGGAGGCGTGTGTGGAGCACAAAAGTGCTGATCTAGTGTTTGGGGTTGTTTTAAACCCATTGGGTGCACAAAGGTGCAATATCAAAGCAAAAAATCACAAAAACAAAGTTGTGTGTTTGAGTTTGAGGTTTCATTTGTGTGGGGAGGCATACGTAAGTGAGGATCATGGCATCTTTTGAGGGTGAGGGTCCCAAGGTCGTGGACAAGTTCGATGGGGTGAATTTCCACTTGTGGAAATTCAAAATGGAGATGGTGATGGCCGAGAAGGAGTTGTGGGAGATTGTCGAGGGTAGTGAGGAACCTCCTTTCTCTTCTACGGATCCTAGGATCATGCAAGCGTACACGAGGAGGGAGAAGAAGGCATTTGCCATTTTGGCACTCAACCTCGCGGATTCGCAACTTGCGCACATTCGTTCGTGCAAGACACCCGCGGAAGCATGGTCCAAGCTTTGCAACATTCACGAAGCGAAAACATTGGCCAACATTTTGTTTTTGAGGCGCAAGTTCTTCACCATCAAGATGGGCGAAGAAGATGACATGTTGGCGCACATCAACAAGGTCAAAGCTCTCGCGGATCAACTCAACGGTTGCGACGTGTCGGTTACGGATGGTGACATCGTGATGACACTTTTGGAGAGCCTTCCATCATCATACGAGTACCTCATCGTGGCGATGGAGTCAAGACCCATTACGGAGCTCACATTGGACTATGTGACCTCACGGTTGTTGCACGAGCTTTCGCGGCAAAAGGAGAACGAGTCTCGAGAAGATGGAGCGGCACTCGTGGCGAAGCAATTCAAGAATGGAGGCGGTGGGAGCTCAAGCGACAAGGTGTGCTTCTATTGTGGTAAGAAGGGCCACATTGCCAAATTTTGCTTCAAACGCAAGAGGGATGAGAAAGGGGAGAGTGCAAACAACACTAAAACTCGTGACGATGATGAGTACGCATTTACGGCTAGATATGAGGCAAGCATGAGCGATGGCATCGAGGGTGATGCAAGCATGAGTGATGGTATCGAGGGTGATGCAAGCATGAGTGATTGGATTGAGGTTGGTGATGAGTATGCAAACATGGCAAGCAATGTATCGTGCAATGGTAGTACGAGTGATTGGATTGTTGATTCGGGGGCTACAAGCCACATGTCACCACATAAAACTTGTTTTCATTCGTATGCTCTCATTAATCCAAGGAGAGTGATTTTGGGAGATGATACGGTGCTTGAGGCCGTTGGCAAGGGCCAAATTGTTGTAGACACCGAGGTGAGGGGTCGTGTGAAGACAATCACTATCCAAGATGTCCTCCACGTTCCCAAATTAACGGCAAATTTACTATCGGTGAGGCAATTAGTGGCAAAGCACTTGAGGGTTGAGTTTAGTGATAAGGGGTGTTATGTGTTGTCACCGAGTCGAGATGAGGTGGCCATCATTGAAGAACACGAGGGCTTGTACCACATCAAGTTCTCCAAGGTGCATTCGAAGGAATCGGCGGCGTTGGCGCATTCAAACTTGAAGGACGACAAATTGGCGTTGTGGCATCGTCGACTTGGCCATTTGAACATCAAGAGTGTGAAGACACTACGCGGCATGGTAAGCGGTATGGACCTTCATCAATTGAAAGTGGATGCTTCTACATTCACGTGTGAAGGTTGCATTGAAGGCAAGCAACAACGGTTGCCATTTGCGGGTGAAGGGGCGACACGGGCCACAAAAGTTTTGGAGATCGTGCATTCGGATGTGTGTGGCCCCATGAAGACCACATCGATGGGAGGTTGCAAGTACTTTGTGACCTTCATCGATGATTTTTTCAAGGAAGATATGGCTCTACCCTATCAAAGTCAAGAGTGAGTGCTTTGAGAAGTTCAAGGAGTTCAAGACATTGGTGGAGAACCAATCCGAGTTGAAGATCAAGGTGTTTCGGTCGGACAATGGCGGCGAGTACATGTCCAAGAAATTTGACGAGCTTTTGAAGAATGAAGGCATCGCACGCCAAACTTCGGCCCCGTACACGCCTCAACAAAATGGAGTTGCGGAGCGCGCAAATCGCACCATTGTAGAGATGGCGAGGAGCATGTTGCACGCTCAAAACTTGAAGTTGGACCTTTGGGCGGAAGCGGTGGTGAATGCGGTATACACACGCAATCGGTGTCCAACAAGCGCGGTTGAAGGCATGACGCCGGAGCAAGCGTGGAGTGGGAGGCAACCATGTGTTGCACACATGCGCATCTTCGGATGCATTGCATATGCGAAGGTTCCCGACGAACGGAGGACGAAACTCGAGGCTAAGGCCTTGAAATATGTGTTTCTTGGGTATTGTGAAGGTACCAAGGCGTATAGACTCATGTCGGTGGACACGAGGAAGATCATTCGGTCACGTGATGTGACATTTTGTGAGGAGTCTACGATGGAGGCTCCTTTGAAGGTTGGTCCAAGTGGGAGTAGTGGAGACGTTTTGGTGGACACACCCTCCAAGTCTCCTAGTGTTGTTGATGTAGGTGATGATGACGGTGATGACGAAGCTGGCGACACGGAGGTTGTTGAAGCGCCATCGAGCTCAAAGGCCAAGAATGGCGCAAAGGGCACGCAAGAGGAGCAAGTTTCTTCAAGCGAGCGGCGGTACCCCGAGAGATCGCGCAAGCCACCTGGAGAATGGTGGAAGAACCACATCTTCCCTCAAGTGGAGGACGAGCATGCGAATGTGGCATTATCGGATGGTCCATTGACCATTCGAGAAGCCATGCAAGGTGAGGATGCGGTCAAGTGGGAGCGCGCCATGCAAGAGGAGTACGACTCTCTAATTGCTAACGGTACGTGGCAATTAACTCCCATTCCAAAGGATCGCAACCCCATTGGTTGCAAATGGGTGTTTCGGACAAAGAGGGATGTTTCGGGTATTGTTGTGCGTCACAAGGCAAGATTAGTAGCCAAGGGGTTCGCGCAAGTGCATGGGGTGGACTTTCACGAGACATTTGCTCCCGTGGCCAAGTTCACCACCATTCGATGCATTCTTGCCATTGGAGCGGCCTTGGACTTGGAGATGCATCAAATGGATGTGAAGACCGCATTTTTGAATGGCGATTTGGAGGAGGACATCTACATGGTGCAACCTGAGGGGTTTGTGCAACAAGGTAATGAGCACCTTGTTTGTAAGTTGCAAAAATCATTGTATGGGTTGAAACAATCTCCAAGAGCGTGGTACCAAAAGATTGACACGTTCTTGGTTGCACACGGGTTTACTAGGAGCATTGCGGATCATAGTCTCTACTTCATGCAAGACGGGCAACATGTGGTGATTGTGATCATATATGTTGATGATTTGATCATTCTTGCAAGCCTCATGAGTTTAATGAATGCATTAAAAGGCATGCTTGAGAGAGAGTACGAGATGAGTGATCTTGGAGAATTGCACTTTTGTCTTGGTGTTGAGTTTGTGCGAGACAGGGCTACACGCACTATCACCATGAGTCAAGGCAAGTATGTGATGGACGTGCTCAAGAGATTCGGGATGGAGGATTGTAAGCCCGTGGCAACACCATTGGATGCAAACTCCAAGCTCGTCAAGCTTTCGGAGGAGGAGTATGCGATGGAGGCTAAATCGATGGCGGAGGTGCCATACAAGCAAGCGGTGGGGTCATTGATGTATGCGATGATTGCGACACGGCCCGACCTTGCGTATCCAATTAGCGTGGTGAGTCAACACATGGCGAGACCGGGCTCGATGCATTGGATGACGGTCAAGAGGATCATGCGTTATTTGAGGGGCACAAGCGATGTGAAGTTGTGTCTTGGAGGCAAAGACATTGTGTTGAGCGGCTATTGTGACGCGGACTACGCGGGAGACACGAGCGATCGAAGATCGACAACGGGCTACATGTTCAAGGTCGGATTGGGAGCGGTGTCGTGGAATAGCAAGCGGCAACAAACCACGGCGACATCAACGGTGGAGGCCGAGTACATGGCTACGAGCCATGCCACGAAGGAGGCCATTTGGTTGAGGCAACTAATGGTGGATGTGGGTTGCACACAAGGTGAGGCTACAACGATTATGTGTGACAACCAAGGGTGCATTTCACTTGCAAAGAACCCTACACATCATTCACGCACGAAGCACATTGATGTGCAATACCACTTCATTCGGGAGAAGTTGGAATTGGGAGTTATACATTTGGAGTATTGCCCAACGGAGCACATGGTGGCGGATGTGCTCACAAAGGGTCTTTGTAGAGACCGACACCAACGATTAGTAATAGCATTTGGACTTAGAGGCTTTGGCTCTACGCAAAGTGGGAGTATTGAGGTAATTGATGCAACGTAGTATTGCTAGAAGCCAAAGACGTACGGGTGCTAAATAATGGTGTGTGGGAGGAGGGGTTAGGCATGGGCTGATCTCTAGAGTGTCCTTGTGATGAGTTATCCCATATGGTTTGTCCATGGTGACCTCCTAGTGTACACTACTTAAGGTGGAAGGCCTTTGAGTAAAGATTATCTCTTTCTACGCATTCCTTGTGTTTGTGTGTGTGCCTTGTGCAATCTTCTCTACCTTCAATAAATTGCACCTCACTGAACTAGTGCTCGTACACGAGCTATACCCCCACTGACATAGCCAAAGCTAATCCCAGTGCTAGACCCAGAGGTAATTCACACGATCACCATGAACACGACCATCAACACCAGCAAGATCATGAAGACCATGAATACGAAGATGTACACGATGATGACCACCAGCATCACGGCCATGAACACCTTGATGAACACCATGAACACGAAGATGAACACCATGAACACGAGCAAGAACACGACCAGCATGAATACGAAGACCATAAACACAAAGATGATCACCAGCTCGTGCTGGTGTTCATCTTCGTGTTCATGGTCTTCGTGTTCATGCAGGTCGTATTCTTGCTCGTCTTCATAGTCGTCCAATTGAATGCATGTTGTTCGTGCTCATGGTCGTGTTCATGGTGTTCATCATCTGGTGTTCATCTTCTGGTGCCATATCAAAAATAGGGATCCCTGCCCTTGTGAATTGCACCTCACTGAACTAGTGCTCGTACACGAGCTATACCCCCAGTGACATAGCCAAAGCCAATCCCAGTGCTAGACCTAGAGGTAATTCACACGATCACCATGAACGCGATCGTCACCACCAGCAAGATCATGAAGACCATGAATACAAAGATGTACACGATGATGACCACCAGCATCACGGCCATGAACACGAAGATGAACACCATGATCACGATCAAGAACACGACCAGCATGAACATGAAGACCATGAACACGAAGATGAACACCAGCTCGTGCTCGTGTTCATGTTCGTGTTCATGGTATTCGTGTTCATGCTGGTCGTGTTCTTGCTCTTGTTCATAGTCGTCCAATTGAATGCATGTTGTTCGTGCTCATGGTCGTGTTCATGGTGTTCATCATCTGGTGTTCATCTTCTGGTGCCATATCAAAAATAGCGATCCCTGTCCTTGTAAATTGCACCTCACTGAACTAGTGCTCGTACACAAGCTATACCCCCAGCGACAAAGCCAAAGCTAATCCCAGTGCTAGACCCAGAGGTAATTCACACGATCACCATGAACGCGACCATCAACACCAGCAAGATCATGAAGACCATGAATACGAAGATGTACACGATGATGACCACCAGCGTCACGGCCATGAATACGAAGATGAACACCATGAACACGAAGATGAACACCATGATCACGAGCAAGAACACAACTAGCATGAACACGAAGACCATGAACACGAAGATGAACTCCAGCTCGTGCTGGTGTTCATGTTCGTGTTCGTGGTCTTCGTGTTCATGCTAGTCGTGTTCTTGCTCGTGTTCATAGTCGTCCAATTGAATGCATCTTGTTCGTGCTCATGGTCGTGTTCATGGTGTTCAGCATCTGGTGTTCATCTTCTGGTGCCATATCAAAAATAGAGATCCCTGTCCTTGTGAATTGCACCTCACTGAACTAGTGCTCGTACACAAGCTATACCCCCAGCGACATAGCCAAAGCTAATCCTAGTGCTAGACCCAGAGGTAATTCACACGATCACTATGAACACGACCATCAACACCAGCAAGATCATGAAGACCATGAATACGAAGATGTACACGATAATGACCACCAGCGTCACGGCCATGAACACGAAGATGAACACTATGAACACGAAGATGAACACCATGATCACGAGCAAGAACACGACTAGCATGAACACGAAGACGATGAACACGAAGATGAACTCCAGCTCGTGCTGGTGTTCGTGTTCGTGTTCGTGGTCTTCGTGTTCATGCTGGTCGTGTTCTTGCTCGTGTTCATAGTCGTCCAATTGAATGCATGTTGTTCGTGCTCATGGTCGTGTTCATGGTGTTCATCATCTGGTGTTCATCTTCTGGTGCCATATCAAAAATAGAGATCCCTGCCCTTGTGAATTGCACCTCACTGAACTAGTGCTCGTACACGAGTTATACCCCCAGTGACATAGCCAAAGCTAATCCTAGTGCTAGACCCAGAGGTAATTCACACAATCACCATGAACGCGACTGTCAACACCAGCAAGATCATGAAGACCATGAATACGAAGATGTACACGATGATGACCACCTGCATCACGGCCATGAACACGAAGATGAACACCATGATCACGAGCAAGAACACGACCAGCATGAAGACAAAGACCATAAACATGAAGATGAACACCAGCACGTGCTGGTGTTCATGTTCGTGTTCATGGTCTTCTTGTTCATGCTGGTCGTGTTCTTCCTCGTGTTCATAGTCGTCCAATTGAATGCATGTTGTTCGTGCTCATGGTCGTGTTCATGGTGTTCATCATCTGGTGTTCATCTTCTGGTGCCATATCAAAAATAGGCATCCCTGCCCTTGTGAATTGCTCCTCACTGAACTAGTGCTCGTACACGAGCTATACCCCCAGTGACATAGCCAAAGCTAATCCTAGTGCTAGACCCAGAGGTAATTCACACGATCACCATGAACGCGACCGTCAACACCAGCAAGATCATGAAGACCATGAATACGAAGATGTACACGATGATGACCACCTGCATCACGGCCATGAACACGAAGATGAACACCATGATCACGAGCAAGAACACGACCAGCATGAACACGAGGACCATGAACACGAAGATGAATACCAGCACGTGCTGGTGTTCATCTTCGTGGTCATGGTCTTCTTGTTCATGCTGGTCGTGTTCTTGCTCGTGTTCATAGTCGTCCAATTGAATGCATGTTGTTCGTGCTCATGGTCGTGTTCATGGTGTTCAGCATCTGGTGTTCATCTTCTGGTGCCATATCAAAAATAGAGATCCCTGCCCTTGTGAATTGCACCTCACTGAACTAGTGCTCGTACACAAGCTATACCCCCAGCGACATAGCCAAAGCTAATCCTAGTGCTAGACCCAGAGGTAATTCACACGATCACTATGAACACGACCATCAACACCAGCAAGATCATGAAGACCATGAATACAAAGATGTACACGATGATAACCACCAGCGTCACGGCCATGAACACGAAGATGAACACCATGAACACGAAGATGAACACCATGAACACGAGCAAGAACACGACCAACATGAACACGAAGACCATGAACACGAAGATGAACTCCAGCTCGTGCTGGTGTTCATCTTCGTGGTCATGGTCTTCTTGTTCATGCTGGTCGTGTTCTTGCTCGTGTTCATAGTCGTCCAATTGAATGCATGTTGTTCGTGCTCATGGTCGTGTCCATGGTGTTCATCATCTGGTGTTCATCTTCTGGTGCCATATCAAAAATAGGGATCCCTGCCCTTGTGAATTGCACCTCACTGAACTAGTGCTCGTACACGAGCTATACCCCCAGTGACATAGCCAAAGCCAATCCCAGTGCTAGACCTAGAGGTAATTCACACGATCACCATGAACGCGACCGTCACCACCAGCAAGATCATGAAGACCATGAATACAAAGATGTACACGATGATGACCACCAGCGTCACGGCCATGAACACGAAGATGAACACCATGATCACGATCAAGAACACGACCAGCATGAACATGAAGACCATGAACACGAAGATGAACACCAGCTCGTGCTCGTGTTCATGTTCGTGTCCATGGTATTCGTGTTCATGCTGGTCGTGTTCTTGCTCTTGTTCATAGTCGTCCAATTGAATGCATGTTGTTCGTGCTCATGGTCGTGTTCATGGTGTTCATCATCTGGTGTTCATCTTCTGGTGCCATATCAAAAATAGCGATCCCTGTCCTTGTAAATTGCACCTCACTGAACTAGTGCTCGTACACAAGCTATACCCCCAGCGACATAGCCAAAGCTAATCCTAGTGCTAGACCCAGAGGTAATTCACACGATCACTATGAACACGACCATCAACACCAGCAAGATCATGAAGACCATGAATACAAAGATGTACACGATGATAACCACCAGCGTCACGGCCATGAACACGAAGATGAACACCATGAACACGAAGATGAACACCATGAACACGAGCAAGAACACGACCAACATGAACACGAAGACCATGAACACGAAGATGAACTCCAGCTCGTGCTGGTGTTCATCTTCGTGGTCATGGTCTTCTTGTTCATGCTGGTCGTGTTCTTGCTCGTGTTCATAGTCGTCCAATTGAATGCATGTTGTTCGTGCTCATGGTCGTGTTCATGGTGTTCATCATCTGGTGTTCATCTTCTGGTGCCATATCAAAAATAGGGATCCCTGCCCTTGTGAATTGCACCTCACTGAACTAGTGCTCGTACACGAGCTATACCCCCAGTGACATAGCCAAAGCCAATCCCAGTGCTAGACCTAGAGGTAATTCACACGATCACCATGAACGCGACCGTCACCACCAGCAAGATCATGAAGACCATGAATACAAAGATGTACACGATGATGACCACCAGCGTCACGGCCATGAACACGAAGATGAACACCATGATCACGATCAAGAACACGACCAGCATGAACATGAAGACCATGAACACGAAGATGAACACCAGCTCGTGCTCGTGTTCATGTTCGTGTCCATGGTATTCGTGTTCATGCTGGTCGTGTTCTTGCTCTTGTTCATAGTCGTCCAATTGAATGCATGTTGTTCGTGCTCATGGTCGTGTTCATGGTGTTCATCATCTGGTGTTCATCTTCTGGTGCCATATCAAAAATAGCGATCCCTGTCCTTGTAAATTGCACCTCACTGAACTAGTGCTCGTACACAAGCTATACCCCCAGCGACATAGCCAAAGCTAATCCTAGTGCTAGACCCAGAGGTAATTCACACGATCACTATGAACACGACCATCAACACCAGCAAGATCATGAAGACCATGAATACAAAGATGTACACGATGATAACCACCAGCGTCACGGCCATGAACACGAAGATGAACACCATGAACACGAAGATGAACACCATGAACACGAGCAAGAACACGACCAACATGAACACGAAGACCATGAACACGAAGATGAACTCCAGCTCGTGCTGGTGTTCATCTTCGTGGTCATGGTCTTCTTGTTCATGCTGGTCGTGTTCTTGCTCGTGTTCATAGTCGTCCAATTGAATGCATGTTGTTCGTGCTCATGGTCGTGTTCATGGTGTTCATCATCTGGTGTTCATCTTCTGGTGCCATATCAAAAATAGGGATCCCTGCCCTTGTGAATTGCACCTCACTGAACTAGTGCTCGTACACGAGCTATACCCCCAGTGACATAGCCAAAGCCAATCCCAGTGCTAGACCTAGAGGTAATTCACACGATCACCATGAACGCGACCGTCACCACCAGCAAGATCATGAAGACCATGAATACAAAGATGTACACGATGATGACCACCAGCGTCACGGCCATGAACACGAAGATGAACACCATGATCACGATCAAGAACACGACCAGCATGAACATGAAGACCATGAACACGAAGATGAACACCAGCTCGTGCTCGTGTTCATGTTCGTGTCCATGGTATTCGTGTTCATGCTGGTCGTGTTCTTGCTCTTGTTCATAGTCGTCCAATTGAATGCATGTTGTTCGTGCTCATGGTCGTGTTCATGGTGTTCATCATCTGGTGTTCATCTTCTGGTGCCATATCAAAAATAGCGATCCCTGTCCTTGTAAATTGCACCTCACTGAACTAGTGCTCGTACACAAGCTATACCCCCAGCGACATAGCCAAAGCTAATCCTAGTGCTAGACCCAGAGGTAATTCACACGATCACTATGAACACGACCATCAACACCAGCAAGATCATGAAGACCATGAATACAAAGATGTACACGATGATAACCACCAGCGTCACGGCCATGAACACGAAGATGAACACCATGAACACGAAGATGAACACCATGAACACGAGCAAGAACACGACCAACATGAACACGAAGACCATGAACACGAAGATGAACTCCAGCTCGTGCTGGTGTTCATCTTCGTGGTCATGGTCTTCTTGTTCATGCTGGTCGTGTTCTTGCTCGTGTTCATAGTCGTCCAATTGAATGCATGTTGTTCGTGCTCATGGTCGTGTTCATGGTGTTCATCATCTGGTGTTCATCTTCTGGTGCCATATCAAAAATAGGGATCCCTGCCCTTGTGAATTGCACCTCACTGAACTAGTGCTCGTACACGAGCTATACCCCCAGTGACATAGCCAAAGCCAATCCCAGTGCTAGACCTAGAGGTAATTCACACGATCACCATGAACGCGACCGTCACCACCAGCAAGATCATGAAGACCATGAATACAAAGATGTACACGATGATGACCACCAGCGTCACGGCCATGAACACGAAGATGAACACCATGATCACGATCAAGAACACGACCAGCATGAACATGAAGACCATGAACACGAAGATGAACACCAGCTCGTGCTCGTGTTCATGTTCGTGTCCATGGTATTCGTGTTCATGCTGGTCGTGTTCTTGCTCTTGTTCATAGTCGTCCAATTGAATGCATGTTGTTCGTGCTCATGGTCGTGTTCATGGTGTTCATCATCTGGTGTTCATCTTCTGGTGCCATATCAAAAATAGCGATCCCTGTCCTTGTAAATTGCACCTCACTGAACTAGTGCTCGTACACAAGCTATACCCCCAGCGACATAGCCAAAGCTAATCCTAGTGCTAGACCCAGAGGTAATTCACACGATCACTATGAACACGACCATCAACACCAGCAAGATCATGAAGACCATGAATACAAAGATGTACACGATGATAACCACCAGCGTCACGGCCATGAACACGAAGATGAACACCATGAACACGAAGATGAACACCATGAACACGAGCAAGAACACGACCAACATGAACACGAAGACCATGAACACGAAGATGAACTCCAGCTCGTGCTGGTGTTCATCTTCGTGGTCATGGTCTTCTTGTTCATGCTGGTCGTGTTCTTGCTCGTGTTCATAGTCGTCCAATTGAATGCATGTTGTTCGTGCTCATGGTCGTGTTCATGGTGTTCATCATCTGGTGTTCATCTTCTGGTGCCATATCAAAAATAGGGATCCCTGCCCTTGTGAATTGCACCTCACTGAACTAGTGCTCGTACACGAGCTATACCCCCAGTGACATAGCCAAAGCCAATCCCAGTGCTAGACCTAGAGGTAATTCACACGATCACCATGAACGCGACCGTCACCACCAGCAAGATCATGAAGACCATGAATACAAAGATGTACACGATGATGACCACCAGCGTCACGGCCATGAACACGAAGATGAACACCATGATCACGATCAAGAACACGACCAGCATGAACATGAAGACCATGAACACGAAGATGAACACCAGCTCGTGCTCGTGTTCATGTTCCTGTCCATGGTATTCGTGTTCATGCTGGTCGTGTTCTTGCTCTTGTTCATAGTCGTCCAATTGAATGCATGTTGTTCGTGCTCATGGTCGTGTTCATGGTGTTCATCATCTGGTGTTCATCTTCTGGTGCCATATCAAAAATAGCGATCCCTGTCCTTGTAAATTGCACCTCACTGAACTAGTGCTCGTACACAAGCTATACCCCCAGCGACAAAGCCAAAGCTAATCCCAGTGCTAGACCCAGAGGTAATTCACACGATCACCATGAACGCGACCATCAACACCAGCAAGATCATGAAGACCATGAATACGAAGATGTACACGATGATGACCACCAGCGTCACGGCCATGAATACGAAGATGAACACCATGAACACGAAGATGAACACCATGATCACGAGCAAGAACACAACTAGCATGAACACGAAGACCATGAACACGAAGATGAACTCCAGCTCGTGCTGGTGTTCATGTTCGTGTTCGTGGTCTTCGTGTTCATGCTAGTCGTGTTCTTGCTCGTGTTCATAGTCGTCCAATTGAATGCATCTTGTTCGTGCTCATGGTCGTGTTCATGGTGTTCAGCATCTGGTGTTCATCTTCTGGTGCCATATCAAAAATAGAGATCCCTGTCCTTGTGAATTGCACCTCACTGAACTAGTGCTCGTACACAAGCTATACCCCCAGCGACATAGCCAAAGCTAATCCTAGTGCTAGACCCAGAGGTAATTCACACGATCACTATGAACACGACCATCAACACCAGCAAGATCATGAAGACCATGAATACGAAGATGTACACGATAATGACCACCAGCGTCACGGCCATGAACACGAAGATGAACACTATGAACACGAAGATGAACACCATGATCACGAGCAAGAACACGACTAGCATGAACACGAAGACGATGAACACGAAGATGAACTCCAGCTCGTGCTGGTGTTCGTGTTCGTGTTCGTGGTCTTCGTGTTCATGCTGGTCGTGTTCTTGCTCGTGTTCATAGTCGTCCAATTGAATGCATGTTGTTCGTGCTCATGGTCGTGTTCATGGTGTTCATCATCTGGTGTTCATCTTCTGGTGCCATATCAAAAATAGAGATCCCTGCCCTTGTGAATTGCACCTCACTGAACTAGTGCTCGTACACGAGTTATACCCCCAGTGACATAGCCAAAGCTAATCCTAGTGCTAGACCCAGAGATAATTCACACAATCACCATGAACGCGACTGTCAACACCAGCAAGATCATGAAGACCATGAATACGAAGATGTACACGATGATGACCACCTGCATCACGGCCATGAACACGAAGATGAACACCATGATCACGAGCAAGAACACGACCAGCATGAAGACGAAGACCATAAACATGAAGATGAACACCAGCACGTGTTGGTGTTCATGTTCGTGTTCATGGTCTTCTTGTTCATGCTGGTCGTGTTCTTGCTCGTGTTCATAGTCGTCCAATTGAATGCATGTTGTTCGTGCTCATGGTCGTGTTCATGGTGTTCATCATCTGGTGTTCATCTTCTGGTGCCATATCAAAAATAGGCATCCCTGCCCTTGTGAATTGCTCCTCACTGAACTAGTGCTCGTACACGAGCTATACCCCCAGTGACATAGCCAAAGCTAATCCTAGTGCTAGACCCAGAGGTAATTCACACGATCACCATGAACGCGACCGTCAACACCAGCAAGATCATGAAGACCATGAATACGAAGATGTACACGATGATGACCACCTGCATCACGGCCATGAACACGAAGATGAACACCATGATCACGAGCAAGAACACGACCAGCATGAACACGAGGACCATGAACACGAAGATGAATACCAGCACGTGCTGGTGTTCATCTTCGTGGTCATGGTCTTCTTGTTCATGCTGGTCGTGTTCTTGCTCGTGTTCATAGTCGTCCAATTGAATGCATGTTGTTCGTGCTCATGGTCGTGTTCATGGTGTTCAGCATCTGGTGTTCATCTTCTGGTGCCATATCAAAAATAGAGATCCCTGTCCTTGTGAATTGCACCTCACTGAACTAGTGCTCGTACACAAGCTATACCCCCAGCGACATAGCCAAAGCTAATCCTAGTGCTAGACCCAGAGGTAATTCACACGATCACTATGAACACGACCATCAACACCAGCAAGATCATGAAGACCATGAATACAAAGATGTACACGATGATAACCACCAGCGTCACGGCCATGAACACGAAGATGAACACCATGAACACGAAGATGAACACCATGAACACGAGCAAGAACACGACCAACATGAACACGAAGACCATGAACACGAAGATGAACTCCAGCTCGTGCTGGTGTTCATCTTCGTGGTCATGGTCTTCTTGTTCATGCTGGTCGTGTTCTTGCTCGTGTTCATAGTCGTCCAATTGAATGCATGTTGTTCGTGCTCATGGTCGTGTTCATGGTGTTCATCATCTGGTGTTCATCTTCTGGTGCCATATCAAAAATAGGGATCCCTGCCCTTGTGAATTGCACCTCACTGAACTAGTGCTCGTACACGAGCTATACCCCCAGTGACATAGCCAAAGCCAATCCCAGTGCTAGACCTAGAGGTAATTCACACGATCACCATGAACGCGACCGTCACCACCAGCAAGATCATGAAGACCATGAATACAAAGATGTACACGATGATGACCACCAGCGTCACGGCCATGAACACGAAGATGAACACCATGATCACGATCAAGAACACGACCAGCATGAACATGAAGACCATGAACACGAAGATGAACACCAGCTCGTGCTCGTGTTCATGTTCCTGTCCATGGTATTCGTGTTCATGCTGGTCGTGTTCTTGCTCTTGTTCATAGTCGTCCAATTGAATGCATGTTGTTCGTGCTCATGGTCGTGTTCATGGTGTTCATCATCTGGTGTTCATCTTCTGGTGCCATATCAAAAATAGCGATCCCTGTCCTTGTAAATTGCACCTCACTGAACTAGTGCTCGTACACAAGCTATACCCCCAGCGACATAGCCAAAGCTAATCCTAGTGCTAGACCCAGAGGTAATTCACACGATCACTATGAACACGACCATCAACACCAGCAAGATCATGAAGACCATGAATACAAAGATGTACACGATGATAACCACCAGCGTCACGGCCATGAACACGAAGATGAACACCATGAACACGAAGATGAACACCATGAACACGAGCAAGAACACGACCAACATGAACACGAAGACCATGAACACGAAGATGAACTCCAGCTCGTGCTGGTGTTCATCTTCGTGGTCATGGTCTTCTTGTTCATGCTGGTCGTGTTCTTGCTCGTGTTCATAGTCGTCCAATTGAATGCATGTTGTTCGTGCTCATGGTCGTGTTCATGGTGTTCATCATCTGGTGTTCATCTTCTGGTGCCATATCAAAAATAGGGATCCCTGCCCTTGTGAATTGCACCTCACTGAACTAGTGCTCGTACACGAGCTATACCCCCAGTGACATAGCCAAAGCCAATCCCAGTGCTAGACCTAGAGGTAATTCACACGATCACCATGAACGCGACCGTCACCACCAGCAAGATCATGAAGACCATGAATACAAAGATGTACACGATGATGACCACCAGCGTCACGGCCATGAACACGAAGATGAACACCATGATCACGATCAAGAACACGACCAGCATGAACATGAAGACCATGAACACGAAGATGAACACCAGCTCGTGCTCGTGTTCATGTTCGTGTCCATGGTATTCGTGTTCATGCTGGTCGTGTTCTTGCTCTTGTTCATAGTCGTCCAATTGAATGCATGTTGTTCGTGCTCATGGTCGTGTTCATGGTGTTCATCATCTGGTGTTCATCTTCTGGTGCCATATCAAAAATAGCGATCCCTGTCCTTGTAAATTGCACCTCACTGAACTAGTGCTCGTACACAAGCTATACCCCCAGCGACAAAGCCAAAGCTAATCCCAGTGCTAGACCCAGAGGTAATTCACACGATCACCATGAACGCGACCATCAACACCAGCAAGATCATGAAGACCATGAATACGAAAATGTACACGATGATGACCACCAGCGTCACGGCCATGAATACGAAGATGAACACCATGAACACGAAGATGAACACCATGATCACGAGCAAGAACACAACTAGCATGAACACGAAGACCATGAACACGAAGATGAACTCCAGCTCGTGCTGGTGTTCATGTTCGTGTTCGTGGTCTTCGTGTTCATGCTAGTCGTGTTCTTGCTCGTGTTCATAGTCGTCCAATTGAATGCATCTTGTTCGTGCTCATGGTCGTGTTCATGGTGTTCAGCATCTGGTGTTCATCTTCTGGTGCCATATCAAAAATAGAGATCCCTGTCCTTGTGAATTGCACCTCACTGAACTAGTGCTCGTACACAAGCTATACCCCCAGCGACATAGCCAAAGCTAATCCTAGTGCTAGACCCAGAGGTAATTCACACGATCACTATGAACACGACCATCAACACCAGCAAGATCATGAAGACCATGAATACGAAGATGTACACGATAATGACCACCAGCGTCACGGCCATGAACACGAAGATGAACACTATGAACACGAAGATGAACACCATGATCACGAGCAAGAACACGACTAGCATGAACACGAAGACGATGAACACGAAGATGAACTCCAGCTCGTGCTGGTGTTCATGTTCGTGTTCGTGGTCTTCGTGTTCATGCTGGTCGTGTTCTTGCTCGTGTTCATAGTCGTCCAATTGAATGCATGTTGTTCGTGCTCATGGTCGTGTTCATGGTGTTCAGCATCTGGTGTTCATCTTCTGGTGCCATATCAAAAATAGGGATCCCTGCCCTTGTGAATTGCACCTCACTGAACTAGTGCTCGTACACGAGCTATACCCCCAGTGACATAGCCAAAGCCAATCCCAGTGCTAGACCTAGAGGTAATTCACACGATCACCATGAACGCGACCGTCACCACCAGCAAGATCATGAAGACCATGAATACAAAGATGTACACGATGATGACCACCAGCGTCACGGCCATGAACACGAAGATGAACACCATGATCACGATCAAGAACACGACCAGCATGAACATGAAGACCATGAACACGAAGATGAACACCAGCTCGTGCTCGTGTTCATGTTCGTGTCCATGGTATTCGTGTTCATGCTGGTCGTGTTCTTGCTCTTGTTCATAGTCGTCCAATTGAATGCATGTTGTTCGTGCTCATGGTCGTGTTCATGGTGTTCATCATCTGGTGTTCATCTTCTGGTGCCATATCAAAAATAGCGATCCCTGTCCTTGTAAATTGCACCTCACTGAACTAGTGCTCGTACACAAGCTATACCCCCAGCGACAAAGCCAAAGCTAATCCCAGTGCTAGACCCAGAGGTAATTCACACGATCACCATGAACGCGACCATCAACACCAGCAAGATCATGAAGACCATGAATACGAAAATGTACACGATGATGACCACCAGCGTCACGGCCATGAATACGAAGATGAACACCATGAACACGAAGATGAACACCATGATCACGAGCAAGAACACAACTAGCATGAACACGAAGACCATGAACACGAAGATGAACTCCAGCTCGTGCTGGTGTTCATGTTCGTGTTCGTGGTCTTCGTGTTCATGCTAGTCGTGTTCTTGCTCGTGTTCATAGTCGTCCAATTGAATGCATCTTGTTCGTGCTCATGGTCGTGTTCATGGTGTTCAGCATCTGGTGTTCATCTTCTGGTGCCATATCAAAAATAGAGATCCCTGTCCTTGTGAATTGCACCTCACTGAACTAGTGCTCGTACACAAGCTATACCCCCAGCGACATAGCCAAAGCTAATCCTAGTGCTAGACCCAGAGGTAATTCACACGATCACTATGAACACGACCATCAACACCAGCAAGATCATGAAGACCATGAATACGAAGATGTACACGATAATGACCACCAGCGTCACGGCCATGAACACGAAGATGAACACTATGAACACGAAGATGAACACCATGATCACGAGCAAGAACACGACTAGCATGAACACGAAGACGATGAACACGAAGATGAACTCCAGCTCGTGCTGGTGTTCATGTTCGTGTTCGTGGTCTTCGTGTTCATGCTGGTCGTGTTCTTGCTCGTGTTCATAGTCGTCCAATTGAATGCATGTTGTTCGTGCTCATGGTCGTGTTCATGGTGTTCAGCATCTGGTGTTCATCTTCTGGTGCCATATCAAAAATAGGGATCCCTGCCCTTGTGAATTGCACCTCACTGAACTAGTGCTCGTACACGAGTTATACCCCCAGTGACATAGCCAAAGCTAATCCTAGTGCTAGACCCAGAGGTAATTCACACAATCACCATGAACGCGACTGTCAACACCAGCAAGATCATGAAGACCATGAATACGAAGATGTACACGATGATGACCACCTGCATCACGGCCATGAACACGAAGATGAACACCATGATCACGAGCAAGAACACGACCAGCATGAAGACGAAGACCATAAACATGAAGATGAACACCAGCACGTGCTGGTGTTCATGTTCGTGTTCATGGTCTTCTTGTTCATGCTGGTCGTGTTCTTGCTCGTGTTCATAGTCGTCCAATTGAATGCATGTTGTTCGTGCTCATGGTCGTGTTCATGGTGTTCATCATCTGGTGTTCATCTTCTGGTGCCATATCAAAAATAGGCATCCCTGCCCTTGTGAATTGCTCCTCACTGAACTAGTGCTCGTACACGAGCTATACCCCCAGTGACATAGCCAAAGCTAATCCTAGTGCTAGACCTAGAGGTAATTCACACGATCACCATAAACGCGACCGTCAACACCACCAAGATCATGAAGACCATGAATACGAAGATGTACACGATGATGACCACCAGCATCACGGCCATGAACACGAAGATGAACACCATGAACATGAGCAAGAACACGACCAGCATGAACACGAAGGCCATAAACACGAAGATGATCACCAGCTCGTGCTGGTGTTCATCTTCGTGTTCATGGTCTTCGTGTTCATGCTGGTCGAGTTCTTGCTCGTGTTCATAGTCGTCCAATTGAATTCGTGGTGTTCGTGCTCATGGTCGTGATCTTGCTGGTGTTGAAGAATCCCTAAATCCCTAAAATCTTAAAATTTCCTTAATTCCTAAATTAAGGTTTTAAGCCCTAAACCCTAAATACTTTAGAGCTTTGATCAGAGGAGAGATCGAGTGAAGCTTGCGAACCTGCTTCCGTGAATCATTGGATTTAGTGGCAGTTGGTTCCTTCGCCCCCTCTTCTCTATTTGGGTCGTCGTCGTTCTCACCATCTGCAACTCCGTCATCGCCTTCTCCTTGCTCGTCTTGACGTCCCACGTTGTCATCGTCTGCTTCTTCAAAGCCTGCAGCATCCTCATTCTCCGCATACTCTCGATCATCATCCTCTTTACGACGACCGAAAACATTCCCTTGAAAATTGTCTCCCTCATCGTCGTCGGCCATTGCCAAATGAGCTCCTTCGTCCTTCTCCTCTGTCTCTGCCTCTGATCGTGTCCCTGCCTCAGACCGCGTCCCCGCCTCTGACCGCATCCCCGCCTCAGACCGCGTCCCAGCCTCAGACCGCGTCTCCTCCTCCGAGCACTCCACTTGCAGCTCTGCCGATTGCGCTAGATTGACGATATCGTGGCCCTCCGTCCCATGATCTGCCATTCTCTCACTACTTCGACGGGCTGGCCCTCCGCCACCGACTTCGACGGGCTGGTGTCCAAGACAAATGCCGAGGGTTAGGGCTCACCAACATGTATCTCTCCCACATGGGTTGAACCCTTCTATGGACTCTCAATCCCCACATGCGCTGAACCCTTGTAGAATAATCAGTTTCCACCCAAATATACTTCTATTCCTATACTTAAGGTGTACACTAGTACAGCTAATCACCTAACTTAACCATCACCTTGTACAGCAGTCAAGTTCTTGGAATTAGACAAAACTTTGAAAATCTCACAAATGCCAAATTATAGAGTTATAATTTTAAGACAGATATTCAACTAATTTACCGCAGGTAACTTACTAATAGATCAAACTCATGCTTTATAAGCATCTGCACTCATACTTATCATAGACAAATCCACGAAAATGTTTGTTTCATGCAAAAGTGAGACGTGTATATAAATGGACAAAATATGGAAAATTTCCTGGGAATCTAAAAGTGATACTTGAAAAGGTTATCACATTTCGTCGAGCCATTGAATTCCCGAGCCACTAGAAATCTTTGAAAGGTTGTCAATAATAGCGGAGTTTATAATAAATACTTTTGACAGTGCCGACTTCAACTGTTTGAACTTTCATTTTATATTTTGCATGAAGGTGCCAACCTCGCCTTCAACTTACAGTTGTTCTCATCTTAGTAATTCCAAACTTTCAAAATAACAATAATTCAGGAAATTGCTGTTGTAATTTTTTCCTACAAGTTAGCAGTATTTTAAGTTCGAACTTCAGATTTTGAAGCTCTACTAGATTCGTCTATGACAGGACTCTATATGACACTCCAGACACGCTTCGATTCGTAACTCCAATACATTACCTCATTATGGCCAGCACACTGGATGTCTTCTCCAATCTCCAAATGACCATCGTTGTAGTTGTTGTCAAGCCAGGACCGAACGTTCACATTTGAAAGACAGTTCCGATCGCCTCGCCTCCGCTGATGATCAGACATTGGATCCGACCGGTCTAAAGACAATGTATCTCCTAACTCTTTGCCCTCTTGGTTCTTGTCAACTCCCTCGTGAATTGAACCTAGCGATACTTTGTTGATGCTACAATGTTTCCTACTCGTCACTCCTACATCTTCTGAATCCACCTCGGGTTGCGTTCTCGGAGTACTCCTTGCAAGCAACAACCTCTTCCTAGCTTCCTTCCTTTGCTTTGCTTTTGTGCCGGCCCAATCTGTTTGTCCTCGTCTCTTCTTCTTCTTTGGTGTCATGTTCTTCGATGGTGCTCCTTGCTTCATGTGTACACTACAACAATCTCTTCCTCTCTCATTCTAGCACTTTCAATATCACTGCATTGTTTTTCTACATTGCTTTCGTTGTGTTATTCACATGATATATACTCAACGCTAGGATTCAAACTACTCCAATCTATTCTAAATACTTCTAATCCCCACGTGCTCATAATTATGACTTTGCCATTATTATACACAACTGACCAAATACAAAAAGTTTCCCAACTTCAAATAAAAAATGAATCGCCGAATTCTATATTTCACCCCCTGTTCTAATCAATATTTTCCTCAATTATATATTCACGAATTCAGACAATCCTTAGTTGGCGTGCTCAAAATTTTGGCTACATCCTTTACTTGGTGCTTGAACTATAATGATTGTGTCAGTGATGACCGCATTCATCTGCATATGTTCTCAATCATGTGGTGGCCAACATCATTCTACTGAACAGAATGCGTATTCTTATACACTCCACCTTCTAGTGTGACCCATTCTCTTCTTCTTCATGCTAGGACGTGTTTCTCATGGCATCTCCTCCACCTTCCGACCTTTCCTTTCAAACTGCGATCCTCTCAGCCTATGGCTCAAGTGCTCCTGTGTCATTCCCTGTGAATGGCGAAGGAATTTCTCTTGTCTCTAGTAAACACCTCAGCATGCGATTTCATTTTAACGAATCCAGTCTATATGTAGAGAAGAACATCTATGATGATTCTCACGAGTTGTCCCCGTCTCTCACCGTTATTCAACAACCAGATGTCAGTCCGGATCAAAGTCTATTGTGGAAGCTTGAACCAGGAAAGTATGATGTATACGGACTTCCGAATTCGAAGTCCTCTGGAACACCACTTCTATCCTCCACGTCCTCTATGCAGGCTCCTCTTCTTAGCAAAGTCAAGGTGGAGCATGATCCCGATGTGAAAAGTACTCCCCTTTATGGATCATCCACTTCTGTTAAGCTTGAGTCGGAACCAACTTCGTACGTTGCTCTCTTGAGTGATTCGTCTGATACTGAGACGGTCACTGAACGTCCTCCCATTCACAATCTTAGCTCTCCATCATCAGAGTTTTATGCCACTCATAGTCTTCTAAAAACCGCTCATAGTCTTGAATCCATCAACCTGAACGAGAGTCCATATCCCTCTCCCTCGGCCAAGTCACTCTCCGCAGCAAGTATATTACCCAAGCTGAAAAAACTAGCTACCTTACATGGGAAGAAGAACGTGCTCAAGAAACTTGACTACAACACGATCACGACGATCAAGGTGGACTATCTTCCTCCCAAATTCGATGGAGACGTAGTGTACGAGTTTCCTGCCGCCTCGCTTCACACCCCTCACACTACCGCAAGAACTATGCATGGAATGGATAAGAGGTACGATGGCCATGTGTGGACTAGAACTATGACAACTAATATTTCCAATCCATTGGGCTTGTCGTTCCGATTCTCGATCTGCGTAGGTCATTTGGAGTGTCGCAACAAGGAGTGCGAATACTTGAAGCGTGCCCACCGGACATCTCCACTTAATGATACCGAGTTTGAAGGCTGTACGTGGAGGCCATTCACGGTGGAGGAGTCGCCTCCTAAGGACTCCACGTTGGTCTGCAAGGTTTGCAAAGAGCCTCCCACCTGCGTGAACAGCTGTAGCGCTAAAACATACTATGTCCATGGTGGGCCGAACGTCACAAGGGCTTGCATTCATCTTGGGCATCACAAGCACCCGGTCAAGGTTGGAGACTACCGAGATACCAAGTCCAAGATCAACACTGTCATCGAGGAGCAAATCCAGAGAATACCCTCCGCAACTAAGAGTGCTGTCGTTCTTGAGGCCAGCAAAGAACTTTTAGGTGAGTTTCTTCTACGCTCTGAAGACAAACAACCCAAAACTCTTACTTTGGAAGATCTTGTGCCGGTTCTTGATAGGTTCAAAGATATGGGATCTCCGAGCATTAGGAATAAAGTTGTCACTTTCAGATACCTCAGGAGGTATGGTGTCATGGACAGTATCACCAAACTTAGAGGACTCAGCAATTGGGCCTTCGTTCAGAAAAACATGTTCCCTGGTCAAGGAGAGGATTCAGACAAGGTCTTCGTTTTTAAAATGTCCGAGATGGGTCCGGGTAGTGGTGTGGATTTAGTCAAGAGGATGCAAACGGGAGGAGATCTTGAAAACAGCTGGATCATGTTTGACCATGTCAAACGTGTGAAACATTGGACTACGATGGGTTGCCATGTTTACGACTCTACGTATTGTCGTGTCATGACCATTGCATGCTGTGACATGCAATCGGAAGACACAGCTGCTCAGATTGTCTTCTGGAAGAACCTGAATGCTGTCATGGAGAGACATGACATTCCCAACCCACAATTCATGGGATTCATGGCGGATAGTGCACAAGCCAATTGGAATGCACTGAGGATCATTTACGGAAATGGGAATCCGAAAGATCCAATGGTGGATCGGGAGAGGACGTGCTACTTTCATTGGTCTCAATCCTTCGAGAAGCATAACAAGCAGTACATTGCCGAAGATTTTCGAGAACAGCACAAGCGCCTTTGCATGTAGTATAGAGATTCCACGACCATGGCTGAGGCGGATATTAGATACCTTGCCATCAGGGCTTGGTGGCTGTCTTCTGGAGCTGCATCCGAGACATCGTTGAGACACTTGGATCTTTGGCTAGCTTTTTGGCACTTCAGATATCGACAATGGGGTGGCTGCATGCAGTTCGTAAGTACACTCTCTCCTTTACTGACTCTTTCCAAAGCCGTGCTTTCTAATATTTTCAACTGATATTTGTTTTGATGGACTTCTACAGAACCTTGACGAAGAGGCCTTAGCGGACATGTCGTCCTGCAACCTTGCCGAGACTATGCACAACAAGTGGCTTCAACCGTCTGGCAATAGAGGTAATGATCTCTACGTTGCCACTGTCGACGACTACATACGTGCGTTTATGCAGGTAGTGGCATACTACCAATTCCTAAAGGGAGACGTTGGAGGATCCGGTCCCTGCAAGAACGAGCTCAAACTTAGAAATGCACAACGGCGCGCCAAAAGCACAGGCGACCCTAGAGTGCTCAAAGAGGCAATGCTAGATATGCCCGGAGCTGATGAGTTTTGCATCCGTGATCCTCACCTGGAAGGAGAGGAGGTATTCGGCTCAACCAAGCGCAAGCCGGACCTGCCGCTTGGAGATGACGGTGAGTCCCATCGGCCGGATACGGTGAATTACTCTCGCCCCCCAGCATTGAAGCGAGCTGCTCTCTCTAGGGTAGCCTCTCTACCAGTCATAGCCGAGGAGAAAGAAACCGAAGCTTCGGAGGTCATCGCATCTCCCGTGATTCCATCCTCACCACCTGTCCTTGAAGGTGGTATTAAGCATGTTACCGCGGTCCAAGAATCCACTGTGAACGAGCGACTTTGGCACATTGCTCGGTTGTCCAAAACGAGTGCCAAGTCGTGTTGGGCAATGAGAGCAGTAACTAAGAAGAAGTGCGATGCCAAAATTGTCCGGAATTCGACTAACACCCCCGCTCCAACATACACCGGTGAATGGCTGAACGTGAGGTTGGGCAGGGAGATTCACAAACAATTCTTCTTTTGCCCCGATGACATCGACAGGTGCGTGAAGGGCACTCGACGCAAGTGGGTGAGGCACTTTTTGTCCACGGAACCAAGGCCGCCAATTCCTGATGTGTGGCCCGTGAAGCTCGGAACGAACCTCAAGCTCAAGGAGATTCAAGCGCTCGAAGCTGCAGGATTTCAGCTCCCACAGAAAATTCAAGTGTCTCTTAGGAGGCTATTTTCCAATGCACCGCTGCCTTCAGATATGTCCACTATCCCAGTTCCAAGTGATGCAGACCGGTATCCAGGAAAGCGGAAGTCCAAGAAAGTTCGCCGTCAAGCCAACGTTCCCACCTCCAAGCAGAGTCTCAGCATCGATTCCTCCAGGATTCTGAAGGCGAGAATCGACAGCGTTACCATGGTTCCACACCCAGGCTATGGATGCATCATAGCTTTGGACTCTGGAACTCAACCTGCTGTGACACAATACCAGATTACAGTGAGCTCCGAACCTGCATGCACCTGTCCTGCATTTAAACAGACCATGGTCAAGTTCGGTAAGAAAGGTGGCTATTTCAGCTATTGCAAACACATTTATTACGTCTTCATAAAGGTGTGCAAGCGTGACCCCAACGTCGACTTATTCATTCATGCCCCGACTTTCAGCTTCAACGAAATCAAGCTCCTTCTCGAAAGTGGAATATTGACCCGTTCTAACTCGTAGGCATCTTATTTAGTATATGGACGAAGTCCACGTTTGATTATCCCTCACGCTTCATTATCACTTGTTTGGGAATAGTCAATGAGTGTGAGTAAGACTGTTAGCCAAAGAGGGCCACTAGCAATGCACTTGTTGGAGATACAATTGCACTACACCCCTGGTTCAACACTAGATACTACTCCGCTAAAACCGATATTCATGTGTTCCATTGTTTATTATCAACAGTCACGAGTGGACTGTTTCCAATTGTGATGTTCATGATTGATCTCAAGATAATTTTATCATTTTTTTGGGTCCATCTTTTTGGGCACAAGGACCAATTCCTTATAGTCTTAGACCATCTGCTCTGATATTTTTTATGACTATGTCATAATGGCTTTGGGCCGCGAAGGTCTACTTCTATCTCGCAAATCCTTTACTCTCTACTTCGTTTGATACCACAGATGTTGTGTCTATATTGGTTCGTGCCAGCAGCAGTGATGATTATATTGTATCTTTTCTAGTGCAAATCGCAGTCTGGATTGCTAAGTTGCAGCATCCACTATGGTAGCTTCGAAGTCTTAGCTACTTGTTGGTGCCAGAGCTTGGGCAAATTTACAGACTACTGTCTTACTTCTCAAACTTTATTATAGTATGTTGTAGTACATTCATGTTTGCAACAAACGCTACGTAGTATGATTGCGCCCCTGAGCTTCCAATACACTAAGGTCATCTACATATTAGAATTTCTCGCTATTTTCAATTGAGTCCCAAAACGGAGCCTTGTCTGCATCATCAAAGTGTTCCTGCAGTGCAATCAATAACTCCTTCGGAATAACTTCGTTCACCTCGATGTTGCAAGGGTCCGGTAGGCCTAGCAACTCACATATGTAGTGTGACCACATAAGCCCCTTGAAACCCTAAATGCATTGAAATTGCTCAAAACCGCACCTTTGTGCGCCCAAGTGCATAAAGTAACCCCAAATGAAAATTTGAGCACTCCAAGGCTACGAAACACATGCAACACCTCAATGCAAGTGCCCAATCACTTAGATCAGACCATAGACCCTCCCTTAGAGCCTCAACACCTCACAAATCACTCGTATGACCACAAGTGCATCAAATTGAACGAAACGACGTTCCACTTACAAAAGAGGCTTGGAATGAAAAACTTGGAAATCCAAAGGAAGAGATCGACCAAGAAGAGTGCTCCCACGTGTAAATTCAGCCCGTGCACACCTCCAAGAGAGAAGACTCCTCCAAAACGCTCCAAAATGCTCCCAAAAGCTCCAAATCAACCCCTTCCGCAACGACCTCGAACTAATTGCCTCAATGCAATCAAAGACTCATGCAACACATATGAGTGGGCCCATAACCTATTGAAGGTAAGAGATGAGAGCACAAGGCACACACACACACAAGGAATGCGTAGAAAGAGATGATCTTTACTCAAAGGCCTTCCACCTTAAGTAGTGTACACTAGGGGGTCACCATGGACAAACCATATGGGATAACTCATCACAAGGACACTCTAGAGATCAGCCCATGCCTAACCCCACTTCCCACACACCATTATTTAGCACCCGAACCTCTTTGGCTCCTAGCAATACTACCGTACATCAATTACCTCAATAATACCCTCGTCATCGTGCTTGCGCTGGCCCTCCTGATGGCCCTGGCCCTGGTCGTAGTGATCTCCGTTGTCATCCTGGTCTTCATATGGTAATCACCCTCGAGGTCGTGATCGTTGTAGCTGTCGTCGAGGTCCTAGCACTTCTCACCATGGCCAGTGCCGACCACCCACATCTTGCATGGGGTTCACCCTCATAACCGTGCCCGTCGCCCTTTACACTATAGTGATCACCCACGTCAACGTGCCCGTGACCCTTTACACCATGGTGATCACCCTCGTCATCGTGTTCACCCTCGTCCTCCCAAAGGCCTTGGCACTTAGCACCATGGCCGGCCCCGGCCACGGAATTCTTGAAGAGGGTGACCACGGGTGCCATAGAAAGGGTAGCCGGCGCCGGCTGGGGTTCCAAAGGTGCCATGACAAGTTTGAGAATTTTCAAGTTTGACACTACAAGAGTTTCAGTGCGGTGTAGCAACTTCAATTTTTGAAATTTCGAAGCGTGTAATATACCGTTAGAAAGGTCTCCAAATTACCTTTCCAATGGTATATTATGAGCCCTTAAAATTGATGCAGAGGGTCGGCCGGCACCGGCTGGGGTCTGAAGCTGCCATGACAAGTTTGAAAATTTTCAAGTTTGACACTGCTAGAGTTTCATCGAGGTGTAACAACTGCAATTTTTGGAATCTCGGAGCGTGTAATATACCGTTGGAAAGGTCTCGAAATTACCTTTCCAACGGTATATTATGAGCCCTTAAAATTGATGCAAGGGGTCGGCCGGCACCGGCTGGGGTCTGAAGCTGCCATGACAAGTTTGAGAATTTTCAAGTTTCACGCTGCTGGAGTTTCATCGAGGTATAACAAGTGCAATTTTTGGAATCTTGGAGCGTGTAATATACCGTTGGAAAGGTCTCAAAATTACCTTTCCAACGGTATATTATGAGCCCTTAAAATTTATGCAAGGGGTCGGCCGGCACTGGCTGGGGTCTGAAGCTGCCATGACAAGTTTGAGAATCTTCAAGTTTGACGCTGCTGGCGTTTCATCGAGGTGTAACAACTGCAATTTTTGAAATCTCGGAGCGCGTAATATACTATTGGAAAGGTCTCAAAATTACCTTTCCAATGATATAATATGAGCCCTTAAAATTGTTGCAGGGGGTCGGCCGGCACCGGCTGGGGTCTGACGCTGCCATGTCAAGTTTGAGAATTTTCAAGTTTGACACTACTGGAGTTTCATCGAGGTGTAACAAATGCAATTTTTGGAATCTTGGAGCGTGTAATATACCATTGCAAAGGTCTTAAAATTACCTTTCCAATGGTATATTAGGAGCCCTTAAAATTGTTGTAGGGTCGGCCGGCACCGGTTGGGGTCTGAAGCTGCCATGACAAGTTTGAGAATTTTCAAGTTTGACGCTGCTGGAGTTTCATCGCGGTGTAACAACTGCAATTTTTGGAATCTCGGAGCGTGTAATATACCGTTGGAAAGGTCTCAAAATTACCTTTCCAACGGTATATTATGAGCCCTTAAAATTTATGCAAGGGGTCGGCCGGCACTGGCTGGGGTCTGAAGCTGCCATGACAAGTTTGAGAATCTTCAAGTTTGACGCTGCTGGCGTTTCATCGAGGTGTAACAACTGCAATTTTTGAAATCTCGGAGCGCGTAATATACTATTGGAAAGGTCTCAAAATTACCTTTCCAATGATATAATATGAGCCCTTAAAATTGTTGCAGGGGGTCGGCCGGCACCGGCTGGGGTCTGAAGCTGTCATGACAAGTTTGAGAATTTTCAAGTTTGACGCTGCTAGAGTTTCATCGAGGTGTAACAAGTGCATTTTTTGGAATCTTGGAGCGTGTAATATACCGTTGGAAAGGTCTTAAAATTACCTTTCCAATGGTATATTATGAGCCCTTAAAATTGTTGCAGGGGGTCGGCCGGCACCGGCTGGGGTCCTTAGGAGTCCTTAAAATTCTTGTAGGAGTGAGCTGGCACCGGCTGGGGTCCTTATGAGCCCTTAAAAGTGTTGTAGGGGGTCGGCCGGCACCGGATGGGGTCCTTATGAGCCCTTATGAGTCTTTAAACTTATAATAAGGGGTCGGCCGGCGCCGGCTGGGTCTGAAAGGTGCCCTGAAAATTATTGTAAGGGGGTCGGCCGGCACCGGCTGGGGTCTGAAAGGTGCCTTAAACTTACTGTAAGGGGGTCGGCCGGCACCGGCTGGGGTTTGGAAGGTGCCCTTAAAATTATTGTAAACGGGTCGGCCAGCAGCGGCTGGGGTCTGGAAGGTGCTCTGAAAATTATTGTAAGGGGGTCGGCCGGCACCGGCTGGGGTCTGGAAGGTGCCCTTAAAATTATTGTAAAGGCGTCGGCCGGCATCGGCTGGGTCATTATGAGCTCTTAAAATTATTGTAAAGGGCTCGGCCCGCACCAGCTGGGGTCTGGAAGGTGCTCTTAAACTTATTGTAAGGGGGTCGGCCGGCACCGGCTGGGTCATTATGAGCTCTTAAAATTATTGAAAAGGGCTCGGCCAGCACCAGCTGGGGTTTAGAAGGTGCTCTTAAAATTATTGTAAGGGGGTCGGCCGGCACCGGCTGGGTCATTATGAGCTCTTAAAATTATTGTAAAGGGCTCGGCTTGCACCAGCTGGGGTCTGGAAGGTGCTCTTAAAATTATTGTAAGGGGGTCAGCCGGCACCGGCTAGGTCATTATGAACTCTTAAAATTATTGTAAAGGGCTCGGCCAGCACCAGCTGGGGTCTGGAAGGTGCTCTTAAAATTATTGTAAGGGGGCCGGCCGGCACCGGTTGGGGTCCCTATGAGCCCTTAAAATTATAGTAAAGCGCTCAGCCGGCACCGGCTGGGGTCTGGAAGGTGCTCTTAAAATTGTTGTAGAGGGTCGCCGGGCACCGGCTGGGGTCTTGAAGGTGCGTTGACAAATTTGAGAATTTTCAAGTTTGACACTGGTGGAGTTTCATTGTAGTGTAGCAACTCCGATTTTTGGAATCTCGGACAGGACGCTTAGGCGACGGCCAGGGCAAAGACAGCGAGGACAAGGACGGCCAAGGCGAAAACGGCAAGGGCGAAGACAACTAGGCCGATGAGGACGGACACAGCCAACACAAAGACGGTTTAGGGTTTAGGCGACATTGCCCGACGGGGTCACTTCAGACACTACAATCAAGGTGTGGACGACGAGGATAGGAGGTAGAGGGCCAAGACGATGTCTGAACAAGGGCTTGGATTTAGACCGGGGTTGAGGTATGGGTGATACGAGAACTTAAAAATGATACTCAGGATAGTGAAATAAGACTGACAAAATTTACCTCGACATCTTCCTCCTCTACCTCAAAATCGCTTTCCCCGTCTTCACTAATAGAGGGTTGATTGCCCTGTTGTGAAGTCCTGCATGTCGGCGTCTCCTCCATGGTCTCTGGAATCGTCTACATACCCTACATCTAACAGTACTATGACACGGGCTCTTCCAGAAAGGCAGATCTAGATTTTAGCGCTCTTCTCTGAATATAGTTGAAGTGGGCACTACCTCTCAATTTGCATTTAAACAAATTTTCTCAAGTGCTCGATCTCAATCGATATTGGATAGAATGTTTTGAGTTTGTATTGCTCCGGGAGTAGATCATGGCATTCATTCGAGTCAAAGGTGCAGGCGTTCCTACATCTTCCCAAATAGAGGACGATGGATTTTCATATGTCTCTGCGTTCAGTTTAAGTTTGATATTTCAGTTTCTCGCAACAACGGTGTATATAGATGAAGAGGTTTTTGATTCTCAGTCTAGTCAACTTACGCACACCGTTAGGCAGCTCTCAACAGTTACAGAAGATGGAAAAGTCTGGTTGCTTAGGCCGGGTAGATATAGAGCTTACGGTCTCATCGATTGCTTTATGGGCACATCCACCAAACTTTTGACTCCAAGAGACTCATCCACTTGCATTATGCAAACAACTGTCCTAGCTTGCGTGAAAATTGAGCCAGGCTTAGAGACAATTTATGAACTCAGTGACGATGAAGTCCCAGAGAATGTAGATCACGATCTTATTCTTCCTCCTCAGCCTAATCCTCAATCTTCTGCACGCAGCTGTCCGTCCACCAGTAAGCTGCCCACCCCGCTTTCTCTGCCTGCAAATCATAATGTCGTGGAGTGCGTGAAATTGCTATTGGATAGAGAGGGCTCTAGGAATATGTTTAAGAAGTTTGACTACAACTCTACATCTATCAAGCCAGTTGAGTTCCTCCCGCCCCAGTACAATGGAGATGTCATCTTCGAGTTCCCTTTGTTGGGTTCTTCTTCAAAACCCAGCAGACCAGGCAACTCCGTGCCATGGACAAATACTATGACGGGCATGCATGGACCCGTACTCACACGTCCAACATTGTCAACAATTTAGGTTTTTTTTCCGTACCTCCTCTAGTTGTGGTCATTTGCGATGTGAAAATGTCCATTGCGATTTTCTAACCCGAGTGCACCGCACCGCAGCGGTTAATGAAACAAAGTGGGATGGAGTATCCCCTTTTGTTTTTGACGTAGGATCTATTCCTCCCAAATGATCCATTCTGGTTTGCAAATGTTGTAAGGTTCTTCCTTCCTGTCTTGCAACTTGCGATGCCAAAATTTATTACATGTTTGGTAAAGACAGCATGACTAGAGCTTGTGTTCATCTTGGAACTCACGACCACCATTTCAAGATTGGAGCTTACCGAGACGATATTGCGAGAGGCGAAAATTTGGTGGAGGAGCACGTGTAGTGAACTCCTTCTGTCGACTTCCAGAGCGCGAGGTCATATCGCCGCGAAGGCTCTTCCAAAACCACCCTCTCCCCGTCGACTTGTCAACATATGTAACCCCAGCTTTCCCAGCTGAAGTTCCCAAGCGACGTCACGGCAAGAATGTCCGCCGCAACAAGAAGAGCCCATCCATCAAGCAAGCCAACAACTGTGCTAGCGCTGCAGCATTCAAAGGTTGCATAAGGAAGGTAGACATGGTTCCAATCCGTGCCTTGGGTTGCATCGTCACGTTAGATTCCCGGGCACGCCTTCGACAACTCAGCAGTATCTTTTCACAATTTCCCAGTTTCCAGACTGCTCCAGCCCTTATTTCAAGCAGATACTGACTAAGGCAAAGGAAGGACGCATCCAATAGGCTCACTGCAAACATCTCTATTTTGTCTTCACAGTCGTTTGTGGGTTTGATGCTGATGTAGAAGCCTTCATACATGCACCCACTCTTAGCTTCAACAAAGTTAAGCTAGTTCTTGAGAGTGGATTGTTGACTCATCCAACATCCTAGAATACAAAATGTTGTTAGTTCCATTGTTGACATGTTCACTCTCCAAATCAATGAAATTGTAGTGAGACTAAAAGGGCCACATCAGGAATTTCGGACCCCACTGATTCTGCACTGATTCAGTGCGATTTTCGATATTTCAAGGGTTCGTACGATTTTCGCACTGATTCCGCATCGTTGCGTCATTCATCGCAACTACACTGATATGACACGATGTTCGTACAAGCGGATATAGTACTGATTCGACACGATTGATACATCCATTGAAAACGTATGAACTCAGCACTCTTTATAGTCGTCAAATGTCGTGTTTTAATCGTCTTTAAAACTACACTGATTCAGTGCGTTTTTCGTGCGACATCATCTTTTCCATATCTAGATTTTATTTTCTTTCTATATCTAAATTTGATCAAAATAGTATTATTAAAAAATAAATAATAAATAATAATAATAATAAATAAATAATAATTACTTTCCTCGCTACCCACTTCAACTACACGGAAATTGCCCGCACATGCGGTGGGGCCCACCATAGCTTCCCAAGCTCTATCGCCAACGGTGGGATTTGAACTCTCAACCTCCCGGTTGCTAATCAAGTTCCAAACCACCAAACCACCTCAAACTCTTCATGCATACAATGGACCTCTTTTGGTAATTATCAAATTCTTTTTTTCAGCGGACTTTGAATGTTTTTAACTATGTGAAAAAAACTTTTTTTCCAAATTTTTTTTGCACTTGATTATGCATGACGTTTTCTATATCTAGGATTTTTTTCATAATTTTTTGAATTTTTTAAATTTTTTGCCAAAATCGTGGTGGTTGTGAGCTATTGTTTTTTGCTCCTATGATGAAAAGTACAATGATAACCAATAATACCAAATTTTAATTCTAAAAATATAAATGTTATTTCTTTGAAATTTTAATGTGTATTGCTTCTAAACTCTATAAATGTAGATCTAAAAATGTTTTGGGAAATTAAACCAGAAGTATAATTTAAAGAAGATTTTTAGAATATTCCAAAATATTCCAAAATAATATAAAATATTTTGAAAGATTCCAAAATATTCCAAAAATATATTAAAATATTGTACACGGATGTCGTATGAAAATAATTTGCATTATAATAGATACTGAAATCGCACGAATATAATAAATGGCATTAATATGATACGTATACGATACTGAATTCGCATTAACTAAAACCGCACGTTATCCGTGTCTTATCAGCCATGTGATGTAAATACACGATTAACGCACGGATTCCGTCAAGCACGACTTTCGTGCGGAAACAACACTTTTCTGATAATCATTGAAAAGACACTACATCGACACTCTAGTAATGCATGTCACTTCCGTACCATAATGACACTTCTAAATGCACGTATGACGTGCAGAATCAGTGTTTAACGATAAATGCACTGAATCAGTGCACAATCAGTGGGGTCGGAAATTCCTGATGCACTACTGCAGTTTTGAAAATCATGTTATATTATTTACGAAACCCTAAACCCTAAACTCTGGTATATTTTCTATCTTGTACCTAAACTGGTCTAAACGCTAAACTTGCTATGCATTTCAAATGATTATGCCCAAACGAGTGGATTGGCCCCTAATAAGACGCTGAAATAACAATCTCTTTTTACCTAAAACCGCGGATTTGGGTCTAATTACCACGGTTATAGAGACAAAGTGTGCCTTCAATGTACCTTTATCCCTGAACCACTGATCCAAAACCACGGTAATAGGTACCATATATTCCACGGTTATAGGTCCAAAAATTTACTAAAAATATCAGAATATTCGAATATTTACTAATTATAGTGTCGTTGACCACGGTTGACCTGAAATTCTTGCTGGTAATCCCACATTTCTCCGCTCCCTGCTCACCGCTCTCCGCTCTCCGCGCGCATACTATCCTCGTCCTGGGTTTACATTTGAGGCCTGTAGTGTTGAGTTATCCCATATGGGTTGCCAAAGGGCACCTCAACTGTACACTACTTAAGCGAGGGAGCCCTTGAGTAAAGACATCTCATTCTACGCATTCCTTGTGTTTGTGTATGTGCTTTGTGCATTCCTCTATCACCTTTAACTGGTTATGGGCCCACTCATGTGTGTTGCGTGAGTGTTGGATTGCATTGAAGCGTTTCATAGGAGGTCGTTGCAGAAGGGGTCGGGCTGATTTTGAGCTTTTGGGAGTAGTTTTGAGTTTTTTTGGAGGAGTCTTGTCTCTTGGAGGTGCGCAGGGGCTAAAGTTGCACATTGGAGCACTTGTCTTGGTCAACCTCTTCTTTTGGCGCTCTACTTTCTTGATTCCAAACCCTTTTTGTAAGTAGAACATTGTTTTGTTCAAGTTGGTGAACTTATGATATTGCAAGTGATTTGTGAGGTTTTGAGGCTCTAAGGGAAGAGTCTACAATCTGCTTTGAAAGGTTGGGCACTTGGAAGAGGTGTTGCATGTGTTTCATGCCCTCGGGGAGCTGAAAAGTTTCATCTGGAGCTGTTTAATGCACTTGGGAGCACAAAGGTGCGGTTTTGAGTAATTTCAATGCATTTTGGGTTTTGAGGGGCTTGTTTGAGTCTATGAGCATTGATTAAGTGCTATTGAGGGACACAAAGGTGTCAATTATGTGCATTGAGTGATTGGGAACAGTAAGGTGTTGTTTTGATTCAATCGGAGTAGTGATTCCATTGAGTGATTTGAAGTGTTTTGGTGAACATCTTTGCAATTTGAGATAGCACCCTTCGCATTTGAATGTTGGAAGGTGTGTGTGGAGCACAAAGGTGCTATATGAAGTTAACGGTTGTCGAAAAGGCATTGGAAGTACAAAACGCTGATTTGATGATTTGAATTTAAGAGTTATCGAAAAAGCATTGGAAGCACAAAGGTGCTCATTTGAGGTTAAGGGTTGTCGAAGAGGCATTGGAAGCACAAAGGTGCTACATTCCATTAAAAATCATAAAAAGAAGTGTTTGTTTTGAAGGTTGATTTGAGTAGAAAGACGTACATCATGGCATCTTATGAGGGTGAGGGTCCCAAGGTGGTTGACAAGTTCGATGGGGTGAATTTCTACTTGTGGAAGTTCAAGTTGGAGATGGTGATGGGCGAGAAGGACTTGTGGGAGATTGTTGATGGTAGTGAGAATCCCCCTCACTCTACTTCGGACCCTTGCGTCATGCAAGCATACATGAGGAGGGAGAAGAAGGCATTTGCCATTTTGGCCCTCAATCTCTCGGATTCGCAACTTGCGCACATTCGTTCGTGCAAGACATCCGCGGAAGCATGGGCCAAGCTTTGCAACATTCACGAAGCCAAGAGTTTGGCCAACATTTTGTTTTTGAAGCGCAAGTTCTTCACCATCAAGATGGAAGAAGAAGACAACATGTTGGCGCATATCAACAAGGTCAAAGCACTCGCGGATCAACTCAATGGTGCGGACGTGACCATCTCGGATGGGGACATTGTGATGAAGCTCTTGGAAAGTCTACCACCTTTGTACGAGTATCTCATTGTGGCTATGGAGTTGAGGCCTATTTCCGAACTCACATTGGACTATGTGACATCACGGTTGTTACACGAGCTCTTGAGGCGAAATTAGATTGAGTCTCGTGGAGATAGTACAGCTCATATGGCAAAGCAATCTACTAACGGAAGCAGTGGGAGCTCTAGCGACAAAGTGTGTTTTTATTGCGGCAAGAAGGGTCACATTGCAAGGTATTGTTTCCAGCGTAGGAACGATGAAGAAGGTGAGGGTGCCAACAACACAAAGACACGTGACAATGATGATGAGTATGCTTTCACCACAAGGTATGTCTCTTGTGACGTAAGCATGAGTGATGATGATTACGAATACGCAAACATGGCAAGTCATGTATCAAGCAATGGTAGTGTGAACGATTGGATTGTAGATTCGGGTGCCTCGAGCCACAGGGCACCCGAAAAGAGCTGTTTTCATTCCTATCATCTTATTTCGCCAAAGAGAGTGATTTTGGGAGATGAGGCCGTGGGCAAAGGCCAATTGTAGTGGAAACCGAGGTGAAGGGCCGTGTGAAGACAATCACTATCAAGGATGTCTTCCACGTTCCAAAACTAAAGGCCAACCTTTATCGATAACACGTTTGGTCGCAAAACACTTGCATGTTCATTTTAGTGACAGGGGCAGCTTTGTATTGTCACCGAGTCAAGACGAGGTAGCTAATATCCAAGAAATCGACGGTTTGTACCACATCAAGTTTTCGAAGGTGCATATGAGTGAATCGGTGGCGTTGGCGCTTAAGGACGACAAGTTGGAGTTGTGGCATCGTCAACCTGGCCATTTGAACATCAAGAGTGTAAAAACTCTTCGTGGCATGTTTGAGGAGTTCCAGTAGTTGGTCGAGAAGCAATCTAAAAAGAAGATCACTGGATCGCGCAATGTCACGTTTTGTGAGGAATCAACGGTTGGGCCGCATTTGGAGTATGGTCCAAGTGGGAGATTATTGAGGTAATTGATGTACGGTAGTATTGCTAGGAGCCAAAGAGGTTTGGGTGCTAAATAATGGTATGTGGGAAGAGGGGTTAGGTATGGGCTGATCTCTAGAGTGTCCTTGTGATGAGTTATCCCATATGGTTTGTCCATGGTGACCCCCTAGTGTACACTACTTAAGGTGGAAGGCCTTTGAGTAAAGATCATCTCTTTCTACGCATTCCTTGTGTGTGTGTGTGTGCCTTGTGCTCTCATCTCTTACCTTCAATAGGTTATGGGCCCACTCATGTGTGTTGCATGAGTCTTTGATTGCATTGAGGCAATTAGTTCGAGGTCGTTGCGGAAGGGGTTGATTTGGAGCTTTTGGGAGCATTTTGGAGCGTTTTGGAGGAGTCTTCTCTCTTGGAGGTGTGCACGGGCTGAATTTACACGTGGGAGCACTCTTCTTGGTCGATCTCTTCCTTTGGATTTCCAAGTTTTTCATTCCAAGCCTCTTTTGTAAGTGGAACGTCGTTTCGTTCAATTTGATGCACTTGTGGTCATACGAGTGATTTGTGAGGTGTTGAGGCTCTAAGGGAGGGTCTATGGTCTGATCTAAGTGATTGGGCATTTGCATTGAGGTGTTGCATGTGTTTCATAGCCTTGGAGTGCTCAAATTTTCATTTGGGGTTACTTTATGCACTTGGGCGCACAAAGGTGCGGTTTTGAGCAATTTCAATGCATTTAGGGTTTCAAGGGGCTTATGTGAGTCCATGAGCATTGATATAGTGCTATTGAGGGACACAAAGGTGTTGATTACGTGCATTGAGTGATTAGGAACACTAAGGTGTTGATTTGGGTCAATCGGAGTGGTGGGAGCTCCATTGAGTGATTTGAGGTGTTTTGGTTAACATCTTTGCAATTTGGGTGAGCTACCTTCGCATTTGAGTGTTGGAAGGTGTGTGTGGAGCACAAAGGTGCTGATTTGTTGTTTAGGGTTGAACTAGAGGCATCGGAAGCACAAAGGTGCTACTTTCTATCAAAAAATCATAAAAAAACGAGTGTGGTTATTGAGTTTGAGGGTTTAATTGAGTGAGGAGGCATTCGTGAGTAAGGATCATGGCATCTTATGAGGGTGAGGGTCCGAAAGTGGTGGACAAGTTCGATGGCGTGAATTTCCACTTGTGGAAGTTCAAAATGGAGATGGTCATGGCGGAGAAGGAGTTGTGGGACATTGTCGATGGTAGTGAGGAGCCCCCTCAATCTACTACCGACCCGGGCGTGATGCAAGCATATTTGAGGCGCGAGAAGAAGGCATTTGCCATCTTGGCTCTCAATCTTTCGGATTCCCAACTCGCGCACATTCGTTCGTGCAAGACACCCCGCGAGGCATGGGCCAAACTTTGCAACATTCACGAAGCAAAGAGTTTGGCCAACATATTGTTTTTGCGGCGCAAGTTCTTCACCATCAAGATGGAGGAAGAAGACGACATGTTGGCGCACATCAACAAAGTCAAGGCACTCGCGGATCAACTCAACGGTGCGGACGTGACCATTTCCGATGGGGATGTTGTGATGACCCTTTTGAAAAGCCTATCACCCTCGTACGAGTATCTCATCGTGGCCATGGAGTCAAGGCCCATTTCGGAGCTCACATTGGACTATGTGACCTCGCGGTTGTTGCACGAGCTCTCGCGGCGAAAGGAGAATGAGTCTCGTGGAGATAGTGCGGCTCTCATGGCAAAGCAATCCAAGAATGGAGGCGGTGGGAGCTCTAGCGATAAGGCGTGCTTCTATTGCGGTAAGAAGGGCCACATTGTCAAGTTTTGTTACAAACGCAAGAGGGATGAGAAGGGGGAGAGTGCAAACAACACTAAAACTCATGATGATGATGATGAGTATGCGTTTACTACGCGGTATGTCTCTTGGGATGCAAGCATGAGTGATGGCAAAGACGAGTATGCAATGATGGCAAGCAATGTATCGTGCAATGGTAGTACGAGTGATTGGATTGTTGATTCGGGGGCTACAAGCCACATGTCACCGCATAAAACTTGTTTTCATTCGTATGCTCTCATTAACCCAAGGAGGGTGATTTTGGGAGATGATACAGTGCTTGAGGCCATTGGCAAAGGCCAACTTGTTGTAGACACCGAGGTGAGGGGTCGTGTGAAGACAATCACTATCCAAAATGTCCTCCACATTCCCAAATTAACGGCAAATTTACTATCGGTGCGGCAATTAGTGGCAAAGCACTTGAGGGTTGAGTTTAGTGATAAGGGGTGTTATGTGTTGTCACCGAGTCGAGATGAGGTGGCCATCATTGAAGAACACGAGGGCTTGTACCACATCAACTTCTCGAAGGTGCATTCCAAGGAATCGGCGGCGTTGACGCATTCAAACTTGAAGGACGACAAGTTGGCGTTGTGGCATCGTCGACTCGGCCATTTGAACATCAAGGGTGTGAAGACACTACGCGGCATGGTAAGTGGCATGGACCTTCATCAATTGAAAGTGGATGCTTCTTCATTCACTTGTGAAGGTTGCATTGAAGGCAAGCAACAACGGTTGCCATTTGCGGGTGAAGCGGCGACTCGGGCCACGAAGGTTTTGGAGATCGTGCATTCGGATGTGTGTGGCCCAATGAAGACCACGTCGATAGGAGGTTGCAAGTACTTTGTGACCTTCATCGATGACTTTTCAAGGAAGATTTGGCTCTACCCAATCAAGGCCAAGAGTGAGTGCTTCGACAAGTTCAAGGAGTTCAAAACATTGGTGGAGAACCAATCCGAGATGAAGATCAAGGTGTTTCGATCGGACAATGGCGGCGAGTACATGTCCAAGAAGTTTGACGAGCTATTGAAGAAAGAAGGCATCGCACGCCAAACTTCGGCCCCGTACACGCCTCAACAAAATGGAGTTGCGGAGCGCGCAAATCGCACCATTGTAGAGATGGCAAGGAGCATGTTGCACGCTCAAAACTTGAAGTTGGACCTTTGGGCGGAAGCGGTGGTGAATGCGGTATACACTCGCAATCGGTGTCCAACAATCGCGGTTGAAGGCATGACACCGGAGCAAGCGTGGAGTGGGAGGCAACCATGTGTTGCACACATGCGCATCTTCGGATGCATTGCATACACAAAGGTTCCCGACGAACGCAGGACTAAACTCGAGGCTAAGGCCTTAAAGTGTGTGTTTCTTGGGTATTATGAAGGTACCCAGGCGTATAGACTCATGTCGGTGGACACGAGGAAGATCATTCGGTCACGTGATGTGACGTTTTGTGAGGAGTCTACGATGGAGGCTCCTTTGGAGGTTGGTCCAAATGGGAGTAGTGGAGACGTGTTGGTGGACACACCCTCCAAGTCCCCTAGTGTTGTTGATGTAGGTGATGAGGACGGTGATGACGAAGATGGTGACACGGAGATTGTTGAAGCGCCATCGAGCTCAAAGGCCAAGAATGGCGCAAAGGACGCGCAAGAGGAGCAAATTTCTTCAAGCGAGCGGCGGTACCCCGAGAGATTGCGCAAGCCACCTGGAGAATGGTGGAAGAATCACATCTTCCCTCAAGAGGATGACGAGCATGCGAATGTGGCATTATCGGATGGTCCATTGACCATTCGTGAAGCCATGCAAGGTGAGGATGCGGTCAAGTGGGAGCGCGCCATGCAAGAGGAGTACGACTCTCTAATTGCTAATGGTACGTGGCAATTAACTCCCATTCCAAAGGATCGCAACCCCATTGGTTGCAAATGGGTGTTTCGAACAAAGAGGGATGTTTCGGGTAATGTGGTGCGTCACAAGGCAAGACTAGTAGCCAAGGGGTTCGCGCAAGTGCATAGGGTAGACTTTCACGAGACGTTTGCTCCTGTGGCCAAGTTCACCACCATTCGATGCATTCTTGCGATTGGAGCGGCTATGGACTTGGAAATGCATCAAATGGATGTGAAAACCGCATTTTTGAATGGCGATTTGGAGGAGGACATCTACATGGTGCAACCCGAGGGCTTTGTGCAACAAGGTAATGAGCACCTTGTTTGTAAGTTGCAAAAATCATTGTATGGGTTGAAACAATCTTCAAGAGCGTGGTACCAAAAGATTGACACATTCTTGCTTGCACACGGGTTTACTAGGAGCATTGCGGATCATAGTCTCTACTTCATGCAAGAGGGACAACATGTGGTGATTGTGATCATATATGTTGATGATTTGATCATTCTTGCAAGCCTCATGAGTTCAATAAATGCATTAAAAGGCATGCTTGAGAGAGGGTACGAGATGAGTGATCTTGGAGAATTGCACTTTTGTCTTGGTGTTGAGTTTGTGCGAGATAGGGCTACACGCACTATCACCATGAATCAAGGCAAGTATGTGATGGACGTGCTCAAGAGATTCGGGATGGAGGATTGTAAGCCCGTGGCAACACCATTGGATGCAAACTCCAAGCTCGTCAAGCTTTCGGAGGAGGAGTATGCGGCGGAGGCCAAATCCATGGCGGAGGTGCCATACAAGCAAGCGGTGGGGTCGTTGATGTATGCGATGATTGCGACACGACCCGACCTCGCGTATCCAATTAGCGTGGTGAGTCAACACATGGCGAGACCGGGCTCAATACATTGGATGGTGGTCAAGAGGATCATGCGCTACTTGAAGGGCACAAGCGATGTCAAGTTGTGTCTTGGCGGCAAAGACATTGTGTTGAGCGGCTATTGCGACGCGGACTACGCGGGAGACACGAGCAATCGAAGATCGACAAAGGGCTACATGTTCAAGGTCGGATCGGGAGCGGTATCGTGGAATAGCAAGCGGCAACAAACCACGGCGACATCAACGGTGGAGGCCGAGTACATGGCTACGAGCCATGCCACGAAGGAGGCCATTTGGTTGAGGCAACTAATGGTGGATGTGGGTTGCACACAAGGTGAGGCTACAACGATCATGTGTGACAAGCAAGGGTGCATTTCACTTGCAAAGAACCCTACACATCATTCACGCACGAAGCACATTGATGTGCAATACCACTTCATTCGGGAGAAGTTGGAATTGGGAGTTATACGGTTGGAGTATTGTCCAACGGAGCACATGGTGGCGGATGTGCTCACAAAGGGTCTTTGTAGAGACCGACACCAACGATTAGTAATAGCATTTGGACTTAGAGGTTTTGGCTCTACGCAAAGTGGGAGTATTGAGGTAATTGATGTACGGTAGTATTGCTAGGAGCCAAAGAGGTTTGGGTGCTAAATAATGGTGTGTGGGAAGAGGGGTTAGGTATGGGCTGATCTCTAGAGTGTCCTTGTGATGAGTTATCCCATATGGTTTGTCCATGGTGACCCCCTAGTGTACACTACTTAAGGTGGAAGGCCTTTGAGTAAAGATCATCTCTTTCTACGCATTCCTTGTGTGTATGTGTGTGCCTTGTGCTCTCATCTCTTACCTTCAATAGAGATGTGGAGACATCATTGTGGACACATCTTCTAAATCTCCTATCTTTAATGTTGATAATGAAGATGAAGGCGAGAAGGATGGCGAGTTGGGGGCTCCGTCGAGTTCGAGCTTCGGTAACGGCGCAATATAGGTGCAAGTGGAGCACGCTCTTTCAAACAATCGGCGATATCCCGAACGAGCACGCAAGGTGCCCGGAGAGTGGTGGAAGAATCACATCTTCCCTCCAAATGATGACGAGCATACAAATGTGGCGTTATCGGATGGAACATCAACCATTCGCGAAGCAATGCAAGGTGAGTATGCGGTCGAGTGGGAGCAAGCCATGCAAGAGGAGTATGAGGAGTATGAGTCATTGATTACCAATGAGACATGGGAATTGCCTTTGTAGTATTTTTTTTTTGTTTTTAGTTGTAGGACCATAGTCTAGTGTGAATAGTGTGTAAAAGTTAGTTACAAAAGAAATTGTTGTGTGAATATTATGTTTAGAAGTAGTTAGAGCGGTTAATGACTATGGATAGTGTGAAAGACTAAGATCAAGACCATGGTCGTTGATATCTAAGTTGACCTTGATTGAGAGTGACTTTTCAATTCTGATTGGGATTTTGAGAGGCGTTTTGAGGACTATTAGTTGTTGATCTTCTTGTTGTTTTCTTGCCATTAGCTGTGAAAGTTTTTGAGCCCTTGACCATAGTCTGCGGTCTCGTAATTGTATGAAACTTGTTTTGCTTAAGTAATTCTAAATGTACTCAGTGATTGAGGAATTGTATGAGAAATGAAGTGATTACACAGTTGTATAAAGTCCTTGTGATTAGGCATGGTGTTGTGATTGTGTGTAATTTTGTAAGTATAGAGAAGTTGCAGACCATAGTCTATGAGATTGAGTGACTATAGAAATGGTGTAGAAGAAAGACTATAGTCCAATTGTGAAGATAAAGAAATAGTACAGAAGAACTCTAAAGTTATTTGAAGGAATGAATGCTGGACTTTAAACTTTGTATGTAGTTTGATTATGGACATGTAGTGACATCAATGCAAAGTAATGTAAGTCTGTAGTTTTAGAAGACAATGGATCCAATTTATATGTTTACTACACATATAAGGACTATAGCCAGTACCTGAATGGAGGTTGAGCATGAAGGTTGCGAATACATAAGATACTGATAAGTTTCATTATACCTTTCCAACATTTAGAATAATATATAAATGGTTAAGAAGGAACCTGCATACATATAGAATACTGATTACAGCATTTGAATTCTGTTGGAATTATAAAGGAAACTAAAACGAATCAAAGACTATAGTCATTTTGAGGGGTTAACAAAAGAGAGGATTTGTAACACTTAGTAGTTGATAGAAAGACTATGGACACGAATTAGATTAATTTAGGGACTATGGATATGAATGAAAGAAGACTATGGACCACCCAAAACATATATGTTAAGGAGTGATTTAGAAAGTTGAGATGATGGTGCATTGAGAGTTTTGCATTAATTATAAAGATAGACTGCATTTGGCAAACTTATAGAGAACCTTTTCCAAAATGAACTACAATACCTTAACACTCTCTATTAAAATCTGATTCCTATCTAACAAAGTGATCTTAGTTGCACAATTGATAGACGATTCTGATCTTCCCTTTTAGAAGAACCCCCATTTCTTTTATTTCCCTGGGTTTTGTCCGAGAGAAATAATCATTCTACAGCCTTCCATTTCCAAGGGTAGCAACTCCATTGGTTGCAAGTGGGTGTTTCGTGCAAACAGAGATGTTTGCGGTGACGTCGTGTGCTACAAAGTAAGGAATGTGGCAAAGCTCATTTTTCATGAGACGTTTGCTCCTATGGCCAAACTCGCAACCATTCAATACATTGTTGCAATTGGGGCGGCCATGAATTTGGAAATCCATCAAATGAATGTGTTACCAAAGGGACTTACACGAGATCGGCACGAAACGGTAGTAATAGCATATGGACTTAAAAACTTTGGCTCTACGCAAAGTGGGAGTGTTGAAGTAGTAGGTGAAGGGTAGTATTGTTAGAAGCCAAAGGGATTTGGATAGGAATAAATGATGTGTGGAAGAGGGGTTGCAGCATGGGCTTACCTTTGAGGCCTGTAGTGTTGAGTTATCCCATATGGGTTGCCAAAGCGCACCTCAACTGTACACTACTTAAGCGAGGGAGCCCTTGAGTAAAGACATCTCTTTCTACGCATTCCTTGTGTTTGTGTATGTGCTTTGTGCATTCCTCTATCACCTTTAACAAATTGTACATTCCGCCACCCCATATACTTCTCCAACCATACGCAACCCATCTCTTGTACCAAGTCTAGCCAAAGACATTGCAACTCTCTCTTCTACAAAAATTGGTCTGCTGAAATGAGTACGCTGTTTTTTCAAAAACGGACCTAATTTCTCACATAAAAATTTGAATGTAGCATGCGAGACACGGGTCCTTTCCTTGAACATCTTCTCCGTAAATGAACCCAACAAATACCGGTCTCCAAAGCTAGATTGCCTCTCAAAACTCCAACGGTTCGCTCTGAAAATTGCAACATTTGTCCACTCACCTTGTAAAATCAAAGCTTACGTGTTGTTAACATGCTGCGTAATCATGTAGAGACACCAATACAAGACCATCATCACCACAAGCTTCTTCCTCTTCTCCTCCATAGTACTGAAATTTCAGTAAACAAGGCAAAAACGAGAAAGAAAGAAGCAAAAGAAACCGCCAACAACTAGAAAGAGAAGACCGGTCTTGGGGTAGAAATGAGAGGTAGTGGAGTGGAAGTTACAATCAGCCCTATATTAGATAATGTATTAAAAAAATCAGCACATTATTTTGTGGCCTCTTCTCATTTTACACTATATCCAAAGGACGTCAAATTCAAAGTTTGGCTTCTCAAGAATGAGCTATGGCCCTTGGCCGGTTTTCTCCACGACTTCTCGTTTCTAGTGTAAAGAGGGCCTAAACCTCAAATAAATTGAAATTGATATTGATAGAATTGAATCTTCAAATAAGAATAATCATTGCATTTTATGATGGGCAGGATGGTCCTACATGATAATGTTTATAGTGGAATAAACTAGAAATAGAATAGGTCAAGTGAAGCCCAAAATCTTGTTTTTAAAATACTTGCCTTCCTTTGTGTTTTCAAATTCTTTAATGAAATCATTAGGAATATTAACGAATATACTATTGTAGTCAATCATGCGGATCAGAAAAAAATATAAGAAGAGAAGCACAAATCTTTAGCAAAAAAGCTTTCAATTTTTTTCTTAAAATATCCTTAAGGTAAATGGAGACTCTTGGATAATATCTATAGAATTTGGCATTAAGGAATTTTTCAAAAAGAATAATTATTTGGCATGAGATGCCTACCTAACGACCAGGTAAAATAGTTTTTTGATTTGTTTATTTAATTCGTTAAGATTTTCTAAACCATAAGGCCTATGTTACAAGGTGTGTTATGTATTATGAAGAAACCTTGAACTAAAAAGTACACCAAATTTATCAATTGACATTTGAACCTATAGAGCAAGAATTATTGTATTTCAAAGTATTCTTGGTATTATGAAATACTCAAACAATAAAATAATAAAAATTATTATTAAACCTTTAAAATATGTATAGGTATACATTGTAAAGAAGCCAACATGATATTTTTTGAATATTGGATGTTCTATAAGAATCATTTTGAAAATAAATGGTCTTAATATGAACTAATCAAGGTTTTAATTTTGCCTTCTTGTATTCATTTAAGACCTTAAAAGTGCATATATATACATATTGTAGAATAGAAACCATTGTTAATTTAAAAACCACTCGTTCCAAGAACATATTATTTTTGTACTATATAACTTTCTTTAGCATAATCTAAACTACCTTTGCACCATTGCAAAAAGAATCTAGATTGCTTTCCACAACATCTTGACCTCTAATGTTTTTATTTTTAAATCCAACATTTATAGTCAATATAATTTTGAACTACTAGCCACAATAAAAAAAATTCACCTTTATAAATTTAGTTATGTTTAGTTTTCAATAGTAATGTTAGATTGGTTCAACCACATTTGAAATGCACGAAGCTACGTTTCAGTTAAGACAACTATGTTTATCATTGTAGCATTGTTTCCATGCAAGTACGAACGATCCCACAGTGACACCTTTTTGAGCAGCAATATAACTAACGCGAAAGAAAATTAAAATTGCATTATATTTTACTGCAAGAATTTTACCTACAATGAAGTTTTGACACATAGATGTGGTTTTTTTAACAGCATAGAGCAGACGTGCTTTTAGGTGGTTCTTTGCGATTATGAAGAGATATTTTCAACTGTGATGCATTAAATTCAGCTTGCTGCTCTATTTCTCTAAAACCATGTACCCCTCTTTTTATTTGCAATCAGACGTCACCCTTACTATGTTTGCAATTCTATCGTCCCATCTTCTCAATTATGCGACTCTAACTTTCATCTGCCAACAAAGTATTAGGTAAATCATTCAACTCCAAAACAAAAATTAAGGCTCAGAAGATGGACGCCACCTTCCACTTACAGTACGTGTTAAGGTAGATGATACTCTTTATATCATTGCATTCAATCATAAATTAATATGAAAAAGAGGTTGATATAGATTTATTTTTTAAATCAGCCTAGGCTAATTGCAAAGATCCTAGGCGTTTTACGATACAGTCCACTAGAATTCTTCTTGTTGTGCACTCTTTTGAGGATTTTGAGAATTTGAAAAATTCATTTTAAAGAGAGAAAACTATCATGTGAAATATAAAATTGTTGGTTGGACCGTACCAATTAAAAGAGAAAAACAATTGATAGAGAATTAAAAGTTTGGCATTACATTTTAATGAAGGATGAAACAAAGAATAAACTAGTGCATTGTCACAATGCATAATATGCACTTTAAATCCTAAAAGAGAAGAAGAAAAAAGGATTGTAGATGGACCTTTGAGCTATGAATTTTTTTAGTGATCAAATACGTGAAGAAAAATATCTTCCAAACATTTTAATTTTTTTGGAATTGATCAAATTTTAAAATGTATTATTTTTGAAAGAGATTAATTGTTTCTCTATTTAAAAAACATTTTTGAAAGAATTATTTTTTGAATGCACTTGAAATTGAAATTTTGCAGGTTGTCTTATTTTATATTTTTAAATATAGAATCAAACGTGAGGTATAATTACATTTAAAGTTTGATCTTAAATTGGTAAAATTGTTATTAAAATGGGAGTTTTGATACTCAAAATCTTCAACATAAAACTCGACATAAAATCAAATTAACATTCAAAAGAATTATTTTTTTGGATAATATGTGCATAAATCTAGAAGTTGGTGCACTCATTCTTCATTGAATCATTGCTACATAATTTTCAAATTGGTTTGAAAGTTAACTTCTTATATAAAATGCTAAAGTGCCCAAATTATGTGCACTAAAATGTAGTTAGTTCACCGAGAGGAGTTAGTGGACTGTACCATACAAACGCCCTCCTACACTTGTAAATTTATATTCTCTATCAAACACTCTTTACACAAATCAAGTTGGAAAACAATAAAAGAGAAAATTGAAACTAAAGTAAGAATCAAGTGTTGAAATCGAATCGTTTACTAAACAACAATGTATGCTTGAAACGCTTTGAACTTTAGGAGTCCGCAACTTATATCTATCACAATATTCATTAGAAGATTGTCTCATTAACAAAGTACTCTTGTTGTGATATGAAAGTTGATATAATGAACTCTAGCTAGGAGTCAAAAACATTGATCAAAATACTAATAAGTAGATTTGGACAATGTGTGCACGAAGAGTTAGCAAGTTTATAAGTTAGTTCTACTAACAAGAGTACGCCTAACTAGCTAGTTGCTACGAAAGAAGTTGAAGAACTGGTAAAGATGCATGGTGAACTGGTGTGCAGAGAAGTTTACTTTGTCTACTACCAACCATCAGACCTCTCCCTTGCGAATTGACAAATGCCACTGCTATATGAATACCGGGATGAATACAAAACTCCCGCTTTATTCACATAAAGACCCATTGAAATCTTCATACCATGTATTAGGTTTAAGCTCAAAAATGCGAATTCAAACCTTTCTCGCCTAACTTACTTCCTTTCTTTCAAATACTTTGCATTAACCCTTAAACATCAAGAGGGCATGGGCAGGGCAGCCCGAAAGGCATCAAAAAATTTGGAGGAGATATTTTTTAATTTATTTTATTTATTTGGTTTTTTTGGAAAAACGGCTCTGCTGGCCAGCATTGTTGCGGCACTGTAGCTCTGCGGCAATTCTCAAAAAACAACCTGAACTGCCCCAACCTCAACTCCTGCTCATTTTGATAACTTTGATTGCTTGCCAATGTTTCCACAATCTCCCAAATCAGGCGCAAATTTGAAATTTAAATTGCTTTTTTAGTAGCTTTCCAATGCACCAATCCTTGCTTGATTTAAATGAGAAAATCCACTTTTTTCTTCATTATTCTCTCATAAATATGCCCATGGGGCTTACCTTGATGTTTAAGGGTTAACAATATATCATTAGAAACTTGTCGACTAACTGTTCAAAATCAATGAATTGTTGGATTTCTACAACATCATAAAATTAACCTCACTAGCGCCCTATTGAGAGAAATTATCCCCACCAACACCATGTAGAGGTAGTGGATTATAACCATGTCTTTCCCATCGGTCCTTCCTCTAACTCTCCATAGCTTTCAAGGTCTTCCAATTCGTCGACAAGGTAATTTGCAAAAGCTTTGCCAGCCCACCTTCTCTTTTCTGTTGCAACTTCATCATCATCCAAATAAAATCTGCAGTTGGACTCCACACCGTCTTCGTCGTCATTGTATGAGGGCTCCACATGATCTCCAAAATCTTTGTCAATGACGACCGAGACTAAAGTATGGCATTGCTAGCCAATGGGCCCGCTAGTGGGTTGAGTCCTTGCTATCGAATCAAGCTAGGCATTAGTCGCCACATTAAGCTAGATGTGGTTATTATTGGACCCTTCCTTTAACAAATAATTTACATGTGATGATCTTTGATATCATTGTAACTTAGACTTCAAAGCTGCTTCCACATCCAACTACTAGCCTGAATATATATTATCAGTTACGTACAAGACTTGGATTACATCTTTGGGGAAGATGAAGGATTCATTGTTGCTTTGCTTACTGGGTTAAAAACGCCCAAATCTGATCTGGTTAAACTCACAATTGTCCTCGAGAAGAGTACCATTTCTCCTAATGCTGACAACACTATTGTACCACTATCTATGGAAGAAAACAATCTCAAAAATTGTCAAACTGAACCCAAACAATAGACTCCAAAAAGCCAAAATATTGCTATTTTGACCACTGCTCATGTAATGTGCTAAAATTCCGTAGTTAAAAGTTGCTTCTTTTCTCCATATCGAGCTCCTTGATTCAGAATTGACTACCATATGCCCAACTAGCTGAATAGAAGTCAACCCTCTCCCTAAAGCCATTTGCAAAGTTCAGCTGCTTTGTATAACACTACAAAGTTTCTATGGTTTTCTTTTACAAATGGCTGGTAAATACTTTGCAATATATCTAGAATGCTTGAGTCAAGCCTTTGCACCAATGCATGTTTCTCTTGCCATACCTCCATACATTGATCATTTAACATCAAGAATCGATGAACTTGGTTTATGAAGTAGGGTTCTGTTTTACGGGTCTTTGATAAAATCATATCCACTACTTTTGCTTTATTTTCTCGCTCCAAATACACTACAGGAACAATTTTGTACTAACATCGAGCATAATCAACTACTAAATGAATTCCCTTTGTTGAGATAAAACCCTTAGCCATTGATGCCTCCAGTGGCAACAAACATACCGAAGGGTCAAATAGCATGGCTTTGGGTAAGTGTTAATTACCGGTGTAACCGCCTCACTAACAAGAGGACTTGGATTTTTCCATGTCATCCGAAAACTACCGAGGACGACCTCAATGTTATTTACGTCCTCCCAAGGATTGATATGTAATTAATGAACCAGACTTAATCTCACTACGTCCAAATTTGCAAGACTAAACATGAATGATTGACTATGGCTGATCCCCACAATCTAGGCATGTATTCATGCCTATATAAGAAAATTATGAGTCAAGCCCTTGTGTCATTGACGCATTCATTTTTAAAGTGCTATAGACTAGAACTTTATTCACAACTTGTGAGTGGAATTTGAGCATACCTTCTGTTTAAACGAGTTAAGGGTTAGGCTAGGAAACATTGTGCCCTGGTTCCTCAAACAATTTTTGCTCTAAATACATACGAGCACGTTGGGGTTATTTTGCACAGTGTGCACCTCATTTTATTTGAATGTGTATTGTGTTCGTAATTTATACAAGGGACGTCTAGTAAAGTGAGGAAGTATTGTACAAACAAGACTAAGTTGAAGTAAGTATTGTGCCCAATTGCAAGAGGATCAATCGATAGTCATAGAAACAAGTTTGTCTCCCTTTTTAACAACCTCTAGCATATTTGTCGATGACAAATTAGACCTTCATTCAAATGTGTTTGAATGCCACATCTGCATGGATCTTCCAACTAATCCAGTTGCAACCTCATGTGATCACATCTTCTGTTGGTCATGTATTTATCGGTGGCTTGAAAACGCACCAATCTGAAGTAAGGTGTGCCCAGTCTATAGAAAGGTCTTGAACATAGGGTTGAACATCCTTATTCTTCATGGCGGTGAAAGTGTTACACAACTAAGCAATGACAATGGTAGCTCCGTTGAGAATATTGCAACTTCAAACAACGTCATCCCACCTCAGCCACGTAATCCACCATTGTTTTGTCCTCGAAAGGGGAAGAATGCTAACACGGAAGTGTCAGCCCATGACTTTGATCGTACTTCAAACTTTGTAGCAGTGAATTTGGCATTTATTGAATTTTTTCACAACAGAGACCAATATCGCTCAGAGGCCCATACACAATTGTATTTGGACGGTTTGCGACAAAAGAACTTTAATTTGATATGCAAGGGAAATCGACCAAATAAAGTCATTACAAAGTTGCAACGACAATTGGCTGAAGTCGAGTCCTCTACCCAAATGGAGTGATCGAGTCTGATATAGTGTATATATTAGCTACTACCCTAGTCAAAAAAAAATTGATCATTAGTAGTAGTGTTCAAAATCTTGACCGTGCACGAATTGTAGATTTCATGCAATCCATTGAATTTTTATATGCATGATCGGCTAGCTTGTTGTAATTACAGGAGTCGAAATTACATTTGCATTGACCCTTTAGTGCTAAAGAAGCTATTTTGTGGTCGTTGATGTGTCAAAAATGTGAATTACGGATAATTTGTGAAAAATTGGATTTTGAATTGTGAAGTTTAGATTTGTAGACATATAATACAAATCTTCTAGAAAAAGAAATTTTCAGTTTGGAGTTGTGCTTGCAACTATCAAGATACCTATCTAAAAAACGCAAAAATATCACAAATACTTAAAAACATAATTAATACTTACAAATACAACACATGTACTATCTGGTATTTCTTGTGTTCGGAAGTTTGTTATCTTGTTTTATTTTTTTGGATTGTATTCTCTTGTTCATGTTCCATTGGTGTATGTGTTCCAATCTTGATTCAAGTACCATCTCCTTTTATATTTTAATGTATAAATTTTTGTCCTTAATTGTATATGGATAAGTCACTCTCACTTATAAATTCACAATAATTATGTGTGAGTCCATTCCTAACATGAAAGATTGCAACGAAGAGGTGTCGGCATAGCTCATTTATGAACAACTTCATTTTCATTTTAGAAAATTCAACCCAAATTCTATCTAACTTTGAAGTCACACACACTCCAAAATCTCATTTTTTAGTGTGCATTATACAGTTCAAAAACATACTATGATCTTCGAATCCCACTATCGGACGATTCTCTAATTTTAACAAAATGTCTCTACTCAAGTTAAGAATACTATTTGTAGTTACTTTCTAATTTAAACCATTTTATTTTGGTAGTATCAATCATATTGGAAAAACACAGTGAAATCCAATGAACCCAGCTACAGTATCCAAAGCGTTAAAGGGTTAACCCCTAAAGGACCAACGTTGGTTTTTCTAGTTTGGTTAGCTTGGTGTGGAATGAGTATTGATCCTCAATTTTTGAGATTTTTTTTGTTGATTCTAATCTTTTTAACGAATCTGAGATGCTAACTTGCAGACGTAGGTGATGTATAGATCACAAGATACAATCATCCAAAGGTGAAAAACCTAAATGATGGTCCCTGTCCCAATTGATGTTCTACAGGCATCTCTAGTGCCTCTCTTCTTTTCAAAGTTCAATTCTCCTCTTTTCTTCCCTTCGCAGACACAATGTCAGTTTTAAGTTTCAAGGCAATTGTGTCACTCTCTCATTGGTCGGTTTGGAGAGTGTTGTGCAGCTACCGGTAAAGTGCGTGCAGCTGATACTTGAAACCATCGGGTACATTTCTCTACTTGAATTTTGAAGTGCCAATTGCAAACTGCCATGGCGAGCAAGATTCTTAGTGTCCAGGCTGAATGCACAACCTCGTTTGCTTCACTCCACAAAATAGGTAGATTAAAGCCCGTTCGCACTTGGCCTTTGCAAAGACCGTGGATAAAAATTTAACACCCCCACAATTTTGGGAAAAATATCTTCTTTGTAGGAAAGGTGTCATCAATGAGGTTTGGAAAGGTGTTAGCAATAGTAGGGGATTACATAATGGCCCCTCAAGTGCCACATTAGCTAAGACCATTCTTTAGTGTTCAAAACTAGGGAATATTTCCTATTTTGGTGCTCCCTTAACAATTGCCTACTATTGCTCAAATATTTTTTGTCCTCCTAAATGTTAGCTAATACCATTCTTAAAAGTGTGCCATGTGTACATCCATGTAGGATTGGTAATTACTAAAGAATGTAGGTGGGAACACACACTTTTTTAAGGATGTAAGACCCCCTTGTAAGACCACCTCTAAGGCCAGGTGCGAACATACCTTTAGTGTTAGATAATTATAAGATTTGAAAATATTATAGATTTTTACTCTCGACAAAAAAAATTACCAAAGACATTGATTCCAATACTACTGAAAGATCCCCATCTTGACCAATATAGAGGGTAAAAAAATTGGTCAACAGTAAAAACTTACAACATGTTTATGTAAATTAGTGTATCTAACACTAATCTACCTTTTTAGTGTAGCAATCTTGGGCAGCTAGGATGACAAATAGCTGCAATTAGTTGATTATCATCTGCTACAGGTGTAAGTGGTTGACGAATAAACCACACGCCAGGAATTAACACAGAGCTTGAATTTCAAATCCAAATAAAATATGGTTTGCAAGTGGCTGGCTTCGCTGTTTCCAGACACAGGCTCTCCAAGTTCTATGTTCTCATTGTAGGCATTATTGTAGGGGGACGTTGTGAAACATGGCAATATAGATGAAAATATAGGCCTCTAGCCGTACCGAACTTACGATTTTTTAGTGCTTCAGCATGCCGACAACTATCAACGCAGCTAGCTTAGCTATATCCTCAAAGCACTTCATTTCTCGCGAGCACGATCTTGTCAATGTGGACATCCTTGAGAGTAGGCAAGGGCATTTGCGACTGTATACCGAACACTAACATAACCCAGGAATTAGAAAAAATTCAGCACCACACAAGGTAGTTCCATGGCTGGCCAGCTGCATCAGTTGATGACAAACACCTGTAGACACGAATTCAGTGAAAATTTAGGTATGTGGTGGGTAATCCACTACTTGGCGACCACCAGCCAAACCAACACCAATTTATACTCATGCATCGCTCTAACTACCGCATGTTACCAGTTTTACTAGTACTTATCTCTGGTTACTAAAGTGTCTATTCTCGAAAGAGGAAAGTAGTCTTGTACCAATGGCCCTTTGTCCTGTGGGCATCGGCTCATTGTCAAGACGAACAGACACTTTATTCACGCCAGCCCTGAAAAAGGATCTATGTGGTGGGTCGATGAAATTTCAGCACACTCACAATGTTTCTCCAGGGGATAGACAAAACTCAGTATAAGGTAGGAGCACCCAATTCCGATAATTTCTTGACATGGTAGTCATTCTAGAACGTAAATCTAAGTAGACTATAGATAGCTTATCATTTTGGCCAACAAACAATAAGGACTCTATGATGTGCTTAGATTTGCATTCTAAAATGACTACCTTGTGTAGAAATTATCGGCATTAGGTACAATGTTGGAATTCGGTGCTCCAACCTTAAATACTAAAATGTGAAACAAATTTTTCATCGACCGCCATCTTAGCTCAGTTGGTAGAGCGCAAGGCTCTTAACCTTGTGGTCCAGGGTTCGAGCCCCTGAGACGGCGTAACTTTAATATTCAGGGTTTCATATTTTTGCTAGATATTCAGAGGTGCAACAGTTGCCCTAAAGAATATTATGAACAAATCATGACCCAAACATTTTGCAATGGCATGTTATAATATTACTATTGATTTATTACCTTTCTTTTTCATTGATCTCTTATGAAATTTAGACCCATGAAATTTCATTATACATGCATTAATATTATTAGGGGTTAATACGTGCAATCAACATGGTACATCAAAGCCTCCAAAATCCATGCATTGCAACTAACTTACGGGTACTAATGATACACAATTCACATGCATAGTGAGGGTGCCATAAATTATTTATGCGATTCATAATAAATGAATATGCATGAATATACTAAAGCAATCCCCTATAAATGAATATCATTACCAACCATGTTTACAACATGAGTGCTATCAATACCTCAACTTTGTAACCCAGTAAAAATACGGTGAAGCGATGAATCCAAACATTCCTTATTGTCACATGCATGCATGACGTACCAGTCATTACAGACTTATTATTGCAGTGAGCTCCTTCACAAAGATGGAGACAAAGTTGGCTTACCGTGTTCCAAGCATCCAAAGTGCAGATACCGTAGCTCTATTTGGCTACGCAATCAATGCCTTGATATGCTGTACCCCAAAGATACAGACAGGTTGTTGTCCCTGGTAGGACCTCAATATGGTCAAAATCTATAACAGGCAAAAACCATGCTTTCTTCCAAACCTCATCATAAATAAATACATACACCTGGCCTTAGTAGCGGTTCTCGCTAATCAGAAAGTCCTTGTCGGGATTGTCCTTGTAATGCTGAGCCTCTGCCTTGCGCACACCCAAAATGGCGGTCACCAAGGCCGAACCAATGGTCTCTCGCATCACCTTATTGCTTTCCAAAGCCGCAATCGCCTCCTCTAATGCTGCTGGCAAACGCCCTACTGTTTCTGGATCCAAGTCTTCCACGCCGGTGTCTGCCATGTGCAACCACCACAAGTCACATCAAATGGCCAAAGGTGACCACTTAATTCCATAGCTACAAAATCATTCACAAAGCTTCAAGGTAGTAAAATGAACCAACACAAAGAAGAAATCCTACCCTACATCTTCGAGCGACAGAAATATGTTACTACAGTCAACTACGATAGTAGCAGACTATACTGAGAACAGTAGAGTTAACCGAAAAGTCAGCTCAAAGAGGAAAGTTTTAGCAAACTCCTCTTGAACTCCTCTTGAACTCATATTGAAATATAAATAGACCGGGAACTATGAATTGGGAGACAATCTAAAACAAGCCACTGTCATTATTCTCCACACCTCGCAATGACTCCCACCACCTCCAAGCCCATGGCCCACAAGAAAGGGGACAATTTATGACACGACACTATTCAACCCAAGTATAGCTCAAAAGAGAGGTTAGAAGTAGAGCAAAAAGGGAGGTTAGATGGGCTTCTTTTCGGTTAACTCTAGCATATCACTCATTCGGTAACCAACGGACATTATATGAGTTCGGAACTTCGCATGAGTGCACAATAGAAAATGTTTTGCAATGTGATATTGGAGGGTGTGATAACGAGTTCAGAGTGTGTATCTATATTTATTATTTCGCGTGGACACTTTTTTTTGAAAATAATTAGGAAGGGTTGAAGAGCATAACAGGAGGTCGTTCGTACCTAGGGGCGCAGGGACATGGATGTGCTTTCGTAAGCCATCGATGCCTGATGCAAGTATGGCAGCTAAGCCCAAGTGAGGGTTAGAGCACCCGTCAAACTGTCTCAACTCCAGGCTGCTCACCACGTTGGGGCTTGAGCTTGCACACACGGATCGAAGAGGAGCTTGCAAGTTGCCTTGTCCCCAAAAATGGTAGGCGGGTTGACTCTTGGAACCATAACTGCAAATGCACAAGAAAGGTGTATGAAATCTCATTTTCCACTAGCAACAAGACCAGACACAAAGAAGAAACTAACAAGGGTTTTCTCAGTGAGTTTGCGCTGTTAGAACCTGCACCCAACCTCTTCTAGAAAATCAACTAATGCAAAGAGAAAAAGGACAGGACAGGACAAATAAGTTTACCTGATTGGCAGTGGAGCTGTGAACGCAAGAAGAGCAGGCAAGTGATGGAAAATCCCTCCCAGAAAACATTGGCCGAATGGAGACAAGCCATACTCATCCTCAGCGATATCCTGGGACCCAAGTACATTCGCATCCTCTCGCCACAGGCTCAACCGGACTCGTGAACTGCCAATATCTGAGCTTGTTTTCCTACCAGAAACAGTACACCAAATTAGTTCAATGTACTGGAAACTAATCTACACAAACTAACTATTAAAACGCTATTCCAGGGAACTCACTGGAGTAAATTTGTGCATGTATGTAAAGTCCAAGCGGATGTGAACCACTTACAGGTTAGGCACAAAACTGGCACGCAACGAGTGCTTGCCGGCAATTGCAGACACAGCCTCCTTCACAAGAAGATAGTTGTCAGCTGCACTCAGAACGTGGGCTTCTGCAACGGTCACCACAAACTGGCCTCCCCCTTCACAGTGCATCTGCCCAAAACCTCAAAGATGGATCAGTACCTACTAATGCACTTCCCTTTCCATATTATTGAAAATCAAATTTCGCCTCAAATTCACAACTTGGCTAAGACTATATTCGACTTGACTAAGGACTCATACAGAGATTAACGTCCCATAGTGCTTGCTCTGCGTAAGGCATCCAAAAGAAATGAGTTTGAAGGGCCTTAAAAGTGCAAAGCATTGATATTTTTAGTTACCTCATCAACGTGGATGTTGAAGGATGACAGTACATCGTAAATCTCAGACAAGATGGGCGAAGCTGCGTGCACACCAGCTGCCGATGAAAATGGGCTGGAGTTCAGAAGCTCCCACTTCTGGGATCCAGGAGATTGCTTAAGAAGGTAGAATCCAACGTCAAACCCTGCCCTCATCACCTGTGACCCAGTATTTTTGAACTCGGTCTCAGTACTATTCTCTTTAAGTCCAGAGCATCATCGAAACACATTCCCAAAACTCTCAAATATTGGGTTGTGAGGTCCAAAAAACAACATTTTGAGGTTAAAAAAAACACTAACAAAATAACAAAAATAAACCAAAAATCAACATTTGCATTCTTACTAGATTGAAACCCATGCGCAGAGTTTGCGAGAGACGTTGAAGCGTGTTGCGAGGGCAGAACTTCCACGGAACTCCGGGCTTCTCGTGCATGTTTGCCAACACCACTGCACTCTCTGGGGACCTACGCCAAACCAACCATTTTGAAAGTAAGTTAACTCATGTCATTGAGATAGTACTCTAACCCAGACCTCCGATTCAAATCAATCTAAAGGCTCCGAATCTGCCTCAACAGTAACTGGTTGAAAAGCAATCAATGTATACGTTCTCTCCAAGCAGCAGCAGCAGCAACAATGGAAAAGTACCTCGGAAATTAACCTCTAAAGAACCAAGAAGCCCAAATTGGGCCTCTTATTTTCAGTAGGTCACGTGGCGACATTCTTTTGTCTTATTTTGATGTTCTTCATTGATTCTTGTAATATAAAATTTTGAATTATACTTTTCAAAATGTGATCAGTCAAACTGGTCATTTTAAAACCATAAATCAATTGGTCGTTTCGGGGTACGAGCTTACCAGGGAAGGGTAACCTTGGTGCTGAGATCTGGCATGAGACGAATTTCACCGACGGCCGAGAACCCCGTGTTGGGAGCAGGGCAATCTGTAAAGGAAGTCATGGCCATGACGCATTGTGCAATACCCACGCCATACTCAACCACTACCTCCTCAAACCTGCGGATAGGAACAACCTGCATTCCGAACCCGCATATTCAAAATGCTATCAATCACCTCAATTCACCACCCTGGTCAAAATATTCTCTGTTCCAAGCTGAACACTTTATTGAAGTATTTTGTGGGAGTTTGAATGTATTTTATATGTGACTAAATATTGTCATTGTGACATGGAATTTCAGTGCGCGTAACACACTGAAATTGTTTAAATGTCTATTTGCATACACCTGTGAAATACTATTGAATTGTTACACCACTGTAGGCAGACGAGGATATGCTAAGAGGGGGGAATCTTACCCGACAGCGAAGTTGCCCAGATGTATCAGCATACATCAACCGAACTTGTGTAACCTCGACGGGTTTCACATCCACAGGCTCCACTGCTTCAACAGCTACAACTTCACGAGGCCTCTCTACCACAGGTGCCACCGGGGTTAAGGGAACCACGGGCTCGGATTTCGGTACGAGCTCTTGGCCCTTGCCAAACCTGGGAGTGGGGTTGGCGTCGTGGAAGACGCCAGGAGTGGAGCCATTTGGATGAGCCGGCCTTGGCACGGCCGCCCCCGGTACTCTAAACTCAAAAGTAGGAGGTTTTTCAATGGTTAAGGAAGGAACAAGAGACTCCTGCAACCTCATTAAGCTTTCAGTGGAAAGCGCACGCGGGAGTGATGGTGCCTGATTCCCTTCCAGCTTGTAGAAATCAATTGCATTGCGGTTCAAGATCAACTCAGCAGCTGCCACTGCTTCTTCCAAGGTCAAGTCACTGTTGTCATATGACTCGCATAACACCCGAGTTAGCATTTCGCGTGACCACTTTGCCCCTACAAAACCACACATCCAAATCACGTCACAAATGCTTCAAGATGTCTACAACCAAATGCGTATCGTTTACAGAATGCAGTTCGTATACAACTTTCTTTGAGGGAAAACAAGCTTGCATGTTTTTGTCCACGTACCCAAATAAAATGTCTCTGGAAAAGCATATCCGTCGCTACTGAACATGATCTGCAACACAAAGTGTAAGAAAGTTAACTAATAACTAAGAGTAGTAAACCATAACTAATAGAGATGATATGATACTAACCCTAAGCCTTGAATTTGATGTCCACAGTACTCGCATATACTCGGGAAAGATTCTTTTAAGAGAAAAACCAAATTATTCCAACTACATTTCCGGTGAATAACTGGCAAAGTCTAAAATACCGAAGGATAGGAAGGTGTAGTCTCTGAGGAAGCTCACCTTGTTCACAGGTGCCAGATCCAGAAGGTCACTGAGGGCACATCGCATTCCGCGAACACTCAACATGGGCACAACAAGGCCAAAATCAATGTGCACCTGTGAGTGGGTCCAGCATTTCCGGAGACGTAAGTATTCCACCCTCAACAGCAAACAGTAACAACCTTTCCGCACGTAGAAATAGTACACAAAGAAGCAGATTGAAGACAATAGGTATAATGAGATCTACTGTTGTGGCACATGAAGCTCTCAAATGAATACCTACAATCATCACTGCAGCCCTGATTCGTCTTATCGTGTAACTGATCATAAGATCATTTCTCCATTGGAAGACTTTTGCACCTCTACAAGTAGTCTAATCATCGTCAACATTAAGAATTATGAATTACCAATGCAACCTCTCCAGAAAGGGATATAACACGCATTCAAATCACATCAAATGAACCCACCTGTGGATAGACGCTGGCCAGATACGAGGCCTCACGCATGAACGGGTAGGACCCATGAAGAAGCACAATGCGGCTTTTAGCAAAGAGAGGGTCTTCTAAAATAGCACGAAGGTGAAGGGGGTTGGCCAGCTCCAGCTGCAAGTCCTTGTCGCCAAAGCTGCACAAAAGAGGAGGTTTATGAGAAAAGCCTCACAATCCACATTTCAATGATTCAGAGCAAAATAATCCTGTGCAAGAGTTAGTTGCATGGAAAAAGGTACCCTGTATGAATTTGCATAGGGATGTTCCGTTCAGTGGCGACTTCCAGTGCACGGACAAACATGAAGTCAATAAAGGCTTTGTTTGACACTATGACAGGACGGCCTGCCTGATGATTCTCTACACAACACCAAACAATGCAGTACTTAGTACCTGATCTCAACTCACTAACCATGTGTCAAAAGATGATGGCACTACAATCAGAATCAGAAAGGAAAAAAGTCACGTACGAAGATTTTCATGAAGGCCAGTTTCAGCAGCTTGCGCAGAGACAAGAGGGTTGATACGAAGTCCACTGCGGTATGCGCAAATGCTCTTGAACGCAACTACCTTCTCCGAAAGTGTGAAGCAAATCCAAGTTAAGCAAATCCAAATTGCAAGGGAAAAGAAGGATCTATTGATTTCACCAGAGAAACATTCTTCAAAGGTACATAACGCTCTAGATAGTACGAACGTACTACTCTGCGTCCCGTTTTCAAACAACGAATGCAGAATGCTTTTTGAATGTGAAAGGCTATCAAGGATATGACTCCAGAGTCGACACAAATCGGTGATCAAAGCTCTCCAGCGTCCACGTTGCAAATCCACCTTGGCTCTGTCACCACAAACAGAGCGCCAGTTGTACCAACTCATAGAAACTTACTGATTGCATTAAGCTAAAAGGATGCTAAAAACCGATCCAGTCACCTCGTTACTCATCAATTCATACACTGGATTGGCCTTCAATTAGCAAATAGTGTAAGCATGAGTTCGCTAAACCTCCAATGCATTTGGGATTGTGTCTACTGTCCCTTCAATTGTGGTCTACAGCCTCCCACTTTCAATAATTGCATAAGAAATTCTTACATAGTGATATTGGCTTTTGTATCTCTCTATTGAGGAATCTCCCAATGAAAGTACACTCGTACATATTGGTTAAAATGATTCAAAAAATGACTCTGCTTACCACAGGCTGGTTCAGCACGGCCTCGGCAACAGTTTCGATGCGCAACACTCTGTGCACGCTAGGCACGTACTTGCGATGCCAGCCCATCCCCAACATTCGATCCATCGTCAAGCCATCGTCCAGAAGCACACACTCAATGTTGGCACCGCCGAAGCACTTCTCACTCACCGCTTCCAAGCCCAGCGATTCCCGGTGCGCCTTGATAGACGCCTCATTCGGCTCCACACCGTACATATCTCCCAGCTCTTGCAAACTCCGCTGTCATCAGGAAAACAATAGTGTCAAATTCTGCAACTCCTAAACCCTACCAAGGCCTGCCTCTCATCAACCCATTTACAAACCGTTCTAGAATGTTCCGCACACAATCAAACTATGTCATAGAACAAAAGTTGGGACAAGATTATTATTGACACTAACTAACCTGGTAGGCGAGGCTGAAGGGCACACCGGAGAGAGCCTCATGGCCACGCTCGTCCGAGAGGCATTGCAGGAAGGGTAAGTTGGAATCCAGGGCCACAATGTTGTGTGCGTGAGCATCCACGAGGGGCACCTTCAAGCATGCCTGATAGATTGTCTCATGCGCTTGGTCCAGTGAGGTAGTAGCCATTTTAGGTGCCCTAAACCCGAGTGGTCGTCAGAATATATATACGTCTCACTACCCAACAATCAAAAACCCCGCAAACAGCAATAATGCATTCCTAGATATAGCTCTGGATCAAAATTCCCTGCGATCCAGCCCAAACACAAATCAGTACAACAATGACAGATCGACAAGCTAGCGTCTCCGCAGCAACTAGCAACACATCAATGAAAATCACTCGTTTCTAACACCCCAAAATTGAAGAAGACTAAGAGTGTCACTCTTGCAGTTCCAGATCGGATCCCTAAACAAGCGAAGAGACCCGCTCTTACTTGTCAACACATTACAAGAGCTTCAGATCCGAAAAGCATATACTGAGAAATGGTTATCACCCACTAGGTCAGTGTGAAGGCGCAATCTTTAGCTAGCATACATGATTCGAGTAACTTAACAAGCTATTGAGAGCGGATTGCAACCTAAAAGCGCAGAAAGCAATCAAACGACGAGGAGTGGAAAGTGGAAAGACAATATTAGCATATCATTCCCGACCTTGGCAGGCAAGGTTATGAAAAGATAAGCTCCAAAGTGATGATGTGATGCAGGAAGCTCAAAAAGCTTGGATTCCTGCTGCTGCTTGCACAAGCAGGCGACAAGCAAAATTTTGCTTGCAGCCAGGCTGGGTCCGTCATCAACGTAAGGTAGTGTACTGTCGTCGTTCGATCGGGTCAGACAAGCATCCGGCTTTCTTTTGTGGCTTTTCTTTCCACGAGGCAAGCAGGCCAGCTTGTTCAGGTTCATTCCTTTGGCTTGAGGCGTTTCTCTCACCTCGGGCTTGTCAGTGAGTGGGGCCAATCGATACTGTGCCTGCCCCCCAATCAACACCACGCATCCTCAACTGCATTATGTCACACGCTCCGGCCCCAAATACGACTCCTGTGCATCTTGTCCAATCATACTTGTCCTTCTTAAGTATATTTTAAGAATATACTAGTCCGTGACACACTTGTCCCTCTCTATTATCACATGTTTGGAAAGCCTTAACCCCTAAGTGACGGGTCAACCATTTTATGGTCTCTGCCCTTTTTTATGGGCTACCCGAAATAGAAAAAACATTTTTATAGAAAATAAAAACATTTTTAAATAGGTAATCAAGTCTACTTTCCAACCCAATTTGAATCATGTCAATCCGAGTTAAACTCCATCCGGGAGAAATTTTCAAAGAAAAACACTTCTACATTGTCTAGTGTTAGAAAACTTACTATTTGGGGAAAGTAATGATGTTCTCTCCGTTGAAAAATTTGCAATTTTTGATTTTAGAATAGAATGTCTAGTTTTAACAAATCATACAACATTTCAAATTCTAAAAATAAATTTTGTGATTCTGATAAATATTTGAAGTTAAATGCTCCTAAATTCATTATGAGATGATAAAAAGCTATTTTTTGATATTTGACCGTATGAAAAATTACTAAACATCAAGCTCCTCATTTTCTCTTTTGGACCAAACTTCATCAAAGTTGAAGAAGTAATTTTTTATAACACATTTATGTTTTGCCCTTACCCCCTCCGTCGTTTAGGGGTTCACTTCCATAGACTAGTCACAAAACTTAGTTGTCACATGTGCATTGTTTGAAACAATAATGTCATCAGATAGATAGATAGAAACTCCGGTCCTTGAAGGAGGTGTACAAAACTAAAGGGCCGTGGGTACAAAACTACTCTCTCCTTTCGGGAATAGACACTATAGTGACCAACAATGTCATCATATTATATAGGGTAAATTGTATGGAAATATGATAATAAGAAGGGTAAGTTGAATTATACCTCATTTCTCACAAACTATATGTTTCAATTCAACAAGATGCCCAAAACACTCATCTAAAATCATACATACTAATTACGAATTGATTTTTTTTCCAGAAATCCATTCCTCAATATCATTTAACAATAGTAGAAATAATTTACTATAACAAAGTATGCTCCGAAATAATTTCCTACGACAAAACATACCTCGAAACAAATTACATGTACTTCAAAAGAACTTATAATTTAAAATTGTGAGATGTTCATGTTCTAAACTCTATCCCTAATAGAAGTATAACGGGTCATTGTTGCGTAATTAAAAAAACCATACTTACAAGAGTGAGGCACCCAAAAGTGTAAATGATTTAAAAGTGTTTACATTTTTTAATTTGACATTAAAAGTGTCTACGTTTACCTAGTTCGCATTCTCTTAATGAGTATTTCTAAACATTATAGAACCTTTAACCAAAAAAATTGATCTTTTGTAACTTTTGCATATATTATTCAAATGACACGTTCTTTCTTGTGTTGAAATCCTCTTTCGATTGCCAACAATAAAATATACAATTGACAATTCAAATAGGAACAAATAAGTGGGTGTTCTCACCTTACGTACCCTTGCCAATGTCATGCTCCACGGCTGCCGGTCATGGTTCTGGTGCCGAAGAAGAATTCTCCATCTTTTTCTTTGCCAACCGTTCCCAGCGGCGTGATCAGTCACACTTTAAATGCATTTCCAGGCTGATAAGCTTCACTGACACTCAGAAAAAAGAAACAGCTTTTCCTTTATTTGGATCACTCTGCGTTCTGAGTCAGAGTCACTTATTTGTAAATCATGAGGCAGCCTCATCTGAAATGATCAGCTAATTACGTAACTACACCTACACCTCTTTAATGTCACGCCTCAAATGTATGTGATATTATAGAGTTATGTTGTGACATCATTGTGTTGCGTGTAAACCTAAGTTTTATGTGTAAAAAAATTATTTGGTAACAGAACTTTTTTAATTGTATAATTTTCAAAATCCAAAATCCAAATATTCTTTGAATTTTGATTTAAAATAACATATAATAATAGAGTAGTGCAATGAAGCACCCTATTGAAAACTCGATCAAAAGAGAATCTTTACTTAAATTCATTTTTCTAAGTACAAAAGGAATGTCATCAATATTTTATGAATTATGGGACTATTATATCGTTGCCACATAAAATTAGTCTCTAACTGTAATTACAATGTGGTCCATTGTGAGGTCCATTGCAAAAGAGTGTTGGCTCCCATTTCTCTATTAGACTATAAGAGGACTGAAATTTTTTTAATTGAATTTTACAAAATGAATTTGAATGCGACCCTCTTTATTGGTGATTTTTTGGAACTTTTAATTTTTTGAGATCTATGAACTTGATTTTGAAGAAAAACTATGAACTAAAATATTTGAAAGTTTTGGTGATGTATAGCTACAAAATATTTGCTATAGGGAATTCACATTGAGTTGTTTTGAAAATCAAACCGTCTTAGCAAACTAGAGCTACACCCTTTTTTTTCAATGGGACCACAACCTAGTCAAGATTAGAAACTAAGTTTATATGGCAATTACAAGGAAACCTCACAATTTATAAGATACAAGTAACATTCATACATCACTTAGAAGAGCAAATATTTTTTTTGAGATCCATTCTGAAAGGGTACACCCTTCTTGTGCTCTATTATAATATGGTTTAAACATTCAACAACTTATTAGAGTTTTTATTTTCTTAAATGGATGGATGGAAAACTTTATCATTTTTGTTGAACATTAATGTCAAACACGTGTGTACTATCTAGATTGAGAGTGGTGAGACCATAAGGGATTAAAAGAAGTTCTATTTAGTTTTGTACACTAAACATTTTTAACATTGGCTAAATTTAGTGTTATTTAATACAAATTGTTATTCAAATGTAGAAACAAAGAAAACATAAACAACTTCTAAAGTGTTTTTAGTTCAAATATTCACACATAGCCTTAGCAAGTAGTATAATCAAGTATAAAAATTCAAAATACACTACACGGTGAACCGTTTTTAAGACTCTTTTTGTAGTTTGGACCCCATGTAAATCTTGAAATAACTTGAATGATTTGAATTTAACTTGAAGGGGTGGCAAAGCCTTTCACATAAAGAATTGAATAAAAATCATCCATGCGCAGCTGGAATTGAACAATCGAATTCCTTCATAAGTCATTTTTTGGTCTTGCCGGCATTTAGGTGTTAAAGGATTAACCCTTAAACGTACCACTCCTTTGTAGGAAAGTCAAACTACACAATTTACTGAATTTAGCCTTCAAGATTTATTAAAATATACTTTGTAATATTTTTCATGCATGGAATTGAATGTTTCCTATTAGTCTTGAAAATTTCAGATTTTTTTGTTTCGTATGGCATTTTTAACAAATTTTTAAGTCAAATACTTCAAAAAATAATTTTTATTACAAAAAAGCTTTAAAAAATTAATTTTTTTTTGGGAGCAGGTACAAATTACAATGGAGAATCACATGATATGTTTTCCATAGAAAATTTTTATTTCAATTTTGAAATTCGAAAGCTAAAAATCCTATCATTCCTGTGTAGTGTAATTCAAACCTTGACTTACAAAGCTTGCACAAGCAATAAAATACTCAATAATTGGAATTTTTAAGATTTGAAAAATGGAGTACGAACTAGACTTAATAAACTTCATTTTCTTAGTTGGGTGTATTAGCAACAAAAATCATCTTCAAGATCAAAATTGGGTTTGACCAACAAACATCCAGAAACTGGATGCGTGGACGTTTAGGGGTTAAGCATTGACAAAAGCCTCTAACTTACTGTAGGCATTTAGGGGTTAAACAATTGCAACTAAAATTTATTACCATTCTAAGGCCTGAGGCCCATGTAGCCATTACAAATCCCATTTCATAGTTTCTCAACTGTGAGAAAATGGTTCACATTCAGTATTGATTGAGGATAATTTCATTATCTTTCTTAATCTTTCTTTATCTTTCTTTTTTTACCTTCTTCATATTTCTTTATCTTTCTGGCTGACTGGACGCGGCAGTCAATCCAGGGAACTGGACCAGGAGACGTTAGCCCACGTGGCAGGCAATGACGGGTCATGGCTGTCGGCTCCACGTGGCTGTACACGTTGCATCTTCAACACTGCATGTTATGAAGTACTGTACGTACAATTATTATATTTATAGACATTAGTTTGTCCCTTTCTAGCTGAATTACTCTACTTCTAACATTAATTTTCATTTTCATTTCCATGAATATGATGATTTCAAGCATAACATTCAGTAGCCTTCAAAGAGACTGCCTTTTAACCCTTTAAGGACCGTGCATCCAAATAGTGGATGATTGTTGGTCAAAGCCAATTTTGACCTTGAAGATGACGTTTTTTGCTATTGTTCTCAATTGAGAAAATGAAGTTTATCAAGTCTAGTTTTCACTTCACTTTTCGGATCTTATAAATTTCAAGTATCGAATATTTTATAACTGTTGCAAGCTAGGTAGCTCAAGGTTTGAATTGCACTGCATAGGATGTTCACCTTTCGAATTTTAAAATTAAAATTCAAAAATTCTACAAAAACATATTATGTGATTCTCCATTGTCATTTGCACATGCTCTAGAAATTTTATATTTTTTGAAGATTTTTTGTAATTAATATGAATTTCTTGAAGTATTTGACTTAAAATTTGTAAAAAATCTATTTTGTATCAAAAAAATCAGAAAATTTTAGGACTAATAGGAAACATACAATTTCATGCATGAAAAATATCAAAAAATATATTTGATCAATTCTTGAAAGCTAAACTTTGTATAAAAGTGTACTTTGACTATTCTGCAAAGGATTGGGACGTTAAAGGGTTAAGTTTCATCCACCTTTATATACAGAGTGACCAGTGATTTCTAATTGAAAGAACTATTGAATCAAATAAACAATGACGAAACACTATTGAGTGAGAATCAATCAAATAAACAATGAAAAAATACTGTTGAATTGTGCTTTCAATGATGAAACACTATTGAGTTGGGAATCAATCAAATAAACAATGAAAAAACATTGTTGAATTATGCTTTCGATTACTGTGCACCATGGTTGCTTGCTCTTGCTTAATGCCATGTGCCCCCATAGCTACTAATGGGATGTGGAATATCCCACATCATTTCGTTGGAAGGATGAAATGATGTGGGATATTCCACATCATTCCATGCAAGGGAGGGCAGCAGGCTCAAAGACTACTGAATGTTATGAGGTTACCAAAATATATAGAATTAGAGTTAATGGAAAAGAGTGTATCTAAGTGGAAACTCACCTCATTCTCAACTTAACCCCTAAACGTACTAGGGTGTCCTTGGAATTGACAATTTGAGAAAAAATATTAACTACTATTTAGAAGACTATTTTGGAATTGATTTACAAATGAAAGTTCTAGATTTTAAATTTTAGATTCTATCCGTACGATTCGATTCACTAATACTATTACCAATATTTAATTATAAAATTTGAAAGTTAAAATTAAAAATTCCTTCCAAATTCAATTACAAACAAAATTTTAATATTTTTTGAGTAAAATTTGTTGGAATGAGTTTGAAGTGAGATACTCTTAAACGTGGTGATTTTTTGAAATTTTTGTGTTTCTTAAATCTATGACCTCATTTTTGCAAGGCCACTTTTGAACTACAGTCAACGCAAATTTGGCTTGATCAACGACTTGACATATATACTTCTACATTTGTAATTTAAAAAAAAATGTAATCAAGTATGACTAAATCCAACCGTTAGATAGGACAACAACTTCAAGGTGAAGAATCTCCAAAAAAATGGATGAGTTTCATCCAAACATTGATGAGAACGTGAGAAAAGTTTGAATATGTTAATCATTCAGTTTCTCGACGCTCTGACGTTTAGGGGTTAAATTTGTTTTGAGTTCAAGAAGACTGCAAAACTAGTCTATGGTGAATTAGAGAATAATCTAAAGGAAGGCTCTCGCCACCGTAGAGCATGGAACTCATGACCTCTCCAATGCTAAAGGAGAGTTCCACACCATCTACTATGAAGCCAAGGCAGGGACAATGCATGCTATAGAATGTTATGTTTGAAAACTCCTCTTTTGTTTTCAGATAACTAAATTCTCTTGGAATCGTCATAGGAGTCCGACATGACGATTTCCACATAAGAACCAACCTTGCATGCGTACATGTTTTCTATTATATATTCCCATGTATCATAATAAGCTTCATGTTGAAGGAAAATTCCTAAATTAAATCCCCCATTGCAGTTCAATGGTGTCAACCCTCAACACAACGGTGTGGACCCTGAGCCAATAAGAGTAGTTAGTTTGAACAACAAGAAGCTTACTATGCAACCAACTGAAAAGGAGTTGAGGAAGCTTATTATGTGACAAAGGGAGTAATGGACTAGGTTGGTCCTTGCTAGAGTTTGACGCAACAATTCTAGTGGCAGAAATGTCTTTGCACGCATGTGACTGTGCACAATTTGTATCTATATAATAAAAAATTTGCATTCAGCTGAAGAATCTTTCATACTTGAACATTTATTTTTGTTATTTTTGTTGTCCCCAGTTGAAGTTCCTGCACAAAGTTCACAGCAAGTCCTGTTCCAATGGGTTTGATGGAATAACTTAGTTCAGAAATGTCAACTTTGAGTACCGCATATGCTAAAGGAACTCACAGAAAATGCCTGTGGTATTTGATGTTAATACGGTATGCTGAGGGAGAATTGTATATCTGATCAGTACTTGATTGAGTGGCAGGTTACAATATTTGTAAACAACCGACACTCCCATGGATCAATCAATCTCAATTCATGAGCCAAAGGACAATCATGCAGGCGTTGAAGTGGTTTTGTCATACACAGTCATGTCCAAAGTCTATTCCTCATTTCCTGATATGCTTGAATTTATTCTTCATGCTTGCCCCATTTTAACCCTAAGCATTAAGGTAGGATGTCCTAAAACCACCACCTTCCCCAATTATGACATGCAGAGCCTTTTTGAAGCCACCACAGATGAGACTCAAAATCACCAATTTCATTATTTAAGTAAATCAATGGCATGCCAAGCATTGCGAAAAAATAGTTGGTGGTTTTGGGTTAGTTCATGAGCGGAATTAGGAATAACAAAGTGTGAACTTAGGAAATTGATATGTGATGTATAGGTCACAAGTTACTTTCCACTTTGGAATTTTGTATAAAATTGACAAATGCGAAGTAGATGTTGCAAATTTTTGCAATCCTCATCAAAACCTATTTCGAATGCGGTCATATATTTCTTTCTCAAATATAGCACTGCCCAAAAAAATCCAGATGCTTAAGTTGGTGGTTTTAGAACAATCAACCATAACACTACAATTACCCCATCAAACCTCATCAATTTCCCGTATTTTTTGTATTTTTCTCGTAAGATTTATTGTTAAATCGATTTACACTGCTATTTTTCATAATTATTTAAATTTACTGAATTTTATAAGATTTTCAAAGTTTCTCTCCTGTAATAGTCATAGTAATTACACAATGCCTAAAATAGTATGTAAACTATCATGTACAATTTTAGGAAAAATGTAAATGATAGTGATGAACAACACAATGTAGGTGGCATGCTTCTCAAGCTTACATAAAAGAAATTCGATTGAAAAACTTTAATATATTAGAATATTCCATTGAAAAATTCGATTGAAAAACATAATATATTAGAATATTAGGGTTATGAGCTTTAACCCATAAAAGCCCGAGGGGTATTGGAAATAACATAATTGTGTTATAATATGTGCCTTCCATATGTTTGATGGAGTTTGGTTCAATAAAAAAAAATGTAGGGCATCATCTCTACAAATTATCTGTACGGTCAAGCTTCCAAAAATAGCTTTATAAATATTTTTAATTAATTTAAAAGCATTAAATTTTGAAAATTTGTATAAACTATACTTTTCACTTTTAGAGTTTAAAATATAGCAAATTGGTTCAAGTTGGTTTTACCTATTGTAAACTTCAAAAAAGTAAAAGAAATGATGGAGGGAACATCATTACTTTCCCAAAATAGAAAAATTATAACACTAAGACAATGTTAAGGTGATCCATTTTGAAAAATTCTCCCAAGTAGGGTTTAACTTGGATTAACATAATTCAACTTTGCGTTGGAATGTAAACTTGATGTGGCATTTTAAAATATTTTCTTGTCTTTCCAAAAAAAAAATTATTTTGTTTCGATAGATTAGGGCAGCGACTAGAAAATGGTCGTTTGAGCAATTAGGGATTAGAATGTTGTGAAAAAACGCAATTTTAACAATTTTAAAGAACAATGAATTGAATTAGAAAGTAGAAGATAACTCTTATATTGTCTTAGTTGAAACCATTTTCATTTGAAAGTATGAACTAGGTCAAAATTGTCGCCTGTCTGTAAAATGATCAAACAACACTCCATAGGGCTCCTTGCACACTTAGGAGTTAATAGTTGTTCCACACCAATCTACTAAATTATTATTATCCTTAGAATATTTTATTCCATCATTCCAAATATTCTTCAAGATTCTCTATTTACTATGGTGAAAACATTGTGCTTTTGCTTCTTCAAAGTTGTGCGTTTTTAAAGGAAAAAAAATCAAACTCTTCAAGTTTCATTTTTTTGAATTATATGTATCCAGCAATAATTTCCATAACTTCTTAATTTTCTTTTTTAAAAATTAATATGTGTCAGACCAGTTATTAACTTACACTATAAAAACACATTCACAAAATAATAATAATAATATTTATATTTATATTTTAAATACTAAAAAAAATCCTTTCTGGCAATACAGTGACGAGCAAAACTGAGTATTGATTTGAAACGTTTCCATTCAAAGAACCATATCATGAGCATCAATGGGCAAAGTCCAAAAGTGAATTTGCAAAAGTTGTAGTGTGCGACAAATAACACATTACTACCGAAGTTTGAAGAGAAACTCAATTGTGATTTGAAAGAAAATGAATTTCAAAGTTAGCCATGTCTAAAACTTGGTTTTGTGCGCTACAAGTTGGAAGTACTTTAAATTTTGTGAATTCTTTCTTATAGCTTCAATAAAACTTTTTGTGCCTTGGCATGTTGGTATACATCGTTTTAGACTGTTGTACGCAAAAATTGAAGGAAGTTGACATTTATAGAATTTAAAATATCGACAATTTGACAAACATGCAAATGATGTTGGTTTTCACGATATTTGAATTTTTTTTTGGATTTGAGAGTTTGGGACTGCATTGGCCATCGTATAGAGAGCATAGGTTGCAATATGACCATTGTTACATCTTAATGCCTTTACATTTGAAATAGTTGTTGAATAGCCAAAGTGTTCAATTTATATATTAGAGTTGTATGATGCAGTTTTTTGGTTTGACTTTTTTGTACAAAGTCTAGGGTTCATGATGCACATACTCAATTATCCAATTGAAAAACTTGTTTTTATTGTGTTCAGTATCATCAAAATATTGTCAATTTTATGAAAGTCAATGTAATTTCTGGCACTTTTGAATTTTTTGATGATATGGAAAATAATATGTTTTTTAAATTTTGATTTGTAGGATTGATTATGTGCGTCATAAACTCTAGTTTTTGTACAAAAATCCTAAACCAAAAAACTACATTGTATAGCTCCAATATATAAATTGAATGCATTGGCCTATTCAACAACTATTTCAAATGTAAAGGTATTAAGATGTAACAATGGTCATATTGCAACCTATGCTCTCTATACGATGGCCAATGCAGTCCCAAACTCTCAAATCCAAAAAAAAATTCAAATATCGTGAAAACCAACATCATTTGCATGTTTGTCAAATTGTCGATATTTTAAATTCTATAAATGTCAACTTCCTTCAATTTTTGCGTACAACAGTCTAAAACGATGTATACCAACATGCCAAGGCACAAAAAGTTTTATTGAAGCTATAAGAAAGAATTCACAAAATTTAAAGTACTTCCAACTTGTAGCGCACAAAACCGAGTTTTAGACATGGCTAACTTTGAAATTCATTTTCTTTCAAATCACAATTGAGTTTCTCTTCAAACTTCGGTAGTAATGTGTTATATGTCGCACACTACAACTTTTGCAAATTCACTTTTGGACTTTGCCCATTGATGCTCATGATATGGTTGTTTGAATGGAAAAGTTTCAAATCAATACTCAGTTTTGTTTGTAAGTGTATCAAAAGTTATAATTTAGTAAACACGAGAACATAACATTCTTGAAGTACTACACTCTATAATATTCTATACAGTGTCATCTTTGATCTAACGTAAAAAGGTAATTAATGAGCTTCTCATTGATTTGGACCTCCCAATGTATGCAGGTCTCAAGAACTAAGTCACATCATTTTTGGTGCCCCAAGTGATTAAAAAATAAAATAAAATCTTATAATTAAACAAATGCACGAAGAAAATAATTGCCCAAATGGAAGGCATAATAAACTTTCAAACATTTTCCCAACAACAATCTTACATTCTAATGATTCAAGATACATTCACGTTCGATGTTAGGAATGATTTTAGCAAAGGGAGCACTAGTAGGATTTTGGTTATTTATAACTAGTCCTTTGTGATTTAAATGGTCGTTTGTGACTCAATTCATTTTGAAAAGAGTCGTTGTGAACCATTTAAGTAACAAAGGACTAGTTATAAATGACCAAAATCCTACTACTTGAGTGTTGTCCAGACATATACCTAAACTTATACGTAAGACTTTTGTTAAGAAAAAAACATATCTTCATTTTAATGCCATTACATGCTATTCAAAGATGTAATGGTTTGTAGTTAACCCTTTAGTGCCTAGCTGACCACATTCTATACATTGGAGTGTTGATAATGCAAATAACAAAAAATCCGTGAATAATTGGATTTTGGATTGTGGAGTTAAGCGTTGGAGTTTTATAATACACATCTTCGAGAAAAAGAAATTTTCAATTTGAAGTTGTGCAACTATCAAAACACCTATGAAAAAAACACAAAAATACTACAAATACCTACAAATACAACACATGTATTATGCGGTATTTATTGTGTTTGGAAGTTTGTTATCTTGTTTAATTTTTTTGGATTGTGTTCTCTTGTTCATGTTCCAATAGTGTAAGTATTCCGATCTTGAACAATGTACCAACTCCTTTCAATTATTGTCCTAAACCGTATGTAGATAAGACACTCTCACTTATAAAATTCATAGTAATTATGTGTGAGTTTGTTCTTGATAGAGGTATTGACACAGTTCATTGCTAAACTTCTTGAGTTTCATTTTTGAAAATTTAACCCAAATTTTATTTAACTTTGAAGTCATACACCCTCCAAAATCTCATTGAGTGTGCATTACATGGTGCAAAGACATACTATAATCTTGCAATTCCACTATTGAATGGTTCTCTAATTTTGGCAAATTGTGTCCACTATAGTTGAGAATACAATTCTACATTTGCATTATAATTTAATTCATTCTATTTATGATAGTATCAATCACACTTGAAAAAACTATTGAAATCTAGTGCACAAAGGTATAGAATCCTAGGCACTAAAGGGTTATGAAGTAATGGCAAGTCAACTTGCAACCTTTGGTGGCCATAATTATTGTAGTTCATAAATATGATGAGCTTTGCATATTTACATAACATTCTTTAGTGCTTGATGAATCACACCTTTTACATTGTAGCAACAATTTAAAGAAACTACCAATAAAATAGTCCAACTCTCCAACCAATGTACGGGGAGATCCGGCAGTTAGTATAAAATCAACTGAATGGAATTGCCAAATTACCGGTTGAAACTCATAGTTTAAGGCTAAAATCCAAATAAAATTTGTGATACTTGGGTGCTACCTAGGTGATACATAGGTAATGACCGAAAGGATTATTGTCTAAAACCAGTTGCTTATGTAACATATTGGATTTTAGCTAGTTCCCTTAGAAAACTCCCCGTTTAGTGTCTCCAACCCTCTATATAAAAAAATTCCTGTGGTTCCCTTAGAAAACTCCCCGTTTAGTATCTCCAACCCTCTATATAAAAAAATTCCTGTGGTTCCCTTAGAAAACTCCCCGTTTAGTGTCTCCAACCCTCTATATAAAAAAATTCCTGTAATTCCTAAGGTTCCCTGACAAATGCTTCAAAATTCGGAGGTGAAACAATGAGCCTCTAAACAAAATGTTGGGTACAAGCTTCTTTAGAGAAAAAGATGCTGCACCGACCGGTGCCCCTCAAAACGATCGCCGCTGCCGGGGATCGAACCCGGGTCACCCGCGTGACAGGCGGGAATACTTACCACTATACTACAACGACAATGCTGCGGTGATAGGGAGCGACATTCCAGCCGGACCCCCATCACCGTCGGACTCAGATGGCAACCTCATTGCCGCAAGACTTTAACTACAGACAGTTCCAAACGAACTATTTCCATTGCGCAACACATCTCGTCTATTTCACCTCGCTCTGGTGAAACAAACTCACTCGCCCCTTGGGCAACAATGTTTTACAATAATCGTAGTCGCTGGGTATTAACCCCTACACTGATGCTCACATCGCCTAGCTGCCAGGTCACTCATTAAGATATCAGGTCCCCCTGCACTCACTGCTAAAAATGCACACCAACGTATTCCAGTACTGACCACTTTCTAATGACAAAACACCTTCTACTATTAGCAGAATAGATATAAATTGTACGCTATTTACTTTTCAGGGAACCTCAGACTGAATGCTCGTGCATTGACAAAATACCTCGTCAGGATGGATCCAATTAAAATTTCCAGCTTATAAAGGTTAGTCACAGCCCAATGAATAGTTTCATCTTGCAATTGAAGCCTTCCATGCCAGCTGGGATTACTATGATCATGCAAGACAATCAGCTAGAATCACCGACGTACAGTACAATGAGAAGCGAAATAGAGGCACCTAATTGGGTCGTAACCTGTACGTGAGAAAACACTGCCCATGGCATGCAATGCACCCAAGGCATGTCTAATATTCCAGACCGTGGCTACAAACTTTCTGCATGCAATGACAGTGCATTTGGCCATCATCCTACATCCGTCTCCCACTTACTTAATTCTCGAGAGAAGATTTTGCTATCTTCTCGCTTACAGAGTCTAACTTAGCAAGGGCTACACACAAACAAAGAGCTTCCTCGCTTTAGCATCCTATCGCTTGGAACTGACCGGGCCACAGCACTAAAAACTCTCTCTCGAAGGCTTAAGTTGCCAAAGGAACAGGCGGCCAGATATATCGTGGAAATCAATTGAGCAAAAGGCTGCAATCACTGCATTCAAAAGCACTTTCGGTGGACAATTGGGGGGCCAGACTCATCATACTCAGCTTTGGTAATGTGCTGGTTTTGCGGAAACACTACTTTTGCCAGTATTGCTCCGCCCATCCAAGCAGAGTTGCTCAACGTGTTGTCGGGCATGTACTCGGGCGGCTGCCACAAAAACAAGGTCATATGGTAGTTCAAACACACTGTAAACAAAACTACTAGACATTATATACAGCTCGACCTCTCGAATCCTTCCTACCAATACGCATTCTCTCTTCCCTCTTCCTCTGCTGGTTGATATTCAAAATTCACAAGGTGTGACAAATTATGATGTTCTTATTTAGACTGGATCATGTCAGTGACACACAAAGTATCATCTTGAAACAACGCAGATACCTTAATCAATGATGGTCGCACGGAAGGGTTTGCAACTAGAATGGCCTCCTTCTGAAATCGCGCATCCAAGCCTGTGGATTCAACACGTGGTCGGTCATATGAGCTTCAGTGAAATTAGTTCACATAAAATTGAACTCACCAACATCCCTGAAGCTTCTCACTGTGTGCATCAACTTAGTAGAGCCTATTACATTCCGAGTTCATTGAGGTCTAACAAATTAAAGAGAATTGAAGATCATAATTATTCATGCGCTTCTGAAACTAACCGATGAAGTGTAAATTGGGCTTACCAGTCATTGCAGAAGTGCCCCCACACAAGACGATGTTTTCAATAAGTTGCCGTTGGTTCTCAGAAGGGTAACACATTGACACACTTCGAAGCAACTGTTCAGCCAGACCATCTTCTTCAATTCCCAAGATAGAAGGCCGTAGCAAAGCCTCACCAACAGTATACCTTTCTCTTCCAATAGATATGACCTAAAAAAGACCAATAGCGTATCATACAAAATCACGTTAAAATATAGGTATTTGAGCATACTTGCAAGCAGAGAAGCTTTCACAACATCTACAGTACATCCTTCCTCCATTCTACACTATAGCGACCCTCCAAAAAAAATACTGCCTAGGCCATTCAACATGTGAAACCCAGAAAGCAATATCGTATACCTGTCCATCAGGAAGTGTATGCTCTATCTTAGGACAGGCTTCAGCAGTTGCAGCATAAGCTGATGAGTCTTCAGGAACCATCGCAAATTTTTCCTTTAGCATCTCCACAGTAGCGCGGTCCAATGTCACATGTGGTTGTGACTGTGCCAGCTCTTTTGCAAAAAGATCAGTGAGGTCCTGACCGGCAATTTCAAAACGCTTCACTGCATTGTGCTGCATGGCACCTTCCCATACGGGAGCAATATCTGCCACAATCCACCGGCAAAGCAAAGAGAGCTTTGCCCTTCATACATCAGGGCTGCTGTCAGTAGACTTATATGACACAGACTCTAATCATGAAATACCAGAAACCAGACATATAGCACAGACTACAAGGTGCCAACGTATGACTGATAGACAGAACAACATGAACGACAATAATACCGTACATGATATCACCAAGAGATGATAGTATCCATACTGGTACCAAATCGTCAAGCTCGTCACCTGAAATGACTCTTCTTATTCTCGCAAATACATTAAAGGTATGCATAACTTGGAACAGTATATTGCAGATCGCTGCACTGAGCCATCATTGCAAGTTTGAACAAGTCATTTCAGGAAACGGATTCAATAACAAGACCTCTCAAGCCAAACAGAGAATGTACCTATCTTCCCGTGTCCAACATCAATAGCAACACCAGTGATGCGACCCACTGCATAAAGAGACAGCACTGCCTGCTCCATCGCATAAAGACCACTAACGTTGAAAGTCTCGAACATTGTCTGCACCATTCTCTCTCGTGATACCTGAAGTTGAAGATAATCAAAGAGGATTAAGCAACACTCATGATTCGTATGAGATCTAAGACAAAATTGCTAAGAGCAAATCATCAAGAGGCTGACAAGTATCAAGTACAATTCTATGGAACATCACAGCTGATCCTCGAATTTGCAGTGGGCCAAATGGCTATGGACAAAATAATTTGTACAATTTGATGGTGGTATAAGGTATTACTGATATCTGTTCTCCACACATCGATTGATTCCAGACTCAAAACCACTTTGAACAAAATTGTTAAAATAGGGATTTGGACTGTGGAGACTAAAACAACAAAAATGCACTCAAATCTAAGAAATGACTGGAAAAATGATGTAACGTTAGTAAAATCTTCTCGCATGTCTACCCCAAATATAGAAGCAGAAATCAGTCATTGAATTCCCATAGCCTAAAAGATACGAGGAAAAAATTAAAAACAATGTTAAGGAGAGATACGAACCTTAGGTGACAACAAAGGTTCTGCAACAAGAAGCTGGCCTTCGCTGCCAGCTTCCCAGCCAAGAGTAGTATAGAAAACGTAGCGCCATAGATCTTCCATTGCATCCCAGTCCTTAATCATTCCTCGCTCAATTGGATATATAACATCTCCCGTATTACCATTTGCCCCATCCTCCTCTACCCTCGTCATTGCTGTAGGAAGGATCTGCGACACAGTAGACACGTTAACATTGAGCTGCTTCAGAACAGGAATACAAAGACTGAAAGGAAGGTGCCATAGTCCGTTTCCATTTTAAACCTACTCTTTGAGGCAACACAGTTTGTGATTGTAAAAAATATGCACCTAACGCCTATTACAATTTTAATTCCTTTTAAATTATTTTGATTCGGACCACAGGATCCAGCGAACGCAGTACGACAACATTTTTATAAATTTCGATCAACATACATTTCTAAAAATACATGCTCCAAGAAAGCATCCCTTTGAAGGTACAGTTCAGCTATCCTCTTTCCTACCACACATCCTAAATTTGCTCTTAAACCCTAACCCGCCACAACGAACCTCAAAGGTACAACACGTGTATATTTAGATGGAAAAACCGCATGTATTAATATTGCCCAGACAAGGATATGCAACCCAGCGAAAACCCTATCTACGTTCAATTGGCGGTGTCGTATGCCAACGGCCAAAGAATGCCATTGCTTACAGAATAAACGCAATTCAAACTCAATAAGCATCTCAATCTCGTGTCGTGGTAGACCTTAGAAACACAACCCTCACAGGTTCGCAGGGCAAGAATGCAGAACGCCATTCTATAAAGAAACAGGAAAAGAATGAAGAAATCGTCATTTGTAATCAGGTGGGAGAGACGAGAATGCATACTATGGAAGGGTCTTGGTCGGGGCTAGCGAAACCCGCCCGGAGGTACGACGACCCCGAGTCCAGCACCGCGGGCTCCATAGCCGCTCTGGCGTCACCGATGCCCTCCTGGCTTGGGAAAAAATCACATCAGATCCCAGGAAGCCGAGGGAGGGCGTGCATCCGCAATCCGAAATCTGAAAGAAAAATCTGCCGCCTCGCGATGACGCGATCCTCCAGTTCTGGGCGACCTGCCGCATCTGTGCAGCGGGTTCGTCTCCGCGGACAAGCTTCGCTTCCCTCGCCATTTTGGGCGCCAACAATTCCACCTACGATCAATGCAGGGTGGGTGCCCACGTACACGTCAGCTCCACGTCATCCATTGTGGGCGCCAAATTCTCGACCGAGTCTAGCGTGGAACATAACGTTCAGTAGCCTTCCAAGAGGGTGCCTTTTTAGTTTAACCCTTAACCCCTTAACGTACCAGGGTGTCCCTAGAATTGACAATTTGAGAAAAAACATTATAAACTACCATTTAGAAGAATATTCTGGAATTGATATACATATGAAAGTTCTAGATCTTGAATTTTAGATTCCATCCGTACGGTTCCATTCACTAATACAATCACCAATATTTAATTATAAATTTTGAAAGTTAAAATTAAAAATTCCTTCTAAATTCGATTACAAACTAAATTTCAATATTTTTTGAGTAAATTTTTTGGAATGAGTTTGAAATGAGATACTCTTAAGTGTGGTGATACTTTGAAATTTTTGTGTTTCTTAAATTTATGACCTCATTTTTCACGATTCCACTTTGAACTAGAGTCAATGCAATTTTGGCTTGGTCAACGACTTGACATACTTCTACATTTGCAATTTTAGAAAAATATGTACTCTAGTATGACTAAATCCAGCCATTAGATAGGACAACAACTTGGTGAAGAATCTCCAAAAAATTGGATGAGTATCATCCAAGCGTTGATGAGAACGTGAGAAGGCTTTGAAATCATTCGTCGTCCAGTTTCTGGACGCTGTGACGTTTAGGGGTTAAATGTCCCATGGAGATGGTATATACATTGTCGTACCATTGAGATTTGCTACCAACAAAAAACTCTAAATTGGGATCTTAATAGCTCACTAGAACCGCATTGATGTAAATTTCAACTTCTTTTTTGCACCCAAACCCATTAACCCTTTAACGTCCCGATTCAACACTGTTTTCAAAGATTTGTTATAAAATAGTTGATGAAAAACGAAAATGGAGTTGATGTACAAAACAAAGTTGTAAATGTCAATGTTTAGATAACATCTGTACGGTTGGATTCATCATATTTATTATTAATATTTTTAAAGTAAATTTGCAAGGTTTTCTCTTGAAATTCAATTAAAAATCCAAAATTAACACAAAACAATTTAAAAATATTGTAATGAAATTAGAATGACATGCACTACGAGATGGTATGGTTTCCATTATTTGATTCTACTTACTATGGAAAATCATATTTAAGGTCTTTCTTTTTGAACTAAGATTGAAACTTGACATTAACCACTTTTGTAATTTTTCAAAAATTCACATTATCTTATTTGGAAGATCCATACCGTACAAATGGTATTCAACTAGCACAAGAATGAAAAAAAATAAAAATGGATGAAAAACATCCGGTACCTACAGAAATCGAGCTGCTGAAATTCATCCGGCGTCCAGATTTTGGACGCCGGCGCGCTAAAGGGTTAAAGGTGTGGATCCATTCCAAATACAACTAAAAGACATCGTCTTCTACTGGTCGCCACGGCACGCTTTGACGTTTAGGGGTTAATCCATCTTTATATATGGAGTGACCAGTGATTTGTAATTGAATGAACTATTGAATCAAATAAAAAATTACAAAACACTGTTGGATTGTGAATGAATCAAATATACAATTACAAAACATTGTTGAATGGTGATTGAATCAAATAAACAATTACAAAACACCGATGATTTGTGATTGAATGAGTGCTTTCGATGACTATTCACCATGGTTGATTGCTCTTGCTTAATGCCATGTGTTTCCATAGCTACTGATTTGATGTGGAATATACTACATCATTTCATTGGAAGGATGAAATGATGTGGGATATTCCACATCATTTTGTTGGAGGGAGGCAACACTCGCAAAGGCTACTGAATGTTATGAAAGGGACAAATGCATGTCAAATTTGAGACCAGTCCATCAACATTTTATTTTCATTGTAACATTGTAAAGTGTCTCACATAAAATTTAACAAGTATAAATCGATAAAGATTCATTTTTTATTTTTTAATTGAAAAGTAAAAACACTATGTAATGAAGAATTTCTAATTTCTAATTTTTTTTTAAGAATTATGTAGTATATTCTATTGTTGATATGAAAATTTTGTCAAAATAAAATAATCTAATTAAACGCGCAATTTAGGCATACGGCCATATAGAGAATTAAAAATTTTAAAGCTTGATTATCATTGTTAATGTAGAGAGTATCAAAGTTATCAAGAGTTGAATTTCCAAAAAAAAATTTTACGGGGATCACAATTTTATAAGAGAAACGGTTGAATGTAATAATGAAGTTGGATAAAAGCGTGAGTTTGTAAGGCGAGACTTTGCATTGCTAGAGAAATGGGGTTCTGGTGTAAGAGAAAATCAACAGAAATTCTGCTGGTTCGTATGCGGGTTAGGAACAGTTGATTCCGGATCACAATCAACAGAAAATGTCTTGGTTCGGTGTTGCTTCAATGTCCAAGTATACAGATAAAGAATGTTTCTAATCTAGCATTCATTTTTTCTGGCTTGCCCGAGGAAAAGTAGCTATCCGGAAATTTTGGGCTGCCCGGAAAAGATTTGACAGCCAGGGCCAAGAACCCCGGACCCACCACCATAGGGCCCACCGTGGCTAACCGAAGACCAATTCCCACTGGCCGGATTCGAACACAAGACCTTCTAACCCCCAACCACTTACTAAACCACCACACCACATACGAATATGAGAATTATCTTGTTAATTATAAGAGAACTTAACCATTGGCGATTCGTTTGCCATGTACAAAAAGCTTTTTTTTTCAATTTCTTTTTTGCACTATTTCATACAGGGATTTTTCTGTATGTACAAAAAAATTCAGATTTTTTTGAATTTTTTTGAATTTTGGACAAAATCTTGAAGGCTGGAGCTGTTTTTTTTTCCCCAGCAGTCTTTGAATATTTTTAACGATGTAAAAAAAACTTTTTTTTCAAATTTTTTTTTGCAGTCTTATATGCAGGGATTTTTCTGTATCTAGAAAAAATTTCAATTTTTATTTTTATTTTTATTTTTTGACAAAATCTTGAAGGCTGGAGCTGTGTTTTTTTCTAAGAGAAAACCTGTTGGTTCTGTACAGTTTTTTTTTTCCAAGAGAAAACTTGTTGGTTCCAAGAGAGAATCTATTGGTTCTGTGCAGTGAATTCGGTTTTGCAACGTTAAACCCAATCTCTATTGGTTCCAAGAGATGTGTCTTGGTTCTGTCTTGTTTTGACGCACTCTCTAGTAGTGAATCAACAGGAACTTGTTGGTTCCAACAGAAATCAACAGGAACTTGTTGGTTATGTGCAGATGACTAAATGTTTGCTACGTTAAACCCATTCTCTGTTGGTTTCAACAGATGTGTGTTGGTTTTGCCTTGGTTTTTACGCACTCTCTAGTAGTGTTGCTATGCGATTCTTATGTGGCATCTCCTACAATCTATGCTCAAAATCACAAGAATCTTTCGCCAAAACAATTGCTTTTATTCGCAAATTGAAGTCACGAGGTTTTTGTCATCGCCCTTCAAGCGGCAAACCCACAACCTCGCTCAAGAGCTCACTACAAAAACTTGTTATAGAAGTGCGTGCAAGAGTCGGGGCAAATGCTCTCACTAAGACACCCTTAACCCTTTAAATGTTGTTGCAGTCATATATCGAAAGATGAATGTAACTCGTCCAAAGTGAACTAAAGTATCACATAGTAGATGGAGGATTTTCACCCAACTCTTTTTATGAATGCTCTTTGTTGGTCATGCCACCTCTTCAAGTTTAACTAAGGTCATTTAAGCTATTTTGGGATTTTACAAGGGTCCCAACTACATAAAAAGTAGTAAAAATGGTTCACCACGTAGTGTATTTTGAATTTTTATGTTTTTTCTTGCTTGAACTAAATTTAGGCCATAAAAATGAGTTCTATTGCATTGGAGCCTCATTAACAAAATGAAGTTTACCAAATCTAATTTCTACTCAATTTTGAAGTTTTCGAAAACTTTGAAAATTGAGTGTTTTATTGGAATTACAAGTTTGGTGGGTATTACCATGGTGTAGGGAGTTATTCTAAATTTAGATACACTAACAGATTTCATTTTCTTCATTGTCAATTACACCTTGGGTAAAAGAATTGGAAGTTTTGAGTACATTTTGCATTTGATATAATTTGTTTTTGCAATTACTTCAAAAACTCGTAGTAATTTCAAAATTTCATCATAATTTATGAAAAATTCATGATTTGAAGTAGACGTATGACTTCATTTATCAAAAATTCAAAGTTAAACTCTTATCTTATTTATGGTGCCAAAATTGGATTCCATTGTCATAGGCCCGACGTGTAGGGGTTAAATTGGACGCCAGCCAACGACTCTACCGACGTGGATGTCCACGTAGACGGAGATGACAGTACCCCGTGAGCCCCGTTCCACTTTCATCCTTGTCCATCTACATTCATCAAACATGTGTCCCAACATTCATCATCCAGGTATCTACATCCAAGTAATGAATGATAAATTGCCATCGTTTCCTGGATGAACGACGGCATCCCCGAACTCACGCTCCTGTTGCTGTGGAGCCGCCAATTCTTTCGTTTCTTAAAGGAAAATTTTCGGCTGGATTTCGGCAAGCGGGAACACGATTGTGCGGCTGGCGAATGAGCTGGTGGTATGTTTTTTTCTAAAGATTGTCGCTTCATTGCTTTTGTTGTGCGAAATTGTGTACAGAGTGATGGTTTACTTTTAGATTTAGGGGAATTTCATACTCAGGGAACTATGATCAATCTTCATGCGCAGCTTTGAGAAGGATTTTCAAAAGATTTTCCGTGTTGCATTGTCGGTGTTGGAGTTTCCTTTTGTTATGCTAAGAGTTATATGCATTTTCAGTCTGAGGAGCTTCAATGTGGTGTAGGCAGCTGGTGCCTGGTATTGCTTTTCGTAAATTTCCATAGTTCCTCAGCCCCGGGTAATTGTTTGGATTCTTTCTGTCTTGAGCAATCTGTGCGAGCTTTAATGGATTGTCATTTTCAGTGTGTGAGGCGGTAGTATCGGTTCCGCAATCGCTTTGTTTACGTCAATGTACCGAGCCAGCTACTGTTGCAATTCTTTTGCTGCCGATTAGCAGTTGGTCAACTGCAGGTCAATTAGGAAGTTTCGTATTGCACAACTGATAATGCCGGTGTGTAGTATTCATGCATTTGAAGAATCAACTATGAAAAGAATGTACACCACGGTGAATTAGGTATTTCTGAGCAATGCGTGTTCTGTCGGACATACCTAATTAGGTTTTGGTGAATTTATCCCAACTGTCAGGTTCTTTTAGAAGGACTCTGTTGGATTAGGGATCCGGCACTGACTAATTGCGACCTACGCAACTTGAATGTATGATCTGTCAAGTGCGTCCAAGCTCTTATTCGGCTCTATTTCTGAGCAAATCATGGATTAAGTAATGTGATGATGCAGTGGATTGATGCCATTTTCTTTCTTCACTGACGTAGTTGCCTTCAGTCTTTTATACATAAAGTAGCTGTAGTAGTTATTGTGATATACGAAAGAAATATGAGGAATTTGTGTTTGCAGGGAATGTTTTTCTCTATTGCAAGCTCGTGAGGATTTCAAGGATAGATCGATAATGCCTTTACCAAATAATGGAGAGGCTATGAAGGGCAAAGTGACTGGCGTCAGGACGACACGTAAGCGTAAAGAGCCCTCAACATCCTCCCTCCCATGGATTACGGCGGCAAACGCTCTCAACTTAGGTGGATGCTCCTACATTTGGAGTGCATTATTAAGTCATTCTTTGGGGCGCTACCAAAGGTTTTGTTCTTCTGTTTATATTTGATTCATGAAATTTAATGTCTATGTCCTGTTTTCCCCAGAAGGAACGTTGTGTGACGTGTGGCTGTCCTTAACCAGGTGTCATAGGTCCACCCATCATATATCTCTCCGACGATGATGATGACGATGAAGAGGAAAACCGTTTCGTTCACACAAGATCAATCCGTGGTAAGAGGTTCATGCGTCTGAATTCGAGTCAAATCACAGATGTTGAAGGAACTTGTGTGCTACTGCATAGAACATTAACAGTCTGACGTCCACCTTGTGGTTATTGGTGAAAGAATTGGACTCCGTCATCACTGGCGTTATGCCCGCAAAACTAGTAGACGACACTCAAAGGTATGATTTCAAGTCATTTCAGGTACGATTTCAAAATTTGGTATCATCTGAATTATATTTTCTCAATATGATCAATTGAATTTGTCATTTTATAACCATGAATCCTTGGTCCTTTAGGGGTTAATACGTGGAGGGCCTCTTCATCCTGCGTGCTCTGTATCTACTCACACATTGAGCTCCATTTTCGTTTACCTTTCCTTTGACCCTTTCTTCCAATGTCACCATCTGGTTAGAGCCTCCTTCAAGAACAGTATGTATAATCTGCACTTTCTGCAGTGCATTGGGTGAATTATTGTCATTAATTTCAAGAATGTCAATGAAACTCTTTCGACATTCAAATGCTAGGCGGCATACTTTTTATTCTGAGAACATTAACACGCAATTGTCGATGTGCTGAAATTAGACAATGGCATTTTTGGTGAATACTTGTGTTCACGCGCGTACAATAGGGTCCTTTCCTTCTTTTCCACAAAACCATATGACTGCAACTGAAAACAGTTTCATGCCCTTGGACATGCCCTTGAACATGATGCTGCAATTAGTTTTTCAAAATCTAATTACAATTTAGAAATATCTATTTTACAAAATTTAAGTAGGTGATACCATTGTTTATAGCAACTTTTTTGGGCGATTGGGCTATCAACTAAGCACTGAGAGATGTGAATGCTGATGTTTCCTACATATTCATAGAATTAAGCTTAAAAAATTCATCATCAATATTTTTCAATTAATTATTACGTGAAAATTTAAGGAAAGATTCATTGTAAATGGATCTTTTTGTTTTTTAAGCAAAATTTGACTTCATGGATTGAGATTGCATAAAACTACAATGGTAGTTGTGCATCACATAAAATAGGTATTGTGAAAGGATACTTACACATTTCTTTGAACGGACACACAAAAAATTTGTAACTTTATTGAAACCTACTGTATATATTAAGAAAGTAGCAATCTGACTATTGATTCTTGCTCTGATGGAATCTTGTGCGCATGTGTACTTTGGGCTGATTTGAACTATATATAAATGACTCAGTTTTTTGGTGGGAAGCAGGTGGTCCGCAACTCCGCTTCTTACTTACACAGTTCAATGTAATGATTGCGGAAAATGGAGGCTAGTACCTTCAAAGGAGCAGTATCACGACATATGTGACCGACAGGATAAACGCCCGTGGGTTTGTGAGGAGGCACACGCCTGGAGAGAGAATGCTTCATGCGAAGATCCCGCCGATATCTCAGAGAATGAACCATCTATATATTGGGCTGTTGACGAAACCGTCATTCCAAAACCTCCTGCAGGATTTACTCGTAAAGTTGTGGTTAGAGGAGAGCGATCTTCGACTTTTGCTGATGTGTAAGTTTTCGGTTTTCAGTCATTATGGTTTCCAGTTGCATATGCCTCCTATTCGGTCACTTTTTTGTTTGTTTTTTTCAGGAGTCTTTTGGTATTTGTTTGAAAGGTGGGAAGGTGGCAAGTTGTTTGCACAAGACTACGGTAGACATCGAGATCGTTTGATTTGAAGTATGTCTAGGGTGCATTTGACATTCTTGCTTTCGATCAGTTTGCTAAGAGGCCCTGCTACGCTGTTCTAAATTTTCCAAACCTTTAGAGTTCTACTCATGGTAGCAAGATGGAAAGATAATGCTTCAAGTGTTAATTTACTCGTATAAATAGCACCGTCTATATTGTATGCTTGTTCAGGTAGTTGGGCATTGTAGCTGCACTTCATAGAGCAGGGGCTTGGGATGATTATAGTTGTAGTTGGTTCTAATGAATTTGAGTTGGTCTTTTACAGGTATTATAGATCACCGTGTGGCCAGAATCTCCGTTCGATGAAAGATGTTGAGAGGTTTGTAGAAGACTTCGACTTTCTTTGTCGTGTGATTTACAGCCAATTTTATTGGTCTTATTGGAGGGGCAGGTCCTGGTGACATCAGTTCATCGTAGTTATCCATGGCAATAGTGTATCATATTTTTTATATTTAGAGCGATTTTCTTTGAGGGCAATAATTTTACTGTGCTACTCCCAAGTCCTGTTCACTGAGGATCTGTGATGGGTTGGCATGTGCAGGTTCTTGGATAAGGTTACGAGGTACAGAAGGTTGGGGGTGAATATTTCTCAATTCTCTTTCGCTAGACCGAAACCTGGTCTTAACGTACAGAAGAGGCCCTTCAAAAAAGTAGGAGATGTCTGGAAAAGAGAAACAGGCAACGCTGAGATACAAGGTCCTCAACGTCCAGCCATTACTGCTGATCCGCTGTCTTCCTGTCCCCATTCTTCAGTTTATCCACGACCTTTAGCAGCGATGGATCCATCTAGAAAGCGAGTCCGAACGATTCAATGAACTCCACTCCTATTTGGGACGGTTGCAGTTGGGCATTCAGAACAGTTGATAGACGGCGCCTGACCCTATTTTTGATTGTACAGTTAAAAACCCTCTACTCTCACAACCTAGTGTTGACAGGTTCTATTAGGGTTTCAACGGAAGGAATGGGCACATTTTAGTCCACTGCCAAATATCTCATTGGCAGCAGCAATTTTTATGTAGCTTGGAAGTGTTCTCTTAAGGAATTTGCGTTCTATCAAAACACCACAGCTGCACATTCGGTTGACGAGACTGCATCGATCCCCTTTTCTCAGTTTGAGTGTTATGTGTCCAGGTAACTTGCAGAAAGTTCAGCTATATGGATTTCTTACCTCTTAATCTAAATCATGTTTGATCAGTAGCAAACTTGGATGAACAAGCAGAGTTTGTACTGGAGTAAAAGTAAATGGCTAGGACTCACAGAACTTGTGGCAGATGAGGATGAGGGTGACCTGCACATTGAATGACACTAGTGACAACCTGGACTTGGATTCTTGGTGCAAAGTCGTGCTCTAACGTAACATAAAGCTCGTCTACAACAGGAGGGTGCGTACTTGGCACAATCCACTTAATTATTTCTACACAGGGTTTGTTCACACACCAACAATCTTAGACTAATCTTGACCCTGCTTTGTTCATGTTAATCTCATCTTTAGAGAGCCGTTGGGGGTTTGATTTTTCCAGGGCCTCTTTTTCCACTGAGTGCGGCCTTACTTACCACTAACGTAGAAGTCATTCCTGACATGATTGGTACTCATATTCTCTGCAGTTTCCAGCTTGCAGGTGGGATTCCAGGCTTGGCATACCTGTCTTGTACAAAAAGCATGTGCGCCAGAGCTCAGGTGTGAAGCTTACTGCACCTCCAGGTATACCAACTTCATCTCCCACTTGGTTGTCTGATACAGTTTCCTCTTTGTCGATACAAAACAAAAGGAAGGTTCACACAGGGAATAACCACTTGATGCATAATTTTTTTACTTTTTTCGAGCAAAGATATTATACATACGCTTTGTAGTGACTGCTTTGGCGTTTTAGATACTCTTCTTCAATACCCTATAAACAAAGGAAAATAACTGGTTCCAAAACGCTAATTTACATTTTCTTGTTTTCACCCTCCGTCTACACAAGCTTAGAAGAAAACTGCAGAGCGCCTTTGAGAATGAACCGTCCAACTGGTGAAAATATTTCCTTGCTTGTGGAGTGTGAAATCTTGAACAACGGAATTTTATTAAAGAACCGGAGTTTTATCTCTCTTGCCTCTAGACTAACTACAGAAGGGCCCCAATTTGTAGTCCGTTCCAATTCCACTCCTACAAGCATTGCTGAATGTACTCTTGCAAAGCCACATGTATGAACACAATAGGAGCTTGACCACTTCCACTGTTAAGTGAGCATAAAGGAGGCGGCACTTGTGTGACATCTGTCCACCTACTATGCAGTTGACTCTTATCACCAACCAACCGACAATTGCGACTTCTTATAAGAGTGCTCATGCAGTAAGTTATATTTCATTGGTGATACAGAGCTTTTCAATTAAGTTACGCAAAATATGCACAGAATGTTCACTTGGATTCTACACTGGCTCTTGATGTTTCGATATCATCATTCAAACAATAACAGTTTCTTGGGCTGGGAGATGAGAATCTACGTTCCATAGTTTCTGATCGTTTCACACACCGACTTGATGGGTTTGCAACTACAATAAAATAATGAGGATGGTAAATTTGATACCTGTCGCTTTTAACTTCAGGAACAAGTGTGTATTTTGCTTGGCATGGAACGACCAGAAAGCACAAGTATCTCTCACTAGATTGAGCACCTGAGTGTCTTCATAGCCCTCCTACATTAGTGTAAATGGGCAATTGGAATTGGGGTCCCACACAACCACAAAATAAGGGGCTAGTTTGCACGGTGGATCCTATCCTAGTTGTGTGGTCTTTGCCTTAGTATTTACCCTAGATTCACTTTTACTGTTTCTTTGTACTGTCCAACTGTGTAACTCCTTGAAAATGATGCGTTTTTGTAGTCTCTCCCCTGGTGGGCCTGAGACAATATATATAAATAACTCCGGTCAAAAGGGACCGGCGTGAATGTAGTGTCTGTTCATCCTACCATTGATTCACTGCCCACAGGATGGGCGGTAAGCAGGTCGCAAGACCCGGATGGCCTGAGACAACAAATATAATGTAGGGTAAGAAAAATAGTGTAAAGTAGTGGGATCTTATTCCATTTCCAATCCCAATTTTGTTTCTTTCAAATTGTCGGCCTTTTAGGTTTCTTTCCAAATGCATTGATCAATCAAATTCTTGTTTTTGGATCATGTTTATACATCCCACAAGGTTAGTTGAGGAAGTCACTTTTAACCCTTGAAGGATTTAGGGAATAGTAGATACGTTGCCGTATATTTAACATTTGTTATGAGTAGAAAGTTCCAAATTGAGATCCCAATAGCTTTTAAGACCATGTACACATGAATTTTAACTTTACTTTTGATACAATACTCATGCGAGGTGTAGAACCATTCCAAATACAATGAAATACGGTCGTGTACATTGGCCGGAATGGCCAATCTGGACCTTTAAGGGTTAAGTGTCAACTTCAAGTTCATTGATTATATGTTTTTATATAATTCTATATATCTATGATGACTCTTCTAAAAAAAATTGGTGTGGAAGTGAATGATTTATGACTTCCTATGTTGCCTATATATTTCAAATCTCAGGTAGTGCACTATTCAACAAAGCCAAGAATCACGTGCGTGCATCCCCCTAATTAAAAACCCCTTGTATACATTTTTCTTTTGGCTAAAATTAAGCAATATATGTACAGATCTCATAGCCTCAAAATACATTTCCTTATGTACACATGGGCTAAAAATGAGGAATTAAACTCCAAGCCCCATGTATATCTATTTTCCGCTTGATTGAAATATGTCTTTGATATATACATTTTGTACATGCTTGTTCTAAATAATACCCTTGTTGTGCACACACGTGTATATTTACAGTACTTAAAGAGTGCACTTCCCGGGTTTCAAATTTGTAATATCAATTTTCATGATTAATTTTTTTTTAACCCCTAAATGCCTAGAGCCTTCTCCAAATGAGGCGATTTTACAAATATGCATTATAAAATACAACTAAGAGTGATATTTTGAACTTGATGTATGAATAAAAGTTGTACATTATGAATTTTAGATTCTATCCATTTAGTTAGATCTATGATTGCAATTACCAATATTTCTGTATAAAATTTGAAACTCAAAATTCAAAATTCTTTTGTTATTCAATTAGGAATAAAATATTGATAATCTGTGAATGAATTTTTTTGTGATTGGTTGAAATGTAATACTATAAGTTTAGTGATTTTTGAAGATTTTTTGGTTGCTTAATTTTATGAATTTACTTTTCAAGAGCACTTTTGATTCGTTTTGAACTAAGATCTTCAAAAAATTTGGTAAATCACTACAACATGAAATAAGGCATTCAGGTTTCACAAATCATTCCCTTGCTAATCTGTTCATGCATGCATGAAGCTAATTTCCCTTGAAATATACAATAAGAAAACCACATTGCAAAAAATTCATGACATATGAGAAAAGATGGATGAAATCTGTACATCCTCTAAAAAATGGACTATGAGACAATTAAGGTTAACCCTTCAGTGGGTTGCCCAGGTAACCACTAAGTGGTCACTAGATCATTAGAAAATGAAATGCCTGGAAAATTTGTGAACCGTCGCAGTCCAATGTTTGAAGTTCATATGTGTAACTTTTAATTTTGTAAATGATGCAAAAAAGAAAATTTTAAATATGAATTTCTTAGCTATCTAAATACCTATATACAAAACACCAAAATACTACAAATACCTCAAAATATAGCAAATATTTACAAATACAACACATGTACTACGTGGTATTTCTTGTGTTTGCAAGTTTTTTTTCTTGTATTTTTTTTGGGATTGTGTTCTCTTATTCATGTTCCATTAGTGTATGTAGTCTGTTCTACATCAATGTACCAACTCCTTTCTTATTTTTATCGTATAAATTTTGTCCTAAAATGTATTGTACATGAATAAGTCACTCTTACTTATAAAATCCACAATAATTATGCATGAGTCTGTTCTTGACATGAAAGATTGCAATGAAGAGATGTTGACACACGCCATTGCTGAACATCTTCACTTTTATTTTTGAAAATTTAACCCAAATTCTATTTAACCTTGAAGTCACACACCTCCCCAAAATCTCATTTTTGAGTGTGCTTTATACGGTTAAAAGACATACTACAATCTTCCAACCAAATGGTTCGATCTTACCAAGATTTAATCGACACTTGTTTCATTAACCCTTTAACGTCCCAGTTCAACACTGTTTTCAAAAATTCGTTATAAAATGTTTAATGAAAGCCGAAAATGGAGTTGATGTACAAAGGAAAGTTGTAAATGTCAATGTGAAGATCACATTTGTATGGTTGGATTTATAATATATTTCTTTAATAATTTTTTTATTGATTTTGCAAGGTTTTGTTTTGAAAATCAATTAAAAATCATGAATTAATGGAATTTAAAATAAAAAAATTGCGATGAAATTGGATTAACATGCACTACGAGATGGTATGGTTTCTATTATTTGATTCTACTTATTTTGAAAAAATCATCTTTACGGTCTCACTTTTTGAACTAAGAATGAAACTTGACATAAACCACTTGTGTTGTTTTTCCAAAAATCATAATAACCTATTTTGAAAATCAAAACCGTACAAAGGATAGTCAACTTGCACAAGAATCATGAGAAATTTTGGTGGATGAAAACTATCCAGTTTGGATAGAATTCGAACAATCAAAATATGTTCAACGTTCAAATATTGGACGCAGGTGCCTGAAAGGGTTAAGCTATGCTTACATTCATATGGTTGAATACTATTAAAAGTATCACTCATTTCAACAAGAGAGTTTTAAAGAAACATGACCCAAAAAACTGTAGTTTCTCCACAACCACCATGGGCACTAAAGGGTTAAAGAGTCAGAATAAGGATGGAGTATTGCTTTCTAAGGATGAAGCAACTGTATAATTACTTAATCCATACTCCCTGGAAAATGTTTGTATTCAAACAATTCTTTAAATTTTGATGGAAAGATATTCAAGTCCATTTCAAGTCCAATAGACTAATCGAGAAAAGTTCCACGTGCGAAAAGAATATTTGAATGTTAAGATTCTTTCATATTTTTGCTTTAAGTGTTTGTCTAGATTCTTTTTATAATATATTTAACCATGGCATTGAGAATCTATCTTACACTCTTGTTTTATAAGTTGATTAATCAAATTCCCAAAATTCACAAATGACAATGTAGTTAGTTTTTATCAAAATTCCATATCAATTAAATCAAAAAAAGATTTAGTTAACCCTCTAAGGATATGAATTACTATTTTTAGTTAGAAAAGTAAAGTCTTGAAAGATTTTAGACTAAACACTAACATTCATCCATGAATTCACATGTTACGTGAACTATACAACTACAAAGTTGCTACTGACATCTTGTAACCCGTCTTAACAACTATTAATTCTTCCAAACTTTGGGGTTAGGGTTTCTTTTGTTTGAGTGTCCTAGTAGGAAAGGGTATGTGCAAATATGAACGTATATGTGTGAACATGGAAGGATACTTGCACATGGTTAGGCTCCAATGTTATACTAATATGAGTACGTTACCTTGATATATATATATATATATATATATATACATAATTTTTGTGTGTGTGTGTGGGGATATAAAGGACAAGTGACGTCTATTGTTACACTTTGGATTAAACATTGTAGTCATACTTATATTGATATCAATATATGTAGTTACTACACTAAAATATTTATAAAGTGCTAAAAGAGAATTGATGTCTTATTTATCACAATTCGTTCAAAAGTGAGGAGAAATAGTGTTCCTACAGTACATAGGATTTTGCCACTTGTCATTCTCAATTCCACTCAGAATGCCATATTCTTTTCAAGTGATGATAGTGACATGAGTTAGCATACCTTGTTTATTATAAGGTCAACATTTGTCATTGAAACGCTACATCCTAAAAGGTCTACTTGAAGTTCTTATCATTTTTTATTTTGCACTAAGGGACACAATTGATCTCCAAAAAGTAAAATAGTGTGTGTTGAGAAATAGCGTCCCGAACACTAAATCACAATTTTAATGTCACGACATTCTTAATACCTTGCTAAACCACACCCTTTACACTGTAGAAAAATTGCTAATAAAATCAACCAACTCCTTAACCCTCTTGTTTGGATTAGCTGAAGTTAGAGAAAATTCTCTATGATTTCTCCAATCCTATGGCAAATGCTTGAGATTCCAAGCGAAACAGTAGGGAGCCAGATTCGCACCCAAAAACCAAAAAATACATATTTTCAAAGTTCTGAAAGTAGCGGGATTAATTTTTTTAATTTCAAAAAAATAACTTTATACTGTACCCGCTTCAGTCACCAGTGTGTTTCAAAATAACGATACCAGTACAACAGTAGTACAACAACCTGACGGAGTGTGCAGGTGATTCAATCCATGGCAAACTTCATCCATCCGACATTTGAAGTAAACTTTACATTTTCATTAAAAATTTATGAAATTTCATAAAAAGTTTTTTTTTTTTTTTTTTTTTTTTTTTTTTTTTTTTTTTTTTAATTCCAAAAAAATAAAATCATCCATCTTGGTCTTTGTTGATGGGTCTCATTAAGTTCTGACTTCTGAGGGCGCTGGAACGGCCTTCTGTCCAAGCTTTGAGGTTCAGAATGTCAGGAGTTATCAACAATTTTACTGTTTTACTTCACTTCATTTTCACGTCAGTTGCAGTTCTTGTCATTCCGCAACAAGCTCAACCTTGTAAGGACAAATATCCTTCTTTACATGAAAGAAAATTTTCTCCCTGTTTGATGCATTTTGTTCACTAATAATTCCGAAACACTAAACGGAAAGAAATTGGAAATTATCTGACTAAAATGTCAGATTTTGATTTTGACAGATAGGTAGAAACACCGGTCCTAGTGGAGGGCCGGCGTGAATAAAGCGTCTGTTAGTATTGCCAGTGAGCCAGTGTCTATTAGACAAAGGTCCATTGGTACAAAACTACTTTCAGGGATATTGATTTATATATGTATATTTTCGAGCTCGAATGACGTGGGTTTGAACCTTGTCAAGGGGTTGTGTGGATGACTTTTGCTTACTTGAAACCGTTTGTGTCAAAATTCTTGTTTTGTTATTTCCTTTTGCTAAACCCATGCTTTGAAATAAATAAATAGATTATTTGGCAGCATCCCATCGAAGTTGCTACCATGTCATAGTAGTGCTTGATGAACACAATGATAGGTTCTTATTATAATTAAATTATTCTATTCTTGATTGTTGTTCTCTTCTTTGGACTTGAGCCTTAGGCGGCTTCTAATCTATAGGATTCTTCCTCCAGATTACAAATCAATCAAAAATTCAAATTTAGTTTCTTTCGTAAAAAAATAAAAATAAAAATATCGTTGATAATAATCATTCAAAGACCGGGTCTATGGCAACATAATCAAATCTATCATTTCAAATTGCAATTTTGATTTTTAAATTATGTTTAAGTCTCAATTGTGTAACCTTTTAAAAAAAAAATATTTCTGTAAGGTGATGAAGGATAGTGTGAATTAAAAAAGTTTAAGCAGTAATTCTATTTTATACCCCAAAACATTCTTAGCTGTAACCTTCAAGTTCGATTATCTCAATTTCATTTAACTAAAACTCTATATCTAAATGATGGTAATTAATTAAGTTTTTAACCCCTAAATGACAGAGGGGGTAAGGGCAAAACCTAAAAGTGTTATAAAATGTTGCTGCTTCTACAACTTCAATGAAGTTTGGTCCAAAAGAGAAAATGAGAAGCACGATGTTTAGTAATTATCCGTACGGTCAAACTTTCAAAAAATGTTTTAAATACTCTTAAACAAATTTAGAAGCATTTATCGTTGAATATTCACCAAAATTACAAATTTTGTTTTTTGAATTTGAAAATTGGTATGATTGGTTGAAACTAGACATTCGATTCTAAAGTTTAAAAAAGATTTTTTTTTAGAAAGAGGGAACATCTTTACTTTCCCGAAATACCGTAGTTTACTAGCAGGTTCGGCACCTTGCTACCTAATAACTAATTAAAGTTCAAAAAGTAGGTTTGGCACCTAAAAATAGTATACTAATAATTTCAACAGTTTTCTCCTTTAATTTTTTATAATTCGACTTATTGTCAAGTCCAACTCTTTTCTGCATTGGTTGACATGCAAAATTTGAGTCTAGAGAGGCAAGAATGCTCAGTGCTTTTTACAAGTGGAGTGGAGTTGTATCCAACAATGCACATGGGATATGTGAACTTTGAGGTGAAGCACCTAGTTAGTCTTTATTTTTATAACACGCATAACTTTTGCATACAGTCTTCAAATGACATAAACTTTGTTGGAGGTGAAAGATTACTTGATTTCTAAACTTTTCTTAGACCAAACAAATTCCAAAAAAGTTGATCTTCTATGCACAAATGCTCCAAAAAACTTTTATGAACACATTTTAATTTTTTGACCTTTACACGGCTGCAATGTTTTGTTCATATCTTTTGCATAAAAAATTATTTTGACACAAAACTTGTTGGAGGTGGAAGAAGACTTGATTTCTCAACTTTTGTTAGTTAGACACAATTCCATAAAACTTCATCTTCTATGCTCAAACGGACTCCAAAAATCTGTGTACAACACATTTCAAAAGCCTCACCTAGAGTCTTGCTACTTAACCCATATTCTTTGTGGACTAATGTAAGTGGGCTTGATTACAAAAGGAGCACCTTCTCTCCAATGAAATTCGCACAAGCCTCCCAACTAAGTAAAAACCCAGTGAAAAGTAAAAAATTATTACTTTTCGGCAATTTTGAATTATAAATTATTTAATATTCGGCATAAAATGCCAATAATTTCCCAAAATTTTAGGCATTTATTTTTAGAATTATTTTATGCCGAATCTGCTAGTAAACTACGGTAGTAAGTTTTGTAACACTAAGACAATGTTGAGGTGTTTGTCTTTGAAAATTTCTCCTTGATGGAGTTTAACTCCGATTGACATGATTCAAATTGGGTTGGAAAGTAGACTTGATTTTCTATTTGAAATTATTTTTTATTCTCTTAAAAAGTTTTTTTTCATCTCGGGCAGCCCGTAAAAAGGGCAGCAACCATAAAATGGTTGATCGGTCACTTAGGGGTATTTATTTACTTAGAAACATAATTTATTGTAAGTATTGAATTTTCATATTTATATGTACAGAATTAAAAGTAATCTATTAATGTAAAGTATAAGGTATAAAGAAAATAATACTAATTACAAAAAGTATTTCAATTATGTGATAGTTTTACCAAAGGTGAAGTTTAGAATATAATTTTTTATTGATTGTATTATAATAAAATTATCTTTAGATCGAATATACATAAAATAAAACCCCTGCAATATTATGTATTTGGATATAGTTTGGATTTTGACATATAGAGCCTCCAATTGCAATAATTCTCTTAATGTTTTATATTTTTTCAATTTTAAAAATGGGATACAAACTGAATTTGACAAACTGATTTTTAAATTTTTTTTAAGTGAAATTCAAACCTAAAAATGAATATTTAAAGTTATAAATAAATTTTACTGATGATATTTAAATCAATGATATTTGAAATTCTACTTAGTTGTAGCCATATTTTCAATCTTACTTTTCTATATATAATTATTGGTATGATTGAATACGGGGGAAAATAGGTGCTTTTTGGGTGGAGAAAAAGAAGTGAGAGGGATTGAAATTTAGGAAGTTGTTTATAATTCATTTCAAAGGCAGTGCAAAAAGTCTTTATAATTTTTTTTTAAAGGTCAATCATTTGATATATTCCAAAGCCAAGGGCACGCCGATTTTACTAATCAAAATATGAATCATTGGAAAAATCTTAAATGTTGCATCTTGGTTTGGTTTTTATTTCATAAAGATTCATATCATTATGGCAATGAGATTGGAATTGTAAGTAAGGGAAGGGTATAGACTATGGAGTCTCCAAAATACAGAGCTTCAAAGAACATACCCTTGATTCATAGTGATTTAAAAAAGAAATAGGAATTCTCTTTATTTTTGAAGTTAGGAATATGTTTCAAAAATAGTTTGTCATTGAAAATTCACATTAATGTCTAAAATTCATAAGAGTTGTGATGCTTAATTTTGAAATAAAATAAAAATAATTATATGAGTTTTTTTGGAAAAATGTTGCAAAAATAAATGAAAAAATAAAATCACTAAACTCGCAATTGGAATCCAAAAATTTGATTTTGTTACTTTTGACAAGCTACCAAAAAGATTCCTACTCGTTTAAAAAAATCACAAATACATTTCTTATTCATGTAGCATGCCCAAAAGTTCAAAATTACGTTAGTCTCAAAGTATTCTAGGAACCAAATATGTAAATGCACAAAGCATGCATACAAAAATACATAATTTACGCAAAACAAGGATAAATTCACTTTGATCTCTAAAGATCCTAGGGCTTGATATGTATACCACCATGCATGAGCTCATAACATATGTCTCATGTATTGTATTACAACAGTGTTGTATACTCAAATACAATAATGAACACAAACATGTTGATGTAATAAAATACAACATCAATCACGCGCTTGTCCACAAAAATACATGCAAAAATACATGGCCAAAGAGTGCCTTTGCAATATTTGGGATTAACCCCTTAACGTACCAGGGTGTCCCTGGAATTGACAATTTGAGAAAAATCATTATAAACTACCATTTAGAAGAATATTCTGGAATTGATATACATATGAAAGTTCTAGATCTTGAATTTTAGATTCCATCCATACGGTTCGATTCACTAATACAATCACCAATATTTAATTATAAAATTTGAAAGTTAAAATTAAAAATTCCTTCTAAATTCGATTACAAACTAAATTTCAATATTTTTTGAGTAAATTCTTTTGGAATGAGTTTGAAATGAGATACTCTTAAGTGTGGTGATACTTTGAAATTTTTGTGTTTCTTAAATTTATGACCTCATTTTTCACGATTCCACTTTGAACTAGAGTCAATGCAATTTTGGCTTGGTCAACGACTTGACATACTTCTACATTTGCAATTTTAGAAAAATATGTACTCTAGTATGACTAAATCCAGCCATTAGATAGGACAACAACTTGGTGAAGAATCTCCAAAAAATTGGATGAGTATCATCCAAGCGTTGATGAGAACGTGAGAAGGCTTTGAAATCATTCGTCGTCCAGTTTCTGGACGCTGTGACGTTTAGGGGTTAATAAAGGAATTGTTTTGGTCCAAAATGAAACTACCTAGATGATTATCAAGAGGTGGGCCTTCTTTAGGAATGCTTATTAGTACCAAAGAGGGCGGCAATTCGATTTTAGTTGAATGCATGTCATGAGGGCTAATACTTCCTTGCTTGATAGGAACCATGAGCATGACAAGGATTGCTCTTAGGCCTCATGTTATGGTGGGGGCATCGCTCTTGGTTGGAAATGATTAGGAGCTTTGAGTTTAATCAAGATATTGTAGATATCGCAGGGGAGCATTGGAAACGTGCTCACTTTGTTCACATTGTGATGGTTGTAATGGAGATAAAGCATTCATTTGTTTCAAAAATTCAAGAAATTCAAAAAACGTTGCTGCATGGAAAATGGATAAATGTAAAAAAAATGAAAAATAAGTTAAATAAATAAATAAAAATAAAAATAAAAATAAAATAAAAATAAACAAGCGATCAATAGTGTTGTCTTATTATTTACCTTATCTTTGCCTTATTATTTACCTTAGATTTATTGTTTCACCTTTTCAGTATTGTTCAGCCATGTAACTCCTTGAAAACGAAACATTTCCATAGTCTCTCCCCGTTTCCACTACAGTGCCTTGATAGTAAGGGATTACATGATCATCGGGAAGTTCATCATAACTAGGTACTGTTGAGCTGGATTATCATAGGGGCTGACTCTGATGTACATACTAATAACATACCGCTATGTAATACAACGTGTTGACCCAACGCATACAATAGACTCTCCAAGTAGTAGAACGTGAAAGGCAGAGAAAACATGTTCCACTCAAGAGCATCATTTGGCTTCCCGGTGTCCATGTACCTCACGGACATGAGAATACCCAACCAATCTGTACTTGGTTTTTGGTAACATAGACGACCCAATCATCCAGTCAGCTTCTTTTTGTGGTCGGATTCCCCCCTAAAATGTACCACGGATGAAGAGCTTGACTACCCTGAGTGGGAAAAAAAGAAGAAGCACGGCAATCATTTGACGCTGTTTACATTTGTCAACGGAAATAGATGCGGTCCTTGTTGCCATGTCATTCAAATAGCCAGCAGCACATACAGTATAACCTAAGACATGGTCACCCATGCCCTCCTAGAGTCTCTCACACTCAAGGTCGCTTCTCACTATGGCTGAAGGTCGAGAAGATGTCGATTTCTACCAATCAAATTGTAAGAAATTCAATATTCGGCCTTTCAACCCTTTACACTGAAGGCCAAAGTTCAAAGGTTGTCGTCCTTCAAAATGCCTACATGACAACACTTTTTGACCAAGGTTGACGGACTCTCGAAGGAAGTTTGGGTCGAGCGGGAATAGAAACCCAAACTATGATCGAGAGGCGGTCGATATTTTTTCATAAAAAATAAAAACTATATCATATTGCTTATTTTCAGCCCATTTTTTTGAACTCTCAACAAAGTTTGGCCACTCAATCCCATAGCCTCTCGACTTGAACTCTCATAGTGTGAAGCGGCCGTCAAGAACTAAATGAAAAGTACCAAGGGCCATTCAAAAATGCCTCTTGACTTTAAATCCTAGCATGTTAAGAAATGGCCCTTCAAATCATTGTTTGGTTCACTATATCCTACATCCTACTTGTGATTGGTCCACTGACTACCGTAGTTTACTAGGAGGTTAAGCACTTTTCTACCTAATATTTAATTGCTTTTTAAATTAAGTTTATGGAAAAACAAATGTTCTTCAAAATCCGTTTTTCCCTATACCAAAAAAATATTTTCTTAAAATTTTAGGCATTTATTTTTAGAATTATTTTGTGCCAAACCCGCCAGTAAATTACAGTTTTATGATATGCACTTTTGATGTGTGAGGGGCATTCATGCAAGGGTAGGGGAGTGTATATGCAGGAGCTCTTCAAATGTAAATCAATAATTTCAGCCAGTCAGCTCTAGCGTGCATGGGTGTGAATGCTCTAAGAGAAAGTCCACACTCAAAAGGTCTTCTATGACTCTGCATAGAAAGTCCCCGAATCTTCATTCCCAGCATATTGGATATCAATACAGAGTGGATACTCACGTTCCAGTGTTTTCCTGTTGACGGAACTCACTACGACGTGCTCTTGATGACGGACGCGGTTCTGTGAGAGTGGTCCGGTGGGAGGCAAGCACTATGATTGAGGTGTAGCTGTGTGTCTTGGCATCATGATTGCTTTCTCAGTCACACCACTGGGCTCCATTCCCTTCCATGATGAAAAAACGATTTCCCTTGTAGCTCCATCTAGCGTATTTCATTACCTTGGGTGCATTTTTTTATGTGTGTGAGGAATCACGCAGTGCACAAGAGGGGGATCAACCTCTAAAAGCCCGAGGGGTATTGGATAAAACATAGATGTGTTATAATATGTGCCTCTCATATGTTCGATGAAGTTTGATTCATTAGACAAACTGTAGAGTATCATCTCTACAAATTATCCGTACGGTCAAACTTCCAACAATCACTTTAGATTTTTTTTTAATGAATTTAAAAGCATTAACCTTTGAAAATTTATATAAATTCTAATTTCCATTTTTAGAGTTTAAAATTTAGCATGATTGGTTGAAGTTGGTTTATCTATTGTAAACTTCAAAAAAGCAAAAGAAATGATAGAGGGAACATCATTGTTTTCCCCAAATAGCAAATTTAATAACACTAAGACTCACAATGTTGAGGTGATTCACTTTGAAAATTATCCCGGGTGGAATTTAACTTGGATTGTCATAATTCAAATTGCGATGGAAAGTAAACTTGATTTAGTATCTTAAAATATTTTTTACTATCCAATTTTATTTTATTTTATTGGGCAGCCCGTTAGATTTGGGAGCGACCAGAAAATACTCGTTTGGGCATTTAGGAATTAATTTGAATACTACCATACTATGTATACATGTAAAAAGCATATATAGGGTTGAAAATAGGATTGTATATTTGCATTAAACATATATACATGAACAAATATAAGAATGTTCTAATTGTACAGGGGTTTTTTTCAAGGGGTCATGAACGCACGTGATTCCAAGGTTTAATAATGAGTGCAACCTCCGAGTTTCATTTCCATCAGTTTAATACAAACTTTATAACATTCTTAGGTACAACTAGAGTGCCCTTTTCATTTAAAAAGAACCCAAAAATTTAGAAAATAGTGATGTGGCCTAACTTTCTTAATTCACAAAATGAATGATGTTTTAATCTTTTTTAAGGCTTTACTCTTGAGTCTTCAACAATTATTTGCAAAATCTTCTTAAAGTAGAGGTATTTTGAATCACCACAAACCTAAAACCGCCAATTTCTACAACCCTCTATTTTAGAGAGGAAATGTAGGTTATCAATACATGACTTAACTTTTGAGCAATTAACTCCTTTGGGATGTTGCAAGCCTGGTTGGACCGTAATTGTTGTATTCCACGGTTTTAGGGCCCTTCCCTACTGTATTTGCAGAAATATATTGAAAGGCTATTGTGGGCACTGAAGTGAAGATGGCGAAAATATTTTTTTGAAAAATAAATAAAAATAGTGTAGCGCTGTGGGTAGCGTGGAAGGTGGTATTCTACGTATTCCCCCTTGAATACATGGCATTTGGAAGAAAAGTACTGCACATCCAAGTATCTCGATGTTTGTATACAATTCTGGGTACGGTAACCAGCAGTACATGTCAAAAGCAGTTACCCTAGTCTAGAAGATTATAAGCTGCGAGCATTGGATTCGACACGCGTTGGGGTTTACGGGTTTTAGAATGACGATTCACGTTGCTTGAAGGGAGCTTTCATATTTATTTTTTATTCTTTCCTGCGTTGCAGGCGCAAGGTATTCAAGCTCACGATGGCGCCGGCTGGAGATGGAGACTGCATTTTGAATGAGGGGAAGTTTGAGCCAGAATGGGGGGGAAACCCTGAGAGTTTGAGACATAAACCTTGACTGTGTGGCGTCGTTGCTCACAAGAGAGTGGATTGCTGCCAATTTGAAGTATTGGTTGCCCATTTACGCAAAGGACCATTGTCGTCCAAGTTTTTCATGGGAAGTTCTGAGGGGCACGCAGAGATTGAAAAACTTTGTTGGGAGGGAGCAATAGAATCACTTTGCAATTGGGTGCGGGAACAAGGGCGTTCGGAGGCTACCTCGACAAAAGTGGTAGCACTATTGCAGAGAGAGTGCCTACTGTTGGCCATAGCATGTAATTAGGGAGAGTTGTGCTCACCTTTGGGAAGATGGTCCGGGCCGTGGAATCTTGCGTCCCATCTGCTCCCTCTACATCCGATGGCTCCTTGTATTCGGATATGGGTCGATCATCAAACAACCCTCGCTCTGGCGTATGCTCGCCAAGTAGCTCAGTGCCACCTTCCATTCCACTTCCATCTTCAGGGAGTGACGCGTGGATTCTCCGCAGTAGCACCTTCGAGCGCGGACTGAAGCAATGTTGACGTTTAGCCCAGCCGTAGCCATGCCCTCCCCATCGCTACCATATATTGGATGATGACAACGCGCGAGATGACAATGCGGCATTACTGGATGACGGTGATGCAAGTTCGTCCGCTGAAGAGTGGATACCTACATTCAACGATGTTGTGGAAAGTTATGACGAGGATCCGAACGACTACGTCTCTCCCCGACGACCATTACCGCCCGACTTTGAGGACTGGCGGCAGAGCGCGCAGTTGTTCAAGCCCGTTCGCTTGGACACAGACCAGTTGCAGTCCTTTTACCGTGTAGAGTCTTGGAATGCAGACAGTGTTTCCCTACTAGGAACAAGGGATAACTTTTGCGGGCCTACCCCCGGGTACCGACATCCACAGAAGTCGGCCCTGCCAAAACCAGAGGATGTTTTCAATATCTATTGGACTGACGAAACGCTTGCCCGAATAGTGCTCAAAACAAACCGATATGCTCGGGTTGAGAGTCGTGTAGATGAGGTTCCACGGACGAAGGGGGGACCCAAGTGGAAGGACCTATCCATAACAGAACTTCGTGCGTGGTTTGGAATCTGTATACTTATGGGTGTCAAGAGGCTACCCTTTGTCTGACATTACTGGATGCGGACGGAGGGGTTCATTTACTGTAATCTAATTTCGAGTGTCATGAGTCTTGCTAGATGGGAGCAGGTACTTAGATGCCTGCACCTGGTAGATAACCGGGAGGTGGTGCGGGATGTAGCTTCCCGGCACTTTGACAGGATAGCGAAAACGCAATGAGTCATTGATTGGTTCGTAAAGGTTTCGAAAGACATTTACAATCTTGAGCGTGAGATCATAGTTGACGAGTGCATAATTCTCTATAAGGGTAGATACTGTTTTATCAGGCAATTTATGCCTGATAAACCACTGATATTCGGGATTAAATGTTGGGTCCTAGCGAGCTCGAAGTCCAAGTTTCTTTCAAATATCGAAGTCTATCTTGGTGAAGGTACTGGCCTTGGTGAACACGGGTTAGGCTACCATGTCGTCTTACGAATGATAGCAGGGCTTGAGCAACGCTTTCATTCTCTTGTCGTGGACAACTTGTTTTCCAGTGTTAATCTTTTCCACAAGCTTATGGTGCTCGGTATGTGGGCTAGTGAAACAGTGCGTCACTCGAGTAAGAACCTGCCTCTTGGGCTTTACCATCCGAGCAATAATGCTGTGAAAGGGTCCATGCTCATCCGTACCCATGACCATAGACAGATGGAAGTTGTGTCATGGCAAGACAAGAAGCTCGTGACTCTATTGAGTACAACTGCTAGCCCTTGGGAGTTGGGCTTGGTTGTACTTCAATTCGTAGGATTGCTAGCATGCGTAGACAGCTGATGGTATCTTCTTCCCCTATTCACACCCAGTATCAAGAGTACATGAGAGGAGTAGATGTTTCCGATCAAATTCGTGCCAACTACTCATCCCAGTTGAAAAGCCACAAATGGTGGCATAAACTTTTTCTTTCATAATCGACCAAAGCATAGTCAATTCCCACGTCATCTACTGTTCACAGATAGAGGACCTCGGGTTGAGAGTACGAACCCACATGCAGTTCAAAATTGCTGTTGGCAAGCATTTAGTAACCATTTGGTTAGAGGCGCAATCTCAGGCGGCAACCCAACTCCTAGTATGTCAAAGACAGCATGACCGCGTCTATTCCCTCTGGCAATCCAGACTAAAGCGCCAATGCATCGAATGCAAGCATATTGGGCGTTGGTATTGTCCAGCATGTGGGAACCAATGGATGTGCCCTCAAAATTGATACCATGCCGTACATGAACGGCTAAATCGCGCTAAGTATTGACAGTGGTGTGATTTTGCATCTTTGTTTGACTATTTGGAGTACAGAATTGAAAGCGGCCCATGCAAGTCTTCGACTGGGATGTCGATGTGTTCTACCATACACCAAAGCAGGGCAGTTGCAACCATACAGTGGCACCTAGAGTGCAACACACTTGCTAATTCATGGTGAAACAGGGTCCGAAGGACAAGGATGGTGGCAATGATCTTACCAATGTTTACATCAATGTTTAGTCTTGCAGAGCATTCTTAGGCGTGAACTTCAGAGCACATCCAAAATATGACCGTTACACTAGGTTTGCGACACTTTGGTCTTTGATGCCTAGCTACTACTTTTGATGAGCAATCTATTGGAGGCCCACATTCTGATGACCATTGAACTGACGTTATGACATTAGCTCCGCATATTTTGATGACTATTTTGAGGCACACATGTTGATGACTATTGAACTGACGCTATCCACATTTTGATGACTATTGAATTGACGTTATGACATTTGTCCTGGGTAGAGTGGAATTTTTGTAAAAGTATCATGTGTGATTACTAATCTGGCAGATAGTCAATCATAGGATGCTGCATCCATATGGATAAAAGCTTATGTTTGTTTTGGACTTGTGGAGACGCTTGCCAGTGACATGGATCAGAAACACCTCGGATGACAAGGAAGCCAATTGTGGAACTGTGATTGACGGGAGTAGAACATGCTGGTGCGTGCCTGCTCGGGGAACAACAGGTACTATACACCTTGTCGTTTCTTTATCACGAAACTGATACAATTTATTGTTGTAGTAACTTGATTGGGAACTCCCGTAGTTGAAACGAGTGTTTGAATACACATGACTAGAATTGTATCGAACAGCTTCTAGTGCTTCTACTTTAGCTATTATTCGTATGTTGAATTGAGCAAAGGATTACAATGTACTGTTGTGGTTTATTCGGATAGGGTCTATCTCCCACGCTGGTGGAAGCGACTATACTTTCCATTGTTACGTGTTGAGGTCAAAAAAGGCGGACGATTTCTCCACACCGGAGTCAAGCGGTAGGAAGGACGAGGACGACGCGTTGATCTTAGAAGGACTTGCAGATCTTGTACAGTCACATGTTGTAGGGTGCCTACCGCCACGAAACAGAGAGCCATGCTCTTCCTATGTCCATAAGTGGGGGACTCTACACCAAGCCTTCACAATCTCTGTTATGCTCTCACCTGCTTGTAGACCTTTTTCTATCTTTGCAGGTATTGTAGTTATTGCAGTTGTTGGTCAGGATGAAGAACATCTGCGAGTGGGAGTCAGGCGACTACCCGCGAACGCGTGAGGAAACTCAGTCGTGGCTCACGCAGGTCGATCAATTCGAGGCAACTCACCCACAGACCGATGTCCCCTCCTACCCCATGGTCACTGCTATGATAGACCCCGACTTCGACTTCACCTGGACTCCACGATCGAGGTACGAATTCCATCATGTCGTAGCAGCCATTGGAGTTCGGTTCTATCGCCCTGACGAACCGGCGAATGTGGCGCCGACGCCAACTTCCACTGCCATGTCTGATGTCAATCGTGATGCTCATGGCGCTATGGCGGTCGATGAGGGCAATTCCGTAGACGACCCGGAGGCCGTCCCTGTTGATTCGCTTGACGGCTATTCTAGCGACTGCACCTGCGAGGTTCCAGACTGTGAGCTGCACGACTTTCCAGACTTTCCGTGTGGGCTGATGTAGTTTTCCTTCGCAAAAACCTTTGTAAGACATCTTTGTAGTTAGCATTCAGCACCGCCGAGGTGACTGTTTTTGTAATTATGTAGCGGGAGTTCCTGATACTGTGACTGTAGAATCACATTTCGTGCCCGCTTACAGCTATAGGATATGCAACTTCATGCATGGTATTTAGGAGTCTGTTTAGAGAGTGTAACTTGTACATTCTTGGACCGGTTCTAGACATAACTCTTTTTTGTTTTACACGACTGTGTGATGATACCTCCTCGTATTTATAGTAACATGCATTTATATTTTTCAATGCCATGGCTTCATAGTTTGAGTTTGCTTCATCAACAGGTACAGCATAGTGAAGTCTGTTTTGCGTTCTTTACATTGGTCTCTCAGCCGGGTTAAGTTGTGGTTGTTGGCTACAACCTCAGGAGTTCAGCTGAGTACGTTGCACTTGGTACAGGACTCCCTCTCAACTCCCATTGGCCACTGCAATACAAAGTTGTACAGGGAGAGTGACAGCCTCGTTGAAAATCACGAAGCCGTTGAATATGTCAGCTGAACGGCAGGAGCCAGCTGAACTCAGTTCACAACCACCCATTATCCTAGAATGAGTTTGTCATTTGCTGGACGGAATACCACCCAAAAGCCGCAGTCACTGTCCCCAAAGAAAACCTGCAGAGCAGGTCCAAAAATTACCGGCACACCGGTACCTGTAGTCTATTCGTCCTCCCCCAATGGTATTGTCAGGATGTCCTGTTCGTACAACGTAGTGCTCAGACCACGGCATCAGCGTATATAGTTCAATTGTATGTCTCTGAACCTCCACATTTAGACCCTGGCGCTCTAAAATTAATTACAGCATGTTCAAGTTGAATCTCAATGCAAGAATTGGATACGAGCTTCAGTACTATTCTGCGCACCTGTCAATTTTTTTTAAAAAAAACAACACTCTCCCGCCAATCTTGTGTCCTGCGAGGCTTCTGTATACTCCCGAAATGAGTTCGAAACAACAACAATGCCTATACTCCCATTTTCAGGACAATCCTCCGAGAGTCCAAAAAATCCCAAAAAAAACCATTGCTCGGCAATCCACGCGGGCACCACACCAAAAAAATTCAACTGAAATAGCCTTCCACACGAACTCACAGCGTAACTTGTATACAGAACTCACCACCGTATCTGCCCAGTACTCTAAACAGCAACATCCTAAAGGGGTTAATGCATAGATCGTGTAGTGAAAACCTACATTTCCTCCCAAAAATGAAAGAAGGGTGTGGAAGTTGCTAGTTTTACGTAGTGTAGTGATGATTCAAGGTTCCTCTACCGTATTGTGGTGTAATTGTTGTGTAACCTTGATTTTTTCAAGAATCCAAATTGCAGTCTCAAAAAGACAAGAGGTTGGTTTCTTTAGCAAAAACAAGAATTAAAGTAGGAATTCGGTTGAATATTTTTGAATTGAAATTGAAAATGGGCATTACACCTTTAGTTGTACATAGTGTAAGGTTATCATATTACGTGATGCTTAATCAGAAAAACCCACAATAACTGCACTTAAAATCCAAAACTGGCATTGTGAGTTTTTTAGTTCAAGTTCTTTTATTTGATGTCGGTAGACGTTCAAAGGTTTGTTTTCACTAAATATGTAAAATAGTGTGAGTTTTAAAATAGATTTTAAAATGTAAATTTCGTAATTGAAGTGGCTCACTTTGATAAAGACATTTTCAATCTCTAAAGCCCCATCGATATCTTTTGTTCCCAAAACACACTAAAACTGCTATTTTTAGTGCATTCATCCGAAAAAAATTACAAAAAAATTCTCCATATTTAATAAGAGGATCTTATACAAAATTAGTATCAGAACATGTAATAAATTTCAATAATTTTAACCCCACACACACATATATATAATTTTATTTTATGCACCTTGTCAGATAAGGTGAGTAGACTTATCCATTTAACTTAAATTTCCTTTCCAATGCACTTCGACGGTTTGATTTTTCATATTGGAGAACTGAATTGTCAATTTAAAAAACAAATTCAACAAATAAACTTGATTTTTATAATGTACAAAAAAGTTTAAGTAGAAGTAGGTACAATGTAACATTCCTTTCAAAAGAATGCTCAAACACATTCAAGGTGATGTCTCATGGCCCGTTCACACCAGGCTCCCACATACGTTCACCACCGCATGTTTTTGTCGTGTAGCCGCTGCAGACCTTCACCGCGCGGCCCCAACAAACGTTCAACCACCGCATTTTTCCCTCCCTTCGCCAAACGCGTTGCTGCAAACTTGTTCTATGAACGCAACTCTCCACCAATCAAAGAGCAAGGGTCTTTAAGCTATTTTATTGTTTATGAATTTCAATCACGTTTTTGAATTCAATCATGTTTAAAAATCTGTTTTTTTTAGAAGCACGGTGATTAAGGTGTTGACCACCGCACGCGATCGTGCCTGCATATGTGAACGGCCACGCGGTGGGGCTTGCGGTGGCTCACCGCACGCAAGTTCGTGCCCCTGGTGTGAATGGGCCTTCAGGCCTTGCAAGTGTACCTCGAGTAGTGGATTCTGCATGGTGAATTCCACGTAGTGAGTTTAGCAATGAAGTTACTAAAGGCTTGTATACGAAAAGTTTTTAGCGTGTGTAATACCCAAATTTTGGCCTTGAAGATAATTTTATTTGAATTTGACCTCAATGATAATAAAATAATAATAATCTTATCAAGTTTAGTTTCCCATTCACTTTATGATTTTGAAATTTTTCTAAAAACAAAAAACATATTGCAACTGCAAGCTAGGTATATATTTAAGTTATCCGTAAAGTCGAAGTTGGTTGGCCTATTTTTGCTTTGCGTTTTTGTTCTTGAAGTGGAGTTCATTGTACATATATGAAATGAACTTTAGACCAGTGTGGGTGTACAAGGAGATCCCATTTGGAAAATCAAGTGTGGCTTGGGGAACTTCTATAGCATTAGGAAGGAAAAAGGTTCAAATATCTCTGACAACGCAAAGCAAAGTGATTGATTTGAAAAAGTGGAGGCAAAAAAAAAAATTAGCTTATTTTGAAGCTAAAATAAAAGTAGTCATGCCTTATCTTTCCTCTTCTAGTAAAGTTTTGCTAGACTTTACAAATGACTCTATTAAGACAGTTCTAACATCATGGCCATCTTTCAAATTTCTAAGTACAAACATACTTTTTAAATACTTCTCAAAATCTTTTTTCACATTCCAAGCGTAAGATCTTGTACTCCTAGGCCTCATAAACGATCTCTTAAAATTTCAAAGCGTTTGACCGTACAAATGCCAAGATAGCAAATGAAGTTGAGATTTTGAAATTTCGGGGCATGAAAAATTCGGGCAGCCTAGCTTTAATGGGCTCTTAAACCCAAAAAAGAAGAATGTGCCATTTTTGACCATCCTCAAGATGAGGTTGTTAACCCCTAAGTGACTGATCGGCCATTTTCTGGTCACAACCTAAACAACAGTGACTGCCCATGGTCAGGAAATGACATTTTTCAAGTTTTGATTTTCTATCAAAATTGGGGGTAGATATCATGTTCTAGTGTTGTTTCATGCATTTCATTTGCAATATTGAGCTTCTCTAAAGAAGTTTTCAAAGATTAGAACCTCAATATTGTCCTAGTGTTATAAAACTTACTATTTTGGAAAAGTGATGATGTTATCTGCTTTGAAAAAAATTCCTTTTTTAAATTTTAGAATTGAATGTTTAGTTTTAACCAATCATACCAAATTTCAAATTCTAAAAATATTTTTTAAATTTTGGTGAATATTAAATGGTAAATGCTTCTAAATTCTCTAAATGATTAATCAAAATTGTTTTTGGAAGTTTGATGTACACATAATTACTAAGCATTATGCTTCTCAATTTCTCTTTTGGACCAAACTTCATCAAAGTTGTGGAAGTAACATTTTATAACACATCTAAGTTTTATTTTTGCCCCCTTTGTCATTTAAGGGTTAACGTGATGTATGACTCAATTTGACAAAATGTTCAATTCATTAAAGACCTTGTAATGGGTGGGAATATAAAGGGAAGTTAAAGATTTTGGCTAAATTAGATTATCCCTTCATCTCTCCTTCAATTGAATGAACCCACAACTTATAGCATGCAACCCATGTGGGCTGGAGTTGAGGTGCCCAAGGAATCCACTAACTTTAAAAATTCACAAGAACAACTATAACTTATAGATAGCACATGGGTTAATTTTCCAAAAAGAAAGTACTATACTTTTTTAAAAGAAATTGTCTATGGCTGAAACAAAGACAAAACGAAGTTTTTCCTCGTGGTCACAGGGCAGAGCATTTACGATGCATGGTAAGAAAAAATTACATGAATTTCCTTTATTTTTTCAGCACATTGATGTTATATGAAGGACAACTTATCTTGGCGTGGTTCATTCCTCTTGTCCTTTTCTTACCTTGTCCTCATGAGGAAGAAATTGTCCTGGGAATGACAGGAATTTGATGAGCCGAGGGTAAATGACTAGACGACTGCCTAGGTGCCGACAACACAAAATTCAATTTTAGCACACCCCTTTTCGAGAACGTGCCATCCTACCATTTTAACCCTTAATCCCTAAACGTCCAACCATCCAGAAAGTGGACGTTGTATATAGCCAAACTTGGTTCTCATCCGTCATGCACTTTCTGCAAAGTGGATGTTGTGACCGGTTTATGGGAAGTTAAAATTCATTCATGTCTGATCTGATTAGAAAGGGGATGCTTTGTGAAATTTTTATGCCTCATTTCATGTTGCAGTGATTCACCCAAAATTTAGAAGATTTCAGTATAAAAGTCATTTTAGAAAAGCCAACTCATAAAATTAAGCAACCAAACAATCTCCAACAATTAAAGTATTACATTTCAACCAATCACAACAAAATTTTCATGTACAAATTTTCAATATCTTATTCATAATCTAATTACCAAATAAAATAAAATTGAATTTCAAATTTTATACAAAAATGTTGGTGACAACAATCATAGATCAAGAATTCATAGTGTGATATCCCTCTTAGTTACATTTTATAAGACATTTTTGAAATTCTCCAAATCTAGAGAGGGGTGAGGACGTATAGGGGTTAAAGGACCATGAGACCTCATGTTCTTTTTTAGCAGTTTGAGTAGGTTTTCCATAGACTTCCTTTTATTCAATTTTTTTTGTCTTTTAACCAACACATGCAATGTTCTTCACTAATTTCAAAGATATAAGATTGGGCCCCACATGAATTGTATTTTTCACAATATTATCGTTTAAATTTTTCATTTCAATACGATGAATTCTTGGTCCTTTATTTAGCGGTTAAATATGAAGGCTGGTATATCACTGTCTTGCCAACTCAACTCTGGTACCAGGCTTCAGTTACTTGAGCCCTGATGTGACACCCATCTTCAACACACTACTTTTGCTTGAAAGCACAGGCACATTTTCCCAATTTTTTAAAAACTTTTCACACTTGGGTATCCCAGTAAAACTCGGTATAATTGGCTAAATTATACAACCTGCAGAGGACGAGTAATGTGTGTAGAATAGAATTGAAGGTCGGTTGCCAAGGACTGTTGCAATGTAGGTCAGGTGAATGGCTTTTAAGTACACTAACCATTCCATCACCTGCGTCCGGCTCATTGTCTCTCTCACAGCAAGTCTTGCATTATAATGTCCTTTTGCTTGGTTGAAGAGGCTCGTATATACACTATAACGTACCGTAGCCACTTAGCAAGGTCCACATTTGTTTGCCTAATGAAAAATTAATTCATTGACCTCTAAGATATTATGTGACCAAAAAATGGTTGCTGCTGAATTTGGATGCTAATGTTTGATTGCTCAAAATGGAGATCCAAGTGCACTATTTTATTTATTGATAAAATAAACTTGGGCATTTTTAAAGTTGCTTTTGACTCTTGAAGTTCAAGAGAGCTCATTCTAACCAATGTTATACATCAGTGTTTTGTTGTTTTTAGAATGGTTCCTCATCTCCAATGGTCTAAAATCAAAAGTGAAGTTGAAACTCATGTTGCCATGATTTTAATGAGCTATTGGGGTTCCAATTTGGAGCTTCTTACTTGCAAACAATGCCATATATACGTGAACATATCTACTATCCCTATGGGACCTTTTAGGGGTTAAAAAACAAAAGGCTTTGGAGTAAAGTATCATAGGCATTTTATTTTTTAGTCTTTCATAGTATTTCCTAGTTCTTTTCATAAACTTTCCTAGTTTCAATTCCTGTGAATTTTGAACAAAGATCTAAGATTGTGTAGGAATAATATTCACCGAAATTTGGTTTTTATGAATAGATACAAAATACATGTATCAATTTACCCAAAAAAAAATATTATTATGAGAGAATTTGAAGAAAAAACTTGAAATGGAAAAATTGTTTTTGAAGGTGAAATTTAACTCAAGTGTGCAACTTTTTCTAATTTGGAAACTTTTGATACATGTTAATCTACCATACACTTTTGAGTTATGAAATAATGATCACGACATGTTTTTTCATTTCAACTTACTACCCTTTCAATACAACCCGTCACAAAAATACTTGAATGTCTCATTCACAAAAAAATTCAAATCATATCAATAAATATATATATATATATATATATATATACAAAAATGGAGGTGAAAAATGACCTGATTACTAAGAGTGCACATAGTGATAAGTTTTTTTAACCCTTCTTCTTCAAGGATGACTTAGAAGAGATTTGATTACTTTGTACAAGATTAGCTCTTTCTTCCCTACTAATTCACACAATTTTATCCAAAAAATCAAAAATTGTAAATATTGACAAACTTATTTCATTTTTACAGCTTTTAACTCATTTTTTTGTGAATTCCAATAAAAATTGATCACTATCTTCAAAACATATGGACTTTTGTCTTTCAACCAACCCTTCTATTTGGTTACAATATTCAAGTTGGTCTTTACTAGGCCCTATCTTTTAAACAAGGAAATTTCATCATGATAAAAAAAAAACGACAACTTCTGCTAATATAACCCCTTTTACACTATCAGGTTTTGGTTTGAATATTTTGAAATAGTTTTTAAAGGATTGTTGATTAGTTTTGGAATGGTTTCAAACTAGTTTTAAAATAATTTTGACATCTTATTTTTAAGTTGTTTTTGGAATAATTCTTTTCAAGTATGAAGAAAATAAAATTTTGAGGAAAAAATAAAATTAAACCACAAGGGCTCTTTGAGAATTGTTAAGAATACTCCAAATTCACAAGATGATGGTTATCCTTTCTTTTTGTGTATGGTCATTCATGGCAGTCAAAGCTCGACTTACACTATGGTAAGTGACTAGGACGTTTAAAAATTGCATTTTCATTTCTCTTAATCACGGTTTGTAAACATGAAGTGTGACTTTAGATATTTTTTCATTTTCCTTGATCATGGCTCTTAGCCACAAATGTAAACCACCCCTAAGGCTTTTAAGAAGTTAGCATAAATTAAGAGTTAATGTCTTTTCGGCCTCACATCAAGCTATCTTGTAGATATGATAGTGGTGAAATAGAGCAATAATGATATTCACTTTATAATAAAATTCTGTCAGTGAGATGTCAAAATTGACTTCAAATGAATTGTATATTTCATTATGCAAATTGGAGGTTAAAGCACTTGAAATCAAATTCTACCATGCTCTACTGCAAATAGCATAATAGTGTCTGTATTAAATGTTGTAGGTGCATATCTATAACCCCTAAACGTTTGAACGTGCCTTTGCAACCAGTAGAACACTTTGTATTTTGGGTGTATTTGAAATGAATCCACACCTTTAATGGGTTTGAGTGCAAAAGAGAATTTGGATTCAAATCAATGCGATTCTAGTAAGCTACTGAGATCCCATTTTAGAGTTTCTTCTTGGCGGCAAATCGTGATTGCACACCCGGGGAGGTCACTCCATTGTCAAGTTGAAAACCACGTGCGTTCAAAATAAATCTAAGTTTTCTAAGTTGCATCACCAAAATGGGTCAAAATTTTATCAATTTTTTTTCATGAGTAGATATACTCAGTATCTATTACATAGTAAAAAAAGATAACCAAATTTGATGATCTTTCTTTTTTTATAAAACATACCGTTTCTAACTAGAATGACGTAGAAATGAACTAAAACAATTACTAAAAAAACTGAAGATGACTAAAGATTTCAAAAAAATATACAAAAGATGTTATCAATGGTTACGTATATGTAGAAAAAATATCATAATTTTTAAAATTATTTATGGCATATAAGATAGGGGTAGCAAACTTTGAAAGCACGTGGTGTTCAACTTGACAATGGAGTGACCTCCCCGGGATTGCACAACAACGTGTATACTATCCCGATAGGACGTTTAGGAGTTAATAGTCACATCACATTATGTCCATTTCTTAAGAAGATAAAAGATATTAACTAATTGATTGGTAGAGCACAAAAAATTGTCTTGTTGGCCTTCAAACTAAAGGCCAATTGCCTTCATCTCGCAAATTTTGCACCAAAGGGTTATCCACTCAATAAAAATAGATTGGATGGGAATGGGAATCCAATTCTTGATCAACAAGATATTGAATTTTTTTCATTGTACAAGGATCCAATCCATATTGCAAATAGTATGGACCATGTCTAGACTTGTCCTTTGTACCTTCACACTATAACCAACCAAAGTCAATATTTAAAATATTTTATGGACATCTACATTGTCCTCTCGGCCAATTTGCAACAATTTGCTCAACCAAATGGCCATTGTGCAAACTAAACTTGATATTCAAGGTTAACACCAAAGTACATGAATTTGATCTCTGAGGATGTTCCTTTGCAATGATATATACACCCATTTGTTTTCCAAAAGATATGCAAGGCTAACTCTTTTAGTGTATCATACTCAAAATGTTCAAAGCTTCCAATTGATGTGATAACTTTTTAATTTAACAATTCAAAAAAAATAAATAAAAAAATAATTTTTTTTATCTAACTTCTAGCACCCATGAGTAAAAAATACAATGTAAGTCTTGACTTTGTTTGTTGATTACAAACATAAAATATTTTCAAGCTAACGATTGCAATTTGGCTATTTCACAATTACCTTAACAACATAGGTTAGGAATAAAAAAAAAATCAATCTCCATTGTAGAAAAACTTGTCATAGGTGTCATATATGAAATCAAAATTTTCTTCATTTGTGATATCAATAAAATAAAATGTGAACTTATTTTTAATTTTTGTTAGTATAAATGATACAAATAGAGTGACATTGCAACGTCATCTTCAACGAGGGTTCTTACTTGTGATTTAGAAGAAATGAACGACGATAAAAAATCCTTCAAAAAATAATAATATAGTTTCTCCATAAACATAGCTATTATAAAGGCATGAATAAATTAAAATCAAGATTAAATTTTTTAATGTAACAAAATTTAATTATTCTTGTTAATTAAACATTGCGATCTTGGTATCTATGTGGCCAAACGACTCCAAATTTGATTCCGTCATCTACACTACAAGATTTTAAGGTTGAGATTTCTATTCCTGGTTTACATTTAGACCTATGACTCACACTTCAAAAGCAATGATGTTTTTAAACCCAAAAAATCTAAAGATGCTTAGGGGTTAATACATTGTACGGTACAATAGATTTTGAATTGGGATAAGTTTTGTAATATTAAAAATAGAGTTTTTTTTGTTGTTTCACTTTTTTTCAAGATCTTGAATTTTAGGCTTGACATTTTGGATTTCAAGAATATATTGATTAGTTTGCGTGACCTTCAACTAGAATTTTTTAAATTTTTGTAAAAGTATAAAATTTCAACTTCGTTAGCAAAATACATGTCTAAATGCAATGTTGAGACTTGAAAAATTATATAAAGAGGTTTCCTATAAGTATGGTAGTCACATAAATATGACTAAAATGATAGACACAATAAATGTAATCCTATATAATAATCAAAGTTTCTAAGGTCACATTTTCTTTTATACCTACAAAATCTTTAAAAATGAATAAGCAAGTCAAAATCTAGTCTATTGATTCACTATGATACCTCCTAAGGTCAACATATAATGAAATAAAATAAATTTTAGCATATGTGAAAACGTTTTATTCAATTGTTTTAGCAATATAGTATTAATAAAAAAATTTACCTATAATTAACAAACCAGGGGTATGCAATGCAACGCACTACGGTCAACAAATTGAAGGTCATAATTTATCATGTCCTTTGAGTTTATATTCATTTTTTTCATTATTTTACCTATTTAATTATCTTTTCAATAATAGTATCTTTCAATATTATTACAAGGGTATTATTGAAAAGATATTAGTACCATTCAATGATATTATTGGAAGAAAAATAACCGTGATGCATTTTCTTTACAACTATTCTCAAGTAAAACCCTCTCTAAGTACTCGTTGACGAAATTAGAATATTATGTTTATTAAACAAAGCTAGAATAATAATATAATAATATTTTATTTTATTTTTGAAGCAAATGGTCCAATATAATAATATTTCATATCTACTTTCAAATAAAAATAGCTATCTGAATATTTAGATAATAACGATATACACAATATTATTAATAAAAACATTACATTACTAAAATTAACCCTTTAAAATCCCATTCCTTTGTAGAATTGTCAAACTACACTTTTATACACAGTTTATCTTTCAAGATTTTTTGAAATATATTTTTTAATTTTTTTCATGCATGAAATTGTATGTTTCCTATTAGTCCTACAAGTTTCTGCTTTTTTTGATACAAAATGAACTTTTTACAAATTTTCAGGTTAAGTATTTCAAGAAATTCATATTAATTACAAAAGGTCTTCAAAAAATATAAAATTTCTAAAACATGTGCAAATGACAATGGAGAATCACATGATATTTTTTTTGTAATATTTTAAATTTTAAATTTTAAAATTCAAAAGGTGAACATTCCATGCAGTGTAATTCAGACCTTGAGCTACATAGCTTGCAACAAAAATAAAATATTCAATGCTTGAAATTTATAAGATTCAGAAAGTGAAGTGAAAACTAGACTCAATCAACTTCATTTCCTCATTTGAAAGCAATAGCAAAAAAATTCATCTTCAAGGTCAAAATTGGCTTTGACCAACAAACATCCACTATTTGGATGCGCGGTCCTTAAAGGGTTAAAGGTTTGCAAGGCGTGACTCCTATATTGTCATATTCCTTTGGTAAAACCATAGTATCACACCCCTAAAAGAGCCAAGGATTTATGGTTTTAATATAACAAAATTCAAACAATAAAATTGTGAAAAAAAAATGTAATGTAAATGGAACCAATTTGTATATCATCAGAATTAGTGAAGAACATTGCATGTTTCGGGGAAAATAATAATAATTATAATTATACTAATAATGTAATAAAGAAAATCCACATAAGACCTACTCAAAAGTCCTCAAAAAGAAAAAGGCTTAATTTGGGATTCTTGCTTATTTAGGAGTTAATTACCACATAACTCTTTATAACAATATGCACATATGCACATTGGCATTATAACAAATATCATGAGTGTAATTTTGTCAGAAAAAAAGAATAATAAAAGAAATGGGAAGGAATTCAAAATGACTTGAAACAAGAAACAAAAAACAAGAAACAAGAAAGACTACACTAAAATCACCATATATTGTAAGTGCGTGATAGTTGTGGGTACATTCATTCATTTGGACAATTTCTCATTCCTTTGAACAATGTTTCATCTATTGAAAGAAAAATTCATAAATTTGAATGAATTTTACCGCAATATTTTGGATTTAAAAAAAAATTGTCCTCATAATTTTTGGATTTCTACGTGTTTTTTTTTTTTTTGAATTATTTTTTTGCGACCCTTCCATGGTACTACAGTACACTAAATCCACGATACATTGTGGCCCACGATATTTACTAGTAAATTTTATTTTCAAATTAATGTGGTAAAACTCATCCAGATTTGATGAAAAATTGTTCAAATGGATAAGAAATTGTTCAAACCTGTCCAAGTGGATGAATGTACCTACGCCATTCACCCACCCACAGTATATAGTGATTTCAGTGTATTGTAGTGAAGTAAACCCACCCAAGAAATAAGTTAGAGGGAGGGAGGCAGGCAGGCATGCATTTGAAATGGAGGTCCGCCAGTCAGTGTGGGGGCCGGGTATGATGGTCACAGCCTCACAGGCAGCCAACGGCTTTGATGAGGGGGGCAACTAACTGAACCGAACTGAACCGAACAGACGGACAGAACTGATGAGTGTCATCCACGCCAGCTACATTCATCTTACACGTTCGGCATTAATGAAGGAGGGAGGCAGTGAGTGAGGGCGCCACATGATTGATATTCCAGATCCTGCATGTGACTGACTCCTTCACTTGCTCTCCTTCCTTCCCTTCCCTCCCTCCAGTGATCCCAGCACCATTTTATGACATTTACAACATTATGCGGCCTCTCACATAAATGGTATCCACTTTTGCTACCTAGTGCATACAATACTCACGATACCTCTATAATATCCGGCAATACCCTTGATATATATTAAGGTGATACCATGATGATATTCGCGGTTATCACCTCATGAAGTTGCTACATATTTAGGGCCGCTTCACACTGTGGCTGTCCAAGTCGAGAGGCCGTGGGATTGAGAGTCCAAACTTTGTTAAGGGTCCAAAAAATCTACTGAAAATAGCCAACAAAATATAGTTTTCATTTTTTATGAAAAGAAATCGACGACCTCTCAACCATAGTGACGGGTCTTGCAAAATGTAGGACCCAAACTTCCTCTCGAGAGGCCGTCACCTCGGTCAAAAAGTGTTGCCGTGTAAGCATTTTGAAGGTCCACAGCCTTTGAACTTTGGCCTCTAGTGTGAAGGGTGGAGAGGCCGAAACCATGGTTTTTTGCAATTTGATTGGTGGAAATCGACGGACTCTCGACCTTCGGCCATAGTGTGAAGCAACCCTTATATCATGATGAGCATTCTCGCTACACTTCAAAAAAACAAAATCATTTTCTTTCTTTGCATGTTTAGCAGCCCCATTTTTGGGGTAGAAATCCAGCTAAATTTAGCCGGTTTTGAGATCACTGCTGCAGTGGCAGTGGCAATCCCTCTCTCTCTTCCCTCCCCTCTTCTCTGCCTCATCACAATTGATAATAATGTGGCCCCTCCTGCCTCTTCTGCCCAGTTTCAGTTGTGGTCAGGTTTTCAGTAAGTTGTGGTCAGGTTTTCAGTAAGTTGTGGTCAGGTTTTCAGTAAGTTGTGGTCAGGTTTTCAGTAAGTTGTGGTCAGGTTTTCAGTAAGTTGTGGTCAGGTTTTCAGTAAGTTGTGGTCAGTTTTCAGTTGTGGCGCTTCAACTCTCCGTCCCCTTCCTTCCCTTCAGTTCCCCTGACACTCCACTTACGCTGACATATTATCTCTCTACAGCCGTTACAGGACTACCGTACTACACACATGCAGGCCTCAGCCCCCGGCTCCCGGCCCCCAGCCCCCAGCCCCTGCCTCAGAGCCTGGAGCTCCAGGTCCACCACGGGCAGCAGGCTCCAAATAACTCTCAAATCCTTCCCGCACCTAACTTACATTTTTTTATTTTTTTTGAGTCAAATGGTGAAAATTCCATTGCAAGAACTTACATTTTCAAAGTTCAACTCTACTTCAAGGTCCACCACTTCCACATCCGTAAGGTAGCTATACCTTAAAGCTTTGCTTTACCAACTGAACCTATTTACACACATAAAACAACAAATATTTTCAGTAGGTCTTAATAGCAAGTTCAAGAGAATTTCAACGCACTTTAGTATGCATTATTTGGACACCTTATGAATAAGCTATGAATTTCCAAAGTGCTGACTATAGGTTGACCTTAAAGCGACCCTAAACTTTGATGTTGAGATTGTGCACATTCTCATAAATAGTAGGGTATCAGAATCTATTTATTACAAGAGATTGAGCTTTTAGGTAATGGTCGCTTTTAGATACAGTTACCTTAGTTGAAGTTTTGCGGAACTCGAGCATGGAGATCTAAACTTAAACCCCTCCAGCTTCCCAATGGATACGGGTGCTCAAATCCTTCTCACAAGTACATTTTTCAAATTATTCTCCAATTTAGGGTCCATAACATCCACGCATGTAGCTGAAGCTTTGTGAAGCTGGAGCCTTGACATAAACCCCTCTAGCTCCCTTATGGAAACGGGCTCTTCAATCCTTCTTGCAAGTTTGTTTTTGAAATTATACTCTAATTCAGGGTTTGCGACGTCCAGGCCCATAGTTGAAGATTTGGAAAGCTGGAGCGTGGAAGTCTAAACATAGAGCCGTCCAACTCCCTAATGGAAACGGGCTCTTGGACTTCTTCATTTCATAAGCTCACTTGAGGAGAGGCATCCAAAACCGTCCATCCTCCCATTCTCGTCCCCTAGGTACTTTCAACAACCATCACCATCCAAACAAATTTGGTCAATTTTTGCCAAAATATTCCTCAATTTGGGAGTGGCTACATAAACACTAGAAGAAATGGGCAACAAAGATGGATAAAATTGCTAAATTATTCTTAAAACATACTAAAATTGCCACTATTTGAATGAAACTGCCTCGTCATAGATAATTTAATGGATGCGGGCGCACACACGTAGATATATGGATGATTCTATTCATTTTTCTATGACATGGCTACATTCTAGGGTGTGTGTTGCTCTATCAACGAAAAGACAAAATTTATTCACCTATCATCATCGAAGGAACCTAAATCTAACCATTTGTAATCCCCAATGAATTGAAAAATCAACGACTTCTCATTCAATCATAAAGCTTCTTCAAGTGAGTGGAATTGGGGTGTCTAAAATGCATATCATCATACTTTTGTGTTAGAAAACCACCACCTGTATGGCACAAATGGGTCATGACTAAAATTTAATTTTCATGGTTCATATAAATTATATCTTAATTGAGGTTTATTTCTTTTTAAGTTTCACTTTTGTTCATGTGTCTTGTCTACCTATTAGCTCTAATTCGATTTTCAAACAATTCCGAATTGAATGGCATGATGGAAAAGTTTAGGTGGTTCCACTTCAGTATCCATAGTGATTGGGAGGAATTTTCAATATGGTCTTAACATAAATTTACCTAAAACCGTCCATTTAACCCTTTAATGCGCCATCGTGCACTATGTAGATGACACACAGATTGAAATTGCTAAATTCTCATCCAAATTGAATAGTTTTCATTCACTAAAATTTCTCTTGGTTCTTGAGCAAGTTGGCTATCCTTTGGTACGGTTTGGATCTTCAAAATAGGTTATTATGTTTTTTAGAAAAACAACATAATTGGTTTATGTCAAGTTTCATTCTTAGTTCAAAAAGTGGGACCTTAAATATGATTTTTCAAAATAAGTAGAATCAAATAATGGAAACTATACCATCTTGTAGTGCATATTATTCCAATTTCTGGAATAGTATTGGGATGGGTGACCTTCCAGGAAGTCCCGGTGCAACATCCATTTTAACACTAAAGTGCCCATCTTCAGCATAGGAGAGTAGTTTTGTCCCAATGACCCCTTGTTCGATGGGCACTGGGTCATTGATATTACAAACAGACACTTTATTCACGCTGGCCCCAAAACAAGACTAGAGTTTCTATTTATCTATCTATTTATTTTCTATCTATCTATTCTATTCCAATTTCATTATCATGTTTTTTAATCTTTTGTATTAATTCGGGATTTTTAAATGAATTTCAAGAGAAAACCTTGCAAATTTAATTTTAAAATATTAAATAAAAATAGAATAAATCCAAACGTATAGATGTGATCTTCACATTGACATTTACAATTTTGCTTTGACCATCAACCCCATTTTTGGCTTTCATCAAACATTTTATAACACTTCTTTAAAGACGATGTTGAATTGGGACGTTAAAGGGTTAAGCTGACGTGCTTGGGATATTTTGAAATTTGGTTTGGAGCTAGATTTAGTTGATAAACATACGACATTTATAAATACGTGTATATACATAATTTATATGAATTTTGGCATATGAGTGATATTTTATCAACACAAATATATCATCAATGATATCTTTCAAGTTCCAATTTGGCCTACTTGTAGAACCCTCCAATTAGAAAACAAATGGTTAGATTTAGGTTCCTTAGAGATTAGTTGATCGAATATACACTCCTCCAAAATGATGGTGGTTGATGAGGGCACCAACAAGATCATAATTGCGTGATCGGTTATGGATAATCCCACCTTAGAGCATCTCCAATCAATTCACGGCATGCTCTCCCTGCAAAGGCGGTCTAACGGGAGGACGGGAGCGGAATGAGCGGTGCAGTGAGGATGTGGCGGGAGCACGATCCAGTGCATCGCGCGCCATGCGTCCCCGCGAACCGGATGACGAGCATCACGCCCACGTTTTCCGCGTCGACATGCATTTTTTTGGATGCCACGAGGGCAGGGTTCGGTGAGGTGGCCGCATCAGGTTGGGCTTGATTCGTCCCTCATGCATTGACTGCGTCTACCGGGAGGAGCAAGCTCTCACGCCAAAGATGAAAAAAATTCCGAGACCGGGAGGGTTTTGCAGAGACACGGGAGATTGGAGGGATCCACGCCGCGCCCATTGGAGCCCGCCGCAGATGCCGCGCCCGTCAATTGCCGTTGGAGGGAGCTGTTACCGTCCCGATTGGGGATGCTCTTAGGTTCTTACTATGTATTTGATTTTCAATTTAATTCCTTGAAAGGTCAAGGAAACAACGATTACTATTTTTCACGTGGGTCTATGGCAACGTAGTTAAACATCAATTATTAATTGGATGTGGCCTTTAAAATTGTATATACTATCATATTTTGTATTTCTATCACACAAGACCTTATGTATTCTATCACTGAAAAAATATTTAAATAGCTGGGTTAAAATAATCGATTTTTCCAATCTCTACAGTCAAAAATAAAATAAAATTGTCAGGTTTGAAGAAATCAAATTGATCTTTTTCCTACAATTGGAAAAAAATTGGATTTTTTTATTATTATAAAATAGTATTAAATTTTCTAATCAATAATTATAATTTTTCACACTCTGAAACCCCCTTAACCCTTTAGCGCGCCGGCGTTCAGATTCTGGACGCCGGATGAATTTCAGCAGCTCGTTTTCTATAGGTACTGGATATTTTTCATCCATTTTTTTTTTTTCATTCTTGTGCTAGTTGAGTACCATTTGTACGGTATGGATCTTCCAAATAAGATAACGTGAATTTTTGAATATTTACAAAAGTGATTAATGTCAAGTTTCAATCTTAGTTCAAAAAGAAAGACCTTAAATATGATTTTCCATAGTAAGTAGAATCAAATAATGGAAACCATACCATCTCGTAGTGCATGTCATTCTAATTTCATTACAATATTTTTAAATTTTTTTGTGTTAATTTTGGATTTTTAATTGAATTTCAAGAGAAAACCTTGCAAAATTACTTTAAAAATATTAATAATAAATATGATGAATCCAACCATACGGATGTTATCTATACATTGACATTTTAAACTTTTTTTTGTACATCAACTCCATTTTCGTTTTTCATCAACCATTTTATAACAAATCTTTGAAAACAGTGTTGAATCGGGACGTTAAAGGGTTAAACATGATTTTTGAGTCAAGCTACCACTGTCATGCTTTTTTGAGCCTTCACATAATGAAAAGATAAAATGTTATATTTTAAATTCTTTTATTAAAATGAATATTCAATAAATGCTGGGTTTTTCCAAACTTATTGGTAGGAAAATATAACTGTAGTGTGTTTCAAAAGCTTAACCCTTTAACATCCGAGTTCAACACTGTTTTCAAAGATTTGTTATAAAATGTTTGATGAAAACCGAAAATGGAGTTGATGGACAAAAGTAAGTTGTAAATGTCAATGTGAAGATCACATCTCTACGGTTGGATTTATCATACATTTCTTTAATATTTTTTTTATTGATTTTGCAAGGTTTTCTCTTGAAAATCAATTAAAAATCATGAATTGACGGACTTTTTATACAAAAATTGTGATGAAATTGGAATAACATGCACTACGAGATGGTATGGTTTCTATTATTTGATTCTACTTATTTTTAAAAATCATTTTAACCCTTAACTTCCTGGGCGACCCAAATTGGGTCACTCTATTTTTAGAACTGAAAATATCTTGAGGAAGGAGTGCCCGAATGATTCAAAATTTGGGCAAATTTTGTGTCGAAACGAGTTAACTATCCAATGGTGTAGTCTGATTTGGAGAAATGCACATTGTCAATTTTACAAAAATTCACAAGTGTTGGGTGGTCACAAAATTGAGGAAGAAAAGTCAGCTCAAGAGAGTGATGGACGAATGACGAGCTGCCACGTGTTCCAGTTGGGCAAGGCGGCTTGTGGGTGGATGTAGCTACTGAAATGCAAATCTTGCACTTGGATTTCACCTTTTTCCAAAATTCTTTTTCCTACTATATGTGTTCTTTTTTGTACTTTCAAACTACAGTGTCCGATTTTGCAATAAAAGATCAGATTTGTAGGAGGTTGTAAGATTTCTCTCAAAGTCACAAGTGAACTAATAAAAAGTGAATGTCATGTCAAGGCCTCTTTGTCACTCAATTTTTATCCTAAAAATACAAAACTTGACATGCGTAGGGAACTTGATTATCTTCAAAATGACAAGAATGCACCAGCTTTCTAAAATAGTATGTGCCCAAGAGAGTCGGTCAAAGCTCATTTGCAGCAGTGAGAAAACAGTGAATTTCTTGGAGTACCCTTCACTTTTATGTCCCATCCAAGCAACCTATAACTTCGATTGACACCAAACTTTGTAAAGATAAAGGTGACTTGCATATCTACAAGATCTTATGGTTGATTTTGTAAAAAAGCAACCTACATGAGTTTGAGCAACATGTATTCCTAACGGAAAAAATCAGGGTCCAAAACGCGCTGAAAACGGTTCAGGAAGTTAAGGGTTAAGGTCTCACTTTTTGAACTAAGAATGAAACTTGACATAAATCACTTGTGTTGTTTTTCCAAAAATCATAATAACCTATTTTGAAAATCAAAACCGTACAAAGAATAGTCAACTTACACAAGAATCATGAGAAATTTTGGTGGATGAAAACTGTCCAATTTGGATTGAATTCGAACAGTCAAAATCTGTTCAGCGTCCAATATTTGGACGCAGGCGGCCTGAAAGGGTTAATGTGTAAACAACATTGTATCAACCCCAAAACAAATTAGCATAATCTAGAATTCTACCACAATTATAGGTTGGAATGAAAAACAACTTGTTTTAAATTTTTTTCAGATTTTTTAATTTAAAATAAATATTTTCTAAGAAAGACTCATAATATAATGAAATTTGGATTTTACCATATGGAACTAGCAAATTAAATGAATTAAATGAATTTTTGGAATTTTCAAAATTTATAACATGGAATAAAAAGAAAAAGAAATCAAGAAAAATCAAACATGAAAAATGAATATATTAAGGGTCACATATAATTTGAGCAATGCACATTCCCAAAAAAATGTCATTGCAATCTTTAAGGGCAACAATGACAAGAACTTGGAGGTGAACATGTGCTCATGTTGAAGTCCTTCAATGACATCATAGTCACTAGTTTTGAACTTTTTGCAAATTTCAAGTAGATGGTAGTTAGAGTACGTATATCATTGTGAAAGAATGTGTACTTAAAAATATATATAATTGATCTACAATTGAATATTAGATAGGTAGTCATTAAACATGTTATGGGTGGTTTATGAGGATATTTAACTAGTTTGAGTTAAAGGGGTTTGCATATTTGTTTCAAGCAAACTCTACAAAATCCATTAGAGGCCAAGAATAAATTTGTAGAATAAATACATTGCCACCCCATTACTACCGAATGTGAAATCCTAAATCCATTTCCTCTATAACACAAAAAACTAAAAATGTATAAGCACAAATTATGTAGAGGTAAATGCACTTCTTTTAAATTTTAGTTCAATAGACATAATGTAGGGCATCATCTCTACAAATTATTTGTACAATCAAAATTTCAAAAATAACTTTAGATATTTTTTTAATGAATGTAATAGCATTTACCTTTGATTTTTTTTTATAAATTATAATCTTCACTTTCAAAGTTTAAAATTAAGTATGATTGGTCAAAGTTGGTTTATTTATTGTAAACTTCAAAAAAGCAAAAGAAATGATGGGGGGGGGGGGGGGGGGGGGGGACATTATTACTTTCCCCAAATATAAAGTTTTATAACATTAAGACGATGTTGAGGTGATCCACTTTGAGAATTTCTCCCGGGTGGAGTTTAATTCCAATTAACATAATTCAAAATGTGTTAAAAAGTAGACTTGATGTGATATATAAAATATTTTTTATTTTTCCAATTTTTTATTTTTCCGAGCAACCCTTTAGATTCGCACATCGACCATAAAATGGTTCTTTGAGCGTTTAGGGGTTAATTGTTATGATTTCATATGTTGAATAACTATACAATATTGTTAATTGTGTATCAAGGTACAAAGTCCTAATGGTCTTTATTATTTATATTAGGTAAGCTCATATATGAGTCACTCCAACAAAATAAGATTGTTCCAGTGGTGCAATTGTTGTGGTACGCATGCATGCACCATCTTGCATTATAAGGTAGTTATATTTATGAAAAAAAATTCATATGATATGAGCATATCCCACAATTTGTCCCTCATATGTTCATATATTCTCCATAATAGTATTCACACAATAATACTAATTCTTTAGGATTTTTTATTTAGTAAAAGTGTTAATTTAGTTAGACGGTTGAGACCAAAATTCCAACCATGGATGACATTTTCTAATTGGAAAATGACTTTTGTTCATTATCTTCAACGACCATAGACACTGTCTACGTGTACACAAATTATAGCTATTACATTGTCTGACACTAATTGAGAGAACCCACAATTATTTCAATCCTTTGGAATTGATTGGGGCTAAAATTTTGACTATGTGAAATTAATTTCTATTAATCCATGTCTAAAATTTCTAAAAGCCCGAGGTGAAATGGACAAAACATAGATTTGTCTTAACCCCTAAAGGCCCTTAAAAGCCAAAATGGCTTTTTGCTGTTTCGGGCAGCTTAGATGGAAGGTCTAAATTAAGAATTTTAGACTATAATTTGACGTGGGCGTGATCATACATACAAGGTGTGTGGGGTAAAAATTACAAAGTCAAATTCGGATTTTATAATTTTTTTATTGAAATTTTTGGTTTCAAACCCAACTGGGGCAGAAAAAAACATTTTATTATAATCACTTTTTCAATTTCTTTTTTTGGAGACATGCTCTTCACCACATTTAGGCTCAGAATTTGAAGTGACCCATGTTGATTATATTCTTTGCTTGACAAGGGCAGCCTCCAAAATAAAGGACAGCAACCTCCAAGGTTTTTTGTAATTTCACATCCATTTCTTTCGAAATTTGTCAAAATTTGAGATTTTGAAATCTTTTAAAAATAATTTCGCCTAAAATTTATAAAATCATAGAGGTACCTAATCACCGTTCATTTTTTCCAAAAATCAAATACAATTAATGTGATGCATGTTTCACCAAATTGCCATTTTTATACCTTCTTCCGGAAATTAATTTGGATGAAGGTTTGAAACGCGTAATGAGTCTCTAAAATTTAGCATGAGCGTACCCAACTTAGTTATCTACATGGAAAAAAATATGAGTAAAATGTTTGGAGTAACAATCTTCAAGTCCCCCTTTGCACTATGGAGACAATGCCTCCCAAGCAATGCCCCGAAAAACTTTTGCACAAACTTTGGATGTTACGATCTTGCAAATGATAAACATCCAACGGTCAATTTTTGAAACACTAGCTATGAATAGGCTTAGGTACAAGATCTTACGGTTGGAATTCTAAAAGAAGTAAAAAAAAATTGGTTCACATCCCCGGGAGTACATAGAGGTAGAAAATCGCAGTTTTGAGTTTTCAAGCTCCCAAAAACACAAGGAAATTTAGGGGTTAATATATGTTTGATGAAGTTTGGTTCAATAAACAAAATGTAGGGCATTATCTCTACAAACTATCCATGTAGTCAAACTTCCAAATAAAAACCTTGAAATATTATTTTTAATGAATTTCAAAGCATTAGCCTTTGGAAAATCGTATAAATTATAAGTTTAAATTTTAGAGTTTAAAATTTAGTACGATTAGTTAAAATTGGTTTATCTATTGTGACCTTCAATGAAGCAAAAGAAATGATAGAGGGAGCATCATTACTTTATTCAAATAGCAAACTTTATAATACTAAGACAATGTTGAGGTCATTGACTTTGAAAAATTCACCCCGGTGGAATTTAACTCAAATTGACATAATTTGAATTGCGTTGGAAAGCAATCTTGATGTAGTATTTTTAAGTGTTTTTTTGTTTTCAAAAAATTAGTGTGTGCGCCGGGTACCCCGTTAAAAACAAATAACGACATAAAAAGAGGCCTCTTGGGAGCTTAGGGGTTAACCCCTCTTTGTATCAAAATCAACGCATACATACTAAATATGAAAAACATGAGTACAATAACATTTCATTATGATTTGATTATGAATTATTATTTTATTATATGATTGAAATATTATTATTCTCATAGTGTAACACTAATTTTCAATCAAATGTGTCACGCACACTGAGGGTCGCTTTACACTATGGTTGAAGGTTGAGAGGCTATCGATTTCCACCAATCAAATTGCAAGAAACCATGGTTTCGGCCTCTCGACCCTTCACACTAGAGGCCAAAGTCCAAAGGCCGTGGACCTTCAAAATACTTACATGACAACACTTTTTGACCAAGGTGACGGCCTCTTGAGAGGAAGTTTGGGTCCTACATTTTGCAAGACCCGTCGCTATGGTCGAGAGGCCGTCGATTTCTTTTCATAAAAAATGAAACACATATTTTATTGCCTATTTTCAGTAGATTTCTTTGGACTCTCAACAAAGTTTGGACTCTCAGGGCCGCTTCACACTATGGCCGTCAAGTCGAGAGGCCATGGGAATTGAGAGTCCAAACTTTGTTGAGAGTCCAAAGATATCTACTGAAAATAGTCATAAAATATAGTTTTCATTTTTTATGAAAAGAAATCGACGGCCTCTCGACCATGGTGACGGGTCTTGCAAAATGTAGGACCCAAATGAGAGGTCGAGAGGCCGTCACCTTAGTCAAAAAGTGTTGCCATGTAAGCATTTTGAAGGTCCACGGCCTTTGGACTTTGGCCTCTAGTGTGAAGGGTCGAGAGGTCGAAACCATGGTTTCTTGCAATTTGATTGGTGGAAACCGACGGACTCTCGACCTTCGGCCATAGTGTGAAACCCCCCTCAATCCCACTGCCTCTAGACTTGAACTACCAAAGTGTGAAGCGGCCCTAATTTCTTGTGACACTAATTACCCACACACACTAATAGGCATAATCAGTGCAGTTGATTAGTCAGAGGTCCATCCTTTCAGGGTTAAATAAGTAATTAAAATTATGTAAGTGCCTAAATCAAGAAGAAAGGCTAAACTCAGTCCATAAAATATTGTGCTTTTTAGTTGCACGTACAGTACATGACACATCTGGCCAATACAAAGAGAAGAAAACTAGTGGCATCAACAGTAGAATAGTGTGATCTAGGAAATTGATAGATTACCGCCGAGGAGAGTCAATAAATAGAACCGACATGTTGTGGGGTGGGTTTAGAATATGATGTTTCTATTTTAATAGTCCCAAAATTGGCTCTGACAGATCCGCCATTCCGCTGCCCTGTTTGGGATTATTTACGCTAATTATAATCCTCACTAAATATCAGTTGTTGAATCACACTAAATTTAGTCGTTGCACGCCCATCGTTCATTGAATAATTACTACATTTCATTTCTATTCTCCTTCCTTTCCTAAGTTATCATATTTTAAAACAGCACTGAAATAAAACTCCTGTCCATGCAGAGAGTGGTTGCCGTGGATTGCAGTTTGTGTAAATTTTTTATTATTATTAAAATTATATTAAAAATCCTGTGAAAAGTTCTTGACCAAATTTTTGAGTACAAAAAGTAAGCGTGCCAAGTGTTGAAATTTAAAGTTTTATCATTATTTTGATCCCCAATCTTTATTGCGCACCTAATCCGGTTAACCCTTAAACATCAAAGCAAGCCCCTCGGGCTTGGTATAAAGGAATAATTGGAGAAAAAAGTACATTTTCTCAACCAAATCAAGCGAGACTTGTTGCGTTGGAAAGCTATTGAAAAAGCGATCTAGATTCCAAATTTTCGCCTCATTTGAGAGATTGTGGAATCGTTGGTAGGCAATCAAAGTTATCAAATTGAACAAGTTTTGAAGTTGGGGCAGCTGAAGTTTAGCAGTGCCGCACTGCTACATTGCTACAGTGCTAGCCAGCAGTGCACTCTAGAGCCGTTTTTGCAAAAAAAAAAAAATTGTGCAAAAAAATTTAGATTCTTTCCGGGCTGCCCCGTCCAGGCCCTCATGACGTTTAAGGGTTAATCCTTAAACGTCCCATGGGGATAGTATATATGTTGACGTATAATTGAGATTTGCTACCAACAAGAAACTCTAAATTGGGATCTTAATAGCTCATTAGAACCACATTGATCAAAATTTCAACTTCTCTTCTGAACTCAAATTCATTAAAGGTGTGGATTCATTCCAAACACAACCAAAATACATTGTATTCTATTGGCTGCCACGGCAGGTTTAGACATTTAAAGGTTAACAAAGAAATTCGCAAAGCCTCTTTATCACCCATCCATAGTTCCATCCCGCATCCTCTGCATTACGGATATCCGGAAATTCGTTGACTCAAGCTCAAGAGAGGTGTGTCAGGCTAGGATTAGAACCACATGAGGCTCTTGGGGCCACGAGGTCTAAAGTTCAGACCTTGGCAGCAACTATATAGCGGTCATGTGGTTTATATATGGATGGGCTCCGGCATCTTACCACATGACGCCCCTTGACATGGGACCAAACCCAATCATCCGAGTTTAATTGCCGGAAATATAACTCATTTGGTTTTTATTTTCGGAACTTGACACTCCTACTTTTATTGTCCTATGAGCCAAAATCTTGACTAACAGAGTACCGAAAGCCTGAGATTTCACGACTTTACAAATTTCTCTAACGTGTAAACAAACATCGTACGATCTAGGGACAATCAAGAATTTGAGTAGGTATTTGTAATGTCAAATTTTTGTGTATTGTTTTGAAGTTTTTATTGGAGATGGAGATATGGAAGTGCTTCGCAAATGAAAAAAATAATTATATATCAATCAGATATTAGAGTTAACCGAAAAGAAGGCTATGGAACCTGTGAACCGTCGAAACGGCTCACTTTAGTAATAAACTCTTAGTTCGATAGTTTTGAATTGTTTAGTAGTTTATAATTGTCTAACCGGGACATTTTAGCCGGTTAGACAAATTCCTGGATTTGTTTGCACTAGTGTTTAGTTGTGGTTGACAATTTTAGATTCCTTTTTATCTAGATAATTTTGTGTGTTTATTTACTTTTAACGATTTGATTATGTGCAATTAGGCCGTTTGCTCTTTTATTTATTTTAGTCTATTTTTATTGCTTTCCATTTTAGTTGATTAGTTTATTCTAATTGATTAGTCTATTTTATTAGTTGCTTGAGCTATTCTTTGTGGTTGTTATTTTAGGCTTTTAATTTCCTATTGTTTTAGTCTTATTTTATTAACTTATTGTTGAGTTTATTCTTTAGCCTATAAGAATGAGTTTAGTTTATGTTAGTGGATTAGTGTTGTATTGCACTCCCGGTTAAGTGGGGGTTAAGTGGGAGTTTAGGGTTTAGGATGGAATTTAGAATGGATGCATTTTTCTTTTGGATGGATGTAGTTTGGGGTGGGATTCAAAATCCCACCCGTGCCGCTTCTCCGGCCGCCAATTCATTGTGTGTCTGCGCCGTTGGAGTTTTGAGAGAGACGATAGAATCCTAGATCTAGATCTTGTTTTTTGGTATTGGAATTGTTGAGAAAGAATGAACAAAGATTAGTGTTAGGGGTTTTGGGTGTTTCTGTTGCGTTTTTGGATCAGGAAGGAAACAGAGCTTAAAACAATTCTAGATCTGGTTTCCGTTTTGCATTGAGTTCTCTGGTTGGGAAGGGAGTTTTTTATTGTGGGAAAACCATGCAAAAATTGGAATAGTGTTTTTTGGGAGATTAGTGTAGGTCCTTGGGCGATCTGGGTTGGAGATCCTAGTCTGGGTTGCAGGGCCAGGCGCGTATCACGAACGAGAAGAGCTGCAGCGAGGAGAATAAAAGGAAGACGGAGATCACGAGACGATGTTGGGGCCGTGAATTGCGGCGGATTCGGAACAACAAGCGACAACGACGACGGGGAATCGGGGCTCCGCATTCGGCAGCGACCGGTAGTGTGAAGGAAACAAGGCAACGAACAACAAGAGGAGGATCAGCCGAGCGACCAAGGCCTGCAACTGCAACGACAAGGAAGAAGAGCCGGCAGAGCAACTCCCCTCTTCCATCCTTGGTGATAATACAGAGGACGGCAGCGTGATATTAGGGAGGGAGCACCTCCCTAACCGTTTTATCCATTCTTTGCAATTTTTATTGAAGTATTTAGACTTGGAGGATTGTTAGGAGCATAGAGGAAACTCTTCTATTTAAAATTGGTAATTTTGATTGCCCCAAAAAACATTGGTGTGTATTTGGTGATATTGTTTGAATTTTGTCAATTGTGATTGCTTTGAACTTGTTGTTCCTTTTGGTGTTGTTCGTGGGTGAATTTGGTCCGGTGAGGGTTATAGCGCGGAAGAGCTGCTCGATTTTCACCGAGCCAATTCATTATTAAGAAGTTTAAACAATTTAGGGTTTTAAAACTAGGGTTTTTGGGCACGACGCGGAAGCGTTGCCCGAATTTTTCCCAAGAAACCCTAATTGTTGAAATTAGTCTAGGATTGTGTTTAGGATTTTCATAAGGTTGCTAATTGAGCTTAGGTTGTCTTTTGTGAGGATAGAGAATCATCAAAACTCTCAATTGTGAGAGTCTAATGTCCTCGTGAAAGTGGGGTTTTGTGCTGTAACTTTTAGTGTCAAGCCTAACAATCTTAATTGCAAGCCCTAATTCCCAATTCTAAGCCCGATTTAGTGTACTAAGTGCTTAGGGTGATTTGGGAAGGGTTTGGGTTCATTTTGGTACTTGTAAATGGTCCAAATCGACCGTTTACATGTGCTGTAATTTCTTGCAAATTACCCCGTTAGTCCAATTTTCACTATTTTTCACCGTTTTAGTTAGAAAAATCTCACACACAAACGCCTAGGTTAGTAGGAGTCCATTGCTTGCGTCTATAATTCACCCACCCAACGGCCGGACATATGGGCTTTTGACCGGCGACGGTCAAAACGCTCATAGAACCTCCCTTTTCAATCTTCTTTGAAGCGTTCTTTTGAGCACCCTTGAGCTATGTTTGGGTTGAATAGTGTCGTGTCATAACTTGTCCCCTTGTGGGCCATGGGCTTGGAACTTTGGTAGGAGGTGTAGAAGTCATTGCGAGGTGTGGAAAATAATGACAGTGGCTTGCTTTAGATTGTCTCCCAACTCATCTTGAACTAGTTTTTAGTCTATTTATATTTCAATATGAGTTCAAGAGGAGTTCAAGAGGAATTTGCTAAAACTTTCCTCTTTGAGCTGACTTTTCGGTTAACTCTATTGAAGCAAGAAGTTAAAGCACTTATTTGGACTTGTTTCAATTTCCAATTTGCCGCCCATTCCTGGGATATTGGCTGAGTTTGTAAAATCACATCGCGTAATTGAAACTATAAATTTTTCATAAGTGAGAAAGTTAAAGTTAAAGGAATTTGTTCACTTAAGTTGGACAAAACAAGCTAGCCAATTTGCTTTTACTTCCAAACAATAGCTATAAAAGAGTTTGGATGGAATGGTATTAGGTAGGAGGCAAATTTTGGATTCGTCCTTAGTTTTTCACCGTCCGCATTGTATAGTTTATTTTCTGCAATTGTCAAATCGCAAACGAAAAACTTTTTGGACCATACGATCGAGGACAATCTTGCATTTCCCATTTGAACAAACAGTTAGTCGTGTAGTCTTTGCTTTAGTATTTATCCTAGATTTACTTTTACATCTTGTTTGTACCGATCAGCCATGTAACTCTTTGAAAACAAAGCGTTTTCGTAATCTCTCCCCTGGTGGGGCAGAGACAACAAACCATACAGATCTCTTCTAGCATGAATTAGGACAATTACGTAGTGTCACCTATTAATTCATTCATTCAAATAGTAAACCTTCATTTGTCAATTTTTTTGAGAGGTTCTATGATAATCTATAGAACAAATCTTCTCGTAGTTTTTACCTTGTTAATTATTATAGAATGAATTAAATAAATTTATGTTTTTGTGTATTGGCATATTATTTGCAAGATCTATTATCAATTAAATAAAATTTCAAACCTTTTTTATTTGCCTTGGATGCAAAGAATAACACAAAACCTTTATATTCCCTTCATTCATAATAAGAGTTCAAAATCACATATTTTAGCGTCAATTTATGAGTCCACGTTCATTGTGTTGCTTTCCTACATTGACTTTTACTCGTTCATTGTGTTGCTTTTCTACATTGACTCTTACTCATTCATTGTGTTGCTTTTCTACATTGACTCAAACTCATTCATTATGTTGCCTTCCTACATTAATATCACACGCTTTTCATCCCTTTTTATCGAGACACGCGATTCTAAAAGTTGCTATTACATTTCATCTCTTTAAACATAACGTCTATTTCCATCTTAAATCTAAATTTATCCTACAAATTAGACTATTATTATAAAGTGGGAAGAGTAAATTCTACAATACTTATAATAATTAAACTTCCTATGTAGATCATAACATGCATAAAGTACTATAAAGATCTCTAAAACTAACTTAAATGAATAAAGTCACAAGAGCTTGTCCAAAAGCACCAAAGATTACTTTTAACTTTTAATCCCTTATCGCCCAACTATGATGTAGAAAAGAAAACTTTGTTTTCTCATCTACCATGCACTTTTGCAGTGTAAAATTTTTAGTGAATTTTTCTATGGAAAACCAGCGTCATGCACGTCTGATCCAATTAGAAATAGGATGACTTGTGAAGCGTTTATGCCTCATTTCATATCGTAATGTTTCACAAAAAATCCAAGATTTTAGTCTAAAGTGCTCTTCAAAAAGTCAACTTACAAAATTAAGCAACCAAAAAATCTCCAAAAATTACTATTCTTAGAGTATTACATTTCAACCCATCACATAAAATTTCATTCACATATTGTAAATAAGTTATTTGTAATCAAATTACATAATAATTTTGAGTTTTATGTTTCAAATTTTATAGAAAATTGTTGTTGATAGAAATCGTAGATCTAATTGTATGGATAGAATCTAAAATTCATTATGTATAAATTTTATTCATACATCAATTTTTAGATACCCATTTTAGTTGCATTTTATAATCCATCTTTGCGAAATTGTCGAATTTGGACAAGGGTGAGGATGTTTAGGGGTTTTAAGGTAACAAGATGAAAGTTATAAAGGGTTTTGATTTGTAGGCGTTGAAGGCAACAATAACATATAAACTTTTTTTTAAGTTCAATTGTCAAAACTTTGTATGTATGTCAAATATTAAACAAAACAAAGAAAATATTTGGTTCACTAGATGATTTTATTAATTTGAAATTGGCAATTTTCAATGTTATATCAAGTTTTCTACCAATTTAGTTTCTTTTCCCATCATCTACCTCCTATTTTATGATAATTTCAAAATTTTAATATGATATTTTAATATTCTAATATTCTAACTTATTTTTTGAGTACTTTATTAAATGCTCAAATTGTGGATTACATCTGTAATTCCGAGTGTAATTCACTAAAAAGTTTGAAAGGTAAAAACCCACCATTGAATAAAAAAACACTTGATTTTGAAGTTCAAATGATATGATCTTGTAATTAATAGGAATTTAAACTCTAAATAGTAGAACAAATTCACTAAAAGATTGGATGATTTATTTTATAAAAAATAAACCAACAATACATTTTATAACATTCGTTCAAAAAGCAATCATGTGATGAGGCACTTTGTGATTCCGAAACAACTCAAGGCTTTAATAGTTAATGTACTACTTCTCATTCAAAGTCTTGGTATGATTGGGCTACCAAATGAATGTCACATAAAAATCAATGAATTTTATCATCTTTTAATCGAGACTACCAATTCCATTTTTCCATAGAGATTTATTGTTTGTATTTTTTTACTTACCCCAACTATAATTGAATTTACATAAAAAATTAAATTAAAATTTAAAAAATTTAAAATTTCACAAATTGTTTTGGTCATTATTTGAATTTCTCATGACTAATCCTAAGACTAATCTTCCAAAATCTAGAAATGTATTTTTGCTTATGGCAAAGAACGAAAAATCAAATAAAGGAGATAAAAAATAAATTGAGAAGCATGCTTCTGAATATGGAGTTCGGTATAGTTTCCATTTCAAAAATTATAGAATTTATGGCCTAATATGTATTAATTTTTTTGGTGCTGAAAATGCTTTTCATCTTAAAGAGCTAATTTGCACAAGTGTCAAATTACAAAAAACTATTAATTATTGTACATGCATAGGATGTTTGTACAAGTTGTGGCAAATAATTTATTTTGTTTTTTGTCACCTAGACTATTTTGTGGGTTACAGCTATTGTTAGTAATGTCAATATGACATTTGGCAATTTAAGTTTTATCAAACTAAAAAACAATTATCTTTGTGCAAACTCTCTATACAAATACAATGTAAGGTTTCAAATTCAACTAACCAATACTTTCTCATCCACGGTCAAAAGACATTGATTCAAAATATTAGTATTTTTTGTCAAATTCATATTTGTTTCATATAAAGTGTATAGAAAGAAATCTAAAATTTACTTAGTGGCATATTGCACACAAAGGTTAGTTAATCCAAAGAGTTTGGTTTTCACTAATACATGAATATGTAGCCATGGAGACTACCTTATCCCTTGTAGGAGGCTAACTAACGTACCTATTTGGATCCTTTAAGTAACCCCATATCACTTAAGCAATCACATTTCAATTGAAGTCGAAACGCCATAATTAAGAAAGGAGTCAACCTCTTTAAATGAAGAGAAAACTAGTTGACACTAGGGAGACATTATAGGGGTTTACTAACTCCCAACCAAACATGTGTGGCCCTTGGATAATGAATTATTTGGGTTTACTAACTAATGTGGACTAGGTAACCTATGTGCAGCCCAACTCTCACAACAATCACAGGTTCCATGCGTTAAATTTAAGGAAATCTTAATTGAATTTAACTTGAAAATTATATCCAACATCAATTTAGGTGTTCAATATGTCAAACTACTTGCATTCAATGAAAGGAATTATAATTATAATTTGTTTGTTTGTCACTGTAATGAGATTTTATTTATCTTTGAACATTTCATTTGAATGATTGTGGTTTTCAAAAAATATCTATTAAAATTTCCATATTTATAAAAGACATAGTGTCTCATTCCTCAAAAACATAAATTTTAAATTATTAAAAAATTTGAGGAAAATTTCCATTAAGAATTGATTATTGACTATGTCGTCTTAGGGCAAAAATAAATTCAAAAAAATAAATTGCATAATAAGGTGATGTTTGACTATGTCACCTTCATATGCTACATTGCTTTGCTATATAATTCCTATTTTTTTTTTCACATAAATACTTGACTCAAGTGGTTTTGACTTCATTATGTCATAGAAAATGCAAGGTTGAAGTGCCTAAATCCTTATCTCTCCAAATGATAAAAGAATGTAAAACACATTGTTAAATTTCAGATTCTCTAAATTCATAGACAATAAATGGTTGAAATTATAATAACTACCATTTTATTTAGCAGGTATTTTCCTAAAAACTTGGGCTTCTCTTTATTTTTAATAATTATTATTTGTCAACCTGGTGGCGGGTACTATAGTGTAAGGAACATTATCTTAATTACCTTACTTTTATTTTAAAGCTATTTAATCCCCAAAGGATTAACGATCCATGATTTTAAAATGACAAATTCAATTGATCGTATTGTGAACATTATAATTAAGAGAAGACCACATTTATGTTACTGCAATCAGTGAAGAACATAGCTTGTTGATCAAACAACAAACTAATTTGAACAAAAATAAGTCCATATATAACCTACTCAAAACCGCTAAAAAAAACATAAGGCCTAATTTAGGCTTCTTGTTCCTTTTAGAAGTTAAAATAGTTTGAATACCCATATTAACCCTTAAATGTATCAGTCCTTTGAACACAAGTAGATACTAGACTCAAAAAAAATATTAGTATGGTTGCAATGTACATGAGGTGTACATGAGAGGACCGTTGCAAGCATAATATTTACCCAACAAATTTGAAATATTTGCAGTTGGAGGCCTCTCCTATATTATCAACAACTCCCCATGACAAGAGATTTATTGTTAGTGGTAGTGAATTTAATAGACTTACAAGAGTGACTTGGATGGATGTAATCCGAGGTTGTATGAGAAAGTTGCAAGGCTTTGAATCTCTTAGTGATCCTGGACGCTTGAACGTTTAGGGATTAACCCTTTGACGCGCCAGCATCCATATTTGGATGCTAATGATTTCTGACGCATCCTTTCACCACATATGGTGATGTTTTTCATCCATCCAACATTCTCTTAATTCTTGTGCTAGTGGACTACCACTCGTACAGTACGGATCTTCAAAATAAAATAATGTGAATTTTTGAAAAATAACAGGAGTGGTTTATGTCAAGTTTCATTCTTAGTTCAAAAAGTGGGACCTTAAATATGATTTTCCGTAATTAGTAGAATCAAATAATGGAAACCATACCATCTTGTAGTGCATGCTATTCCAATTTCATTACAATATTTTTTGATTTTTTGGTGTTGATTTGGATTTTAAATTGAATTTCAAGAGAAAACCTTGCAAAACTTATTAAAAAATATTAATAATAAACATGATGAATTCAACCGTAGATATGCTATCTTCACATTGACATTTACAACTTTGTTTTGTACATCAACTCCATTTTCATTTTTCATCAAACATTTTATAACAAATTTTTGAAAACAGTGTTGAATCGGGACCTTACAGGGTTAACCCTTTAACGTCCCATTCCTTTGCAGAAAAGTCAAACTACACTTTTATACACAGTTCAACATTCAAGAATTAATAAAATATATTTTTTGATATTTTTCATGCATGAAATTGTATGTTTCCTATCAGTCCTAAAAATTTCTATTTTTTTTAATACAAAATGATTTTTTTACAAATTTTTAGGTCAAACACTTCAAGAAATTCATATTAATTACAAAAAATCTTCGAAAAATATAGTTTTTTTTAGAACATGTGCAAATGACAATGGAGAATCACATGATATATTTTTGTAGAATTTTTGAATTTTAATTATTAAAATTCAAAAAGTGAACATTCTATGCAGTGCAATTTAGACCTTGAGCTACCTAGCTTGCAACAGAAATAAAATATTCAATACTTGAAACTTGTAAGATCCGAAAAGTGAAGTGAAAACTAGACTTGATAAACTTCATTTTCTCAATTGAGAGCAATATCAAAAAACGTCATCTTCAAGTTCAAAATTGGCTTTGACCAACAATCATCCACTATTTGGATGCGCGGTCCTTAAAGGGTTAATCTAACACCCAAACTCACAAAATTCTGAAATTACTGCAAGTGCATGTCGGTCAGTTTCTGTGGGGGTCAGTAGTAGAAATTGAATTACAACTTATTGTCAATCACTCAGCCCACCTCAAGAACTGAAATAATAAAGTCCAAAAGCCCATAAAGCACATGGGTTCAGTTCAGATTTCAGATTACTTACATGCCAATAGCAAACGGCCGCAATTTTGGACATCCACTAAGAACAAAGCAGATGGTATGAGTCGTCATCCCAAGAGTGGTTAGTTAGTTAGTTAGTTACTATTCACAGGCTTTGGGGTATGAGCATGGCTCAATCCCTGTATTTTCAACCAACTTACTTGGCTAAGGTAGACGTACCTTGACCCCTAAAGGTTGGGCCTATGGCCATGGAATCATGTTTTATCTGTCACATTCAATTTTTCTACTAAAAATAAGACAAGAATTCAAATTTATATTTTTAGTAGATGAATTCACATATGTACTACAAATCATAAAATTTTCAGAAATGTTGGTGAAAATTTGAAATTACTATGGTTTTATGAAGTGATTGTAAAGAAAATCTATATCAATTTCAAAATGTACTAGAAAACTCCGATTTTTTTACCTAAGGTGTAACATACAATGAAGAAAAGTTTGATTGATGAAAATCATCTATGTGTCTAAATTGAGAAATTTTGCTACACTTTGGTAATACCTACCGAACTTGTAACTACAACTAGTGGGACCCGTGCCGTTGAGCACTTGTTTTTGAGGCTGGGTTGTCTCCTCGACGGATTCCAGCGTGGAACGGTCGAGTGAGACAAAGCGAGTTCTATTGATTAATAGATAAAAACACTCAATTTTTAGATTTTTCCAAAAATTCAAAGTGGAGTAGAAACTAGACTTGGCAAGCTTCATTTTGTTAGTTAAGCTCAAATGCAATGGAACTCATTTTCATGGCCTAAATTTAGTTTAAGTAGAATAAGAAAAAAAATTCAAAATGCACTACACGGTGAACTGTTTTTAAGACTCTTTTTGTAGTTGGGACCTCATCTAAAACGTAAAAATAGCTTGAATGATTCAAATTTAACTTGAAGGGTTGGCATCACCAAGCAAAGCCCTTCACATAAAGAATTGGATGGAAATCATTCACGCAACAATTGGAATAAAACAATTGGCTTCATTCATAAGCCATTTTTTGGTCTTACCGGCAATTAGGGGTTAATCCTTTTAAAGGTTAAAAATATATTTGATATACTATTAATAGGATCCAACCATATAAATGTAAGCATAGGCTCTTAATGAAACAAGTGTCAGTTAAATCTTGATAAGATCGGACCGTTAGATTGAAAGATCATAGTGTGTCTTTGAACAGTATAATGCACACTCAAAAATGAGATTTTGAGGGCGTGTGACTTCAAGGTTAATTAGAATTTGGGGTTAAATTTTCAAATATGAAAGTAAAGATGTTCAATGACCTTTGCCACCACCTCTCTATTGCAATCTTTCATGTCAAGAACGGACTCATACATGATTATGGTGGGGTTTATAAGTGAGAGTGACTTATCTATGAACGGTTTAGGATAAAATTTAAACGTTAAAATAAGAAAGAAAGGAGCTGGTACATAGATCAAGATCGGAATACATACACTAATGGAACATGAACAAGAGAACACAATCCAAAAAAAAACAAGAAAACAAACCTCCAAACACTAATAATACAACATAGTACATATGCTATATTTTGACTTATTTGCAGTATTTTGGTCTTTTGCGCATGGGTATTTGGATTTCTAAGAAAGTTAGATTCCAAAATTCCTTCTTGCATCATATGTAGAATCAAAATTACACATCCAAACTTCGGACATCGGACTGAGATGGTTCACAGATTTTACAACATTTCATTTTCTGGTGATTTAGTAACCATTTAGTGGTTACCTGGGCACTAAAGGGTTAAACCACCACAACACTCCTAAAACTACCAACTTCTATGCCCCCTTTTCATTTTAGGAAGGAAACTTAGGCTTTCATTACATGACTTACGCATCAATTGCTCAAAAATTAAGTCATGTACCGACAACTTACATTTCCTCTCTAAAATGAAGAAAGGGTGTAGAAGTTGGTGGTTTTAGGTGTTGTGGTGGTTTAAGGTATGTCTACCTTATTTGAAGAGTTCTTTAAATGGGGTAAAACAAGATTTTGTATATTGTATTTACTTGTTCATGAAAAAAACGACCAAGAATTGCAAGTGATAAGGGGCTTTCTCTACAAGAAAAACGAACATGGCATACCTCTTCTGTAGTAGAAGCAATTCGTTGTGTTTAGTTTTTTTGAAACAAATGGATGTTTTATTTTTATTCCACAATAAGAGATTACAAACATCACATTGTAAATGAAGAGAGGACTTTTCTAGTGTTCCCCTATAGATGAGTTTTTTGGACTTTTCCTTCTACAATATAGACTAGATCCAAAGCTCCTAATCATTTACAATTAAGAGCAACAACCCCATTGTATCATGAGGTCCCGGAGCAATCTCCATCATACTCAGGGTTCCTATCAAGAAGGGAAGTATTTGCCCTCGGTAGAAGAAAATTTTCATTTGTGATTTTTTTTATTAAAATAAAAATAATATTAAATGAATAAGAAGAAAAAGAATAATGATTGAAAAGGAAATAAAAGAAAAAGGCTTTGGAATGCGTTCATTTTTGGATGATGTAGAGAATAACTCTTCATTTCCTCATGTGTGGTGATGATTTTGCAATTGGGATTTTAAGGTAGATTTTAAAGCTAGTTACTTTTACGTACATGAAATTAGATTAACCCCTAAACGTCCTAGCGTCGAGAAACTAGATCACTAAGAGATTAAAAGCCTTGTAACTTTCTCATACGACTTTGGATGACTTTCATCCAAATCACCTTTGTTAGACTATTAAATTCTCTACCAATTACAATAGTTCTCTTGTGATGAGGAGTTCTTGATAATATTAGAGAGGCCTCCAACTGCAAGTATGTCAAATTCGTTGAGTAGATTTTATGCTTGCAATGGTCCTCTCATGTACACCTCATGTACATTCGAGCCATGCTAATATCTATCTTTGAGGCTATCATCTACTTGTGTTCAAAGGACTGGTACGTTTAGGGGTTAAGAAAGAGAAATCAAAATTGAATTTACTAGATCCTTCATTCCATGTGATCTTTCATTTTGACTAAAATATTTCCAAAGTTTTCAGCTTTTACATTTGCACTAAATTTATTATTTGAAGTTAACATACAATTGAAAGTTGTAGATGATGACTTTTCCATGACATTCATACAATTGGATTAACCCTTAAACGTCAAGAAAGCCCCGTGGGCTTTTTATGAAAGAATAGTTGAGAAAAAAGTGATATAGATTGGTGCGTTGGAGAGCTACCAAAAAAGTGATAAAGATTCCAAATTTACGCCTCGTTTGGGAGATTTCGGAATCATTGGTAAGCAATCTAAGTTATCAAAATGAACGGGAGTTGAGGTTGGGACAGTCGAGGTCGTTTTTTGAAAAAGTGCAGAAGTACTACAGTGCTGCAACAATGCTGTCTAACATACCGTAGTTTACTAGCAGATTCGGCAGAAAATAATTCCAAAAATAGATGCCTAAAAATTTGGGAAATTATTGGCATCTTCTGCCAAATGTTATATAATTTACAATTCAAAATTGCCGAAAAGTGAGAAATTTTTACTTTCCACTGGGATTTAACTTAGTTGGGAGGCTTGTGTGAATTTCCTTAGAGAGAGGGTGCTCCTTTTGTAATCAAGCCCACTTACATTAGTCCACAAAGAATATGGGTTAAGTAGCAAGACTCTAGGTGAGGCTTTTGAATTGTGTTGTACACAGATTTTTGGAGTCCAATTGAGCATAGAAGATGAAGTTTTATAGAATTGTGTCTAACTAACAAAAGTTGAGAAATCAAGTCTTCTTCCACTTCCAACAAGTTTTGTGTCAAAATAAATTTTTATGCAAAAGATATGGACAAAACAGCACAGCATTGTAAAGGTCAATGTATCAAAACGCGTTCCTGACAGTTTTTTGAAGCTCATTTGTGCAAAGAAGATCAACTTGTTTGGGATTTTGTTGGTCTAGGAATAGTTTAGAAATCAAGTAATCTTTCACCTCCAGCAAATTTTATGTCATTTGAAGACTTTATGCAGAAGTTACGGGTGTAATAAAAATAAAGACTAACTAGGTGCTTCACCTCAAAGTTCACATAACCCATATGCATTGTTGGATACAACTCCACTCTACTTGTATAAAGCACAGAGCATTCTTGCCTCTCTAGACTCAAATCTTGTGTGTCAACCAATGTAAAAGAGTTGGACTTGACAACAAGCCAAATTTTTAAAAAATTAAAGGAGAAAATTGCCAAGATTTTCGATATACTATTTTTAGGTGCCGAACCTACTTTTTGAACTTTAATTAATTATTAGGCAGCAAGGTGCCGAACCTGCTAGTATACTACAGTAACCGTTTTTTCTTTTTTATTATTTTTAAAATTATTATTTTCAAAATTATTATTTTCCTCCAAAAATTTAGTTGCCTTTCGGACATCCCCGCCCAAGCCTTTTTGACGTTTAAGAATTAAGCAATAGTGTCAAACTATGTCTCACTCTTTGTTACTATTTTTTTTATTTTTATTTTGCATGATTGTGCATAATTCAAGCAAAAGATTTCAAATCACAAACTAAAATGTTTTGAAGGGTGAATGATCACTTGACTATGCAAATTTCCTCAGTTGAACAAAACTCTACTATATGCAATTGAGCCTCAAAAATTTCATCACAACACATTTTCTTGCCGTTCAACTCATACAAATCCTTCACAACCTTACTGAATGTTTTCTATATTTCAGATATAAAAAATTGAATCACAAAGTTATTTTTGGAAGTTAGAAATGACTTAACTTTCTAAATTTCTTAGTTGATTACTTTTCAAAATAATATCATTGGCTATGCCCCATTGTGCATCAAATATAGTAATGTGGGAATTTACATGGGATTGCAATTCTTTGTCCCATATTATTTGAGAGGAACTTAGAATGAATTTTATTACAAGGCCAATTTTTCCCACATTTATAACTTACACTCAATCATCCATAAAGAAAAAAATGTGAAGAATGGAAATGTTCTTACATTCTAATAATTTCAAGGAGTAATTTATGTAAAATTTGCAGAGAAATTTGACAAATACTACTTGGAATTTCTAGGAAAAAGAATTGGATTCAAATTTTAAATATGATTTTTTGATCATGTCCTCCACCTACGGTAATGGAAGTATATCATTCTTTCATAGCATAGATTTGAAGTCTAATTTAAAATGTGCTAGTTTCCAAACAAAAACATGTAAACTATACAGTTAAAAGGAAATGAGATGTTAAAAGATTGAGACTTTTGTTTGGCCTTCCCTTGTCATCACATATAGAAAGTTACTTGCATATCATTTCAAAAAAGTATAATTAATTGTGCATAGCTCTAAGTTGACAGTCACCACTTCGATTCGTCTACAAGAGTAAAATTATATGTTTCTTCTTAAACAAGAGGAATTGCTACATGTTTTAATAAACATGCCAAGCAACTTAACCTCTTAAGTTAGATCCAATACTCTTTGTGTTGAAGCTTGTAACCAAAATTCAAAGTATCCAATTTGTAGCAAGCAAACAAAGATTCAATTTTGAAATGTGGTAGAAAAATATAGTGATCACCAAAAATAAAATTCTTATCCAATATATTCATGAACACTTTCCATCACAAAGAATAATAATATAGATACCATAAATGAAAATATTAATTTATTTTATAGAGAAAATTTGATGAAATTTTGCGTGAAATTTAAGATACTAGTCTAAAATTGCCTTTTTAAGTTTCATGCTCTATTTCATTCAATCTTTCTCTTTTGGTAACAAGATGAATTAGGAAATACTTGAATACCTTAGTAGGATTTTGAAATAGAATGTACATTTGAATTTGCAAGGTGGCATGTATTTTAATGAAACATATTTTTCTTTCATTGTTTCTCATGTATTTTTTAAAGTTGGATAAGCTCACTAATATTTCAACCCCAATATCTCTTATTCTTTACATCCAATGCTCAAATTGATTAAACAATCGAATCCCTGGGGCTTCAATTAATCTAGAATAGTTCAACGTACTTCATTGGTAATTGAATCCACTAATTTATAGGAGGTTAAAGGAAAATCACAAGATGAAAGAGTTTAAGGATAACTCTATTGCTTCATGTAATGTTATGTGTCACAAACATAATAACTTGACGTATACATGCAACTTGAAAAAAATGTATCTCTTTTACAATTATTACCTTTTTTTTGTTCAACATGTGTCGAAAAAAAGTATTGCATTTAGGTTTGTATTTAAGTTTGAATTTAAGAAGCCATTACCTAGTTTTTGATATGAAAAATAAAAATTGTAGTCATTTTTTGAAAACAATAGATTAGCTTTTGTCTCTTGTAAATAATGATGTCATCATCACAAAATAAGAATTAATGATAGTCAATTTTGGTATACAAGAAGAACTAGAACAATCTCCAATCTTTTCAAAGCACAAGCATTCATCAAGAGTATTTCATTTTAACATTCTATAATAAAGCCCAAAATGCATTAGGAAGAATAAAAAGAAATCTTGTTTTTTCAAAACAAAACAAATCGTTCATTTAACATACCATTGTAAATTTGGCAGGTACCCTATAACGTGATTTTGAATGGAATCTTTTACAAGCTTGTATAAGATTTGTGAAAAAATATTTATCTTTTGCATCAGAGTTATCCTTTAACTCACCTGAAGTTTGAATAAGCTATTATGAATTGTGTTTAACCTCTTAAGCTCCTAAGAGACCATTTTTGGGACCTTGCACATTTTTTGAGGCTACCAAGGCCCAAAACAAAACCTTTAAAAATAGAAATACGGTGTAATAGGTATATGAGTCTTCTTTCCAATGCAATTAGAAATATTTCTATACAATCAAAACTCCACTCAGGGAATTTTTCAAAGTGAAACACCTCAATGTTGAAATCAACTTCAACACTTGGAGTAGGCTTGCCGAAAAATCGAAACCAATGAGATTTATTGGTCACCCTCAAAGGAACTTTTATTCAACTAAGTAAACATGGGTTGCATGCCATGGGTTGTGAGCTCTTCCAATCGGAGTAGAGTTGAAGGGATAATCTAAGTTGGCCAAAATCTCATGCTTTCATTCATACCCCCACCGATCACAACTTTACAAGGGCTTTGGAAATATGCTAATGAATTAAACATATTGTCAAATTGAGTGGTGCATCTTGTTAAATATCTCATCTTGAGGATGGTAAAAAATAGCACATCATTTCAACTCCTTTTTTTGGTTTGAGAGTCCATCAAAACAAGGTTGATTAGATTTTTTAGTGCCTTAAATTTTGAAATCTCAACTTCATTTGCTACTATCTACACATTATGACATTCATACTGTCAAATGTTTTGAAAATTTGAAGGATCGTTTGTAAAGCCTATCAGTACAATATCCTACAGTTGGAATGTGGGAAAGAGGTTTTGAAAAGCAATCAAAGATCATCAACAAAATAACCAAAACGAAGTTGTTTAGAAATCAACATACTTTTATTTGTTCACTCCGACCAAATAGTTATGAGGCATGGAAGAGCTTGGGTCTTGCATTATTAGGTGTGAGAGCCTAATGGTCTTTAAGATCTAGCATTCCATTTTCAATCTATTTTAAGCCAATTTGTTACACTTGAAACACAATGAATAATTTTAATGAAAGATTTTTGAAAATATGAAAGGAAAATTACCCAATTACTTAAGAAAATCCTAGGTGTGTAGCCAAATGTTGCCTAGATATTACCCTAGTAACACCATAGTAAGGTGTTTTCAAGCTACAATACACCACTTTTTTTGTCCTAGTGTAGGAATTGCTACACTTTTTAAATCTTTGGAAAATCACCAATAAATATTGAGATGAAAACTTCTTATAAAACAAAATGCATCATTTAAAGAACGACAATGTCAAAGTTCCTACTATATTTGTTTTCAAAATTTGGCTCTAAACTAATCATCGACTCTTAGAAAAGGTGCGTGTCACTTGTTAGAAGTGCACATATCGAGGCACATATAATATAGGAAGTGCTAGCAAGGAGTCGAATTTCAACTTCACAAATTTTTTACAACATACCACATGTGCATGTAAAACTACCATTTTATTCTTTTTTTGGTATTACTTTTAATCTTTTAAATTATTTTTTTCACGATTTTTTAAAATTTTCAAATATTATGTCCAATGAATTTATTTTTTGGAATTTCTGTTTTTTGGTCATGAAGTATTGGTTCACTTTCAAAGGTGGGATATGAAATACATTTTCATAAAACGTAGCTATGGAGGTTATGTAATATGACAATCTCCATAGAAATTTTTTAGATAGAAACATTATATTGGATTGTGAAAATTTCGATCTAATTTGGGGTTGAGAGGTGCACACTACTACATAAGTAACATGAGTTGTACGGGTTTTAGCTGCACCCTCACCCCCACCTCCCTTTTAAAGGCCGTAGCTTGCAAAATCATGATAGCACCAATTATCACCCAAGTATTGCCACAATATCGAGAAGAAAGCTGACTACTTGGGAAAATATGAAAATAAAATAAAATCACTCCCACCAAGCTCTTACACACCAAATAATGATAGACCACCAGGCTCTTACATACTTTATAACTATTTGGAGAGATCAAATAAGAGTACATTAAAGGAAAAATCATTGTATCATATTCAAACTCAAAGTGAGTCAAAGGATAACTCTAATGTGCACAAAAAATTTGGAGCACCTTTGATGAGGTGTCAATAGAGGGGCACGTTGACAAATAAATGCTAAAAAACAAATTCAATGCATTTGCCTTCAATTCGATTGTTAAAATATCAAGATTTATGAACGCAATTGGGATGAATTTTTTTGACCTATTATCAAAAACAAGATTTTAAAATTGAAAATATGAAAATATATCTTCAAAAATATTTGAAATCGTGAAAATATAGTTGCCATGTGTTGGACATCCACTCGACAAAGATGATTTTGGTATGTTATATACCTCAATTATTTTTAATAATTGGCACACAAGTAACTAATATGACTATTTGTGCGATCGTTAGAAACCTCAAAATTGCAATCGAAGACAAATGGGCAGAGATGATTACTAAGCATTCTCATAGAAGTGTAGGGAAATATTGTTTACTTTGAAAATTAAAAATCCACATTTTATTCTTATTTTAGCTCATTGTACTAAAAATGGAAATTTTGGAGTAATTTTTGTGAAACACGTTTAAAATCCTTTGGGTGTTAAAACAAGTTTTCAAAATGGACCAGAGTTATTCTTGCCTAAAGGACAATCATTGTAAGTTCTTTCATAAATCAATAGAGTTAACCGAAAAGTCAGCTCAAAGAGGAAAGTTTTAGCAAATTCCTCTTGAACTCCTCTTGAACTCATATTGAAATATAAATAGACCGAAAACTAGTTCAAGGTGAGTTGGGAGACAATCTAAAGCAAGTCACTGTCATTATTCTCCACACCTCGCAATGACTTCCACACCTCCTACCAAAGCTCCAAGCCCATAGCCCACAAGGGGACAAGTTATGACACGACACTATTCAACCCAAACATAGCTCAAGGGAGCTCAAAAGAGCGCTTGAAAGAAGCTTGAAAAGGCATGTTCCAAGGCCTTCTTTTCGGTTAACTCTAATACATTGATTATTCCATCCAGTGCGTGTGACACTAATTCCCAATGCATGCGCTATTTTGTCAAATCTCAAAAATAGCGAGCGCTGAAATTTTTACTAAGTGCCTGAAATCTTCATATCTTACAAATCTTACATCATACTTATTTTTTAGTACCACCATTATTAATATCTAGACGCACTATAAACCCGCCCTTACTAAATGGGATAAATAGTGTAGTATATTTCAATATAAGAAGTAAGACAATAATAAAAGTGATAAAGTTTGAAGAGTAATTTGGAAAATTTATATTCGACACTACGGTTATTTGAAAAGTAGGAGCAAAGCATTTCCCTAAGAGGAAAGACAAAGGAGAACTAATTTTTTAGCTTGATGGCGGTAAAAATGAGTTTTGGCTCCTTTTTCTGACCAATCACAACAATCTGCATTGTTAGGGTGATTCAAACCTTGCACCTCACCAATGTAAGAGAAGCTCCCTTACACCAGATTCAAGTTCTTTAGAGGGAATCTATCCGTGCCCCCATACCAACCTCACACAAAGTAAGTATTTAATCGCTTGTGACTAACAAATACAAAAAATACCATTTGACGGTTGCAAACTCCATCCAATAGACAAGGTACTCATTTTCACTATACTACTAACTCTAAGGTGGTTACCCCATTCCCAACTGGCTCTTTTTACCAACAGCTAGGGGCATTATCCACAATCAATGCTCCAACGGTGTTGGTTGTAGCATGAGTTACAGTTGGTAATGGGTTCTCTCTTGTTGGTTTTAGTATGTGTAAGTGTGGTTATGGATTCGTTGTTGTTAGTTGAAACATCTTTACTGTGTGCAATACAAATCTTCTTTTGACACAAAGAGGTGTACCTATATGACGTGAATGGGATGCGTCATACTTCAACTTTGAAAATTTGTAACTAATTCATTCTTCATCCAAAAATTATGTTTCAACTTGTGTTGGAATCTTATTCTTCTTGTCTATCTCTAAAAAATAATATCACTAAATAATTTCAATGCCTCATATCCGTATTTCTTATTCAGTTGGGAATGGGGTAACCACCTTACTTTCTCGTTGAAATTCAGTTTCCACATCATATTTCAAGAGGTTAGGACCAACAACAAGATGATGACATGTGTCACTTGCTGATGCTGAGGAGTGAACTCCGGTGGGTTTCCACTTGCTCATTCAAAATGCTGACATCTAAAATTTCAAACTAAAGCTGTCAGCATTGTTTTGACTTTTCGTAGAATGTATTTGTAAATGGACACTGACATGCATGCAAGAACCTCCATATTCAAAACTTTACCAACCTATTACCACATGTTCCAATGCCACCCTCATGTTCTAGTAGTGTACATTCCAAACCAAAATGTTTATTATTGGAATACGAGGGAAAAATTAGAAACATGGTATAATTTAGTTAGTAGAGCAATTTTTTGAAATTGCAGGTTTCTCATGGAAGTGTGGATTCCATTGTAGATTGCACAAAATTGAGATGACTTGTGTTAACTCCTAACCGTCCCGCAGTCTACTATTTAGACTTTTTTTGGGTTGCTTTCACCTTCTATAACTTTTGCATACAAAGTCCGATTTCAAAGAATTTTTTCAAAACCCCCTCTCCCCCTTTACAATATCTAGTTTGTGTGGTATAACTTTCAGATCGATTTGAGATCTATTGAATTTTTTAAAATCATTTCAGTGCACGGATCTTAATTTTGAACAGTTTTTGTACATTTTAATGCTTGCAATTTTGGGGGCTTGATTTTCCATTGTCTAATGTCTATTCTCAATATGAATAAATAAATAAATTACTGGATTATATTCCCCTTGAAGTCTAATTAGCATGGTAAAAAATTCATGTCAATCCAATTTGTACTAAATGTTTGGAGGTCATTTTAGTGCACTGGTCTATTTTGAACACTTTTTTCTTTTTGGATCAATTAGGACACTTTTTGGGCTACTTCTTGACATTGCAAGGCCATTTTAGGGCACATCAAAAAGCTTCATGAGTTTCTTTTGGTACCAATGTGTTTAAATGATGATTTTAAATCACTATTTAGTTTAAAGTTTCTTCATTTGAGTAGGTTTACAAATCGAATTTCATCTCTAATGGATTATTGGGAAAATTTCAGCATCCTTTTTCAACACTAAAACGTTGTGATCTTGCAACTTATGTGGCCAAATGACTTCAAATTTGATCCATATTATTTACAATAGGTACACCACAAGATTGTACGATTGAGATTTCTATACCTTATTTACAATTTGACCTATAACACATTAAAAGAAATGACGTTTAACCCCAAAAAAGCTAGGGACGCTTAGGGGTTGACCTCTAAATGTCTATGTCACCAAACTTTGATTGATCTTATTTTTCATCCATTCATAAATTTCATTCATTTATTTTTGATCAAATGTTTTAGGATTGTATTAATGAGAAATCAATCAATATGCATAAACACATTGTTGAAATAGTGAATCCAAGAATTTTGGTGGCACATTAAAGTCAAAATTATCAATGTCATGTAGGGTGATAACAAAAAAATTGACACTATAGAGTTGAAAGAAAATTTTGGCTATCAAGATGTTCAAATCTACATTCGATTTTTATTTTTAAAATAGAATTTTCAAGTCTAGTTCTTATTCCAATTTGAATTTTTGAAATTTTCCGAGAATTGAATGATTTATTGCAGTTTCAAGTGAAGGGTGTATTATTATAATTTCAACAGGAATTTCTACAATCTTAGGATATTTCAATCATTCTATAAAACCATAAAATAAAAAAATCAATAGCAATAAGCACTCTGATAATTCTCGCTGTAATCTAAAATTTTATTTTTAAATCACAAAATTTTAATTAACTTTTTAATTAAAAATTTAATTAATATGAATTTTATTTGCATATTATGTTTTCAAAAACCATACTTATTTAATAAATGGTTCAATAGTTTTAATTAAATTATGGTGAATAAATAGTCAAAAAGTCATTAGTGTCTGGAACGAGGTTTATAAAAAACCATTATATGTACTGTTATCATTCAATCTTGTAAGGAACCTAGATTTTAACTAGCCAAAAATTGAAGGAATCCCACAGCTAATTCATTTGCTTTTAATAATCCACAAATCAATTTCATATATCAAATAGGATATAAAAACTATAATAACCCCTTCCAAGAGCATAAATAAAATCTTATTAAAATTAGTAAAATCCATTTCGTAGTAGATGTGTTTTTATGTCCTTGTTGTTTACAATTTAGTCGCAAACGTTTACAAGATATATTGAGATAGTTTATAGTAAGAAAAAAATGTTTAATTTCAAGAAACACAACAACAAGCACATTGTATATATATTTTTATTTGTGTATATTTGGCTACTTAATTTTATATATAATTAATGTTTGTGAAATTATACAAGGGTTGTTTGAACAATGTTGTGTAGGAACCGTTTGATTGAAAGTTGCAATTGCATGGAGGAGACACTCTATCCTTCACCATGAAACCACGTGAGTTAAAAATAATCTAATACTAGGTAATAAACATGTAAAAATTTGTTTAAATAATATGATTTCTTTCTCACGGGTAGATCAATATCATATTTATCACATATCAAAATTACAAAGACCAAAATTTTCATTTAATATTGTCTACGAAATCTATTGTTTGACAAAAAAATTGTTAAGAAAAATTACCAAAAAACCACATTGGTGAATTAAAACTTCAAAAGAATCACAATATAAAATATCAATGGTCCTAATTCCAATAAAAGAATTCATGTCATTTTAATGATTTCATAATACATAACATAGGGGTAAGAAAATTTTAATTCACTTGGTTTTATAGTGATATTTTAGAGTGCCTCCTCCCAGTTGTGCATTTGTCTATGTGGAACTGGTGATAATAATGAACAAAATTATTGGAATAGACCCAAACAAAATCCATCACTCAAAGGATGAAGGGCACTGAGAGAGGGAAGTTAGGGGCGGTTTACACTACGGACCAAGAACTTGTCCCATGCAACTTTAAAATTTGTGATTGGCTCCATCAACTTGTCTCGGGATGACTTGGGTTTACACTATAAGGAAAAAAGAAAAGTGATCAAAGGAGTTGAGGTCCTCAAAAGGCCTAGAAATAGGCCTAATGGATAATGTTGAAGGGTCCCTTGGATTTTGTGATGAGAGACGCAAAAAGGGTTTTCTCATTGCCGAACAAGGAGACCATGGGCTTGAAATGCCATTTTATTATCTTTTTAAGTCCCGGTCCAAGTTAGGTTTACACTTAGTGAGAAGCCCAAGGACTTTATAAATTACATTTTTTTGAAGTTTGACCATGAAATTAATCCATTTTCCTTGGTCACGGCTCTTGGTCCGCAGTGTAAACCGCCCCTTCAGTTATTGTTGTGCGTGGTAACAAACCCAATTGTGCATTCAGGTGTTTTGATTTTGTATACAGTCGGATGTAGACCATGTTTGACTGGACTCAGGCTGTCCGGTGGATTGCACCCGCGGGCACATGCAAGTTTGTTCTGGAATTTACATCTCAGGTCTGCCATCCAACCGGGATGTCCTTCGGTTCTGCATGCAGTCAGACCTGCACCTGACTCACTGCTGAGTAACTTGAACTTATTACATCCACACTCAACCCATTTAACTTCCATATCCCATCTGATGCAATGGATCCTCTACAATCTTCAATTAAACTTCAATTAAACTTGTGGAGAAAACTCTCCAATCATCAATCAGCCTAAAGATTTTGGGCAATGCCTAAAGATTTTGGGCAATACCTAAATGTATTATAAATTGATTATAAAACGAGGCTTCTTTAACCATTTTGAGTTTCAACATTAAAGCCTATATATTAGATATTCCTATTAGATGACATCCGTACCAATGATTGCACCCACTCTACAGTTAGTTACAAGTCAACCGCTTGAATCTCAAAAATAGAGGCAAAACACAAGACTAAATGATTAAAATTTAATTATATTTAGTATTTATAGAAAAAATGTACGGGGTACCTATATTCTTAAAAAAAACTAGTTAGTTTGGGAAAATAAAGGAAACTGACAAGTTGACTCAAAAAGTATCTTGAACACCAATTTGTACGATTGAATTTGAAATAAAATGCCTGAATATTTTTCAAATGATTTATAAGGAAAATCTTTGAAAATGTACTAAAATTAGAATTATAATACTCTCATCTTGTAATTCATTATGATTGGTATGCTTTGATAGCATTGAAGTTGTTCACAAAAGTTTTATTATAGCTCGATAGAGGTGTTTAAAGCACGAGATCTCTTTCTAAGTAATCAAAAGATGTCATTCTATCGATTGATATGTTGCACACATGAAAAAAAAAATGGATGTTGTACATTATGCATTTTTGTCCGATTGTTCCAAATTTCACAAGATAACTATTAATAAGTATTTCTAAGTATTTTTGAATTTTTCATATAACTACAACGATAATCTAAAACTTTAAAATGCTTTAAACACTATGAGTTAATATAAGCATATGGATTTCATGAAAAACTCATGGAAAATTCAAACTTTGGAAAAAAAAACCAAATTAATGGAAATGGAAGCTCACGTGGAATGAAAGGACCCAGTAAATTCATCTTTAATTTTTTTTCCTAATCTAATTTCACTTGTGTGAAGGTAACTGCTTCAAAATTTCACGTAAATAGACTTACGTGAAAAATCATCAGTAGATATGAGAAAATGAAGTGTGATTATGTATATCATCCAAAAATGACCGCTTAAGCAATTAGGGGTTAGAAACACTACTATAGGTGGGGTAGGCTTGGCTATACATATATGAATGTCCAAGAATTTTTATTTATTTATCAAGATTCTCTTTTCCCCCATAATACTATGGGAAAATATTTTTCCATTTTATTTTATCTTTAGGAACATTTTGTGCCTACCTTGCCATCCACAGACAATAATTCGCTTGTTCAAGACCCCACATGCCTATTTAATTCATATGATAATCTCTTTACGTGTAAGTGTGAATACCACCTCATGTTGCTTGTAAGTAAATGGGTCCATGGTGAATCCCGACACGAGAAGACCGTTCCGATGGGAGGAACCGGCATGGGAGCATGTGTGTACCACTTTGTGTTGTATACACTAATAGAAAGGGTAGTCTTAGGACACCAAGGAATAGTGTTAAAGTGTGATGTCCAAAGCCTGTATTGATACTAGCTTGGTGCCAATATGGACCTTGAGCACTATGCTCTAACATTCTTTTTTGGTGCCCAAGTATGAATTTTGTACTAGTGATAATAAACTGGTAACTTACTATGTCATTCCAAAATTGCATTTGACAATTATCATCCACATTTAAGGAGTACTACCATTTAGAGATGATATTATACATCCAATTATCATCCACATCCTAAGAGATTTTACACATGGAATTTTGAAATTCCAACAATCATGTCACAAGTTCAATTTTGGTAACATGATTAACACTCATGTATTGTTGAGCACTAGACTTGCTTATGTTGAGGACTTAGAGAAAGAACAAACTTTAAGGGTACAATAGATCTATACCTCTTATCTATGACTTGTAAACTTTAGGTTCAATGGTGAATCGAAGAGACACTATATTCATGCCAATTCTTTTTGAAGATTGGAGTTCTTCTTTTGTCATGAACTTAGAGAAGGAACAAACTCTTGTAAGGTTGTTGCTCTCTTTTCTTCCTTCCAAGTTTCTACATCGAGATGGCTCTCTTTGCTTATTAACTCCTTGAAGCGGGTGTGTAACCCCCATTCCTTTGGTAATAGGTTATATTTGCAAGTTTGCAAGGTAACATGTTGTAATTTTAAAGCAACCCTTATAGATGTGGGTTAATGTTTGCAAGTTTTCAAAGTCATCACCATACTGCCATAATTCACACAAGTTTTGAAATCACTCGTTGTACGCACAACTATAGTAATTAGAAATTGAATGTGATCTGATTGCAAAGATAATCACGAGAGTTTCAATTTGATACCAGATTCAAGACTTGAGGGTTTTTTTATTGTATTCGCAATCACCAAAATGCGACACACTTCATACAAACAATGTTGAATATTTAAACTCTCATAGGTTTAAAATAATTTGGAGTTTAAAAATGGACTTAGGGACATTGAAATCCTTTTGAGATGTACTACAATATAGAATGTTTTTTTTGTTTCATTCGGTAAAAAAATGCTTAAATATCGAGGGTCAAAATCTCTTTGCTTGAATATTTGAGTGTGGATGTTTTGGAATGAATGGCTATAGACTGCAGTTTAAAAATACCCCCATGCAAGCTTTATATAATTAGACACCTCGTTCAAGGACCAAGGGTAGTTCTTTGAAATCCATAAATGGAAACTTGTGTTAAGAAGAAAACCCAAGAGACCAAGTGAAGAAGTATCATAAAACACAACTTCAAATATAATTTGATGTTGACTTTCAAAATTTCTAACTATGACCTATAGATCATGTTTATATAATTGAATATACCATTGTACCAATCAAGGAATTTGGAATCAAAATTTGATATTTTTTCCTAAAATTAATTGTTGATTGAATATAAGTGATTCTCACAAGAATTTTGTTTATTTAGTTTCAAAACATCAAGTTCTAATTATAGTTATTATTTTGAAGATTTTCCTTTGCCTTTGAGGCGTAGTAGATAAACTACTCCCAACATATTCTTTATTCACAATGGTCTTTGGGCCAACGTAACGATTTTATTTCAAAATTTTCATTTCATTCACTTTTTTAAAGCCGTTTTTGAAGGGGCCTCTTAATAATAAAAAGCTAGTTTTTTAAATGAACATACGTGTACTAATGTACTCTTTAAACTATTAAACAAAATCTAAGAGAAAGCTTTGAAAATTTATATTCAACAAAGTTTTAAAATTATCACCAATTTTATTTATTTTGGATGAATGGAAAAAAATGGGTTCTTATAAGCATAGATCATGTTTGGATTCATTTATTGTCCACAATTTAAACATATGGTCCTTAACCCTTGAAAGTTGTTGTATCCATAATTTAGACACCGAATGAAAACAAATGCCTCATGCGATCTTGTTTAAGCATGGATGACTTTTATCCAAGAATTGTCAGAACAAGCTTGAAGTCCTATGTCTTGTGTAACAACTTGAGTTCAAATTTGATCATTTGATACTTGTATAAGTGGAATTGAATTAAAGTATGTTTGGACTCTTTCATAAGGAATATCTACACACGTTTCCAAGTCTTGGACATTCAAGGGTTAAGAGTTTAATCCCTAAACGTCCAATCATCCACAAATGTACACAATCAAACATGGACAATGTACAGAATCAAACACAGATTTTTCATCTGTCATCGACTTTTTGCAGTGTGAATTTTTTACTATATATTTTATGGGAAGTTAGCATCATGCATGTGTGAACCGATTAGAGAGGGGATAATTTGTGAAATTTGTATGCCTTATTTCATGTTGCAACAATTCACCAAAAAATTCCAAGATCTTAGTTCAAAAGTTCTCTTGAAAATGTCAACTCATAAAAATTAAGCAACCAAAAAATCTTCAAAAATCACTACACTTAGAGTATTACATTTCAACCAATCACAACGAGTTTTATGTACAAATTGTCAATATATTATTTGTAATCAAATTACACAAGAATTTTAAATTCTAAGTTTCAAATTTTATTCAAAAATATTGGTGACAACAATCATAGATCTAATGGTGTAGATAGAATCAAAAATTCATAATGTTCAGCTTTTATTCATACATCAAGTTCAAAATATCCCTCTTAGTTACATTTTACAAGACATCTTTGAAATTCTCCAAATATGAACAGGAGTAAGGACATTTAGGAATTAGATCTCTTCATCAAAGATGGGAAATTTGATTATCTATCTTCTATTCTCGCACTAAGGCAATTGTACCTTAAAGCGTTCACCTTACCAATTGAGCCTATTTACACACATAAAACAGAAAATATTTTAAATGGATCTTGACAGCAAGTTCAAGAGAATTCCAACACACTCTAGCATGCATTATTTGGACACCGTATGAATAAATTATGAATATCCAAAATGCTGAATATAGGTTGACCTTAAAGCGACCCTGAACTCTGATGTTCAAATTGTTCACACTCCCATCAACAATAGGGTGTCAAAATCTACTTATTATGGAAGATCGAGCCATAGACGCTTTTAAGTAATGGTCGCTTTTAGATATAGTTACCGTAGTAGAAATGGTAGCATTCCCCAGTGCGATGCCCAGCCAAATCCATTGTGCGTACGTGGAATTGGGTACCACATGCCTAAGCAACTCCCTCGGCAATGCCACCTTTTCTACTAGCGTGAAGATTCAAGTATAACTAGTGAATGTACTCACGATGAGCTCTTTTGGATGATTGCAGTAGTGTACACATTTCAGTCCAACGCGGCCAATGTGTTCCCAATACATACCCGAGTAGAAATGAACCAGTGCCGGAACGACGGAGTTTCGTAGAAATTGATGATGACAATCGCTGACATGAAGCAACTGCAAGTGCTGTGTAAATTCCAAGCCTTAGGGAGTGGACCGACCATCCAGCTCTCATCACATCAGCCTCAGTCTGCCACTGCCAAATAGGTTCCATGTGACAACCACACTGCAACTCTGAAGCACATCCTCCCCTTCTTCCAGTCTCTGCGGACTTCAACAAGACCATGCTGACTTGTATAAAGCAAATTAAAGCAAACTGAAGAAGCAACTGCTGCAGTGTCATTTCTAGGTCATTGTAAATTAACCCACTGTAAATTCCCGTTGAGTCGTTTGTAGTTCATTAGTGTGCGGTGTCGCTGGGACGGCCCCCAGCCCTCCGGAACCGCGGCGGCCGCCCGGCACCTGGGCCCCCGGGTGCCCGCGTCCTCCCACCCCTTTTGCTTCTCTTTTTTGCTTGTCTTGGTTCTCTGTCCCGCCCCAGGCCGATTCCGGTTGGGGTGGTGTTGTATTTTACTTTTCCCTTGCAATGGAACTTGTTCTATTTGTGTCAAAAAAAAATTTAAAAAAATCACTATAAATTGTAAATGAACCCACCGTAAATTGTAAATGGCAAACACCATCCTAAAGTATACTTGGACAAATGCACGCTACACTCATCTCCATAGCATAAGAGCATTCCCACCCATGCACGCTAGGACTAACTCGCTGAAATTATTCATTTACGTTTGAAGGGCCCTTGCACTCACACTCCCCTACCCTTGCATGCCCCTCACATATCAAATAGTCAATGTACCAATTACAAGTAGAATGGGAGGATATAGTCAATTAAATTGTGATTTGAAGGCTCAATTTCTAACACGCTAAGATTGTGAGTCAAGAGGTGTTTTTGAATGACCCTTGGCACTTTTCATTTACTTCGTGAATGTGAGAGACTCAAGGAGGGCATGAGAGGCTTTGCTCTAATAGAGCAAAGCCATGGAGCACCTTTCTAAAAACTGGATTGAAAAAGAATCTCCATTTAGAACACTTTTTGAAGTAATGAAGGAATGTCATGAATTTTGAGATTATTGTGTCATTGCCAAGTACATTGTTTTTAATTATAACTAAATTGTGATCCCATTGCAAAAGGGTGTTGCCTCCCATTGCTCTACTATGCTATGCTCTTTTACATACACATTCTCCATACATTCTCATGTATTTATATGTATTTAGTGCTCTTTGTCACAAGCATTCTCTTAAAATTATCTAAAATTGACATGATGAAAAATGAAACGAAGTGACTTTTTAGAATCAACAATACACCAAGTATACAATAAAATATTAGTTTGTCAAAAATAATTTACCATAATCCCTCAGTGCCTGGCTAAACATATTTTGCTTGATGAACATATTGACTTTTGATTTCCTCATCTATAATTCACTTTTTGCTACATGAAATTTTTATTAAAGGTTTTATAGGTACTTATGCCTCTAATTCCGAACACTAATTACATACAATGCCAAATATAATTTTTTTGCAATTTATTTAGTCTAATATGCTTTCATTTTGGCATTAAAACTTTGCTTCTATTTCATCACGTTTTCAATTGCTTCGCCACACAATCCCTTCTCTTAAACATTTGGAAGTACATTAAATTACAAGGCACACCATTTGTATGTCAATGCAAAAAAATTAGATCTACTTCACAAATTAGGACCCACATATCTCACACAATTCACTTCAATGAATTTACAAGATTTTTGGAAAATCGTTAAATACATTTCTTTTGTGGTTAATCATGAAAAAGCACTTTGACCAACATCTTCAATGCCCCCAAAATGGTGGTCAATCACTAAAATCTGATCCATGTCATTTTGTTATGGACAATTGTAGAGCAGGTTTGTCCTGACTTTAGGTCACATATACAACACCCGGTCATTGACATTACGAACGGACACTTCATTCACGCCCGCCCTTTGCTAAAAAGGGACCGGAGTTTCTATCTATCTATTTATCACATATACAAAATCTCATAGTTACAAATTTGAAAAATGAAAAATGGATGAAACAAAACAATTTAAAATACATAAATAAATTGGTGCAAATTTGTTTTAGAAAAGAGTGACATCCATCATTGATCAAAGAGATTTATTTCAAAACCTCAATATTAATACCAGTTTAACCCCTAGACATCCAACTATGCATATTTTGCATGATGTACAAAATCAAACTTTGTTTTCTAACCCATCGTACACTTTTTGCACTTTGTACTTTTTACTATAGATTTTATGGGATAACAACTTCACGCATATGTGAATCAATTAGAACAAAATGATCTGTGAAATTTTTATGCCTCATTTCATGATATGTGATGCTCCAAAAATATCTAAGATCTTAGTTCAAAAGTGCTCTTTAAAAAATCAACTCGCAAAATCAAACAATAAAAAAAACTTCAAAAATCACCAAATTTAGAGTATTATATTTCAACCCATTACAAAAAATTTCATCTAAATATTGTCAATATTTTATCTGTAGTCAAATTACAAAAGAATTTTGAATTTCAAGTTTCAAATATTAAAGAAAAATATTGGTGATAGCAATCGTAAATTTAATTTTATGGATAGAGTCTAAAATTCATTACCATAGTACATGGTTGGCTTTGGCATTGATTATATTATTTTAATAAGGGCCGGAATTTTAGGATTTTTTTCAAATTTTTTCAAATTTTTTCAAATTTAAAGAATATGTTTTTTCAAAAAGTACAAGTGCCAAATTTGTTATTAAAAATTAATTGAAAATTTGGCACCCTATTGTTGAATTCGACCGTGTAGTACGGTATCTAAATCTTTTTATTATGCATCAAGTCAAAAAGTCCTTCTTAATTGCATTTTATAACGCACCTTTGTAAAACTGCTCAATCTGAAAAGGTGTGAAGACATATAGGAATTAAGGTAGAAACATCACAACTGTCTTACTACCCATTCTTGTTTTCTAGACTTGTTTTAAAATCACTTCATAAAATACTTCTAAATTAGTTTTATAACAAGTTAATGAGATGGTTTACATGGTTTAAGTAGTTTAAAATTTTGTAGCAATCATATTATTTATTCACAATTTTTGTTTTATTTTTAAATCATCATTTTCAAAAAAAATAAATTTAAATCACCTTGAAAAACCGCCCTCGTGTGTTTTGAATTCCTCAATGTGATGAGTTTAATGCGATGAGTTTAATGCGATGAGTTTAGGTACTCCTACTTTAAACTATTATTTTATTTTATGCTTAAGGATGTGGAATTTTTACTTTCTTATTAATATGATGTGGTGTTGAAAAAGAAATCGAGATACCTAATGTACACGTAGCTGTGATCTTGAAGTTATATTTCATCCTAAACAACGTTTGCTTTGGCTTGCACAGTTTGCAACTGCAATAGGTCACTTCATGTTTCAAGTTTTTGCACTGGATTAGAAAGAGTAATCGCCAAGCTTTTATTCCATATTTGATTCAATAGGCTTGAATTCATGATGAAAATGTTACAGCCAATCAAATCTGGACTGAAGTATTGATAATCTATAATACAATACAGCTCGCTTTGTCTCACTCGACCGTTCCGCGCTGGAATCCGTCGAGGAGACAACCCAAGCTCAAAAACAAGTGGCTTCAATGTGTTCAACGGCACGGGTCACACTAGTATATTACGTTCCAAAATGTTTTGCAACTTTTGTTTCTAGCTTTTCAAAGAATAAAGACGATAGAATTAAATTATTAATTCTAATGAATTTTAAAAGTTTTTTCATGTAATTTTGTTTAAAAAATACTTAAGTATTTTATTTCAAATTCAACCGTACATATGTTCCTAACAAGGATGTCTTACATATGCTTTTTAAAGTTGAACCTAAAAACAGCTAGTTATTTATGATACATTTAGTTACTGCTCAAAACTTGTAAGCACTTCAGAATAATGTAAAACATTCACTTTTTAATACGATAGCACAATAAATATTCATTTTTATACAATCTCCATCAATCAAAACAAATTTCACTATATATATAATATTTTATACATTAATATGATAAAATATTGTAAAATATCAACGTTGGATGCTTAAGAGTTGGTTGAACAAGAATGTAGGAAAAATCAGTGGGCACATCATTCAGTTAAAATAAATCACATTACCAAAGTACAAATTCACCATATGATATGGTTAATTCAATGTAGACGCGTCATCTATCTAAAGGTTGTAACCTTGATTGTACTTAGAGCATCCGCATTCATGCAAGCTAAAGCTAACTCACTAGAATTATTCATCTACATTTGAAGAGCACTTGAACTTACACTCCCCCACCCCCAAACACCAAAAGGACACATCAAATAGTGAATGAACCAATCACAAGTAGAATGTCATATATAGTCAACTATACTTAGATTTGAAGGGCCATTACTTAATAGGCAAGGATTGAAAAGTCATGAGGGATTTTTGAAGGGCCCTTAGCATTTTTCGTTTAGTTATTGCGTGCGTGAGACTTTTTACGGGCATGGGTAAGAATGCTCTTTGATGGGCATGGGTGCAAATACTCTTTGATTTAGGTGAAGCAATTTGCACTATTATGTTCATTAGGAATTTAGGACTCCATGGATTTTAAACAATTTCCGTGCAACATCCGATATTTCATGGGTTCGTACATTTTTCGCGGAGATTCTACATGGATTTCGTGCCAATTCCGCACGGATTCTGCATTGCGTAAGATAACGAAAACAATGAATGTAGAAGTCACGCCGGTTCAGTGCAAAATTAGCGCGAAACCCATGCGGAATTCGTGCAACAAATGTATGAATCCATGAATTATCGGATGTCGCACGAAAATTGTTAAAAATCAATGAGGTCCTAAATTCTTGATGTTCAAAGATACAATCTATTATACATTTGAGTATAGATTGTCTCACTTGAGCGTTGCGATTCAAAACTCGTTGAAGAAACAACCCATGCTCATGGAGGTCCTACTATGACAACGTGCTCAACAACATGGGTCCACTAGTGGCAGTTACAATGTAGTTTCTTTTATAGTACAATTAGTAAAATCTAGTAATAATTTGGACATATCTATCTTATACTGTAAATTGAAGATGGATCCGGGGGGGGGGGGGGGGGGGGCACTTAGAGTAATTTTTTGGAGACACGTGCGAAAACTACTTATTTTAAGGGGGTAATTTAAAACAAATTGGAACAATAGACGTCTACTAAGTTTGGTTTTTTAATACCCTATAGGTAATTAGAAATCAAATAATGCATTCAACTTTAAATACCCTATTTTACTTACAATTTTTATATAGCCTTCAATTTTTTTGTATTTCTTTTTTGAAGGGGAGAGGGGGGGGGGGGGGGGGAATTGTGAATTAAAATTATTGACAAAGAAAATTGCATTGTTGTACTATGGCAAAGAGGAAAACACGATCAAACAAAAACATACAAACAAGATTGTAATGGTGAATGCAAGAAGAATGCTACTTGAAAGTTTTAGTTTCTAAAAACACTATTGTTCAACACTGTAAAAATGCAATATTTCATTCATTCAATTTAAGCCTCCATGATATTCAACTTATGATACCCTTATTTAGGGGTTATTTTCAATAAGAATATAATAAAATATCACATAGTATATAGTATGGTATCTTTTTACCAGTTTTCTTCAACATTCATCAACTCCTATATTTTATTAAGAATTTTCAAATTTTTATTTGAAATGAATATTAAATACTTTATATTTTCAAATGTATAGGATTTTCAAATACATAGGATTTGTTTTCAAATTTAATATTTACAATTTTATTGAAAAGAGGAGTTTGTATGGTTTCGTTTGCTTGCTACAAAATTCTCACCATTAGGATTGATATGTTTCGATTTTATGCTCAAACTATTCATGATTTAGTTAGTCTTTTCATTTTGTAACTACTTCTACTGAACCCCTAAACGTCCAATTGTCCGAGACAGTGGATGATGTACACAATCAAACACAACTTTCTCATTTGTCATTGACTTTAAATTGTAGTGTGGATCTTTTACTACATATTTTATGCGAAGTTAGTTTCATGCATGTGTGATGTGATTAGGAAGGGTATGATTTGTGAAGTTTTTATGCCTCATTTCATGTTGCAGTGATTCACCCAAAACTTCAAAGATTTTAGTTTAAATGTGATCTTAAAAAATTCAACTCATAAAATTAAGCAACCAAAAAATCTCGTAAAATTGATACACTTAGAGTATTACATTTTAACAAATCACAACAAATCACAACAAATTTCATGTACAATTTGTCAATATCTACTTCATAATCAAATTACAAAATAAATTTGAATTTTAAGTTAAAAATTATATATATAAATATCGATGAAATCAATCATAGATCCAAGCGTATGAATAGATTCAAAAATCCATAATGTATAACTTCTATTCATATATCAAGTTCAAAATACCTCTTAGTTACATTTAATTAGACATCTTTGAAATTCTCTAAATTTGGAGAGGGACGAGGATGTTTGAAGATTAAAATTTTTGAAAACAAAATGAAAATCCAATTAATTTTATTTTAAATCTTCAACTCAATTCTTTAATGTAAAGATATAAACCCTCAAATTCCATAGTTAAAATTAAATTAAATTAAAGGATTCACGACAAGCAAGAAATAGCTTTAGAAATGGACTCGCTCAAAATGCGAGAAGAACTGAACAATGGCGAGCCACAAGAAGAAAATGAAGAACTTGTTCTAAATTGTCCCCTTTTCAAGACTGCGGTGGGGCAGCTATTTTAGCGAGGGCCCTTCATAATGGAGTGAGGGCCTATTTAAAGAGCAATGGTGTGGATGCTCTTAAATGAATTAACAATTATAATTTTTTTTACGTAATGATTTTTTAAGGATGAAAACTATGTTTAAAACAATTATATATGTATTTTAAAAAATTAACAATTTTTCTTCGTAGATTCTTGAATCAATGTTCTAAAGTATTACGAGATTGTAAAATTTTCAAAATATACACTTATTTTTCTAAAAAGTTAAAAAGTTAAAAACTCACCTTGAGACATGGCTCAAAAAGGCTTGTTGCATCTATAGGAGCATTAGTTTTTATAATTGTTGAATAAACAGGTTTTTGAAAATCGATAAACATATAATTAAATAAAAAAATGATGATTATAAATTAGAATAAACTTTCTAAGTTTAGCTATCTACTTTGTTATTATCATGCACAAGTTTTGTTTTTTTTATACTTTTAATTGAAAGCAATGAAAAACATTTAGGAGCCAATTTTAGAGTCACTAATTGATTCCGTTCCATTTGGAATTGGATACTTTAGCAATTTAGCAAGTAGAATAGAGTGGCCATCAAAGTGTTATGCACTTCCAAATAACGATAAATCAATAAATTTACAAAGATACTTAAATGCCTAATTAAATGTTTTAATCCCTAAGAGAGCGGACATCCAAAGAGTGAATCATGAACATTCAAGAGCTTATTGTTGAAGGTGTACAAATTGAATGAGTTTATCTAAGTACGTTGAAGATGTGGTTTTGCCAACTCTTCAATGGTATAGCTAGCTTTGTCATTTTTGTTTTAAATCTTACGAAAATGAACATTTTTTGGTTAAGAATCTTGTCGATCTAAACAAATAGAAAGAAAAAAACTCCAGTAAGGTTTAAGCTTACTACGATGAAGAAATTGATCATTTTCGGGCAATTATGGTAGACAATCTACTCTAGATCCACTTGGTTAGTGTTATATGTATTTGGTATGATGGTCTTGCACCAATGGCTCTTTGTTCAATGGGCACTGATTCATTGCTAAGACAAACATACATTTTATTCATGCTAGTCTTGAAAGAGGACCATAGTTTCTATCTATTTGGTATGATGAACATTTTTTTCCCAATGGCCATGTGTCCAGTGGACACTGGGTAATTGTCATTACAAGCATACACTTTATTCACGCATGCCTCAAAAGTAATCCAGAGTTTCTATCTATCTATTTATATGGTATGAGGAACATCTATCTTGGTCTCGGTGGTCAAGTCGGTAGCACTTCCCTCAACAAACTCTTCATCCACATTGGCCCTTTGGGCCAAAGTTACTCTCTGCTATGAACATGAAGAACTGATAGTTAATTACAAATCGATCAATTAAAATTGACACTAGACCGGTTGAACATACAAATCCGGGAAAAAACCAATAATTATTTAGAGCATGGCCACCCATGCTGTCATAAAGTCTCTCACAGTGAAGAAGTAAATGAAAAGTGCAAAGGCCCCTTCAAAAATGGCTCCTAACTCTCAATCCTAGCGTGTTAAGAAATGGCCCTTCAAATCACTATTAGGTGACTCTATATTCCCACAACTTATTTGTGATCGGTTCATTGACTATTTGATGTGCACTTTTGATGTGTGAAGAATGTGCAAGGGTGGGGAGTGTAAGTGCAAGGACTCTTCAAATGTAGATGAATAATTTCAGCGAGTTAGCTATTGCGTGCATGGGTGGAGATGATCTTAGGAATAGTGCACATCTCACATTTTGATTCATTAAAATACTTTATATTTACTTTATGACCCACTATTGAGAGACCATGGTAGGATGATTTCAAAAAAAGAGGGACCATGGCGGGTTCCTTCCTGAACCCTGAACTGAAATGCTCCCTGGAAGTTCACCAAATTTACTTCGTTTGCACCAAATAAAAAAGATCACCCAAATTTGATGTAAAATATCCAAAGACACCTTTGAATAATAGGAGGCCATCGCAAAGATCAGATGTGGTGAATTAATATACTTTTTACTTTTAAAGTTGCCGTGAATGGGTTCAACTGAATTTCAAATTTCAAAGACGGAGTGAGCATTGAGCATGTGAGCCTGAGAGAGTTTGATGTAGGAAGGGATCTGCATGTGCTAAATTTGGATTTGAAAGCCCAGTTGTAGGGGAGCCATATGCTGTCAATAGTGTTTGCCAACTGGCTCATTGGGGCCCGCCCTCCTCCTAAAATCCACAATATTTCAAAGCCCTAGAGGCATGCAGGCAGGTAAGGGCCCCAGTGGGCACAAAGCCCGTACAAGGGAGTGTTTTTCAACAGCTCCCAACAGTGTTTTTCCTGTGTTCTTTTTCTTGAAGCCTAACTGGCGACGTAAAAAAAATTTGGGAAAGAATATTTGGCGAATTCTTAAGCTTACAATTATATTTCTTCAAATTTTGGTAGTTCCCTTCACAAATCTGGTCATCCTCACAAAGAATATAGAAAAAATATGGCAATTTTTTTTTTTTTTTTTTTTTTTTTTCATTTTTTCTACATTTTGACATATTTTGTAGAGAAACTTGGCGAAATATAGCTAGAAAAAAAAATGCTAGCTCCCGGGCAGTTTTCATATCCATTGATGCAAGAGTTTGTTGCTTTAAGTTAGGGTTTCCCGTTTTCATGGTTTCCCGTTTTTATGGTTTCCCAGCCACTGCTCCAATTTCTACATTTCAACTCTCAGCATCTGAGTGGCAGCACACCCCCCAATTCCACATGCTCGGAAGACTTTTGACATTTTTCTCCCCATCCATGATGCACCCAGCCCATCATCAAGAAATATTTCAGGCGGGTGATTTGAATCTGACAAAACTTTCGAATTCAAATACATTTATTCAAAAAATGCCACAATGATACCATTTCAGTGTCTCACCATTCCCTCAACAAATGGGCCCAGGGTGATTTCTAGGATTGTGCAGGAAGCCAAGACTATGGTTCAGAGATGAAGTACTTTATTCTAACAAGATGCACCTTACGAAAATTAAATTTAAAAATAAAAATGTTTTACTTACCGTACCTACCTTCTGTGAATTTTGGCATTCTTTTTGTTATAGAGCTATGAGCTATGTTATAGAAAGCACAAATGGTAGACCTTGCTACCTATGTCTTGAGACATTAACCCCTAAACGTACCAACCCTTTGAACATAAGTAGATTCTAGCCTCAAAAGTAGATATTAGCATGGCTTAGATGTACATGAGGTGCACATGAGAAGACCATTGCAAGTCTAAATTCTACCCAACAAATTTGACATACTTGTAGTTGGAGACCTCTCCAATATTATCAACAGCTCCCCATTATGAGAGATTTATTGTAATTTGTAAAGAATTCAATAGGCTTACCAAGATGACTTGGATGAAAGTCATCCAAATTTGTATGGGAAAGTTGCAAGGCTTTGAATCTGTTTGTGATCCAGTGTGTGAACGCTGGGACGTTTAGGGATTAGTAGACAAACTTCCATACATGAGGGTCACATTTGACTATCTATTATACAATACAACATGCTTTGTCTCACTCGACCGTACCGAGCTGGAATCCGTCGAGGAGACAACCCAAGCTCATTGTGCTCAACGGCACGGGTCCCACTAGTCCACTAATAGGAAAGGTGGCGCTTCCCATGGAGATGTTCAAGCAAAAATATTGTGCATGAATGGAATTGGGCACCACATGCCTGAGCAACTCCCTCGGCAATGCCACCTTTTCTGCTAGTGATTAGGTTTCAAAATTGAAAATTCCACATTAAATTTTGAGGGGTTCATGTAACCCAAACCAATCACAAGATGCCCTATGACACTTTTAAAAAAAAATGTTGAAACGGAGCATACCGCCAAGGATTTTTTTTTTCACCATGGACTTCTGCCCAGGCTTATGATTAGGGTTATTGTTATGATGCTCTGGAGCTTCACCCAGCCAGAACTCAGTCAGCATCTTGAATGCAAAATACAATGAAATCAAATTTAGTATGGCTTGTCTCCATATTTCCCACTGACCAGCTTGCACCTTCATTTGAAAAGTGCACTCGGTGATCTTATAGGAGATGCTGTTGGCTTGGTCAATTTCAGTGAACTTGCTCACCCTTGTGTACAGACAGTAGAAAAGTGACAAATACCATGGGTATGTATATGAATGATGAAGGTGATTCTTGCGAGGACAGCTCAACTAAGTTAGTGAGGTTCAGATGTATTTGAAAACTACAAAAAAGAAAGAGAGGCTATGCCCCGAGGTCCAATTTGTGATGTTTGGCAATTAATCTATTATGAATGAAAGTCAGTCAGGTCCACTGCTCCAGTTGTTTCCCATTATAAAAAACACCATTACTGATGAGAGAATGAGGTGGGGGGGAGGGGCATAATGCCTTGACCCGCAATAATTACAGCCTCTGGCACCACCTCCCACCCTTTCTTGGGCCCAATAGGCTTGAGAACCCCAAAGCCAGCATGCAGTGCAGGCCAGGGGGCTGCAAAAAGAAAACTTGCATGCGGGCAGCAGATGAAGAAGAAGACTAACTTACTACACTGAACTCACCATATTCTGTGGCCCACGGGATTAACGAGAGGCTTTACTTTTTTAAATACCGTGGTAAACTTCATCCAAAATGGACGAAAATGTGTTAAACTGGATGAATGTACCCACAACAACTATCCACCCATGGCGATTTCAGTGCAATGAATCCTAATTTAACTCCCATAAATTCGCACCTGAACAACAAGAGGTGAATGAAGAACCCTAGGCTAGAGCAGTGCAGGTCAGGGGTCTGGAAAGAAAACTTGCGTGCGGGCAGCAGATGAATAATAGCAATAAGAAGACTAATAACTTACTAATTAACTCCCATAAATTCACTTCTCAGTATCCCATCTCAACAAGAAAGAAGAAGGGAAGAACCCTAGGCTAGATTTTCCTTTGAAAATTTCAGGGAAAGGAAATGGCAGTGAGGGACAGAGGCTAGCAATAGGGGGGACAGTAGCACTAATAATGACTTGGTCCCTACCCACATGCATCACACATGTATGTGAAGCACTCGCACTGCCAATGTCGTTCTGACCGGCTACCCGGCCCGCGCCCGGCCCGGCCCGGCCCGCAGCCAGTGCCGTAGCGTGCTACAGCGTCGGTCCGCACTGGCGCGGTCAGACCATCCGCGTCAGCGCTCGGTGTTAGGGCCGGGGCAGCGCGCGGTGGTAGGGCACGGAATGGGGGGCAAAGTTGAATCTCGAGAGAGGGAGCGAGTGGCGGGCGCGGGGAATATTTGAGTGCAGCTCTGGGCTGGTTGTATTTAGCTCCGTTCGGCGGGCAGCGGGCAGCGGGCAGGCAGAGAGAATAAGGGCCGACGGGAAGAGGGCTCCGCGTTCCCGCCCTGCGCCAGCCGACCTCGCCGCCGCTGCCATCGTCCTCGCCGCGCCGCTCTTTGGACGTCTTCCCCCTCTTCTGCCATCGCCCCTCCTTCATCGCTGCATCTTCATCTTCAGTTCTGTTGCAGCGCTGCACCCACTGCTCTCGATTTCAGCCCCTCTCTCGTTTTCCGCTGCCGTTTTGGTCACTTACAGTGGCCGGGAGCTCAGTTTTAGCTCGCGATCTGGCTTTGCAGTCTTCCTCAGCAGTCCTCGCCGCCAATTGAAGTCGCGCGGCGCATTTTCACTCTCTTGCACTGATTTTTGGGAAACTTACTCCAATTCTGGTTCAGTTTTGGTAGGGGAGGCTCACATTGGGTGTCCGGGAGCTCTGCAGTGCATAATTGTGGCAGTTTTGAGTGCAATTGAGCAGTGTGGGTTCAATTGAGCTCTTTCCTGAGCTGGCGTTGAGAATTGTATGTTTAGAGAGCAGATCTGGTACTATAGGGACCGGGGCTCGTTCTTGCAAGTGTAGTTTGGGCTGAACTGGGGCGAGATCTAGTTTTGGAACAGTTGATTGCAATTGGGCTCTCCTGAGATTTGGAAGTTAGTGAGCTGGTTGAGAATTTTGCTCTACTGGCGGCGATCCTGGCCTGTTTTGAAACAATTGCGCCCGCTGTACGTGGAGTCGTACAGTCAGGACAATTAACTCGAACACTGACACAGTCTCCTTAGCATCGGCCATTTTGTGGGGTTCCACCAGTTCTTGTTCTACTCCGAGGCTGGCGTCGTCTGTGTGTGAGGATTGGCTTGTGAAGATTCCGGGGGTGGTTTACACTTGTGTCTTGGGCGAGCAATTGTCGGGGAATGTTGGAACCCGTAGTAGTTCTCTTCAAGAGTGCTTCACAGCGTCCAATTGCAGACAGTGTTGCGAGTTTGTTCCAGGATCTGAAAGATTAGTGAGGCAATTGGTCAAGGTGAAGGCGAGTTGAGTGTATTTTGTGACTCCCGTTTTTTTCGGAGATTTAAAGTGAGGCTGTTAGAGTACTGGATCTGCAATTGTGAGCCTCTTGGCTAATTGAGAACCTCCTGATCTGTAGTGTCTTTTCACTGAGTTTTTAAACGGGAATGCATCTTTGTGGGGCGGTATAGACAGTTTGAGGGTAGTCAATTGGTTTAATTTGGTTTAGAGACGAGCTGCGTTTTTTTCGGCTTCCATTTTTTTTCAATCTGGTAATTGCTTCATCGACTGGCACCTATGACTTCTTCAGCTTTTCCAGTGTAGACAACTCGAATCTGGAGCTTCATCCATAGCGGAGTGGTCTTCTGCCGACAGTGGACAGTGTTCCTGTAGCCTTAATTTTCAGCCATGGTGGGTTACGACTTGTCCGTGTTGCCTCAGAAGCCAGCGTGGTTGGAGTCTCTTCTGGCGGAGAAATTCTTCGTGCCGTGCTCTAAGCACGGAGCGTTAAAGAAAAACGAGCGCAATGTTTTCTGTGTGGACTGCAATGCTGGTGTCTGCCAGCATTGTGTTCCAAATCACCACAACCATTGTATTCTTCAGATTCGGCGATACGTTTACCACGATGTAATTCGTCTACAAGACATTCAGCGTCTCCTCGACTGCTCGACCGTGCAGACATACATCATCAACAGCGCTCGAGTTGTCTTTCTGAACCAGAGACCGCAGCCGCGCCCTTCCAAGGGTATGGGAAACGCCTGCGGGACTTGCGACAGGAGTCTTCAAGACTCGTACGCCTACTGCTCGGTTGCATGCAAAGTGGACGCCGTAATTAGCACCGGGAGGGATCTGCAAAGCCTTCTGCCCGAAAGCAACAATATGCCTTACTCGTTGTTCTCTTGCTCTCCGACTCGGAGTTTGAAGGGGGGTAAGCTCGAAATTGAGGACGAGCTCTTGACAGACGCTTTCGATGTGTCGCCGACTCAGACGTCATCGACTTCCACGGCCAGTGACGGGACCGGGTTTGGTGTTGTATCAACGGCTTCAACGCTGGGTTTGCTGCCCAAGAAAGTCCGCAGTGGCCGTCTGTCGGCGATGGCGACGTCGCCCAAGTCTGTAATATTACCAGTATCTGTGAAGAGAAGGAAAGGCACCCCTCACAGATCGCCATTTTGCTAGGAAAGTGCTCTCGCAGCAGAGCTCAGTTCGTCTTCTTCCTCCTCCATCACACACATTTTTTGGTATCGCGAAGTCGGTTACCCAGTAGTTCTTTATTTCTCCCTTGTACGGGAGCTTTCATCGGAACGAGTGATGTCGTTTCTTACGACAAATTGGAATAGCAGAAACGGCTTGTTCCCCCAGTCCGGTCGACACTTTTAGTCTTTAAGTGGATGGAAGGAGCGCTTTGATTCTTTTGTGGCTGCTAGAGGCGATATACTTTTTAGAGTTTGCGAGTTTTTGAATGAATTACACTACACACGTTGACGTCATGAGATCATTTCATGCCTTGATGGCTCAACTCAATCTGATTTGTAAGAACATCGTCCACAATTGTGGTGTTTTGGCTTTAGATCTGGACCCTTCTGGCTTCGATGGACACATAGGTAGTGAGTGAGTCTGTCTTCGGGCTCGTTCGGGGACTGCAGGCGTTGGAGCTTCATTGGAGAAGAGTTCTATACTCAAAAGAGAGGCTACAGTCTTTAGGGACATGACATTGGCTTGTGCCCTGCAATTACAGACAATGCACAGGGAGATTTGTTCCCTAAGAAGGTAGTTCAAGCAGATCTTGCTTGTTGTAGTTCTATATTATTATGATTATAAGATATGAGGCAGTTCTTGTAATAAAAGCTTGGCCATGCCCGAGATCTGACTCTATTTGCACCAATTTCTTGTTTGGGTTTTCAAATTATCTTAGATTGTGGGTCCTGTGACTTTTTGCATGCATGTCTACGGAAGTGGAGCAGTCTTTCCTCTTGAGATCTCCATTCTGATCGCGTGCTTTTCTAACAACTTCTCGAGGATCTGTCTGATCCCTGTGGCTGTCTACGGGAGCTCCTCAGGTATCTTACCCGCAGTGTGCGCCTGCTTGAGCGTCTCTGGTGACCAGCTGCGATTCCATAGTGTTCATCGTCAGTCACCAGTGTGAGTTCTTCAACGACAGGTTCGTTTTATCTTTTGGTTGCCACTCTTCCATGTACGGTCAATTGCAAACTCAGTTTTGAATTTTGTTCTTTTGGTTGCCACTCTTCGATGTACGGTCACTTGCAAACTCAGTTTTGAATCTTGTTCTTTTGGTTGCCACTCTTCGATGTACGGTCATTTGCAAACTCAGTTTTGAAATCTGGTTACGTGTAGAACAGCATTCTGTCGGACACCGAAGTCAGCATCGGAGCTCCCTGTTTCTTTACTTGCTTCTCAGTGTCCCCCAGTTGACAACGTAGCTCTCTGTTTTGAATTTTGTCGTACGTCTGATATCTTGATCTTGAGTCCCTAGCGAGGTTACACTTTGGTGTAGCTTTTTTGCCTGATGGGAGGACCACTCCTATGAGTTAGTTTCCATGTATTGGATTAATTAGTGGTTTTCCGTGCATATTATGAGATGCTACTCTTCCGCAATTCAAGGTGCAGACATCTTTCAAGTGTCATTACCTTTAATTGTGTATGGCATGGCTGGTCGGTGGTCTCAGCCTCACGAGCAAAAGCGTATCAGTGTGCTGCGGCGAGTCCCACACTCCCACCTTTTCGGAATTTAGGACGGGTATCTGGGGAGTAGTCTCTGTTTTGCACAGCGCTTGACAAAGAGACTATTGACATATATTTGAACTTTTTGTTGAATTTCCGTTGTTGTGCATTCGTGTTTTACTGGCTGCTGTAACAATTAAGTTAATAGGTTGCGTCTACTGTAACATCTGGCGTGGGGTGCTTTTGGTAGATTGCTCCGCTAATGGGTCTGAGGTCCGAGAGTGGAATCTTTCACTTTAACAATGACATTGTTTTTGGGATGAAAAATCGCAAATTGAACAGTGAATGGAGCTGTTTCATGACGGTTTTTCTTCAGGTTACTATCGATGTACCGACCTTCCAACTGACTGCTGTTGAGAAACATGAACCGTTAAGAGATCACATTCTGTGAAAGGCGTGGGTGTTACATATTTTCAAACTACAGGTTTGCAAGAGTCTTATCCAGAGACCTCATGTGTTGGTTTACTCGAATTCCTGCAGCAAAATATAGTTGATGTACTAATTCATCTTTATTTTATACGACACACATCATCAAATTTACCAATCCATGAACTCATCGTGCACTGGATGAGTTCGTTATGATATAATCCAAAGGACACACGTTTCTTAAAGATGGTTCAAGGTGGTGGTTTCTTTGATGATTCTGACAAACACTTGTTCACTGCTACAGATTTTTTTGTGAGCGGTCTTATGACACGCACCATAGGTGTAATCTGATCAACGACCGTTGGGTACGTACACTAAGATGGGCTGATACTGTGCTGATGCTTGCTGAGGCTTGCACGCTCTTCATGTATCTTGATCTTAGTTAAAGGGATTGAGATGAATGTCGTGTATTGAACAACCTTAAGGTAGACGACCTGTTTCCGATCAGGCCCCCAATCATGCAGTATAGGGCGACCTATTTCCGTGAATAGGTCTGCATTATTTTTGAATTCATTTGTAAACGGTGACAAAAACATGTTTCTTCTTAATATGGAATGGTTGGCTCCAAGAATGGAAACTTGTGGCTGAGTTAGTATGATATCATGTGTTCTCGAAATCTAGTTTTATAGTTCTTGGAAATAGGTCAGCCTATATTGCGAGAACGGGTTGGAGAGAATCTTCACTTTGAAAATTTGTAGTAAATTGAATATTGCCCCAAAATTTGTTCAAAAATATGTGACCTTCAAATCTGTTTCCCTACACTGCAAAATTATTTGCCTATTGGTTACTCCACCGGAAGTATGCTGAATTGCTTAACGTGATCGGAAACAGGTCGTCTACCTTAATTGATGCTTTTAATGTATGAGGATTCGGCAGTTGTTCTTCTGATTCCATGCTCGGACATTCCTATTAACGTCGGTGCATTCCTATTCCTGGTGTACTAAAAGTGTCTCCAATTATGATGAAGCTCTTCTCACTGTGGGTGACGCTCACATACGTAGTTGAATTTGGGTTTTGGTGACCTCAATGCTTCAAAACCTTTTGCAGCAAAACTGAGAGCAGGCACTGGTGACGGAGATTCATGCGAGACCGGATCCTGTGATTAACTTACAGGCGATTGTCTGTGGGCAGTCACCATGGAGAAGTATTCAGATGCAACACGTGCAGACTTAAACAGCAGAGTTAGGTCGAATGAATTCCACACGTGCAAGGCTGCTGTGTAATGGCTCTACGGTTTGACATCGCACGCAAGTCATAACTGCGACAACTGTTTACATCTTGTCGTAATTAATACTATTGATCACGATTTCACTTGACAAGGGTTAAGTTTCAGGTGAGATCGGTGGAGCTAAGTTAGCTCACGGATACTGAACGCCCCCTAGCTACACCGTTTCATGTACAGTACAGCCGGTCAAAGTGAATGAAGAAGCTCAATTTGCAAGGCATTAGCAAAATTCACCGGGAGGCTAGGTAATCGACGGGGGCAGTGATCCCAGAACCATTTTATGAAATTTAGAACATTATGCGACCTCCCACATAAATGGTACTCCCTCCGTCCCAAAATGATCTTCCTGTTGACTTGCATTTGTTGTCCCAAAATGATCTTCCTGGTAGATGGATGAAATTTATTGGATGATTTTCTGAATGTTGGATGAAAATTGGAAAATTGGATGAATATTTTGGATGAATGGATGAATGAATCTAGATTAAAATGGATGAATTTTGTAAAATGGATGAATGTTCCGAGAAGAACCAAGTCAGCTAAGGAAACGAGTGGCCACTGGTGCTCCTCAAAAATGGCCAAAAATCCCACTTTTCAATGCTCCAAACCTACACTTTCAAAAGGAATCTTAAACTCAAATTTTAAGGAATAAAAGAGTGCACTGAACTCTACTTCTAGCTCAAAAATGGTTTCAAAATTGTTATTCTCAACCTTAATCCAGAACATTTTGTTTAACAGGAAGATCATTTTGGGACGGAGGGAGTATCTACTTTTGCTACCCAGTGCATACAATACTCACGACACCTCTATAATATTCGGCAATACCCTTGGTATATTAAGGTGATACCGTGATGATATCCGTGGATATCACCTCACGAAGTTGCTACATATTTATGTCATGATGAGCATTCTTGCTACATTTTTTTTTTTTTTCATTTTCTTTCTTTGTGTGTTTAACCCCTAAAGGACCAATCAACCCAATTATGCTTGATTTTTGGTCAAAGGCCCCAAAAATCAAGTGTCTTAGCTTTATTGTAGTTGGTGTTTTCGTTAGATGTTTAAGTTAAGTTATGATACATCTTTTGACCGTTGGGATTGGAGAACAACTTCATTTGAAGCTTTTCCACCGTTGAGAAATTTGAATTTTGAGTGCCCAAAATACAAAGGGCTTTCTAAAAATGCTTCAATCATAAGTCTCTTTTAATTTCTTTACCTTCAATTTTTTACTCCATGTAAATATAACTTTTATCTACCTTAAATATAAATTTTGATATTAAATTTGGCAAAAACATATTTATTTTGAAGTTTTACCTTGTTTACATCATAAAATTTGTAAATATTCAAAATATCTTCCAATCATGTTGAAAATTTTGTCATACCTTCATAATGTCGATGATTATCTATGAAAATTTATAAATCATTCAATGTGATATTTAAAGTATGCAAATTATAGTGCTTTGACTTTTGCAAAAGAGGTGAGGACCTTTAGGGGTTAACAGCCCCATTTTTTGGGTAGAAATCCAGCTAATTTTTAGCCACTTTTGAAATCACTGGACTGGGGGGAGAAGGGTCGGTAGTGTGTTCTGCTAGGGTTGATATTGCTCAGGACAGACTACCTTATCAACAAAAAGTCTCATCTATTATGGAATACAATTTTGAAATGCATGCTATGCTGCCTTGGCCAAAAATTGTAAAGATAAAATAAAAAATCACATAGCTAAAATCAAAAGCTACAAAGGCAAAGCAAAAGACCAAAATGTTTGGCACATGTTTCTCAAAATGGCATACTTGGCTTATTGGTCACTTGACCTCTCTAGCATTTTGGTCTTTGCAAATTTTGGCTTTGTCTATGTGATTTTGGGCAACTCTCTCATCTCCTTTTATTAATCTTATGAAATCTTTTTGAGTCAAGTTTTAATTTTAAAAAATTATGTCGAGAAGGTGGTTAAACACAAAGAGAAAGAAGACAACAAACTATAAGTGGAGAGCAAGGAGTAAACACAAAGAGAAAAGACTCATAAGTTGCTAGAATAAATTGCACTAACAAGAGCAAAGAAAATGGTCATAATATATAGGAATTGAGACTTCCGTTCCAAATGTTAATTGACCTTGAAGTCTCCAAACATACAATAACTTGTCCCCTCAAGTTTTCATTATTTATCTTCTTTTTAAAAAAACAGTGTTTAATTTTTATTTCAATGAACTTTAAGTTTTATTATTGTTGCATTTCAAACACCGTAGTTAGGCGCGTAAAACTGGTCAAAAATCATGAAAAGATTGGCTCAGGATATGAATAGGACGCTCACCCAAAAGATGAAAATTTGGAGAGCTAGGGTGCCCTTTTTATTGAGCCCTTTTAACAATTGATAGTTGATGAGTGACTGTTGGAGCTTGCAATTCAGTCGGAGCCACACCATAGTTGTTTGTCCCCCGCACATGTAGTTGCAAGCTGCAGCCTTCGATGATGAAGATACATGTGGAAGGTCAAGAGTGGCTTGCTATTTTTGGCAAGTCATTGAATACTGCCTTAGAAGCTCAACCAGGGCTGTAACAACCGTGAATAGTGATTGCAAACAGCTGCAAGGTTTTTGACCGCGTGAGAGCGCAACAACATTTTGCAGGATCTCACTACTCTTGCAACGAGAACACTGTGCTACTTATACCGGTGCCACGGATGCAGCCGGCGGTTGAGGTTGATGTGCGTGGGCCTGTTCAGAGCTCAATTAAAGAGCCCTGTTCGAGATGCTCTTCCTATTGCAGCGCTGCCCCGGTCTCATTGTGCATGGTAACTCATCATCTACACGGGCTCTGAGGGAAGGATACAAGGCCAGAAAGGACTTCGCCCACGGCAGCTTCCACAGCACATATATCAAGCAGGCCGTTCCGTTCACCCACAATAATGCCAATGTAGAGGATCTCTCGCTTGGAATTGTAATGCTTGTTGACAGGAAAGCCTGGCAGAATGTTCCCGTTTAGAGTTTGGAGCTCGCCTCAGGCTTGAGAAAAGGGCTGCTTGCAAATCCTGCTGCTGCCGGACGACTCAGAGCATCCCCACTCCGCCAGAGATGACTCGCTCAAATTATTCATTTACATTTGGAGGCCTTGCACTCACACTCCTCCACCCTTGGAGGGTCCTCACACATCAAAAGTGCACATTAAATATTCCATAGACGAATCACAAGTAAAATGTGGGGATTTAGTCAACTAAATAGTGTTTTAGTCAACTAAATAGTGATGTAGTCAACTGGATAGTGATTTGGAGGGCCATTTCTTGACATGCTAGGAGGGCCATTTCTTGACATGCTAGGAGGGAGGGCCCTGAGCCATTTTGGGAGGGCCCTGAGCACTTTTCATTTACTTCTGGAGTTGGGAGGGCACTGGGAGGGCTGCGGTGGAGTTGCTCTCACTCGGCCAACACCAGAAACGACTCGTCCTTGAAAAACGAACATTCGTGAACAAGATCTTCGTTCCATTGCAAGTACCTCGATTTTGTCTCTTCAGTCACCTGCAATTTTCTTATGTTGAATGTTATCTCTTCAACGGTGAAGCTCTTCGACAAATGTGCACTATCATAAGGTAGCAGCATCTAAAATTGCCAACGACCCAATGTGGTCAGCTCCTTTTGAACTAGAAATGAACTCTTATAAATCTGAAAGCTACCAACAACTTCTCACTTGTTGCTTCACAATCGGTCCAATTCACTATTGCTTCACAGTTGGTACTTTGATTCTCTTGGGTAAGTCTACGGCTTAGAATAGGTTTCTACAACACCCTTGCGTCAAAAATTCCTGTAAAATTGCTCATGCTTCCAAAAATTATGATTCCAAGACCCAACACTTCCTCTCAGATTTGTTAAGACATTCATGATTTCATTTCATGTTGCCTGCACTCACCACATCTCTTATATTGTCATGATTAGGTGTCTCTACCTTAGTGGGTTTCATAACCCGAGGAATTAGGCGCTAGCTGCTAGAGAATCAGGACGAACTCGTGAATTTCAACATTCACCAACTCTAACGACCCCAATTGGTGATTACCATATTGCATACTAATGAACAATATGACTATGGTATCGTAGCCGATTTTTTGGCCAAACTCACCTCCTCATTGGTCCAGAGGAGGCCAACTATTTTTGATGGTAATTGACCTTCCCTGAATGAAAGTGAGTCTGTTAACAAGTTCATCCGTGAGTTAGGGTTCGATGTAAACGTCACAGGGCTTTTCCTCATTCCTCTCCTCACAAAAGGTAGGAAAATCAAGCAGGTCAGAAGGGCAAGGGGGAGGCTTGCTTGGCCAAAAAATTGGGCTACATTACGTAGCTAGGCTCATAGGAGATGACACCGAGTCCATAGCGACTGCTTGCTCAGACAAGGTGAAACTAGCATCAGTAGGGGTTTTTATACCTTTTCCAAGAATCAAACTTTTCTAAAGATTGAGAAGGTCTGGAGAGAAAAGAGGAACAAAAAAAAAGGTCTTTTTCTACAAAGAAAGTGTGACCCCCCTTTTATGTCTTGTGGAGAATGAGAATTGAGGATGAGGATGGGATTTACACGCGAAACCATTCTTCACGATTATTCTTCACCCTTGAAGAGAAGAAAGAAACTTCTCAATCTATAGAGAATAGGCCCTCCGCAATTCAAGGAGAGAGTGACACGTTTCATTCTCTGAAGATTGAGATTGAGATTGAGATTTATTTGAGACTAGCGCAAATCACAAAGTTGCGACCTTCTCTAGTGATAACTAGGTAGAATAACGGTAGGCATAGTGAAAAGGAGAAGCAAAAAGTAAAAACTTCACATGCAAAACCATTCTTCACGCCCATTCCTCACCTTTGAAGGAGAAAAAAGAAACTTTTCAATTTTCAAAGAATGGGCCCTCTGCAAATCAAGGAGAGAGTGCCACGTCCTCTTTCTTTAAAGATTGAGAATGGGGAGAAGAAGGTGTGACATCCCCATTCGCCAATCCATTGCCATACCCTAGCTAGGTTGGGGAAATGAGAGACTAGTTTAAAAACGAGTTTGTGGCTTGATGAATGAAACATTTTAAACTTTATTGACTCTTATAAATGTGGAAGGAAGTTAAAAAGGAGACACAATCTCCCAATCACGAATTGATTTCTTGTTAGAGATGGTTGCTAGATTTCATCGGTTATTGAAGAGGTATCAAGTTTTCTAAGTTCAGAGAAATTATTCTTTTGATGTCCAATTTTTGCATTCAGTGAAAAACAACACATTTCCTACTAGTGTGAAACGCCGCTATCATGAGAACAACTATTGCAATCACTAATCATGAGGGCAATGGTTGGCTTGGGGTACCCAAAAACGTCGTCTGGCTACAATGTTAGTTTGTTGCACTGTGTCAAACGACTTCAACTTTTAAATATAATAAAGTATGATTTGACGAAATGAAGTTTTAGCTTCCAACACTTGTAATGTATCAAGAAAAAAAAATCATCTCAATCAAAGAATTTTAAGAAATTTTAATGAATTGTTTAGTTGAAAAAGTAAGTTTTGTCCTTTGTACCTAAAATCCTTGAAAACAAGCATTTGGAATATCAAATAATTTTAGTTTAATATCATTTTTGGATATGACTTACATTAAGTGGTCCAATGCACAAAATAATTGATTTTAGTAATAAAATTTTAATAAATTGTGTAGTATAATGCCTGCAAATCCCAAAATTTAGCACTTAGCACTTTTTCTCACATCTACAAAAAGATCCAAAAATTTAAAATTATAAAGAAAGACTCGGTAGGAATATACATCTTAACCATGGTGAAGCGCACAACTTTTTTTTCATCATTTTAGGGTCTTTTTACTTGATCAAAATGAATAAATCGGGCAAACTTTAAAGGCTTAGGAACAAAATAACCTAATTAGTGTGTCCAAAGAAGGATACCCCAAGCCGACCATTGCCCTGTAAGCAACGCCAGAGCTTGGACTGTCCTAGTCTCAGATCAACAACATATACATAATTATGTAATCTTCAAGTTGGAAATCCATACACTCTACGGCGGATCCAACTTTGCACAACGTAACCCATTCGTGATGGACGCTCTCAGTCTCCATTCATCATCTATGGAACTTCTCCTCCATCAAGTACACTGCTACAACTACTTCTCATCCATTTGGTCACCTGCTACAGATATATTTCGTTCATCAGCACATGGGTTACGTCATGTAACCTGTCTCGTCCTCTACCAGGAACTTAGCGGTTACCATGCTCTTTAACTGAGTGTGCACAACCTAATCTGATACTTAATTTGTTTGGAAGTCGGGTGACAAAAATGAATGGATCTAAGCAACTCATGACGCGATTCTTGTGGCGCATGCCAGTGGGCTAGAATGTAGTATCAAGAACCTCCCGTGGAGCACCCCTTGGAGAATGTCGCCAAGGGGGATATATGCCAAGGTGAGGTTCCCGAAACTACATGTGTCCTATGCAGCAACTCCAGACACTACAAGTAGAGGTGTCGTTTCTCACTCTAGAGGATCCTGTTCATTGTTGATTTTCACATTGTCCTACATGAAGAATTGCACTCACCAAATTCAACCAAAAAATTGGTGACTGTGAAGTGGCACCATTTGACTCACAGGAGTGAAAAGCAACCCCTTCTCCTTGTAGTAGTGAAAAAATCACCACTTCAAGCAGCCACGGGCAGAACTTGCATTCTTCTATGATCATTCTTATCGCTGAAAGAGGTGAGCTGAAAACTAATCTTCAATATGCTCTGTGATTGGAGACTCCTCTTCGTGCAAATTGAAAATCAAGAAAAAAAGTAGGGAGGTTGCAAAGTACCCTACCCACCATTCGTTGGCAATTTTCCAACATTGGAAACACTCAACACCATAACATTCAGTAGCCTTCAAGAAGGTTGCCGTTTAGTTTCATCAACCTTTATAGATGGAGTGACCAGTGATTTGTAATTGAATGGGTTATTGAATCAAATAAACAATTACATGACACTGTTGAATTATAATTGAGTGAGTGCTTTCGATTATTGTTCATCAATGCCACCTGCCTTCATAGCTACTAATGTGATGTGGAATATTCCACATCATTTCATTGGGGGATGGAATGATGTAGAATGTTCCACATCATTGTGTTGGAGGGAAGGCAACACTCACAGCGGTTACTAAATGTTATCATTCACTCAACATTTTGCCTCCTAAACTAACAAGTTATTCAAACCCACAGTTTCTGTTGCTTTATTGCATCCACGATGTGACGACAAAGTACATCATTAACTTCGAAAGGCATGGACTCCAAAGCGGCTTTCAAAGTCCTATTCCCTTCTCTTAAAAATGTGATCTTTCACAAAGTCCATTCTACTAAAATGCATGTCCACCCTACTTTTAGATTTTTCAAATTTACACAATGAGTACATGCTCATTACTTGGAGTGGCAGCTTAGGGTCTCTTTCCATGCAGAGTCGGGCCGGTCTTAAATACTTGCTCTTCTCCGATACCCAAACTGCATAGCACTTCCATGCACACCTCGATAGAACAATCTTGTAGATATTAAAATTAAAAACTCTTCACAAAGTAACCAATTACGTAACCCATTGATGGCATGGTGATGTGGATGAAATGCACTCTGCTTTCAACGCTCACCAAGCATGGGTGGAAATTGGGAACTCATTTTTACCTTTACTTTACTCCACCGACTCGATACTCACATGGAAGCCCGCCCTTAGAGCATTCCCACCCATGCCCTCATCAAGTGGCCTTCAACAGTGGTTTGAGAGGGCACTGTAGGAGTTCAAGTGGCCTTTCAAATTCTGGACCCCCACTGTTGAGTCTCCTTGAATTTGAGAATCTGAAAAATGAAGAGCCCATGGCCAATGGGAAGCACCACATGCATGCTAGGCCATGGGTGGGAATGATTCATTGATTACATTCAAATCAAGAGGATGGAAAGCACCACGCCAGCACATGCATGTTGGGCCATGGGTGATTATCGCAATTAATGCAATGATTATCTCCCTCAAATAGCCCGGATTTCAAGCTCCAGAGGCAAATGCAAGACTCCACAACCTAGCGTGGCAAAGCTCATTTCTACAGAGGCCTTGCAAGAGAGGCCACTGGCAAACCCAAGGGTGGGAGAGAAAAAAGTGTGAGGGCCCTCTACAGTGCCAAAAGCCCACTTGTTGAGGGCAAGGGTGGCCATGCTCTTAATGGTTGGACAAGCAAAACAATAGATTGGACTTTGTGAAACATCTTCATTACTAATCAGGACAAGTCTTTTGACGAAACAGCCACTCCGTTGACCTGGTGATCTTCCGACCTCTTTTCACGTGGGCGATGATATTTGGCTTGTTAGTTTCTGAAAAGTTATTGAATTCTCTAGCGCGACCTTCCTGAAGAATGAGGATACCCACACACATATATATATATATATATATATATATATATATATATATATATATATATATATATATATATATATATATATATATATATATATATATATATATATATATATATATATATATATATATATATATATAAGATCTTTAATCCAGTTCAATTATCTTTGGCGCATGCAGTTCATTAGATTGCACCAGTATAGTAGGAAATGTGTAAGAAACTAGTAGAAAGGAATGAAATTGCACGAGGCACATGGGTTGTGTTAGTGAGTGGTTTTTGATCACAAGAAAACATAAAAAATAAGCATAATATTTAGTCTGTTCCCATGAAATGGGGAATGAAAAACGACAAGTCTTCTACTAGTGTTGTAAGATTTGTTTTGTTCTAGGCTTGGTTTTGACACTTTAGCCTCTCACATCAGTCTGCAGCAGGATTCAAGACCAGGGCTCAAATAAAATGGCTGTCGGCTCCCACGGAACATGGACATGCTGAAAGGTGGAGATGCTGGAGAAAGCAGGTTGTAGGGCAACGCACTGGAAGCAGAAGTGACGCTTCTGACTGACTGAAAATCAGGAAAAGTCACTTTTATTTGTCTGTTGTGACGAACCCGACTGACAAGCACCACTTTTATTTGTCTGTTGTGGCGAACCGGACTGATGAGCACCTCTAACGGCAGTCAAAAGCGACACATTTCCTACTAGTGACGGCAGTGGACTTGATGAGCGCCGGCCACGACACGACAGATCTCAATATCATCACCTTGTTTACTCATTACATCAAACCTGCCACTACAAGGAGAAGGCGTCGCTATTCACTCTGTAGGTGAGTCAAATGGCGCCACTTCACGCTCACTCTCGCGCTCACTGCCCAAGTGCTCCAGGTTTGATGAGTGTGATTCATCACGTAGGACAAGTGTGTACACTGAACTTTGACATTGGCCTGAGTGAGAAGCGATGCCTTTGCTAGTATTGTGCAGTGGACTTCATGACATCCCTACTACATGACGAGGTGTGTTACGTTCAGGTCCACTAGTAAGAAATGTGTTGTTTTTCACATACTATAACTGAAAAAGGATTGAAATCGTGCCAAGCAACTGAACTAAGTTAGTCCTGGTGAGTAGTTTTGGTCACAGGATGGCAGAAATATAAGCATAATATTCAGCCACTGTTCATTGTTCCCGTGAAATGGGGAATGAAAAACGACAGATCTGGTACTAGTGGTCTGAATATATAGTTGCCTCACCGAATTGAATTGTTGTTTTGAATTGAATGATCCACGCAGCTAGCGTTGAGTCTGATCTCTGAATCTGAATTGGATGATGTGCAGGTGGTGGTGATTGGGCACAGCACGGGCGGGTTCACCAACTTGGAATCGACAGAGAGCTTCTCTGATCAAATTGCGCTGGCCATCTTTGTGTCCACTTCCGTCATTCCCAACGGCGTTGCATATCACTAGTAGGAATGTGTCGCTTTTCACTTACTATAAATGAAAAAAAATGAAATCACGCCAGGCACATGGGTTGTGTCAATGTTAGTGAGTAGTTTTGATCACAAGAAGACAAAAATATAGGTATAATATTCCAGTATTGTTCATTGTTTTCACAAAGTGGGGAATGAAAAACGACAAATCTGCTACTACACTAAATAGGTAGATTAGTGTTAGATAATTATAAGATTTGAAAATATTATAAATTTTTACTCTCGACCAAAAAAATTACCAAAGACATTGATTCCAATACTATTGAAAGATCCCCATCTTGATCAATATAGAGGGTAAAAAAATTGGTCAACAGTAAAAACTTACAACATGTTTATGTAAATTAGTGTATCTAACACTATTCTACCTATTTAGTGTAGTGATTTGGAGATCGCCTTGGTTTCCCTTGGTGAGATCCCTCATTCCCAATTCTTTTCGTCTCAGAAACCTTCGGTTGAAGGTGTCGTCACCCAATTCTTCTGTTCCTGCACGCATCATTCTTCCCTCTATCAGAAAACTACGGCTGTTGTTTTCCACTCTCTTTTCGACATGGTCGTACAAAAGAGCTTTAGAACTCCGGTCCTCTTTTAAGACTAGCCTGAATTATAAAATTCAAAATGAATGCTGCCCCCAGTGAGGATTGAACTCACGACCTTTCCCTTGCGAAGGGAACGCTCTACCACGAAGCCATGGAGGCGACGGCGGACATTCCCATGAGAATGAGAGATGATACCATGACCTCTTCTATCTTGGTGACAAATTTCACAATGCACATTCAGGGCCGTAATCACCCACACTAGAAGACGTGAGTTTTTCAACACTTAATTAATCTTGGTATGAGCGTTGAAAAAAACCATCATGAAAAGCGACTCAAAAACAACACCTGCATAATTTCAGTTGGAAAACATAGTTATTTGTAATAGGAATAAAATTCATCTCTATAGTTGAAATTTAATTTGGTCAACAAACATCCTCTATTTGGATGCATGGCCCTTTGACCCCTAAATAATGTACAGAATCAAGCTCTCTTTTCTCATTCATCATGCACTACTTGTAGTGTGGTTGTCTTACTATAGATTTTATGAGAAGTTAGCTTCATGCATGCCCATATTCGTTAGAAAGGAGATGATTTGTAAAAGAGTTTATGCCTCATTTCATGTTGTAATGGTTTACCAAAAAAAATTAAGATCTTAGTTCAAAAGTGTTCTTGAAAAAAATCAGCTCATAAAATTAAGTAACCAAAAATTATTCAAAAATCACTACATTTAGAGTATCACAATTCAACCCATGACAACAAATTTCATCCACTAATTGTCAATATCTTATTTGTAATTGAATTAAAAAAGGATTTTGAATTTCAAGTTTCAAATTTTATACAAAATATTGGTAATAGCAATCATAGATTCAATTGTATGGATAGAATCTAAAATTCATAATGTACAACTTTTATTCATACATCAAATTCAAAATATTCCTCTTAGTTGCATTTTATAACGCATCTTTATAACTCTTCAAATCTGAAGAGGGATGTGGGCATTTAAGAGTCAACCCAAAAATGTTAAAGCAAGCCACACGGGCTTGTTTATGAGAGAACAATGAAGAAAAAGTGGATTTTCTTAACCAAAATCAAAACGGATTGGTGCTTTGGAAAGCTTATGAAAAAGAAAGGTTAGATTCCCAACTTGCGCCTTAATTAAACAATCGTCGAACAATCCACAATCAAATGAAGGAATCGGGGGAAAGGGGGAGCTATGATCGGGTAGCAATTGTGGAGAGAGACAAAGTGTTCTTTTTTATATAGAAAAAATGTTTTTCAACAGCAAGTGTTGGTCAGCGCCGATGGTGGGCTGGCCGTTTTTATTATTATTATATTTGCTTTAAAGCAGCAGTAGCTGTAAAATTTTGGAGATGCTTTTCGGGTTGCCCTCCAAGGACCCTCTTGATGTTTAAGGGTCAATGTTTGTGCAATAGGAAGATGAGGGTTCAAGGCATAAACCTTGGTTTGATTTGGTGGATGCAAACACTAGTAGAAGAGGTGGCATTGTCAAGGGAGATGTCCATGCAAGTAGTGCCCAATTACACGCATGCACAATGATTTTGCCTAGGCATGTCTGTGGGAAGCGCCACCTTTTCTACTACACTAAATAGGTAGATTAGTGTTAGATACACTAATTTGCATAAACATGTTGTAAGTTTTAACTGTTGACCAATTTTTTTACCCTCTATATTGGTCAAGATGGGGATCTTTCAATAGTATTGGAATCAATGTCTTTGGTAATTTTTTTGGTAATTTTTTTTGTCAAGAGTAAAAATCTATAATATTTTCAAATCTTATAATTATCTAACTCTAATCTACCTATTTAGTGTAGTGAGATGTTCAATGACACACTCTTGGGTGATGCAACTCGATTCACTTCTGCAAATGGAGCAGACGTGCCTGCGACGTCCCTGGTCCTTGTCAATCCAGCTAATATTTTTTACAACGGCTGTGCACCCAGGGATCAATCGCAAATTCCACTTCACCTTACTCCAAGTTCATGCAAACTTTAACCTCTCAATTACAAGAGTCCCAAATTGGACTTCATATTATTTAGCACGTCATATGAGGATTTATTTAGTTATTTATAATTATAATTATAATTTAATTTTTTCTAAATTTATTTTACAATTTTACTAATTTATTAGAGAAATTCGCAAAGTATGAGGTCCACTGGTCCAATTATGCATCCTGAATCCTGTATTTTTGAGTTATCCGGAATGTCAAGGTCACAAGCTCAAGGGAGGTGTGCCGGGCTAACATTGGGAGTCCGTAAGGCTCTTGGGGGCCACGAGGTTCAAGGTTCAAACCTTGGCGGTCACTATTATTTGACCTTGTGATGCATTAATGGGCGGGCCCTGGCGGCATACTCGGTAGCGCGCCTTTACACGGGAGCAAACTCACTCATCCTACTTCACTTACCGGAAATATAACTCATCCGGTTTTTATTTTTGGAGCCTGACACTCCTACTTTTAATGCCCTGGAAGCCTGAATTTTTACTGACACGGTACTGGAAGCCTGAAATTTCAAGACTTTACGAATTTCTCTATTGAGCATTGTTCTTCACTGATTTGGGTGATTAAATTTGGTTCCATTTGAAACTTATTATTTTCACACTATTTGATTTATAACCATGAATCTTTGGGCTACTTGACTTCATGTGTTTTTAGTATATTATCGTAGCTTGATAGCTGATTGAGCAGATATTTATTCAAAAAATAAAGTTGAAACATTTGGAAATTATTTTTTCCAATGAAATAAAATTTTAAAGACAAAACTTCTTAAGGGATGTATGCAATGTTGAAAGGAAAATTTCTCCAAAAAAATACTACATTGAAAAACAATAATTATTCAACACAACAACATTGGATGAGTTCTTGGAGGTCAAGTGTATATAGGTCCAGTTTCAGTGATTTATTGACGAACACATGCAATGTTTACAACGATCAATAAAATTTGGTCTCATTTATATGATTCTATTATTTTCATATATATATATATATATATATATATATATATATATATATATATATATATATATGTATGTATGTATGTATGTATGTATGTATGTATGTATGTATGTATGTATGTGTGTATGTGTGTATGTAAAACAAACATCCTGTTGCAATGCATCAACATTGCATTGGGAACGTGGAATCAATTAGGAACCATTGGAATTTTGGGTATGAAAGGAGAATTTGGGAACATTAGGAAACATTAGGAAACGCTAGGGATCATGAAGAGGATGCTAGGGAATGTGATGCCAAGCTTTGGGGAACATTATGGAAAGTGCAGAGAACATGATGAAAAATTGGATGAAAGGCATGGATGTGAAATGTGAATGATTTCGTCACATGGTATCCTCATGAATCGTGGTGTTGTGTACTTAATATAAGAGATTAGAGCATTCTCACTAGTCATTACTATCTTCAAATTTCATGGTAAAATTTGAAGTTCCAATTTGACTTCAAAAGACTTTTTGCCAACTAAAACACTTGAGGCTAGGTATTTAATTTCTACAAACCAACCAATATGACAAATTGAGGTTGAGGTTGCTAGTGTCAAATTGTGAGAATACTTTTAGAGTACATTCACACAAGTGATGATGAAAATGTAAGATATAAGTTTTATTTTGTGGAATTAAGATGAGTATTTTTAATAATAATAATTTTGGTACATAGAATCCAAACACACCCAAGCAAAAGATAGATAGACCAAACTCCAACATATTGCTTTAAAGCCGACATCTTTACTAATCCAATGTCCCAAAACTACCACCTGAAGGCTCTCATCAAGTACAAGTGAAGGGATGATGAAAACCATGGCAACTACAAAACAACCATAAGGTGCATTACATATACCTCACCATTTGGATAGTTTAACTTCCAAACATTGGGCCCATAACCATGGAATCTTGTTTTACTAGTCACACTCAACTTTGGCACTATAAATAAGTCAAGAATTCAACTTTATATTTTTAGTGAATGAAGGCATATGTCTACTACAAATTATGAACTTTTCAAAATTTTGGTGAAATTACTATGATTTTTTAAAGTGATTGTAAAGAAAATTGACATCAATTACAAAATGAACTCAAAAGTTTTGATTCTTTTACCCAAACTGTGAATGAAAATGAAGAATAGTACAATAAATGAAAACCATTGATGTACATATCTGTATTTAGAATAATTCCCAACACCATGGTAATACCCACTAAACTTGTAACCCCAATAAATCACTTAGTTTTAAAAGGTTTTCAGAGTTTTTTGAAGTTCAAAATGGAATAAATATTAGATTTGGTAAGCTTCACTTTGTTAGTGTAGCTCAAGTGCAATAGAACTCATTTTTCATGGCCAAAAAAGAGAGAGAGAAAAAAAAGAGGGCGGGAGGGCTTAACCCCTAAAGATCTAAAAATGCCTTTGCGGCAAGTAGAATACATCGTGTATTTCTTGTGTTTGGAATGGATTCACACATGTAGGGGGTTTGAGTTCAACAAAAAAGTTGAAATTTAGATCAATGCAGTTTTAGTGAATTATTGAGATCCTAATTTAGAACTTATTATTGATAGCAAATATCAATTATAAAAAACGTATCTACTATCCCGAGGGACGTTTAGGGGTTAACGTCATTTTAACCCCTAAAATTTCGATGCATGGCTTTGAGTAGTTGACGGAGGATTTGGTAGACGCAGACGAGGATCCATGCAGAGTGAGGGAGGGGCTCGTTGAAATCCTGTCATTCTCGTAATGGAGGGTTCCAGGATTGCCAGAAGAGCGAGGCTCCGGAGTTCTCTGATTGATGTTCACGAGGATACAGCCGCGACGATGCAGTTTTCGCGATCGATGCAGCCTGATCGATGATTATATTGCCACTTGCTTTATTGTTGAACAGTCGTGAATCTGAGGATCCTCGCCCCCGGATTCCGGCAGATTCTCCACAGCTTTCTTTAGGAATTAATGGGTTTCAGTTTTTCCCCCACAACTGCTTTTTGTTTTCCAACGACTGTTTCTGGTCACCGAATCCTGGCGAGCGGGCAGGTGTCATGCCAAACGGGGCGTGCGCAAGCAGCGTACAGATTGTGGTGGTGCACTGTGTCGACGACTACACCAAAACTTGATACAAAGTTGAAGGACTTCCTGGAGCTCCAGGAAACTTGGCCTTGATATCCCTGCATTTTGTGATACTGTTTCCTCCGAGATACCGTGAGGTCGACGTGCAACGATTTTCAGGTCGCAGAACATGGCTTCAATCCCTAATTCTCTCTTGGATCCCTAATTTTCACGTCCTTTTGAATTCGAGAATTTGATTTGTCGTTTCCTCCTTCTCGCAGAATTCATTCGAGACTTCGCCGGCGTTGACGCAGTCTTCGGTACTCGGCGCTCACCTTAGATTTTCCTCAACGTGATTCAATCGATGGAAAGTTCACTTCGATATAGCGATATAGCTGATAGACTTCCAGCTCTGTTTGCCGGTGAGCGCGATGCTATAGCATTGATCAGACCTTGCTGGAGATGGAGCTCTCGGAGAAGGAGATGAGCAACATGTCGAGAGTTGCGACACGCGACAATGCTATCAGAGCTTCTACGAAAACAATCGCCATTAACTATGACTCCACCGTACCAGGAAGGAAGCTTGAGGAATGCACAACACCAGGATCATCATTATCGACGCTGCGCGTCATACAAAGTCCCATGGAAGCATGGCTACGAATGGCGTCTCCCTTCCGGAACTTCCTCGGTCTCCTGAAGCCTCCGACGAGCTTGCAGGGCTACGAGAGTACTCCCCGCGCGACAGAGAGTTCAGAGAGTCTCAGTTTGAAGCGGGATGTGGGCACGGAGAGTAGCAGCAGTAGGCAGAGCGTAGTGGTGGTGGCATTCAACGCAAATAATGTGAGGGACGTATCGCATGCGGGGATAGTGTGGGCGATGGAGCACGTGCTGAAGCGCGGGGACACGCTGACGATCGTGTCCGTGGTGGACTCGGTGCGCGGGCCGTGGGGGAACAGGGTGAAGATTGGCGACGCGAAGTGGGTGGGCGCGAATCAGAAGCTGATTGAGGAGGAGGTCCAGCAGAAGATGGAGGTGTGGAGGAGTTTCCCGGGATTGGATCGGAGGTGCGCGGAGGGGGGTGTGAAGCTGGTGGTGATGGTGAAAGCCGCCCGGCGCGTGGAGCTTGCCATTTGCCACGAAGCCATGAAGCTGGGTGCGTGCCATGTGGTGCTCGACAGCAGCTTGAAGAACCGGCGCCGCGAGGTTTTTCTGCAGAACCTCTCGTGCAATGTGACCCGCATGCGCAGGCACGGCGGCGTGGACGTGATTCGACCCAGTTTGGACATGGCCATGCTCATGGGTCTGGTGCCGTGCAGAATGCGGTTTCCCCGTTCCCCGACTTCGGTGCTTCCCAAGCCCCGGTTGAGCTACGGCGATCAGATTGACGAGTTTGAAATCTCCTTGAATCCCAAGCGGCTCACGCCCAAGTACTCCGCCCCATCACCGAAGAAGAATTCCTCCTCCTCCTCCGAGGAATCGAAGTTACGTCGCCTTCCGAGCTTTGCACACGAACTTTCAATGTCAAGCTCATCGACGTCGTCGTCAGTTCCGAGCTTCGTAAGCCAGCCGTCCTTCACATCAAGCTCTGGCAACGACGACATGGACGACGACCTGTTCAGCATCTGCCACGGCTCCACCCGCCACACCGAGATCGACACCGATCTATTCAGCATCGTAAACGCCGCTTCCTCATCTGGGTACGAGAGCGATGACCTGTTCAGTATTGGCGACGCTTCCTCACGACGCACATTGCCAGCTGCTGCAGCTCCGCCCGAATACCACCACAGCCGTCACCTCTCGTTCTCGTCACAACCGTTGCTGGGCGAGCCTCTCGACTCAGCGCAGAATTAGGCATTTACACAGCATCACTGAAGCCCTCCATCATCATCTTCCATGAAAATTTTGGAAGCCGAGGATCGTGTCTGGAACTTTCACGGTCGTCAGTACGTCACTCCTTGCAGCATCTATCTATTTCCTTCATGTTCGTACCCAATGCTACCAGCTCTTCCTTAATTCGATCTGTTAGATCACATTCGTCGGTACTACCTTCACCTGCGGGATAGATTCTACAGCTTCTCTTCGATCGAAATGAGAATGGTTTACATCTCCAGTATCCTAGTGCTTGCAATCCCCACAGTTACCGAGGCTCTTGCTCTCAAATTTTCACTGACAACCGAGGCTAGGGCACACGAGCCGAATCCGACGACCGAGGCTTGGTGCATGCGACGGCAACGTACGAAACTCGTGGCTTAAAAGTGGAACGAGCCCCAATTCCAGAGACACAACTTTCTTTGGGTTTCGAGGTCTTCGTTCATGTCCGGTAGATCGAGTGCGATTCGAGCTTGAGTCTGCCGAAGGGCCGGCAAGCACAGAATCCGGTACAGAGTCCAGCACGCGCTGTTTGCACTGAGGCCAGGTAGGTTTAACTCTTCTTTTTTCTACTTTGCAAAAAGGTGCGGTATTACTATTGGATCTCGTCACAAAATTCATTCTTTTAGATACTTATTCATTCTTTCATTCTTTCATTCATAAAATTCATTCTCTGCTATGTACCATGCATAGAAGAGCTAGAAATTTCAATGCAACGACGTTCATCTCTGTGTGTTGATTTTTGGATGGCCTTGTTCAGGTTTCATAATTTGAAAGTTCGTCTGGAGTACAAGTAACTGAGGGTTGACAACAGCAAGTAAGAAGATCATGGACGGAAATTGGCTTTCAAGTACTGATCCATCGGAGTTGCTGGCATTCGGCTGCAACATCTGCTCTGCACGTCCGACCAATCCAGTAGAAACTGCATGCGGGCACTTGTTCTGCTGGCCATGCATGCACGGATTCCTCCAAGGCCAGGCAAAGCCATGCCCAGTTTGCGCATCGATGCTGAGCATTGCTATCGACGTCGTTCCCATGACCACCAGCTACGGATCGCTGATGCTATTTCTGCCAAAGAGCAGCAACGTGAAGAAGCTCAGGGTGCTAGGGCCTCGGGCTAGGCAGGAGAATGAGGACACGGAGAAGCTCATTCTCTACATGGGAAACAGAATGGTTCGGAAACGGACTAAGAGATTGCAGAGGCGGGTGCGCCGAGCGAAACGCCTGCTGCGCAAATTCATCTAGTGCAGTACTGGACGATCGACGAAACCGGTGATCTGTCGGTGTAGCTCGGAACCATATTTATATTTTCATGCATGATTCATGCAATGGTAATAGAATGATTCATGATTCATGATTGTTGCAATTTGGAGACCAGGCCGAAGTTACCTGTTCCGGGCGATGAAAGCAAACAAGCATTCTTGCAACACATTCTTGCAACACATTTTTAGCAGTGATTTTGGGCTTAGTTTTAATTACAGTGGCTAGCATAAATAGTCGTACAGAGGAAGCCAATTGAAAGAATTTTCTACCATTCTTGAAATGTGAACCCAAAAAATTTAGTTTAATTCAAATATACAACTAAGATGTACAATTCTTTTTGCAAGAACTAGAAACATTGTGCATTACTTGTATAAAATGAAAGTACAAGCTACAAAATGACTTTACAACTCAAGAATGCAATGTCTAAGCAATCCAAATGACTACCACCGAGTATAGCCACCTTTTGCTTTATAAACATCAGTAGCTCGTTGAGGCATAGAGCATATCAACTTCCTAACAACATCAACTTCAATACTATACCAAATTTCTTGTATCTTCTCCCATAAATCACTCTTGCTAGTAGGTTTCCTCTCAGACCTTCTCATGCGACGATCTACTTCATTCCAAAGGTGTTCTATAGGATTGAGGTAAGGAGATTGTGGTGGATGCCAAATAAGCTTGAACTTCTGTGCAAGCAACCAATCTACAACATAATTAATTTGGAGTATGCTTTGGATCATTATCGTGCTGAAAAATGACACTCTCTTCCTCTAAACCTTGCATGCGTATAGTCTCCATAAGTTCTGTCTCCAAAATCTCTCGATATGTGTATCTATCCATCTTCCCTTCAATCAAATGAAGCTTACCAACTCCTTCCCAACTCATGAAACCCCAAACCATTATACTTCCTCCCCCATGTTTAACTGTACATTGCCCATGCTGCTTTAAGAGACTTTTTCCACTCTTTCTCCAACAATATTGCCGTCCATCTGAGCTAAAGAGGTTGAATTTTGACTCATCAGAGAAGATGACAAAACTCCAATCTTCCCAAGTGAAACGATTGCGCTTCTTTGCCCATTGAAAACGTCGTGCTCGATGCTTCTTAGTCAAAACTGGCTTCTTGACCCTCACACATGCTTGCAGGCCTTGCCTCTGAAGACTCCTTCTAACTGTATCATCACTCAATTGCATGCCTATAGACCTTAACTCTCTTCCTATAGCTGCAGCAATACTAGTACTTTGATTGTTTAACTTCCTCACAATATCATGATCATCGCGCTCATCAAGAATTCGAGGTCTACCAGGTGAAATTTTGTCTTTCACACTCCCTCTCTCACCAAATCTTCGTACTATATCACTGCAAGTACTTCGAGGAACACCCAACAGTGCTGAAATTTGACCATAGGAATTGCCTCGCTTGTGCATCTCCAAAACCGCCTTTCTCTCACTTTGACATCTCCTAGGAGCCATTATGAGTCACTGGAAACCTCTCTCGAACTCTGAAAGTTGTTGCACATGAAATCTTGAAAGCAATGTTAGCATTGGTGGTGGTGTGCACAACTTGTGTGCATGTTAAGTTGTACACACCACCTACAGATATTTCGTTTTGGAGAGCTTCCATGTGGCTAATTTCGAAAGATATGCTGCTAATTAGATGCCATGTGTTCTTTGTCATTAATGCAAGCCAAAAAATCCCCTACATGTTGACTTTTTGATCACTGCTCTTTCTATTTCGGGAATATCACATTAGGAGAAAAATGGGGTCCCAAAGGGGCCCTCTAAGCTTGCCCGTGTTAGGTGAACTGGCTGCCCAAGCACCATTTTCTATGTAAACCCATTAGTGCAATCGCTGCCCGCTGACAGCGTCGGAAGCCACAGTGCTAGCAATGCTGGCAGCGTCGATTGGCGCGACCCACGGAACTGCGCTGCTGGCAGCCACGGTGGCACCATTGGTGACCTCTTGTACAGTGCACGGTTTGGCCTAAATTTTTCAGCACGTGCCAAAGGCCAAGGCCCCTTTGTGACTACAGATTTCTCCTAATGCTCGTTGTTCGAACACTTGTGCTGACCACTGTATGTTGAGAGAGATGCAGGGTTTCTCTGGAAGTTTCACTAGTAGGAAATGTGTTGTTTTTCACTTACTATAAATGAAAAAGGAATGAAATCGCGCCAAGCACATGGGTTGTATTAGTGCTTGTGAGTGGTTTTGGTCAGAAGAAAACAGAAATATAAATGTAATATATAGCCATTAAATTCATTATTCCCCCGACCGTTCCTATAAAGTGAGGAATGAAAAACAACAAGTCTGCTATTAGTCTTTTGAATGTCATGATCAAATTCTAGTCACTTGTTTGTCAATAGCTGCTTAACTTAGACTAACCCTTAAATGGACAAATGCATTCTAAAAAACATTTGGAGTATTTTTAAAATTTTGACCTATAAATATAAATAGTAAGTTGTAATCTAAATTTGTAAATATTCTGCATGCTATTTATGTCATGGATGATACTCAAAAAATTGCATAGAACAATTTTTTTATTGTGTGATATTAATGGTTAAATTTTCTTTTTCTTTTTTTATTTTTTAATTCTAGCTCATTGAATTGGGTTTGGTGTTCAAGGGTACATAGTATTCTTGTCATGGATGATGCTCGAAAAAGAAAATTCATAAAAGAATTACTCGTTATTAACAATTCACGATAAAAGTGATTTGAGAATTGAAAGAACCAAGCCTGAGGGGCCAAGGTTGACATTTGAAGTCCAACTTGTATTTGACTCAAAAAGAAAGTTAACACTCATCGTGCCTAAATTCCCACATACTTAGCATTGAGTTTTTGGGTAGATTTTTTTCCAATGCGTTTGCTAGAAATTTACACACCTTGAGTTGTTTGATATTTTTTGAAATTTCTATGTATTCAATTTTTGAAAAGGATTGCTAATGCAAAATTAAATATAGAAGAGAAGAACGTTAAATTTTACTATAGATTCAAATCATATCTATTTCAATCAAGAATGATTTTGTTGTCCAATTAGATGAATATATAACATGATAAATTGTGATGGATATATATAGAACGAGTGAAAGTTTATAGTTTGCTATTATATAGTTCTATCTAGTCCATGATGGGCTCCCAACTTCAATAAATTATAGCCCTTCTTGATAGTATAATAGAGGTATCCATTTTTACCTGAATCTAAGCACTGAATCTAAGCGCCATTTGTAGAGAGACTTCATTTTTAATTTTTAGAAGTCCTGTTTTTTATTTTCAAAAACTTATATTTAAAAGAGGGATATGTAGCCCAAAATAAGAAAACTATCATTCCAGTTTTTGCTTTTATAACAAATTTATAATTTCCATTTAAATTACTAAGCAAAGGATATGTTTTGTTAATGAAGTAACACAATTCAAAATGTAGACTTTAATAAAAGCACCATTATAAATGCAATACTTATATTTAGCACTTAAATAAATGCATACTACCGGTATACAGTCTTGAAACTCGTCAAGGCGTTTACATGGTATGGTCCACCAACTCCTTTTAGTGTACTATCTACATTTTGGTACACATTTATTGACTTTGAGCATTATGTTTAAAAAACTACATTTCAAAACAAATTTGAAAATTATGTAGCAATGATTCAATGCAAAATGAGTGAACCAACTTCTAGATTTATGTACATATTAACCAAAATAAAATTTGTTAAAATGATTTTATGTTGAAGATTTTGACTATGAGAACTTCAATTTTAATTTCACTTTTATCAATTTATGAGCAAACTTTGAATTTAAATATAGTTCGATCTTTATTTTATATTAAAATAATCTAAAAATAATCTAACCTGCAAAATTTCATTCTCAAGTACATTCAAAGAAGAAATCCATCAAAAACTTTTTTTTAATAGAGAAACAATTAATTCCTTCCAAAAAATAATACAATTTAAAATATCAAACTTTAATTAATTCAAAAAAATTGACGAAATTGAAAGATATTTTTCTTCACATATTTGAACACTAGAAAAATTCATAGTTCAAAATTCATCCACAACCATTTCTTTTCCCTCTCTTTTAATATTGAATGCATATTATGTACTATGAGAATGCACTCAATTTACCTTTTATTTCATCCTCCATTAAAATATAATGTTGAAATTTTAATTTTTAATCAATGTATTTCTCTCTTTTCAATAAGGTCCATCATACCACTTTAAATTTCACAAAACATTTTTTTTTCTCTGAAATGAATTTTTCAAATTCTCAGAATACTCAAAAAAGTGCAAGAGAACAAAGATTTTAGAGAACCATACCATACAAACACCCATCACAAACTTTAAAAATAATCAATAGAATTGAAAGAGGTCTTAAAATTTAATTGAAAATATACTACATATAGTCATATACATGTACATACTTTTCTTGGAAATATATATGTATACACAATCATATATGATATATACATAACTTATAAACTAATAGCCATCATCCAAAATTGAAACTACAAAGTTTACTCTACATCATCACATGTGGATCATATGACTTGAATCAAAGGCCTCATGGCTTTGGGTGGAGAGACTAGCACCACTTTCTCAACCCCCTTCTCATGTCCAGTATGCTTGAAAAATAAAAAATATACAATTATTTAAAAAATTCAGCACATTACATTATTTTGTAAAATTATCAAACTTTCATAACTTTTGCAATACAAAAAGATTTATAGCGTTTTTTTTTTCCTTCAATGGTAGATGTTGTAATGAGGAATCTACTTCAATAAAAAAAATTGACAAAAAATTTATTGGTTTTTTTTCTATATTCAATTTTAAATGACAATAGAGTTAAAAAAAACATATAGTGATTTTCAAACGCTCATAACTTTTGCAATACAAAGCATATTTGAAAGTTTTTTTATGGGTAAATGTTGCAATAATGAATCGAATTCAATAAAAAGATTGGTTAAACATCTACTGGTTTTTGTACGTTCAATTTATAGTGATAGCGGAATTGGAAAAACATAAAGTAATTTTCAAATGTTTATAACTTTTTCAATACAAAACATATTTGAACGTTTTTTTTTTTTTTTTCCATGCGTAGATGTTGTAAAGTGTTTGATAAAAAACTCTTGTATTTTACTAATAAGAGAATGTTACTTGAAATTCACGTAGGACATAATTCACGTATCTTTTGGAATTGACGTAGGATATAATTTGTGTATTTCTTAAATTCACGTAGGGCATAATTCATATATTTTTTGAAATTCACATACATCGTAATTCATTCATTTTTTGTAGTAGGTGATATTTGTCAATAACTGAAAGATGACATGAATATAATTTATGATACTTCCTTAAACCGTGTATTTTTTATAAAGAGAGATATATATATATATATATATATATATATATATATATATATATATATATATATATATATCTTTATAAAAATATGCAACATGTCCTAAATATAAGTTTAATATATACATGTAGCATATTCTTGAATACATGATATCATGAGATGAAAGTTTCATTTTCAAAAATGACGAGTTATTAAACTACGAAAAATCGGAATAGAGATAAAACGTGGAAAACAAATAAAAAATAAATCATGAATTGATTACATGCTTCAATTGCCTTTAAAATCCAACAATACACAAATAATAGATATTGCATTATTGAAGTTATCAGATCCAATAAATTTCACATACAAACATGAATGAAAGTGAGAATGTATTTTTGCCATCATTGTTAGTGCTACATAATATCAACATATGATTTTAAAGCACACACATCAAGAGAAAGAGGAAGAGAATGTCCACTAATTTATCGTAATAGTTTGAATAAATTCATTGGAGTCTCTTTCATGCATCATCTTCATTTGCCCTTTTCATCCTTGGGCTTTCATCCATCTTTAGGCTTTCATCCATCCTTGAGTTTTCATCCCTTGCATGGACAAACTAATTGTCTATTAACTATACTATTCGCTACAATGCCCACACTAATTGAGCGCCTCCATACTATTTGGGTAGTACCTACAACACTAGGTCTTTGCTCATACAAATTAACAAAAATTTAGCTACTCAATCCTTGCCAATATTGATTACTTTAATCTATATTAATTCACTTATCTACTACATTAACATTTTCCATATAACACACCAATTTCTTTAGTTCTACTTTCTCTTTGAAACAAACATGCTAGAATTCAAACAATACAACTCTCTAATTCAAACTAGTAGCATGAAAGTTAACCATATCATTAAACATTCACGCAATACTAACAAAACCTTAAGTAATAGCAATCAAACTACATTAGAAAAAATAAAGGCTCAAAACCATTTACAACTTCTATGATATCATTCACGATGTAAGTCACCGCGGTGGCTTACATATATTTATAAAAGTATTTCTTATGTTCAAAAAACAACTACCTAAATTCTTTGAATTTCTTGCCCAAAACAATAGCTTTTATCAAAATTGACTCACAATTAGCATATATATCTTCTATTACAAGATGTAACGCATACTCTAAGTTCTTAGTTTGTAACATATTTTAAATTTTTAATACAATTATAAATATATAAAAACTCACTAACATTGAGTTGTACTTACTCATAGTACCTTGGTTATGTCTGCAAGAACACGGATATTAACATGTTTCAAGTGAAGTATGTGATTCAAGCTCATTGTGGATTATAGACGATGAAAAAAATTTACGTCATTTTGTAAATACGTGGATCTTATAAGCATGAAAATCTCTCCTGGCAACATCAGCGTTGTTCTGATCCTCTCCCTCTTCGTCAATCAGTAGCACCATTCTATTATTCTCATCAGACCATGTAAATTCAACATTGCGAAACGTGTCAATATCATTCACAACTTGTTTCAATTCGTGAAACGCAAGCCCAACAATGTCCATGCTCCATTCATACTCTCGCTTCGCAAGCAAAAACCGAGACAATTTGGGGACGCCGAAACGTGGAACTCCGTTGGCAAGCTCTAGAGCAGTAACCCACCAATCCTCCCTACAACACATATTAAGAATCTTTGTCGCAGATTGAACCTGCTTGCCGAGCTCCGATAGAACTTCAATGCAAAATGCTACACTCTTGAATATCGCGCAATTAGTAGCGCTAAAAACCAGGAGTTTTTCGAGGAGTCTTATGAAAACACAAGACTCAAAATACTTCTTCCTAAAGACGTGGATCGAATCATCTACAATTTGATCCATTCTTCTTTATCTTAATACAACTCTGACATTGCTTATAAAGCTCATGCAGACGTGAGCTTGCTCAAGCCTCACGCACATGACAAATCAGTTTCACACAAGTTTATCCCAGCACGAATAATACCTGAACCATATTGTAGATCAGATAACTATGACTTTCTATACATACCGATGAGACTCACGAGCTACGTTCACACACTACATTTGCGAGCAAGTAATAATTTTATTCTCTAAAAATATAGTACATCGTCCATGAGCTTAAAGCTGATACTCAACGCATGAAAAAATCTTAAGCTATTATAGAGAAAAGCAGGCTACTTGTTGTATCAAAAGGCAATTTTTGACATCAACTGACTTATGAAATCTTGGAATGAGAAGAGTGAAAAACAAATAATGATTAAATAAGTACTAGAAAAATTTGTATAAATTTTTTTGTAAAAATCTAGGATTATATGTACACAATACAAATGTCTATAAAAATATTTCCTTTAATACATTGATTTGGAGAATAAAATTTATTTTTAGTGCAATTTTATTTATAATAAAAAAATTAAATGATTTTCTCAATTTGCACATTTACTAAATTTCATAGTGTGTTGTGTATTTTTCTTTGAATCGTAGTGAGTTGTTATATTTTTTTGGAGGTCTTGATAATATCTTGTCGTTTGTTTTTAAATTTTTAATGTTAATTTTTTGTTAATATTCATTATTATTTTTTAATGTTCATTTGTTTTAAAGTTTTGAGACATCATTACTTCTTACTATTGAGTTATCCGTAAAGTCACTTTGGATTTGAAGAATTAAGAAAGAATTTTGCTTTGTTATACTTTAATTTCTTCATTCTAAATAGTTAAAAGGTGTGAAAGATCTTGGTGGTTTATCATTATTAGGTGTGTAAGAGGTGTGTAAGAGCTTGGTGATCTTCAAAAGTTTTCAAAATAAATTTAGCTCCTTTCTTGGTGCTAATGAATTGATCTAAGAAATAGAAGACTCTTCTTTATAATTAACAAATCCTCTCAAGTAATTTGTATTTAGAATGTCGAATCATCAATCAAAGATTTTCTTTTATTACATGAATTCCTATTGCTAAAATCCCAAAGATGAATTTCTATTACTAAAATCACTCTCCTAATTTGCTATTGAATTATTCATCCACATTGACAATCTCTAATCTCTTTCTCTCTTGAACTTCCCCCCCCATACACTTGCTATTGATCACAACCCATCAACTGGTACGTTCATGACTTCCAACCCATCCCAGAACATTTCGTTCATCATATTGAGCATGTGGCCATGAAATTGTTGATAAGAGTGATTTTAGTAATAGAAATTCATCTTTGGGATTTTAGCAATAGGAATTCATGTAATAAAAGCAAATCTTCGATTGATGATTCGACATTCTAAATACAAATTACTTGAGAGGATTTGTTAATTATAAAGAAGAGTCTTCCATTTCTTAGATCAATTCATTAGTGCTAAATTTTTTTTGAAAACTTTTGAACACCACCAAGCTCTTACATACCTCTTACACACCTAATAATGATAAACCACCAAGATCTTCCACATCTTCTAACTATTTAGAGTGAAGAAATAAGAGTATAATAAAGCAAAATTCTTCCTTGATTCTTCAAATCCAACGTGACTTTACGGATAACTCCAATGATTCAAAATTTTAGTGATTTCCTTGCATTAAAAGGGTATGAAAGAGATAGCTGCGCGGGAATCCCAAGGGTAATTCGTAACATAAGACATTGAAAATAACACAATAATCACATTTTCATTTAACAAAAAACTCTAAAGTATTTTCTACCAACAATTTTTTTTTTGTTAATTATCTTATAATCTAATATTTATTAATGTGACATAAACAAACTTAACATTTTTTTGAATTTTTTGAATTTTAAAATTTAGTTCAAAATTTTTATTACAAATTTTTATAATTAATCTAAAACTTTACACTAGAAATTAAAGGGCACAATTACATTCATTTATGTCCAGAGAAGAAAACAAGTTACATACCCTCAGTCGATATATAGTGAAGTCAAAGAATCCAGACAGGAAACACCCCAAGGCACTAGTGGAATGAGAGCTTTTAAGAACGCATGCAGGCTTCCCACGGATGCAACTTAGTCCTGGACTATACTCGCGCGGACACAAAGAAGTTCTTCCGAACATTCTGTTGAAGTTTCATTTGCTCACCGTGTGCTTTTCGAGGTTTCGGAAACCTCCAAACACTGTGTCGAAGTTTCATTTGCTTACCTTGTACTTTCCGAAGTTTCGGAAACCTTACTCCTGACCCTACCAGCGTAAAATTTATACCCTGGGTGACTGTATCTTACCAAAAACAAATAAACCACCAAGGATCCTAAACCCCATCCCACAAGATAACATTAAAAATTTCAAAACATTATTTTTTGAAGAAAATTCACCCCAAATAAATGAACTCACTACAATATTGATGAATGAACAATTAACAAACAACCAATGGCAAACATCTTGTACAAAATTAGACCACAATCTAATATTCATTAACGTGACATAAACAAATTTAACATTTTTTTGAATTTTTTGAAATTTGAAATTTAGTTCAAAATTTTTATTACAAATTTTTATAATTAATCTAAAACTTTACACTAGAAATTTAAACTTACTTCACTTTGTAAGTTGTGATAAACATGATAATGGATATGATGTGATTAATATTGTGTTTAAGACCCAATCTAGTAGTCTCACAAGTTCTAATGCATAAAATTAAAATTTATGTTTATGAACTCATAAGATCATATGAGTTATAAGTTTTATCAAGTAGACCATGTATAACACACAATTCGCTATTTACGCACTTGGCTATATAATCATGCACTTTGTCCCCGAGCGCATGATTTTATTTGTCTAACTGTTATTTTTAAAAAACCAACGATTATTGTCTTTCTTCAATCCCTTACATTGTAAACAAATAATTATTTTAATAATTTTTTATTCTCATCTTTATCTTTTCTTTTATCTTTTCTTTTTTATCTTGATTTCTTTCTCGTCTTCTTTCTTGTCTTCTTTCTTGTCTTCTTTCTTGTCTTCTTTTTGACTTTCTTCTTGTCTTCCTTTTTGTCTTCGTTGTCTTTTTTTTCTTCTACTTTTTCTTCAGTTGTGGCTGCTGAACCCTAAACAATGGGAGAAAAAAAAAAAAAAAAAAAAAAAAAAAAAAGTTTTTTTTTTTTTTTTCGTTTTTCGGGTTGGCCGTGGGGTGCTGTTGAACCCTGAATGGCAGCCGCCAATTTTTATTTTTTTTTGTTTTTTGCCCTTTTTCTTGGCCGTGGGGTGCTGCTGAACCCTGAATGGCAGCTGCCCAAAAAAAAAAAAAAAAAAAAAAAAAGACTTTTTTTTTTACTTTTTTGATTTTTTCTAAAAATTACTATTTTTAGTCGCTGGGGTGCGCGGCCGCGCACCCAAAGACTCTTCTTCCTCTTCTTCTCCTTCCCCACTCCTCATATATATATAGGGGAGAGGTGAGGGGAGGGAGAAGGAGTTGAAGAATGAATGAGAGTGACCCTCTCCTCTCCCCTATATATATGAGGAGAGGGGAGGGATGGAGAGGGAGGGATGGAGAGGGAGGGAGAGGAGAGAAGAGGATAAAAGAGGCTTAGGGTGCGCGGCCGCGCACCCTCAGCCGTCAGTAGTCTAAAAATAGAAAGAAAAAAAAACTTTTTTTTTTTTTGTTTTTTTTTTTTCCCGGCCGTTTAGGGTTCAGCCGCCGCCGGCTGAACCCTAAACTTTTTTTAAGGGTTCATGAGCCCTAAACAAGAAAGAAGACGAAAACCAAAAGAGAAAAATAAAAATAAAAAAAAATAAAAAAATAAAAAAATTGGTTTTTTTTTTCCTCCACCGCCGTTTAGGTTCAGCCGCCGCTGGCTGAACCCTAATTTTTAAAATTTTAAAATTTCTATTTTTAGGGTTCATGAGCCCTAAGCAAAAAAAAAAAAAAAAAAAAAAAAAAAAAAAAAAATTGGTTTTTTTTCCTCGGTGTGGGTGTAGGGTTTGCGGCTGCCACAAGAGGTATGAAGAAAAAAATAGAAAAAGAAGAAGAAGACAAGAAGGAAGACAAGAAGGAAAAGAAAAAGAAGACAAGAAAGAAGACAAGAAAGAAGACAAGATAAAAGAAACAAGATAAAGAAAAGATAAAAGAAAAGATAAAGATAAGAATAAAAAATAAATAAAAGAATTGTTTGTTTACAATGTAAGTGATTTGTAGAAAGACAAATTCGCTGTTTTTTAGAGAGCTTTTTACACAAATTTTTTAAGCACGATTTGCTCATGAAATGAACGCACTTGGCCAAGTGCATAAATAGCGAATTGCGTGTTGTATGCGCTTAAACACAAGAACACAGGTGGTTTTAGACAATTAGAGAGGCCGAGACGAGACTGTAGATTTCATATCACCGCCCAAAAAAATAAAGAGTACAATGTTAAAGTTACTAAAATATTAGAATGTACAGGAAATTATCCTTATAAACTATAAATGCCTTTTAAAAAATAAACTAGGTTTAGAAGAAAATATTGAGTGCAATTTTATCACTGAGAGAAGAGGCTATCGTAGGCATCGAGTTACTCGTCGTGTTTTGGGAACAATACTGAGGGAGATGGGCTAATTAATGGTGTATACTTCACATGAGGAAACAATAAAAGCTTTAGAAGTTTTATTACATATATAAGGAGAGGAAGAGCCGGAAATCGTTTGGAAAAAAAACATGGGAATCAAAGTAGAAGAAAAAGAGATAAGGTGTTGATTTGGGGGGAACGCTGGCAAAAATCACAAAAACAACGTGTGACAAAAAAGAAGATCTAATATATTCATTGTAGATAAATTTTGTAGAAAACGTACATAAAAAATATATGAGTTTTAAAACAACAAAACATACTTACATGTAAAATATCATTACATATAATGACCGCTTTTATTTGGTCAATATATACAGAATAGCGTGGAAAAAATTACTAGAGGTAGCGAGTTTTAAATAGGATTTATGCATGTGGATGAAAAAATAATAATTTTATGTTCAAAAAGCTTGGATGAATGACTTTGCAAGTTGGATAGCTTGAACGTTAGTGAACATAGTCTTAATTCAATCTTCAGGGAAGCTAATTGTCTTTTTTCCAAAATCTAACAATATAAATGTTTAAAGAGCTTGCTTATTAATATGCATGCCAATTTTGAGTGCAAAATTGCGTACGAGCTGTGAAATTATAACAAGAGAAATGTACTCATTATTCTTTTAGTATGTTGCTCCTCCTCATAATGTTGGGGAAATTTGCACATTAGAATTTTTTGGAATCGGAGATTCGGAGGTCATATGAACAATTCTAATTTGTGTAAGGATATTAAAACGCACTTTGGAAAACCCTATGTATGAATAAAGAGCTATTAAACACATTTCACAATCCTCCTTGCAATTTTTGAAATTCAATTTATTTATTTTTAAATTTGACAATTTGAAATTGCAAATAATTCGAAATCATTCTTTGTATGTCTAAATTTGCAAAGGTAAAAAGCATAAAAAATTTACTTCTTCCATTGAGACCAATATTAAAAAAATGAAAAATTATAATTAATTTGATCTTAGAAACAAGTAAACTTAGAGTATTAGCAAGAAAAACGGGAAAATAGTCATGTATCCCTTTCCACGTATTGCTTAAATCCTGGTTGTGACTCCCCAGGGGTACAAAATACCTTTTAGGGATGCCACCTAATCCTCTACGTGTCCCTCTATTCACTTATTGAAATGAAATGTTTCCAATGTGTCCCCGCCGTTCCCGGCCCACCATTGAAGAAACTGCCATAAAAAACTGTAATTAGTCAAATGGCCACAACTACTTCAAAAATTAGTTACCTTAAGTATCTTTTAAGGGTTGCTATAACCTCATGACATTGTTGAGCATTTGTAAAGACTCGTGGCTTTAAAAAAAACAAAAAAGCTTTTTTTTTAGATTCACTTGGTATTTAGTGAGTAGTAGCTATTTTCTAAAACAATTCCAAATATACAAAATGAAAATTTTGAGAATTTATTTATTTTGAAATAGTTTTTTTAAACAATGAAAATAAAAATTAAAAACTATTCACAAAGTTTGATGTCTAGATTGTCCAAAATTATGCCCCCACAATTAATTATTTAATGAATGGACACATGTATTGAACAATCAAGGATGGTATGTCTCACACGACTGTTTTGGTGTCACATACAACCCTAAAATGTGGAGTATGTTTGACGTTGGCCTTAAAATGTGGCGAAGATATAGTGACCTTTACAGTGGTAGCTCTATAGAATTCTCCTCCTTTGCTACATGCCTCCATGCCTACTACCCCCGGAATTGCTCCCTACCCCTCTTCACTGTACTTGGCATTGGTGATTTAATGGATTTTGTAAATGATGTAGATAGTTGAGTTAACCGAAAACAAAACACGAGTTTCAAGTGTGGTTTCGAGGCTCAATATTCATGAAAATGGATATCAATGCTCTCATTGAGTGTAACTGAAATGAAAACTCAAGTTGAAAGCTCTCCTTTTCCTTGGTCTTTGGGGCTACTATAATCCTAAAATGGAGAAGAATCTGTAGAAATCAGAAAGTGGGGAGGTTGGATGAAGGTTGTTGAGAGCGGCTTGCAAGTTGTTTCATGAAAACTATCAAACAAAAAAGACCTCGAAAGTGTCTTTTAGTTGAGCCAACGATGTTCTGACAGCCAAGATATATATTTACGGAAAAACTAGTTGAACATGCATTAGGGGAAAAATGGGGTCCCAAAGGGGCCTTGTAAGCTTGCCCGTGTTAGGTGAACCGGCTGCCCAAACTCGCCTCTGCTGGTGCCAACGGCGGTTTGCAGCGCTGCCCATAGAGTTATTGCCGATGTCGGAGAAGAGCAGCGTGGCACTGAGGCCGGCTTGCTGGCGCCGACGTGGCCGGGGTGTTTGGCCACCGACCGGAGAAGAGCATTGAAGGCGCTCTGCACAGCCTTCAACGCGGAGCGATCGTTGCCAACGGCATGGTCAAGTCGGCGATGGGAAGTTTGTTGGCACAACGGCTTCACGGTGGAGTGCGGCCGGCGCCACCACCATTGCCCACTAGGAAACGCAACCATAAATCGGCATGCGTACAATTCGGCGTCTCTAGAACCGCTGGCCCAAACACCGGCGAATTCTTGCCAAATTCATGCTAATTCGTGCCAGAAGCGTCCGCTGGCACCAACGGCTTAGGAGGTCCGGCCAGCAAGCGGACGCCGGTGGTTCTGCCTCCGACATCGTCAGATTCATGCGAAGGTAAGTTGCCACAGCCAGTAGCCGTAGCTAGTTTCTTAATGGCAATTGGGGATTGTGAATTCTGCAACCCTCGGAGTTTGGTAGCAGCACGGGTTCCTCCGACTTCCGCACAACCCACGCCCAGGGCTTCCCATATCGGTTTTAGGAATTATGGCGCTTGGATAGATACAAGGGAGTTTCTAAAAGTCCTACCTCGAATCACACGATGCATGCTGTGAGCGACATTTTTTCCACCGTCCTAGGGTAGGAATTGTGGAAGCCTTCGATTTTGCTTCCAGCAACGGTGATTAGCGTTTAGGGCTACTTGTTGACAGCGATTGGGTTTAGCGTAATTGGAAACCACCTCAAGGTGAGTCCACATAGCGTCATGACCGTTCTGTAGCCTTGGGAAATTTGGTCACTGCTTTGTATTTTTGGGTTCTCGATGGCAGCAAGGCGCGCACCTAGTGCTTCGTATGTTCCCCAAGTTGCGCTTGATGCGTGCTATGCACCAATTATTAGGAGAGGTTCTCTGCGATCTGAACGGCCGTGTCCATCAACGTTTCCAGCACGGAGGGCAGCCGGGGATACAAACATTGACTTGTGGACCGATGGCAGCATTTACCCGGTTGATCCAGACTCGGGGAAGCCCCCTTCATTCAGAACTCTTAAGGAATGCCTCCAATTCATATGCCATGGAGAGCTGGGCCTGTATGGTTATACATGCAGATTGGAGTTGGGATCCCAAGGAGGTCCACATCGAAGTGTGTTGGAAATGCGATGCAGACTGCTGCAAGAGGAAGTGAATGAGGGTAGAGGCAAAGCTGCTGTCAGCATCGAACGGCTGGACCGTTGCAGAGAGTTAGAGAATACATGCATGGAATTGCGGGCTGAATTGCAGGCTATACACAAAGAGATGGATGACAAGGAGAAAACTTATAACATGAGGGTGCAGCATTTGGAATCTGAGGTGCATATTTGTAAGCGAGAATTGGAGCGCCTCCAGCGAAGTGCCGGTGCAATGAAAGACACGCATGTGGGAATGCGACGTAGGGCTCGGTTGCTTAGAGGGATTCATGAGTTGAATCCTGGTACAAGTGGTGCAAAACGTAGAGTGAAGCTCATCAGAAGAGTGTTGCAACCACATCTCGTGCAAGCTATCAATGACCGCAACCGGGTCGAGCATGAGAGCCAACGACTTCATGGGGATAAAGAGTCACAAACTAGAACCGCGGTAGCTCTAGCCAAGATACTATCTAGGCATGAAGGCATGGCCCTCGCGAGTCACCCTGCTATGGGACATGTTGAGACCAAGATTGCCAACAACGTTCTCAAATCAATTGGAAAGCGTGTAGGACCGGATAAAATTCTTGCTGCTTGCGACCAAGTAGGGGTGTTCCATCGGAGATACGGTGCTATTAACAAAGCCGTGAGGGGTCCCATTGCTGTTTTGAACAAGGATATAAAAGCTAGCATTCTACCCAGCCCCTATCACGTGAAATTGCTTCGGCAGGAGATGAATGCCAACTTGCCACAGTTTATTGGCGAATACTACCACATTGAAGGTCGACTGGAGCTGCCAACGACGTCCAAGAAATCCGACGACATACGGAAGGATGTAGTTTTGACTGAAAAAAATTCATTATTCACTGACCTTGAGGTGGTCCAACAAAGCATGGTGATCTTCTACGGCATCACGGAGATAGGTATGGTTCCCCCTTTGATATGGTTCGTGGCTCACTGTTTGTCCGTTTGGTGTCAGCAACCACATTGACTGCGTACAACAAAGAAAATAGCTTGTTGTTACATTGAATGTGCCCTCACTCCCACTTACAATGGTTGTGCAGAGTTGAGAGGGGCACCGCTGATCTTTGTCCTGAAACTCGATGAGGCAGAGATCGTTAATGGAAAAAAAATTGAACGTGTTAGTATCACATTGATGAACAAGGCATTGGACATTGCCATTCAGAAGGACCAGGAGAAGTACTTCTCAGTACAGTTCGAGCAAGAAATCTGGCCCGTTGCAACCTTCCAGGTGGAGAAGGAGTCATACGATGTTCTGTCTTGGATATTTGCACGATCCAAGTTCCCAGCTGTGATTACAGCACAATTAACAGGCAAAAAACTGCAAGTCTTCCGAGTTGGTGAATTCCATGTGGAGTGGCACCTTGCAGCGGATATGAAGACTATTAAGTGTATGTATGGGCTGCAATCTGGGCATGCATACGCAATGAACTGCATATATTGTGAGCAAAAGAGGATTAGACCTACAGTGGGGACAGCAAGTCAAGCAAGTGCTGCCATCAGAGGCCGTGCTAAGGCAAATTGGGCGAGAGGACTTTTTGCGAGCAGTATGGCAGCAGAACCTTGTGACATGATGGCATATGCCTGGTGGAGGCCCATCTTGCCAATTCCTTTGTCCAGAGTGCACATTTGTACACTGCATGCCCAGGTTTGATTAACGGAGAAGATTGTGCACATGCATATCATGTATGTTTGGAACATACAGGATCAAAAACTTAGGGCTAGTGCAATCGAGCAGATGGAGAAGTCATTGTCAGCGATCGGGGCTCATGGTGGGAACGTAGAGATTAGAAAAGACCCGAAGCTCAATGGAAACACTGGCAACGTGCTACAGAAACCATCTCTCAGTGGTGTTATTGCCAGCAGGCTTTTCAAGCCGAGCGTTTGGTCAGGCAACGATAAAGCGTGGAAAGATGTTTGTCAAGCCGAGAATAATAATACTCGCGGTGGTGCGGATCGCATTGCCAAGGCCGCTATGTGGCAAGCCTTTAAGGAGGTCCTACCATATTTGACCGGATTGGTGTTGACAACAGAACAGCGTCTGCAGTTCAAACAGAAGATAGAACATTGGGGAAAGGCGTATTTAAAGGTCTTTGGAGAGGAGCATGTTTCCCATTACATAGTATGTTCGTTAATCCGTTTGTCAAAATCTAATTCTAATCTTGACGGGCCACTTACTTCATCGGGGCAACGAGTTTTAACTTTCTTCTTCTTGGTGACAACACGTACTTGTGAGGCACTCAAATTGGTTTGTGGAACAATATGGTAGCCTCGGAGTCTGGAGTTGCCAGGGTATGGAGAAATCTTACCATCAAGCGAAGGCAGCAAATCAAGCACATACAGCTCATGGTGGTGGCAAGGCGCGCATCAGTGTCATTTTGCAACAATTCCAGCATTGGTACCGAAATATACAGCATCGCTACAACAAAAAAATGGAGTGCTTAAGAGTCGTTCATACCCCTGATGATGAAGCAAGAGGCGCAGCTGCGTGCAGAAGACACGAGCGGTGGCATCAATCAAATGCTGCCAACGCTTTGGAGAACTGGTGGTCAAGGCGACGGCGTGTTGGCAAAGCGTGGGTTATCGAAGACTCCGTGGGAGGTGGAGGGGATGGCTTTAGGGAGGGCGACCTGGAATGGAATTGCGATGGGGTGATGGTTGGGAATGGAGGCGACAACGAAGAAGAACGGGATGCTGCCAACGATGTGGATATTAAGGATGCTGCCAACGACGTGGACATCAAGGATGTTGCCCACAGTGTCGACATCAAAGATGCTTAGAGCGAATGAGGAAAATACATTACAATTGCTCATTTCGGATATATGGGATATGGTTTAAGTATACTCTTCTAATTTCAACGATGTTTGTCCATTTATACAGTACCCTGTAGAACGGGACAAATGGCGTTTGACTTGTAAAAAGCTCTTTTGAAAGTATTCGTTTTGGATATATCCGTCAATACTACCCTTTCAAAATGCAAATCCTAGTCAAAAACGCAAATCCTAGTGAAAAATGATGATGCCAGCAAGGTTCATCTTCCCCAAACTACTTGCAAAATTACTTGCACGAAACAGTGGGACAGAGTTCCAGGCACATGTTCACGATACAATTACAACGATGCATTTCTTTACCATGAGGATTTGCATTTATAAGTTGGTCAGCGTTTCACAACGTCTGAGCTGTCACTCACGTAAACGACCTACTTACACATTGTTGGCAGCAACTACTGTCCAATGCCCCCGGTTGACAACAAAGAGTACCATAGCACTCTGCCGATGAAAATTAAACAACGAACCGTAAACCCGCTAATGTTAGTCCATATGTTCACTATTTACAAGAACACCTCAAACCTACTCCACGCCTGCTATTCCAATCGCGTCAACAAGGGTGTCGAGATTTCCCTCTCCTTCGGGCTCATCGAGCCACTCACACGGCACATCATCTCCATCTCCGCCTGTGCCCTCGACCTTCTCCGGTGCAACTTCTTGTGCTTCCTGTACAGTGTCGCTCTCGTCCTTCACGTCAGTGGTGGCAACGTCCTTCACCTCCTTTGCGGCTGCTGGCATCAAAGCTGCGAGAGTCACCAACCCGTGTGCGATTGGAGGCTTTGACGTCCCCCCGGGGCCTTCGATGCGTTCTTCTTCATCATCCAACCTTCATCCTCGGAAGGTCGAAGGATTTCCTCAGCGGGCCTCTTGCTGCCACTAGAAGTTCGGTGGAGACGTGGTGAAACCCGCTCGGGGGACTTCAGAATCTCTTGAGTCAACTGCAGTTCCGCCTGAACCGTCTCATTGAGTGGAAATCCCCACTGTCCAAACCACCCTCCGGTCACAGCGCGCTCGCATCACCTACACTTCCCGTTAAGCGAGAAAACAAGCTGAAACATGCAATGTGGGTGTGCTAAGCAACCGCACGTTAAGGGTATGCAAGCTGTGTCAACAAAGTATCGGTCGCAAAAGGGGCATGGGCCTGACACTTGGATGGGCAGGGCTCGGAACTTTGTGGGCAAGCGTGGCAAAACATTCTTCGGTTGTATGAAAGCTGTTGCCAGCTCGAGGAACAATATCACTTCACAGAGAACTCCCACCTCATCTTTGCACTTCTCTATATCTTTCTCCACATCCCTCATTGAAGCCTCCATTGTGTCAATGCGGCCTTGGCAATGTTGGGCAGCTTTGCTTGCAAGCTGGACTTGTTCACCACCAAGATGGGCCAAGTCTGCAAAGTGCCTCTTCTCTGCATTGTTGCCAACGGCCCCCGCTTTCTTGCTGGCAGCACGGTGGGCAACAACGTCGTCATGACACTTGTTCTCTTCATCCTCCTTCTCCGCTAAAAAGGCCAGCTTGTTTCGCAAATCGCCCTCAATGCGTGCACGTTTGGCCTCCATCTTCTCGAGTTCCGCTTCAGCTTCAGCTTTCTTCCTCCTCGCTTGCTCTAATTTTGCCTAGGGAACCGGAGTGACACCGCCTTCCTGTCTGCTGCCATCAAGCGGAGTCGTAGGCCTGCTGCCAACTGGGAGAGACCTCGGATATCTCGCGTCCTCGTTGATCATATGTACCTTTGGGGTTCTCCCGTGACGAATTTTTCCTAAACCATACCCCTCATCAATGCCCTCTTTGCTCGTGCTGCTGGTAACATTGGCGGTGTTGTCAACTACAGCGCCCTCCTGCTGTGGGGAGGCTATGATCGCACCAGCTTGCTCGTCCTCAATGTGCTCCGCAAAGATCTCAATGATGGCCTGAATTTGCTCCCTCAAAGCTGGGGGTGAAAGTTTCAGGGGATTCCGTGAAGCCTGCTTCTCACGCGCCTTCTGCAGCGACTCTGCTTTCTGGGCCCAGTTCACCTCTTCGCCCATCTCAAAGCTCAAATAGCATGCACAAAGAAATGACGTACCAAATGTTCCGTTGTCTGGATCACCTCCATACACCTTGTTGTGCATCCGTGTGTAAGCGTCGATGGCTTGTTCGTCACTGCAATCCGCAATGTAATGCCGCCCAGATGCCCGCTCTGGCCACCGGTGCAGAAACTTGTTCTTATTTAAAACATTGTCATTGCTGAGCACCCTAAACGTGGTTCCCTCCATGCACAGGGCGAGGGTCTGGTGGAAGAATTCAGCATCATAATTTGCCTTCTTCCTACCAACAAGAAAGGGTGCCATAAACTTGAGCTTAGACGCCATAGAATCCGGCAAGGCTGTCAGGTCAAACGGCTGGTCCCACTGCGTAATTCCCTCATCCGCGTCTTTGCTGGCAGCAACCACGTCCACCTCCTTGTCTTCGTGCTCCCCTGGCTTCACCTCTGGCTTCACTTCCGACTTCGCACCCGGCTTCACATCTGGCGTCACAGCGGTGGGGCATTTTTTTCTCGTCGCCATTCCTGCGTTTCCAGGCCAAGTCTTCATCGTGCACAAAAATTAAGCTGCCATGGCTGAAGAAATGCGGCAATAAAGTCATGGCCTCAATGCGTGGGGTTTCAAAACAGCATCCACCGTAAACCCAAAGCAAATTCTAGCAAAAAAAAGCTACAGCGGCCAATGCGTCGCAATCTTACTTACACGTTTGAGTCGTTGCCGTGGTCTCCTCCGCCGCTGCCGCGCCCGCCTGCACGCTGTTGCCTCCGCGTCTATGTCACTACGCCTCCACAAGTATCTGGGCTCGCTGAAGACTACAGCGTTACTCGCGCTCGGCTTGCCCGCGAAGTCGCTCGCCCTTCGCTCAAGCTCGCGAGAACCTGCCGTTGCAGCAGATGGCTTGTCAGTGAGACCGGCTCGTTGTCGTCCCGGGAGCGACTGCTGGCAGCAACTAACAGTGACTGAGGGCAGAGTGGGACCAGGGGGGGCCTAGGAGAACATAAAAATTGGATAGAGAGCGCTAGTGTCCAATGGAGAGAAGTCCACAGTGAGCGTATGAGCGAGCGTATGAGAAATGAAAGTGAAAATTCAAAATGGGAGGACCATACATACAGCATGAGCCTTTAAGTAGCTCTTGGGAGAGGACAATGGAGTGGTGGCTCCTTCAATGAAGCCCTTCATAATGAACGAAGGGAAGTAAAGCCCTTCACCCTAAACATCACATCCAATTTCACTATGAAGCGTGCTAACACAATGATTTCAGGGTTGGAGGCAACATAATATTGGCTACGTGTCATTAATAATGAATTGAGTGTTCATGGATTTGCAAATTAAGGTGCATATTTGTTGAGGATTCTTGGATTTCCAAATCAAGGTGAATATTTGACCCGATGCTCTTTACTATGTCATAAATTGAAATTAGGGGTAATAGGGTGACTCGTCAACATGATGAGTAAGATTTTTTGTGGCATCCCTCATTATGGCCTGCGATTTTTTGATTGGACTGCCGAAATTATTGCAGTAGTTAAAATCCATAGATCAAATATCAATAATAATGTAAAAAACTGAAAGTTACCGGTTGGGTAATTTATAACAATTAGAGGGTATTACTTTAGGATTTACTTTAGGATTTGCATTTTTGACTAGGGTTTGCATCTGAGTCCAACAAGTTTGCTGGCATCATCATTTACCTTGTAGGATTCACACTCAATCCAATGATTTGCATTTTTGACTAGGATTTGCACTTTTGACTAGGATTTGCATCTGAGTCCAACAAGTTTGCTGGCATCATTAGTTTTGACTAGGATTTGCACATAATCCATGAACTTGCCACATTTTTGACTAGGATTTCCATTTTTGTCTAGGATTTGCATCTGAGAACAAGATACAACGAAGAAGAACATGTAATCCGTGTATGGTAGATAATTTCCGGTGCTTGTAAAAAATGGGGTGCTGCCAAAATGGTTTAGGGAGCTGTCCCGGTCAAACTGTATGGACCAAATGGTCAGTGTGGAGAATCCTAAACCGCTCATTACTAATCGTAGGCGGACTTGTTAAGACCCTATTAGAATTACCCCTGGAAAAAAACCTCTCATCCTACACTTCTACAATCTTGATGGTTTTGGGAACCGCGACCTCAGCAGCAAGTAGATGTCTCTCATGGCGTTTGTTGATCTGCATCAAGGCATCAAACTTGGTACGTTAGTTTTGTTTGCTTCCAACAAGCAGCAGAAGATTGGGTCCCAAAATCCGAGAGAATGGTGCGAACAACAGATACCTTTTTTTCGCGATTACCGGTTGCCTCCAGCACAACCATGTTGTATTATTCGGGAACGCCATCGCCGAGCGTCATTGCAATTTCAAGGCGTAAGTGGAATACTGGCCATGTCTTGCCCACTTGAAATGTTAGCATCGCGCTTCCTCTGAACAGACAACACACTTCCACCATCTCCACGTCCGGTAGGTGGTCAATCGCATCTCACCTGTTGTTAGCAGCACCCCTAAACCTTGTATACTGGAACCTGGTGTACAGTGTCTGCCTACCCACATCATAGCGGAAGCCGATGCTGGACCTATTCACAACACACTTGATAACATCGTGGCCAATGTTGAACTTCTCGCTCCACCCCGGATTCATCAAACTGGCCTTAGATGGACTCTGGAGAACGAAGAGTGTAGGTGTCCGTCGAATGTTGTCACATGATACAGCAAACAAATAAACCATAACATGAATAGGCATAAACCATTGCTGGTGGGCGAAACTACTACCGGTCGACGTTTTCATCGCATTTGCAAAATCTGCGGTAAGCCTGGTTCTGAAGGCCTCGGATGTGTGCATGTCTGGCAAAGGCCATTCGACATCGTTGAAACCGGGGAGCAGGAGGGCTTCTACCTTCCCGTACAACTCGGGGCTCACTGGAGGGAAATACACACCCTTGAGGAAGAATGTACCTGTGTCCAACAAGTCCACGTGACTTCGACCATTCCGGGTTGCCTCCCCAATCTCTGCATGGAGCACAAGAATGGGACCAATGATAGATGCGGGGTGCACCCAATCCTCAGAATGCGACGCGTACAGGTAGTTGGCCATGCATGGCCCATTCGTTGCCAGCGTTGGATCCAAACTTAGATGGCGAGGCTGGTACACATGTCGCACAAGCACTTTATCCAGGTTGATTTCTCCGCGCACACCAGGTGTCCACGAGAAATCTATGATCTTCGCTTTGAAGGCGCCTCGAAAATTATCTCCACTACGCCGCTATGCCTCTCTACCCCAAGGCCCCTCCGACATTGGTTGCAACATAACCCATGAATCACAGCCCAACCTCATAGGGATCCAGTTGCCCTCTCTGTCTTGATTGTTATGCAACACAACGCTCTGCACTTGGGAATTTGGCCGTCTAGCCATGCCAGTGCAATGACAGAATAGTGGAAGACACCCTAAAACTACAGGTTTTGCCTTTAATGGCAGCAGGCGCTAGGTAATGTGATGTCAACACATCCAAGAAACCCACAGTAGTACAAGATATGCCCTCGATGGCAGCAAACGCCAGAGTATGTACCGGAAATTCTAATATTGGATAAACCCGCATACGACCAGGTCGACCCTTTCAATGCAACACAAATCACATTATATCACGGCAGAATTTTGGAAAAAACCAGAAAACTACAAGTTCTCCAGCCTGCTGGCAGTGAACGGCAGATTATGTTGCCAGCGATCGGAGAAGGCCACATTTCCATCCTAAATCCTGGAACATACCAAATTCATGCAAATTCGTTGCCCAAACCCCACCGTAACTCCCAATCATATGGGCACCTCGCAGCTCTGACTAATTGAAGCGACCCTAAACCAATGCTTCCACAAATCGACCCTAAACGCCAATGCCAGCGGCATCGCCCACGCCAACGCCATCGCCATTGCCCGCGCCACAACCGTCGTCCTACAAACCTGTGTTGCCGAGCACCACAAACGCCTCCAATGTAGCGGCTGGTCGAGGTAGCCGTTGGCAGCATGTCGCCCCCTCCACAACTCCGTTTCAAGGTGCAGCATCGCTGACGTTTGCGGAAAAATTAGGTGGCCGGACTCATGACAGATTTCAGAAATTGAACCGTGAAGGCCTACTGACAGCACTCGACCGGCTCGGGATTTGTGCGCTGCAGCGGCGCTTCCTGTCAGCCCCGACACCGTCTCCCCGCCCTAACACACGCGCTCTTCAACGCGATTGGCTCGACCCCTTGGAACCCGGCTTGCTAGTACCACGGTGGCACCATTGGTGCCCTCGTCAAAAGTGCACGGGCTGGTCCAAATTTTGCTCCCACGTGATAGTCTCCAAGGCCCCTTTGCGACCACAGTTTTCTCCTAATGTAATCTATCTATGGATTTAATAGAAGCATGCGAGTAGACTCGGGTGCACTTTCAACTCACTTCATCTAACATGAGTAGTAGCTTCTTTTTGGTTAACTTTAGTGCCATTGAAATTTATGAAATTTTTAATGATGATTTGGAATATATATTTATGTGCCATTGTAAAATATGTATATTTTGATTTAGTAAATACAGTGGCTTCTTTGCAATGAAATCAACTTTCATTTGTTTAAAAAAAAAGTAAAAAATATATATTCAATAGTTTGATATCACATTAAGTATAGAATATTTATCAATGCTCAAGAATTTGAAATTTTGTATCGAGCAATTATTGAATTATTACATTATGTTCTAAGAAAGAAGAAAAACTTTGATGATGAGAACATCACTACTTTCTCCCAATAGTAATTTTTAACACTATGACATTGTTGAGGTTTTTGTCTTTGAAAATTTCTCTAAAATGAAGTTTTACTTGGATCGACAGTATTCAAATTGAATTGAAAAACAAACTTGATTTTTTTTTAATTTTTTAATCTTTTTCCACCCATGGAAGGTTGTAAAGATCAAGTAGTGACCAAAAATATATATTTTGGATAATTACAATGGTTAATCATGCAATCCACGTTGAGAATCGTGACTCTCACCAAAACACTTGTCTTCTACTTGCAAATTGAAATCACGGGGTTTTGGTGTTTGGTAATGATTATTGTGTAATTTGTTGATGTGTTGGGTTGGTGGTTGTACTTTCTTGGAATGTACTTATTAGTTATTTCATATATTTGAATTGTGATGATTGTGGTTGTATTTGTGATTGTGGACATTTATGTGGTATTTATATATATATATATATATATATATATGTTTGAAAATGCAATGTGTTTATTGATCAAGTAGTGTCGAGTGAATTAGGTTGATATTTAATTTGGAGTAGAATCGTTGCTTATGATGAGGTGTTGGGGTTTGTTTATTTTATTTTATTTTATTTGTTGAAGCACTTACCTATTGTATTGTTTTAATATGGTCTATGTGCTTTGTTATTAAACACATTAGTTGTAAAATTTTGATATTTAGTTTTTATTGTTGGTTTTTAGTGTGAAAAAAAACGAGCACCGTTGGAAATGCAAATGGTTATGAGTAGTTGGATGAGGATTGAGAAGGTACAAATGATGCTTTGACAAATAGTATAGGTACATTCAATGTCAAAAAAATTCAATATTTTATAGGAACCTTCAAATTCTATTAGAGAAAGAGAGCCACGAGTAAAGTGAAAATTAGAGCAACAATTATTTGGATATGTGAAATGTTGATTATTTGGATGGTTTCTGCATTAAATAGTTGTTGGCTGTTAGTGGCAACGGTTCTGAAGTTAACAAAGACAATGTACTTGTGGGTGCTGTAAGTTGCTAATGATCTTTGTTAAAAAAATGACCAGTTAATTTTTAATGATCTGATTTGTAGCAAGGAGTTTGGTGGGGTTTTTTTGAATCAGTTGAAAACACTAAGGGATTGTTTTTTAAATTATAAAGGGATGAAATTTCAACTCTAGAAGCGCTAAAAAAAACTTGTCTCTAAACTTTGAACATTTTGATCTTGCAAACATTAAGGCGGATGTGTTTAAAAATTAATGTACATCTGTATATACAAGTTAGTTACAAGAACTTACAATTAAGAGCGTCCCAAATGGTCTCATTTTTGAAAATTCTAGCTTGCTTTTTAAAGAGGGTTCTTATATCAAGAACTTCAGGAGTAACATTAATTATATCCACTATACTAACATCAACATGCTCAACGACACAGGTCCCGCTAGTATTTCTAAAATGTAGGTTGCTATAGGATTTGAGTTCCAATTCTAACATGTTTCTTCTCAACATATAACATTTTTGACCCTACATAATTCCATTCACTTAGAAAATGACCTAATGCAACATAAAGTTACCTTTTGCACAATTTGATACCGTTTTGATTTCAAATTTTTATCTCACTTTGTACAATTCTATTTCAAGGAAAAATTGTATTTGAAAGAAATATAGAAGGAATTTTAGCTATGAGACAAATAAGAAACTCTACACCATTCTTTTTGTCTCTTCCTTTGAATCTTTTGTTGTCTCTTTCTTTGAATCTTTTTTGTGTTTCATTTTTTGTTTATAAACTTCTATATTTCCTTTTAGTAAAGATATCATATTAAACATAATAATTTTCATATTAAGGTAAAATGTTATGCAAACATTCTTTTTTTAGCTAGCAAAATAGAGCCATGAAGTGAAATTGTTTTAAAATTTGGACAAAACTCATCCTATTATCGCCAAAATATTCATTCATGTTGATATATTTTCATTCATTTGAGAAAATTCTCATTCAATTATCATGATTTCATAGGAAACCTAAATGAAAGTGTTACAATGTTTGTTTCACCGGTACCACCCAACCCTTAGTCTTGGATGCATTTTAGCATCAGATTGTACCAATAAAAAATAGTTTGGCTACAAAACGACCAAAAACTCAATATCAGATCGCCAAAACATATTCAACCTTTTACAAAAATTTGGATGAAATTGCCAAGAGTTGGATGAAAATAACAATAAATGTGAATGAAGAGCATTTTCTATCCAAAAACACGAATGAATGTAGAAGTAAGGTTGAGACACCCATTCCTGACCAGATACACAAAACCAATCAGGCCTAATTTCTAAATTTTGAAAGGGAAGAAGTACCTCATTTGTACATTCATCGGTTTTTGGTACACCCACAACTTCGCACTTTAAAAATTTGTACTTATTCAAATAATTATCAAAATAATTAATTAAATATGAAAACTTCTTAATTATTGTAGTGCTAAAAGAGGAAAATAATCAAAATATCGATTCATTTATCCCAAGTATAGTACATGTCTTATTTGATCGGTTTTAGGTGTCTCGACCTTAGGTGGTTCTATCAGATCAACCAGTTTAGCATTTTCAGAAACGTGAAAAAGAAAATGAAAGGGCAGGTGCCACCCAATGAAAAATTGTAGAAAAAACCTTGCATGCAAGTATCTCAAGCGTAGTAATAGATCTCTTGACCAATACCCGCAAAAGGGTAGCGGTATTTTGAAAAGGGAAGTGGAAATGCTGAGTCGGTGATGCTGAAAGCAAAATGACGGGGTGCGTATGAGACCCGGCCCGGCCCGGCCCGGCCCGGGCAGAAAGAAGGACCGAGTAGAGGCGTAGAGAAGAGGGCAAAGTAAGGTAAGGCAAAGGGGAGTCGAGGATCGAGGCGGCGTTGCGTAGCGTGCTGCGTGCCAGCGCCAGAAGAGCAGTGCAGCACAGCACAATCAGATTCGCCGCAGGCAGTGAAACAACAAACAGCTCACTTACAAAGCCATGGCGCCCGTAAGCCGGTTGCCATCACTCTCGCCCTCGCCCCGCATGTGGAACGTCCTCGACTGCAAGCAACAGCTGCTCAAAGTCTCCGACCACGGCCTCAAACTCGCCTACAGAGGTCCCCTCTCTCCCTCATCCGCATTACCTTCTTCTTTCAGTTAGGGTTTCAAGCTCTGTTTCTGCGATCGCTCTTTTGCGCCCGCTCTCTTTTGCTCTTAGGGTTCGCGTCTGCACGCGTCATCGCTCTACGATTGAGATTCACGCCTTCCAGGTACCGTTAGTTTAGTTTATTTTTAAATTTTTAAAAACTTTTTGATTAATTTTTTTTTGTATTTCCCGCCGAGTGATCATGAGACACCGTCCAATTTTGAGTGGATGCTAATCTAGGGTTCCAGCGATGTTACAACTAGCTCTGTTCTGCGATTGCTCGCACCAGTCCATCGTTTAGGGTTCGCGTTCGTGTTGAGATCCAAGTAGTCGAGGTTTTATTATAGTTTTAAAGATTTGCTTCCTTTGCTTTCTTGTTGATTGGGTCATCGCCCGATTGAAGAAGTATGAGACGCCGTTCTAGGATCATACATGGGTTTCGGATTTTCCTTAGCTGCAACTCTAGGCTTGAAGTTGAACTTGGATGCTACAACTACGCTGATTTCTTTGGGAATGCTCCTGAATTTTGAATGCAGCTGATATCACTTTTTAAATGGTTGATTTTAGTGATTCGTGTTTTCACTAAATATAAACTACACTTAGTCGTACTTGTTGATCGTTTTCATGGGGATGTACTCATGGTACTATGGTTTGTAGGATTTTTTCCATTATTAATAAGGTTGAAAATCCGAGAAAGTGAGATCGTAGAGTTTTGTATCTCGGTCGCAAGGTGGAGCATTCTTATATTCGCAAGATGGCAAGGAACTGTTGGTTTATATCCGTAGCCATACTGGATGAATCTGGTTACAATTAGTTGGTGTGTACAGTTAACTCCTCGTGAGATGCTATAGAATTCAGTCATTAGTTATGGAGAAACTGAAATTATGCAATTCAAACTGACTTTTTTGAAGTTCTGATCCACTGAAAATTGGTGGAAAGGAACAACGTATGTATCAAGATTACCAAGAGAACTTAACGTTTGTATCAACGACGTGTGTTACCTCAAGATTGCCTTATTTCAGCATCTGAATATCTCTGGGCATTTTCAATACGTTTTACATGGCTGCTTTAGTACCTGTCATGGTTGGAGGATCTAGATTTCTAGCTTATTCAGAGTTCAAAATGTGGGCATTTTCTCTCGTATCTAGGACTCTTGGGATTCGTTCTGTAATCTTTTTCCCAAAAAAATCAAAAACGAGTCTTAAGCGAAGGAGTGTGCTCGCAGGTCCGGGTAATCTTGATACCGATGCTGGGGCTATTCGGGCAGATAACCCTGCCCCTGGGAGTGAACCTCTGTATTATTATGAGGTCACGATAATTAGCAAAGGCAGGAACGGGTAAGCGTATATACCTCGCAAATTGCAATTTATTCCACTTCTCAAGGTCCTTGGAACCTTTGTTCATAGTTCCAAGTTATTTTCCGTTTCTTTTCCTTATGTTATTTGCGGGTATATTCAGAGATTCGGAGAGAAACCATAGAAACGTTGAGCTAGCATTACCGTGCTGTTGAAGAAGCAGTTATGGAACATCTATTCGGCTTATTTTAGTGATCTAGTGGTGTGAATTTGGAGTTTCTTAACCTTGTAGTTAGTCTTATTTGTAGTACGCTATCACAATGACTACACTGTGGGTTCTGTCTCACAGTGTAAAGATGGAATTTTCTGCAGGTACATTGGTGTAGGTTTGAGTTCGGCACAAGCTTCTCTTAGTAGATTACCTGGTATAGATTCTCCTACTGTTTCTTTTTAGTACCATATTTTTTTTCAAAATTGTTCTATCTCACATACGGTCTGAACTACTTGTTACATTTCAAGTAAGTTTCTGCACCCCTTGCACGTTTTTTATCATCTCTATTCACACAGGTCTAGTATGACCGTGTACTTAACAGGGTTCGAGAGGAACAGCTTTGGTTATCATGCTGAGGATGGAAATGCTTTCACTGAGCGGTAGGTGGCTTGCAATTTGTGTATCACGTTTCTTTAGTGAAGCTTAAATTGTCCACATTGATAGGAATCAATAGTATTGCTTGCAAAATCAAGTTTATATTGTATAAATTCTATTAGAATTTGATTTTGAGGATGCTTTTCGTGCTGCAAGATATCTTCTACTCTTTGAACAGGAGTAGGGTTTAAACTGGTACTAGGACCTTGGGAAGAACCATATTCACGAAGTTCTCGCTTGTTGTGCATAATTTGAATTTCCAGCTGTTCATCAACTTTGAATTCCGAAGGTCCCTATGGCCCCTCATTTGGCGCAGGCGATGTCATTGGGTGCATCCTCAATCAGGTTAGTTATTCTCTGATCTCATTAGATACATGTGCGATCTGCAACAGGAAATGTAGTATTCATTTGCCAGATTGGAGTATTGTCTATGTTAAGCCCTCTTGCCCAGCCTTCAAATGACCACATTACTGATGTCTGATGTTATCTTCTGTGCTGAAATAGAGCTTTCTTAGTTAATATTGTCCTGTTTGATATTGGATCCTTGTAATTTTCGCCGTGCTCTTTGACATTCAAGTTCGGTTCGGTTGCAGATGGAACATACAATATCTTTCACAAAGAATGGCATCAATCTAGGAGTCGCTTTTAGGGATGTAAAAGGTGATTATGTTTGAGGTTTTACTTGCTTCTTCAACGTAGTTGTCCTCTGTTCTCTGTAGTTGACTCCTAGGTGTTTTTAGTCTGATCATCTCTATCTTCCACAAGGTGAAATAACTCTTATTCCGACCAGCATCATTCATGTGCCTCTAGTTGTTAATTTTATCCTTTCAATTTTATAGTAACCAAGATGTACCCTGCTAATTTTGTTGCAAGTGCTATGTAGGTCTGGTTTTATACCCAACTGTAGGACTAAGGACGCCTGGTGAGAAAGTGGAAGCCAATTTTGGTTCAAAGCCATTTGTCTTTGACCTCGAAGAGTTGCAGAAGGTAATGACCTTTGTAAGCACTTTCATGACCTCTAACATGCGTGTTTTCGTTGTCAACAAACTAGCTCTCCTAATGCTTCCACTGTTATGTGAACAGGCTCTCAAAATGAAGACTTTATTGACCATTGATGCTATTGAAATACCTGAAAAAAATTCTTGTCTTCACTCACTGGTGCGCATTATATACCTGAAGCTTTTGATGCTATGGATCGTCTCTTGGTATTTGTGGGCATGAAGTTTTGGATCTGAACTAATACATGATGTATCGCTTGGAGCAGGTTGTGTCGTACCTAATGCATTATGGATATAGTGATACAGCTACAGCATTGATTAGAGAATCTGCTCTTGAAGGCCAAGTCATCCCTGAAAAGGAAGGGGAAAGTATGCGCCTTCGAAGAAGTACTTCCTGATATCCTGTCAACTTTTGCTAGTTCAGTATGTAGCCTGCTGGCGAGAATATTGTTGCTTTGTCTCGCTTCCGATGTGTTCAACAGCTTACCGAGACATCGTTTGATCATCATTTGGTGAATCTTCTAAAATTTGCAATTCTGTTTTAAATGTTGACAGAGATTCAGGAAGCAATCTTAGATGGCCGTATTGATGAGGTGAGATCATACTAGCAGGACATAAACTCTGCAACCTAGACCTCACGATTATTCACAATATAATCTTATCGGGGGTCACATCCATGTAATTGTTCTTGCTTATGCTCCGCTGACATGTGGACATGATTATCGCATGCATGAAATGTGCTTATTGAGCCACTATTTGTAAAGGTCTCATGTATTGACTGTCTAGGACAAGCTAATAATTCTTGATGTATACTGATGTGTGCAGGCAATTGAGCAAGCAAATTATGTCGCTCCTGAGGTATCAAAGTGATTCATACTCGCTGCACAACCGCAATCTGCAGCAGTCTATCTTTAGGATCAAACGCTAAGATCACATGACTTTCAATCATTGCCATTCTTGACTAGGTTTAGAACCTTAATTTTTCTAAGGCACCGTATTTGAATATGTTGAAGTTAACCCTTCTCACCTGGCAATGTTTGTTTTCACTCATAAAATTTATCTTGTTTTAATATGTCCGGATTGTATTTGAATCAACAGGTTTTCATGTCTCAGCCATCAGTGCTTTTTCATTTGAAGTGCCAAAAATTTATTGAAATGGTACGTCACCTGTGCCACACCGATCTACATGCTCAATCCCTCGAAATTAATTCCTTCTCAGCGACTTTCCAAATTGAATTGAACCCGTTGAAGACAACCTTGGTCAATGTTGTACTCCGATCAAGTTTTGGATAGGTTGGAAATGAAAAATATGTCAGTGATGGTTTGGTGCTCATTGATCTCACCAAATTTGAAAGACCAAACCATCAGACATTATATATATTTGGTTCTCGTCGATCTCAAGGTCTGCACGTGTACATTTTCTGTGCAGATTAAGAGTGGTGATGATGAAGCAACTATGAGTTACGGTCGCACTGAACTCTCCGAGTTTGACGCTGAGTCTGAGGAGGACAAGCAACACTTGCAGGTATATAACACTCGTCAGTGCATGTGACTCCACTTCGTTCTTGTGAGATCATTTATTTATGAAAAGAAATGTTTTGTTATTGTAGTTCTAACTCGTTTCTTTGTAAATGAACAGGACGTTATTTCACTGCTGGCTTATCCACGACCAGAAATCAGTCCCTTGAGGCACTTGATTCAGCCCTCCCGCCGACAAGCAGTTGCCGACTCTTTAAATCAGGCTATTTTGAGTAGGTTACACCGAACCTTGTCTGCACATCTGGGTTTTCCAGTAGTTTCTCAGATCTGTATCACATGAACTTTCAAAAAAAATTGGATGATTGAAACAATATAGTACGTTTATTCTCACATTTTCTTGATTGGTGAACAGTTGCTCAAGACAAGCCTGCATTGCCTGCACTTGAGGTATGTAGTATGTATCTCTCAGATAGTTAAGTATCGCAGGATGTCTTTTTTCTCCTTTCACCCTGCCAGAGAGAGTTCGCTACTATAGAGGAAATGGATCTAATTTCATTGAAAGTCTTGAAATGTATAAAGAATACACGTGTCGGTGTATGATATGGTCCACTTCCATGTGCAGATGTTGCATAAACAAATTGTAGTGACCAATGACATATTTTCTCAACGATCTCCTGGTTCAGCTTCTATGGTAAGGACGTCTTCCTCTGGCGTAGTTGTTGAAACCTATATATCTATGGTAGATTATCATTCAGCTGATGCCGTTAGCTGTTTGAACAAAAGCAACTGTCAATAGCTTCATATGTGTTTGTAGACATGTCTGATTGTGGGGATGATCATATGTGTTTGTACTTTGATGTCTAGATCAATGCATACGAGGAGTTTCATGGACTTTCAGATATGTTAGGTGGGTGATGCTCAGAAAGCATATCCATGAGAAGCGGTACAGGTTGAATACGAAGTTCTTTATTTGCAGGCTCTGGATTACTCGATGTTCAAAGTCTCGGAAGGCACAGATGTACAGACGTACAGCTGCTATTTAAATACTAATTGTGAGGGAGAAGTGAAATTGTACCACAGCCATTCAATCTTGTGTACTTTTACATAGGTCCCGATCATACTTGCTGTGACGGTTTTACTTCAATCACCCTTTTACTATGGGAAGTAGCGTTCCCAGTCTCGCCTGGTTACAAAATCTATTGAAAGGTATAATGCTTTGAAGCCTTATTCAGATTTCGTACTCTTATGTTGGATGGCAAGTAAATCAATTCAGTGAAGTGTGCTGCATGTTTCATATGACGGTACGTTGTGGTTTAGTTTGAAAAGGCTTTTAGGACCTCCCTAAGGTCAAGTTAGCTGTATGCTCCTAGTAGATGATTGCAGTATGGAAATAGGAGATCTTATGTAATATCATATGTATTGATATCACTGAAATATATATGGCAGAAAAGTTTGACGATGATGACTAATTTTCGACTGTGATTCTTGTTCAAAATATCGTACTCCCTCCGTCCCAAAATGATCTTCCTGTTTGCTTGCATTTGTTGTCCCAAAATGATCTTCCTGGTGGATGGATGGAATTTATTGGATGATTTATGAACTGTTGGATGAAAATTGGAAAATTAGATGAATATTTTGGATGAATGGATGAATGAATCCAGATTAAATGGATGCATTTTGTAAAATGGATGAATGTTCCGAGAAGAACCAAGTCAGCTAAGGAAATGAGTGGCCACCGGTGCTCCTCAAAAATGGCCAAAAATCTCACTTTTCAATGCTCCAAACCTACACTTTCAAAAGGAATCTTAAACTCAAATTTTTAGGAATAAAAGAGTGCACTAAACTCTACTTCTAGCTCAAAAATGGTTTCAAAATTGTTATTTTCAACCTTAATCCAGAACATTTTGTCTAATAGGAAGATCATTTTGGGATAGAGGGAGTACTAATTTGCAATTAAGGCAGCAGTAATGGGATACCATGACGAGTGAGATAGACACCTCAACCTCATTGTACTCATTTATCCTTCACTAAGGTAGGATGTCCTAAAACCACCACCTCCCCCAATTATGACACGTAGACTTTTCTTGGGGCCACCACAGTTGAGACCCAAAACCACCAAGTTCACTATTCAAGTAAACCAATGGCACGCCAAGCATTGCGAAGAAATAGTTGATGGTTTTGGGTATCATTATGAGTGAAAGTTAGCACCACATGGTGTGGACATGGGGAAATCTAGAGGTTTGATTTGGGTCACAGGTTACTTTCTACTTTGGAATTTTGTATAAAATTGACAAATGCGAATTAGATGTTGCAAATTTTTGCAATCCTCATCAAAACCTATTTTCAATGCGGTCATTTTTTTTTTGAATTTAGCACTTTCAAAAATAGGCCAGATTGCTTAAGTTGGTGATTTTAGGACAATCAACCTTACTAAGGGCCTATTCCATGCTTGGATTGGTTCGGCAGTAAACAGTGACTTCACCACCACCAAAATCTGCAAAGCACTTCCATGTGCATCGGTAGAGAGGGCCCCGACCAATCTCTACACTCAAATGTACCTGCCACGCACCTAAACCTAGACTCAACAAATATTAAATTACCAGACTGAGATTAACACACATGATGCACAAGGACAATATACCATAGCTAACAAAAGGGCGACTATGCGTCTGTATTGATGAGGGAAAACAAGAAAGGTAGATGGAGCGTGAACGTGACAATTCAAGTACAGAGCGAGTAGCTTAACAAGACAGATGATGAATAACATTCATCCATCGTCATTCTTGACCTAGTAATCATCCAACGTGATGAAGAACGTAGTGGACGATAATCTCTAATTTCAATATTCCCACTCATGAGTACGAAATCACAGAGTACTACAAGTCTATATTCTAAAACAAGAAAATAGAAGCATGACAACTCTTGATTACAAAGGTCAAACAATAGAACTAAAATTAATAACGACATTCTCCCACTTAGACTTAAACGTATTTGGTGATGTCAAGAGTAGTGCGCAACTTGATGAATTTCTCAGGAGGTAACGCCTTTGTAAGGATGTATCGATGTCCTCCGAGACTGGGAACATGAATAGAGGATATATCAGAGTGGAAAGATTGTCCAAGATATTTTACTTACTCTCATCATTGACAGGAAATGGGAGACAATGTTGTTTCTTTTTTGACACAGTTCATACATAACGCTAGGTTAGCAGAGGATGGAATGATCAGACCATCAATTAACTGCATCAGTCTGTAGCATATGTTTGATTGTGGAAAGGCTTGCATGGCCCAAACGATGGTGCTAGCGGCGTAAAAGGTAATTGACGAGATTGATAAGTGAAGAAACATCAGTAGATGGTGCAATAGAGGATACGGTATTAGCAGAGCTAATATGAGGTTCGTTGACAATATTAAGACGCCATAGTAAATTTTCTCGATGACCTGTAAAGATTAACCGGCCTCTTCCACTATGAGAGATCATCTTGCAGGTGTTATTAACAAATACCACTGCAATGTTAAGATCCATGAGTTGACTAATAGAAACAAGGTTCTTACAGAGATCAAGGACGTAAAGAACGTTTATCAGAGTTTCTTGAGTAGTGCAGCCATCAATGATACTCTGAACACAAATGTTTCCTATACCACAAACCCAAAGCCTATGATTATCTGCAATAGTGACTCCCCAGACACGATCAACAATTGGTCGAAAAGTTCTAAACCAATGGCGACGGTCTGTCATCCTCTGAGTTGCGCCAGAATCAGCAAACCAGACTTTACGATCAAAAGTGAGAGCAAATGTAGTAGCAATACAATAAGCTTCACTTGATATCTCACTGTCACAAGAATCACAGTCAAACTAAACACAACTTGAAGTAACATGAGCATGACTCCTACGAGTAGTGTGTCGACGGCAAATAAAAGACTTAGAGCGAACATGTTTATTTCCTTTGAATGAGTGACAGCCGAACTCTGGCTCACTATGAGAATCATCAGAGTCAAAGGCGTTAGCAGGACATTCTTTGTTACATGAGAAGTGACCAAGATAACTACAACTATAGCAACGAGAATTCTTTTTGAGTTTCTCAAGACGCAAGGCCTTAACCTTGTTCTCTTCAGTAGTGAATCCAGGACGAGACGAAGAATGAGTAGGAGTCTTTGAATAAAACGCTTGTTCAAGTTGAACATTTGTTCGACCATCGCGTTCCTTGAAAGTATCCTCTCATTTGACAACACGAGATTGAAACCCTCTGAGTGTCTGTTCGGCTAACGGGACATTGTCCCAAGCGAGAAGGAAAGAATCATAACTCGAAGGTAATCCGCTCTTGATTTTTGAAATGACTTGCCGCTCAGAAATGACCTCTTCGAGTTCTATAAGTTGTCGAGCAAGATTTTGCAGAGTTCTAATGTACGAGATCACAGAGTCAAACTCGTCTAATTTGCACTTGTAGAATTTCTCTTGTAACCCAACGATGCACTCAACAGAGTTGCGATCGTAAAATGTAAGCAATTGACACTACATTTTTGCAGAGGTGCGGCAATGAGCGACTTTAGCCTTATACTTAGTGCTAAGAGCGCTAAGAATTGCTACTACGGCAGTTTTATCCTTCCGTTCCCACGCAACAGGATCGACTGAGTCTTCTTTCGTGGCAGTGCCATCAACGATAGAGAACAGATCTTTAGACTAAAAAATAAAAGTCATGTGCATTTTCCACATTGGAAAATTAGATCCATCGTACTTGTCTACTGCGGCCTTTTATTTGGTCTCAACTTGAGCAGCCATCGCGACTAGCTGTTCCATGGACTTTTCAGAAAATAGAGTGCAAGAACTTGTACCAAACCTTATGTAGGAATAAAAGAAAACACTCGACAAGGAAAATCTAACGGCAACAAACTATTTGCGTCGATACAAGCCCATAACCTATTCAATTACCAAACTCTAGTTAACACACATGATGCAAAAGGACAATATACCATAGCTAACAAGAGCGCGACTACGCCTATGTATTGATGAGGGAAAACAAGAAAAATAGATGGAGCGTGAACGTGACGGTTCAAGTACAGAGCGAGTAGCTCAACGAGACAGATGATGAATAACATTCATCCATTGTCATTCTTGACCTAGTAATCATCCAACGTGATGAAGTACGTAGTGGACGATCATCTATAAGTTCAAAGAAAAGAGCCAATGAAAGGTGCCACCAATGAGCAGTGAAACTCAATGTCTTGCTTCTCCACTCACCCTCTTCCGGTGAAGTTTGAGACCTCAATCCTTGTTGTTTTCCTGATTCCACCAAAACTGATCATACATAGAAGCCCGCCCTAAAATCATTTCTAGAATGCCGAAAGGACTTCGGGAAATGTGATAATATAAAACTCACTATGAACATAAGCACATGTTGCTCCATCGTTGCTCAGCATCGGCAAGTGGTTCAATCCCTCCGGACGATAATACAAACATTGTTCACCCATGGACCCCAATTTTTGAAATTTCCATTTTGGGTCTTGCAGGGTCTTTTTTCTTGGCAATTTTTTTGCAAATTTGGGACCAATGGTCAAAATTTAGTCTAGGAGACCCCCTTGGAAATCTAAAACCATTGGAAGAGGGGTCGTTTTTTAACCCTTAACTTCCTAAACCATTCTCAGCGCGTTTTGAACCCTGATTTTTTTGGTTAGGGATACATGTTGCTCAAACTTATGTTGTTCACTTTTTTACAAAATCAACCGTAAGATCTTGTAGATATGCAAGTCACCTTCATCTATACAAAGTTTAAGGTCAATCTAAGTTATAGGTTGCTTGGATGGGACATAAAAGTGAAGGGTACTCCAAGAAATTCACTGTTTTCTCACTGCTGAAAATGAGCTTTGACCGACTCTCTTGGGCACATACTATGTTAGAAAGTTGGTGCCGTCTGGAATTCTGAAGATAATCAAGTTCCCTACGCATGGCAACAAGTTTTGTATGTTTAGGATAAAAAAATGAGCGAGAAAGAGGCCTTGACATGACATCCACTTTTTACTAGTTCACTTATGACTTTGAAAGAAATCTTACAAATTCCTACAAATCTGATCTTCCATTGCAAAATCAGACACGGTAAGTTGAAAGTACAGAAAAGAACACATATAGTAGGAAAAATAATTTTGGAAAAATGGTGAAATCCAAGTCCAAGATTTGCATTTTAGTAGCTACACCCACCCACAAGCCGCCCTGCCCAATTGGAATACGTGGCAGCTCGTCATTCGCCCGTCACTCTCTTTTGTTGACTTTTCTTCCTCGGTTTTGTGACCACCCAGCACTTGTGGATTTTTGTAAAATTGACAATGTGCATTTCTCTAAATCAGACTACACCATTGGATAGCTAACTCGTTTCTACACAAAATTGGCCCAAATTTTGAATCATTCGGGCACTCCTTCTTCAAGATATTTTCAGTTTTAAAAATAGAGCGACCCATTTTGGGTCGCCTAGGAAGTTAAGGGTTAAGGTGGAGATGTAATAATGTAAAAAAAGAGCATGCTCTATTGCATATGATCCTTGCTAGGACATCTCCTCTGCAAAATCACTAACAAGGTAAACAAAAACAAAGAACATTGATCGATAAGGTAGTAACACCTTAAACCGACAGAATAAGGGAATTGTTAACGGGGGAGTGCAAAAAGCATGAAGTAAAACCATGAATGTGTTAGCAAATTGGAGACGAAGTCTTGGGTCTTGGAATCAAAAAATTTGGACACATGAGCAATTTTACACGAATTTTTGAAGTGAAGGTGTTGTAGACACCTAATCAAAATTGTAGACTTACCCAAAAGAAACAGAAGGAACACATGGACAAAACTTGTCAATGCTTCCATCTCATTGGTTCCATCTCATTGGTTCTAGTGAAGTTTCAGTGAAGTTGTGGTCCATTTTAGGTACACTCCCAATCACTTTGAGGTAAAATTATAGGAGGCAGGAATGGGTAGTTGGCAGTTTAAGGTGTTACTACCTTATCACGACAATGTCACAATACACGCGTAGGGAGTTGCTCTGTAAAGATGCAATGGACATGGAATGGGACTGGGCCCCCGAACAAAACACATTTCGGATGCAGCTATAACTTCATCGAAGCTCCATACTTGCCGGCATTCACTCTATGACTATAGCATCCATTCGGATATTCACGGCAGCCATCCATCCATTCACCCCGTCCACGACCACACAACCGACACTCTCAGTGTACCCACGCACGAGTTGTCTCTCCCTTGCGGGAACCCGAATCACACACTGAAACGAGAAACTCAGGAAACGCTGAGAGCCCGCCTGTGCCCTACTCGGTTGGAAACGAACCTCAACTTCGTGCACAAGGAATTGCAGAGGCGGCTTTTATTTCCGGAGTGCACATTCCATAAGATACGCTCATGATTGGTCTTCTGACTGGCAGCCCCCATAACCGAGTATGCTATGATCACGCTCTGCAATGCAATGTGCGCTCTCGAGTACTACAACATCCGTCCATCCCAAAATCCTACACTTCTTCCAGGCAATCCATAGTTCCATCATGAATGCATATTAACGTGCCACTTCCATACAATCCCAGCCGTGAGTTCTCAAAAACAACCATATATACACAAACAGGTTTGGTGTTTATTGCCAGCATGAGGCCGTCGTGGCCGACTATCACATCATCACAGTCCCTCGCTAGGTTCAAGAGATTCAAGGAGCATCCACCACATTGATATTGATACGACGCCAGGGAGAGAATAAATAAAAAAACTCTCGCTGGCTGCTACTGACGCTGCAATTCGGGAGGCGGTAAAATAAGATTCAGTATAACATCACCTAAAGTAAAGTATATGCACAACAGGTCCGCAAACTAAAGGGTGTTCCATTGTGAGCGCCAAATCACATTCTGAAGTGCCTAACAGACACAATATATGTTGGAAGCAGAGCTCGATCGAGAGAGCTCCAGACATCACCGACCGGCAGTGATGCCTCTCCGTCTGAAAATTGCCTCATCATTCCTTCCTACAACCAAAATTCCTAGGCCAACTTCGTTCCTAATACCAAGAAATAAGAGTCTCTAGAATCCAAAAAGAGAGAGGGAGAAAAAAAGAAAATGAACCAACTTTTCTATTGCACAGCAGCTTCGGATGACTTCTTCTTCTTCTTCTTCTCGCTCTTCTCTACACTAGCTGGTACCGCCTCCACCGCTGCATCCTCCATCTCCACATCCCCCGACGATTTCTTCTTCTTCTTCTTCTTCTCTGTCGTAGGCGCAGCTTCTTCTCCGTTGGGCTCCGCTTCCGACTCTTCCGCCTTCTTGGCCTTCTTCTTCTTCGGAGCCACCTCCGGTGTTTGTTGCACGGGACTCGACGCTTCCTTGGACCGCTTCTTCTCGCTCTTCTTCTCGCTCTTGGAGCCGTTCTCTCCGTTGGTCTCGGCGTCTGGCTCGGCAGCTTTGCTCTTCTTCTCCTTCTTCGGCGTTGCAAAATCGTTGCCTTCACTGGCAACCGCCTTCGCTGCCTCCGACTCATCCGCGACCGGCTTGATGGCCTTGGGTGCTGAATCGAACACGGGCACTCTGAGCCACTCCGCAGGTGTCTTCTCGTTCGGCTTGCCGTGCTTGTCCAACAGTCCGTCGTTGATCATTTTCTTCTTCGTGGTCGCGCGAGGCCCCAATCCCCACTTCCTCGGGTACGTGTCCCTCTCCATCACGACCCGCTTCACCTTGGCTACCACACCATGGTCGCATGTGGCCATCACCGCAGTCGTCATCTGCGCAATACCCAGCGCTATGGCCTCTCCTTTCGTGGTCATCAACACAACCTCCTCTCCCACCTCAATTCCTTGCTCGTACCTCAGCAGCCCGGGAATCATCAACTTCGCACCATAACAAATCGCGTTCACGGCGCTGTCTTTCACTACACACCTCTTGTAGCTAGTCAGGAGCACCTCCAGCGGCATGATCACTCGCCTCAAGTAGCTCTCGTCTTTATGGTTATCGTACACCCATTGCGCATCCAGCACGTCGTGCATTGTCACTAGGTTATCTTTCTCGCCCAAAATCCCCGACCTTACCCTACGCAGCTCCTGCATGTGCCCGCCCACGCCCAACAACAGCCCCAAATGCACGCACAATGTTCGGATGTACGTGCCGGCCTCGCAAGACACCCAGAACACCACCAAGTGCCGCTCCGCGTCGTACTCTAACAACTTACTCTCGTAGATGGTTCGAATCCGAAGCTGTCGCTTCACCGCGCTGATCAACGGCGGCCTCTGGAACAAGGCCCCGGTCAGAGTCTCTATCGCTTGGGCCACCTTCGCAACGGACTCCACGGCGGAGTGCAGCCGCGCTACGCACACGTACTCCTTTCCTGCTCCCTGCTGCGCCTTCACGAGCCGGGTGGCTCTGTCCACGCACACTATCAAGCTTCCCGTCACCTTGGGATCCAGAGTGCCGCTGTGCCCGGTTTTGTCCACCCTGAGCATGCGGCGAATCCATGCCACCACCTCGTGCGACGACGGGTTCGCCGGCTTGTCCAGGTTGATCACGCCATAGCGCACGTAGTCGTGGAGCGGTCGCTTCAACGGCGTGTGCCCTGTCGGCAAGGGCGTGTAATGCCCCGTCCTCACGTTCAGCTTGTCGTAGTTCTTCAACAGAATTGGCCACTTGGAGGTGTCCAACGGCGGCGTCGTGGCCTGCGGCTTGATGAGGTAATCTGTGTCCGCTTGCTCATTCGCTACGGCGTCCCCCAGCACCAGCTGCTTGCCATCCGCATCGTCCTGCGTCGTCTTCTCTTTCCTCTTCTTCTTGCTCTCCGACCCAGCCATATCTCTCCCTCCCAGTTCGAAATTCCCCTACACACACCCCCGGAAAACTACAAAAAGCAGCACTAGAAAACAGACCGCACAAATGCAGCAAAGGAGAGGGGAAAAAGAGGGTGCAGGCCGATGTAGGAACCCTAAGGAGGCATGAGGCCAGGGAATGCGAAACGCGGTTCTAGGGGTGGAAGCTCGCGGTGGCTGTGCACAGGAGACGATACACTGCCATGCGAGGCCAAAGCTTCGCAAGGCTCCGAATTAGGGTTTAGGGTTTAGCAAGGAGGACGAATTAGGGCTCGGGATCGAGGAAGAAGGACGGTGGAGCCCACCTCTGCTGCTGGCCCGAAGCGCCACTGCATCTCAGCCGTTCATCGAAGATCATGAGTGCAGCCAGTCTTGCTCACAGCAATTGGTGAGAGATATACCGGTACTGACCTTTTGTATCGAAGATATTTACTGCCGTCTTGTGAAATTTAAATAAAATTAAAATTAAAAGCAATACTATTCCATGGGGTCATGGCTACAGGTTTGATTTAAATCACATCCCTCGGAGTTGAAGTTGAGAGGTTTCAACCACTTCAACGAGTTTGATAGGTGCTCTTTTTTGTATGGTTGACAATGTGAAGTTGAGCATTGGTGTTTAAATGCAGCGCTAAAAAATGAATGATTCAAAAACCTATACACAATACGTACTTATGAAGGATACGAAGGTAACATTTGTTGTTTATGCGCATGTGAACTACTTAGTATCACTATCTAAATCTTTGATGTATGGCAAGACAAGTTGTGTCCAACATACTCTCTAATTATGATTGTTTTAGTGGTTAGCATTACAATTATTATCATTCAAGAGTAGTTTAATAGATTTTTTTATTGTGAATGGCTTTAGGATCAATGTTATGTCTTTTATTTTTTAATTTACCATTGCGTTCTTTTGTATACGGTAAACAAATAAAGAAGGTTGTCTTACCTAATTAAAAAAATCTCATGAAAAAATCTTTTTTTGGTTAATTAAATAGTATGGCATTGATGAATTCGGTTTAGCATTCTTATATAAAAAGAATTACCAAGTCATTTTTTATTGTCAAAATTTTTAATTCACCACAAAAAAATTAATTAATTTTTTTATGTACACGTTTTGACGTCCATATTTTGCAAAACGTGTTTGATTTTAATGAGATTTTGCGAAACCTCCTCGTATGATGTATGGAATGTGTGGTAAATTTTTCAGAGCGATCCAAGATGAATTGAATTTTTGGTGATCATTTGAAATTATGTATCTTGTTTCTGGACAGTTTCTGTGAATTTTGATGGCCGCAACTTTGGGGGCTTGTATCCCCTTCATCCCAAGTCCGTTTTCAATAAAACTTATTGGGTTGCATATCCCTCAAAGTCTAGTTATCATGATAAAATTTTCATGTCGATCCATACTGTTCTGAATGTTTGGGAGTCATTTTAGTACATTGGTCTGGTTTGGACATTTTTTGCTTTTTGGGTCAAATAAGTCACTTTTTAAGCTACTTTTTGACATTGCAAGGCCATTTTAGGGGACACAAAAAAAATCCATGAGGCTTGTTTGGTACCAATGTGTTTATATGATGATTTTTTACTACTTTATAGTTCAAAGTTTTTTCATTTGAGTAATTTTGAAAAAGAATTTCAACTCTAACTGTATTGCTAGGAGAATTTCAGCATTCTTTTTTAACACTAAAACACTACGATCTTGCAATCTATATGGCCAAATGACCCCAAAATTGGTCCATTTGATCTACAACATGTATGTTACAAGATTGTACGGTTGAGATTTTTGTACCTCACTTGCATTTAGACCTATAACACATCAAAAGCGATGATGATTTTAAGCCCAAAAAAGTTAGGGACCCTTAGGGGTTAATATTGCTAGTCCTTCGTAAAGCACAATTAGACTTTATAGCATAAAGTCCTTTCAATTCATTGTACAAGAGCATAATTCAATTTTTGAGTGTGTGTGTTCCTGGAAAAGCGAAAGAAGCCCATAGAATCGCTAGTGTTCCAATTATTCATGTAGAGGATGAGACAAAGGTTCAGTTAGTATAAACTCACCACATGTCAAAAGTCTACATCGTGATAATCTCAAGATAATAATGTGAGGTTGTATTAATTCTTAAAAGACATAGGAGTATAAAATAGGGGCAACTTGAAAGAATTATAAGCCAAAATTTAGAAGCAAACGTCTCTCAATACATTGCCCTTTCTAAATATTGGGCAGAGATTGTAAAAGCCCACTTTACAAGATTTCAAAGGGCTAGCTTGCTGCAGACTCCATTGATTTAGGGTCAACTAAACACAATCATACCAAGTAAAATCAACAAGGTCTACAAGAAGAGGCCAACTTGGTTGTCATCGTATCAATGTTTCATGCAGCCGTTATGTGGCGGTGTCAAATCGGCTCCAACCTGCAACACATAAGCCCAGCCTCCAAACCCGTTGGATTTGCATCCATCCTCATTGACTTGGGTTTTCTACCTAATAGCTCATACGTCTGAAAAAAACTCAGCTTGAAAACTCTTTTTTCCTATCCCAATGATTCGATGAAAATTCACAACAATCACAGCTCACATCGATTGTCGTTTTGGAAGAATCATGCTATGTTTTTCACTACCTTTTGAATGAAACATTTGTTAGATTTTTTGGTGGACTCATTAAGAGAGATATGGGCCCTCAAAAAGGCCCGCATCTCAGATCAGCTGAATTCAGCTGGCCAGATTAAAATAATAATTCTTCTTAATACAAAAAAAATAAAAAATAAAAAATAAAAAATCGCAGTCTGATGTCTGATGTCTAAATAAAAATCGCAATCATTTTCCACGTCAGACTGCAATTTTTTATAATTAATTATATATTTATATTTATATATATTGGTTGTTGTTCGTTTATCGTTGATCAACAGTTTGACAAAGATAAGGGGCCTTTTGAAGGTTCCAATTCTCTCCTAATGATTTTAAAAGTTTTCTAAATTATTTCTTCTAAACTAAACTCGAGATGCTTACCGTGTCCTTTAAAGGCTAACGTCATGAAGCCATATTCTAACCTCTCCTATATTGTCCACAACATGTGCAAGATTCTAAAAAATTAGAAAAGAAATGTGCAATTACAAAGTGAGTGAATACATTGATTATTAACATTAATGTGAGTCACTGTAAGTTAGTATTTTTACAACAATCGTGGTATTAGAACAAAGTGTGGCTCACATTGATTGAGAATTCTCATAGTGAATAGTGAGGATTGTGTGTCAAGTCTTACATTAATTGAAGATTGATGCAAAATCTCACACTAATTCTGTGACTCACAATAAAAACAATAATCAGAGTACACATGATTTAGCTATTGCATTTTTTTTTCATTCTTCATGAAGTATCAAAGTCACGATATAAAAGTTGTATTAGTGCTCCATAATTCAACATTCATCCACATATAAGATAGAAAAGATCACATTATAAGATATTACATTTTGATAATTCTATTTTCATCTAAAATCTAGCAATTTCATCCAAGATATTTTTTTACTCTAAAGTTTTTAGAGAAAAACTTCATGATTCTTGGCAACTACTTAGCCAAAATATTTTTATTGCAACTTGGTACTATTTTGCCAAAAATAAAAACCGCCTTGCACTTAGTCTAAAATTCACCTCAACACAAAAGGAAAGTACTTGTAAAGTAAAATGTAAATCTAGGTCGACCATAAATAGTTTATTAGTTTGGTCATCAAACAATAAGGGCTCTTTGACGTGCATAACCGCTAACTGCCCAACCATGCATATTTTGCATAATGTAAAAATTTCATCCGCAATTTCTCATCCGTCATGCACTTTTTGTAGTGTTATTATTTTACTGAAATTTTTATAGGAAGTTAGCTTCATGTATGTGTGATATGATCGAAAAGGAAACAATTTCTGAAACATTTATGCCTCATTTCGTGTTGCAATGTTTCACCCAAAATTTTGAAGATTTTAGTCTAAACGTGTTCTTGAAAAAATAAACTCATAAAATCAAGAATCCAAAAAATCTCCAAAAATCACTACAGCTAGAGCCCTACATTACAACCCATCACAACAAATTTCATCCACAAATTGTCAATATCTTATTCGTAATCGAATTACAAAATATTTTTAAATTTTAAGTTTCAAAATTTATAGAAAAAATATCAGTGATAGCAATTATAGATCTAACCGCATGGATAGAATCCAAAATTCAAAATGTATAACTTGTATTCATACATCAAGTTTCAAATATTCATGTTAATTGCACTTTATAATGCATCGTTCCAAAACTCCCCAAATTGGACACATGTGAGGACGTTTAGGGGTTAATTTTGCGTTCTATAAAAACTGCCTTGAGTAGAAATTATCCGCACAGGGTACACTATTGGAATCGGGAGCTCCTACTTCGTACATATTCGAAAAGCACTCGAATTTCAGATGGACGGCTAAGATGGAGTGGCGCTCGGGGGCCAGCAGCAGCAGCGGCGTCGTACTCCTTCCTCGATCCCGAGCCCTAATTCGTCCTCCTTGCTAAACCCTAAACCCTAATTCGGAGCCTTGCGAAGCTTTGGCCTCGCATGGCAGTGTATCGTCTCCTGTGCACAGCCACCGCGAGCTTCCACCCCTAGAACCGCGTTTCGCATTCCCTGGCCTCATGCCTCCTTAGGGTTCCTACATCGGCCTGCACCCTCTTTTTCCCCTCTCCTTTGCTGCATTTGTGCGGTCTGTTTTCTAGTGCTGCTTTTTGTAGTTTTCCGGGGGTGTGTGTAGGGGAATTTCGAACTGGGAGGGAGAGATATGGCTGGGTCGGAGAGCAAGAAGAAGAGGAAAGAGAAGACGACGCAGGACGATGCGGATGGCAAGCAGCTGGTGCTGGGGGACGCCGTAGCGAATGAGCAAGCGGACACAGATTACCTCATCAAGCCGCAGGCCACGACGCCGCCGTTGGACACCTCCAAGTGGCCAATTCTGTTGAAGAACTACGACAAGCTGAACGTGAGGACGGGGCATTACACGCCCTTGCCGACAGGGCACACGCCGTTGAAGCGACCGCTCCACGACTACGTGCGCTATGGCGTGATCAACCTGGACAAGCCGGCGAACCCGTCGTCGCACGAGGTGGTGGCATGGATTCGCCGCATGCTCAGGGTGGACAAAACCGGGCACAGCGGCACTCTGGATCCCAAGGTGACGGGAAGCTTGATAGTGTGCGTGGACAGAGCCACCCGGCTCGTGAAGGCGCAGCAGGGAGCAGGAAAGGAGTACGTGTGCGTAGCGCGGCTGCACTCCGCCGTGGAGTCCGTTGCGAAGGTGGCCCAAGCGATAGAGACTCTGACCGGGGCCTTGTTCCAGAGGCCGCCGTTGATCAGCGCGGTGAAGCGACAGCTTCGGATTCGAACCATCTACGAGAGTAAGTTGTTAGAGTACGACGCGGAGCGGCACTTGGTGGTGTTCTGGGTGTCTTGCGAGGCCGGCACGTACATCCGAACATTGTGCGTGCATTTGGGGCTGTTGTTGGGCGTGGGCGGGCACATGCAGGAGCTGCGTAGGGTAAGGTCGGGGATTTTGGGCGAGAAAGATAACCTAGTGACAATGCACGACGTGCTGGATGCGCAATGGGTGTACGATAACCATAAAGACGAGAGCTACTTGAGGCGAGTGATCATGCCGCTGGAGGTGCTCCTGACTAGCTACAAGAGGTGTGTAGTGAAAGACAGCGCCGTGAACGCGATTTGTTATGGTGCGAAGTTGATGATTCCCGGGCTGCTGAGGTACGAGCAAGGAATTGAGGTGGGAGAGGAGGTTGTGTTGATGACCACGAAAGGAGAGGCCATAGCGCTGGGTATTGCGCAGATGACGACTGCGGTGATGGCCACATGCGACCATGGTGTGGTAGCCAAGGTGAAGCGGGTCGTGATGGAGAGGGACACGTACCCGAGGAAGTGGGGATTGGGGCCTCGCGCGACCACGAAGAAGAAAATGATCAACGACGGACTGTTGGACAAGCACGGCAAGCCGAACGAGAAGACACCTGCGGAGTGGCTCAGAGTGCCCGTGTTCGATTCAGCACCCAAGGCCATCAAGCCGGTCGCGGATGAGTCGGAGGCAGCGAAGGCGGTTGCCAGTGAAGGCAACGATTTTGCAACGCCGAAGAAGGAGAAGAAGAGCAAAGCTGCCGAGCCAGACGCCGAGACCAACGGAGAGAACGGCTCCAAGAGCGAGAAGAAGAGCGAGAAGAAGCGGTCCAAGGAAGCGTCGAGTCCCGTGCAACAAACACCGGAGGTGGCTCCGAAGAAGAAGAAGGCCAAGAAGGCGGAAGAGTCGGAAGCGGAGCCCAACGGAGAAGAAGCTGCGCCTACGACAGAGAAGAAGAAGAAGAAGAAGAAATCGTCGGGGGATGTGGAGATGGAGGATGCAGCGGTGGAGGCGGTACCAGCTAGTGTAGAGAAGAGCGAGAAGAAGAAGAAGAAGAAGTCATCCGAAGCTGCTGTGCAATAGAAAAGTTGGTTCATTTTCTTTTTTTCTCCCTCTCTCTTTTTGGATTCTAGAGACTCTTATTTCTTGGTATTAGGAACGAAGTTGGCCTAGGAATTTTGGTTGTAGGAAGGAATGATGAGGCAATTTTCAGACGGAGAGGCATCACTGCCGGTCGGTGATGTCTGGAGCTCTCTCGATCGAGCTCTGCTTCCAACATATATTGTGTCTGTTAGGCACTTCAGAATGTGATTTGGCGCTCACAATGGAACACCCTTTAGTTTGCGGACCTGTTGTGCATATACTTTACTTTAGGTGATGTTATACTGAATCTTATTTTACCGCCTCCCGAATTGCAGCGTCAGTAGCAGCCAGCGAGAGTTTTTTTATTTATTCTCTCCCTGGCGTCGTATCAATATCAATGTGGTGGATGCTCCTTGAATCTCTTGAACCTAGCGAGGGACTGTGATGATGTGATAGTCGGCCACGACGGCCTCATGCTGGCAATAAACACCAAACCTGTTTGTGTATATATGGTTGTTTTTGAGAACTCACGGCTGGGATTGTATGGAAGTGGCACGTTAATATGCATTCATGATGGAACTATGGATTGCCTGGAAGAAGTGTAGGATTTTGGGATGGACGGATGTTGTAGTACTCGAGAGCGCACATTGCATTGCAGAGCGTGATCATAGCATACTCGGTTATGGGGGCTGCCAGTCAGAAGACCAATCATGAGCGTATCTTATGGAATGTGCACTCCGGAAATAAAAGCCGCCTCTGCAATTCCTTGTGCACGAAGTTGAGGTTCGTTTCCAACCGAGTAGGGCACAGGCGGGCTCTCAGCGTTTCCTGAGTTTCTCGTTTCAGTGTGTGATTCGGGTTCCCGCAAGGGAGAGACAACTCGTGCGTGGGTACACTGAGAGTGTCGGTTGTGTGGTCGTGGACGGGGTGAATGGATGGATGGCTGCCGTGAATATCCGAATGGATGCTATAGTCATAGAGTGAATGCCGGCAAGTATGGAGCTTCGATGAAGTTATAGCTGCATCCGAAATGTGTTTTGTTCGGGGGCCCAGTCCCATTCCATGTCCATTGCATCTTTACAGAGCAACTCCCTACGCGTGTATTGTGACATTGTCGTGAAACCAATTTTGTGTCGAACTTAGCACGAATCTCACCCTAAGTGACTTTGCCAGCCTGATGAGTTTGCTTTTTGCCCTAGGTTGTTGTCCGCGTCACTAGTGCGCAGATTGAAGGACCGGCCCTGTCGCTGGTGGAGAAGATTGTCGCCCTTTTGAGTTTTGGTGGGATATCTGTGGGCGGTTGGCATTCGACCTGGCATAGGCTGGGTTGTGGGGAGCTTGACCACAACACTAAGTGCGGTGGTTGCCAGCATTGGTCTGTAGCAGCTGAGCAATCAACGATAATTTGATGCCAATGTTGCACCGTTAAGAACTGAACTGCGGAGCAGTAATGTGAATCGTTACTTGTCTGCACCGTTTGGATCCTGGTAAGTTGCGAATGGGTAGTTGGTGGTGTACAATGTCGAAGTATGTAGGTTCTCGAAGATTGCCAACCTTAGAATACAACAAAGAGTTATCAACAACTTAGGTCAAAATATTGACTGCTAATTGTCTATGCATGTAGCCTGATCCCCACAAGGACATAGAAAGGAAACTATTTCTCAGTATCTGAACAACATCAAATAATGTACAAATCCATGGTACTCTTGTTTTATAGAACTGAGAACTCAAATTTTTATCGTTTGCAACAGTATTCATCATGTAGCATATCATACCGCTTTTATCATACACAGCCATTTCGTGAGTCCTTGACAAGGTACAGAACACTTTGTGCAAGTGGAAACGCTTGACCACATTCTTCAAAATTGTAATATACCAACACGCTCATGATGAAGATTCTAGCATTCTCAAAGCATAAGGATTTTTCTTGATCTTAGTTATCAGTCTGCCGTAGAAGCAAAAATCACTGCAAAAATCGCGGCAATTGGTGATGTGGGAAGAAGTCAATTTTTCAATGAGAGACAGTGATCCCATGACTAGGTTGCAGTATCTTAGTTGCGGTATTTAGTGCAATATGCTACCACCCATGCAAATAGTCAGGTATTTTTGCTACGCTAAGTATGTAGAAGTAGAAAAGAAAAGACAAAATTTCTCTTACAAAATATATTTAGAGAGTTCTTATTGGTTGCCAATTATTAATGATGTCTTAATTGGTTGTTATTGATGCTACCTCTACAGTACAACGTAGCAAATTGTCTAATTATTGACTTATAAAATTTGTCAATTTGTTTGCTAAGGACTAATTTTACCTACAATGTACTAGTAACACAAGAATTTTATTTGGTAGGAATCCAACTAATTTTAGCCAGTTTTGGGATCACCGATGAAAAAAACTCAATGCCTTCAGCGCTAAATGGCCCCCCGCACTTAGAGTAGCTCCACCGCAACCTTTCCAGAGTCTCTCACACTCAAAATTAAATGAAAAGTGCCAAGGGCCCTTCAAAAATGCCTCTTGACTCTCAATTCTAGTGCATAACATTCAGTAGCCTTCCAAGAGGGTGCCTTTCAGTTTCATCCACCTTTATGTGTAGAGTGACCAGTGATTTGTAATTGAATGAACTATTGAATCAAATAAACAATTACAAAACACTATTGAATTGTGATGGAATCAAAATTAACAATCACAAGACACTGTTGAATTGTGAATGAATCAAATATACAATTACAAAACACTGTTGAGTTGTGATTGCATGAGTGCTTTTGATGACTGCTCTCCATGGTTGATTGCTCTTGCTTAATGCCACGTGCCCCCATAGCTATTGATTTGATGTGGAATATCCCACATCATTTCATTGGGAGGATGAAATGATGTAGGATATTCCACATCTCACTGTTGGAGGGAGGCAGCAGACTAAATGTTATGCGTGTTAAGAAATGGCCCTTCAAATCACTATTTAGTTGACTATATCCCCACATTCTACTTGCGATTGATTCATTGACTATTTGATGTGCACTTTTGATGTGTGAGGGGCATGAAAGGGTGGGGGAGTGTAAGAGCATAGCCACCATGCCCTTCGAGAGTCTCTTACACTCAAGAAGTAGATGAAAAGTGCCAAGGGCCCTTCAAAAATACCTCTAGACTCTCAATTTTGGCTTGTTAAGAGCATATCCACCGCAACCCTCACAAGAGTACACGAGAAGTGCCAAGGGCCCTTCCAAAATGCCTCTTGACTGTGGATCCTAGCGTGTGAAGAAACGGCCCTCCAAATCACTATTTATTTTACTATATCCCCACATTCTACTTGTGATTGGTTCATTGAATATTTAATGTGCACTTTTGATATGTGAGGGGCCTCCAAGGGTGGGGGAGTGTGAGTGCAAGGGCTCTTCAAATGTAAATGAATAATTTGAGCGAGTCATCTCTAGCGTGTAGGAGTGGGGATGCTTTAAGAAATTGGGCCTTCAAAACTAAGTGCAAGGGCTCTTCAAATGTAAATGAATAATTTCAGCGAGTCATCTCTAGCGTGTAGGAGTGGGGATGCTCTTACTCAAGTCTGGCTGATCTTCACGAGCCTCCCTGCTTGACTTCGCACGTTCCCATCCCTCAATGCTCCCCACAACCCAACTTATGCCAAGTCATATGCCCAAGGCCATCAGATCTCCCTCCTCAACTCAAGGGCCACAATCTTCTCTGCCGGTGACAGGGCTGGTCCTTCAATCTGCGCCCCAATGATGCGGGTTGTTGTCAGTTTCAACATAAGTGAATGTTTTGTTTTTCTTGTCTAAATTGCACGTGTCGTATTGTGGGTGGTTTAAGGGTGCCGTGGACTGATCAAAATCTGGCATTGGAATGTGATCTCAACAGCAGGGAGGTTGAATCCTTTTAGGAGGTACAGTACTGTACTATGACTACTACAATATGCCATGTGCATATACAGTAAATGGAGTGGTCCTCAGAGCAGGGTAGACAATTCATTTTTCTACTATGCAATTCCCAACATATTTCAGCGGAAATACATCAAAGAAGACAATGAGGGGAGGAATATACTGCCTCCAAAAGGCTGCTAAAATTATATTTTTGCACAGCAATTCAGATGAGTTAGTACCCTTTTGGAGGCCTGAATTTTTTTTTAATGTTTGCTGTGCATTGTCTGGAACTAGCTGTCTTGAGAGTGCCATCATGTGCCTTATAATTGATGTGCCATATTTCACATGGAGTAGTATATCTAGTTTACCCTGGTTAAAGAGAAGGATCCGGGAATCGTTGGTTCAACATCTGGGTGAATAAAGTGAGTGTGGAACAACTTTCAAGTGGGGCGTTATACAAAGTGGAAACAAGTTACAATCATTTTCCCAATCCTGTGGTCACTGTAACTTCAAACCCTGTACGGCAAGGACTCATCCTTGAGGTGTCTGTAACTTAAACTTTTTAAGAACAAAGCGGCTCTGAGAGGGCTTTTCGTGTCCAAAAATTATATTTTGGTTCCAAATGAAAAAAACAAGGAAGTCAACCCTCTCGACAATTTCCCAACCCATCTATTTTAGTTTTTTTCTTTTTTAAAACATTCGATATTAAATAAAATGTACACATTAAAAAAAAAATTACGTGAATTCAACCAAACTTTGACCATGCATAGTTTCATGAGGTTTTGTCCAATTATGTTTTCTTTTTTCAAAGAGTGTGAATGGAATATTTTCTTGTTTTGGTTTTTATTAAAACTATAATTTTAAGTTCATTCTGTCATCCAAATTGAAGAAAAACTAAAAAATTGACTCAAGGGAACTTTCCGATGGCCTACTTTGTAACAATGAAAAATAATAATTTGACTTGATCTATTGAGGTAATAAATTACATATTTTACTTCATTATGGTGTACACTATAATGTACAAAAAGAAATATCTCAAGAGAATGAAAAGGTAGTTGTGAATATGGTCCTCAAAAATGAGGAAAAACCCTTGTCCTTCGAGATTTAACTTATATTTCTTGAGAACGACAGTCAACTATGCACACAGTTTTTGACCACAGTGAGCGAGAATCAATGAGTGAGGGAAGAAAGGCTTCTCCTATATTGTCTACATGTGAGTGAAGATTGCAAGAAGCTCACATGCACTTGGAGAACTTTAGTCAAGTAGTCACTCATGTGCTTGAACTTCCCAAGACCATGGTCGCTCTGCTTTGAATATATCATTATCCTCCGGCATGATGCATCATCCCTGAGGAGTAGGACAAGCGGATATCCCAAGACTACTTAGAATTCAAAAAATCTGAGAAATGATCATTCTGTACAAGCATAGCCCTTCCTGCCTAATTCCTGGCAAGGATTCCACTGACTTCATAGATTCTGCCACGGGTGACACACTGTCACTGGCAGCCTGGAAGCCTTTCACCCATAAAGGACCAAGCATTCATGGTTTTTAAATGACAAATTTAATTGATCATATTGTGAAAAATAAAATTTGAAATTAGACTAAATTTTATATCACTGGTATTAGTGAAGAACATTACATGTGTTAATCAAACAACAAACAAATTTGAACAAAAAATGTCTTCGTAGGATCTACTCAAAAATGAAATGAAAAAAAAAAGAAAAAAGAAAAAAACCATGAGGTGCTGCTTCAGGATTAAGGCTCTGAACTGCAATCTCATTTTATCAATCATTTGTGTGTGATTATCTTGCAAACCTAGTTCACTGAATCACTGATTAAGAGAACTTGTTTACTTTTGAGGAAGAATTTGACCTGTACTGTACAGTACGTGAGGGTCAGATTCAGACAGCCTGGTGCCAAAATTAAATTGTCGCGTTGGATTTTGAGAGGTCCACGTCGCCTTTATCCAATCACAAGATGACATGTGGCACTTTTTAATTAAAAATTAATTAACCCCTAAAGGACCGGAGTGTTTTTCCTCCAATAACACTCCAATGCTGCCATTTTTACTCCCCCATGCAAAAAATCCAAAAGAATGTTATTTTTTACCTTCTAACCGTAAGATCTTGTCCTAAACTATTTGAAAAACATACACAACAAATTTTGTTGATTTTGACCGCACGGATTACAAGATAATTGCGTTTGATGGAAAAAAACACCCAAAAAAAACACATGCCCGAAAATTTCAGATGCGTTTGACCACAGCTACATCAAAAAAACCTCATTACCGAAACTTGTCGCACTTCACTTTCACATTCTATATGATGTTACTTAGATGTGTACCAATTTTCGTTGCGTTTGGAGATGTTTAGGATGTTGAATAACACCTTGCACTTGTTGGGGGTTTAAAAGTTCAAAAAAGACTATATGTTTTTGGAATTGCAAGATTTTCGACTTTCTTTATTTAAAATACGAATCCGAGCGGTGAAACACAAGTACATTCCACCCTCCACAAAATGGAGAAAAAAAATTTGAAAAAAAAAAAATCTCCAAGTTTTAGAAGACATGTAGCACATTTTCTAAGAATTTTGGGGGTTAGGGGGGAAATAAAGGGTGGAGGAAGGGAATTGAAGTGCCAACCCATTCCAATGTTCATGACCCCACTAACTCTCAAGGTACACTGTCACGTGGCAGTCCCTCATTGGACGATTTTTTTTATTTTTTTATTTTAAAAAATGATTTTATTTTTCAAAATTTTAAATAATATTTTTAATTATGAAATTGAACTTTCAGTTTAAAATAATAATTTTAATTTAAAATAATACTTTTCAGTTTAAAATAATTTTTTTATTTTTTATTTTTTATTTTTAAAAAATATTATTTTTAAATTTTTTTATGAGTTTGGAAAACGGGGTGGTCTTCTGCCCCCCACAGTCCACTCCATTTTCCACACACCGCCCATCTTGTTGCCCCCCCCTAAAATTCAACTATTTCACTACTGCCCCGCTGCCCTTTCTCCCGAAAAAAACACATTCCCCCTCATAACTTTCACATACGGTGTCGGAATTCCAAAAAAAAAAAAAATCCCCATTTTCGTGGCACATTGGGGAATCTACTATTAAATTTCCTTCAAATTTCGATTAAAAATGTGTTCACCGGAACCTATCCGATTCTCTAAATGTCCTAGTTAGGACACTTGGTCCTTTAGGGGTTAACTTACGTCAAAACTTATCATGACATATGGGACTTCAACCGAGGAAGTAATCAACAGTGATTCTTCCTGCATTCCTTCACTTTCAGGAGCAAAAGTCCCTACAATTGTGAAATCATTCCATCATGCGTCCATTGTTATGTTTGTTTTTGGCTCCCAACCAATTAACCCTTAAAGGACAAGGATTCATCGTTCTGAAATGACAAATTCAATTGGTCATATTATGAAAAATATAATTGAGATGGGACAAAAGTTTGTATCACCAGAATCGATAAATGAATTTTTACGATAAATGAATTTTTACAACATTTTAAAAAATTGAACAACAGGAGGTTCGCATAGGGCATATTCAAAACTAGAAAGAAAACATGAGACTTGATTTGGGTTTCTTGGTTTTTTTAAGAGTTAATATTAATTTAGAAAGAAAGAACTATCTTTGAGTTATAACCTAAAAATACAGGTGTAACTTGTATTCTAAAAATGTTGGTACATACTATCATTGTCACAAATGATTTTTGAAAAAGAAAATTTATACAAATATTTATTCATTATTAGCTATTTATGGTCAAAGTGGTTTGAAAACTTTGAGAAAACAAGGCTAGGGTTAACATTTAAGGGTTAAGACATGATGTGTCCCTTTTCAAATGTATTTATCTAAATTTTTTTGTTGGGGTTTGCAAGTTCAACAAGTGAAGATCAGTTTGGTTTCGTGAATCTGTAACTAGGTAGAGGTCGGTTCTCTCCTCACATAAGGTTCTTTAGCCCTTGTAAGCCAAGAATAAGAATCGTTGCACAAGAATCACTATAGTGGATTTTAAAATATTGAACACACCACGTAATTCTTTACCGGAAGAATAATGTTGTGGTGGAGAGTTGAAAGTCCACAATAGCCCTGCCTCAAGAATCACATGTTTTGAATTTTTTATCTATCATGTGCTGAGAGCACAAGGGTGAATCCTGGAAAGGGCTAAAGAATCTTATGCAGCACCATTACATACAATTGACTGCTGAGATGACACCCACCCAATGAGGTGTTAGAAATGTAGTAGTGACTTTGAACATTTCAACAATGAATCTGGTGCTTATCACACTTTTATCACACTTTTGTCTTGTGGTTGACAGAGTCGTGAATTTTCATATCATTCATTTTTGCAGCACAAAAGTGAGTTTACAGCACTGTCAACATGGCCAGATATTTTACTAAAAAACACACCCAAGGTGTGCAGTCCTGGTTACTCATAATGGAGACTATCTTTGCCATGACTTGCTCACACATGTTATAATCAATTAGAAGACATGTACTGGTACTGTACCATGTACATGTATTGTATCATGTACATAACTGTGTACCAACACCAATCCTCATGGAATGGAGCCTCAAATGTGGCCAGCCAATTGAGTTATCCGTAAAGTCTTGTGAAGAGAGGATTTAGGGTTTGGATTTGATAAAAGAAAGGATTAGCCCCTAAAAGTGGGAGAGGTGTCAGAGCCTTGAAAAAACAGAGGTAGGAAAGTTTTGACTAATCGAAAATGGTCATAAAAATTTTTTGGGCAGGTGTTTAGAGAGCACCCCGGGATCACCGTGGGCGGAAGAGCCGTTGGCCAGCCGGGAAGGGGAAAATTCTTTTGAAACAGGAAAACAACGTTCAATCACAAGCTCCAGTTGACACTGCCAACCGCGGATTTCCAGCAGCTACCCGACTTACCAGGCTCGCCGACCACGCACTTCTCATCCCAAAATACAATTATGACGCGGCCACGAATAGAGATTCCTGATTCCAAACACCAAATTAGATCATACCAGCAAATCAATGTCGACTTCGCCTTCTGTATTTTGCCCCGGAATTCAAGCGTTGGACTTTGCGTTTCTATGGATTTCCGTGAACAGTACACCCATAACTCTCCAAAACACAAGCTTGCTTTACGGATAACTCCAATAACCAACTTCCATTTCATTTTGTATCATGATTCCAGTCAAACATACACTCAGCACCATTGAACTGTGTTTGGAACTATAGTACCTGTATAAACTTGAAGATTAGATTTCTTTCTTTTTAATGCAAAATTTGGCATGGGAAGAAAAAGGATGCACTAATTCTACAATAAATACTTATGTTATTGTTGCACGGGAACTTGTGAATCACATGCAAAGAAAAGTCGGTCAGTCCGTGAAGATGTAGTGTGAGAGGTGCTTTCCGGAAGTTAGGATTGTAACTTACTTCAGACAGGCACCACCGGAGGTTGTTAACCGTACCACAGTGCAGCTGTGTACGTATTTGATGATGAGGTATCTTAACCCTGGAACGCCGGCAGGGACCAAAAGGGTCCTTTGAATGAAGAATAATGGGCAGAAAGTGCTTTGGGATCCGTTTTTCATCAAATTTTCATCCATTTCGAGGATGAAACGTGTAGTTGCTATCAATATTAACAGCTTTTGCATGTACAAGGTGTCAATATTGGGTCTCAATTGTTAATTGAATAGTAAGAGTACACCGTGGTGTAGTGTATTTTTAGTTTTGAGGATCTCTTTACCAAAACTCAATTTATACCATTAAAATGATGTGTTTTGAATTTGAGCGTAACTAGCAATATAAAGTTTACGAGATCTAGTTTCTACTACATTTTGAGTTTTGGAAAAATCTAAGTTTTATGATTTTTTATTATGGTCACAAGTTGAATACCCATTACCATGGGATGGTTATTTTTCTATTTTTATGGTCACGGTAAAAAAAAATCTACTAGAATGATCTTCATGGTGATTTACACCCATGGTAGAAATTTTGGCGTAATTGAATATATATTGTAATTGATATGAATTACCTTAGCATTCACTTCAAAAAATTATAATAATTTCAAATCTTCACACAAATTTATGGATATTTTTTGACATGTAGTATGCAGATGCCTTCATCTACTAAAGTTATAATATTGAATTTTAATGCTAATTTCAGTGCGAAAATCAATTGTGGAATGTGATTCTAATTCCGTGGTATTTCCATGGTAATAGGTCCGTCCTTTAGGGGTTAAATAACAGCTGAGATAGTGAAATGAATGGAATGAATTTCTTCTTGAATTCCCGGCAATGCCATGTGTGTATGTGGCTACAGTGTAACTTATCATAATTTGATGGAAGCTTCACTACACTGAATGGCGTATTCAGTGTCCGGGGACACTATTTCTAAACTTGGACGCTTTTTAACCCTTTAGCGCGCCGGCGTCCATATTCTGAACGCCGGATGAATTTCAGCACCTCGATTTCTGTAGGTACTGGATGTTATTCATCCAATTTTTATTTTTTTTCATTCTTGTGCTAGTTGAATACCATTTGTACGGTATGGATCTTCCAAATAAGATAATGTGAATTTTTGAATATTTACAAAAGTGATTAATGTCAAGTTTCAATCTTAGTTCAAAAAGAAAGACCTTAAATATGATTTTCCATAGTAAGTAGAATCAAATAATGGAAACCATACCATCTCGTAGTGCATGTCATTCTAATTTCATTACAATATTTTTAAATTTTTTTGTGTTAATTTTGGATTTTTAATTGAATTTCAAGAGAAAACCTTGCAAAATTACTTTAAAAATATTAATAATAAATATGATGAATCCAACCGTACGGATGTTATCTACACATTGACATTTACAACTTTGTTTTGTACATCAACTCCATTTTCGTTTTTCATCAACCATTTTATAACAAATCTTTGAAAACAGTGTTGAATCGGGACGTTAAAGGGTTAATTTTAGGAAGATACAATGTCCTTGTAAGAAAAAAGAATGAATGTAGTGTTCCAATGACATATGGCAACTTTGTAATAAATATGGCAAGCCACCTCATGTCACTCTCATTACTTGGAAACATAACATTGAGTAGCATGCACTATCTCTACCTTGTCTCTACAGTAGATGGTGTGGATATTCCACACCCCAACAATATTTCAGCAATAGCTAAGTGGACAGGTGGAGGCTCAAGGTGATGAGCAAAGTGCATGAAAGAAAGGCAGTGGGCAGGAAGGCTACTGAACGTTATGAAGAACTTACATGGTATTTTCAATGAAAGTGAGAATGACAAGTGACAAACTCCTATGTTGTGTCAAGGGATATTATTTTCTTCACCTTTGAATGAATTATGGTAAAAGGCATCAATTCTCCTTGAACACTAAATATACCATGCACTGCATTGAAGGGTTGGTGAAAAATATTTTGAAAAATAAATGGTGAAATTTTTGGGAAATTCATATTTTGGATTTGTTTTGGTATAATAAGAAAAGGGTTGCCTAGGATGAAATAAAAAATTATAAATATTTTCGAATAGGAAATCAGCCCTACTTTACAACCCAATTTGAATAATGTCAATCCGAGTTAACCCCTAAAGGACCAACCGTCCATTTTATGGACGATGTACAAATTTCATCCACGTTTCTCATCCATCATATACCTTTTGCTAAAAAAAATATACAACAAAATTCTATGGTACGATAGCTTCATACATGCTTGATCCGATTAGAAAGGGGATGATTTGTGAAAAATTTATACCGCATTTCATGTTGGAGCGATTCACCAAAAAATTCAAAAAAATCAGTCTAAATGTGCACTTGAAAAAATAAACTCATAAAATTAAGCTACCAAAAAATCTCCAAAAATCACTATACTTAGACTCTTACATTTCAACCCATCACAATAACGGGCACAATAATTTCATCCACAATTTGTCAATGTCTCATTTGTATGTGAATTACAAAATATTTTTGAATTTCGAGTTTCGAATTTTATATAAAATATTGGTGATAGCAATCAAAGATCTAACCGTATGGATAGAATCTAAGGTTTATAATGTACAACTTTTATTCATACATCAAATTCAAAATATCCCTCTTGATTGCATTTTATGATGCATCTTTGCAAAACTGCCGATTGTGGAGAGGTGTAAGGACATTTATGGGTTAAACTCCACCAAAAAGAAATTTTCAAAGACAAAGGCCTCAATATTGCCCAAGTGCTATAAAATTTATTATTTGGGGAAACTAATGATATTTTCTCTTTTGAAAATAATTGTTATTTTGAAATTCAATATAGAATGTTTACTTTTAGCCAATCATACCAAATTTTAATTTTTAAAAATAAAATTTTCAATTTTATTGAATATTAAATAATAAATGCTTCAAAATTCATCGTATGAATATCTAAAACATGTTTTAAAAGTTTGATGATATGGATTATTAAACATCATGTTTCTTATTTTCTCTTTTGGACCAAACCTCATCAAAGTTGCAGAAGTAACATTTTTAACACATTAGGTTTTGCTTTTCATTTAGGGGTTAATATTGCCTTTGCTGAAACTGATTTTTTTATTTTAATAAATTGTTTGGTAACAATGTGCTGACTCTCCACCATACCTGTCGTACCTGCTTGCCACATAATTTGTTGATGAAAGATTATCTCTTGACAAGATTAGGATTGCACTAGCCAAAAATAGGGTTTTTCTTTTTTTAATCAATTTTTTTCATATTTGAAAAGAAGTACCTTAATTAGATTGCTACACTAAATTCCTTGTTTGATCTATGCAAAGAAGTAAAAAGTACATGCTCTGTTCCACTAAAAGATCATGCTTTCCTTTGTAAAGTAAAAAAAAATCAATGTTTTAGTGGGATAGAGGGAGTACTTTTCATCACACAAGAGATGGATAGTGTTTATGTGCCCCGTCTCTAAATCCCCAGTGGTCTTGAATGCGGGGCATTATTCATCCACCCCTCATTTTCTGAAATTTCCATTTTGGGCACCTTCGGTGCTTTTGTTGGCAATTTTTTTTGCAAATTTGGAGCCTACAGTCCCAAGTTATCCTACGGGGTCTCATTTGGGAATAAAAAACCATTGGAGGAGGGGGTTGTTTTTTAAGGTGGACCCTGAACCGGACAAAAATAGGGGACACTTTGTCCCCATTCATTCAAGACCACCGGGGGATTTAGAGAAATTCCTTTATGTGTGGGGAGAATATTCGTTTGTAAAGAATTATTCTTTCTTTTCTTTTTGTGAGGGTTAACTTTGCTCATATTCTTTGAGTCCCATTCCTCTTTTGGTCAAACTAAATGAACCTACTTACTATCATCCTTACTTCACCCCATGGGCAATTAGATGATTTCTCTGTGCACTGGATTATTTGAAAGTAAAATTTCTAAAATTTTGTGGGGCTTTCCTCAGAATCTTACAACTACCATACAGCCTGCAGCATTATTACATTTGGAACTCTTTTATGTCACTGCATTGGTAACATTTGTTCAGAACATGACATGCGGGGATTCTTCAATCACATGTGTACACAACGTCCAATATTCTTGCAAATATCAACATGTGACACAAGTAAAAAGGAGTTCAAAGTGTATACGAAAGTGTATACAAGAATGGTAGGATTATATAAGATATTAGCTTGACCTTGTGCAAGGTCAAATACTAGCACATAGGACGGTACTAGTTAAAAGTGTTCATGTACTAGCTAAAAGTGTTCATGTACTTAAGATTCAGAACTACTCTTTAATTTTTAAGAATTCATGCATGGGATTAAAAGTACCTACACAGTAAAAAGGTCTTTCATACAAAGTTTGAAAATAAATCTATTAGTATATTAAAGTTTAACCATTCATAGGGTAAAATCAATGAAGTTGGTATTGACCATAGATTTTAGAATGTAGGCTAATATTGAATTTGGGGCTTTATCATTATCCAATCTTTACATATGGTTATGTCAAATCCAATAAGAGTTTATGTTTTCATATAATTTTTGATAATATGTGGATTTAGTGGATTAAATTGTAATATACTCCCATAGTTTAAAGTTCTTCCAAGTATAGGTTGAATAATAATCTTGTGGTTAAAATTTCTTCCCTCATAGAATATATGTATTTGTATGTTAAAAATCTCCCATGTATAAAATTAAAAAAATTCATGTAATTAAAAGTTTTCCCATACCGGTACATAGGTTGAAATGTATTAAAATTTCTTCCATATGTATATTAATTAGTCTCCCAATAATCAAAGATTTTTCTATGTAAGGTAAAAAGTACTCATGTGATTAAACGTTTGCCCATGTATAGAATAAAAATACTCTTGTAGTTAAAACTTATATTATGTATAGGTTACAAATCTTCACGGTTAAATCCAAAGTAACTATTTTTTATTTGATTGATTATTGTTGATGTTTCATAACAGTGGTGATAAACAAACATTTCCATCCTCATTCATTCCTTAAATATTGCTAGAGGTGCATTGCTACCAATATAGTCCTCCAATAAATTCTATTTTTTTTGCTATAGCCTTTTAAGGATTATCGAGTCATATTTGAGTCTCTAAAGAAATCAACTTTTTAAAGTAACCAAAAATTGATAATTTTTAGCAATTTTGTAGGAAATAACGGATTTGCACATTGAATCCATGTTTTGAATAAACAAATAGCATTGAAATTAGATCTATAAGTTCAATTTAAAAGAAGTTTACACAACTTGTTGCAATAAGTTGCCATACAAATACAAGGAAAAGTGAAGAAAATTTGAGCATATAACTCAATTACTAAAACTTTATATTTTGTGCTAAATTTGCAATTGTACATTTGTGTTTAGATTTTGTAAAGCATTAAAATAAGTACTTATACTCTAAATAACATTTACTAGTCACATTTTTCAAAAAATCTTCAATTACCATAGGAATTAGCAGCAATGTATTATAGTAAAACCATATAAAAGCATGATATATACCAAATTTTCTACCATGCGACCCTTGGTGAATTTTTTTAGAGATTTACAAAAGAATATGTCGTAACAATTGGTCTTTCTTGTTGGTTTTTGAAATTCATATTGCGAACTTCAATTGAATAAAAGCTTTACAAATGACAATACTTTTCATACAAATATGACTAAGAATCCATTTTAAACTTCATTTTCAAATACATACTATAATCTCAAAATCTATACAAGATAGAGGAAAATGAATTGAAGGGCTTAAAATGGCTAAGACTCTAGTAGTAATATGTAAAGTAGTTATCATGTGCAGGAGCCAAAAAAGCTTCACTTAGAATTACAAAGAATCAAGTTATTGTGTTGAAACATTGAGTCCAAATATGGAGGAGTGAATACCAAATAGAGAAGGTGCTTCCGAAAGAGATATAAACTTTTGAAGCAAGATTTGAAAAGAAGATTTATCAAATGGTGTCAACACTATTGGATCCGTCTTCAACTATAAATAAAAACAATCATTAAATGAGGAATGGACCTTTGGAAGGCCACTACTCTTCAACCCCTAAAGGACCAGGGCTAATTTTCCAAGTTCGGTCAGCTCAGTATGGAATGAGTATTGATCTTCAATTATTCAATTTTTTTGTGGTGATTCTACTTTTTGTAACGAAGATGGGATGGTAAGTTGCATATGTAGATGATGTATGGATCAAAAGATACAATCATGTAAAGGTGAAAAGCCTAATTGCGGGTAGCTCCTGAAAATTTTCATACAATGAGCTATGCATGTGAATTTTTGTACACAATGAGCTAACGCCCCGGTATACACAATTGTCAAATTAATTTTACCAAGTTTGAGACTAAACTTTGCATTTTGGGCATTTTCAGGAAGTTTCAAACTTGGGCAACATGCCCAAAAAAAAATGCTACCAACTTTGAAGCTTATAATCTTACTATTAAAGAACCCTAAACGGTTGAAATTTTTTAGGTTCTAATAAATTCAAGTTGGTTGAAATATCCTATGGTTGGATTGGTCAAAAAGGTTTTAGATCAAAAACTATTTATCTTTTTATGAAAAGGGATACTTTGGAGTGTTTGGAGAGAAACATAGTTGTGGTCTTTTAGGGGTTAATGTGTTGAAATCATATATGAAGAATAAAATATGAATAAAAATAAATTATGGGGCATTCTTTTGTTGTGTATGGCATTTACAAGGGTGTAATGTAGTCAAGCTATGATCGTGAGAGAACCTATTTGTAAACAATACTATTTAGTAGTCATAATCGTTTGAAGAAACTACCTTTTGAAACTCGTGTTGAAACTATGATTTCACTTGCTAGGTCACTTGGTAATTACGGATACCACTTAGTAACTATTAATACCTCCACGGTAATGACTATGCCAAATCCAAATTTAGATTTGAATAGTACCTTTATAAAGACTTCTTATGTTCTATTTGTACTTCACTTCTTGTAAGTAAAGGTCTCTATATGTGAAAGAACACATCAAGGTTGTGCATGTTGAACACCCAATTCGCTAATTTTGCACTTGGCCATATAATCATGCACTTTGCCCCAAGCACATTAAAAAATTCGTTTGAATTTTTTTCTAAAAAGAACAATTTTTGTCTTTCTACAATCCCTTATGTTGTAGAGAAAAAATTATTTAATTTGTTTTTTATTGTTATCTTTATCTTTTGTTTTATCTTTATCTTTATCTTTTGTTTTCTTTTCTTTTATCTTGTTTTTCTTTCTTGTCTCTTCCTCTTGTCTTCCTTCTTCTTTTTCTTCTAGTCTTCTTCTTTTACTTCTAGAGTCTTCCTCTTTTTTTCTAGTCTTCTTTTTTCTTCCTTTTTTTCTTCACTTTGCCATTTTTGGAATTTAAACGTTAAAAAAATTTAAAAAATTTAAAATCAAAGAGCAGCGGATGGTTGAATCCAATACAGGCCTTAATAAAATAAATTAAAAATTAAAAATTAAAAAAATTGCTTCCAATTTTTCCAGCCAAAGAAGGTCCGCCCGCGCAGACCCTGGTCTAATTTTGATCTTCCCCTCACTCCCCCCTCTCTCCCCTTTTCCTCTCTAGTCTTTCTCCTTCTCTTCTTTCTCCCTTCTCCTCAATATAAAGGAGGAAGAGGGAGGAAGGAGCGAGAGTGAGGGAAGGTTTATATAAGAAAGAGTGGAAAAAGAAGGAATGGGGAGGAGGGAGGGAGAGTGGGTCAAAATTAGACTAGGATCCGTGCTCACGGATCCTCTCTGGCCGGAAAAACCGGAAGCAAAAAAAATAAAAATAATAATAATAATTTAGGCATGTATTGGATTAAGCCATCCGCTGCTCCTTGATTTATTTATTTATTTTAAATCCAACATTTAAATTCCAAAAATGGCAAGGTGAAGAAAAAAAAAGGAAGACATGAAAAAGACTAGAAGAAAAGAGGAAGACTAGAAGAAAAAGAAGGAACACAAGAGGAAGACAAGAAAGAAGACAAGGAAAAAAACAAGATAAAAGAAAAGAAAAGAAAAGATTAAGATAAAGATAAAATAAAAGATTAAGATAAAGATAAAAAAACAAATTAAATAATTGTTTCTTTACAACGTAAGGATTGCAGAAAGACAAAAATGGTTGTGTTTTAAAGAATTTTTCAAACAAATTTTTTAAAGCCAAATTTGCTCACGAGATGAGTGCACTTGGCCAAATGCAAAACTAGGGAATTGGGTGTTGTTGGTGAAATTGTTGCTAACAATCAATTGTACATATCCCTTCTATTGGTAGGTCAAACATTGAAAGCAAGGAGTTTTCACCTTTACAAACACTTACATTGGAAATGGATGATTTTTTAATCTACACAAACAAATCTCTTGCTTTGGTATTTTAAAGTTATGTTGACAAGAAGAATTAAAACCATGTAAATAATGTGTTCCTCTGTTCTTGTATCAAAGTCTAAAAAGCAATAGTAGAAAAACTTAAGATGGAAATCTCAAGACCAAGTCTTTATCTTTTCAAACCAAAAGCTTTTATCATATATTTGTGCTAGTTTTAATTAATTTAGAGGCAAATATGCACTTTCTATTGAAATTAAAATTGTCTTGCATTTGTAGCATCCTCTAAAATTCTCCAATATACAAATTTTAAAATCAAACTAATTAATATGAATACATGTTGTAGTGACAAGAAGTATATTCAATTATATACAATTACACACATAAATACATACATAAAAAGTAATAATCCTTTTTAAAGTCTATAGCATACTTGGTTCAAATGAGACAAAATCTTTGCCATGTAAAAGCAAAACAACAAGACAGTTCCACATAGAATTTATATTTAATTTTGGTCTTTTACTTAAATGTTTAAACATTTGACAATATTGAGTTCCTTTAATTGATGATATTTATTTTTGATAATTTATATCCTTGGAAAGTCTTCTCAGGAGTCTTCTTGAAGTTAGAAATGGCTTAACCCCTAAATGATAGAGGAGGTATGGGCAAAACCTAAATGTGTTATAAAATATCACTTCTACAACTTTGGTGAAGTTTGGTCCACCAAAAGAGAAAATGAGAAGTGTGATGTTTAGTACTTATTTGTACCCTCAAACTTTCAAAAAATGTTTTAAACACTCATTTAATGAATTTAGAAGCATTTACCATTTAATATTCGCCAAAATCACATTTTTTAATTTTTAGAATTTTGATGATTGGTTAAAACTAAACATTCTATTCTAAAATAAAATAAAATATTCAAAAGAGAGAACACCATTACTTTTCCAAAATAGAAAGTTTTATAACACTAGAACATTGTTGAGGTGTTTGTCTTTGAAAAATTTCTTAGTGAACCTTAGTATTGCAAATGAAGTGCATCAAACAACAATTAAACATGAATTCTACCCCCAATTTCGACAAAAAAATCAAAACTCAAAAAATGTCATTTTCTGACTATGGGCAGTCACTGTTGTTTGGGACAATGATTGATTGGTCATTTAGGGGTTAACCCCTAAACGTCACAGCGTCCAGAAACTGGACGACGAATGATTTCAAAGCCTTCTCACGTTCTCATCAACGCTTGGATGAAACTCATCCAATTTTTTGGAGATTCTTCACCAAGTTGTTGTCCTATCTAATGGCTGGATTTAGTCATACTAGAGTACATATTTTTCTAAAATTGCAAATGTAGAAGTATGTCAAGTCGTTGACCAAGCCAAAATTGCATTGACTCTAGTTCAAAGTGGAATCGTGAAAAATGAGGTCATAAATTTAAGAAACACAAAAATTTCAAAGTATCACCACACTTAAGAGTATCTCATTTCAAACTCATTCCAAAAAAATTTACTCAAAAAATATTGAAATTTAGTTTGTAATCGAATTTAGAAGGAATTTTTAATTTTAACTTTCAAATTTTATAATTAAATATTGGTGATTGTATTAGTGAATCGAACCGTACGGATGGAATCTAAAATTCAAGATCTAGAACTTTCATATGTATATCAATTCCAGAATATTCTTCTAAATGGTAGTTTATAATGATTTTTCTCAAGTTGTCAATTCCAGGGACACCCTGGTACGTTAAGGGGTTAAAGGCCAAGTCTTTTTTAATTTTTGAATTTTATTTTTAAACTCAAGGTCTCGAGCTTTAACAAATAAAATATTCAAACATTTAATAAGATTGAGGTTCTTTTAATTGATAGTTTTTATTTTTGATAATTTTTGATAATATTTTGATAATTTATATTCTTGGAAAGTCTATTTAGAGTTAGAGACAAACGTAGAGGAGATTTTTTACTTTTAAATTTTTTTTATTTTTAAAATTGAGCCTTCAATGAACACATGTTCAAATATACATGTGACAAAACTGAGGTTCTATGATTTTTAGTTATTATTTTTTAAAACTTGTGTTCCTAGAAAGGTAACTTAGAGTTGGAAATAATTTTGAAAGGGGAGGTAATATTTATTTGTGATTTATTTTTAAAATCTAGAATCCTAAGCTATTGATGGACGCATTTCAAGCATTTGGCGTGAGGTTTTTTATGGGTTATATATTTTTTGAATTTCAATAAACTATATGCACTTTAAACAATTTGAGCAACCGGCACATGATCAATTCAATTTTGAACATAAATAAGTATCTCAAACAACTATATCAATGCAAACATATGCCAATGGCTTGCGGGCTCCACTAGTTGGAATCATAGGAAACAAAGTATTGACATGAAGCTCGGACATGATGATTATGACAATTAGAGTTACACCAAAATATTTTAAAAATAAAAAATAAAAAATAAAAAGTTTTAGAGCGTGCTCCAAATTGCAAAAAGCATGTTTTGGGCATCAATGAACTTTAGGGATTAAACCGGGAATCCATCATCCTTAACTAACAAGAGTAATTTATGCCAACTTTAAAAAAAAAGAATATAACTAATTCTTTTATTGAAGTCATCTCTAATACGTAAAATTTCTAAATTAACTCCAATGGCCACTTAATCCTTTAAAGCATGGCAGCAAACAACATTGTAGTCACTAGGTCTCTTGTGATTGACATAATTATCTCTTAATCTATGAGGCATTTGATGATGAGTTGCAAAGTCCAGATGTATACCAGAGTTTTGAATTTGTATACCACACCCGATGGGCCAAAAAAATATCATTATGAAGTGATATGCTAATCAAAATACTGATGCACCAAAAATGACTGCAAATACTTACAAATACAACACATGTACAATGCAGTATTTATTGTGTTTAGAAGCTTATTATCTTGTATTATTTTTTTGGATTATGTTCTTGTTTATGTTCCAATGGTGTATGTATTCCAATCATGATCAATTTATCAACTCCTTTTATATTTTAATGTATAATTTTTTGTCCTAAACTATATATGAATAAGTGACTATCATTTGTAAAATTCACAATAATTATGTATGAGTCTGTTCTTGACACAAAAGATTGCAATGGAGAGATGTTGACATAGGTCATGATATAGTTCAAAGACATATTGTGATATTGCAATTCCACCATTGAACAATTCTCTAATTTTGACAAAATGTCTTCACTCTAGTTGAAAATACAATTGTACAATTACTTTCTCATTTAAATCATTCTATTTCTAATAGTATCAATTATGGTAGAAAACTAGTGCGTCTCACTACAATACCTTGAGCACTAAAGGGTTCAATCAAGATACAACTCTCCTGAACTGTTAGAAAATAATAGAAAGTACTTACTAGCTACTAGAAAATAACATAAAAATTGTGCAAAACATTTACAAAACGTTTTTTTTTCTTTTTATCAATTCCAAACGCATCCAAGCTCCAATTGACTTGAATTTGGTGTCAATGAAAAGAGGACAAATTTCCCTACAATTCCCAAGAACCAATTCTACAACTTCATCGAAAAAAAGGTAACCATAAATCAACTGCAACAACAATCTCCATTGGGGATAAATTACCTAACATATAAGAGAAATTCGTAAAGTCCTGAAATCTCAGGCTTTCGGTACTGCGTCAGTAAAGATTCTGGCTCACAAGACAATAAAAGTAGGAGTGTCGGGCTCCAAAAATAAAAACCGGATGAGTTATATTTCCGGTAAGTGAAGTAGGGTGAGTGAGTTTGCTCCCGTGTGAAGGCACGCCACCGCATATGCCGCCGGGGCCCGCCCATTAAAGCACCACAAGGTTCAATAATAGTGACCACCAAGGTTTGAACCCCGGACCTCTTGGCCCCCAAGAACCTTGTGGACTTCCAATCTAAGCCCGGCACACCTCTCTTGAGCTTGTGTGAGGGACTATTCGGTTATCTCAATTTATACGGATGCGGGATTCAACTGTGGATCACTGGTCCTCTTACTTTGCGAATTTCTCTATAGTTTGTCAAAAGACAGGTTGCCTCCACTATCGCAAGAAAAAAAACAAAGAAGAACAAGGAAAGAAAGTAAGGTTACTATATCTAAAAGCGACCATTTCCTTAAAGCGTGCATAGCTCAATCTTCCATAATAAGTAGATTCTGACACCCTACTGTTGATGAGAATGTGCACAACCTGAACATTAGAGTTTAGGGTCGCTTTTAGGTCAACCTATAGTCAGCACTTTGAAAATTCATAACTTATTCATAAGGTGTCCAAATAATGCATGCTAAAGTGCGTTGAAATCCTCTTGAACTTGCTAATAAGACCCACTGAAAAAAATAAAAAAATAAAAATTCTGTTTTGTGTGTAAATAGGCTCAGTTGGTAAGGTGAACGCTGTAAGGTATAGTTACCTTAGTGATGTTTCCGGCATTGTTTACTTCCACATTCTTGTTCCACGGTAAAGAGTCCAGAACAATACAGCAAACAGTACATTTTTTAGGGGTAAGTTAACTCAGGAAGGGGCCCAGCGATAAGGCATTCAAAACCGACATGCACGTAAACAGCAAAGCTGGAAGATTCTATTACTGATCTGGTTCCAGTCACCCCAAAACGCCATGATTGCTAAAAATAAACCCACGACGGTTATTGAATGAACATCCAGCCTGCCAAATTTAGAGCCAAAGGGACTGACTGACTGTGGAGCCCAGACAGATACACAGACGGCGACGGCGACGGCACACCGTCGTCCTTCCTTCCTGCCCGCGTCGCCGTCACGGGGCTCTGTGCAAGGTGGCCGGGCCCCTCACTGGGATGAGAGGCTACAGTATTGGAAGCCATGCTTTTGTGTTGCAAGCGGATGTTTTTTCTGTTGCTATTTCCGGATCTGCGTTTTGCACGCTGCAGGTCTCAGCTTCCACTCATTCAGTTTAGTGCAGTGTAGTTTAGTCCAGTGAGTGCGTGCTTCGTCAGAGCAGGCTGCCATGCCACTCTCGGCACTACCTTCGCTTTGTCGGATTTCCCTCACTCTCCACCAGCACTACCTCACTTTGCTGCTGCCGAGACTTAGCGAGAGACAGACAGAGCGCCTGTCCGTGCATGTGTGTGGGGCACTGTGGTGACGTCGATCGTGGTTTGGTGCAGCGCTTTTTGTTGTTGTGTAACAATCCAACAGTGAGGCCTGCAGTGAGGCTATGTAGACGTCGTACTTGTGAGGTTGTACCAATAACTTCAAGACGCTTTTTAGCTATGGTGAAAGTGGATTGTGGGTGACTTCGGAAGCTGGTACGTGGTTCCCTCGGGCCGGGCGAGACGGCGAGCGAGAGGAGCTCCTGTGAATGATATGAGTTTTGTGCATGCCGCGGGGTTATGGACTGCGAGGAATGAACTTACACAATGTACACAGAAGTATAGCACCCAACTTACATATGTCTGAGGAGGACGACATGTAGGGCGGGCTGCACTCGGCTCCTTTCCTTTCCTTCATGTTGGTGGCGAGCGGTCACCTGGAAGTGGCTGTGTTTAGCATCGCGTTTTCGGATCATGGACCCGGAGTCTGGAAGCAGTTCGCAGGGAAGCGCACAGGGAGGATTGCAGGTTCGATTATTCGCCCCTTCCTTCGTGTGCTCACTTGACGTTATTGCCGCGAGGTTTCTAATCTGAAGTGGCCTAACTTCCGAGAGAGGGTTCCTGTCTCACACTATCAATGCACAGTGTAGCATTCTGCTGTACGTAGCAAAGTAAAGCTGCGGTTCCTGTTTTCGGAGACCATAAGCCACGGACAGAATTTTGATTGCTCCTCTCTGATTGTCGGAAAAGGAAACATATTTAGCAGTTTTGTTTGAGCTCATCGTTTTGATTATCAGTGGGTTAAGGGTGATACGAGGTTACAAGCAAGCAAACTGCAGCAATTAATAATATTGAAAGTTGTGTAACTTTCTTAGGCAAACAGCAGGTAGTAAGTACTTGTGGTACGGTGATTATTGTGCTTAACTTTTGGTTCAAAAACCCGGTCGATTAAGTTGGGATCGGTGATCATGCAGTATACGAAGAAGGCTTCCGCTGCAGTGCTTCTTACTCTCGCATATCAAAGTTTTGGAGTAGTGTATGGAGACCTCAGCGTGTCGCCGCTCTATGTGTTCCGTGCCACGTTCGGAGGCAGGCTGCAGAATAATGTGGAGGAGTACGAAGTGATGGCCGTTCTCTGTTTCATTTTCTGGACGCTCACTTTGATTCCTGTCGTGAAGTATTCTGCTACAGTACTTTCCGCGCACGACAATGGTGAAGGTACCTACTACAACTTCTACAGTCTCCTGCCCCCACACCGTTAATTCAACCCTAGAAGTCTTGTAACCGCACAGCTATTGTAAATTAGCCTGCAGGTTGTAAGACTGATAACATGACCAGTACTGTTTCTAGGGTGGGCTACTAGCTTTATTACTTTTCTGCATGAATCAATCATCTTGCACCCACCTGTTGTGAATCTAATGGCTTCATGACACACGTACTACTATGCTTAGGGCGTCCAGAAGAGTGTAGCATGCAGTAACTTCCGATCAATCGAAATCAACGGTTTTATATATATTTTATGGGGTTTAGTGGCATAGATTAGTTGAACCAATCGAGGTAATGTAATCATGTGGTGTTATCCAACATGTAGGGGGAACCTTCGCACTTTATGCTCTCCTGTGTCGGCATCTCAAGCTCAGCCTGATTTTGAATCAGCAAGCAGCTGATGAGGAGCTTTCAGCGTACAAGTCTGAACAACCGGGTACGGAGTCACCACGAGGGGTGTGGCTCAGGCGGCTGCTTGACCGCCACAAGTCGCTTCAGAATGGGCTCCTCATCGTGGTGTTGCTGGGCACTTGTATGGTCATTGGCGATGGCGCACTCACTCCTGCCCTTTCAGGTTAGAAACTAACTGGGGAGCTTCCATTCTTCGATCTCACTTTCAACCCTAATGATCACTCTACTACTGTTCCCTAGGGCCCCAACTTACATCAAAAGCTCACATGCACATGATCATCGCGATCGTCATGAAACTGTGAAAAGGTTGGAGAATTATCTCTCTTGAACTTAGTAAAGGGTTCCCTTTATTTGTGTCGAAAAGAAAAGAAAAAAAGGTTGGAGACCGTTTGGAGTTGGGAGTCTGTTCAGAGGGCACGTTGGAACCTGTAAAGTATTCTGGCCGGGTATAGTAGGGTGATTATACAAAGCTTACAAGGAAAGGAAATATATTTATATTCATTGAATTCATTTCCAGGCAATTCATTGAGATGCACAAGTGGTTCTTCCTCGTGGCCGGGTGTTTTGCACACCTGCACAATATTTTGCTGAAATAACAAAAATTGTGAATCTCATGACGTTGAGATCATCCAGGAGTCTAATAATAATCATGTTTAGAAAGAAATAGCACCTCACGTTTGGATCGTTGGTTTTGTGTGGAGCAGTCTTATCGGCGATATCTGGAATTCGGGTGGCTGCTCCTAGCCTTCACGAAAGTGAGTACCCATGTTTCCCATTACTCCAGCTCATACTATGAAACATTAAGAGCTTCACGTTGATTCATGTATTGTTGCTAATAAGAGAGCAAGAGCCCTTCCTACAAAGTTCAATACACCCTGTTGAGTTGAGTTAGTACTGAATCAATCTGTCGGGGGGTAACAACAGATGTAACAGTAGCAGTCGCGTGCTGCATTTTGATACTCCTGTTCTGGCTTCAGCACATAGGCACACGCCGTGTGTCCTTTTTATTCGCACCCATAATACTCTCGTGGCTGTTCTGCAACTCGGCTATTGGCTTGTACAACTTGTTGACATGGAACCCGAGGATTCTGAAAGCGCTCTCTCCATATTACATGTACTACTTTTTCAAGATGGATGGAAAGGAAGGCTGGGTTGCTCTTGGGGGCGTTCTTCTCTGTATCACAGGTTTGTGGCTAGCCCTCTCCTCTCTTCTCTCGTTGTACATATCGTTCCACAGCTTTTGTTGTCACTCCTACTGATGTAAATCCTTGTGAGCAGGAGCGGAGGCCATGTACGCCGACCTAGGTCATTTTTCACGGAAATCTGTTAAGGTGAAACATTGAACCGTTTTACTTCACTGTATAGAAACATCAATGTTGCTCTACTGTACATTTTAAGGCTTCGTTGAGCACTTTGCATAGGGATGTCCAGACAAGTTGCATCTGATCTTGGAACTTAAGCTGAATGTCTACTTCATTTTTAGGGTTTAGGTCCATGAACAGTAATCCATGGTATTGCATTTGTGGCAATAATTAAATGCAGATTGCTTTTACTACTGTTGTGTATCCTTCCTTGGTGATTGGATACATAGGGCAAGCTGCCTATCTCTCCAAGCATCTTGATGAAGTCGAACATGCTTTTTTCAGATCCGTTCCAGGTTAGCACATGAATTCTGATTCGTTAAACTTTTGATTCATTGATGGGACTATATTATATTATATAATTGTTCTACCTTATAGTGGATGCACTTGAATTTCTATTGGTTGTGTGTAGAAAGAGACCCCGAAAGAGACTGACACTGGACATGGCCTTGGAATGGTTGTGTTCATTCAGGACCTGTATTCTGGCCAGTGCTTGTTATTGCCACGTTGGCCTCAATTGTAGGGAGCCAAGCAGTAATATCGGCAACCTTTTCCATCATAAATCAATGTATGGCACTTGGCTGCTTCCCTCGAGTGAAAGTGGTGCACACCTCCAATCATATTTGTGGCCAGATCTACATCCCAGAGATCAACTGGATCATGTTACTCCTTTGTCTGGGTCTTACCATCGGATTCCGAAACACCATTGACATCGGAAATGCCTACGGTACGTACATTCCCAATGTCAGGCTGGTAATGCTCAATTATGCATGCATGCATGCCGACGGAAAACAGTCCGGAAAATTAACTAACCTGGCTGGGCTGGTTTGGGCCGATTGCTTGCTGCAGGGATAGCCGTGATTATAGTGATGCTAGTGACCACATGTCTGATGACATTGGTGATAGTAACAGTGTGGCAACGCAGCATCTTCCTGGCCGGGCTCTTCTTCGTGGTGTTTGGGTCCGTGGAGCTTCTATACCTGTCGACTGCGTTTTTCAAGGTGCCCAAGGGGGGCTGGGTGCCTCTTGTTCTTGCGGGATTGTTCATGTCCATCATGTATGTGTGGAATTATGGCACTACGAAGAAGTACGAATTCGACTTCCAGAACAAGATCTCCATGAAGTGGCTTCTGAACCTCGGTCCAGGCCTTGGAATCGTCCGTGTTCCGGGCATGGGCTTGATCTACACCGACCTTGTGAGTGGCGTTCCAGCCATTTTTTCTCACTTCGTTACCAACTTGCCGGCCTTCCATGAGGTCCTCGTCTTTGTTTGTATGAAGTCTGCACCAGTGCCGTATGTTTCCAATCAGGAACGGTACTTGGTTGGGCGCATCGGCCCAAGGGATTATCACATGTACAGGTTTGCTACTTATTAATCTCCTCACAGCGCATTATTATTCTTACTATTCTTCTTTTTCAACACGGTAACGAACGTACATCGTCATTCTTTAATTTTTCTCTTTTAGCACAAATGAAAGCCAATTTTTCATTTGTAGAACTTCCCCTCGTCAGGCAAAGCCCAGGGGAATGCAACATCAAACGCAGTAGGTCATGATTAATTAATTCCTGAAAAACATATGAATATCAATAATAATAATGATAATATTTTAGTGCCGTGACTGAGAGCTCATGGGAGTGCTGTACAGATGTGTGATACGGTATGGCTATAAAGACGTACGTAGAGATGAGAACGACTTCGAGAATCAGCTGATAGCCAATCTGGCTGAGTTCATTCAAACGGAAGAGGCCGAGTCCTGCAATGAAGAATCCTTCGAAGGGGACCGTCACTTGGCCGTCATGGGGACCACTCCAGGCTTGCTGCTTGTGAATCGCTCCTCCGCCCGAAGAGCAGGGGAGGATCAGGACAGCATCAAATCCATTGCTCTCTCCAACTCCAACAATGGAAATAGCATGCAGGTAACATCGGATTTTAACCCCAAGTTTAGGCCTCCATTGGAGCAGTTTTGGATCTAGGTCATATGGAGACTTTATTTTGCTCAATTTTATTTGTGAGGGAAGACTCTGCAATGCAGTTCCTATCCTGTAATCCATGCTCACAGTCGCGAGACTCTCACCAAAACAATTGGGTTCTAGCTAAGGTAACTATACCTTAAAGCCTTCACCTTATCATGTAATCCATGCTCACAGTCGCGAGACTCTCACCTAAACAATTGGGTTCTAGCTAAGATAGCTATACCTTAAAGCGTTCACCTTACCAACTGAGCCTATTTACACACATAAAACAAAAGATATTTTCAGTGAGTCGTGATAGCAAGTTCAAGAGGATTCCAACGCAATTTAGCATGCATTATTTGGACACCTTATGAATAAGTTATGAATCTGACTATAGATTGACCTTAAAGCAACCCTAAACTTTGATGTTCAGATTGTGCACATTCTTATCAAGAGTACGATTTGTCAATTTGCATGTAAGGTAACTATATCTAAAAGCGACCATTTCCTTAAAGTGTCCATAGCTCAATCTTTCATAATAAGTAGATTCTGACACCACCTTTCAAGGAGACGGGCCACGTCCTTGCCTAAAAGCTTGTTGCAGAAGCTGGCGTGAATACTCGCACTCTGACACCCCCTTACGATCAATTGAATAGGTCATTTCTGAATCATAAATCCTTGGCTCTGTAGCCCTGGTTGAATGTAATGTGTGCTCTGCTGTACATTGTGGCTTCTGGATATTAACATGGCAGGGTCACTTGTGGATGATTGCAGTCAATGGAGTGGTTATCATCATCGCCGGGGCTAATACAGAAGAGACGGGTGCATTTTGACATTCCTATGAGTGAGGCAGACGACGACTCGGATGTTCGAAAGGAGCTGGCAGTGCTTTCAAAAGCAAAGGAGGCTGGCATTGCATACATGATGAGTCATTCATACGTCAAGGCGAAAAAGTCTTCTTCCTTCCTGAAGAAGTTTGCCATCGACTACCTGTACACATTTTTGCGGAAAAACAGTCGAGATCCAGCTATAGTTCTCAACATTCCCCACACCAGCCTGATTGAAGTGGGCATGTTTTACTACGTGTAGAGAATGGTATGCAGCTCACTTTTGCAAAGGAAGTGTATAGGCGTAATCAGGAGGTATAGTGAGCCAGTGAGAGCTGCTACCCATAGTTAAGTGATGCTGGCCAACGATTTTCCCGAGGGCGTGATGTAACATATTTTAGTGTATCTGTACAGGTTTGAGTGCGTATTTGCCCCTTTATGTAATAACGCCCGACTGCCAGAGAATGCTTGACCCTTACACGTCACAGCCCTTCAATCTGGAAATTAATATTGAGCATTAGTTTACATCAGCATAATGCTCAAACCTTGTATAAGTTCAAACAAGAGTTGTCACACATTAATCAATGTTAACACTGGAGATATTGAGTGTTTGACATCGGCTAGTATAGATCACAACCTTGCAATGCTTGAAACTCTTTAAGCCTACTTCTCCACACCCAGTCCCTACTTCTCCACTCATGGAGAAACAATTATTTGACTCCAAAATCTTCATGCACAAGCCAATCTAACTAACTCTCACTACTCAAACAATTAGCTAATTGCACCTAACCATGCACAAGACATTCTAGCTAACCCTCACTACTCGAACAATTAGCTAATTTCACTTAACTAGTAGATGCAGGCATGAGTTAGATAAACATTGTTACCTAATTACTCTTACTTGGTAGGTGCAAGCACATTTTACGCTAATTGCTGTTAACATTTGTTAGCTACTTCTTACTTGCTTGGTGCGGAGAGGGCCTCAGAATAATCCAATAACTAAGACCATGCTGAAGGACCTTCTGTATTGGGAACTCACTTATTCATACAATTGGTTGGCTTTCAATTAGCAAGTGGTGCAAGTATAACTTCGCTAAATGTTTGTTTTGAAATAACAAAATCTCATTTTGAAATTGCAGAAGAAATTCATACATAGTGATAAAAGTTTGATCTAAACAGATTTATATCATGCACCCAAAGATCTCCCCAGAGCTCCATACCGATCTCCCAAAAATCCTACTTCCTGGAATATGTGCGCAGGGTTCTAGGTGAATAGTACCTGCTGTAAAACGCAGTCAGCCAACTTTGGTTACTGGTTGTGAAGCTGATTGCAAGAGCTGTGAAGATATTCAAGAGGTAGAGAATACAAGACCTGGTATGATAACTCGACAACAGTTACGCACAAAAAATGAGGAAATGGAGAGGAGCTGGATGGGGAATTTCTACAAACTGTCGAGAATTGAATTGGGATCATCAGCCGAAGCACAAAACATCTGTAGCATTGAAGTCCATGAAGTCTGTGGAGCTTTGAATTCAGAAACAAAAAAACGGACTACTTGAATCCACAGGTGGGCAGACCTTGGTATCTATCTACTTTCAACTTGGCAAAATGCCTTTCTACCAATCTGAAATCCATCATTACACTAGAGCCGCATTGCTCTAAACGAAGGGCGGCTTCGTTGTTATTCTATCACTATGGTCTGTTGATTTTCCACTGGTGCGAGTTCTGAAGCAGGGCAGAGCTGCGTTCTGTGATACTGCTGTAAGTTATTCACTAGCCGTTCTACGCCCTCAGAAGTGGTCCTAGCTTCATTCAGGGTATACCATCTTTTTAGAGACTCCGCCATCTACAACAAATTCTTGACCTGTAAGAAAACTTGCACGGTGCTCATCACACAAGAATAAACACATCTCTACCACATCTCGCGGAACTCCAACTCGTCCAACAGGATGCCAGATGTGATCTTCAGGTCGGAGTGCTGATTCACCCCCTTCATCTGTGTTGATCCACCCTGGCAGGACTGCATTCACTCGTACTTTGCCTGCGAAAGTGATCGCCTGAACAACATCACACGAGCAATCAAATTCTGGAGCCACTTCACTTCTCAAGACCTGAAGACCTCACAGACAGGCACTGAAAGAAGAAGACGTTCTGAGGCAAGATGATGAGAATCTGCAAGGCAAGTAGAATGAGCTGAAACAAAAAAGTGATATAGAATAGGAAGGAATAAGTGAAATCAAGCTTCACATCTAGGAATATTACTGTTTCTTATGCATCATGCATTCCCCAATATGAAACGCAGATATTGTAGATAATAAGAAAATGTTAACCTGTGAATGAGTTAGCCCACAAAGACCGGCTTTGGAAGCGCTATAGCCTGCTGTGTCTGGTTCACTCTGGTGCGCCCGCGTGCTAGACATGTGAATAATGCTGGAACTTCCAGCTGGCATATGCGGCAACGTGGCCTGGGACAAATAGTAGGCCCCGTTAAGATTTACTGCAATTGTGTCTGTGAACTCCTTCAATGGATCCGACGCTCCACTATGTGGAAGTTTCGCTGGCACACTCATATCAGAGAATAACATATCAATGCTACGAAATAATAATGCACAGCTATGGGCTAGATAATGCTGGAGAACGGGGAGGCTCAAGAGCATCATTGGACATATATATTCCAAGTCAGTCATACTACTGAATCAAGAACGTCCAGATTTGTACATTTTGGTTGATCTAAGAGCTTAGAATGAGGAGTCTAAGAATGACTAGTGTCAAACCGAAATTTCCACTAATACAACGAAATTGACGTTCGTGATACCATTGCCTTGGAATTATTATGATAATCTGCATTGGAACGCTCCAACTCAACTTTCTATCAAAGTGAATTTGAAGTATCATAGGCGAGTTTGTACTATAGAGGATCCTGAGGAGCAAACCCAATGCTTCCCCTAGACCGGATGCTTTGAAGGAAGACCCCCAATTCCAGTGCTCTTAAAAGAGCTTCATAAATCACAAACGCTACAGAGCATATGTAATGGCAGGGTGAATCCTACCAGCATTGTTAATGAGCACATGGATTTTCTCCCCATAGCGTTGCACCGTTTCTTGAACTATGCGCTCTGCTTCTGTGGTGACGCCCACATCCGCTTGCACAAAGTGAAAACTCTCGCCACGAATTCTATCGTCTTCTTGCTTGGGCTTCACGACATCTACACCCACAACGTTGTAGCCCTGCAGTCACCAAACCATCAGGAGGTTCACCCTACATGAATTCGAACCCTAAAATCAACCGCAACCACTCATGCGCTCAACCATAATCTGATTCCAGTGCACATCATAATAATCCCAGCGTGCACACCCTAGGCTTCCATTAAAAATTACAGAAACTCAAAAAAAATACTCTCAAGTACCTAGCTACCCAATACACTTTGCGGTTCTGGATTCTGAAATTTTTTGTACCTGAAATCCCATTTTGAAAATCATGGCATTTCATTCTTTGATAATACAAAAGTAGACCACGAAAATCCTCACCTGGTCTATGAAGCCATACACAAGATGTCGCCCAATGCCATGAGGGCGTGCCACTCCCGTAATGATAGCACAGCGCCGCTCCATGGAACCAGCAGCTTCCACCTTCAAACGGGATGCAGAAGAAGAAGCAGAAGTAGAACTCTGGCAAGCTCTCGTCACGACGACGACCCCACGAGTAGTAGTACCCAATCTACTACACCGATGCTTACAATCAAGGAGCGAAGAGTTTGCAATTGCACAGGTGGGGAAGCTTGTTAAAGCCTGCCTTGTTAATCGCCTGATTCGGAAGCCAGAGGCGGCGAGTGCACTGCCACTCCCGAGAATCACACGCAAGGAGGACATGAGAGATCTCTCACTGTCCGCACAGTACTCACAACAATGCTAATCACTTGCTCCCCTCCGATCGCCAAAGACGCAGTTTTCAAAGCACCCACATCAGAAACTTCATGGCATGTGAAAATGCTGCCGTGATGGTGCATTAAAAAATCACCAAAAATTCTCACTTAATGAATTTCCGATCAAGAAGTACCTAGAAATTCAGCTTTCAAAAAGAGTTAGGGTCTCTTTGTTGCTCATCCTACAATTCAAAACCCAAGAACCCAAATTTCCCCACTTTCTAATTCCAAAAGCCCTGTGGGGGCCTTACGGTCCTTTAGGGGTTAAGATAATTTGGTGCCAACCTCCATACCAACCTAGTAAGGATAAAATGACACCAAAATGACTTGTATGCGGCCTTTGGTGTCAAAATGGCACCAAAATAGTGTGGCCCAACTTTTGACACCAAAGGCCTCGTACATGTCATTCTAGTGTCATTTTATACATACTAACTTAGGTTGGTATGGAGGTTGGCACCAAATTATCTTGATTGCATTTCAATACACCATCATGGCACCATATTCACATGCCTCGACATTTCTGATGGGCAGACAAAATTCATTACACACAGCAACATGTTATGGGCCGGCCCGGAGTACTCTAGACAAATGCATGCACTAAGTTAAAGGGACCTAACTCCAACCCTTTTAAGGATTTTTCACCTTGGAAATTGATGTAATAAATCTGAAATTGCATAAAGCTCTTCCGCCCTTGTTGGACCACACTCTTTCTCTATAGTGCCGCTACAGTGTAAACTATTAATAAAGTAATAAAACTCTCCAACCCGCTTAATTTGCTTGGCCCAACTTAACCCTTTAACCCTTTAGTGTGCCAACGTTATATATTGGACGTCGAACATATTAAAACTATTTGAATTCCATTCAAAGTGGACAGTTTTCATCCACCAATTTTTTTGGGGGTTCTTGTGTGAGTTGACTATCCTTTCTACAGTGTGGATATTCAAAATAGGTTAATATAATTTTTGGAAAAATAACACAGATTTTGGTTTATGTCAGGTTTCATTCTTAGTTCAAAAAGTGAGACTTTAAACATGATTTTTCAAAATAAGTAGAATCAAATAATGGAAAACATACCATCGCGTAGTGCCCTGCGTAGTGCATGATATTCCAATTTCATTCCAATATTTTTCAAAAAAATTGTGTTAATTTGGGATTTTAAATTGAGTTTCAAGAGAAAACCTTGCAAAATTCTCTTAAAATTAATAATAAAAAATATGATACATCCAACCGTACAAATGTGATCTTCACATTGGCATTTACAAATTTTCTTTGTCCATCAACTCCATTTTTGGTTTTCATCAAACATATCATAACACTTCTTTGATAACAATGTTGAATCAGGACGTTAACCCCTAAAGGACCGGAGTGTTTTTCCTCCAAAAACACTCCAATGCTGCCATTTTTACTCCCCCATGCAAAAAATCCAAAAGAATGTTATTTTTTACCTTCTAACCATAAGATCTTGTCCTAAACTACTTGAAAAATATACACAACAAATTTCGTTGATTTTGACCGCACGGATTGCAAGATAATTGCGTTTGATGGAAAAAAACACCCCAAAAAAACACATGCCCGAAAATTTCAGATGCGTTTGACCACAACTACTTCAAAAAACCTCACTACCAAAACTTGTCGCACTTCACTTTCACATTCTATATGATGTTACTTAGTTGTGTACCAATTTTCGTTGCGTTTGGAGATGTTTAGGATGTTGAATAACACCTTGCACTTGTTGGGGGTTTAAAAGTTCACAAAAGACTATATGTTTTTGGAATTGCAATATTTTCGACTTTTTTTATTTAAAATACAAATCCGAGCGGTGAAACACAAGTACATTCCACCCTCTACAAAATGGAGAAAAAAAATTTGAAAAAAAAATAAATCTCCAAGTTTAAGAAGACATGTAGCACATTTTCTAAGAATTTTGGGGGTTAGGGGGGAAATAAAGGGTGGAGGAAGGGAATTGAAGTGCCAACCCATTCCAATGTTCATGACCCCACTAACTCTCAAGGTACACTGCCACGTGGCAGTCCCTCATTGGACGATTTTTATTTTTTATTTTTTATTTTAAAAAATGATTTTATTTTTCAATTTTTAAATAATATTTTTAATTATGAAATTGAAATTTTAGTTTAAAATATAATTTTTAATTTAAAATAATACTTTTCAGTTTAAAAATATAATTTTAATTTTTAAAATTTTAATTTTAATTTTAAAAAAAAATATTATTTTAAATTTTTTTTATGAGTTTGGGAAACCGGGTGGTCTTCTGCCCCCCACAATCCACCCCATTTTCCACACACCGCCCATCTTGTTGCCCCCCCCTAAAATTCAACTATTTCTCTACTGCCCCGCTGCCCTTTCTCCCGAAAAAAACACATTTCCCCTCATAACTTTCACATACAGTGTCGGAATTCAAAAAAAAAAGAATCCCCATTTTCGTGGCACATTGGGGAATCTACTATTAAATTTCCTTCAAAATTCGATTAAAAATGTGTTCACCGGAACCTACCCGATTCTCTAAATGTCCTACTTAGGACACTTGGTCCTTTAGGGGTTAAAGGGTTAATTCCTAAACATTATCATTCCTCTCTAAATTTGGAGAATTTCAAAGGCGTCTTATAAAATGTAACAAAGAAGGATATATTGAACTTGATATATGAATAAAAGTTGTACATTATGAATTTTTGGTTCTATCCATACAATTAGATCTATGATTATTGTCACCAAAACTTTTGTATAAAAATTGAAACTTAAAATTCAAAATTCTTTCGTAATTTGATTATGAATAGGGCATTGACAATTTGTTCATGAAATTTATTGTGATTGGTTGAAATGTAATACTCTAAGTGTAGCAATTTCTGAAGATTTTTTGGTTGCTTAATTATATAAGTTGACTTTTTTTAAGAGCACTTTTATACTAAAATCTTCAAAATTTTGGATGAATTACTCCATAATGAAATGAGGCATAAAATTTCCACAAATCATTTCCTTTCTAATCGGATCACACATGCATGAAGCTAGCTTCCCATAAAACATATAGAAAAAAATCCACACTGCAAAAATTCAATGATGGATGAGAAAATCGTGTTTGATTCTGTACATTGGTTACTTTCTGAACAATTGAACGTTTAGGGGTTAACGTTCCAATCCTTTGTAGAATAGTCAAACTATACTTTCGTACAAAATTCAATCCTAAAAATATATTTTTGTAAAACTTCTCATGTATGAAATTGTATGTTTTCTATTAGTCCTAAAGCTTTTAGATTTTTTTCATACAAAATTAACCTTTTACAAAAAAATTAGGTCAAATACTTCAAAAATCCATATTAATTACAAAAACGCTTCAATAAATAAATAAATTTGTAGAACATGTGCATGCTACAATAGAAAATCACATGATATATTTCCCATGGAAACTCATAATTTAAATTTTGAAATTCAAAAGGTGAACATCCTATGTAAACACGCAATTCCCAATTTATGCACTTGGTCATATAATCATGCACTTGCCCCTCGAGCGCAATAAAAAATTTGTCTAAAAACTTCTCTAAAAAATAGCAATTTTTGTCTTTCTACAATCAATTACATTATTAAAAAAAATCTTTTATTTGTTTTTTATCCTTATCTTTATTTTTCTTTTATCTTTTCTATATATATATATATATATATTGGTTTTCTTCTTCTGTTCAAGGTTCATAGTGGCTGAAACCCTAACAGCAGCGGAAGGAGGTTCTGTTTTTTTTTTTTCCTTCCATATTCTTTTGGCTTTTACGGCTGAAGGGAATTGGGTACAATGTACAGTTGAGATTTCTATACCTCACTTACATTTAGACCTATAGTACATCAAAAGCAATGATGATTTTAAGCCCAAAAAAGCTAAGGACCCTTAGGGGTTAAACACCAATTTATAATAATCACATTTGAAACAACTTCTTTTTTTGTTTTTCATTTATCTTTTCTTTTCATTGAAAATAAACCATGACTATAATTAATATAATTTTTTACTTTAATATTTTTCTTGTATCTTTACTTTCATTGATATACTTTTTACTTTAGACATTTTTTCCAAAATCTACATACTCTCAATATTTACACCTGATAATCTTTAAGTAGAATTTCATATCTACTTCTAATAATATGATTTGTCTAAAAGAAAACTAAATAATATAAATCTACCCTTGCAATAGATTGTGCTAATATCAAATAAATACAGAATAAAAAAAAAAAAAAGTTAACATCAGACAAAGCCATAGTTGACTATTTTTAATTAAATATAATCAAGATATACTCAAGGACTTTATACAATACACTTTTCTATCATCTAATATTTAGTATGTTCCATATGTGATGTAATGTTGTGAATGAAACTATTAAATTAATGTTTCTTCTTCATCTTTTACTTTATGAGCTTTTACTTTGCATATATACATATATATATATATATATATATATATATATATATACATATAAATATATATTTAAATACCATTAAGTTACCTCAAATAAATTACTTACCTAATATAGAAATCAATGATAGTAATTATCATTTAGATATATGTCTAGTTGCAACTTCCTAACATCTACATCTCTAATTTCAATTTAATCTAGACACATTGAATTATGGTATTCTAAATCAATTAGATTGGATGTTGAAGCCATCATAAAAAAACGAATAAATTTTACCGCAATAATATATTTGCAAGGATTTAGAATATTGAACAAAATATAAACTTCAATGTTGAAATAGTTTAATGATTACATTAAAATACTACAATTTAAATATCAAATTAAATCACAACTTCTACCAACAATTGGATAACATAAGATTTCTATAAAATAATCAATTTCTACTTGTCTATATAATGTAGTCCATAATGGTTTCTCTATTCTATCTAGCACTATATCTATGTTCATCACCATGGTCTTTTAATTCACCTCCAAAAAGAACCCCTCCTGCTTAAAAATGATTAGGAACTTTTAAGTATTCTAAAATATTTGCTAAAGGTTTTTTTTGCTTTGAAATCAAGAAGTTGTGGAGTATTGCACAACACTTAATAACCTTTGGTACAAATTGCACCCTCAGTTTTGTCTTGTTATCCAATTCCTTGAACCTTGCTTTAAGAATTCCAAAAGCGCGTTCCACAACCACCCTTGTTGAGCTATGATGTGTATTAAACATTTTGTAATCTTTTGTTAATTTTGTAGCAAGGTTTGCTTTGAATGGTGTTATGAGCCATGGTGCTAAAGGATAAGCTTTATCTGCAATAATGTAGGATTTTATATCAACACGTGGAATAAAAACACTAGGTCTAAATTATTTAATCTTGGAATTTCTCCATCTTTAGCCAACTTATAGAATTCGGCTTGTTGAAAATGTGAGGAGTTACTTGATTGCACCCCGGGAGTCTAGCATGAACATAAGTAAGCAACACTCATGATCAACTACAGCTTGTACAATCAAACTGCAAAACCCTTTTTTATTAATATAGTCTTCTCGGCGTAACCATCGACGAGGTGGATTAATACATATATGAGTGACATTCAATGCCCGAAGGCAATGAGCCAATCCTTTTCTGGCTTCAAATTCAATTGCAATATCCCTTAAATTATTCAACTTAGGCGAATCCAATTTGTATGATAGCTAACAATTCATAGTTCTCACAAAGTCATTCAACATTTCATAAACTGTTAATCGTCCAATTCTAAATAAATGCGAAACCAAATATATAGTAGACCACTTGTTAATTTAAACAATGCAACAACAACCCTTTTTTCATGCTAATGGTTGAAATAGTTCAATTTGTAGAACAATATTTTGTGTCAAGGACAAACATTTTGGATATGACAAACTTCTCTAATTTTCATGGAAGGAGTATATACAACCCTATTCTTAATTAACATTGATTATGAAATTATTATGACCTATATTGATATGCAATACTCCAAAGTTTCATGTCTTTTGAGAAGGTTCATATTTGAGAACTATGAACTGTAAATAATTTAAGGGATATTGCAATTGAATTTGAAGCCAGAAAAGGATTGGCTCATTGCCTTCGGGCATTGAATGTCACTCATATATGTATTAATCCACCTCGTCGATGGTTACGCCGAGAAGACTATATTAATAAAAAAGGGTTTTGCAGTTTGATTGTACAAGCTGTAGTTGATCATGAGTGTTGCTTACTTATGTTCATGCTAGACTCCCGGGGTGCAATCAAGTAACTCCTCACATTTTCAACAAGCCGAATTCTATAAGTTGGCTAAAGATGGAGAAATTCCAAGATTAAATAATTTAGACCTAGTGTTTTTATTCCACGTGTTGATATAAAATCCTACATTATTGCAGATAAAGCTTATCCTTTAGCACCATGGCTCATAACACCATTCAAAGCAAACCTTGCTACAAAATTAACAAAAGATTACAAAATGTTTAATACACATCATAGCTCAACAAGGGTGGTTGTGGAACGTGCTTTTGGAATTCTTAAAGCAAGGTTCAAGGAATTGGATAACAAGACAAAACTGAGGGTGCAATTTGTACCAAAGGTTATTAAGTGTTGTGCAATACTCCACAACTTCTTGATTTCAAAGCAAAAAAAACCTTTAGCAAATATTTTAGAATACTTAAAAGTTCCTAATCATTTTTAAGCAGGAGGAGTTCTTTTTGGAGGTGAATTAAAAGACCGTGGTGATGAACATAGATATAGTGCTAGATAGAATAGAGAAACCATTATGGACTACATTATATAGACAAGTAGAAATTGATTATTTTATAGAAATCTTATGTTATCCAATTGTTGGTAGAATTTGTGATTATAAATAAGTTTAACCAACCATTTGCAATCACTTTTCCTGTAGTGCCTAATGAACTGAACAAGATGGCCTAGATATTAAAACTAGTTGGGTACTGAAGAGAACCTGCTCATTGTAAAAGTGACTAGTCAGATCAAGTGTTTCTTGTTGTTCTTCTTGAAGAGCTTGATGAGTTAAGTCGTAGGCAACACTAAGGTAGACGTACCTTAAACCATTACGACACCTAAAACCATCAACTTCTACATCCTTCTTTTATTTTTGGAAGGAAATGTAAGCTTTCATTACTTGATTTATGCATCAATTGCTCGAAAGCTAACCCCTAAACGTCCTCACTCTTGTTCACTTTGGATAGTTTTGAAAAGATGAATCATAAAATGCAATTATGATGGATATTTTGAACTTGATGTACGAATAAATTAAAGTTGTACACTGTGGATTTAAGACTCGATCCATATAGTTAAATCTGCGATTGCTTTCACCAATATTTTTCTATAAATTTTGGAATATAAAATTCAAAATTATCTTGTAATTTGATTACGAATAAGATATTGACAGTTTGTGAATGAAATTTGTTGTAGTGGGTTAAAATGTAATGTTTTGGGTGTAGTGATTTTTAGAGTATTTTTGGTTGCTTAATTTTATGAGTTTTTAATTTAATTTTTATTTTATCTTTATTTTATTCAATAGCACTTGTAGACTAAAATCTTTGAATTTTTTTGTGAAACACTACAACATAAAACGAGGCATTAAGTTTCACAAATCGTCCTCTCTCTAATTGGATCACACATGCACGAAGTTAACTTCCCATAAAAAAATTTACTAAAAAGAATTCATTAAAAAAAGTGCATGATGGATGAGAAATCAATGTTTGTTTCTGTAAATCATGCAAAATATGCATGGTTGGGCAGTTAAGGGTCAAGTCATGTACCAACAACTTACATTTCCTCTCTAAAATGAAGAATGGGTGTAAAAGTTGGTGGTTTTTGGTGTTATGGTGGTTTAAAGTACGTCTACCTTAAGTCCTAGAATTGTTTTTAGCAAATCTGAAATACTTTTTGTGGTTTGCAAATCATAGAAGCCACCTAAGAAAAGGTGTACTAAATTTCTCTTCTATTAAGGTAAGGGCAGTTGCTGTAAGTTTAAGCATTTTAACCTACATGGAGCGCTCAATTTCAATGATAAAAAATTGCAGCACATAAAACTTTGGGTTTAATAACCAAGTTCAAATTTTAATTAATTTTTCCACAATGTATGATTTAGTTATAAATTTTCAAACTAAATATGCATAGACCACTATTGATGTTAGTAGGTGTATCAATACTTGTTTTTCATTTCTAATCCAATCAGATTGCTAACTTGCTATTCATAATTAATGCTTGTGATAATTAAATTGGAAACTCTTGAAGTTGAAACAGGTGCTTTTATAGGTGACTACAATTGGTACCTAACAGTTTCTGGTGCTTCTACCTCATCTCTGCCTTCTTTTGGGAGGAAGTTGCTGTCGTTTATGGAGAAAAATGAAAAATTCGTTAGATATTTCACAGGTCAAAAACATGTAGAATTTGACATCACATGACTCAGAACATTGCCACTTGAATCTGTAATCTGCGCTTTGAAGATCAGAAGTATTAACATATCAATTCAACTCACGCGCTCAAGGTCTGCATTTACATCAACTTCATTATTCAAAATTGATGTCGTCATGCTCTAAACAAATCTACTCCAAGTATGCTGACATACCTCTAGTATCCAAAAAGCCTGCAAGTAAGTTGTTGCTCACCTTATCATCGACATCAAGATTATCAATCCAGACATCCATACCAAGAAAAATAAATTCGACATCGCCTACAGGTGCATGGTCGACGTCTACTACAAGTTTTCGACGTTGAAAGCAGAAAAAAATCAAACAGACCGATTTTTGATGAGCGCACCCGTGAGCGCAGAATCGTGAGACTTTCTATTTGCAGGACAAAAAATTTCACTCAACGGTGAAGGGAGGCATCATTGAGTGAAGTAATTTAAGTTTCAACGAGGGTGTGGGGACCACAGTAAATAAATTTTCTCCCTTGGGAGGCCATAGCTGAGTATTTTTCTCCGAGTTCAACTGAGTCTCCCTGCCTCCAATTGAAATCAATCTCAAGTGAGAAGCACCTCAATGTGCAACCCCCTTAATGCAGGAAGTTAGATATGATTGATTTTTACTCAATAGGTTTTAAAAATAAAAATAAATAAATAAATAAATAAATAAATTTAAAAAAAAAAAAAAAAAAAAAAAAAAATCATATAGAAAACTATGCTGGAACTGAAGTGAATGACTGGATGGACTAAACCCTTGTTGGATATCATGGCTTACATGGCGCCTGTGGGTGCTCACCACGTGGCAGTGTTTTTGTACTTGAATCTGTGAGATTAGGGAACTCTCTCGGGTCAGTTTTGTCATCTGCAGCGGTCGCGTGGCCTAATGGATAAGGCGCTCGCCTCCGGAGCGGGAGATTGTGGGTTCGAATCCCACCGTGATCGTCGAAAATCTCTGGAGGAATTATTTTTGAAAAAAATCTACCCCACTTACAATATCTTCGATAAAAAATTTATCTCAAATGTTAAATGAATTTTGCTTTAACCCTTTAAGATCCCGATTCTACTCTGTTTTCAAAGATACACTATAAAATGTTTGATAAAACCCTAAAATGGAGTACAAAGAAAACTTGTAAATGTCAATGTAAAGATCACATCTGTACGGTTGGATGCATCATATTTTTTATTAAAAGTTTTTATTTAATTTTGAAAGGTTTTCTTTTGAAATTCAATTAAAAATCCCAAATCAACACAAAAAAATTTCAAAAAATTGTGATGAAATTGGAATATCATGCCCTACGAGATGGTATAGTTTCCATTATTTGATTCTAACTATTTTGAAAAATCATGTTTGAGATCTCACTTTTTGAACTAAGAATGAAACTTGACATAAATCGATTGTGCTATTTTTACAAAAATAATAATAACCTATTTTGAAGATCCAAACTGTTCAAAGAATAGTGAACTTGCACAAGAACCAAGATTAATTTTGGTGGATGAAGATTCTCAAATCTGGATGAGATCCTAACAGGTTGAATTTGTCCGTCGTCCAGTATATGGACGACAGCGCGTTCAAGGGTTAATATAACATAACATTTAGCAGCCTTCTAAGAGGGAGCCTTTTGGTTTCATCTGGCTTTATATATAGAGTGACCAGTGATTTGTAATTGAATGGACTATTGATTCAAATAATCAATTACAAAACACTGTTGAATTGTGATTGAGTGAGTGCTTTTGATTACTATTCACCATGCACCAGTAGAAAAGGTGGCATTGCCCAGAGAGATGTTCAGGCAACTGGTGCCCAATTCAACGCATACATAGTGATTTTGCCTAGGCATCTCCATGGGGAGCGCCACCTTTTCTACTAGTGCATGGTTGATTGCTCTTGCTAGTGCCACCTGCCCCCATAGCTACTAATGTGATGTGGAATATTCCACATCATTTCATTGGGGGGATGAAATAATGTGGGACACTCCATGTCATTATATTGAGGAAAGACATCAGTCACAAAGGCTATTGAATGTTATGACTTTTATTTGATCACTCTAATTAAATAGTTAAAAGGTATAGAAGAGTTTGGAGGTCTATTATTATTACATGTGTAAGAGTTTGGTGGTCTTCAAACTCATATGAATTTTTTTTGAGCAGTAAGAAAGGAGCTCAAATTCATATGAAATAACCCTAAAATTAATTAATTTTCTAATGAATCTAACCCAAGGGTATGATACTCATAAGAAGTGGAGGTCGGCACTCACTTCTTTGTCAAATAATTCTTTTTTTTAAAAGCTAAGGTTTAAATATTTGAATATTTGAAAATATTATTCGACATTCTCTTTTTTATCAAAAATATTCTTTTTTGAAAAAACAATTTTCCAGAAATTTCAACATTTATTTTCTATTGGCCCTACCTTCCATCTACGGAATATTATCTCATCGACAATTATGTCCATATCATTCTTTAGAGGCCCATTGTTGTACATCCAAATTTCAAGCCTTTGTAAGGGGATTGGAGGATTTTCTCTAACTACTATTGGGGCAAGCAACAAAGGTTGGAGAGTTGAATTATTATATTTGCAGTTTCTCTACATTGTAAGGGGTGTGGTCCTGCAAGGTATCTAGTATTTTCTCTCATATAAAGTATTGTTAAACCGATTCACCTTGATTTTTTTGTAATTATTTAAATAAAAGTAAAATTTATGAGATTTTCAAAAAAAACTTGTAAAAACCATAGTAATTACAAAATACCTAAAATAGTATGAATTTTTTTAGGAAAAATGTAAATAATAGTGATGAACATTAAGATGTAGGCGGTATGCTTATTGTACTTATATAAAAAGAAATTCGATAGAAATCTTCTTTCTGCAGTGTATATTAGAATTTTAGGATTTTGAGTTTTAAAGTGTTGAAATGAAGAATGGTAAATTGAACTAGAGAGTAGCAGATAACCCCCATACAAAATGTAGGGCATTATATGTACAAATTATCCACATGTAGGAAGCGAATGTAGAGTGCAGAAGCTTAGAGCCATTGCAGACGGTGGAAGCATGTGGTGAAGGCAAGTGGTTGTGAACAAGATTGACGCATATTGGGTTGCCAATCGAGAGGGGTGATAAACTACTGGGCGGAGCCGTGAGTGTTGGCACTAGATCTAGATCTGCAGCAGCATAGTGAAGGACATACATGCTGAATCAACACACGATCCCTGTGGAATGCTCACCGAAACGGAGAGCAAGTGCGCAGCCTGGGCTACCAGTAATAGGCTGATCTGTAACCATCCCTTTGTCATTCTAGATCTAGAACTTACTTTAGTGTTTGTAGATTAGAGAACATGGATCTCGTCCTAGTACGCAGGCTGGGCTGCATTGTATTAGTTATAGTTTCTGCACAATTCTCTACTCCGTAGCGCTAGTGAGGCATAAGGGTATACACTTACAAACACATACACACGTGTTTATAAGTGTATACCCTTATGCCTCACTAGCATAACAATATGTGACACAAAATCTTCTATTAAATATAAGATTGAAGAGTGAATAGTGTGTATATAAGATTCAACAATATGTGACACAAAATCTCCTATTAAAAAATGTTGTACTAGATTAAGGTCCTACAGAAAATCGGTTCTATAAATGTCCTAACTGTGAGATAGGACAACAACTTCGTGAAGAATCTCCAAAAAATTGAATGACTTTCATCCAAGCATCGATGAGAACATGAGAAGGGTTTGATTTTGTTACTCGTTTACTTTCTGGACGCTCTGACGTTTAGGGGTTAATGAATTGGTATGAGATATTAAAGATGAACTAAAGGTTAGACACGAATTAAAATAAATGTCCTTTCACCCTCATCAAATTGTGAAATATATAATCAAGATAATACCAAACATTATATCAAAGGGTTTGTATGAAGATCTTTAAATGTTCATCCTTGAAGGGTTGGCTATGATATAAGACTTTCATTTAATATTTTTAAACATATGCACAATCAAGCCATTTTACTTCTAAAAGTTGTAGGAGTTGTGATTTGAAAATGATAAATTAAATTGATTATAATGTGAAATATTGTACGTGGAAGGCAGGGTCGGCACTTTCATGTCGAATAATTAATAAAAGTTGAAATAGTGGAGGTCAGCACTTTGAAAAGTGATTATTGAGAAATCGGCTATTAACAACTAACATTCAAAAAATCTGGCAACTAAACATTTTTTTTTTTTTGTGGTCTACAATTTTCGTTCACTGTTATGTTTTTATTTTTATTTTTTTCGGCTTTGTGTTGATTTTTATTTTGTTGATTTTGACAAAATACTTAATAAATTTATTTACATTTTTTGCATTGTTTTGGGGAATTATTTTCTAACAACCCTGCCTTCTTCGTACGGTATATTTCAGAGTCGCAAAGGGGAGGGGTATTTAATATTCATTTGGTAATTACCGTACGTGGAAGGTAGGGTTGGCAGAAAATAATTCACCATCAAAATGCCCAAGAAATAAATACATTTATTAAATATTTTGTCAAAATCAATGAAAACAAAGTCAATACACAGCCAAAAAAATAAAAACAAAAACATAATATTGAACAAAAATTGTAGAAAAAAAATAAAATGTTTAGCTGCCACATTTTTTTAATGTTACCTATTAATAGTTGATTTTTTAATAATTATTTTTGAACGTACCGACCTCCGCTGTTTCAACTTTTTATTAATTATTCGGCATGAAAGTGCCGACCCTGCCTTCTACATACGGCATTGAAAAATTATAAATGAAACATAGGGTCTAAAAAAGATATGTTGAACTTGTTATATGAATAAAAGTTTTATACTACAAATTTTTGATTTTGTCCATAAGGTGAAATACTGAAATCTATGATTGCTATCACCAATATTTTGAATAAAATTTGAAACTTACAATTGAAAATTTTGTTGTAATTTTATTGGCAATAAGTTCTTCCATGATATTTGTTGTAATGGGCTGAAATGTAATATTGTAAATGCAATTTTTTAAAAGATGTCTTGGATTGCTTTACAATCTAAGGTGTGTTTTTCAAGAAAACTGTTGATTTGTTTTGAACTAAGATCTTAGAAATATTTTAGAAAAATAGTGGTCTGAAATGAAGCATAACATTTTCAAAATCATCCCTTTTCTAATTGGATCACACATGCATGAAGTTATTTTGCTAAAGAAACTTATATATTTATTTACTTGCAAAAAATGCATGATGCATGAGAAAAAAAATACAATTTTGTACACAAGTCAATAAACAGCTAGTTAAGGGTTGATAAATGCCATAATCATATCTATTGCAAAGAAAGAATAAAATAGTTTCATATCATGAATGAATAATTTAGGCATACATAAAATAAACATTCAAAACTACACAATGAAATTCATATATCTGGATTTTAAATTTTAAATTGCAAAAATTTTAAATTGCAAAACAAAAATGTCGGCAGTCCATGGATGAAATAGAAATTTTTAGTTTTGACTTAAAAACCATTCAAAACGTAAAAATTCATAACTTTTGCATACTTTGTTCAAATTAAACGTATTTTAGCATTTTGGAAACCTCATGAAAAATCCTGCCAAACATGTGGTTCAACGTTTAATTACAAATGTAGCTGACTTTTTGTACTTGCAAAAAACAACTCTTCTTAAAGTGTTTGAAAATATAAGGTATATTCATAATTGCAATTTTTTGAGTTACTAAAGAAGTTAGTTTAACTCCTAAAGGATCAAGTGTTTTAATTAGGACATTTATAGAACCGGGTAGGTTTTGGTGAACACATTTTTAATCAAGTTTTGAAAAAAAATTAATAGTGAATTCCCCAATAAGCCAAAAAAATAAGTTTTTTTTTTCTTTTTTAATTTTTAATTTTTAATTTTTAAAATTTTAATTTCGACACATTATGTAGAAGTTATGAGCAAGATGGGCAAAGTGTGGAAGCTAGGATGGACTGTTAGAGGCAGAAGACCACCCGATTTTCCAAACTCATTACAAAAAGTAATAAATAATACTTTTAAAAATTAAAAATTATTATTTAGGTTGAAAATCATTATTTTAAATTTAAATTTCTATTAATCAAAATAAAAAAATTATAATTTGAAATCATTATTTTAAAAAATTGAAAACTAAAATCATTTAAAAATAAATAAATAAACAAAATAAAAATCGTCCAATGTAGGACTACCACGTGGCAGTCCTTCTTGAGAGTTAGTGGGGTGATGTACATTGGAGTGGGTTGGGTGAGGTGGCACTTTGATTCCCTTTGTATACCCTTTCTTTCCTCCTAATTCCCAAAATTCTTAGAAAATATGCTACATGTCTTTTAAAGCTTGGAGATTTTTTTTTTCAATTTTTTTTTCCATTCTATAAATGGTGGAATGTACTTCTGTTTCACCGCTTGGATTTGTATTCTAAATAAACAGAGTTGAAAATATTGCAATTCCAAAAACAAAAAGTTTTTTCTAAACTTTTAAACCCCTGACAAGTGTAGGGTGTTTTTCAATAGCCTAAACATCTCCAAACGCAACAAAAATTGGTACACAACTAAGTAACATCATATAGGATGTCAAAGTGAAGTGCAACAAGTTTTGGTAGTGAGGTTTTTTTGATGTAGCCACGCTCAAACGCATCTAAAATTTTCAGGCATGTGTTTTTTTGGGGTGTTTTTTTTCCATCAAATGCAATTGTCTTGCAATTTGTGCGGTCAAAATCAACGAAATCTGTTATATATGTTTTTCAAGTAGTTTAGGACAAGATCTTACGGTTAGAAGGTAAAATTAACATGTTTTTGTAATTTTTGTAAGGGGGAGTAAAAATGGCAACATTGGATTGTTTTTGGAGGAATAACACTCCAGTCCTTTAGGGGTGAAGATACAATCCTTGCATCAAGATATTTTAACTGATATTTATATTATGTTGAGATACTTGAAGACAAACATATTAGGGATAAATGTCTTGATGTGAGAGTGTAACCTGCAATCCAACAATACAAAGATATAATGAAATATATGTTTTATTCGAGGCTTTGTTCAATCATCTTACTTTCACCTTATAAATCACTTTTATCTATACATCAAGCTAGACTATTTATTTTGTTTTGTTTGCTACGTTGAGATCTCTTCAACCGTGCGCATCCCCATTGCGTTTTTGGTACCGTCGGAAAGTTGTTAACAAGGAAGGATGTACGAAGTTTGTTTCTTTGCGTTCAAACCTACACTCGAACCTACAGTGTGAAAGTTATGAATTTTTAATTGAATTTTGTCACAATAATTTGAGTTAAATTATGAAAAAATGAATAATGGAGGTTTTGATGTCATTATTAGCATCGTTAGGAAGCTCTTGACGAGTACGGGTGCATTAAAGTTGTTTTGTAGCTTTTGAACCTACGGTGTGAAAGTTATGGGTTTTCAATCAAATTTCGTCACCATAAATTGAATTAAATTATGGATAAAGCAAAAGCAAAAGTATAAAAAACACAAAGAACACACGAGAACACACGATACACGAGAATGCATCAAAATACATAGAAGATTTGGGTCAACAGCACACGGCTTCACTAGTACTGTTTAAATGTTTCTCTACGTAAAATAGAATAAAGAACTCTAAACGTATTGTACATAAATTTTTATACATGTAATATTGTTTCTTGCATTAAAGCTTTTAATATCTTCAACTAAATAGTTATGTAAAGCACTCTTGATCATATTATGATGTTAAACATCTTTTTACAAATGGCTATGCTAAAAAATATAACAAGCACCTTATGTCATATCCATGGTCATAAAAACTTATAGTGAGCCGTGGGGGTGAGAGGCTAGTCTGGGTTGGGGACAATGTTCATACTATAGATATTATAGCAATGTAGCAAAAATCTAAACCATCTTTTTTTTAATTTTAATTTTTTTTTAACAATATGTTTTTGAAGATTTTGATTTCTTTCCCCAATTTTTCATTGTATTGAATTTGATAGGTAGACATTTTTTTACATTTAATTTGACAATTATTTTTTAACCAGTTTTTTTTTTGATAGATTGGACATTATATATATATAAATTTAATGTGTTAAAAAGGATTTTGTCTCAAATGTGATGTGTGACAAACATTGACAGGTTGCAAAAAATGAATCTTATCTCAAGCCTGATTTTTACAAGTGGAAAAAAACTCTTTGACTTTCATAAATTGGCCTAGAGAGGAGATTTCAAAGCACAACAAGTGAGAAGCTTCTCAACTTTCAAACTACTAACAAAAATCTCCATTTGTCACACCTAAGCAATACCAAACCTCAGAAGGTGCAATGTTTAGTCCTACAAAATTCAAAATCAGCAAAGAGCCAATAGAATAGAATTGCAAGTACCATTGTACCATAGCTGAGTGGCCAAAAAAATTTCAAAAATAGAAAACATAAAAAATAAAACATGATGGGGACAAAAAAACAAAGATAGAATGAATTATTTTTAGCTATATTTTTCTATTGTAAAACTATTTTGGGAGATTTTGAGCGATTTTTAATCATTATTTGCTAAAAAAAAAAGAAAATCAAAAGATTCATTTTTCAGGAACAAACATTATTTTTTAAACATTTGTTCGTGGGGCGGCGACCCAGCTATGATACTACGGTATTTCTTTCTTTGGATTTTCCGGTAGTGTGAACCGGACTTCAACGTCGCAGGAAAAACATTTTGTTTTTCCTGCGAGTGCAGCCTTCAGATGCATGCACCAGATCACTGGATGGAACAACCGTTAGGAACAAAATCCACTGCCACCACTCAAAAGCCAGATTTCATTCTTTAATATTTATTTGTAGTTTACACTTTTGTGGTGTCTCGTGGCGCAACTGTTGGAACATTTATCCGATTGCCCCTCACTGGTCTGAGAATGTTGCAGATACGGTGGTTGGAATTCAATCTGTAGAAAGGAAAGGCAAAAGTGAGGTAATTAAGTTAGTTGGGCGCTTGCTTGCTTGCGCGATCTGGAGTTCGTGGTGGTGCAACAGCAGCAATGTGAATCTTCGGAGAGCATTTGGTGCGTAATTGTGCAACAATAATTACTCTAATTTGCTGTTGGAGGGGGTTTAGGGTTGTGAGTTTAGTTTGCCACTGTGGTTCTTGCAGAGGACCTAGAGTTGACCTTACAGCTCAAGGTTTGCCAATAGTGTTTATTTATGTTTTTGGTTTTTTTGGGTTTTGGAAAGTTGCAATGGCGTGAAATGTTCTCTTCATTAAGCTCGGGACAGCCAAAATTGCGAGGAGCATAGTTACACTGGCCAAATTTTTATATGTTAGCAAATGAAAGAGAGCTCCCACGCATCAAAGAAGGCGTTATTTGGATACCGTATGCAACAGCAGTGAATGATTAAAGAGACGACTTCAAACCAACCAACACTTAATCAGATGTCTAAGATTTTAGGATTGTGATTTTTGGTCAGAGGGAATTATGGGTGTGCCGAGCTTAATTCTAGGCTGAGAGGCAGTGGTTTAAGTACAAGGGGAATCCATACAATGCTCTTAAATCACCTTCATGGTTGATACCCTAATCTGCTTGCGTATGAATAATTTCCAATTTAGGGTTCGCCATTAAGTGTGTGTGTGTGTGCATGTCTCGGTGATGGCAGGATGGAGCTGACATGTGAATTGCAGCAATGGGATGCGGAAGTGTCGGCAGCCCTTTGACGATGTGGTGAGGGAGGAAGTTATTTCATCCATGGGGCTGATTGTGCCCCTGCAGGGGATGTTGGGAGGGCGCTACGGCTTGGCACTCGGCTGCATCATTCCCTTGGTGAGCTATTATTTCATCCAGCTTCGGCCCAAAAGAGTCAACCTGAGGCCTCCCAAACAGGACGTGAAACCTCCCAAAAAGGATGAAGCGTTGGATGTGCAGGCACCTGTTTCAGAGAGGGCATTGGCTGTGATCTCTATACAAGAGACTCCCTACTACCTAGGCGGCAAGGAAGTGTCTGAGAACGGATATGATTCAGTTGTTAACCCTAATGGCTGCATTGAGCTTGGGACAGCAGATAACAAGGTACTACTGCAACTTCTTACTTGCCATCATTCTCTGACATGTCAGGCTTCTCCAAGGTATGTACACTACTACACTCAGGGCTGGCCGAAGGTCGAGAGGCTGTCGATTTCCCCCAATTGGATTGCAAGAAACCAAGAGTTCGGCCTCTTGACCCTTCACACTAGAGTCCAAAGTCCAAAAGCCGTTGCCCTCCAAAATGCTTACATGGCAACACTTTTTAACCAAGGCGACGGCCTCTCGAAAGGAAGTTTGGGTCGGATGGGAATGGAAACCCAAACTATGGTCGAGAGGTCATCGATTTTTTTTTCTTTTCATAAAAAATGAAAATTATATTTTATTGCCTATTTTCAGCCCATTTCTTTGGACTCTCAACAAAGTTTGGTTACTCAATCCCATGGCCTCTCGACTTGGACGGCCATAGTGTGAAGCAGCCTTCAAAAGAGTCCAAATGAGGATATGAACAAAATTTCTGATTATTAGACTTGCTTAATTTGTGTGAGCAATTGAGAGAGAATTTCAAAGAATCTTAGGATGTATGTTTTAGACACTAAACTATGAATTTTCAAAGTGCTGATTGTAGGTGTACCAAAATCGACCCTTGACTCATGTTCAGACCATGTGCACTTGAGTCAAGGATTTATTTTGGCTAAGAGTTGCAAACAGGTGTAGTTACGTCAGGTAGGATTTTTTGCTTTCATGTTTCATTCAGGATGGGTTCATTGACACGTAAATGCTCCTTATAGTACTTATATTTTGTGGTCCTTGGTGCAGTTGTCTCTGGATCTGATACAAGAATGGCTTTCTAAGTGGGGTGACAACATCCTGGATTTACGTGAGGGTGGAGGCTATGTCGATTTCGGTGGCCTTAAGGCCATGAAAATTGTAAGCATGCAGAACCGCTGACGTATCCTAACGCCTAACTTCATTTGTACATCCATTTTAGTGTAGCCTGTTTACAAACTACTGTATGCCTTCTGTGATAAAATCGGCTGCAGTGATGTATTCCTACCATGTCGTATGTGAAGACTACGATTCTGCTGTTTTTGTGGTTCTGGATTCAAGAACTGGAAGTCAGGTGCTTGCAAGGTTTATGGGAGTGGTGATGGGAGGGCGGGTGAAATTCGAGCCGTCGCAAATGGTGTTGACAGCCGGAGCTACTCCCACAATAGAGATCTTAGCATTCTCGTTGGCTCAGCCTGGAGAAGCATTTCTCGTTCCTGCTCCATATTATGCTGGGTGCGTCCTTTTTGTACACCATTCATTGACTCAGCGTTTACCTTTTTTATGCAATGCTATTATTCTTACAGTCTGGTAATTTTCATACAAGTCGATTTGGGTACTTACTGCAAATAATTTCTGACCTTGTCTTGTGCTCCTCTGCAGGTTTGATAGGGATATAAGGTGGAGAAGCCAAGTGGAACTCATACCCATACCCAGTAGCAGAGATACCGATTTCAAGATTGCTCCTGGTGTCTTGGAGAGCACTTACCTGAAGATGTCAAGAAAGGGCACCAAAATACGAGGAATACTGATCGCAAATCCGTCAAATCCTGTTGGCAATATACTTGACCGAGCTGCCTTGACGACCCTCTTATCCTTTACCCAGTCGAAGAAAATTCACCTCATTCTTGATGAGATCTACGCAGGCTGCACTCATCAAGGGTGCACTTTCACAAGTATTGCTGAAATATTGGACTCGCAACAGCACAATCGGAGTTATGTTCATGTCGTTTATGGGCTGTCCAAGGACTTGGGCCTTGCTGGTTTCAGGTTGGGGGTTCTATATTCTTGGAACAAGCAAGTGTTGGAAGCTGCCGGCCGGATGGCAAGGTACTGTGCGGTTTCAACGGTAACACAACAGCTCTGCACTTCTTTACTATCTGATGAAGAGTTCATGAACACGTTCTTGTTTGAGAACAGGAGAAGAATCACAAAACGGTACCACAAAGTTGTGACTGAGCTTCAGAAGGTGGGCATCAAAAGTGTGAGTAGCATGGGAGGCCTTTTTTGTTGGATTGATCTTCGGCATGTGTTAAGGTCACCATCCGAAAAAGAGGAAATGAAGCTGTGGAAGCACCTGTTGTACAAAGTGGGTTTGCATTTAACATCTGGGACGTCCTGGTGGTGTGGGGAGCCAGGGTGGTTCAGGCTTTGCTTTGGCAGTGTGGATGATGAAACCCTGCTGGTGGTGTACCTGCGCTTGCAGAAGTTCATGCAGAATCCTGTGTATTGAAAAAGCTCTACGGTACAGAGATGCGTATGGATGTAACATACAGACAGCTTACAAACTCTGGTAGGATATCCTTGTTCAAGAAAACCAGGTCTCGTCTACAAATAACCCTATATTCCTTTGGATCAGGACTGCATGACTTCTTACATTATTTGTGAGTAATAAGCTTAGTTATATCACGTGATTAAAATATGGAAAATATGTCTTACATCTCTGCTGGTGGAGCTTGAATAGATAAAACGTGGTGCATGCAGCCATAGATCTTGTAACAATTCTACCATATAAGCAGATTCTGTAGATTATATTGCTACCTCTGTTTGCTTGCTGTTACATTTTCCAGTTCAATTGAGTCTGAGGATACCCTAGAAGGCAGTTGCTAAAAACTGCCAGCAGTCCCGTGAAAACTTGCATGATGTTGACGTTGGCAGGGCTCCAACAGCAAGTCCACTGCACATTGCCATCGCACAACAGCCATTAGGACTAATCCTTAGCTCTTTCACAGCTTAACCGAAGTTCAAATATATTCACAGAAAGGGGTCATACCAGCTGTACAAGCGGAGCCCATAAGATGAGAATGGCCGGCATCCCTGCTGATACAATTCCAAAGAGCCGCATGACCTTGATGGGTAGCCTCCCGTATCGTGCCTGCAATGATACATTCAAAGCACAAGAATAAATCCCCAAGTGCCTTGCATTATTTTGGCATTTGGATTTTACAAAAGTCTCCATTACAGGAAGCTCCCATTCCATCGCTTCGTGAAATGGCTAGTCCATTACTCAACTTAGCCTCTAGGCACCGAACGAACATACATCCAAATCTGTTGAGGGTTGTGCGAATACTTTTTTAAACTCATGCTCCAAACAAGGACAACTCTTTTCCTCACCGCTTAGTATGATACGTTACACAAATTGCTCTTCTCTACTAGACACCAACCACACCATCTGGACTTTTTCTCCTCTGCACTCAAATTTCGGGAGTTGATAACAGACATGTAAAATTTCAGCTGAAGAGTGGTAAGAAACTCCATACCAAAAGAATCAGAAATAGAGTGAAGGAGCCCATGACGCTTTTACTGGCAGTGATACCAAACTGCGGCAAATAAGGACGAAATACTGCTCGTAATACCTGCAAAATACAACAGAAAGCCACATAAGTCAATCGTCGCTTATGATCCATTGAATTCTCTGGCCGGTAAAGAAAAGGATACTAAAACCTTTACAGACTTGATCCCGTCACCTGTAGTGACACCTGCTACCAACAGCAACTCATACACCTGGTAGGACTTACTAGCAAGTCGTGCAAGCATGACTTGGCTAAATGTATATCATTTAATGGAAATGAGGTTGTCTACTGTCCCTTCAATAATGGTCTACAACCTCCCATTTTGAACGATTGCATAAGAAATTCACACATGGTGATAAAAATTAGATCTCGCTGCAACTCTTTACTGGTCTCCCAGAAATCACTCCTCGATACGTTGAAATGCTTAAAGTGATACAAACAGTAACCTCTACAGAACCCAATCCGAAGAAGTTGATTTTTAACAGTGCCTAATACGGTAATCTGCATTTTGAGTAACTCAAGGGGAGTTTTACAGACATGAAATTACCTGAGGCAGCAGAGAAATGCCACCGACACTTATGGCTTCGTGCCACAATTGTTGAAGTCCCGGGCCAAGGAAAGCATAACGATTGACAAACACGAGCCTGCCGACGATTGCCAGTCCAGTCACAAAGCTGACGAACAATGGAAGCCCTCTGGTACCAGCCAGTTGCACCAGCACTATCAATGTGGACACCATCCCCACTCCATGCAAAACCCTGACCATTGTGTCTGTTCCTAAAGCATCCATGTACTGAGCCACGTATCCATTCTCCTTCACGGGCTCCTGCAAATCATGCCAATTCAATAGAGTTAACCGAAAAGTCAGCTCAAAGAGGAAAGTTTTAGCAAACTCCTCTTGAACTCCTCTTGAACTCATATTGAAATATAAATAGACCAAAAACTAGTTCATGATGAGTTGGGAGACAATCTAAAGTTAGCCACTGTCATTATTCTCCACACCTCGCAATGACTCCCACACCTTCTACCAAACCTCCAAGCCCATGGCACAAGGGCACAATCTATGACACGACACTATTCAACCCAAGTATAGCTCAAAAGAGAGGTTAGAAGTAGAGCAAAGAGGGAGGTTAGATGGGCTTCTTTTCGGTTAACTCTAATGTCAGAAACATTTCCAGAATTTCATTATTGTCACATGGCTCCAACACTAACACAACTAGGAATTGTAGGCTTTCCATCAGATGCTGTAAAAGATGCAAGGAATTGTATGCTTTTGACAGTTGGTTGAGTTGCGATTTTTGCAGAAAATTTGAGAATCTGACGACGTTTTTCTTGCACACAGATTGGAAAGCAAGCTACACACTCACGCACCTGCACGGTGATGTTCTCGGAGCTTCTATTCCTCCGGATCAGTTGCCTGCCGACAGAAGAAAACGAACGTCTCCATGATTTCGTCTTCCTCGTCTTCAGTGGGCTTGGACTTTCGGCAGCCTTCACCACTAGAGGGCGCTCATTCTGCTGGTGCTTGCCACGGATTCTGAACCAGAGCTTGCGCAACCGAATGAGCAGCGTGTACCGAGCCTCCTGCTGCTGTGGCTGGCCAGTGGCACCCAGAGCTTGCAACAGAGTCAAGCTGACGCGCAAGATAACGGTGCGAAAACGTGCACGGATGGAGCCAGAAACTCGGTGCGCTTTTCCTGCGGGAGATCCCCACAAGGCCCCTTTCAATCGCACTCGCAGACTGAGTGCCCTCGTCTTCGCCCGCAACTCAACCTCAAACTTGCTCTCGCACGTCGACATGGCCATAATCAAACCCTAATCCGAGACTGCCAAATGCCGCATCATCGATCAGTCACCAAAACAAGATGCATCGACTGTGATCGATTCTCCACTGCTTTCCATCACTGCAGCTTCTTAGAAATCCCACAATCAAACCAATGCACCTGGATCGAAGTGTCCAGTATAAGAAGTCCCTCGAGAAGTGGGGTATACCGACAGGGAATTGAGTGACCCATACCGACAAACCCAGCTCAATCTGGCCAGAAATTCAACACATACTGACATACCCCTCGGTACTCTGTTCAATCCATGTGCACCTGTTTAGGGACTTGTGATCGAGAGAGAGAGAGAGAGCGATTTAGGTCTACATTCTTGAGGCAAGAGCCAGCGCAGCTAGCACTGAACTTGTGATTGTGAATGTGTCCGTTGGCGCCGGCCGACAACACAACTGAATTTGCGCTAGCTGACTGTATACAAGAAAGTAAATCATCGTGCATGGATCTTAGATGATTCCGGGTGGAGCGGTAGCCCGCGTTACTCAGGCGCGGAGAGAGCCTGATGTTCAGTCGCCCGCACAGTAAGCGAAGGCCGTCAGATCTTGGCTGTTGATCCAAAGGCTTTCGACCACGACACGTGGCGAGTGGGGACGCGCAGCAGCTCGGGTGTCAGGAATGAAGGTGGAGTCAACCACAGCAGAAGTCGGGAGCAGGGAATAAAGCCAGGCAGAGATTAAAAAATTCCAAAGCCCAATTTCATTGCTGCCCATACTCATGCCCCACACTTGAACCATCCAGGGACTGATTATCATGGACCATCCAGGCACATGAGTCTTGAACTAACCAAAGACTAAGGTTGATTGTCCTAAAACCACCAACTTAAGCAATCTGGCTTATTTTTGGCAGTCCTAAATTCGAGAAAAAAATATGACCGCATTTGAAATAGGCTTGGATGAGGATTGCAAAAATTTGCAACATCTAATTCGCATATGTCAATTTTATACAAAATTCCAAAGTGGAAAGTAACGTGTGACCCAAAACCGATCATATGCTCTAATGTACAAATGAGGCACATTTTCACTTTGAAAATTTAGAAATTAGGGTGATTGGTTTTGGTGGAGTGGTTGGTAATAGGACAACCAACCGTAAATACACTAAGGCTCAAGTTTTAAATGACAAATGCAATTTATCATATTATGAAGAATACATTTTAGAAGGGACTAAATTTCATATCACCGGAATAAGTGAAGAACATTGTATGTGTTGACCAAAGAAAAATTAAATTTGAACATAAGGATTCTATATAAAACCTACATAAAACTCCTATAAGAAACATGATGTCAATTTGGGCTTTTTGATTCTATGGGGGTTTAATATATCAAAAAACACAATAACAATTGCTTATGATAAACTTAATATATATCATCAAAATATAAAATTAAAAAAGAAACATGTCAAGCAAACCGAACATTTTCATCTGGGAATGTCATGCCTTCCAAGACTTTGCCACTACCTTGAAGCTCTACATTGTATGTTTTAGCATTGATTCCCTCTACTGCATCATTGAAGCTAGAAACCCTTGCTATATACCATTTGTTTGTATTCTCATCGAAAACTTCTACCATCTTTTCAACAAGAGAACCATCAGTTCCAATTGTTCCACATTGTTGTTCACCTCTTGAAATGGAAGTTCCACAATTTCTACATTCAACGGTTTTCATCCCAATCAAAAACATGTTATAGTCTCCACACAATCGGCATTTTTGTTTGAAGCTTTTCGGTAGTTGTACTCGCTTACGTTTCTTTGCATATGTTTCTCGCCGTCGTACTTCAACAGTGATATTGGGCTTCTCCAAAGTTTTACTTGTACTTCCCAATGTACCTACAAGAAATTCAAAATCACATTATTTTACAAAACTCATAAAAAAAATACAAAAATAAAAACTCAATTGTGTATTTTCAAATTGAACGCATATGATGTACAATTTTAATGTATATGATATTTTTAACCCATAAAGGCTCAATGATTCTTAGATTTAAATTGACAAATTCAATTCATCATATTGTGAAAAATATAACTAATATGAGACCAAATTATATGTGATTAAAATCATTGAAGAAGAAGGAACGGCAAGAAACTAATTTGAATAAAATAAAGTTCACATTAGACCTACTTAAAATTGCTAAAAGAAATATAAGGCCTGATTTGGAATTTTAAAAATTGTAGAGATTAAATCAAACCTGATGGTTGTTGAATGTGTACAACTTCCGCGCTTGAAATATGGTCTTTTTTTTTCCAGGGTTTCCCATGACCAAATCTTGTCATCGTAACATGTGTTTGAATTGATTCTATGTTTGCTCCAGTTCGAGGTAGAAGAATAGTCTTTGGATGTGCTTGAGGATTGAATATAGGTTTTAGAGACCTAGAAAATGTGTTGACTGCTTTGTCCAAAGCTTGAAGCTCATTTACCGTTAACATAGACATCTTCTCAAGTACAAGGAAATTGGACATCAATCCTTGAATTTTGTTTTGAATGGTATCGACCAATTTAGCATTGGAAATAGATGGTTGCACTTCTTCAGGAATTGAAAAAATCGCCGAGTTCTGATTTTCAACTGTTGTATCCTCGTGAAATTCTGCAATATAGAAGATGATTATAAAGAAATAAAAAAAAATCATAAGAACGTTTGATAAATTTTCACATACTAATACATTAATGTAGTACATGTTCTATCTATATTGTAAAACATGGTAGTTTAGAATAATACCTTCAAAAACGTTGTTTGATGGAGGGTTCCATATATTTGGTAAAGGGTTCAACATGCTTATCGGCGGTGGATTGAGTTGAGAAGATGAGGTTTCATTTTCACGGTCATCATTTACCTCGTGATAAAAAAATTGCTCTTGAGATGGAAGTAATTTCCTCAAATGTTGTAATTGTCCATCTAATAACATTCGGACCGCTAACAGATGTTTGCAGATTGCAACTCGATCTTCGCACTCGCAACATTCATTAGTCAATGAAAGTGCATACCAAACTGTGGAGTCGGTTTGACTTCGAATCATAAATTCCATATTAAACTCATCAACTATTTGAAGGTGTCCTCCAAAATCTTTTTTGAGTAAGTCCACAATTTGCGTTGCTCTTTGTAGTCGCGCCGTATAATGTTTATCTCTACCTCGAGTAGAATATTTCATAGATTCGCTTAAAGAGTTCGTATGCCAATAATGGTCTAATAATGTAGAACCGCCAGATCAGTCTCCAGTACCCGGTCACCTATTAAATTTCACACATTGTCAATAGTAAAAAAATTACATATTTAAAAATGAATTAAAACACAATCATATGCAAATATTCACATTCTAATATATATTAAAGGGTGACAAAATTTACCTATGATAGCCCACACTAACGTGTCGAGTCTTCGATTGACTTTTTTCGCAACAAAGTATATTTGATGTAATGCCATAACCTCTCCATAAGATTCGTAGTGTTCATGTAACCATGTTGGTATAATCGATTGTACCGAGGCCACATACCTTGCCATATACACCCCAATCCGGCCCAACCTGTAGCGACATATGTGAGAACTGTTTTTTCATCGGCATACTTTACTTTGAAGTCTTCATACCCTGTGTTGAATTCTTCTTCCGTCAAAGATTCCAACAATCCACACATGTCATTATATAAATGAGTCTTTTTTGCCTCACTCACTTTTGGAAGCAAATTTTCCACCCATGCTTTTTTAACATGAAACCAACATAAAAACATATGGCATTTTGTTTGAATTCTCCCTTCTTCGATATTTTCCCAAGAAGCCGTGTCACGATCTATGACATATTTAAAAGTGTTATACTCGGTCTTGCTTTTGTCAATGACTATGGCGTTAGGTTTAACATTGCCCATCCTCTCAAAAACAGCTTGCAATGTCAATTTCAAAGCCATAGATTCATGATTCATATCTACATCTGCAGAACATAACATGAAAAAAATAGGCATGCCCAACATTCTAGAATTCGGGCACATAGCGGCATATAGTGGAAGACCATATTGATTAGTCTTAAACGTTGAATCAATAGCCCATGCCGAATTAGGTGTAATACGCATTGCAAGTTCTCGCATCCATGGTGTTTGAATAACCAATACGAAAGGTTTTTTCTCTGGGTCTTCATGTTCTGGATTATAAGGTTGGTGAAATATGACCATATCTTTAGCAATCCAGTCTTCAATACTTTCGTGAATGTTTTCCCAATCATCATCATGCACAGCAGCTTCCTTTTGCATTTTGTATGCCATATTTCCCACATTTTTGGATGTGGTAATAAATCGTGGTAATAAATCGATATGAAACCTTTTCATATGGTTCCGCTAACTCTCGAAGCATACCTATGAAAATTAAAAAAAAAACATACATATTTTAATAATTGTTCAAGATTATATCAATTTATACTAAAACAAATTCTATGCATATATAGATGAAATAATATTTACACAAATTTGACATTAAAGAAAAAAAAACTCTATACAAAATCCTTCTCTAAATTATTGCCAAAATTAAATTACCTGCACGTCTTCGTGCAGCAGATAATGCCGATTGTACATCGTTCAAGTTGTGCAAATTTTCCTTGACTTTCTCTTTTGCCATAGGATGTAAAGGAAGGAAGTGAACATCTTCATCAGAATTTGGAATGTGTCCAGAGTGGGACGTGTGAATCAAAATCTGTATCCAAAATATGGTAATATTCAGAATAAAGTATATAACTTGAAATATTACTCCAAAATATGTATGTTGTGAAATGAAAAGTAATTGATAAAATATATGTGGTTATATAAATAATGTACAAATAAAACATGATGCAAAAGACTATACCTCAATGTCTTTGTCTTTGTCAGTTGGTTCTATGATTTTAAGCATGAACTCACAACCACAATATTTTGCGGTACTGTATTGTCGTTTTTGTGTGACATAATCTTCTTCAGGTGCAACCGATATTTTATGTCCTTGTCTGTAAATTCTACCTCGATTGCATTGTAAAAGTGTAGCTTGTGCAGGAAATGGTCTTATAAGAGGCCATGCGTCTCTTTCTCTCAAGCACACCTATTCCATACAAAATAGATATATTCAATTGTATTATTAAAATGATAAATCCTTACATACCGGTATACTGTGAAACTATAATTTAGAAGTAAGTATAGTTACTTCACATAATTGAAACGAAATGTATTTGAAACAATTGTAATTGAAATACAAAATGATAAAATAACATACCTTATATTCCACCACTAGCTCTTTCAACTTATCATCAAATTGCTCTGGTTGTACTTGTATGACACGATCATATACAAATTTCTTCCGTTTTGGCCGGTTTGATCTTTTTGGAATTTGTTTGGCTGTTTTTGATGATGAACACTCCACACATGTTGATACAAATTGTTGTATATAAGGTTGTGGAATGCCATGAGCTCGAGCTCCAACTAGCCAACCCATCTTTGTAATTTCATCATGTGTAGCTTTAATCCCATATTGTGGATGTCTAGATGCATGGGCACTATTGACAATGTTTTCCCATTCCTCCACATATGGTAAGCAAAGATGGGAGGATTTTGCAGATTTGTTGAATAATCTCATTTCGTTAGTTCGAGAGTCTAACTTCACGTACAAAGTGTCCTCAATGGCTCGCCATTTTTTCAGAACAGTCTGGTGCAATTTGCCATCGGCTTGACCAGGGATAGACCATGAAAGTTCAACAGTAAGAATGCTCTCACCTGTAGCTTGGATTTGACCTTGCAAGCATTGAATCATAAAAGTATAAGATTTCTTGGTAAAAAGATACCAAATTGATGTAGCACAAAATATGAGTGGGTCACATGTTTCCAAACGCCATTGAATAGCATCATCATCATCTTGAAATTCTCCTTGTGCTATATCAGGGAACTCAATGGTCCCTTCATCATCATCAAAAATAGAGAACTCAATATACTCGTCTTCGTCACTCTCCAACAAAGTATCCACGGACCTCGTAATTTCCTCCATTGCTTTTTTGTTAACCCTTTAAATGTTAAAAGAATACATAGTTAAGACATGGAAAAAATATTGATATGAAACAAGTAAATAACATGTTTACAACCAAAAGTAATTATTAAACAAAGATTCATTTACTCTTTATATGATTTATTTTATCAACAATCATGAGACCAAAATAGAAAACAATATGACTTTAATCCCAATATGCCTAATACTTAACTCCAACCTCTTAACCCCTAAGTGACTGAGAGACCATTTTATGGTCGCTGCCCTTTTCTGAAAGTTTGACCGTACAGATAATTATTAAACATCGTGCTTCTCATTTTCTCTTTTGGACCAAACTTCATCGAAATTGTAGAAGCAACATTTTATAACACATTTGGGTTTTGCCCTTATCCCCTTTGTCATTTAGGGGTTAAGGACCAAGAAGCCCAAATTCGAAATCCCGGAATGAGAAATTAGAAAGCTAAGAGATTGAGGGCTTCTTTACAGTAAAGGCGAGAAGTCGTGAAAAGAGAAATTTTAGTCAATGGGAGGCCTAGAAACCACTAAGACCAATTTTTCATCGTCTAAAATTTCTCCCCTCATGGCTTCTTGCCTTTAGTACAAAGAGGCCCTGAACGAAGGAAAAACAAAAAAAAAACAAAAACAAAAAAAAAAACACAGAAACAAACAGAGATTTGAAGGTTCAGAAGCTAACCCTTGAGGGCCAGAGCTAAGAGCAGAAGGAAGTTGCATTGCTCTCAATCAGAGATTCTAACTTACTGCATGAGAAAGGTTTACGTTGGGGCATGTGATACATCAATAGAATGGACAAGTGTTTTTGCAGCACTTGAATTTACGATAAGAGTGAACTTATCACATAACTCTTTTGTTGGGATGCCAAAGTACAGACTACAAAGAATTATGTTATTTATAACATTCTTGAATAAGGTCCTATGTAGACTTCCTTTCATTCAAATTTATTTTTCTTTTCATCTAAGCATGCAATGTTCTTCAACAATTCTAATGATACAAAATTTGGTCCCATCTGAATTATATTTTTCACAACATGATCAATTGAATTTGTCATTTTGAAATTATGAATCCTTGGTCCTTTAAGGCTTAAAGCAAAGGAAAAAAAAAAAAACCTAATTTCAAGAAACAAATAAAAATACTAAACTAAATGGCATTAAATCTAATAACACCAAAAGTTTAAATGAATACGTACCAATTTTGAACTCTCCAAGAACACACTTCACGAAATATGTTTCAATCATTCATTTCTTGTACAAATAACTCCAACTCCGTCACAATAACAGAAGCCTCAAATGAAACTCCAACCCTCCAATGCGTCAATGCTATATCACTAAAAAAATTGCCACCATAATAAGCTCCAATACTCCATCACCACAAAATCCATCATCATAAAAAATCCAATACTCCACCACAAAATTGGTCATCATAAGAAGCTCCAATCTTGGAGTGAAGAAAGTCACTTAAGCTTTGGGACAATGGGTTTTTATGTTCTGGAGTGTGTAGTGGTTGCATGAGTGGGGGCATATGTGGGGGCCTATCTGCCTAAGTGTGGGCGTAAATGTGGGCAGCAGTAACACGGGCAGGCGGCCCACCTTTTTTTAAAAATTAATTTCTGTCTTACTTTTTTTACATCTCCAGCCTGATGTCAGAAATCCATCAATGGGCTGGCAATTGTGTTGTGGCCGACTACCCCTTCCTCCTGACACCCGAGCTGCTGCGCGTCCCCACTCGCCACGTGTCGCGGTCGACTGCCTTTGGATCAACAGCCAAGATCTGACGGCCTTCGCTTACTGTGCGGGCGACTGAGCATCAGGCTCTCTCCGCGCCTGAGTAACGCGGAGCGGTAGCTGCTGAGAATGGTGTCATGCAATCTCGGGACAGATCCATAGCTAGCGTGAGCAACCGAGAGTTTCGATCATCTCAGCAGCAACGACAAGGAAAGCATTCACAATCCGCATTTCAGGCAATTTTTGCGGTTCTTCACTAATTTTTGGTCAATCATTGAATAAGGTTTTTCATGAAAGAGAAACTACAAAGTTTAGAGACAAAGAAGATTAAAAACAGTTGACAAGCAAGGATTAAAAAAATAAAAATAAAACCAAAATCTCAAATGAGACAAAAAAGACAATGAAAGAAGGTGGAATAATATTTCTTGTTTGTCTTCTTGTTTGTTTCCTATACAATTTTTTTTTTTACATTTCTCTCTAATACAATGACCATTTGTTAAGATGAAAATCGTACAAGGTGAGATAAAGTTTTGGAATCAAATTGGTATCAAGTTGCACAATAATGTATTTTTATGGCCCATTGGGTAATTTTTACAAAGATGAGATTTTATAATGTCCAAAATGTTATGTCTCCAGAACTTCATTAACCCCTAAGCGTCCCTAGCTTTTTTGGGCTTAAAATCATCATTTCTTTTGATGTGTTATAGGTCTAAATGTAAGTGAGGGTATAGGAATCTCAACCGTACAATCTTGTAATATACATGTTGTAGATAATGTGGATCAATTTTGGGGTCATTTGGTCATATAGATTGCAAAATCATAGTGTTTTAGTGTTAAAAAAGGATGCTGAAATTTTCCTAGCAACACAATTATAGGTGAGAAAAAACTTTGAACTATAAAGTAGTTCAAATCATCATGTAAACACATTGGTACTAAAAAAAAATCATGAATTTTTTTAATGTGCCCTAAAATGGCCTTGCAATGTAAAAAAGTAGCCTGAAAAGTGATCGATTTTATCCAAAAAGCAAAAAGTGTTCAAATTAGACTCGTGCACTGAAATGACTTCCAAACATTCAGAATAACATGGATTGACATGAAAATTTTATTGTGATAACTAGACTTCAAGTGAAATCTAATTCAATAATTTTTTATTTATTGAAAACGGACATGGGATGAAGGAGATACAAGCCCTTAAAGTTGGAGTCCTCAAAATGCACAAGAACAGTCCAAAAAAACCCCTACTTTCAAATGATCACCAAAAATTCAATACATCTTGGATTGATCTGAAATTTTTACCACTCATTTCGTACATCATGTGGTTTGTTTTTCCGAAATTTAATTAAAATCGGACACGTCTTGCAAAAGTTACAACTCTTTGAAGGTGAACTGGTACCCCAAAAAACGTCCAAATTACGGACGTCGGTACGGTTAGGGATTAACAACAAAATATTTGGTGTTGAATCTAGGATGGGGGCCACTTGTTCAATTCACCCATCCAACTCATAAGCATAGTCACTTCCAACTAATCTCAACCCTTCTTCTGTGCAAAAGCAAAAAGTGAGATATCATTTAGTATGGCAACTTGTAATTCAGTTTAAAAAAATCTCATTTGGGGACGATGTTGGCTTCACGAAATTGCTCGTTTGAAGGGCAAAGAGAATTGGAGGTAGATCCTAGTATTTATTGCAAACTTTTCATCCACATTTTATAAATGTTAAGGTATTTGCTACACTACTAGAGATGCTTGAGACTTTAAAAATCATATCATTCTTTAGCAAATGTGAGAACTTACCCTTCTACATGGTAGATGGAAATGAAAATAAAGTTTAAGAGTTGGACATGCAATGTAGAGAGCATCCATTTATGGCGCTCATTAGAGTTATCCGTAAAGTCATTTAGAGCTTGAATGAGATGCCATAAATTTTCCTTCAACATACTCTTATTTGTTCACTCCAAATAGTTAAAGGTATGAAAAAGCTCCTAAATTGATGCCCAAAAAAGTTTTTGATGGGTTTGAAGATCACCAAGCTTTTACACACCTTAGAATGATAGACCACCACCAGCTCTTCCGTACTTTTAACTATTTAGAGTGAACAAATAAGAGTATGTTAAAGGAAAATTCATATCAACTTATTCAAATTGTAGTTGGCTTTACAAATAACTCTATTGGGTGACCAACTATGGTGCACAAATAGAAGAAACAAAAAACATGTTTAACCCATGGTGGTTATGGAGAAACCAGAGTTTTTTTGGTGACAATTAATACATAAGGATATGGAAGGAGTTGGTACATTGATCAAGATCGAAATTCATACACCAATGGAACATAAATAAAAGAACACAATTATCCAAAAAAATAAAATAAGAAAACAAACTTCCAAACACAATAAATACCGCATAGTACATGTATTGTATTTGTAAGTATTTAATGCATTTTTACATTTTGTTCATAGGAATTTTGATAGCTGCACAACTCCAAATTGAAATTTTCTTTTAAAAAAGATGCATATTATAAGTTCCCAACTTTGAACATCACAATTCAAAATCCAATTGTTCATGAATTTTCCATTATTTGCGTTTTCAACACATCAATGACCACGATATGGTCTCTTGGGCATTTAAGGGTTAACGTTGAAAACTTTAGTGTCTACTCCCAAATAGGCCATAGAGAGCAATATCAAATCTTAAACAAACCTTACTCCTACAACATATAAATCTTAATTCATGCCAACCATGTACAAGATTGGAGTTACTTATATCCACTTTGAAATTGCCACTTGAATGTATATATAAGGTACAACTACTCGAATCTTACAGTGTACCCAATACCAATAATTTTTAAACATGGCATTCATTTTAGAACGCAAGACTGGGCATACCAAAGAGGCATATCATAGATTGTTCATTTTTGTCAACAAACAATAAACTTAAGGCTGATTTCGGAGATAGTGAATAAAGTTTGATTCTTTGTTACAATCTTAGCGATGCGCTGCTTTATTCTTTTATAAATTTTCCACACTATTCACACATGAATTGACAGTAGATTGGTAATGTTGAAATTGTTTTCAGTTATTCTTATTTTTGTCAGCATCGTTTTTGAGGAAAAAAACCAACAAAAAATAGCCAGGGCAATGAACAATACCATTGAAAGTAAAGGGTTAAAGTTTGAAACATTCCGTTCTCTAAGAAACAAAGTAACCCATTGAGAGGTATCGTAGTACAATAGTAGGGTCACCCCCTTTAGAGATTTTTTATTTTTTTGAAAAATATAGTTTGCCCTCATATTATTATTATTTTAATAATTTTTGTTTGTGAGAAAAAATGATTAAAAATGGCCCAAAGTTGAGCTTAGAAATAGAAAAATATAGCTAAAATTTATTTTTTCTACTTATTCTTTTTTACATCATAAAGTCATAATTTCCTATTTTTTATTTTCTTTTTTTTTTGAATTATTTTTTGGCAACCTTGCTATGGTACTCAATACTATTGAACTTCAAAATGAGAAATAAAGGTTGATAATGAAATTAATCATTTGTCTATTTCTATGCCTTGGTGTAATGACCATGGATATGGTGTCTTTTAGTCTCTTTATTTTTTGATACAATGCATTTCATAGTACGCTCTACATGCTTTCAATAGTGATTGTAGGCTAGTTCACACTTGCTGCTAGCAGCGCAGGAATTGCCGAGAATAGTATGAAACAAGATCCCGGAGAAACCTCTGCACTTGCAGTAGCAGGAAAATTTGACAACCAGTTTAACTTGGTAGGAGGCCAATTTTTGTATGTAGGAGATCTATTATACCGTAGGATTGTGCGTTGGAGATTCCACAAGGGTGAGTAGAGGTTAAATTTGTGTTGGATGAAGTTCACGCTTCTTGGGAGTTTACAAGCGTCCTCAATGTGGTCATTCCGTTGCAGACTTGTGTTCCAACCCTTTGCATGAAGCTTTGCAACGGAATGTCTTTGCAATACAAGACTACAACCAATGCAAAGAAATGCACCAGCAGTACACAAGGGATGGTAACAAGGAGATAAAATTTCATGACGTAGAAGTGACGTAGAAATGCCGCTATTCTGATTTCATGATGTAGAAGTGCGGCTCCGTCATGAAATTAATGACCAAGAAGTGCGGCTACGTTGCCAGTGTTAGAGAAGTACTGCTTGAATTGAGTGTTGGTAAATTTTCCTTCATTTTCAAAATTAAGATTGCATACTAGTTACATAAATACATGATCAACTAATAATTAAATCATAATAACATAATTTTAATTGTTGATTTACTTGAAACAATGTATTCAATCCTTTTTTTAATGAAAAATATGAATCAATATTTAAAAGATATTTAATCAAAGTTTACTGGTAGGATTCATACAAAATAATTATTTCATGGTACGTAATTCTCAAAATAATGCCTCTTTTTGGTTTTTAGCTCTATTTTAGATTGTGTCTCAGACAATGTTAGAATAATTTTCTCCGGATCCAAACTATTAGGTAAATCATCTATTTCTTCATCCTTTCCCACGTCCGCAATACTAATACAAAAGTTATGTAGTATACAACAAGCTGTAGTGATAGTTGGAGCATATTTTAAATCACAATTCAATTTTGTTAGAATTTTTTTAAATCACAATTAAATATCAATAAAATAAAATAAAATAAAATAAAATAACTTATAATAATACTAATCATAAAAAATTAATAAAATTAATAATAATAACAATTCTATTAATAACAATAATTCATATACTATTACGTCCCCTTTAACGTCCTGATTCAACACTGATTTTGAAGATCCGTCATAAAATGTTTGATGGATAACAAAAACAATTACTGGAGTTGATGTACAAAGCTAAGTTGGAATAACATGCACTACAAGATGGTTTGATTCTACTTATTTTTAAAAATCATGTTTAGAGTCTCACTTTTTGAACTAAGCCAAATGAAACTTGACATAAACCAAGTTTGTTATTTAAAAAAAAAATCAAAATATCTTGTTTTGAAGATCCATACCGTACAAATGATAGTCAACCAACACTAGAAACAAGAAAAAATTGAATGGATGAAAAATTGTACAGGACATAGTCAAGAGAAAGGTTACAATCTGTTCGACGTGCATTGTATGGACGTTGGCGCATCAAAGGGTTAAGGTGCATGCAACAATTTATAGCCTGATGATAATGTAGGCTACTGTAATGTTGTAAATGGCAACCCATTAGTACTACAGTAATTCTTTATGCGATCAGAGGAAAGTAAAGTCTGGTAGAATTGTCATTGGTACAGAATTACAGATAGTAACATGTATATGTTTGGTGTCTAATCTTTATGTCAAACTGCCCTCAACTTGATGACAGGTTTACCCCTCAGTCTTGGTCATACCTCAATGACAGGGCATGGACAATCATGTCCACTAAACTAGTAAATGCTAGAATTGACACCACACTGTAACACTAAATTACATAGGCAGTGGACTGAGGACTAAAAATCAAATCAGTACCGTCGTCTCACATCATTCATGGTCGTCTAATTGAAATTAATCTGGCTACTCTTCGGGCTAGCGGAGTCAGAGTGATCAGACTAACATTCCACATGATTGATAATTCAGCAGTGTTGTACTAGGAAGCTCCAACTTGATAAGGTCAAGTGCTTTCTTACTAAACCAGGACTGTAACTGGTTTACTGCATCATCTCGGCTGCATCAAGTACCTGATGCTGAACCTAGCCTCTCCCGCAATATTTGCACTCCCATGTACCTGCATGTGACAGTCCAAGCTTTTAAATAACTTCAGCTAATCCTGCATTGAGTCAAACTCAACGGAACAATATTCAGCAGTCTCTGCGAGCAGCTCCAGCGCAGCCCTCCCAGAGCCCCTTGCTCTCCAGAAGTAAATGAAAAGTGCCAAGGGCCCTTCCAAAATGCCTCTTGACTCTGGATCCTAGCGTATCAAGAAATGGCCCTTCAAATCACTATTTAGTTGATTAAATTCTCACATTCTACTTGTGATTGGTCCATTGCCTATTTGATGTGCACTTTTGATGTGTGAGGGGCCTTCAAGGGTGGGGGAGTGTAAGTGCAAGGGCTCTTCAAATGTAAATGAATAATTTTAGCGAGTCATCTCTAGCGTGTAGGAGTGGGGATGCTCTGCAGTTCTACATTTTCACATTACAATTAATAGTGAGCTTTAGACTTCATTGAATGCAATAAGATGCTTTAATTGCACAGAGAATGCTTAAATTCCACGGGTACGATGAATGCATGATATGTGTGTCCAAGTGGCAATTTATTAATTTAGGCATGGACATTAACCCCTAAAGGACCAAGAAGCCTGAATGCTTTTATCAGCAGTTTTGAGTGTCTTCTATGTGAACTTCCTTTCGTTCAAATTTGTTTGTTAATTGACAGCATATGCATTGTTCTTCAGTGATTCCAATGATATGATATTCAGTCTCATCTGAATTGATAAGATCAATTGAATTTGTCATTTTAAAACCATGAATCCTTGTTCCCTTAGGGGCTAAAGTCTTAGATTTGTCCCCTGGGCCACCTCTCCCAAGTGCTGGTATGACTGTGTCTCATATTCTCTCAGTGACAAGTCTTATTGTTAACCCCTAAAGGACCAAGGATTCAAGGTTTTAAAATGACAAATTTAAATAATCATATTTTGAAAAATAATAATTTAATGGGACCAAATTTTATATCAATGCAATTAGTGAAGAATGTTACATATGTTGAATAATAAATAAATAAATTTAAACAAAAAAAAACCTACTCAAAACTACTGAAAAAATCATGAGGCCCCCTGGTGGCCTTATGGTCCTTTAGGGGTTAAAAAACCGACTAGATTTAACAACATTGAGCACTTCTTTATTATTCCCACAACGTACTACACAAAACTTGGATTCTCGAGTGGTAAATCTAAACTTAGCAATACTTTTAGCCACACGAGATTTAATTTTTCAAATATCACAGACACTCCTTGTCGAACACTTGCAGACCTCAAAGTTTCAGTAGCAAGTTTAACCACATTAATTAATTCTCGATCTTTCAGTTGACACTCGTGATTTCTCAAGTGACACATGTCGAATATCTGACAATTTATTTGATTAGCCTCAGAAAGCACAAGTAGTCATTTTGTTTCAGCGTTGCCCATTCCATAAACTGTGAGATTAACCCCTAAAGGACCAAGAAGCCTGAATGTTTTTATCAGCAGTTTTGAGTATCTTCTATGTGAACTTCCTTCCGTTCAATTTTTTTTTGTTAATTGACAACATATGCACTGTTCTTCACTGATTCCAGTGATATGATATTCAGTCTCATCTGAATTATATTTTTCATGATAAGATCGATTGAATTTGTCATTTTAAAACCATGAATCCTTGGTCCTTTAGGGGTTAAAGTGAGAGGCGTAGAGTTTGGTTGAGAAATGAAGGCATGCAGTATGATTATCATACGTACCTTCCCAACATCATGACAGTTGCTTGAGGATTGGTACCGGGCGAGCGGGCAAACGTGGAGCCATCGATAATGCGAAGCGACTCCACGCCCAGGACGCGGTAGCTGGGATCAACCACATCGCCCACGAGGGCACCGCCGTGGTAATGCCAAATGGTGGTCACGCTGTCCATACACCACTGCCGAATGTTGATGGAGTCTTGCGCCGCGTTCGTGAAGTCGCGCAGCGGCCACGTGCTGAGAATTGCATCGAAAACAGGGCGCAATGCCAGCGGCACCGTGTCGTTGCTGTACTGCAAACGTGCCAGAGCCGGCGCCTGCACCGTGTCCCAAACCATGCGGATCCCCTGCTCACAAGTTGCCAGGTCTTGGTCCACCTGCACGTACCACTCACACAGCACAGTTAATTTGTCTTTTCTATGAACTCGTTTAATTGATCGATCATATATAGGCCTGTCGAGAATCTCAGGTGAATCAAGCAAGCCTTTCTATGAAAACAACATTAGTGGCCCCATCACTGAAGGTGACATTACAACGTTATTATTCGGATTTGAGTGTCGTTCCTACTATTGTTATTATTATTTGACTGACCAGTCAATTTTAAAAAAAAAAATCGTGTCAGAAATTACGAGTAGATTCTAACACGACATATCATGCTATATTTAGAATTATATGCTAAAGGGTTCAATTATTATTTTTGGTAAATGAATTAGAACTGATTTGAACAAGCGACTATTTGCGTACCGTAGTAGGAAGGCAGGGTCGGCAGAAAACAATTCCCCAAAAAAATGCCGGAAAAATAAATAAATTTATCAAGTATTTTGTCGAAATCAACAAAAATAAAGTCAACAAAAACTGTAGACAAAAAACAAAAGAAAATGTTTAGCTGCTAGTAAAATTTAATGTTAGTTATTAATAGCCGAATTTTTAATAATTATTTTTGAAAGTGCCGACCCCTACTTTTTGAACTTTTATTAATTATTCGACACCAAAGTGCCGACCCTACCTTCCTACTACGGTAGTCTCTGCGGTACGGTAATATTTATCCCAGCTTGTTTACATTGTTCAGCCATGTAACTCCTTGGAAACGAAGCGTTTTTTAGTCTCTCCCTGGTAGGGCAGAGACAACAAAATGTATGAATTCATTGTTAAAGATTGTCCACATAAAGACTGTCTGAAATTAGGTGTAGTGAGTAGTGACCTTAATTTACATATATTAAATAAGGGAAGAAAGTAGCTCATGTTGGCATCAATGAGTGAAATGCATTCAGTGAGAATGGAGAACAAAATCTTGATCTCTAGTCGAAAAGACATGCATGCAACAATTGAGTTGTCTTGAACTCCAAAACTTTCAAGTCTTTGGAGGAATAGCGTGTGTGGTGGCAGGAAATTTTCGAGTTAAAGGATAACTATAATGACTTCCACTTGAGTGAATCCTGAAGCTTTCCGGCATCTGCTTATTTCTTTATCAATACAAACATAGGAGCCATGGAAATTTACAAATGTGGCATCGGGAAATATCGAATACTGACCTGGTAGTAGTTGAAGCGGACGCTGGGATTGTCGGCGGCGTTCAAGCTGGTGAGGCGAAGCTCCCCGGAGGAGAGAGGACCCCAGATCTTGTGCACGATGGTGCCGCCCCACGTTGCCTGCGAGCGCAGCACGCCGGCGGGAGTCTCCACGATGGCTTCCAAGATGCGGGATTGCAGCACCTGCGCGGTGACGTTGCTGTCGCCGAGCTTGTTGTCGTTCTCGACGTTACTGTCGCCATACTCTGTGAAATTGCTCGTGTACTGGGCGTCGCGTTCCAGAGCGCTCAGAAGAACTTCCGCTTGGCCGCTGGAGATTTCGATGTAGGAGCCGAAGCTGGTGATGCCCACCACTTGGATCAACGTGACTTCCACTTCCTCGTTGGTGAGCACCCAGAATGAGTTCGTGGGATTGTCCGCCATGCGCGCCCCCACGGCCGCGTTTTCCACCACCACGGGAATGTCGAAAACCGCCAACTGATCCGCCGGGCCTATTCCGCTCAGCATCAGCAGCTGCGGGCTGCCCAGCGCGCCGGCCGTCACGATCACCTCGCTCCCTGCATAGTCATTTAACAGCGCCGTGTGGTTGACCCCGTTCAAATCCGTGTACACCAACCCTATCGCCCGTGGCTGCGCCACCTCGCCCGGCGCTTCTGCATGCCCATATTCATTCGTTCAACACTAAAATTTCACTTTTCTAAATTACATCAGTCAAAAATACTTCAACAAAGCCTGGTATCATTGAAACATGAGCACTTGGAGTTCCCAAATGAACAACGTTAATTTTCACGCAAAGATGGCTGTCACAAAGATACCCGGACTCTATAGATTGCATTTTTGCCGGTTTCGAAGTGCCAAAATTATTACATTCAAGTGCACAGTCAAAGGTTTGAAAACTAGGACTTGTATACGTCTGAGCACAGGGCAGCTTGACACATTCACCAGGTAGTAAATGGTACAAGAATGATGGTGAATTCGTGGTGAACACTTAAAATTTAAGTGGTTAATTTAAGTGGTTGCTCAATTTAGCAAGTGTTCACCACAAATTCACCATCATTTTTGTACCATTTACTTGGCAGTGAATCGGTCAAGGTTCCCTGTGGAGGTCATCTGGAAAAGCGCCAATATCTTGAATTCTTGTCATTTTAACAAACGTGGCAATGGAGATATCAATCACAACCGGCTCTAATATGATCTTGTACCAATTCCTTGATGAAGAGGAGTATGGGACCTCATGATATTCGTTAAAAGGGCGTGTTTCAAAGCGCCAAATTAGTGACATTCACGTGCACAAAGCTCTGAAAAGATCTGAGCCTGTTCCACTCGAGGGGCATCTGGAAAATGGCCATTCTAACAAATACTTTAACGACGATGGAGATATGAATCACAACCGGGTACTACGACTATGATCTACGAATGCCTTGATCAAGATGATGGATCAATTGGTGCTTACCGTTGGGGGAAGCGGCGAAGAGTAATTGCTGAACGGTTGCCCAGATGTAGACGTCGATGTTGTTCGGGTTGGCGTACGTGAGCAGGTCGGCGGCTGTGTGGCGGTAGCCATTGTTGTCGAACAGCGATCCGCCCACCTTCGTGCCGATCAAGTGCTCGTAAGTCAGCCCATTGTAGGGCGTCACGCCCGCTTCCAACAATGCATCTCTCGCGGCACTCTACAAGTTCACCACAGAATTAGCAGCACGTACTCAACTGTCCCAATTTTTTAGGTCAAAAAACATTCAATCAACGAAGTGGCACTGATTAGCAGGGTGCAATCAATTAAAGACGACCGACGGAGCCTGCTTACTTGGAAAACGCCCAAGTTCGGGAACTGCGCAACAACATCCGCAACCCACACAAACGATTCGTTCACTAGCGCGGGATCCCACCCGGCGTCTGCAATGAACTCAGCATCGGCATACGAGAAGAACCCGGCGTTGATGGCGCTGCCGCCTCCCAGGACCCTGGCACGTTGGTTCGGCACTCCGTCTTCAGAGACAAAGCTCTGCGATGCGGACGTCGGAGTGCTGATCTGCAGGTCAGGTTCGAAGCCGATCAGGCTCTCCACCAGTCTATTGGAATATGGCTCACCTGCATTACAGTCAACATGCTCACGCTCAATCCAGCGAATTTTTGTGGCTATATATCGCCAACTTGCTATTTGAAAACTGGGCTTGCTATGTTGCTGTTAAAAAAATTGGGTAAAAGAATAGAATGTATCGCCATAATCTTCCCTTATCATTGATATGTAAAGCCAACAATTCTATAGAAAGGTATGTATTTGTAGTAAACAAAATTGTAAATCGCAAAAAAAAATGCTTTCTATCTTTCAAATCGCCAATGGGACTTCCTTGAAAAAACGAAAAAAATAAATCACTGGTGCAATCTCGTTTCGTCTACGTCCACGTGATCATACAGAGGTTCGGGATCCGAGCACACGTACCTCCTCGCTCCAAGAGAAGAACCGTGAAGTTCTGTGATAGAGTCGCCGCCAAGGGGCAGCCTGCCGTTCCCCCGCCAACGATGATGTAGTCGTAGTTGCGAAGAAGCAGCGGCGCGTCCGTCGCATTATGCACAAAGGAGTAGTTGGGGTCTGATGCATACACCCGTACGCACAGTCATTAAACAATTGAGTACTCTTCCTGTACACAAATATTGATGGAATTCGAAATTTCAAATTGTCACGAATTGTCACGAATGTCATGCACTCTTCAATTTCCCCACTTTGACATCGCAACTATAACTTATATATTCCATCCTGAATTCAGTTTGCTTTTAAAGGCTAGCTATGCTCAAGCGAGCAGTCCTTCCATTCATTGAAATAGCAGTTTCCCGATTTCTAAAGAAAACTAGGATAGGTTTAGATTTGAGTTTGGTAGAATGGCACTGAACTTTGGCAAAATCACTGAAAGCTGGCACTTTAATGAATAAAATTGATCCTATTCTGTGCTAGCACTGGAACTGATCGACTCATTAATTCCATGGCAAGCTCCAATTCAACTCACCGCTGTAAATCTCTGCTGCGTGGATGCGTTGGCCGATCATCGTTAGAAACAGACCCACGAGAAAGAAAAGCTTGTTCCACTTCGCCATGATTCCAGTGTAACGATCACTTGCAATTTCTTTCAGAGTTGGGACAGTGTGGCTTCCTTTCAGATGAACAACCAACGGTTCACTCCTGAAGCAATAGTACTGTACATACAACTGTAATTGCGACAGCTGAGCCAATAACTAGATTTCAGAATGCCCGACTTGCAGATTACGCCGTGCGTGCATGGGAAATAGATTCTACAAGTAGATAGGAGCCCTCTGCAGGCGATTTTCAAGCTAACTAACTTAGTCGGTGGCACACAACGAGGATCAGATTGATCGATATATAGCACTGAAGAGGAGTACAAGTACTATTGTTGTAAGTGCGAGAGAAGGAAACAGTACTAGATGGCCGTAAGCACAAGCCAGGGATCCTTTTGAAGCTCCTCGTTGAAGTATCTCCTGCGAAGATTTGGTGGAATTAGCTGTTAAAGGTTAATTCGTTCGATCTTGTCGCTGGAATTAATGTGAGCTGTCTGCGCTTCACCTCCGATCTTGGAATTGAGAATTCACGAGCCAGGGTGAATTTGTGTTCTATCAATGAAACTTACGATGGCACAAGAAGCATGAATGCATGAGACGTACGAGTACACAGCCCCACAGTGAGCGTTAAACCCTTATGAATAGAATCTTGGTTGCATTTGGACTTGGAAACCTGCATTATGAAGGTACTGCCAGCCAAGTTTTCATGGTTGGGAGAGTGGTATCAATGTATTCTACAACAAGTTATATATGTGGTAGATTCTCCGGAAATTAGATCACAGTCTGCAGTTACTGAACACATTACCAGCCAGAGTCTCACGTATGTATTAATTACTGAATTGACTGAAGATCCTTGGTTTTGGCCCGAGGTTTTGGCTCCAGCATTGACACATTTTCAAAACTGTGCTAGGCCGAAGTTAACTTATTAGTTAGCAAAACTATTCCCAGGCAGATTATTAGTAAAACTCCTTATTCAAGTTGACCGAAGGTTTGAGTTATTCTTCTTCACCTGTGCACATACTGGCTCAATACTGCAAGAGTCCGGTCGCTTTCAGAATAACAATATCACAGAGAGCTAAAGGGTGATGGCCTCATATGGGTACTGCCTCCAAAAATAATGTGATATTTGAGAAATATCCTTTTGGTAAGAAAACAAACATTGGGAAAATTACAAAATTAGAGGGAGTTATAGACACCATGGCTGCAACAAATATACATGGTGTTAAAGATGGGATTTTCTTGCACACATAAAATGAGTTAGACATAAGTCACACTCTGTGAGACGCATAAAAGTGGTACTCATATCATGGCATTCCCCTAAAGAACTCCTGTCCTTTTGATGACCGGCGTGAAGTAAGAGTCCAATTATACAAAATAAACCTCCATAATGTTCACATGACTGACAGACTCGCAGTTACTACGTCACTACAGAATTACATTGAGTTTCAAGAGTGGAACTTGCATTCTATATGTAGTGAGTATATATGTTTCAAACTATATGTTCTAAATTACTATATTGTCTGTTGCTCAAATTTGCACTTACAGTGATACTGTAGGTCTGTAGGTGAAATTTTTATTCTAAGATTTGAAAAGTGCGAGTGATCAATCAGACAACGCAAGATTCATGGTTCAAATCTTTCACATTCTGGTCCTTCAAAAGTCTGCTAAGCTGGTCTGCGGCTAAGGGACAGCAACTAACTAGTCTAGGGTTAAGTTTTAAAAGCATAGCATTAGCTGGTTAACTGATACGTTTGTTCATCACATTTTAATGAATTTGGGCACCAACCGTATATCTTCCACCAACAACTTCCGTTCGCCACGCTTGAAGTACAGGCTTCATGCTTTTTCTTTGGCCTGTGCCTACCGGCAGCAGATCTCTAGTCCACTTCACATTGTAACCAGGCAAGTCAAAGTTTTGGAAGCCTCCTAGAATTCTTAGTTTCTTAGACTCTTCTGGCAAATCAAAATGGGTTTTACCGCTTGCAATTATATGTAAAGTACAGATACAACCAGGAAGCTCACAGGTCACAACATCTCCTTGGGTTTGCTACCAAAGGAAGAGTTGAAGCACCTTAAACCATTCATTGTCAAATTCAAGCCACTGAGCCCTAGGCTTGAGGCAATTCATGAATGATTCCAGATTATGTAATCAATCTGGAATTCATGTCAGACAACATGTCTACTGGTGAACAATTCCATGATCCTTTATGGCCATAAAGCTCAGCTATGTCTGATCTTCTGCCTGTTTTATTATGAAGGTGGTGTGAATCTATATCATACAATGTCGAGAACTCCAGATCTGCTGCTTTACATTAATGCAATCTTGAGTCATGCATGTAGGTGCAATTTGACAATTGATAAAAATAACGTACACTGATTTCTTTGAAGCATTCATATGCCTAACTGTGTGCCCATCAAGTTCCTGAGTCTTGACCAGCCTACCAGGAATGAATGTCCATTGTTTCAAAAAACTACAAAATAATATAATTTAAAAAAGGAACTTACTGTATCGTATGTGGAGGGCACTCGGCAGTATTGGCACATCTGTGCCGAACATTTTAAGAGCCTTACCACATAACGTAACTAGCAGAACTTGTGTGGTCCTTCCTACTTTTTTGGCCTACTCTTCTGAAAAGTCACAGATTCTCAAGTAGTAGGGAGTAGTGTTCCACAATTTTCTTTCTTGACATGTCACCCAAAAGGTGTCACATGATTCCCAAAGCAATTTAAACTTCCACACCTAGAAAATTGGTGTGAGTCGTCATCAAAAGGATGATTCCTTTCGACATCAAAGAGATGATTCTTTTCCTCTCATGTGGTAGTGTGTTGCTTGTGAGGACCAATTGACACTTTCCATTTCACTTCATTTCCACGCGTTTGATAAATGATAATGCCTTAATAATTTTCAAAGAATAAGGTTTGAAAAATGGAATACTTTCAAATAATCCCTGAAATTCTCTTCTTCATTCTTAAAAAAACTTGTTTTGGATAAATAATTTTCCAAAAGTTTTGACAATAAATTTTAGAAATTGGTTATTTTATGCCAACCTTGGCCTCATTCTATGGTAGTCCTAAAGCCCCTTCTAATAACTCGCACTTCCCATTAGTCTTAAAGTGAAACTATATACAAGTGATTGAAGGTTGAGGTTGCTTTTAGACATGACAGAACTAAAGTATGAAAGCAAAACATGTGAGGGCAGCCATCAGCGGTGAGAGCCTGCAATAGTGGATTAAAGTTGGCAAACATGAGTTCATAAAAAGTAAAGCATATGATTTCAAAGCTAGGCATTGTTGAGAGATTTAATTGTTTGAAGGGGAATCAGTTGATACACAAGGGTTGGATAGGGTTTTGATGTTATGGTTGTCATGGCAGTTTATTTACATAGTAGGCTATTGCTGCCCAATGCACCTCAACTACACTTGTCTTTTTAACCCTCGTGTTTCTTGCCGATGTCCCTACCACTCCATAGTCTCCTATTCTATACGGCATTTAACCCTTTCTTTAAATGCATGTCCGACCGATTTGTTGTTTTTGAGGCATAACTAGTTGACATAATCAATAGTTGAATATTAACATAATACCAAAAACTTTGGGAACGTGGCAAAATTTGGCCGGGAACATGCCTTTAAAGCTCAAGAACATGGAAAAATTCAGCCAACTAGATTGCTCTACATACAGTACTCATTAGCAACCTCACCACAATGCACAATTGATAGTACCTACCTATTCACTAGTACGTTGCCTTTGCCACTATCATTTAGAATTTAACCCTTGCATATGTTGTCATGCTATTATCATTCAACACACTTCTAAAATGGTAGGACAAATTATAGCAAGCATAAAAGATGTCTTTTTGTGTCAAAAGATTTTTGTGAGGATGAAAGATTTTAATGAGTTTACGTCCATTGATGCACCCTTGTATACACGAGTTTAACTCCTTTGGAGCCTATCTAACTAAAAAATGGTTATGTCCGAAGTGTTTTGTTGAATAACTTGCGCTATTTGGTTTTTGTGTCAATAGAACAGATTTTTGTACTCTTGAAATGCACCCAAATTGTTGCAAAAAATTCCAATGCATTCAGACCATGGGAAGTGCTTTGAGTACAATGAAATATAGTTAAACTAAGGAAATGCATAATATAATGCAAAAGTAGAGTACAAATTTGTTTTTGTGATCATTTTCACAAGGCTAATTTCAAGTACTTTGGAAAGATGAGGGACTTGTCAACTGTTCATAGAGAAAGTTTTGTCATGGACATACAAAACCCCGTACAAAACTTGCACTCTTAGAACCTTTCATAGAAGTTCCCACAATCTTCTAGAACCTTCTATAGTCTCCCAAGACCTTTCATAGAAGGTTCTATTGAGCTTAGGTCTCATAGTATAAATAGGAGAATAGACAAGTTGTGGAGCAATCCATGTGTTGCTTTGTTCCTAGTTATTGTATTATTCTAGATATCAATCAAATTTCTTGTCCTCTTTGCAAGATTGAACTGTGAACATCTTCTATTCTAGTTCTTGTGTCATTGACAAGTTTGATTCTAAAAATAAATACATACTCCAATGTAGAGTACAGTAGCAAATAATGTAGTTTACAAATTTGTTTGTCTATATTGAATTTTTTTAATGGAGAGGTACACATAGTAGTATTCTTGCATATGCTATGTCCCAATGTGTGATAACCTATTATGAACATATTTTTCTTGTAGCAATCAAAAGTCTCAAGGAAGCGTATGAAAATTTCTTTGTTCAACTTTGAAACATCGCATAAAATTAAAAACATGTCGAAAAGAAAGGAAAAAAAATGCATGTGCAAGTATCTGGAGTTTAGAACATGGTCCTTTGAACAAACTTTAATAGTAAAGTTAATCTTTAGAACTCTATCTATGAGAGTAAAGGCAACCAAAGGTTGAAAGTGCATACAATGAAGTTTCTATTGTATAGTCATGTCTACATGTTTTGATTGCACTAAATAATTATTCGATGTTTTTCATAATTAGAACATATGTAAACATACAAGTTTTATTTTATTTTATATCGTAAAGATCTTAAAATAGTCAAGACCACTAGGAATTTATCAAGGAATAAAATTAGGCATGTTCATAAAATGATCACATGGGCTCTAAAAGATTAGCCTTCAAATGTTGGTCAAGCCAAAATCTGATAAATGGATGTAATTGAACCTTTGATCCATAAAGTAAATGAAGGATCTTTCATCTAGGATTTTTTGGAATGCTTCTTGGATGTGTTCTTTTTCCCTCGGAGGATCCAACATCTTCATTGATGACAATGTTGAACTATGAGGCTCTCTTTCCTAAGATAAACAATGTAATAGATTGAAGAGATGAAGTTGCCCGCTAACAAATTTTATGAAATTAGTCCATTCTTGCCCAATAGAGATTTCTTTTGTGACACTCTTCACGATTGCTATAGTGTGAATCATGAAAGTGCACATGCGGTCAGTCATTTGCAAGGCGTCTTCTAATAAGGTTGTGGAAAAATTTTACTTATTTTTGGTTGAGTTTGCTCTCTATTTAGTTTGAGTATCTTACATGATTGAGTTTGGTTCCATGTCACCTGGATTGCACATTTTGAAAGCAATTTTTGGAATTGTCCGAAATGCCTAAATCAAGGATCCTGTCATTTAAATGCATCTTCTATTTGATTCCCTCACTTTAGTAAAATGTATTTTAGCACACATAACATTTAGTAGTTTTTGAGGTTGTTGCCCTCCTGTGGATGGAATGATATGGAATATCCCACATCATTTCATCCTCCCAACCAAATGATGTGGGATATTCCACATCCCATCATAGCTACGGGGCATGTGGCATTAACTAACTAGAAGTTGATTAAATGGCATGTCAGAATTTAATGCAGACTACAATACCTTGTTAAATTAGTAATTGTTTGATTTAGAAAACAACTCAAGGCTCACTACTAGCAATCTTAATTTAAATGGCATGCTAGTATTTAATTTATTTTAATTCATGCATGAGGAAACTGCATTGGTTTTAATATTATAGGTAAGATACATAATAAAATCAATAGGCCACTTTTTAACATATACATCCATTGTAATTAATTATTTGCCTTGTTCCTTGTTTCAATGAATTGAAGAAGGCTCATCAGGTGGTCATGAAGGCCAAACTGGCCACTGAGAAAAGAAAGATGTGTTTTAGATGAAATTGGATGAACCCAAACAAGAAATCAAAAGGCAACCTCTATGAAGGCTATTGAATGTTATGCATGAGTGGAATAAACCCTCTAGCGTAGTCCAATAATACTTTGGATACGTTGATGATAAGTTTTCTTGGATCTAAATTGGGCTCTAAATGTTTCTTCAGAGTCATAAGATAACTACTTCCTTCTCTTCAGTTGTCATGGGCTCGATGTTTGGGGGTTAATATCGAGGTTAATATCAAAATCAAAGAAAGAGGTTTTTCACTTCCTCTCCAAAAATCAAGGTATATTTTATTATTAGGAGGTTTCAAAGTGTGAGCTTCTTAGGCAAGACTTTCTAGTATGCAGTTCCTATGTGAATCGTCTCGCAAACCGCGCTCAAAAGCACGAGACTTTCACCAAAATAGTTAACTTCCTCTCGCAAATAGAAATTGCAAGGTTTTTCCACCACCTTTCAAGGAGATAGGGACCACATTCGTGCTTGATCATTGCAAAGGCTCGTTGCAAAAGTAGCAAGAATTCTCATTCATATGTAGAATAACACAAGCCAAGATGAAAAGTTCATAGCCTAGAGTGAGATGCTATAGACGATTCTCCACCAAAAAAATTTAGGGTTTAGGGTACTTGTAAGGATGATTTTGTAGGCCAAAAATTCAACAAGGGCTTTTTTTACGTGCAGGGTTTGGGCTAGGGAGGATTTGGAAAGATTCAGCAATCGTCCTCTCTATTTTGAAATCGTTCAATCAAACCCATAGCATGGGTTCTAGAAATCCCAACCAATTAAGACATGACAAGTGTGACTTTTCTTAAGAATTTTCAATTTTTCTTCTTAAGATTTTGAAGTTTAACCAGTCATGTGTCAATTTTAATCGGTCAATCAATTTGTAACTAGAGGTTGATTCTCCCCATTCATCATTTAGTATGAGCATTTTAAGAAAAAAGACATGAAGAGTGGACTAATTCGGGATGGAAGAGTATCAATAGCATGAGTAAGCAGGCACATGACACTGCAATTAAAGGTGATGGGTCTCCAGCATTGCCTCTTGTAGGATTCATTGCCTCTTGTAGGATTCAAGCAGCCCACAACGCTAGTATGATGCACTTGAATTCGTATTCATCTAACTATACTTTTTGAATATTGGTGTACATATGCTTGACATTCTATTGATTCAACTTTTATCATATGCATTCATATAAATATTAAAATAATTTTCATGCATATCAAATTATTTTCTTCGTATACCAATTTTATTTAACTCAAAAACATTCAAATGTCAAATTGTGACTACAAAAGTGGTAGTAGCAAAAAAAAACACCCGTAAGTACTATGCTAGAGTAATTTGAGGTAAACCTAACAAAATGGTGATTCTAATTTTAATTTTTCAAATGTTGAATTTGTCAAATACAACATGTAGAAAATACATTACAAAATAATAAATGGAACAAACATCAAATTGATATCAAATCTAAACTCATAAATGCTATTTTTTTCAATATGTCATGCAAAACATGTATTACATATATTAGTTGAAACTTACAAATTTGTATACCAAACTTGGACTATGAATCTATAAATTTGCTAACTATGAAGTATGACAAGTCAATTACACAATTTTAATCGAGAGCCATAGAGAAATTGATGCCAAAATAAGAATCTCATATTTCTAGTTTATCAAATATCATATGTATTAAAATACTTCTCGAATGATTTTATATGAAACCTAAAAAAACTATTAATTAAAAACTAGACTTTTTAGTGTTACACTTTTTATTTTTAGATAACGACAAATTATATAATTTGAGATGATTTTATTTATTTTTATATGTGAAATTAGGTTTTTAACTCTTTCGACTTGCAAAATGTAATTGAGACAAAATAATAATTGCTTTTCATAATACCCCAAAAAGAGTTCATTCAAATCAAAAGCTCATATAATCTACATTACTCCTATTTAAATGAATTATGAAGAATGATTTACAACTTGTAACTTGTAACTTGAGATTCTTTACAAAAATTTGAAATTCTCTATATTTTCTTCTTGGAGTATCATCTATGACTTTTTTTTGTAATAAAAAATGTGCAACTTTTCATATTGAAATCTCTCCTTCTCTTCCATGTTCTTCTATTTGGTTTTACTCTTCTTTTACTTTTTCCTTCTTAATCATCTATTCTACTTCTCACATTCCACTTCTTCAAAGTGACATGATAATTCATTGATACTTTTAAAAAAATCGAACCACTACCAAATCTTCCAACTCATACATAGATTCATTACAATTTACAATTGCATAAGTAAAAGTGCATAAATCATTGAGCCTCTTGTAATATTCAACCCAAATTTAATTTTTGTATTTTGGTTTGATGATAGAATTATGGTACAAGAATATTAGATTTAAATGCAACCTGCACATTGGAAATTAACTCAATCCTATAATAAATGATAGAACTTTTAGTACTCACCACTTTAATTAACTTCCTTTTTCGGCATTAATTTTAAAAATCAAAGAAAAAAATGAAAATTGAGCAACCATTGAGAGATAATGGTCAAAAAGAAAAAGGTAAAAGGAACATGAGAAGAAAACAAAGAAGAAAATACCAAAAAAGAAATTATAGAAGATCAACAAATGGGAAGAAAACTATGTCAAATCATATTATGAGACTCAACAAAATGAACCAAATCAAGCAACAAGGAAGCAACCCATTTCTAGCGGTAATTTCCTTCTAAAAATCTCCATTGATTTTCTCTATATATAAATTAACTCTTTGACACGCATGCGTCCACATAATGGTCAATGAACAAATTTGTATTATTCTTTAGACTACGAACATGGATAGTTTTCATCCATCCAAATTTCTATTGGTTCTTGTGCTAGTTGACTATCATTTGTACGGTACAGATCTTTAAAATAAGATATTTTGATTTTTTTTAAAATAACAGAATTGGTTTATGTTAAGTTTCATTCTTAGTTCAAAAAGTGAGACCTTAAACATGATTTTCTAAAATAGGTAGAATTAAATAATGGAAAATATACCATCTCATAGTGCATGTTATTCCAATTTCATTACAACAATTCTCACGGAGGTCACTTCCAAATATAACGTAACAATGTGCAAAGTTAACAAAGATAGAGTCTAAATAATTCTTTGAAGTTAATTTTTATAAATGATTTACACTAACCCCTAAGCGTCCTTAGTTTTTTTGGGCTTTAAAAAAATATTGCTTTTGATGTGTTATAGGTTTAAGTGTAAGTGAGGTATAAAAATTTCTACCGTACAATCTTGTAATATACATGTTGTAGATGATGTGAATCAAATTTGGAGTTATTTGGCCACAGATTGCAAGATCATAATGTTTTAGTGTTCAAAAAGGATGTTGAAATCTCCCTACTGTAGTAACACTGTAGAAGTGAAGTTTGTTTTGAAAACTACTCAAATGAAAAAAAATTAAACTATAGTTGTTCAAAATCATCATATAAACACATAAGTACCACAAAAAATCATAGAAAAGATTTGATGTGCCCTTAAATGGCCTTGCAATGTCAAAAGGTAGCCCAAAAAGCAAAAAGTGTCCAAACTAGACCCATGCACTAAATGACTCCCAAACATCTGAAACTACATGGATTGACATGAAAATAAATTACTATGATAACTAGACTTCAAAGGGAATTTGACTTGAATTTTTTTTGAAAACGAACATTGGATGAAAGAGATACAAGCCCCCGAAGTTGCAACCATCAAAATGCACAAAAACAATCTAAAAAAAATAGGCCCTTGCTTTCAAATGATTCCCAAAAATTCAATACATCTCGGATCGACCTATAATTTTTACCACTTGAAATAGACATTATGAGGGGGATTTTCCAAAATTTCATTAAAATTAAACACTTTATGAAAAATTTACAGCTCTTCAAAGTAAAAGTAACTCAAAAACGTTCAAATTATGAACGTTGGGGCGGTTAGGGATTAATATAGGATGCTCAAAATTGATTACAAGAATAAAAATGAGAATATACTCAAATATGACTAATTCTAGTAAGAATTACTTTTAATCTTTAGGGTACTCTTAAATGCCCTTTGTTCACACGTCATACTCAAAAGATACAAAAAGCAACCTTCGTGAGCAACAATTTTTAATTTTTTTTAGTTACTTTGGGATCATTAATTGAGTTTCAAAAGAAAATCTTCAAATTTTAATTAAACTTTATTAATAAAAAATATGATAAATCCAACCGCACATACGTAATCTTCACATTGACATTTACAGCTTAGCTTTGTATATCAACTCCATTTTTGTTATTCATCAAACATTTTATAACACATCTTCAAAATCAGTGTTGAATCAGGATTTAAAAGGTTAAAGGCTTGAGAAATCTTTTGAATATGTTATAAAGGTATTTGAAAGTAGATTAATAGTAATATTCTTAATCCTATTGAATTTGCTATAATATACTATTTCTACAAGTTTTTAGACGTGAATGTCTAACAAGAAAATTTGATAAAAAATTTACAGATTTGTGTCAAATCAATTTAGAAACATAAATTTATCAAAAACATAATTTTCTACATTGTAGTTTTTATTATATATAGTAAAAAAGATGAAGTCAAGTACATGTGCAAAGCAAACTTGAGTTTAGTTTTAAAAATACCATACATAGTCCTATATAGTCCAAAAGGATAGGGTGACAGTTTAGTCATCTTAATCATTTTGGAGTCAAGAACATTCATCTTTAGGCACATGATCTTGATCAAATTTAATTAATAAACAATGTTGCCGCTCTTCACTTGTAACAACGTTTTAATCATTATAAAACTTACAACCTTTGTAAATTTATAAAAAAAAACTAAAAATCATATTACGGCTACAATACTCTCCACACCAAAAGTGACAATTATGTTTTAAGATTTGTAATTGTCTATATGGTGTAAGTAAAAATGACACATTTTATCATTGAATTTCACCATTGTTTTCCACCTTCACTTAAGAGCTAAGACTCCTTTTACAATTATTGAAGTTTTCAATTTTCCTATTCTATTTCTGATTTTTTTAATTTCTCACAATCACAAAGATCATGTCATTTTAGTTGAGGCTCTTGCAATCACACACATATTTGAATTTACGTTAAGCGCCATTTTCTGAGTGTTCTCCCGACCGAGAGCAACCGTCCTACGGTAGACCGAAATCTCGAGCGCATGACGCACCACAAGTCTACAGCTTTGGCCTGCATCGGACGGACGGCTCCGTTGGCTGCGAGTAACAAGTCGACCTTGTAACTTGTGGCTCCAAAAACACCACTTTCATTTATACGCAGATGGATGAGGAATCCATCCAAGCCGTCAAATGGCGAAAGAGGGTCCATCTGGGCCGTTGCCAACGTCTAGCTCAAAAACTGCGGAGGAGCATTCAGTTCCGGTACCTCACGTTGTTGCTCTTGGTCAATGCGGGGAATTCATTATGTCTCTCAGGTGTAGCGACACTCCCCTTGTACTCCAGCTGCATGGGAGCCAATTGAGTGATTGACGTAGAATCGGTGGATCAATTGTTTGCATTCTTCTTTAGTTTAGGGAGGCCTAGTTGGAGAGGTTTGCATTTGGGGTACTATTGATCGTAATTGGCATGAAGGGGAGGGACAGAGGCAGAGGAGCCATGGCGACTCTAGACGTGACGAGGGCCGAGATCGCGTTCATGGTGATGTACCTCAACAAGGTGGAGAGGCGCGACAAGATTTGCCACGCCATCCAGTATGGCTCCAAATTCATCAGCGCTAGTGAGCCCGGCGTGGCTTCGCAAGTTGAAAAGACTACCAGCATGGCTCGGAAGGTGTTCCGGTTGGCCAAGGTGCGTCCCCTGCGGACTCCAATCCTTGGTTGATTAGCAGTGCAAGCAGCATGGAATCACTACTAGAAAATGGTGGCCAAATCAACAGAAAATCAACTGATTTATGTTGTTTCGGGCACTCCAATGACCGATTTCACTGATTTTTAAACTTTTTGTAAAAATCAATAGTTTGCTACCAACTTTTTGTTGATTTGAATAATGCGATGACCAAATCAACAATTTTTTAGAGAATCTAGAATTTTTGGAATCTTTTTAGAATCTTTTGAAAATCTTTTGGACATATATTAGAATACTCTAGAATCTATCAAAATATTATGGAATCTATTGGAATATTATAGAATTTGTAGAATCTTTTGCAATTTATAGGCTCGCCTTTTCAAAAGTTGATTTTTTTCCTTTTGGGCAATTTCGGGCATCGATAAAAAAAATAGATCCAATTAGTTTTACATTCTTCATAAAAACTCTTAACAAGATTGTGAACACAATCCCTAAAGTTGAAAGGCATCAAAGCACACAATTATGACTTTCAAAACACTTAAAACATTTAAAACACCCTTATTTGGGCAACATTTAAACACCATAGTTGAAGTTCTATGTACTGAGAATTTTTTCTTAACTTTATCATGGAAATAATACATGAGGGGAAGAAACACTGTAGTCAAAATAAAACTATCCTAGTCAAAAAGAGAAAAACAGTACATCAATGCAAAGTAGATAAATGACAAGTATTTGAACAAGGTGCAAAGAGAACTGCAGTGACTGTAGACAGTAAGAAGGGTATGTGGAAAAAATATCCATGACATTTGAATTGCAAAAATGATATAAAAATGTAAGAAGAAAAAAAATTATGGAATGAAAAAAAAAACAAAAAAACAAAAAAAAAACACGCTAGTTTGTTTTTAATAAAAAGTTAAAAAATACAATATATAAAATGTTAAAACCTCGAAGGAAAAAAATAAATTCGAAAGAAAACCTTAAACTGAAGGAAGAAAAGTCAAATTGAAATAATAACTCGAACATAAACAAAGGATATAAATTTGAATTAAAACCATGAAGGCCCCACTCTAAAACCACTTACAAATGGCTGCCCAAAACTATAGTAACATAACTACTAAATCTAGTCATATCGCTGCCCATGCAAAAAGTCATATCGTTGCCCACGGAAGAATACGTTCTCCAACTACGTTCCCATTGAGGTTCTGTGTAAATATGACTAAAATCATAGTCATGTGATGACTACGGACTGTTCTAGTCACCAAAGTAGTTACTGAAGAGTCATATCCTCCCGATAGTCATATCTAGTCATATGGCCGTAGTCATATTTCGTATGCTCTCCTAGTAGTGTCATTCACAATTTATTTATTTTTAAAAAGTCAAGAGACTTTGGCAATCATTTGTCATAGTAGAATAACTTCTTTTATAAATCTTTAGACTAAGAAAAGTTTGGAAATGAAGTTAAGTTTCATCTGCAAAAATCTGTTTGTGATTTTGAGCCTCCATTCAAAAGTTATAGAAAAAATTCAAAGTAGGGTAGCTAGGAATGTTCTTTTTGATATTTTCAAACACTCTCTCTGAATTTTGTTTATAACTTTTTGACTAGAGGCTTAAAATCACAAACAGATTTTTGAAGATGAAACTTGACTTGATTTCCCAGCTCTTTTTGGTCCAAAGATTTTTGAAAAAAGTTATTTTACTATGTCAAAATGGTTGCTAAAGTATGTTGAGTTCCAAAACATTGAATTGTAAGTGAATATGTAAGAAAAAAAATTATATTTTGTTCATGAAATTCTAAGTATGTTGAGTTGCTTAGAGTGTTATGTAATAAATGTGAGGACTCAAGTTCAAACCTGAGTGACGACCGTGGTAGTAAAGCTTAGTTGCCCAAAAACTCCAGGCAGCAAATTTTATTTTATTTATTTTTTATTTATTTTTGTTGTTTTTTTATTTTATTTTATTTTTGTGACCAGATCAACATAAAATATCAACAGATTTCTGTTGATTATTGACCGGTACAACGCGATCAAATCAACAAAAAATATCAACGCTTCTCTGTTGATTTGGATGCTAAATTTTCTATCAACATAAAATATCAACAGATTTCTGTTGATTATTGACCGGTACAACGCGATCAAATTAACAGAAAATATCAATGCTTCTCTGTTGATTTGGATGCTGAATTTTCTAGTAGTGAATTTGGTTGTGTAGCGACGGTCATTAATTTCTGGAGGGATTGCTTGCCGTCTTCGAGTGTGCATACATGCCATTTGAGGACTCGGTATGGTGGATATTACATAGAGCTTGGAATAGAGAAATTTTGGATGAATCCGGAATTCCCATTCCCTTGATAGGGCATTGAGTGATGAATTAAGCATGATTGAGTTTTGGCAAGGTTGAATAATTTACACGGTGATCACGTGCTTGTAAGAGTTTTTGCAGGCGATGAATGTGTGGCTGTATCAGGTTAGAGCATCTCCACCCTTGCTCCAGATGCACCACTTGCTAAAGGCCTTTTCACGGGCTCCAAATTACAATTGGGCCGCGCCAGATTTTGGAGTCATCACCGTTCCGCGTGATCAGAGGCCAAGACAACTGGGGGAACGCCGAAAGACCGGCCATGACTGCAAATCACCGAGTATCCAGGAGCAAGATGGTCCAGTTAAGACTTGCTTGTGAAGAACTGGCAGCATTGGGAGTAGGGCCACCAGCTAAACTTAGTGGAGGGGAAGGCGGAGGGCCAACGTAATCAGACGCAGGTGGCGGGTCGCGAATGCAAAAAATAAACAAACACCTAGAATAGACAAAATCTTTGTTCCATTCTCCGATTCCTGGGTGCGTTGGAGAAATGCTTGGACTCGCCACGATACAGAGTGGAGCGCGAAATATAGCGAGGCCGCGCATCCACCGACTGCTCCACGAGTCCCGGTGGAGGACGTTGAGGAGCCCGGGTCACCATATGGGATCGCGGCCCCATTTGGCGAGTCCCGCTGGAGATGCTCTTACGAAGTGAATTTTTTCGTGCAACTGGTCCCAATTTGCCGAGTGTAGAAGGCTTGTCACTGGTTCTGTTCCGTAGTACTGTGCCGTCTCGGCAAAGTACGTATGCACGTTTCTTGTTTGAGGAAGAAATTGTGGTGTGGAGTACTGACAATCTGAAACGTTGAGGGCCGGTTTATATTGTGAGTGTGGTACAAACACTGATGCAGTGATGTGTATTGGCTTGCAAAAGTTGAACGAGTTGAATGCCCTGCTTGCTCCTGTGCCAAAAGCAACACCATTGCCGATTGTCTTACTGGGGAAGGTAAGTAACTGGTGGAGCTTACGTGATGTGGTTTTCTTGATTCTAGGAATTAGTACTCATCCAGGCAATTATTGCTTCTTGGATTGTCTCCTTACGCTTTAGCTAGGCAATATCAGGATCGTGTAATAATAGATGCGGATGAGGTTTTTCATATATCTGACGGAGTTTCCGTGTTGTGCTTGATGAGCTTGCCAGGCAAAGAATGCATTGGTGGGAACCTTTTTCTTTTTGGATCAAATTGTATGGGCCGGGAAAACCGGCATTTAAGAGGTTTGATTCGGCCTTGCTCATGTACCGTAGTATTTTTTTTGATCTCGTCCTGGACCTGTGTCGTGGCTGCTTACGGTATATATTGTTCGATTGTGCAGGACAAGGAACGTCTGGACCTTATCTCGAGAATTTCACTCTTTTGCTGGATGGTGGGCACTTGTTGTACAACTCTTATTGAGGTCAGTTGCTTCTGAAAATATTTATTTGCCAGGCAAATGTTGGTTTACTTCTATCATTTTAATAATGTCTGCATTGGTGACAGAATTGGAATTGTTATGAGCCTTCTGTAGTTTCGTGTTAGGCTCGCCAGGCATCACATTTGTAGCTGATGGTTTGGGGCCTGAGTTTATTCAGCCTCAATTCGTTTCAATGTGTTTACCTTGCAAATGTGTGTCGAATGTTGCAAGGATTGCAAATTTGAATGCTAACGAAAGCAGAATCTTTTTAGTGTTCAGGTTTCAGAAATCACCCGCTTAGAGAATGCCACAAAGAAATTGGATAGGGAGTTAAAACGGGCAAAGGGTACCGGCAGCAACGAAGACACAAAGTTGGTAAGTCTAAGTGCTTATCTATTGTCGAGTTTGTCTAGTGTACGATGGCCAATTTGATGACGGATGCATCTATTTAGAGACCCTGATTTAGAGATTTATTCATAGATCTATCCAGCGACCTATTCAGAGTCAATATTGGTATAATGATAATTGATTTCTTAGGCTAAGTTGCCAACCTCAATACGGTTACAGAAGCTTTTGAGTGGGCATTGTGCGGCATCTTCATGACTGTATACTATGCCAGACAGGAACCCAATAATTTGTCATGACTTGTAAGTTGTAGTGTCTGCTTATTATCATGTATTGAATATTCAAAGGCTCCTCTCTACCCTCACTTTAAAATGCAGCAAATGCAGAAAGGTTGTTGAATTGTGAGGATTGGGATCATATTTCCATTTGCAAGGCCGCGGCCAGCCCATCCGTCTGGAGAACTTCTAGGAGGATGGATGGGTTGATTGAAGAGGGCAGTTCATACCGGTTCTGAAGAGCAAGGACTCACTCGTGCACCAAATACACGCCAGAGGGGTTGATTTTGATAGGTGTGAGGGTGAATCCGTTAAGTGCTATATGTTTGTGTTGCATCACTCGAGAGTTGCATACTTTTGCAGAAGGAACAAAGGAAAGAGAATTTGAAGAAGAAGTCAAGGGCAAGATTATTGAATTTGATCAAGTCGGCGTTGGACATTCTGGTTGCTGATGGGTTGCTTCAGCTGGCTCCTCGCACCATCACACCACGTGTCACGGGAGGCCTGGGTTTCATCACTTCCGTCATATCATGCTATCAGGTACTTCCATGAGACCGGAGTGCCGGACTAGCTGTATCTACGTGTGAGGAAGCAAGGGCATGTGAGTGTGATTGAGAGGGTAATGTGGATTTAAGTAAAACCTTCGCTTGCGTAGGTAGCATCATCCGGTGATGCGGTGACTTGTGCTTGCATGCGAAACAGAGATGTCATAAAGGACCGTGCGATTTTGTGTTGAAAAATTGCAAGTAGGAGTTTGGCTATATGTGCTACTCTGTTAATTTACGTGACACTGGAGCCTTAGGGATGTACACAACACAGTCGTGTTTGAACTGACGCGCCTAGTGTGGATTTTGTTGTGCTTAGTTGCTACCACCACCTGCTGCAGCCAAGGCGAAGGACGTCTGAAGCAAGTCACGGTGACCCTACGACAAATGAAATCTTTCTTTAACGTAACTCAATGTAATTATGGGTAGCCTCTTGGTGTCGTGCGAGCTTAAACGATTGTTGGCTATTGAGGTATTAGACCACGCTACGAAGGCCTAGTTTGCTTGTACCTGATCGAGTGAGGCTTCCACTCAAGATTTAGTGAAGTGACTATTTTTTTTCCTCTTGTGGATCAGGTGAGGAAAATGAGCTGTAAATTGTGAGATGCATTTGCACTTGGTAGAAGGATTTGTAGGCATGGTGCTACTTGGCAAAGCTGACGTTACATAGTAGCGGTTTTTGGAAGTGCCGTCTGATGCCACCTGATGGGAAGAATGGCAGCAAATGAGTATTAAGTTGTTCCGAATTCTACAACCTCTCAGATGCTGTGGAGGTTGAGACAACGAATACCTTGAATGGCGTATTTAGGGTCCAGGACACTATTTCTCAAATCCAGACACTATTTCATTTTAGGGAGATATAGTGTCATTGTAAGAAAAAAATGAATGTAGTGTTCCAATGTCATATGGCAACTTCATAATATGGCATGCCACCTCATGTCACTCTCATTACTTGAAAAGAACATGACACTCTCAATGAAAGTGTGAATGCCAAGTCGCAAACTCTTATATACCGGTAGTGTAAAGGGACACTATTTCTCTTCACATTTGAACAGATTGTGGTAAACAACATCAATTATCTCCGAACACTAAATTCACCATTTAACATAATGGTCTATTGCATTAGACTTGGTCTTCAATTATGGCAACATCGCAATCCATGTCATCATTTGTAACCTATCTTGAGAGTGATTGTGCAACCATTTTTGTAAGGTCATGCATTGTTGGATCATACAATGTATTCTATATGTACTTTAAATAGCATTGATGGAATACCATAATTACACCCTCGAGCATTAATTACAGCCTTCATGCAGTTGGGCATGCTTGTTGTGAGGATGTGAAGAATCTCCATTGACACGTCATTCCACTCTTTTAATGACTTGGACCAATTCTTCCTTGTTTCTTGGCCTAGATTCTCTTTGGACATGAGTTTAGTGTGAACAAATGTCACTGCAAGGGGTCATTGGCATTGCAAAGAAAACACATGAGTTGTTGATTCAAAAACATTTGATGAGTTAATTGATATTTCTGAAAAGTAAACTCAACGACCTATCCACCGCACTTTACAGTTCTTGAATTGGATTATTTTTGAGGAAGATATGATATTTCGAATTGCTCCAACTACACCAACTCTGTAGCAGGATGGGCCTATCTTTATTGACCCCACTCTACTTACAAAAATGCCAAAAACTGCCATTTCGAATGCATTGAGCAAAAATGCTTTAAAAAAGAACATTTATTTCTCACGCTGTTGGACAATCACGTTGTTACAAAGAATGTCGATGTTGAATGAGTTGGTGAAGAAGTTATAGATGCATCTTTGTATGTGGACAGTTTCTGTCAATAAAGCTTTTATTTTTGTTTACGCTGCTTGATTGAAATTCATTGATTGTAAGTGCTTCATTTTGTATGTATTATGGGGCATTATGTAGTATATAATTTAACTCTATTAATAATTGCATTCTGAACTTGCGTACCTATTGCTTAACCATGGCGTTTTTTACCTATGAAAGTCGTGTAGAAGGTCTCTCTACGACCACACACACACACAACATAAATAGAAACCCCCGATACACATTCAATTTTCACTTGATATGTGATAATTATAAAATAATGACATGCGGGTGCTAATGGACAAATTCATTGGACATCCAGTTCATGGTGAAATCATTCATCAGACGGACAAAATCAATGATGACATGACAATTTTCCTCCACACAAAGGCGGACGACCCAAAGGATTTTGTCCACTAAGAGCATCCCCAGTCGTCCCCTAAGCCCTTAAATCTCCATCCGGCTTCATCCGGGTTAGAGGCTTAAGGGTCCTGTAAACTCCCAGTGGTGACCTCTAAACATCTTTCTCATCCAGGCCGCGACCTCTAAAGGGCCATCAACCTGTAAATTTCAGGCCGTTCTAGGCCACCCTTAACCGCCGGAAATAGAAAATTTCAAGCTCTCATCTTTCTCTCCTCTTTCCGCTACACTTGCTTGTTGCAAAACCCTACAACAAGCTGCGAAAGAAAACCAAACCCAAGTAAAGAAACAGTTTACAGGTTACCTTTAAGGGAGGACCACAATTCCACCAAACCTGTAATCGTACTGAAACTATTCGTCGAAGGACCTTTAGGGGCTTACAGTTAGGGGACGACTGGGGATGCTCTAAGTTACAACAGCCGGTTCAGGTCTGAATCGGGCCTCAGCGTTGGAGCCGTTCCAGTCACCTTGCACAAGTTTCATCAACGATTGAAAAGCCCACAAACAATAACGTCCACAAACAATAACGTCCCCAAGCAGGAAACACCTGAAGAGGTAATCCAGGCCAGCACACCTCTACCCCTTCCAACAGATGCAAAGGACGAAGAGGTTGGTATGACATACTTCTAATTGAACTTATCAGTCCCGTGTTGCTTTGTTTGCAATAAGATGTGCAAAGTCGCTGGTTCAAAGGAAATGATACCAGGTAAACCTCACCAATTAGTACAGAATGAAACAATTCCAAATCATATCGGGCCCAACAGGATAGATGTTTCGAATATCCGACACTGTCATTACAATGCTTCAAAAAGATCAAACAGTAAATGAACGACTTGTGTACCACAACATGTAGTCCAACACCATTCAATGCCAAGAGTGCATGAATAGTAGATCAAGTGTGCCAAATATAAATCACTTCCCAAAATCTTGAGCGGAAGCCTCACTCGATCAGGTACAAGCAAACTAGGCCTTCGTAGCGTGGTCTAACACCTCAATAGCCAACAATCGTCCAATCTCGCACGACACCGAGAGGCTACCCATAATTACATTGAGTTACGTTAAAGAAAGACTTCATTTGTCGTAGGGTCACCGTGACTTGCTTCAGACGTCCTTCGCCTTGGCTGCAGCAGGTGGTGGTAGCAACTAAGCACAACAAAATCCACACCAGGCGCGTCAGTTCAAACATGACTGTTGTATACACCCCTAAGGCTCCAGTGTTACGTAAATTGACAGAGTAGCACATATAGCCAAACTCCTACTTGCAATTTCTGAACACAGAATCGCACGGTCCTTTGACATCTCTGTTTCGCATGCAAGCACAAGTCACCCCATCCCCGAATGATGCTGCCTACGCAAGCGAAGGTGTTACTTCGATCCACATTACCGTGAGCTTTACTTCAACCCTTTCAATGACACTCACATGCCCTTGCTTCCTCACACGTATATACAGCTAGTCCGGCACTCGATCCGGCCTCATGGAAGTACCTGATAGCATGATATGACGGAAGTGATGAAACCCAGGCCTCCCGTGACACGTGGTGTGATGGTGCGAGGAGCCAGCTGAAGCAACCCAGCAGCAACAAAAATGTCCAACGCCGACTTGATCAAGTTCAATGACCTCGCCCTTGACTTCTTCAAATTCTCTTTCCTCTGTTCCTTCTGCAAAAGTATGCAACTCTTCGATCAGTAATGGAGCACAAACATATAGCACTTATAGTATTCACCCTCACAGCTATCAAAATCAACCCCTCTGGTGTGTATTTGGTGCACGAGCAAGTCCTTGCACTTCAGAACCGGTATGACTGTCCTCCTCAATCAACTCATCCATCCTCCTGGAAGTTCTCCAAACGGATGGGCAGGCCACGGCCTCACAAATGGAAATATAATCCCAATCCTCACAATCCAACAACCTTTCTGCATGCTTGTTTTTCAGTGAAAGTGAAGGTAGACATGGTAATAAGCAGACACTACAACTTACAAGTCATGTCAAGTTATTGAATTCCTCTCTAGCACAGTGCTCAATCATGGCAGAGATGCACATTGTAAATTTTAGAGCTGCCAACATCATACTCGAGCGGACCACTTTGCCAATAAAAACCATAGTCATTTGACCACTACTACCCTGGTCATGAACTCAGAATACGTGCACCAGTTATCATATTGGCCATTGCACACAAATGTTTTGACACACTGGACACCAGAAGTGCACTTGAGCTTACCAGCTTCGATTCCTCAATGCTGCCGGTACCCTTCGCCCGTTTTAACTCCCGCTGCACTGTCTTTGTGGCAGTCCCCAGACGAGTGATTTCTGAAACCTGAGGGTAAAACATTTCTAGTATAAATCGGATGCACACTTTCAATCCTTGCAGCATTCATCAAACATCTACAAAGTAAAAAAATTGAAAGGAACTCAGCCTGAATAACACGTGCAGACGAAAAACCGTCCATAAACATGGTGCTTGGTGAACACGAAATTGGAGGAGACTCAGAACAATTGCAACTGCGTGACCAAGAATGACAATACCAAAGTGGCCACGAGTGACGTGACCCATGCCTGCCCGACTATTAAATAATTCAACAAGCAACTGACCTCAACAAGAGTTGTGCAGCAAGTTCCCGCCATCCAGCAAAAGAGTGAAATTCTGGAGATGAGGTTCAGGCGTTCCGTGTCCTGCAAAATCAAACAATAACATAAGCAGCCAGGACACAGGTTCAAGACAGGGCTAAACAGCATTGTGTTAGCAAGACTACAACATACCTTGTAAATGCCGGTTCTTCCGGCCCACACAATTTGATCCAGAAACAAGAAGGTTCCCACCAATGCATTCTTTGCCTGGCCGATTCACAGAACACATGTAAACTGTGTTAAATGTTGGGAAAAAACCTGAACCACATCCGTTGTTACACAATCCATCATACGCATCAGACAATGTAACACCCACATCTTGTCTGTTAAAACGCTAAGCAACTATCCAACAAAGAAAGAGCGCCTCGAACACTTCGTCCCAAAAATGACAGGTTCTCCACGTATCCCATGCCCACTATCTATTTCAAGCGAGTCTAAGATGTGCATCCCGGCTACTGCAGAAAGGACCTCATTTCATGGGACTGAATTGTCATTGCCATCGCGTAAACATAATCGCCAACAACACAACAGGCGTGCCTTAGACCTAGGCGCTGGATTATCATTTCCAGCATGCTACCAATGGACCTAAAGGCTATTAATGCACCTAGCACGGTAGGATACTACACGGCACTCCAAAGCAACCCGTTCCTTGCCAGAAAAAACCACTCCCACCAGATATCATGACCAAAACGCCCGTGTTAGAAAAATGTTCCTGGAATATAAAACCTTCTCGTCTGACTCCTGACTTTCAACTCTTCAACCAGCTTACAAAGACCCAAAAGCCTCGTCATTAAATATGCCCACAAACCGTCTGATGAGCTCCACCAGTTACTTACCTTGCCCAGTAAGACAATCGGCAATGGCGTTGCCTTTGGCGCAGGGGCAAGCAGGGCATTCAACTCGTTCAACGTCTGCAAGCCAATACACATCACTGCATCAGTGTTCGCACCACACTCACAATACAAACCGACTCTCAACGTTTCAGATTGTCACTAATCCACACTACAGCCGCTTCTTACGCGGATGATCTTCTTCCTCAAACAAGAAACATACATACTTCGCCCAACCAGCACAGTACCCGGGAACAGAACCAGTAGCAAGCCTTCTACGCTCGGCAAATTGCACCGAAAAAATTCACTCCGTAACCTGATACAGTCACACACTCATCGTCCACAAAACTCATACAAGCCCGTGATCACCGTGTAAATTATTCAACCTTGCCAAATCTCGTTCACGCATAATTTTATTTATCATCACTCAATGCCCATGGAAATTCCGGATTCATCCAAAATCTCTCCATCCCTAGCTCCAGGTGATAACCGCCACTCGAGTCCTCAAATGACATGTATGCACACTCGAAGACGGCAAGCAATCCTCCAGAAATTAATGACCGTCGCTACACAACCAAATTCCACACCACAAATCAACCGAGGATTGGAGTCCGCAGGGTACGCACCTTGGCCAACCGGAACACCTTCCGAGCCAAGCTGGTAGTCTTGTCGACTTGCGAAGCCACGCCGGGCTCGCCAGCGCTGACGAACTTGGAGCCGTACTGGATGGCGCGGCAAATCTTGTCGCGAGTCTCCGCCTTGTTGAGGTACATCACCAAGAACGCGATCTCCGCCCTCGTCACGTCCAGAGTCGCCATGGCTCCCCCTCCCCTTCACGCCAACTACGATCAAATCAAACCCCTCCAACTGCGCCTCACGAAACTAACTGAAAGAATGCAAACAATTGATTCAAGCGCCTTCTTCTTCAATTGGCTCCCATGCAGCTGGAGTGTGGCTAACTGCCCCGATCGGTGCGCACACGAGAGAAGCGATGAATTCCCCGCGATGATCGAGAACAGCAACCCAAACCTCGCTCGCTCGCTCGCGGCACTGGAAAAGCTCTTCGCATTGCGGGTGCCAGACGCCGGCAACGGCCCAGATGGGCCCTCTTCCGCCATCTGACGGCTTGGATGGGTTCCTCATCCATCTGCGTATGGATGAAAGTGGTCTTCCTGGAGCCACAAGTTACTAGGGTGACTTGTTACCCGTAGCCAATGGAGCCGTCCGTCGGACGCAGGCCCAGGTTGTGGTACGTCACGGTCTTCGGATTTCGGCCGACTGGAGGGCGCTGCCTCTCGGTCGGGAGGCGGTGGTCACGCTAAGGAGGATAGACACGTAAGTGGCTGCGGCATCCACGGTCGTCTTCGTCAGTGCTGACGAGAATTCATCCGGGATTGCCATATCAGCATGAGTCAAATGTACCTCTTGGAAGAGATATATAATTTAAATCTTGATCCTCGGTGTTCACCTCTAAGAGCTAGAATGGTCAATAGGAATAGGAGAAGCTTATATCTCATGTTGGAAGGAATTCCGGGCTGGTTTTTAGTCAAGTCTATTCATGCGGTTTATTCCTAAAGCATAAACCTATAGCAGGGTAACTATTGCATGATAAACAAAGAAAAAATTTGCCCTATGAAAATATAGCCCTGAAAAAAATAGCGTTACGCCAGATCCTATTTTCTCGAGCTCCTTCTATTACTTCCCTCCGCGTGTCTGTATTCGATATGTTTTCTACATGTATGTTCTTCCAATATGTATAATGTACAGTGGGGTACCAATCAAAATGTCGTTTTTGAATTCGCAGTGAGAAAAAATTCAGTACTGCCAACTTTGAAAGCCTCTCGAGAGCTCAAAAATTGGTATTTTACCACAAAAGTTTTACCAAAGAATTATCTTTCAGTTAATTATATGTATGCCAAATTTCAAGGCCAAAAGATTCACCGAAACAAAGTTATTCCAAATCTACTAACATTGGTAGCTGTGGAAATCTTTTCACCGCTGCCAACTTTGACAGCCTCCAAAAGATTGAATTTTTTTTTTTTTGCCATGAAATTCTTGGAAAAAAAACCTTTTTATGTTAATAACATATGATAAAAATTTCAAGGCCAAAAGATTAATGAAAAAAAAGATATCAACAATCTACCAACATGTGTAGTTGTGGGAAACAATGGGGGAAACCATTTCATTGCTACCAACTTTCAGTACTGCCAACTTTGAAAGCCTCCCGAGAGCTCAAAAATTGGTATTTTAACACAAAATTTGTACCAAAGAATTGTCTTTAAGTTAATTATATGTATGCCAAATTTCAAGGCCAAAAGATCCACCGAAAAAAGTTATTCAAAATCTACCAACATAGTAGTCAAAGTTGGTAGCAATGAAATGGTTTCCCCCATTGTTTCCCCCATTGTTTCCCACAACTATACATGTTGGTAGATTGCTAATATCTTCTTTTGCATTAATATTTTGGCCTTGAAATTTTAATAATATGTTACTAACATAAAGAGGTTTTTTTTCCGAGAATTTCGTGGCAAAAAAAATAAAATTCAATCTTTTGGAGGCTGTCAAAGTTGGCAGCGGTGCCACAACTACCAATGTTGGTAGATTTTGAATAACTTTGTTTTGGTGAATATTTTGGCCTTGAAATTTGGCATACATATAATTAACTTAAAGGTAATTCTTTGGTAAAATTTTCGTGGTAAAATACCAATTTTTGAGCTCTCGAGAGGCTTTCAAAGTTGGCAGTACTGAAATGTTTCTCACTGCGAATTCGAAAACGACATTTTGATTGGTACCCCACTGTACATACATACCATGTATTCCATACCACCTACCGTGGATCAAGTTTAGATCGGGTTTAGGATCACCTACAATGAATTGACATGCTCTAGGGTTTTCGGGGCTAGTGTTATGCTTTTGGACGTGACAACGTCCTCATCAGGGTCCCCATTAACCCTTAAACGTCAAGAGGGCCTGGACGGGGCAGCCCAGAAAGAATCTAAATCTTTTTGCACAAAAAAAAAAAAAAAAAAAAAAAAAAAAAAAAAAAAAAAAATTGGCCAAAACGGCTCTGCAGTGCACTGCTGGCTTGCACTGTAGCACTGCGGCACTGCTGAACTTCAGCTGCCCCAACCTCAAAACTTGTTCAATTTGATAACTTTGATTGCTTACCAACAATTCCACAATCTCTCAAATGAGGCGAAAATTTGGAATCTAGATCGCTTTTTCAATAGCTTTCCAACGCAACAAGTCTCGCTTGATTTGGTTGAGAAATGAAACTTTTTTCTCCAATTATTCCTTTATACCAAGCCCGTGGGGCTTGCTTTGACGTTTAAGGGTTAAGCATTATTAGTCGTACATTGATGTCATAGGGATTGGTTGATTGTTGACGTTGCATCAAAGATTAGCACGGATTGTACATGATAATACAAGATTGCGGTTTCACGTCATTGTTGGTCGATGCTTTTATGGTTTCACCTCAACTTCTAGTTGTTAGTGTTTACTGGAATCATTCAATGTTGGATGTTGTTTCTGCAGCTACAACCACGATTTGAACATGTGATTACTGCAGGGGTTTCCCATTCTAGTAGGTTGCCTCACATCAAGAACTCCAATTAGATTGTTTGCTCTCTTACTTCGATAGTCATTTAGTCGAATACCATCTTCAAGTGCAATGTGCAATGTATACTTTTCCCAGTGCTCCTATTTACATTCAAGAATTTAAATTTTACTGTAAACATGGCATTGAAGTTCAAATGAAAGTTTGAAAAGGGAAATCAAGGATGGAACTAAGGTGGAGATTAGTGCTTAAGCTGATGCATTAAAGTATTAGGGAGATTACATCTTGGCCCATTCCACATATTTTACACAGATAAAAAGGTTGGAGCTTTATCTACACTGAAAATGCATTGAAATGATGTAATTAAGTATGAAATATGTGTGGAAATTTTTAGTGTAATCACATAATTGGAAAGATCACTTCAATCTAGATTTGAAAAAATTAATAATCATGAAATTATACCACTTAAACAAGTGCCAATAGGGACAGAGTTGCAATTGAGAAACTTTCTTTCAAAAATTGAGTTATTTTCAAGGATGTTGGGCCACATATCGCAGCAGTGAATAAAATGGTCAATGTTAAACCAAACTAAATAATTAATACTTGTATGTGTATTTCTCTAGAGTAACAATGTCTACCTATGGAGTGGCTCACTCCAAGCAAATCTGGCCAGGCTTTCATGCCTTCCAATACAAAGGTTGAGAAACTCTGAGAGGAGCGCAAATAAAATGCGATGTCAACAACCGAGTGAAGGAGTAGAGACAGCAGATGAAGCTTGAGGGCCATAGGAAGCTCCTGCATGAATAGATCCAACTGCAAAAAAGACTGTCAGTTAAAATAACTTGGGGCCTCTGACGAGACCGCAACTCCACCACAATATCAGTCTAATGAACATGCCCTTACATGACAGAAAGAAATGCACTTCAAAAAATTCACAAAAAAATCATGATGTTTATTTATGGATGTCCTGAAGTTGTGATTGCGAAAAATAGCATTTCCAACATTCTACTGTTCCATGTATGTTGAAAAGGGTGTTGTCAGTACCTTGATGATGTCCAGGAAACGGCGGCATGGTGAGTGAGTGCATGATATGTCATGAGCAGTGCATGGAGTGGTGGCTCTCAGAGGCAGCCATGCTGCGGGCGCTGGGGCTTCCTCGGGCGGTTGCGGGTTCGCTTGCGAGCTCAAGGTCACGAGAGGTAGCCTGTGAAGTGGCCAACTCTCGGGACCACTGGGAATTGTTAGCTCCCAGTTCACCACTTGAAATATTGTCTTGAGTTCGAAACGAGGGCTCTACATCCACAGTACTGGCGGCGGCCAATTGGGCCCTTCGAGCCGTGTACTGCTTCCAGTGAAAATATTCCAGGAGCAGAGCGTTGCTGGTCATGGCCACCCCAAACCCTGAAAACGCTGCCAGTAGTACTGATAATACGGCCTCCAGCTCCGTCTGCATATGAGGCCACATTTAGCATGACAGTAAACAAATAATTTAATCACAGAATTAATAACAATAATAAAACTGTTGAGTGATAATTACACCTTTGTTCAAACCATCCACACATTACTGCATATGGGCTCCATAGAGCTGAGGTCCCATACATGCAGCTAGAAAGTGCCATTTTAACAAATATGACAAGTAGTGAAGGCCACCTCATGCATATTCACAGTGCGGGAGTAGGCTGACGATAGAGCATAGACAGGCAAGGAATAAGGTCAATCACAACTTGCTTTTTTTTTCTTGAGCTCAAAACTTGAAATGACCCACCTTGTAGAAAAAGATGAATCCAAAAAAGCAGACGAGTGCAAACTGAATGGAAGCATACATCCAGATGTATCGCCTACTCACTGCACACCATCATCACCACCTCACCAGGTTACAAAAGGGAAAACATAACCAGTCTCGTTGATACGCTGCCCAACACTGAGCCAGGAATGAAATCCATATACTGGTTCTCTAATGGCGAAATAAAAACATAATGAATTCAACATATTTTCTACCTTATTGCATGATGCTCTAAATGATTATTTGCTCATCTATATGGAAGGAAAACATATCAACACCTCAACCGAATAAAATTATTATACAGTAAATGAAGAAAGAAACACAGAAAACGAGAACAAGAAGGGATGGTCAAAGCCTTACCGAGGGCAACAGCTGTCACCGAAGCAAGAAGACCTATGATGACAGAAAAAGGAATTGAGATAGCCAGCGCCTTGGTGCCTAGTTTGTTGACCTGAGACAGCAACCATGAGGAAGTTCAAAGCAAAGTTCACTGCACCAGATTTGGTGATTTACATAAATTGTTTCTACACTGTAAGTTCAGCATGAGCTCTGCAGTCTCTAAAGAACGTGTTGACAACGCACCTTCCAGAGGTACTCTAGAAAACCTAACCGTGTTAGAATTTGCAGGGTTTACATTAGCAACTGCATTACAATTGGCAGGGCTTAATGCGGCTAAGTTTTCTAGAATACCTCTGAGGCGTTTTCTACTAGTTACATATGTCAGGCTTTTGCTGAAGTAAGAAACCGCTAAGCAGAGACGAAGTTTATTTCCATATACAATCATACGTTGCTCGCATTCAGGCATTATTTCAGTCAAATTTTGAGAGACAATAATTATGAAGTTCCATAATTACCAGCAACTGCTCAATGAAGCAGAAATACGCCATCATGTTGATTATCCCCATAACAGGGATATCTTGCCACACAGTACCTCTGCATAGTATCACACCCAAATAGTGTCAGTTCGGTAACATTTATTGGCTCTGGACAAACGGGGATAACATAAGCTGCATCTACAGTGAATGTGAGGAATTGCGAAAAGCAAACAAGTCAGTGCTACAGGGACACAGCTTCTCAGAGCGTAGTGTAGCTGCTTGTTTTTGAGTATTGCAAAAGGACTTGTATTTCAAGGATCCAGAATGAGGGAAAAGTGGGAAAAAAAATTAAAAAATTAAGAAGTGGTAGCCCAGGATACCTGTTGACAGTTTGTACGTCTATAGATCGGATGTGATTGCTGATCTCGTGTGCAGGAAAGCGAACCACCGTGACTGGAATGTTGCTTACTAGAGAGCCACACACATCACACACTCGGTCTCCTTTGATACCAAACCATTTGAATGCACATTCCTTATGTGCCAGAGCCATCTCGCCTCGGCAGCGGCATTCCATCTTCAAAGTTTCCCCATAATCCTCTGACAGCGAATCCATACAGATTCGGCACACAGCTTCTTCCTCAGGTATGGCTTCTTCTACCTCATCCTTGGTGGATCCTTTGCCTGCCATTTATGTTCCCGACTCACATTTGATCAGAATATAATGCCTTTCCTACATCCAAGGAAATAGAAACTAAACCAAATGACATTTTCAAAAATTTCACATTAGAAATAAATATAGTTCTTGCACAATAGTATATTGAGAAACAGGGTGGACCCCTCTAGATTTAGTTCCCATGTAAGAAGGCCAACAGATGTGTAATAAGGTAATCCACCCTATTTGTGCCTCAATGTATCGACAGTGTACATATCGAATTTTTAAATGTAAGACACTAATACTTAGTGATCACGTAGTGGCACGAACAGTCACATGTCGCAAATAAGGTGGGATGTATAGAAAGGCAGGAAAGTGCACTTGGGGGGACTAGGGCTGGAAATGTAGTCATTTTACAGGTTGAGTGGTTATCATTCTACAGGTGGAAAACCTTGGAACGTGGTTGATTTTCAAAACAAGAATATTCTCACCTTTCTCAACATCAAATTCTGTGGACATGTGTGCGTTGATGGCATCAACAGCTTCAGATGGCTGCACTGCGACACTAGTCCTTGGACTGGCAGTTCTAAGGAGCACATATCCCTTGCCATCCCTGCGGAAACTCTCGACCTTGTCCCCGATAGCAGGAGTGGAGAATGATCGGATGATATTCACTTTCTCATGCCCTGGCTGCAGCCACACAAATGAACCCGGGTCAGATTCTTTGCTTTCCAAGATGATAAAAGCAAGGGCTGACAATCATGCTGCCCCTCATTACGCTTACAGGTAGACTTGGGTAAAGAAAATACAAAACAATTGTTACGGTATTAGTCACTCGATCTAGGCTGCTGCATGCGCTCCCAATTTTCGCAAAAGAAGCAACATTTTACAAATTTCTGAGTACCCCATACGCAGGAGGACTATTCTAGTAGCAGAAACACACTTGACGGTGAAAATGAAATAATCCCAAGTGCCATTAGGTGATCACTAAGGGCGACTTTAGATTGCAGAATTCAAGGAAACAAGCTTAAAATTTGAACTAGGGATGAGATAACAAGCTTAAGCTAATGCAATGCATTTAAACACCTTTAGACACAATTGAGGTAACAAGAGTCCAATTCATTACATGCCACAGAGGAACCTGTCAGCATGCTCGTTCTTGTTACTTGGACTTGTGCAAAGTTGTCATAGAGCAAAACAAGGCAAAGCAAACTAAAAATGAATTTTGAACCATTCAAAGTATTCGAAATGTAGGATTTCATTTTATCTGAAGCTTGTTGCTGTGTAGGGTAAGAACGCACCAGCTCAGAGTGTGCCAATTCGTGGCTATGCCCTTTGGTGGACTCTGGATTTATGCCCGAGGAATGCCCGTTCAATGTCCGCACAGGTAGTGAGGAGGCCCTCTTCTCTGCCAACGGTGTCGGTGGGAGTCCTGAAGGCAAGGTCTGAGATCCTGTCACAACAATATTGATCTTGTTCTTCTCGAGCGACGCTCGAGATCGCAATTGCGGACGAGGAACTTGCCCGTGCGAAGCGAAATTCTTCCCGGACTTGGAGGCAGAGAGAGGAGGCAGTTGGCTGGAGCTGCATGGCTTTGTGCTGCTGACCTCTTGAAGTCGATCAGCTGGGGCTTGCGGAGCTGATACACTGGGTCGCGTACTAAAGCCAACCTGCGAAAGCCACAAGGACACACTGATGGAAATACATTCTACATAAACCCCAAAGTTAGGGTTTAAGGCACTTAAACCCTAAAACCAACCCAGCTGCACTGGTAGCAACAGCAAAGCGATTCAGCCACCCCATTGATAGAGTGAACAGCAAACTCTCTTTATTTCAGCTCAAAATATGAAACATGGGCGCGTCCACGTTACAAAGAATGATACTGCCAAGCGGAATTGGCCATCACGTTACCTCAGAAGAAGCTGACGAAGTGATTTCCGCATTGACGACCTCCAGCATTTGGTTCCTGAGCTCCCCCTCCAAACCGGCTTTTTGAGAATCCATCTCGCGGATATGTTCTCTCACACAGCCCCAGCATCTCGCATCTCACGCAACCAGTTCATTGACAGTAGCCCATTGACCACTGCCATCGTCACAACTCGCTTGATCTGCTAGCTTACTACACCAGCGCAAAATCAGAAAACGAATCCATACATCTAGCAACTCCACGACGAACTAGAATGTAACCCGGCCGCAACACCAGAACCTACAATCTTTCGATCGATCTCCTTCCCGCTCACATGCACTCAAGCGTGGAGCAGCACCCAGATTGCGCCGGTTTTCTCGCACCGATCTACTGTACACCCGAGCGATTACTAGAAAGCCACCAAATTGACTATTAATCTGTGGCTGTTCGAGAATCTACATGTAACATGGAACAGATCGGGCCTAGCCTGGAGGGCCGGCGTCGTACGAACTGATGCCTGCCGATACGAGACGGACAAAGTTCAAGTGATTCAATGCTTGAATCCGGAACAATTCAGGGTCAGCCAAGCGGTCCTCACTCGCGTTGTGAAATTTCCTGGAAGATGGATGGCTTCTTCGATCGATGCAATCCGATCCCCGGATCACACGCTCCGACGACGCGGCGGCCACGGTGAATACGTTAGTGGGTTCGTCACTCACTAGTAAGTTATTGTCTTTTCTCACTACACTAAATAGGTAGATTAGTGTTAGATACACTAAGTTACATAAACATGTTGTAAGTTTTTACTATTGACCAATTTTTTTACCCTCTATAAGGTAGGATGTCCTAAAACCACCACCTCCCCCAATTATGACATGTAGACTTTTCTTGGGGCTACAACAGTTGAGACCTAAAACCACCAATTTCACTATTGAAGGAGACCAATGGCACACCAAGCATTGCAAAGAAATAGTTGGTGGTTTTGGGTTAGCTCATGAGCAGAATTAGGAACAACAAAGTGTGAACATAGGGAAACCTAGAGGTTTGATTTGGGTCACAGGTTACTTTCCACTTTGGAATTTTGTATAAAATTAACAAATGTGAATTACATGTTGCAAATTATTGCAATCCTCATCAAAACCTATTTCGAATGCGGTCAATTTTTTATTCGAATTTAGGAATGCCAAAAAAAGTTCAGATTGCTTAAGTTGGTGGTTTTAGGACAATCAACCTTATTGGCCAAGATGGGGATCTTTCAATACTATTGGAATCAATGTTTTTGTTAATTTTTTTGTCGAGAGTAAAAATCTATAATATTTTCAAATCTTATAATTATCTAACACTAATCTACCTATTTAGTGTATTGTATACTGATAACACCATGTACTGTGGCCCACGATATTTTGGAACAGCCATACTAATAATTATTTTCTCAAAATGTTGTCGTAAAATTCCCAAACTGCTGTGGTAAAATTCATCCAAATTAGATGAAATTCGTTTGAATGGATGAAACATTGTTGGATCAGAATTCGTCTAAATGGATGAATGTGCCGACAACAATCATCCACCCACAATATATGGTGGTTTCAGTGTAGTGTACCCTGTAAACTGGTCTCTCAAATACCGGTAGAGTGAACTTCTGAATACTACACTAAAGAGGTAGATTAGTGTTAGATACACTAATTTACATAAACATGTTGTAAGTTTTTAATGTTGACCAAATTTTTTACCCTCTATATTGGCTAAGATGGGGATCTTTCAATAGTATTGGAATCAATGTTTTTGGTAATTTTTTTTGTCGAGAGTAAAAATCTATAATATTTTCAAATCTTATAATTATCTAACACTAATCTACCTATTTAGTGTAGTGGCCTCATTGTAAAATTTAAATAGAGTGGACCATAGTGATCTGCTACTTGCACAAACATCCTATGCAATTATTTAGTGCTCGAATTACTGTGGGCTATAAGGTAACTATACCTTAAAGCGTTCACCTTACCAACTGAGCCTATTTACACACATAACATAGAAAATATTTGTAGTGCTTCTTATTAGCAAGTTCAAGAGGTTTTCAATGCATTTTAGCATGCATTATTTGGACATCGTATGAATAAGTTATGAATTTTTAAAGTGCTAACTATGGGTTGATCTTAAAGCGACTCTAAACTGTACTGTTCAGATTGTGCACATTCTCATCAACATTAGGGTGTCAGAATCTACTTATTATGGAAGATTGAGCTATGCACACTTTAAGGAAATGGTTGCTTTTAGATATAGTTACCTTATGCGGCATTGGAATTTATATCTTGCTAAGTTACATCTTTTACTTTGAACAATTTTTCTGTTGTACAGTGTATGGTAATGTATGGTCCACATTAATTATCATGCACGGTCCAATCAAGTGTAGAATTCGGTTTGAGTTCACAAAAAATGACAATGACATAGTTTGAGTGTATGACAAGTGTGACTGTCCCTCCATAAACTAAGAACTCTAGAAAAAAACTATTCTAATTCTAGATCCAAAGTAATCTTACTCTCGTTACTTGCTACTTTGATTACCTGCTTTGTGATTATAGAGTCTATTTTTGAATGGGGGCATCAACCTTAAGTGATCAAAAGATTTTTCAAATATTAAATCAAATCTACTTTCCAACCCAATTTGAATCATGTCAATCCGTCAAGACTCCACCAAGGAGAAGTTTTCGAAGACAAAGACCTCAATATTGTCGTAGTTAACATTTAATATTGTCCTAGACCTCAATATTGTCCTAGTTACTCTCTTGTGACAAACGTATTTTACCCCTAAATGATGTGAAAAGAAATTGAGACCAACAACTTTGTGACTAGCTTTATCTGTTACACAATCTTCCACAAAATCGCCTTGAACTACGTACAAGGTTCACTACAAGTGCGTATACAATGCTTGTATCTTAGGTTCCTCTCTCTTTCCTCCTTTCCTCCTATCCTACCTTGCCGAAAATTGAAATGGATTGGTGCCCAAAAATATCCCTCTTTCCCCTCAATTTGGATCACACACTCCTCGTGAGTTCCACATTCTCTAAATCCGGCGCAAATTGAGAATCTTCCCTCATTTTTTCAATACCCTTTTAAATCACCAAACTATTTCAAATTTGATTGAGGAAATCCACTTTTCTCCCCATTATTCTCTCATAACTAAGCCTAAGGGGCTTAGTATGTCCTTTAAGGGTTAAACTATTTTTGGATTTTACATAGGGTCTCAATTACAGAAAGAGTAGTAAAAACGGTTCACCACGTAGTGTATTTTGGATATTTACGTTTTTTCTTTCTTAAACTAAATTTAGGTCATGAAAATAAATTCTATTGTAGTTGAATTGAATTAATGAAATGGACTTTCTACTCCATTTTGAATTTCGGAGAACTTTAAAAATTGAGTGTTTTATCGGAGTTAAAGGTTCGGTGGATACTACCGCGGTGTAGGGATTTCTTATAAATGTAGATACACGGATGATTTTCATATACTGTATTGTTCTTCATTGTAATTTACACCTTGGGTAAAAAACTCAAAAGTTTTGAGTACATTCTGCAGTCAATATGAATTTTTTTTGTTCCAAAATATCATAGTAATTTCAAATTTTCACTTAAATCTTAAGCATCTATACCACAATAACCAAATCAAACCTCATCAATTCCTCACATTTCAAAATATATCATATTTGTTGGTAGTTTTCTTGTACAAGGTGTTGTTAATCCTTAAACGTACCACTCCTTTGTAGGAAAGTCACACTACACATTTTAGCCTTCAAGATTTATCAAAATATATTTTGTAATATTTTTCATGCATGGAATTGAATGTTTCCTATCAATCTTAAAATTTTCAGATTTTTTAAATTTAATACGGCCTTTTAAACTAATTTTTAAGTCAAATACTTCAAAAAAATAATTTATTACATAAAAGCTTTAAATTTTTTTATTTTTTTTGGAAACAGGTACAAACTATAATGGAGAATCACATGATATGTTTTCCATAGAATTTTTTGTTTAAATTTTGAAATTCGAAAGGTGAACATCCTATGTAGTGCAATTCAAACCTTGGGCTACAAAGCTTGCACAAACAATAAAATTCTCAATAATTGGAATTTTTAAGATTTGAAAAGTGGAGTACAAACTAGACTTAATAAACTTCATTTTCTTAGTTGGGTGTATTAGCAACAAAAGTCATCTTCAAGATCAAAATTGGGTTTGACCAACAAACATCTTGTAACTGCATGTGTGGACATTTAGGGGTTAAACCAATTTATCTTGAATTTTTTACAATGATGTAAATAAAAATAAATTTTATAAAAAGATTCAAAGATATTTAATTTGTAAAAGTCATAGCGTATACAGAAAAACACTTAAAATAGTATTAGATTTTTAGAGGAAATGTAAACAATAGTGATGAAAGACGGTGTTCTGCTCCTACAGTGTTTCCTATAGTACTTATTGGAATTTCAAGGCTTTTATCTTTAAAGTGCTATAAAATACGCAATTTTAACAATTTGAAGAATGGTAAATTGGACTAGAAAGTAAAAGATAACCCCCACACTTTTTTAGTTGAGATAGTTTACATTTAAAATTAGGAACTAGGTGAAAACAACGTTTGACTGGAAAACGACCAAAAATGGCCCCACGGGGCTCTGTGTACACTGTGTACACTTAAAGCATAAATTTATAAAAGTTCATGGTTTGTAGTACACACATGGCTTCATCTCCTAAAGGTAAAAAGTTGAATTCTTATCTTATTTATAGTGCCAAAATTGAGTGTGGTAGGTAAAGCAAGATTCCATGGTCATAGGCCCAACGTTTACGGGTTAAAAAGAAACCCTATGAACTCAAAGAGTGTACTCCAAAACTCAAGTAAACTTCAGACCCAAGGATGGTGCCAAAGTACACTTTGAACTCTTCAATGTGACATTCTAGTATCTGCAGAGAATTTGCTAGTGTACAGGTGTGATTGGACACTTGGACATTTCCCACATGCCCAGTTCTGAGTGAAACTTAAATTAACTTCTTAGGCTGTCAGTTCCAAGTTCAATCTGTCCACTCCCCGCCTCCCTGGTCAGTCTTATTTTTTTCATTGCACTCGACGTATTCTAAATGGAAACAAACTCTATACTTGAACAGTGTATCTTCAAGAACACGGACGTCAGGGAACTTCTCAAAGAGTGGAGCTCAAAAACATTTTGTCATAAGAACCAATATTTTCCAGTCAAGTAAGTCTCCCTTGCTTCCAGATAGGGGAGGATACCGTAGTCCCACAGCGGTGGTCAAAACATCCTCAACAGAGCGGCAGAATAATTTCTCAACGAGGACAACAAAGCCGCTGACCACCCAAATCCTTTCCTAAACGTCATGTGGATGGGCCACTGTACAGTACAGCCAGAAATAAAATGTCCGAAAGCACAAATTGCCTAATAATAAGGTCTGTAACGCATTGGCCTCCTGAACCTTGGTACCTTGCTGCACAACACACCTCATGTATGTTAGTGTCATAAATAACCAATTCGTCCATACCATTTAAAACTAAATATTCTTGTGAACCTGAAAGCCATCAACTTATCAACTACAAAATGACGGGTCCTAGCATGCAGTTATCTGCGATCTTACTAGAGAGATGATAGACCATTACAAAACACCAACTACCACATGCAGGGAAGCCACAAACTTTGAACTCCATATGAAATATGCACACCACAAGTCAGAATGGAATCCACTAAGGAAGACCACCCAGAACCATAGGGAGCATACCCATAGGGAGCTGAAAAAGGCCTCCTTGGGCGGTACCCATAATACGGGGCGTAAGGTCGACCCCGATATCCCTTCATTCCTGGCACATTTGTCCTCTTCGCTGTGACCTGCCAATATATCCCAGCCACTTCACTTCAGTCATATGTGTGAAAACATTCGGGAAAAATAATCCTAGACAATGGATAGAAATATGTACGTAGAACCTTGTGAGCTTTGAATTGGTCCTCAAAGCAACAAAATACATGATTGACAACAATTAAAATGTTATTCCAAATTCCTGACGATGGCAGCATAACAACCTTGAGTGGACGATTATGCAACTCGGATTCACTAAGAAGTATAGCATTTTGAACTGCTTCAACCTCCAAAAACTCCACGTATGCATACCTGATTGCAAAAGACAGAGTCAGAGACCAGTCACAACTCGACACTTGCAAATCGTGATAATATAGACTACACATTACAAAATAGTTGTTAACTGTTGTTCAGATTCAACCATTACTCAAGCGATCACTGGTTGCATAATATTCAAGAGTACATCTATTACCATCACTGCATTAGGCTTAGCGGTCATGCCAGAGGAAGAGAGGCATTACCCTTTGGGCTGTCCAAACTTGTCCGTCAAAATTGTGACACGATTCACTGTGCCACATGACTGAAAGTGTTGTTGTACTTCTTCTGGAGTGCAGGAATAATCGACCTGTAAGGGAAGAAAAAAAAAACCTCATTCAGTTCAGTTTAGATGCTGCTTTACTCGCTAACAAAGACTCCAAAAAACAGCTGTGCTCTGAGTGGTGTTTCATCAAACCGGAAACAGAATCACAATCTAATCTACTACACAAAAACACGTCTTCGCAAGTAATAATCAGTACGACGAGGAGTGCCACAAACACCAACACAAATGAATAGAGTATTTACATTGCCAACAAAAACTGAACGAGCATCAGCCTCCTCTCGATTTGCCTGGGCTCCGTTTGTAAGTGCCGCATCTGAAAAATTCAATTCGCGGACGGGTTAATTCATTAAAACGGCAATTAGTTACATCGTACATATGACCTTTTCCATGGCAGGTGATTGAACGGCATTCTTATCAGAATAGTACAGCAAGACTACGACAAAACTTCAGGCCATAACCTCACTTCAACACATTCACATTCTGACACAAATATTATCTTATTCAGTTTAACAATCAGGCTTGTTCCAGCCTGTGTAAATTGAGAGATGGGATGGATTGAGAAATCCGAACCTTGACTACCCCCCATCTCCTTTTCAACCTTAGCTTGCATGTCGCGTAATGCAGCAGCCTCTTCCTCCATCTCTTTCAAGCGTTTCTTCATCTCTTCTAGCTCCTAAGAAGCACACAACACGGGCAGCGAGAAAGCAGGTTAATAACGTTGAACAAGTTAGCAAAATTGAGGTTGCCAAGTCAGAAAACGGGAAAACTTATACAATAAAAAAACACGCTCGTGAATTATGGAAACAGTAGTTCGATGAACTCGGCACGTCAATTTCCAACTAAGAGCAAACCGTAAGTCAAGGACTAGATTCAAATGCAAATCACCCCTCCTAGGTTCCGTAACTGCTGCAAAACCCTAACCAAACCGCACTCTCGTAAATAACACTAGTCCTCTGCTCAGTGTATGAATGTAAATTTCAGGGGCTGGTCAGCACTCGTCCCCAATACCAAGCTATACATCTTAGAAGAGAAACTTAGGGTAAATGTACTATTCTCATCGAAAAATCCATATGATGAGGCTCCCGAGGATGTCGAAAACATTCAACCAAAATCTTGCTGAGCTTCTAGGGTTAATCATCTGCGGTATTCAGAAACCACGAGAGAATACAAAATGCCACGACGCATTCGGAATCATACAAGACCAACCCGTGAGACCTAAAACGCGCTACAGAAAAACGATTGCTGCCATTTCGGACTAAGTGTTACCTTGGAGGCCACTTCGTCGGTGGCAATGTCGTCGCCCTTGAGGAGGAGGTCGTCCGGCTCGCCATCTGAGTCGCCCTCAATGTCGCCCTCCACTTCGTCGGGGATGTCGCCCCCGTAAACTTCGTGCTCCTCCTCCATCACGCGACCAAAACCCTAAAACCGCTCGCTTATTTGCACCACCACTACGAATGAAAATTTGCGATGGCGGCCAAACCCTAATAAATTGCAAAGAGTGAGACGGAGGAGCTCACAGCGGGAGCTTTTGCGGAAAAACGACTCCCAAAGAAAATGGCAAGCAACAACAAGAAGATGCTCAAAACACCGAAGGCGAAGCGAAACGCATAGCCAGTCTCCGCGTAAGGTAATGGCGGCCACCCCGACCGCCTATTACCGGTCGCCTCCGCCTCCACTGGCCTTACCGGTTGCCCTCCGCCAATGACGACGCTGTGTGTGGCTTACTGTAATTGGCCCTTGGTTTTTGTTTTTTTACAACATACCTGTACACCGATTATTGCCATTACTACATAGCATTAACCCCTAAAAAGCCCGAGGGGTATTGGACACAACATAGATGTGTTATAATATGTGCCTTCTATATGTCTGATGAAGTTTGATTCATTATACAAAATGTAGGGCATTATCTCTACAAATTATCCGTAAAGTCAAACTTTCAAAAATAATTTTAAATTTTTTTAATGAACTTAAAAGCATTAACTTTTGAAAATTTGTAGAAATTATAATTTTCACTTTTAAAGTTTAAAAATTTAGCATTATTGGTTAAATTTGGTTTATCTATTGTAAACGTCAGAAAAGCAAAAGAAATGACGGAGGGAACATCTTTACTTTTCCTAAATAGCAAATTTTGTAACTATAAGATAATATTTAATTGATTCACTTTGAAAATTTATTATGGGTGGAGTTTGACTCGGATTGGCATAACTCATATTGGGTTGGAAATGAAACTTTTTCAGGATTTAAAAAAAAATTAATTAAAAAAAATACTTTTTTATTCCAGGCAGCCCGTTAGATTTGATCAAAGAACAAAAAATGGTTGTTTGGACGTTTAGGGGTTAATAGAACAATGGGAGCAAGGCATATTTTTTTCATTTTTCATGAAGTGCTAAAGTGATGAAATAAATTGTTATAGCGGTCCTCTATGTTTCAACATTCATCCACATATTGGATAGAAAATATCACATTTCAAGATATCACATATAAATTTGTATTATTTTCATTCACAATTTGGCGATTTTATTCAAGATATTTCTTAATTTGAAGTTTTCTGACGAAGAACTTCATAGTTTTTGGCCATTCTTAAGCCATTTTTCGTGGTGCAATTTGGTAAAATTTCACTTAGAAAAATTGCCCTCAATAGGAACCATCCCCCTATTGCAATGGGATCAGTCTAGGTACAATTAGAAACTATGTATACGTGGCAATGACACAATTTCATCGAATACAAATAGCAGTCCCTCATTACTTAAAAATAATGGATCTAAGTGAAGATTCTCTTTCTATCCAGTTTTCAAAAGGGGGCTCCATTGCACAAAAGACTCTAAATCCCCACCCCCCCCCCTCTGGACGTTAATGCAAGAGGACAAAATATGTCCCCTATTTTGTGCATGTAGGGCACGCCTTAAAAAAACAACCCCCTCCTCCAAGGGTTTAAAATCCCGAGGAGTCCCCCAACTCCAATTTGGAGCCATATCCCCTAAATTTGCAAAACAAAGAAGCCAAAAAGACCCCTAAAGTGCCCAAAATGGAAATTTCATAAAACGGGGCCGATGGGTGAATAGTGCTTGCATTAATGTCCGGGGAGTTAAAGTCGGGGTTCATTGCCTTGCTCTATTATGTAATGTATGAGTCATATAATTATTGTGAGACTTTAACCCCAATCCTCACATTAATTTTAGCACATATGTTCATTATTGTTAGAATTCTCAAATACTCTCAATTATTGTGACTCGCACTTTTGTTCTAATGTCACATTCGTTGTGGAATATTGAATTATTGTGACTCACAGTAATGGCAATAATGGGTCTATTGTACAATACCCACTAATAAAGTAAGATTCATTCAACTTCTTGAAGAATTGAATATAAAAAATTATTTATTTTAAAATATAAAATATACAAAATCATTTAAAGTGAAAAAGTGATTTTTAAGACAATTTTTGGATGAATTATAAAAAAAATACAAAACTTACATTTAAATTGAGCAATTTGAACTTCAAAATTCAAACATTGATATTTTAGTTAATATGGCCCCAAAACTCATGACTTTTTGCACTTGATTCTAAAGAGGATTTGCATTCTTTTCGTTGAAAGTTTAGTATACCATAAGTAATAAAATTTGTATTTATACTCATTTGAATTTTAGGATAAAAAATTGAAGGTTTGGAATTTTAAAAAAACAAGTTTTTAACATTTCTATTTTTTTAATCAAGCCTCAATTGTATGTGTGGTTTATCTTGTACACTACAACTTGTCCAAATTTAGCTCAAAAATCATATTTTAGTAAATTTCATTGTAAATTATTTGAATAGCTGAACAAATGTAATTTGATGGGTATTATACAATATCCTTTAATAATGTTACATAATTATGGTCCTTTTAAGAATTGCCATTAAAACTTGATAAATTATAATATTTGATCCAAATTATGACATAGTGTAGAACACAAAATGAATAGAACATATAATTGAGTTTTGATCAAAAATATATATACTTTTACCTATTAATATGAAAATCAAAACTTCATTTTTACCAAAAACTTCAAACAATTTTGGATAAAGATTTTGTTATTTATAGTATATTCAACTTTCAATGGAATGAATGCAAATCTTTTCTATAATTGTATGAAAAATAGAATCATGCTTTTTAAGTTCTTCTTGAGTAAGTGACAAATATATGCAGTTATCACTCCAAAACTACTCAATTTTCAAGAGGATTTTTTAATTTAGCATTTTATTCTAAAATATCCCATTACTTGTCATTTTTTTATAATAGACTCAAATACCTACCCAATACACTTTGGGATTTTTAATTCTAACCAATTTTGCGTGAAATGATGGAATTTCATTGTTCAACCTACTATACATATTTTATCAAAGGGTATTGTACAATACCTTGTCAATTGGAAAACCAACTACTAGTAGGTGAATGATATTGATCACGCACAAAAGGACTCTAAACCAAAACCAAATCACTACAATACTTATACATTATAATGAGGTTTGTGAACCCATTTGACCTCAATATTTTATTTCACAATTTTCTTCTACCTTAACCCCTAAATGCCTAGAGCCCTCTCCAAATTCGGCAGTTTTGCAAAAATGCATTATAAAATGCAACCTAGAGGGATATTTTGAACTTGATATATGAATAAAAGTTGTACATTATGAATTTTAGATTCTATCCATACGGTTAGATCTATAATCGCTATTACCAATCATTTTGTATAAAATTTGAAACGTGAAATTCAAAATTATTTTGTAATTCAATTACAAATAAGATATTGACAATCTACGGATGAAATTCATTGTGATTGGTTGAAATGTAATACTCTAAGTGTAGTGGTTTTTGGAGATTCTTTGGTTGCTTAATTTTATGAGTTGACTTTTTTTAGAGCACTTTTACACTAAAATCTTCAAAATTTTGGGTGAATCACTACAACATGAAACGAGGCATAAAAATTTTGCAAATCATCCCCTTTCTAATCGGATCACATATGCATGAAGCTAACTTCCCATAGAGTCTACAGTAAAAATTCCACACTACAAAAAGTGCATGACGGATGAGAATTTTTGGATGAAATCTGTACATTGTTCAAAAAATGGACGCTTAGGCAGTTAGGGGTTAACCCCTAGAGGACCACAATTTTTCCTGTTTTTAAGCATCATTTTCACCTCTTTTTATTCATTTTCTTGTTAATATTTTTTTCCTCCTGGTAGAAGATACCAAATCAAACATTTAAATAAATTACAAGAAAGTTTTTGACCAATTCAACAATTTTTTCCATGTCTTCAAAGACGGTCAAAAAATATTTAAAAAGACTGCAATTTCATCTTTTCACGTCAAACGCTATAATTTTACAATCTGTACGGTCAAATTCTATGAATTTTTTTATCATGCAGTCTCTTGGAAATCTATAACAAGATCCTACGGTTAATGTTGGAAAATGATAATTTTGAGGTTTATTTTGAGCCCTGCCCGCATTGCCCATTTTCCCCCAAAAAATCCCTTTTGCTCCTTAACTTCCACTTAAAAAGTCAGAATCAAATAAAATTAGATCCCCATTTTCATATTGATACACCGAATTTGCATAATTTATTTCAAAAAATAAAAATAAAAATTGACACCGTAGGAACCTACCTAAACATTGAAATGTCCTAGTTAGGACACTTGGTCCTTTAGGGGTTAATATACAGCAAAACCCTTCAGTGTATATCCTACTAGTCTTGCCTTTCTTAATTCTTTCATAACTTCAACTTGTTGGCCCATAGTTAGTTTAACCCTTGAACGACCAAGAAGACACATGGTTACAATAATAACCTATTTGGATATTATAACTTTGACTCAAAATTAACTAGAGAATTATTAATGTCCGTTACGAGAACACAAACATCCTTCAAGCTGTGCAATTCCATTGATCAATACGCTTGACAAAAACTAGAATGTCGTGGGCAAATTTGAGACATGGTAGTTAAGGAGGTTAATGACTTAGAGGGTGTTTTCACACTAGGGTGTCAAATTTGTCAAATTTTTTTTGTAAAATATGCAAAAAATTGTCATCGTTGCGTCATTAACACTATATATTATTTTGGAATATTCTAAAAATCTTTTGAATTTTTTGTACATTTTATGCAATGTAACAATTAATAATGATCACAAATACCGGCTTAACAAGTCACCAACAAGTCACTTCACCCAAATACAAATCTTCTCGAGTCAATCGTTGTTGTTTTATTTAATTTTAGAACATTATTTTTTGGGAGAACCTAGATACAATACATCTTTACATGCTCTTGAAATTTCAAACGCTAATCATGGTTTTAAAATTTATGAGAATGTTTGCAATGAATGACGTGTTAATTTTGCTCAAAAAATCAAAACACAATTCATGATGAAACCTTCTAACTTTGTAATATATATGGTATATTGTCCTCATAATTCACATAGAGTCTCATGACTAAGTGCGCTTTGAGCTTCAACGGTGAAGTTTTCTACATGCACACCAATTAAGAGATACAACTGCGTTTTTGAAAACATCACAAGAAGTAAAGCACATTGTCTTTTGGAGTTAACCCCTAACCGCCCAACCATGCATATTTTGCATAATGTACGGATTTGAACTTCGATTTCTCATCCATCATGCACTTTTTGCAGTGTGGATTTTTTATTGAAACTTTTATGGGAAGTTAACTTCGTGCATGTGTGATCCAATTAGAAAGGGGACGATTTGTAAAAAATTTATGCCTCATTTCATGTTGTAGCGTTCTACCCAAAATATCAAAGATTTTAGTCTAAAAGTGCTCTTGAAAATGTCAGGTACTAAAATTAAACAACCAAAAAATCTCCAAAAACCACTACACTTAGTGTATTACATTTCAACCCATCCCAAAAAATTTCATCATTAGATTGTCAATATCTTGTTCGTGATCATATTACAAAATAACCCTAAATTTTAAGCTTGCAAATTTATACACAAATATTGCTGATAGCAATCGCAAATCTAACCATATGAATAGAATTTAAAATGCATAATGTACAACTTTTATTCATTCGTCATATTGAAATTCTCATTGTAAGAACGTTTAGGGATTAAGGGGTTCAAACCTCAATGAAGACTTCACCCTTGAGAAATTTGTCTTTTTACATTTTAGGGGCCTAGTGATGTGATGGTAGGAACAACAATTTTGATTATTTACACAAAGCCACATTTTAGGCAAGACACAATATAATCCTTTAAATGAATAGAAGAGCTCTTTAAATATAAATAAAGTAGCCTTTGCGCTTTGCATTTTTTAACCAATCACCAACTTTATTAAAGATGTGATTAAATTATGAACCTATCAAAATAGGGGTGTCAAACCTTATAAGATAATGGAATTTTCCTAAAAGTTACCTTGAGCTTGAATAAGATAATTATCATGAGTTTTGCTTTAATATACTCTTATTTGTTCATTCCAAATAGTTATAAAGTATGAAAAAGTTTTGTTTCTTGATAAGAACCCTTATTAAGTATGAAAGAGCTTGGTGGTTTCTAAACTCAAAGAAAACTAATTTTACCATCTTTTTTAATGGAACAATTAATTGTTGATGAATTTGAAAACAACCAAGCTCTTACACACCTAATACTGTATCCTATGATAAGTTTCGCAATTTTTTAAAAAAAAGACTCCAAAAATTAGGCCATTTAGTTTCCAAAAATGAATTTCAAAGGGAAAAAGAAGGAAATTTGGGGAATATTTGTTTTACAGAAATCTATTTAAAAGTTATCATTATTACTCAACAAAAGGGTGCAATACTTGACCCTAGGGTAGTGTGATGACTCTACTCGAGAGACCACCAAACTCTTTTATTATCTATCACCTATCTAAAATCAAAACTCATAATACAAGAGAAAATAAGAGGACAAAAGTCATAGTATCTCGCATGACTTTAAAAATAACTTAACCCCTAAAGGACCACGAGGCCACCACGTGGCTTCCGGAACTAGAAAGTAAGGAATTTCGAGTTGTTGGACCGTGAATTGTAAAGTGAGCAACAAAGAGACCCTAGTTCTTTTTGAGAGCTGAATCCGTGAGTACTTCTTGATCAAAATTTCATGAAGTGTGCGATTTTTGGTGAATTTTTTGAGTTGCACGGTGGGTATTTTGGCGTCACTTCAGACCCTCATATCTTCTTCTTCGCATCTCCAAATCACTTGAAATTTTTACCACATTTTTAAAATGATGATTTCTACTCACAGTAAAAATTTCAGATTTTTTGGAGCACTATTGATCAATCCGATTTCAGCATGTGTACAAAATACCCTGAACAAGTTCCATCAATCTTCTCAACGGTGGCATTTTCTCAAAAATTATGCGATTTTGTCGATCTTTTTTTCATACAAAAGCTATGTAAGTCTTCTTTGATTTCAACGGTGCCGATCATCAAAATTATCCCACGCCAACGAGGAATTGAACTTGTTATAAGAGCTAGTCAAGAAAACATGAGCTAAACTAAAAACCCCCCCGGTCCTTTAGGGGTTAAATCTCAATATTTAATTGCCTACTTTTTGGTCCTTTTTAGAAAAACAATTATGCAGTCCTTTCTAGTTATTTGTGTATTAAACAACAAACATATTTACATGTATCTTTGAGCACAAATAATACAAGCCATTACAATAAACACTCTAAATTGAACCAAAATTGTACAAAAAGATTATGCTTTGAAGTTGGACAACCTTTTCACCTCAAACATGCAATCCTTTTCTACTTAAACTAATTGTATCCATTAGAAAAATATTATATATTTAATTTGCTTTCACTATTTTCAAAAGAAGTTTCGTTCAAGTATTATATAGTTAATCATAAACAACTTATCAATGTTTATGCCACATCAACCAAATCTTTGAATCACATACATGTATTTTATGTCACACCCCGATGTCAATGAACTGATCATTTTGAACATTATGTGAACATAAGAAGTAGCTCATTGGAAGGTCGTTCCCCCACACTAGCCATACTTATTCTAATTGAACGATAAAATCTAGCCTCAAATTTTTAAAGTTTAGTTTAACAATCTGACCCAAGACTTTTAGATAAAACTTTGTGTCCGTGGTCACATGTATGACTAACTGAAAATAGAATATTAAAGTGCATATTTGAATTATTTAAAAGTATGTGCTATTTAAAAATTAGAGGTATTTTGAATACGAGAAAGTTTACCATGCAAATACTTGTTGTCATAGCAAACGCTATGTCAATAAATTTCTAAACATTGTGTCCCCGTGACTTTGCTTATGAGAAGCATATGGAAATATCCTTGCCATGTTGTCACACAAACCTTTCATAACATGCCATTATTTTATATTGACTCATGTCAAGGCAACACATTATGAGCTTAATTGACAATCACTGCAAGAATTATATTGAAATGTCCTTGCCATGTTGTCACACCAAACTTCATAACATGCCACATTGTATATTCATTCATGTCAGAACTTCATAACATGCCACATTGTATATTCATTCATGTCAGAACTTCATAACATGCCACATTGTATATTCATTCATGTCAGAACCATACATTATGAGCTTGATTGACAACCATCGCAAAAATTATATAGAAATGTCCCTGCCATGTTGTGACACTGGCCTTTTCATAATGGCAACATTTTCAAGGCTACACACTATAAACTCAATTGACAACCACTACAAGATAAATTTTATTTATAGAGGCATTGAGATATGCTCTATTTTGTGTGTGGTATGATTTTCCATTAAGAAATTGTTTGGCATTTGATGAGTCTAGCAATTGATGAACATAGTGGATTTTATCTCTATTTTTATACCATAGTCACTTTGTTCAATACAATAATTTTGAATGAGTTACCAAAATACCCTTTTTTGCACGTCACAAATTGGTATTAACAAAAATCGATCATTTAGTTATCAAAAATTTGTCGCTAAGAGGTATGTATCAAAGTTAGTCCTTTAATCTCTAACTGTCAAGAAGTTGTGTACCTTCAAAATGCACCATAACTATCAACAACTTGAGGTTTTTTGTTTTCATTTTTATTTCTAAAGTATCAACGTCTTTTGCAGCATTGAATGTTTTCAAAACTTTTTTACCCACGATCACAAGTATTTTTTGGTGTGACTTTGTTTTAGAGTAGTTTGATAAGATTCCCTTAATGTGCAATAGTTGGATCTAATGATACTAGATGTAGATTTTAGAAAATTTATGGAAATATAAACATGTCACAATTTTACTCAGTTAACTTCTAGCTCAAAGGTGGCATTGAAAAAACAAGCTCGTAGATTAAAGCAACAATTATTTATTTCTTTAATTTTTTTACTAAAGTGAGAATATGAGATCGTTACAATTAAAATATATTTCAACAAAATTCAGTCAAGAATCATCAATACTTTTTTAAAATCAAAGTTCTAAAGAATATTGAATCTCAAGTTTTAAGATTTATTCAAAAAAATATATGATAGCAATAAAATATCTAATTATACACATATAATCTAAAATTTAAAGTACACAACTTTTAACTCACACGTTAACTCCAAAAGATTCTTTTACATGGTCTTTTATAATGGTTTGTTTGAAATCATAAAAATGGAAGGACTATGATTGTGTTCTTTAAATGTTGGGATTAATTAAAATGGAACGATAAGATAATATCGCAAATTTAGTTAAAAGTTTTCAAGTTGAAAAAATTAGAACCATTTGACGGACAACATTAGTAAATATTTTTGAGTTTGGAGTTTAATTTGGTAAATGTAAAAACATGACACACTTTGAAAAAACATATTATAATGAAAAATATCTTAGAAAAATCGTTTTTTGAGCTTATTAAAAGAAATTACAATCAGAAATGTGCATGTAGAATATCACAAAATTTTGATCATTTTTTGTTATTTGATGGCCCTCACAAAACATAGTAGTCACAAAATTGACATTGATTTTTTATTTTTATTTTTTAAATGTATAGTAGACAAGACTTCACCAACCCTTTAGTCTCATAAAAAAACTGTGATGGAAACTCATGTACTGTAAGATCTTTAAGGAATATGGCTTTGGTTTGAATGTTTTCAAATGTGGTAATATCCAATGCGCATGTAATGCCAAAAAACTGTTCCATCTCAAGCATCCTAACTTTTGGAATACTTGCATACACAAAGTTGTATTGCACAAAATACCTAATTATACTCAAAATTCCCCAAAATACACAAATATATATTGTGGTATTTCTTGCTATTAGAAATAAGTTTTTCCAAAGAAAATCTTATTTCCACCTTCTTCTTTGTTCTCCCTAGTACTTTGGTATGAACATCGATTCTCTTTTTTGCATGAGATTCCTTTAAAATCTTGTGTATAAATTTATGTAACTTCCGTAAAGGTGAAACATAAATGGTGGTTGAAAAAACATAATAAATTTTGTGCAAGTAATCTTGACACATACTATATGTTTTGGGAAAGCCCACAATAATTATTATAGTTGAACTCCATTTTATAGATTTTAGAAAAACATGATGGATTTTATTTAACTTCAAATCAACACCCACTTGAAAATTGGGAATTTTAGGTAGCAATATATGCTCAAAATACTACTTATAATCTCACCTTTGAAACAATTGATGGAGTCCACTTTTTGGGAAACCCTAATATACACCTTGGCAATAGTATACTTTACACGGTGAAATAACTTTTTTAGGCCTCCATTCCCATGTATACACATTGAATCAAAAAAATCAATAGAAACTTGAATTTTGTTCCATAAAGATTTAGCTAGAAAGGTTTAAAAAATAAAAATCTTTGATCGCCTTAATTTGATTGGTCCTTTCTAATTCCAACCTTTGTCTTTTATTTATTTATTAAAAACGTAAATTTTAGAAGTAATGTTGAATGTTTAAACAACTTGCATATTTTTGGAGGAGAATTATTTTAAATCTTTTATGCTAAAAACATCATTTTGAAGCTCAAAATACCATTTTTTGATCCAAAATCTCAGGAAGAGCGTCTAAACTTTGAGGGTTAATGCTTATTGGTCACAACTCACCAATAGCTGAAATAATATTAAGTAACCCTCAACAATTCAACATAGACAATTGTACATAGACATGCAAGTGCCGCATAAGTGTAGAACAATACATTGTGCACACAATTGTACATATAGTCGAGGTTGGGTCAAGGGCGGGTGTCTGGATGGACTTGCCACTTTGCTCGGTGCACTGCTTTTGGGCTATTTGCACCCATTTTGCACTTTTTTTAACAATTTTTACAAACTCATTTTTAATTTTTTTTTATTGGAAGACGTCTTTTTAAAAAGAAATTGGTTTTGGGATTTATTTATTGATTTCCAACAATCGCTCCGTATGCATGTTCATTTTTCAAACGATCGGTTTTGGGGTTGGGTACAACCTTTTTTCGTGTCAATGGAGGCTTTTGAACGTGGGACGGATTTTTACTTTTTGTCATCAATGGAGGCTTTTGTACATGGGACGGGTTCAAGAGTTGTTGTTGTTGTTTTTTTTTTTTTTTTTTTTTCTTTTCCCCTCATATCAATGGGTGCTTTTGTACATGGGACGGGTTCAAGTGATTTTTTTTTCCCCTCATATCAGTGGGTGCTTTTGAACATGGGACGGGTTCAAGTGATTTTTTTTTTCCCACTCATATCAATGGGTGCTTTTGAACATGGGACGGGTTCAAGTGATTTTTTTTTCCCACTCATATCAATGGGTGCTTTTGAACAAGGGACGGGTTCAAGTGATTTTTTTTTCCCACTCATATCAATGGGTGCTTTTGAACAAGGGACGGGTTCAATATTTTTTGGTTTTGAATTTGTGAGTAACTTAATCATGGTTGGTACCCAAGGAGGAGAGGTACTGAATCTAAGTGTGAAGTAATGATGGTGGTAGAGTGTACAGTACAAGTACCGGTAATAGATGCGGTAAGAATGGTAAAAATGCCGTAATTAAGTTGAAGAGTGAGATGGCGGCCGCTGTGAGTGCGAAGGATGGAGGAATGATGGCGCTGTCGCTTCTCCATTTCTTGCCTGTCTCCTTCAATCGCCCTCACTCGACGCCCACTTCGCCATTCTTCTTAACCAGCAATTCTTCTTCTTCTCCTCAACCAGCAATGCTTGTATTCATTTTCGTTTGAGGGAGGGATTCTTGGTGGGTGTCTTCGAAGGAGAGATCGCAGCTAGCGATGGAAGGTGAGACGAGCGCTGATGCAAATCTGCCCCCACCGCCGCCGGTGCCGGCAGGAGCCGTGCCTGCGCGCGCGCCAGGCTTCGATGGCAGCAGCGGATCGGGCGACAACAACAATGGCGGTGGGCCTCGCAATGGCGGAAGCAGCAGCAGCGGTAGCGGCGCCGCAGCCTTGGCAGCACTCGCGCTCGTGCCTGTTCCGCCCAAAGCTACCAGACCCGCGTTTGGCCGGGTGGGGCGTCCCACTAAGCTCGTCGTCAACCACTTCCAGGCCGAGCTCAGGAACCTCCAAGACGTGTTTCACTACAATGTGAGCCTTTTCTCCATCATCTTGCTCTCTCTCGGGGGGTTTTGGGCTTAAGCGTTTGTGCTCCATTGACTGGCTATTTTTTTGCTCTCGGGGGTTTTGGGCTTAAGCGTTTTGTGCTCCATTGACGAGCTCCATTTTTGTGCAGGTGTCAATCGAGCCACCCCAGACGAACAAGAACATGTGTCGGGAGATTATGAAGAAGCTGCGGGAGACATTCGGAGACGCCGAGTGCGGAGGTAAGCAAGGCGCCTACGATGGCGAGAAGTCCCTGTTCACGAGCGGGAGTCTCCCTTTCAACACAAAAGAGTTTCCCATTTTCTTGGACGACCGCAGAGGTCCCTCGTTCCGACCTGGTGACCGGGGAACCAGGCCTGGCGATAGTCCGCCCACGCAAAGCCCACCGCCAGGTAAGTTAATAAATAGCCTTTTTCTTTCATGATTTGTTGAAGGCTTTTGCACGATTATTATTGTCGGGTGATTTTTAAATGTTTGTGTTTTGCAGGGAGTCCAAATGAAGAGCTTGTTCCGAAGAGGAGGAGGACCATAGCCAGAGGGCGAGACTTCGTGGTGAAGATCGAATTTGCCGCAGTAATTCGGATGAGGGCAATCGCCGATATGATGAACGGCGCGATGGGAAGGGGTGATCATGACCAGGAAGTACGAGCACTTGATGCTCTGCGTGTTCTGGACATCGTTCTGCGTGAGAGCGCTTCACAGAGGTACGTGAATAGTCTCATGTTTAATCTCATGTTGGCCACTTTTAGATGGTGATTATTCAAGATGTAAAAAAAAAAAGTCAAAAAAAAAGTTTTGTGATGGTTTGTGATGGTTTGTTTTGCAGAGGATACCTTCTTGTGAGGGATAATTTCTTCCATCGCGATTTGGGTCCCGTGGGCGATTTGGGTGAAGGAGTGGAGGCTTGGAGAGGCTACCACTCCAGTGTCCGGCCAACTGGCTTAGGTTTAACTCTCAACCTTGACATCACCATGACCACTGTCTTGAAGCCCATGCTTGTGGAGGATTTTCTCAAGGAAAGATTCAACCGAGACCTCCACGCCATGCAAACCAGAGACTGGGCCAAGGCGAAAAGCATCCTCAAAAACGTCCAGGTTGAAACCATTCATATGCAGGTTTCGCGAACCCACAAGATCTCAGGGTTCAGTGACCGGGCCATCCGTGATCTCAAGTAAGGATGCCTCTCTGAAATTCTTAATCTTTTTGGAGTGTGGTCAAACTAAATCTTGTGGACTAAGGATCTTTTACTAATATCTACTGTTGTTGGTTCAGGTTTACGAAGAAGGTTAGACATGGTGAGGGTAATGTAGAAGAACAGGAAATGTCAGTGGAGCAGTACTATTTTGAGGTGTACTCCTACACTCTGAAGTACCCCGGTCTTCCAGCACTAGACGTAGGCAACAAGAAGAAGCCAACGTTCATCCCGTTAGAGGTACTTTCCAGGTTTCATTTTCCTGTTTTCATAGCGCTTTCATGCTATTCGTGAACTGTATCTTCATGTGCTTTCATTACTCTGGCTCACCTCTGGCATTGGTTTTTTTTTCTGCAGCTGTGCAAAATCAGGGAAGGACAGCGCTACACGAAGTCCCTCTCCAGTAACCAGAGATCGAAACAGATTGCTGCCTGCAAGCAGGGTCCACAGGAACGTCAGAGGATCTGTGAAAATGCAATGGAAGTCAGCAAGTACAGCACTGACAAGCTCATTGCCGAGTTTGGGCTGGTATTCCAAAACAGGCTGGCTAGTCTTTCAGGGAGAATGCTACCGGCTCCTCAGGTAATTTACTTCACTCATCTTAGTGCCGGAACCAATAATGTTTTTTGCCAGGAGACAGTTTAACATTTTTGCTACTTTTCTATGCCTTGAAGAGCAGTCCAGGCTCCTTGGATGCTCTTTTCATATTAATATATAGGTAATATCAGGTTAATACTCATGTGCTACCTAGTTGCTACTTAAGTTATACCTGGGTGATACCTAGGTTTAAAGAGGCTACACATTTTGACTCCATCTAGGAAACCTGGCTATTATTTATTTATTTATTTTTCCAAAAATCCTTTGTATCAATTAGCTAGCCCAAAATTTTCAAAGTCATCCTGTTAAAGTCAAAGTCATCCTGTTAAATTTTTTTGCTTCTCTTTTCTGCCAACAGCTGGAATTTGGGGAAGGGCGGACTGAGGAACCGCGGGAAGGGCGGTGGAACTTCAACAACAAGGTTCATTTAGTGTTCTTTCAGAATCTGGTTGTTTTTCGGAAATGCTCTTCTAATGATGTTTGAAAATTTTGTGACTGTGGTTGGAGTGTTTACTGCTTGAATAGTAGTCTAATTCCAATACTTGGACTGCAGTTGATGAAACAGGGAGTTAAAATAGATCCATGGGCTGTCGCTGTGTTTGATGGCCGCTGCCATGATGGGGAGCGTGTAGCACAGCAGCTGTTGGAGAGCTGCACCAGACGAGGAATGCGGATGCGGCAGGCCGTAGCGGTGGAGAAGGAGCCCCCGAATGCTATGGGCTACTCTCCTGAGCAACGTGTTGAGCGGATGATTACTGCTCTGCGACCGCACAAGCCTGTGTTCATCTTGGTCATCTTACCAGACAAAGACAGTCCCATCTATGGTAAAAAAATCTCATCGTGTGATTCCTCCCTTGCATTTTAATCGATTCTTTGAAGTGTTCCTCAATTAACGGGTTTCCGTATCGTCTGGCAGTTCCATTCAAGAGGTTCTGTGAAATGAAGATCGGGATTATCTCACAATGCATGGTGAAGCCTCGGCAAATCAACGATCAGTACCTCGGGAATCTTGCATTGAAGATCAATCTTAAGGTGCGTGTAATTTCCATCGACAGTCATGATCACTTATATGCAGTCCTGTTTTTGGGCTTTTTAGTGCCAGATTGCACCAATAAAAAATAATCTGGCTTCAAAACGATCAAAAACTCAATATTAGATCGCCAAAATATCTTCAGTTTTTTATAAAATATTGGGTGAAATCGCCAGATTTGTATGAAAATGGTGTTAAAATGTAGATGAAAAAAGTTCTATCCACAATGTGGATTAATGTAGAAATATGTGGTTCTACCATTTTGTGTTGCCAGTTTAGCACTCTCTGAGAAATGAAGAAAATGGGCTCCTTATATATACATCAGTGTATTTTAGTTTTTTGACTCTTTGGTTTTGTACACAGATGGGAGGGTTCAACTCGCCACTGAGCCAGCGGATGGTTTCCTGTCTCGGTCAGTCCACCATCATCTTCGGCATGGATGTGTCGCACGGATCGCCTGGGGATGTGAATGTCCCTTCAATTGCAGCCGTCGTGGCAACAAAGAATTGGCCGGATGTGTTCCATTATACTACGCAAGTGAGAACACAGCCATCAAAGGTGGAGATGATCGAGGGGCTCTATGAGCCCGGAGGTGGCATGGTTAAGTACGAGTTTCAAACTTTGCAAAATTTTCTCTGTTCCATGCAATGATTTTCTTATGTGCTGCTCCTGCCATTGTCTCGTTTTAAGGAAGTGGTCAAGTTGATTTTTGCCTTGGGTTGAGTTTGTAAGGTAGTATGCGATGAAGTTGTAATGTTTGATTACTAATTTTTGATTTTTTTTGACAGAGAGTGTCTGAAGGCATATTACAGCACATGCAGAAACCTCAACATGCGCAAACCCTCCCAAATCATAATCTATAGGTTCACATTTCTGTGCTACTTATCTCTGAAATTCTATCTTGCTGTTATTACATTTTGTCATGATCTACAATTCAATGGAAGTTAATGAAAAAAAACTAATTATTTCAATTAAGACTCAACAATTTCAATGGGTTTAATATCAGTGTCTTAAGTGTAAAGTTGGATTGTTCATTCCAGGGATGGAGTTAGTGAAAGCCAGTTTGCCAAATGCTTGGAAGTTGAATATACTGCTTTCAAACGGGTATGGTCATTCCCCTTTTTCCATGTTAAGCAGACTTGTCTTTGAAAGACTTCTTCTCTTCTAAAGATACCAGCACTGACCTCCTTTATTGCACAGGCGTGTGAAGAACTTGAGCCAGGGTATAACCCAGGGATCACCTTCATTGTTGCTCAGAAGCGTCACAATACGCGCTTCTTTCCACAGAGCAACGACAAGATGAAGAATGGGAATGTAATGCCAGGTATTGGTCATCACTGACATGAGAAATGCATCTCAGTTTTGTACATTTGGCAAGTGAAGTAACACTGCTGATGTAATTGGAAATAGAAGCCAATTGTTTTGATGGAGTTATAATCTGGAGAGTAATAAGTTAGTCTGTAATCTTTAACACCAGCTTTAAATCCATCACCTGCTTAGTCTCTGGTTTAGGGTGACATAGGTCCCTCCCTACAACTCAATTGATTGCTCTTATACTTTTTTTGCAAATTAGTCTCAAAAAATTAACTTGTTTGGTGTTGATTTTGCCGAAATTTGCACTTACGAGTGTGCTGAGGTTCTGTGCTGAGGCAGGTACTGTAGTTGATAAGGATGCGTGCCATCCGCACAATTACGACTTTTTCCTTGTCTCGCAAGCAGGGCTAATTGTAAGATTTTCTTCAAACTTCTTACATGGTGTAGGAGTAGTAATAACTGTCAGAATTTTAAGTTCTTACCGATCATGTCGAACCTATTTCTGATTGCACTCTCTAATTCTCCCTCGTATCTAAGAATGTGCATTTTGGCTCGAGTGCAGGGCACTTCCCGCCCGACTCATTACCATGTCCTGGTGAATGAGAACAAGCTCTCCCCCGATGACATCCAGACACTAACAAACAATCTCTGCTACACGTTTGGCCGCTGCACTACTGCAATATCGATGGGTATGTCACTTATTCAAGGGAATTTTTTGCTTGCATTTCTCATTCGGCTTTGTGTTCTAATTGATGGGCTTTTGGTTTCATAATTGCAGCTGCTCCAGCAGCATATGCCCACGTTGTGGCTATGAGATACAGAAAGCTGGTGGACACCTGGGGAGGAAGTTCCGGAGGCGGTTCTGATACCACTTCGCAGAGGAGTGGTGGAGGAGGTGCTCCAGCACCTGTACAGGCTCTCCCAGCTCTGAAGATCAAACCAGAACATTCCATGTTCTTTTGTTGATCCCTTGTCTGTTCCTCAATGTCTACCCTGTGTACAATAGTGGATTTGGCAATTTTGTAGACCAGCCGATCATGTACATATCCAAAGTTGCAATGCTCTTTCCAAAACTTTTTTAAAACTCATTGTCTTTAGTTTCAGTGAATGACACTTTGATGACGATCAAACCATTTTGATGACGTGTGGATTAAAAACTCTGGTGATGCTTTTGAAGTATAATCCCATGGAAGGAGCTTACTATGATGTTGTGTGCACTTGTAGGTCACCAGTTTTCAATGATCACTTTCAGCATTGTCATGTCTTTGTTGTGCACTTCTGGGTCACAAGTTTTCATTGATCACATTCAGCTAACGTCCGTCTGATAGTTTGGATGGAATTGGGTGTGAATGGGATAGTGCTACTTCTTTATCAACTATCACCCTTGCTAAATTGCTTCTATCATGGTCTTAATTTCCTTAACCTCCTACTTTGTGTGCTCATTCTGTTTCATTGGAATGCTTACAGTTGTTTCACTTCCACCCAATTCCATGTTTTATGTATTGCGTCTAGTGTTCACTTAAAGTTGAATTTGGTGAGGTGAAATTGGGGGTCAGTTAGACCGGAATTGGGTCTCGAGCTATCAGTTATATATTGCTTCTTTCATTCAAAGCCCATGCTGTGCTTTCCTGAAGCAGTATATGATAATTCTCTTCTAATGTGTGTAGATTGTAGAATATTTTTAGTATCATCAATTGGAAATGGTGATTTTACGTATATGATAACTCTCTTCTAATGTGTGTAGATTGTAGAATATTTTTAGTATCATCAATTGGAAATGGTGATTTTACAAGAACTATGTAATTGCTATGAATCTCTGAATTGAGGTTTCTTGTCAACCATCCTGTGCATACATAAAACTTGACTCTGTAAATCATGTGGTTTTCTAAGCCTGCAAACTGCTCACCTCCGAATCCTAGAGAATTTAACCCCTAAGTAATCATCCCAGAAACTGGATCACAAACAGATTTGATCAGACAACCTCGGATGATGTTCATCCAAGTCATCTTTGAAAGCCTATTAAATTCTCAACCAATCACAATAAATCTCTTATGATGGAAAGCTGTAAATAATATTATTAAATTCTCTACCAATCACAATAAATCTCTTATGATGGAGAGCTGTTGATAATATTGGAGAGGCCTCCAATTACCAGTATTTCAAATTTGTTGGGTAGATTTTATGCCTGCAATGGTCTTCTCATGTACACTTCATGTACATCTGAACCACGCTAATATCTACTTTTGAGGCTAGAATCTACTTTTGTTCAAAGGGTTGGTATGTTTAGGGGTTAAGTTGGAGAGTGGGTGAGCAGAGTTTGGGTGAGCAAATTTTTAGCATTTTTATATTTTTATAAGGCTCGCCTATGTACATTACCACGCTAGGGTACACTACCACGCTAGGGAAAGGGTTTGATCTCCAAAGGACTTAAGAACCTTATGATGAGAACTAAATTTGAAGATGGTTTCAAAACTTTTTGTACAATGGTTTTAGGATAGGCTTTCATGTGAGTATTGGCCTAGTGAAAGCTGCTAAAAGATATGAATTCAAGTCTTAAGAACCACCGATGGGCCACCGGTGTCTGTAAGAATTCAAACCAAACTCTTGGGTTCACCCATTTTGGTATGACATTGGTAGCTCTAGTGATTGGTTGGTTTCTGCACTTTTGCTAATTTTAATCCGAGCATCCACTATAAATTGCAGATGGCAGAGGCACATGGAAGTTGATTTTGCAAATTGGTGTTGGTCTCGTCAAACTTACTAGGACCATTACTAAAAATTTTAGGCCTCTCTAAGGCAGCTAACTCAACCTAACTGCCATGCAAAAATAATAATATAATAATATTAATTTTTTTTTTTTTTTTTTTTTTTTTTGCAAAAAATAAAATAAAATATTCTATCGTGGCACCATTTTAGCCATGTGAGATTGGGTTTTCAAGATTTCTTTGTGGAAAAGAATATTTTTTTATTTTTAAATTTGTTAAATGTTATTATATTATACTTTTTGCATAACAATTTGGTTGAGTTTGTAGCCTCTTGGAGACTTGAACTTTTTTGCAATGCCCCCACCAATACATGGAAGGAGGCTTTTAGAATAAGTATGCAGTGTAGAAATGGTGCAAAGACGGAATTGGATGTTTCTACTTTATAAACTTGATTTTTGGACTAGATGTATAGAGTTGTGAGAGATTTTTGGTGTGAATATCTTATGCAATTGTATAAGTGATAGTAGAACTTCATTTCCATTCAAAGATCCATGGTCATAAACAATGATGCTTGTAGTAAATCTTACTGTAGGTTGCAAAAACATGCTTCTGCAACCACAATGTGGTTGCGTGGGTTGTATAGGTTAAGTTCACATAACTTAACCCCTAAACGTCCATCCGTTCAAAAAGTAAACGATGTACAAAATCAAATACAGTTTTCTCATCCGTCATTGACTTCTTGTAGTGTGGTTTTTTTACTATATATTTTAAGGGAAGTTAGTTTCATGCATGTGTGATCTAATTAGAAAGTGGATGATTTGTGAAAGTTTCTGCCTCATTTCATGTTGTAGTAATTTGCCCAAAATTTTAAAGATTTTAGTGTAAAGGTGCATTTAAAAAATCTAACTCATGAAACTAAGCAACCAAAAAATCTCCAAAAGTCACTACACTTTGAGTATTACATGTCAACCAATCACAACAAATTTCATGTACAAATTGTCAATATCTTATTTGTAATCAAATTACAAAAAAAATTTGAATTTTAAGTTTTGATTTTTATACAAAAGATTGATGACAACAATCATAGATCTATGCGTACAGATAGAACCAAAAATTGATAATGTACAACTTTTGTTTATATACCAAGTTCAAAATATCCCTTTTACCTTTTTTTTAAAATTATTTTTAGCGAATAGGCTGTTATGGTATCCAAATCATCCTCTAGGATTAAGTTTGGGTACTAGATTCAACTTGTGATAGTATCTTGCTTTTCATAAAAGAACTTGTAATCGAGACATCACTTATTTATCTTGTGCACATTGTGTATATGTGTTGGATGAATCAAACATAGTCAAAACCCGAGGGGTGCACTATACTAAACATCATTAGGAGAAAAATGGGGTCCCAAAGGGACCCTCTAAGCTTGCCCGTGTTAGGTGAACCGGCTGCCCAAGCACCATTTTCTATGTAAACCCATTCGTGCAGTCACTGCCCGCTGACAGCGTCGGAAGCCGCAGTGCTGGCAGTGTTGGCAGCGTCGATTGGCGCGACCCACAGAACTGCGCTACTGGCAGCCACGGTGGCACCATTGGTTTCCTCTTGTAAAGTGCACGGTTTGGCCTAAATTTTTCAGCACGTGCCAAAGGCCAAGGCCCCTTTGTGACTACAGATTTCTCCTAATGGTACAAGGCAAATGTACAATATGGTCCACCAATTCATAGTCCAAGATTTTGCTAACATTTAGTGCACCTCATTGCATTTTGTGCACACTGTGCATTTTATTAAAAACACTAGTTTTTAAACCAATTTTAAATTATATAGTATTGGCACAATGAAAAATAAAATGCTCCATAATTACACATCAACTATATATCAACCATATAATCAAATTTTAGTTTGTCAAAAGTGATTTATCCTAAGAAAATTCAATTTCAAAACTAATGTTATAATACCATTTTTTACCAATTTCTATACAGATTTCTATCCAAACTTTGATTTTCAAAATCTTTCATGTTTAATTCTAAATTTGAAAATTCATTAAAACCCCCACTTAGAAAATATTATTTTAGAAAACATCCAAAAAGAAAAACATCAATTTTTTTTCTTTAAATGATTAAATTGGCTTGAAATATAAAATTATTTAGTTTCAATACTTTAATATTGAAAGAATTCCTCAAAAAATTCCTCGAAGTTTGAGGATATTTATTTCACAAGTTTGAATATAGGAAAAATTTATAGCCTAAAATTAAATGAAATACCATCTTTTTCATGAAATTTGAATGAAATTGGAGTGCACTTGTGCATAGGATATGGAGTGTTTTTAAAGAATCCAATGTATTTACAAGAATATTATCATCATTTTATGAAAGTTTTGGTGCTGATAACACAAAATTAACATTCCCAAATCACCTAAAATTTATTTTACACTAAAATTAATTCTTTAATTTTGTTTTTAAGTTTTCTTAAATTTGAAAATTGCCACTTCTAGTACACTGGGACAAAAAAACGGGTTGATCCTACTGTACATTCATCCTACAAGTATATGTGAGTGGGAAAAAGGGTATTAATTTGAACACTGTTGTATGACAGATACATATAATAAACATAATTAGAGATGAAAATATTGATGTATACTTACATTAAACATATATTTACAATGGAATAGAATGGTATACAAAGGTTTCTAAACACATTACCTTTCATATAAGGGGGAATTTTAGAGAGGGTCATGAACGCACGTGATTCTTAAATATAAAGTAGAATACAACCCCCAAGAGTCAAAATTAATGTTGTATTGTTTATAGGAGTGATAATGTACAACGTCTCATTGATGATGTTCTAATGTATTTATTTTAAAAAACAACAATTTTTCTTGGTCCGATTATCTTCTTGGCCAACAAATATTAACTTATTTATTTTTGAATGGAGGTGATTAGTGACTTCAAGAGAATTCTAATCTCTATTCTTTTGTAATTCTTGACACTTAAGTGATATTTTACAAATTTACAATGTTTAAATCATAAAACACCTATAAATATCATTTGACTCTCTATTAATAAATAACCTTCATTAGAAGTTTGTAAAAACTTTTATCAATTTTTGGTCAACTTAGTGTTTATTTAAGTGATTTTTTTTAAATGTTGAAAAACACAAAAGGTCTCATTTGGGTGTATATAATAGTTGATAGCATTAAATTATGTACACCCAAATGAGACCTTTTTGTGACTCTCCAATTGCTTCCATCTATCCTTTCAGCAAACAAAAGTTAAAATATTCTTTATGAGATTCTTGTCATGGCACTTCAGTTCAATAGCATTTTGGCACTTGTTTGTATCGGTGGGTGCATTCAATCATTTTGCAAACAAGAGAACATGTCTATTTGCATAGGCAATACTATTCCCTCAGTTCCAAATTGACTATCGAGTGTCATGGTTTTCCTCTAGACTAAGAGGGTAAGTGTGAAAAAAATTAGTGCTTATATAGTGCATGTGTTGGATGCATCCTTGCATCTAAAATAGCAAGTATAGGTGGTGGAAAAAATATGAAAATATTAAAAAAAATCTTCATTCAATCACCTATGCTTATTATTATTAGAATAATAATTTGTAAAATAATTTTCTAATTAGAAATTGAAAAACAATTACAACGCACAAAATAATGCATTATTTGGATACTATATGCAAAAGTTATGAAGAACAAAAGCAATAGATGTTACAAATAAATGAACCGCGTTACTCACTGAATGTTCTTTTTGGAACAAAATATGCAACAAAAATGGGACAACCTTTCTGAAACAGAGGAAGTAAATCTTTTATCAAGCTATTCTCCATGTTGATTTGAGAAGCTTTTCAAAGTAAACATCGTTAACCCTTAAACGACATATGCTTTCTTGATACCACACCCAAAATCTATTTTAAATTCCATTTTAAGCATGATTTTTTTAAAAATTCACTTTGGCTCTATTCTAAAGAAGTATAGATCTCTCTAAGGTACTCCGTTTGGCATTTACAAAACCCCATTGGGTGCAATGGAGTAGAAGTTATGAGCAAGATTCTCCCAAAATATAACCAAGCCCATGGGGCTTGCATTGTCTTTTAAGGGTTAAGGAAATCATGCCTGGATGACAAGAGATACGTATGGATGTAAGGTGGTTACCCCATTCCCAACTGAATAAGAAATACGGATATGAGGCATTGATATTATTTAGTATTATTATTTTTAGAAGTAGGCAAGAAGAAATAGATTCCAACACAAGTTGAAACATAATTTTTGAATGAAGGATGAATTAGTTATAAATTTTCAAAGTCGAAGTATGACGCATCCCATTCACGTCATATAGGTACACCTCTTTATGTCTAAAGAAGATTTGTATTGCACACACTAAAGATGCTTAAACCAACAACAACGAATCCATTACCACACTTACATATACTAAAACCAACAAGAGAGAACCCATAACCAACTGTAACTCATGCTACAACCAACATCATTACAACATTGATTGCGGATAATGCCCCTAACTGTTGGTGAAAGGAGCCAGTTGGGAATGGGGTAACCACCTTAAGGCAAGCCACTGAAAGGATATTTTTTCGGATCACCGCACGAATTTGGTAGTTTGTCATTGCACCAAGCTGGAATCTAAGCAGACAAAGAAAATTTCATAATTTCAGATTCAGTGCTATCAAACAAATGTGTTATACTGACATTAATATTACCTCAACATGAGGCCACTATATAAAATCTAATGTCTAACAACTGAACAGTGAGAACTTTGTCAATCTCATGGAGGGGTCTTGTGTGATATTAGGGAGTATTACCGTGAATTTTGCAAGAGAAGAGGTAACATTTTGCGATGTAATGTGCAGAAAAGTACCCAGGTTCAATGTGCTAGACATTGTTATTAGGTATTTTGTGCCTGAGACACTTGTACAGTGACACAGGGAGAGATAAAGGCATTCCCACATGGGATTTCATATGGAAAGTGGGACAAAATTCCCATGATTGTAACTTTCTTGGGATGATTGTAGTGTATTTTTGATGTGAGAAAGTAATAATTGTGGGAAATTTGTCCGTGTTTCCCAGATGGGAATCTTGTTTTTATCTCCCTGTGTGACCCATCCACATTTTGTAGGCAAGATTCAAAAGTAGGCAAGACTATGAGGTACAATCGCAGGTCAGGATCTACCAAGCCACAACAATGATGAGGGAAGTTCTCGCCTATAATTGTTTCCCATATACTTGCCTCCTTTTGAATTACCAGATATAATCTCAATGCAAGTCACTTCGAGCCATTGAATCTCAAGATCATGCGGTAGTTGAACGAAAAAGCAAAGAAAAAAGTGAAGTAGAACATGCATGTAGAGTCCAAAGAGTGAGTTAGTCTTGCTTCTTGGTGAAGAGTTAATGCATGCTACCTGCTAAGAAGTTAATACTCCCTAGCATTATCAGTTCTAATCCTCTCCTCTTGATACAATGGTAAGAAAGAAGAGAGATTATGAGCTTGGTTGTTCACATTGGAGAAATTATTGCGCCACAATGTTGAGGACGTTTTTCCCACTCGCCTCTCCTCTCTGGAAGGAATTGGAGACTCAATGGAGAAAATAATCATAATGTGGATTCTGTTTCAAATTGTTTGCGTGCTCCACGCTTGATCGTGTTCAAGTTTCTTGAAAACGTTTGAAAGGATAGGCTATGTTGTCATTTGCATTGAGTTGAGCTGGGGGGAATTTTTGATCAAACGGTTAGAGGTGTAGTAGAAGGCAGCTATTGGGTAAGTAGAATAGCACTTGCTAGACACTAGTAGCAAACCTATCGTTTTTCATTCCCCATTTCGTGGGAACAGTGAATAATACCGGAATATTATACTTACGTTTCTGTCTTCTTGTGACCAAAACTACTCATCATCATTAACACAACCCATGTGCATGGCGCCGTTTCATTTCTTTTTTCCTTTATAGTAAGTGAAAAACGACACATTTCCTTCTAGTGATCTCTAAATGATTGTGGCTTTCTTGACATTCAGTAGCCTTCATGCCCACTGCCTCTCTTTCATGCACTCTGCTCAACACCTTGAGCCTCCACATGTCCACTTAGCTACTAATGATGGAGTATTGGTGGATGTGGAATATTCCACACCATCTCCTGTAGAACCAAGGCAAGAACAATGCATGCTACTGAATGTTATGTTTGATATTCTTTACAAGTGTTACTAGAGAAGATGTTCTCAGATGATCTGCGAGTTGAGAACTCAGCAACCGCTGCAGATGAATGAGTTGAGGTCCAAAGACGCTAAGTACGACTGAGTGCCGTTCAATGGCAACATATGAATACTATATTTCTTAATTAATGAACTCTAGTTCATTCTCATGATTGAGGAATGTATAAAAATTTGATTGTATACTGCGAACTTGGTGTGTACTGTGTACGAAGCTCCTGAAGAGGTAGGGAATCTGCACAACTTGTTTGTCTGGATAGATTTGGGACCTTTATTGATTTTGCATCCCAAGGCGAGGAATGAGGCGGAGGTATAAGTTGTGAATCTTCTGCTACCAAAAGGAAAAAGCATAGTTACCCAAACCAATGTTTCCCATACTTTTGTTTCTAACAACCAGTAAGGTACCTACACCTAGTTATGACTTTTACCCACAGCCCACCCCCACGCGTTGCAACTTATTCAGTGTCCGTAAGATGCGTGGAATTCTTTCACACATTCTTAAAATAGCAACCATGCGGCTCAGATGCTTATTTGGTCACTTTTAGGTGTACATACCTTAGAAGAATCTAAACTCAACAACTATTGTGAAGGTTAGGTGAACGTCATTGAGGTCATTCTTTCAAAAGTTCTGTAAATTAGTGTTACCATCAAAAGATTGCCCGCTATTTTGAACTTGTGTAGGTTTCCAGAATTCCATCAGGTGATATCATGGGGTGAATACCATTTGTTCAAAAAAAATAAAAAAAATATCATGGGGTGAATTCAAAAAAACGGATCTCCTTTGAAAATTGTTTGTAAAAGTGTTTGTAAAAGTAGTATAAAGAGATTTTTTGTATCTAGTGAATGATATAAGCTCAAATCATAGAAAATTAACAATTTTTTTTTAATTTAAAATAAATGATTATCTATTCATTCATTTTCATAATGCAACATGATTCTTCCTAAAATGTTGGGGTCTCAACTATTCTAAACAAAAGCATTGAACTCTAGTGTAATCTATGTAAGATGAAGATTTAGCATGTAAGTTTCTTGTGGGGCAATTTGATGTGGCATGGAAATACATTTCACAAATGGTGTTGGATACTTCGAGCATTCCTAGGGGTGGTTGGTTATTTCACAACAGTAGTACTTTGTAAACTATATTTGGTGGAGATGGGTGTTTATTTGCATTTCACTTGCATCTCCATCAAATTATTGCATCTAGGGAACTTTTGAAAAAATATATTACATGAGTGTCCTCATCATTTCATACCCTTGTGAATTTAATATTTTTGGTAAAAATATTCTATATTGGTTGGATATTTTGGATGATTGATAGGAAATATTCCATTGGTCCCTGAGATTGGTCCTAGTAGATTTATATTTGACAGCCATACATGCACTTTATCTTCACTTTAGATTTTAAATTTGGAATATATTGAAAAAAATCATCCATGAAATAGGATAGGAAATCTTAGTGGTTGATAGAATATATTTTGTGTTAGGAAATCTATACAGAGTGATAGAAAATATTCTCTGTCGGTTAGAAAACCTCAATGATTGGTGGCAAATATTCCATAGATCTTAGTAGATTTGTGTTTGACATAGTCACAATTGAATTTTATTTTTACCTTAGATTTTCACTTGGAATATGTAAAAGACAAATGATCTATGATGTCGGATAGAAAGTCTCAATGGTTGGTAGGAAATATTCCATGGGTTCCAATAGATTTGTGTTTGACAATCACAATCAAACTTTACCCTTAGACTTTACCTTCATGCGATATTTGAAACTTGAGAGAAATGAAAGACACATCATCTATATTGTCAAATAAAAAATGTGTATGGTTGGTAAAAAGTATATCTATGGGTTTTAGTAGATTTGCACTATATTTGACAATCACAATTGAACTTTATTTTTACCTTTGATTAAAATTTGGAATTCATAAAAAAACAAATTATCTATAAAGTGCAGTCCTCTCGGCAGTCCTATATACAATTTTCAATATTATGTACTAAAATTCAATCTTTTGAAATCAATTTAACTTAGTAAGATTAGTATACTTAGAGTAATTTGTTGGAAGGAATAAAGCTAATAGAAGTAGTTGTTGTTAGAAGGTAGAGAGTCACTCTATTTGAAACCAACTTGAAATTATATAGATTTAGTTTTAACATAGACAATACAATATAACTTTGTGTGGAGATTTACAAACAACTTGTAAAATTTGGCTCACTTTGCTAAATTTTATAAATTTGTACAAACTTAATGAAATATTTCTTAATTTTTGGCTCAAATAGAAATGTAGATGGTATTTATTTTTAAATGCACATAAATTTGTAAATAATTTGAAAGGATAAAAATGTTTGTTTTGGTGTTTATTATTTTTATTTTTTCCAAAAATATTTTTGTAAAAATAAAATACTTTGCACGCTACGGTATTATTGAATCAACTTGTTCATTTAATAACTACAAATATTGGGTCCTTTACAAATTAAGAGTTAGAATGTATATATATATATATATATATATATATATATATATATATATATATATATATATATCAAACTTGATAACCTTTTGATGGCCAAACATTCAAAATTTGCTTTTTTTTATATGTTTTAAAAAAACATAATAAGTACACAAAGATATAAAATATAATGTAATTCCTTATTGATAATATTGATGAAAAATGCCATGGACTTTAGTATCATTCATTGGTGCATTTAAACCTCAAAATCTTTAAAAAAAAATTTAAGCAAAAAGAGTTTTAAGTTTATGTTCCTATTTGGTACAATTGTAAATCCTAATAAGCCCTAAAAAGTAAATATTCTCAATATACACATGTCTTCATGTTGAAATTTAGAATGCTCTCAGAATATTATGATTTAATGGCATTTTCAAAGTTTCAATTTTATTTTTTTTGTATTTGAATTTTATTTTTCATTTGTGAATTATTCCAAAAAAACCTAAAAAAACATATGATATCAAATTTTAATTTTTTTTAGAGAAATTATATAGTATGATGTATAATATTCATTTTAAAATATTCAATGACAATTTAGCATTATTTAGATAATGTAGCTTGTTCTTTGATAACCTTTGCAACTATGCACAAAAGGAATTTGATGTTAACCCCTAAAAGCCCGAGGGGTATTGGACAAAACATAGATGTGTTATAATATGTGCCTTCCATATGTTTGATGAAGGTTGGTTCAATAGACAAACTGTAGAGTATCATCTTTACAAATTATCCATACGGTCAAACTTCCAAAATAATCTTTAAATCAATTTTTAATGAATTTAAAAGCATTAACCTTCGAAAATTTGTATAAATTATAATTTTCAATTTTAGAGTTCAAAATTTAGTACGATTGGTTAAAGTTGGGCTATCTGTCGTAAAATTCAAAAAAGCAAGAGAATGATGGAGGAATCATCATTACTTTCCCCAAATAGCAAATTTTGTAACACTAAGACAATGTTGAGGTGATCTACTTTGAAAAATTCTCCCGGGTGGAGTTTAACTCGGATTGCCATAATTCAAATTGGGTTGGAAAGTAGACTTGATGTAGTATTTTAAAATATTTTTTATTTTTTCAAAAAAAGATTTTTTTGTTCCGGGCAGCCCGTTTTTTCCGGGCAGCGACCAGAAAATGGTCGCTCGGGAGCTTAGGGGTTAAAGGACTAAATAATGTGTTTCGGCATTTGTTGCTTTCTGAATATTACCTAATTTTATGTGCTTTAGTTGTTTTAATTTGTTTGAACTAGAATCACATGTAAGCATTTTTCCTTCAGGAAGCACTCACAAATTTTTCAAAATGACGTAAGCATTAGGAGAAAAATGGGGTCCCAAAGGGGCCCTGTAAGCTTGCCCGGGTTAGGTGAACTAGCTTCCCAAACACCATTTTCTATGTAAACCCATTGGTGTAGTCGCTGCCCGCTGACAGCGTCGGAAGCCGCAGTGCTGGCAGTGTCGGCACTGTTGGCAGCGTCGATTGGCGCGACCCACGGAACTACATTGCTGGCAGCCACGGTGGCATCATTGGTGGCTTCATGTAAAGTGCACGGTTTGGCTTAAATTTTTCAACACGTGCCAAAGGCCAAGGCCCCTTTGTGACTACAGATTTCTCCTAATGCTGAAAAATAGATTTTATTTTATTTTATTCATTTGAGGTAGATTTTTGAAATCTTCTAGAAATAAATAGAGGTCTGATAATGTCAAATTTTTTATTATGAAAAATATTATAGGGTGCATTTTTTAAATCTACAAACCAAGCATTATTCTAATAATTATCAAAAGACCATAGGCTAGATTTACATTTCTTTGGAGAAATTTGTCTTTGAGTCATGCAAAACTATTGTTCTAGACATTATAAGACAAGATATATGATAAGACGTGAAAAATGATGAGGAGAAATTAAACTATGTAGCTTGTCTCATCCACCATTTTGTAATGGATTAGAAGCATTTCACAAAATAGAGAAAATGCATGATAGGTGTACCAACTCTTAGACAAAGATTCTGCTAAGATTTAGTACACCTTAAGGTAACTATACCTTAAAGCGTTCACCTTATCAATTGAGCCTATTTACACAAAATCATAGAACAAAAAATGTTTTCAATGAGTCTTAATAGCAAGTTCAAGAGGATTCCAACGCACTTTTGCATGCATTATTTGGACACCGTATTAACAAATTATGAATTTCCAAAGTGCTAATTGTAGGTTGACCTTAACCCCTAAGTGCCCAAGGGTTTTCTTGAAATGCTAGATGTGTCATAATGTCCATCTTACTCAACTTTTATGAGCTTCAAGTTTTTAACATGTGTAGAACACAACAGTAAGACAACATCCATATGGTTAAATTTTGGAAAAATGCTATGAATTATTTAATAATCAATTTATAAGAATTTTCTTCGAAAATTCATAAAAACTACATGTTTAGTCATTTTGACTTGGAATCAAGTATGATTGGTCAAAAACATTGGTTTAATGTGGTGGTTACCTTGTTCATGTTAGAACTAATCTTATTTGGTAGAAAACTTAAAGATTATATTCCGAGCAGATTTTCAAAAATTGTGACAATTTGAGATGCTGTCACTTCGAGAGCTTTAGAGGAAAATTGGTAAAAGTTTTTTCAAAATTTCTTTTTGGAAAAGATACTCAGTTTCAATACCTACAAGTGAAAATAAATTACGCTCAAAAATTGTTATTTTTGAAAAAGTTATGGACATTTAAAGTGGGCTGAACTTTTTTTAAACTCTGAAATTTTTGAGCGACCATACCGGTATATGGTCGCTTAGGCAGTTAGGGGTTAAAAGGACCCTAAACTCTGATGTTCAGATTGTGCACATTCTCATCAACAGTAGGGTGTTAGAATCTACTTAGTATGAAAAATTGAGCTATGGACGCTTTAAAGAAATGGTTGCTTTTAGATATAGTTACCTTAGTACATTTTGTACACATTTTGCATTTTATTGAAAGCATTAATTTTCAAACCAATTTTTAAAATGTATAGCATTGACACAATGAAAAATAAAATGAACTATGAGTACACATTAACTATATATCAACTATATAATCAAATTTTAATATTGAAAAAAATATATTACCATTCCTAGTCCACCTAAAAATAGTTTTACACTAAGATTAATTTTATATATTTGTTTATGGTATTGAAAATTTGAAAATTGCACCTTCTAATGCAACACGGTGGAGGATAAGGTACACCCAACCATGCATCTACCCAACATCAAACTTAAATAGACTATATTGCAAAAAGTGCTTCTACATAGGAGTCTTTGTCATCGATTGCCAAATTTCTTGTCTTGCGGCCTATGAAACAAAGTATGTAGTCTTATGGATAACATTTCATCCTTTGACCAAACACATTGCTTCATTCATCTAAATATTGTATTGTAGGCCATTGTAAACCTCTCTGGGTAAGTGAAAACGTGCCCTTAGTTGAGACTTTCTTGAACAAGTGTGTCAAACTTTTGTAGCCATAACCACAATCTAGTAGCTACGTACATGATTATCCAATTCCATCTTCAAATGGCTTTGAAGCTAATAGGTGAATTAGGATTCATAGGAATGTCACACCAAACTTAAGTTCACTTCAACAACCTAGGTTGAACCGTAGACAAGAAGAAGAAAAAATCGTGGCTTGAAAATAGGAGCCCTTTTTGGGGTCTTCCTATCTTCAACGCGGGTTCAAATTGTCAACCTTTGTTTTCAACCCCCCAAAAAAATTGTTAGCAACTTGAACCTAGGTTGAAGATAAGACGAGCCCGAAAAACTCGTATCGTCAAGCCACGATTTGCTCTTCTTGTCTCCGGTTGAACCCCGGTACTTAGAAGTGAACCCAAGTTTGATGTGGAACCCCAAATCACGATTCACAAAGTTCGATCAGTTGGACCATTAGCAGCAGCTTCGCGTTCTTCTGAACTCTTGTTACTTATTAGGTGAACTTTGAGAATCAGAAAGTGATGGACATGTTGCTGCAAATCAAATGCCCTGTGTCTGAATTATGTATGTTTTGAAGGTAGTATGGTTCAGTTACACATACATAATTCAGACATGTATGGTTCCTTACATTATGCGCAGATAATGGTGTGATACGTCTTGTGCAAGGAACATAATGTAGAGTTGGATATGTATGCAAGGAAACTGATATCCATAGGCCTGTGTATTGAATCAGTGTCCAGGGGATTGAGTTTGCTAAAACAAATCAACTGTGGGATTGAGTCAATTAAGCTTAATTCTCTATGCACTGCATTGATAATGCCGCTAATCCACAAGACTATGATATGAAGGGATGGTTCATCCAAAATTGAACTGCATTGTAGGAGACGAATCTTGGTGAAGTTCCCTATGTTGATGAGTTTCTGTGTAGTGAACAGGCCTGGTGAAAATCAGCTAGTACTGCAATTATATTTACAGGAGGGCAATAGAGTGAGCTAGAGAATGTACACCTAACGCAATCTCCGGGATTCAACATGGCCGACGCATCGAATAATATATCGCCTTCCATGCAAAGTTTGTCGCCTAAGCTTATCGTTTGGGAAACATGATGGCCAAATGTCATTGTAAGTGGGCCTTCCGACAATCTACCATATTGTTTTTGACGGTGTCCCATGCCATGGAAGAGTCATTGTCCTTGGCAAGCACCTCTTAAATGATTTCGCAATACGATCATCAATTCCAAAAGCTTGTGAGCATCCATAAACCATATTTGAACAACCAACAACATTGCAATCTACTATGCACCCACGTACGTTAGTACGTGATTCATTGATAGTTGTGCGTCGCAAAAATTGAAGTCATTTTTTATCAAATGAATCTTACTTTCTCTCCCACCTACATGACATATTATACTGTGAATTGTTTTGGCAAACCAAACGTTTGAAAAAATCTAGTGTTTGCTCACTAGATTGCTTAATATACTAGTCAAAAAGCCCACTTGGCGCTTAAATCTTATCTTGTAATTCAACACCTCCATTTCTATCAAACAGGTAGTCACCAATTTTCTATTTTCATTTGGTGATTACTCCATTTGGTAATAGAATCAACCAAGTACCTACAATTGATATAAAAGACAATGTAGGCATTATTTTTAGATCTATAACCATTACTGCGTTATTTACCATGATAACAAATTCAAAGTATTTAGGCATGTATTGTAATGGCCTTAAAATCAACAAGTTAATGTGAAATAAAATATACAAAAATCCAAATTAATTATAATTTATGTCTTCCAATCTATTGAATCTTAATGCTTCAATGTATTCTTTTCACTTAACACTTGAAAAGTTCTAAAAAAACAATAAAGTACATATATCTTCTTAATGCTAGTTGGTATAAGATAATCTCTTCAAAAATGATTTAACCTTTAAATGGCTTAAAGTTCCACTCCAACCATGTATTTATGCAAAGAAGCAAGTGATTGTTGTTGTATTTAGCTACACCAATATATTTTAGTACAACTTTGTATTTGAGTATACAAAGTATCTGAATGCATCATTGTATTTTAGTACACGAGATAGATTATATGAACAAACATAAAGTGATCATACATATAAAGCCCAAGGGATGTTTAGGGATAAAAAATAAAAAAGTTTTGCTAATTTTTGATTCACTCATATAGATATCATTCAAATTTCAGCATCTTTCAATGAAAACCAATATAAATTTTTTGAATGGGTTCTTCCTCTCTCAAATGACTAGGATAAAAAATAACCTTTTTCTCAATTTCTTTTTTCCAAATTGAAAACAATCGAGAACCACTTTAAATGAAGGACCAAAAGCAAGTTGGGCTAAGAATCGAGCATTCTCACTCGTCAACAACGACTCGTAGTCCAACTTGACTTTAGACGAATGCCCATGCCTTCCAACATGTCAAATAGAGAGGACTGCTGCTACGTAAAACGAACCTCCAAAATCCACAACCCAATCGCGTGGATCCTACCCGACCCGATCCGACGCGACCCGGCCAACTTTTTAAAAGTTATATGGCTGGTGTATACTTCATTCTCACAGGGACCAACTTACTTTAATTTGGGCCCAGCCAGGGAGGGCCAGGATCTAAAGTGAGGCAAAGTTGAACTAAAAAGGTATACCAAGACTTTAGGAAAAGTAGATATGGGGTGGGCAGGCAGTTAGCTGTTAGGGTTAACCCGCCGTTTGGAGGGGTCACACTGACGGGCCCAGTCGTTGCTAGCGGGAGAGAGTGTCAGCACTTGGACCCGACAAATGCAGCAGACTCCGTTTGCTGGTCAGCTTGGCATTAGACATGCAGCCAGCAAGCCCAATATTTGGCCGGTAGCTTTTGGAAGCCTGTCCCCTAGCTCATAAGTCATCAGCCCTTTTTTTGTTGTTGGCCATGCACAGCAGAGTTGCGCACACGGTTCACTGGCTGCACTTGGGAACATGCTCTGCTGTCTCTTGCGGCCTGTGTAAGGCTTACTACAGCAGCACCAGCCACCAGCCCCCATCAGCAATTTTTGCTTCTCCTCCCTGCCTGCCCAGTTCCTCCTCCAATGGCCCGCTGTATGTCAATATATACAAAATTTATTATTAATACCCAAAAACCCATTTACTTGAGATTTAGGTTCAGAACAGTCGGTCCCCACTCACAATGATAGCTAACTTATCCAGGATTCATCATGTTAATGTTGATTAGTCTTGGAAGCAGCATAGATGGTGTCTTTGGCACTTTGTGGCCCATGTTTAAGATCTTTAATCAATCCCCTCATCCATGACTGATCATGATAAGCTTGAAACCTTTTTTAACCCCTAAACGTACCGATCCTTGGAACACAAGTAGATGCCAGCCTCATACATAGATATTAGCATGACTCATATGCACAATAAGTGTACATGGGAGGACCATTGCAAGCATGAGATCTCCCCAACAAATTTGACATACTTGCATTTGGAGGCCTCTTCAATATTATCAACATCTCCCCATCACAAGAGATTTACTCTAATTCGTAGAGAATTTAATAGGCTTTCAAAGGTGACTTGGATGAAAGTCATCCGAGATCATATGAGAAAGTTACAAGGCTTTGAATCCATTCGTGATTTAGTTTTTGAACCTTGGGACGTTTAGGGGTTAATACTTTAATCCCTAAACGTTCTCACCCCTCTCCCAATTTGGAGAATTTCAAAGATGTCCCACAAAATGCAACTAAGAGGGATATTTTGAACTTGATGTATGAATAAAAGTTGTACATTATGAATTTTAGATTCTATCCATAATGTTAGATCTATGATTGTTGTCATCAATGTTTTGTATAAAATTGAAACTTAATATTTTTTTTGTAATTTGATTACGAATAAGATATTGACAATTTGTACATGAAATTTGTTGTGATGGGTTGAAATAAAATACTCTAAGTATAGTGGTTTTTGGAGATTTTTCGGTTGCTTAATTTTATGAATTGAATTTTTTAAGAGTACATTTACACTAAAATCTTTGAAACTTTGGGTGAATCACTACGACATGAAATGAGGCATCAAAATTTCACAAATCATCCCCTCTCTAATCGGATCACACATGCATGAAGCTAACTTCCCATAAAATATATAGTAAAAAATCCACACCAAAAAAAGTCAATGACGGATGAGAAATCTGTGTTTGATTCTGTACATCATTCACATTTTGAATGAATGGACTTCTAGGACTAAAGTGTGAGAGATATCTTCTACTTTCTAGTTTAATTTACCATTCTTCAAAATTGTTAAAATTGCGTATTTTTATTTCACTTTAAAGCTCAAAACCCTAAAATTCCAATATACACTGTAAAAAAGTTTTTCTATTGAATTTCTTTTCATGCAAGCTCAAGAAGCATGCCACCTACACCTTGTTGTTCATCGCTATTATTTTCATTATTCCTAAAATTTCATACTATTCCAAGCATTTTTGTAATTACTCTAAATTTTACATGAAAAAACTTTGAAAAATCTTATAAATTTTATTTTTATTACAAATATTATTAAAAAAATAAAAATGAATCAATTTAACTACACTTTACAGGAGAAAAATACAAGAAAAATATAATATACTTCAAAATTTGATGAATTGATGAGGTTTGACCGGGTAATTGTACTATAAACGCTTAAGGGTCAATTTGCCAATGCAAAAGAAATTGAGCTTCACCATCTTCCCTTCAAGTTGGAAACTTTAATTTTTTGCATACTTTTTTTTCAAGGCACCCTTTGCTTTTGTCTACCAAGGCCACAATGTCCAAGGATCCCCTAATTGGTTAATTTTTTTATATAAATTTACTTAACATAACATGGTTAAGCCCTAGACTTTGTACCCCTACTAAAGTTTCCAAGACTCTCTTTGATGCTCTTTATTTTCACATCTTAAGTTTGTCTTACTTGCTTAACCCTTAACTTCCCGGGCGACCCAAAATGGGTCGCACCAAAAATAGAAAAGGTTGTAAAACATGCTAAAAGTGTCCGAATTGAGTGTTTCAAAAGCCTAACCTCTTTAGAATCAAGTTGGCTATAAGAACATGTGTTTGGATCATTGAAAATGTTGGTAATTAATTTTATAATAAATAAAGAATGTTGGTCGTTCATATGCCTGAAGCAGCCTAAAAAGTTGTCAAATTTGCAAATGTTTGAAAAAATGCATGATAATGCATAAATTTTGCAAAGACATACAAAGACTAATTGTAGATTATGAATTATAGTTCATTTCTATCAAAATAGATTTCAAAATTCATCATAAATAATTAGATATATAATTTTTAAGCTATAAAGTACCAAAATTCATAAAAAATACAAAATTAATAATTATTTCATAAGTTACATTATGATTGGCCAAAATTATAAGTTCAATAAGATGCTTAAATATTCATTAGAATTCATCTCGTTTAAAGTGATCATTATAACCATTTATTGTCTATTATTGTTTAAACTGGTGTTTCTACAAAATAAAATATCCTAAATCTTGGCATCTTATGATTATGATATTTGGTTACTATAGTGTCCATCCTCGAAAGGGGAGAGTAGTATTGTTCCAATGTCCCTTTGTCCCGTGGGCATCGGGTCACTGACATTACGAACGGACACTTTATTCACGCCGGCCCATTTATTTGGGTTGGTGTTTCTATCTATCTATCTATCTATCTTGATTATGATATGAACATTATACTTTTAGCCAATTCTATTAAAAAAAAATTGAAAAAAGATCATTTTTTTATTTTTTATGAATATTCAAAGTTTTTCTTTTTAAATTCATTTATAAAAATTCCAAAGAGTTTTAGTGAAATTTAATTGTATAGATAGGATCTATACGTTATACATCACAACTTTCATGTTCTATGGAACTTCTAAAAAGTCATGTAACACATATTTTATAGCACATTTAGTTTATGGCAAAACCCTTCAGGAAGTTAAGGGTTAAGTGCTACTAAATTCCCACATATAATGGCAAGTATCATCTTTCACTCTAGTTATTGTATCAGTAAAAGATCAACCAAGTAGCTCACGAAGCAGTAGGTGGAGCACTATTCTAATGTTGAAAAATGTTATGAGATATACTACCCTTAAACAACCCTTTTAAGTTTTTGTGCTTGGGATTTTTTGAAAATTGTATTGAGAATATTTTTGGATTTAATTTTAAGTATAAAAAATAATAATAAATGTATTTTACTATTTTATATGAAATTTGAAATTGAAATTTATACTCTACTTGTGACATAAAGGTGATGTTTAGATCAACACTAAAATTATCATCGATTGCATTCTAAACCCTAAACCTTAAATCCTAAACATTTTTTCATCAAAAGTCTACACTAAAAGTGCTACACTTCCTCAAATCCTATATGGATGTTGAGTTTGTTGAATTTTAACATCGCAACTAGATTTGGCAAAAAGAAGTGCTACATAAGTACCATAAATCTAGGGCAACTTCGTCAAAAAATAATTCTAAACTAAATGGGCAAAATTTTTGGGAAATATATATTTCATATATTATAAAGAATATATGAAATATATATTTCAGAGAATATTTTGTTTTTGCGGAATCGAGTTTTAGAAATGATTAATTATTTGCTCGAGAAGGGTTAAAGCTGCCCTACTACTACCCCGACTACTACGATATTCCTAAAGTCTTCAAACCTTTTAAAGGTAGTATAAAATCTCATAAAATTAACAAATAAGACTAATCTCAAAAATATGTAAGTATGAAATAAACCCCTTCTAAATCCTAACTCTTACAAAAGCAACCCTCTCTTATTGTACAATACATCTACATGTATTCCTAAAATCCTTTATTGTACATCTATATATCTAAAATTATACATGCTATAAAATAAAAACACATTGATTATATGTGTATAATATAACTTGTAAACTTTTTACCAAATTACTCTTATAAATTTTGGAAATAACGATATATGTATGAAGCTCCAAGAGCCAATGCAATACTTATATTATATTTTCCATTTCTAAATTTATGTTGACATGTGGTGCCCCTGGTTGTAACATGTGGCATTCATGCACCTTGTGTTAATTAATTAATGCTCAAATTAAAAAAAAACACGATGCTCATTACATCTCTAATGAAACACAATATGCAATATAGTGATATGATCATTTTGTCGCTACCAATAATCATAACATTGGAATGAAGACCATTATGAAAAAAGAATTGATTTGGGTAGTTTTTCTATCCATACCTCTATTTGGTCTATTGGCTTGGTGTTTTTTTTTGAAAGTAAACTTTATCACTTACATTAACAATCAATAATCAATAATCAACAATGAATAGTCGATAGTAAGTGTTTGTAAATATTTTTTAATATGTTTTTTTTGTATTTTTTTAGTAATCATTGTTTTAGTTTGGAATATAGTTGCAAAGAGTGAATGAGTATTTAATTGAACGCCTGAGTTTAAGTCTTGCATGGTTGCTATTTATGCCATTGGGCACTGCCTTTACAAATTGTATTATTATTTTAAAAGGTTGATACGTTGTATAGGTTGAGCACTATCTTTTGAGTGGTTTATCACCTATCAATAAGTCTTGTTTAAGTCTAGCCCCTCAAATGCATGATTTTGAGGCTTATACAATTACATTTTAGTAACCATATTGGTATTGTATTAATAGCCTTGTAATTGGTCAATTTTTCTTCTAACATTTATAAGATTGTAGTATCTTGTGCCACTACCAAATTGAAATGTAGTTTATGCAAACTTGGTAAGTAATAATTGAAGCTTTCATTCTACACAACACCATGATATATGTACCTTGGATGTTTAATTAATTATTAATTCCATTACTAAAAAACTGATTACGGTACTTAGTAAGTTACTATTATGGCATGTGCTATTGAACACAATTATTGTGATAGCTTATGCAAAGTAATTGGTGAAGAAATTCAATTTTTTTGATTTTTTTTTTGGTTACATTTTGTACTAAAGAGTTTTTCTTAGAAGTTTAATAACTTCCAACTCGTGAATTAAAATTATGTATAACCTAATTATTGCACTTACCTTTGTCAAGATTATAATAATATCTCATGCACCCCCATAGATTCAATGGTTTGTGACGTCTCAATACGACCAACAAAACCAACTACCTTCCGTAATATCACCGCTCTTATTAAAATCTACATACCGGATGGAAAATACATGTAACACAAAATTATGATTATGAATATGATTTACATTTTTCATGGAGCTTGTGATTACTAATCTCTAATCAATCATGACATTTTGAAAGATTTGGAAGCTATACCGTACGTGGAAGGCAGGGTCAGCACTTTCATATCGAATAATTAATAAAAGTTCAAACAGTGGAGGTCGGCACTTTCAAAAATAATTATTAAAAATTCGGCTATTAATAACTAATATAAAAAATTTCTAGCAGCTGAACGTTTTCTTTTGTTTTTTGTCTACAATTTTTGTTGACTTTATTTTCGTTGATTTCGACAAAATACTTGATAAATTTATTTATTTTTTCGGCATTTTTTTGGGGAATTATTTTCTGCCGACCCTGCCTTCCACGTACGGTATTACGAATTGAAAGGGATTGGTGATTATTAACCCTTAACTTCCCGTGCGTCCATTTTTGGAACGATGTCTAGATTTTCATCAGCTTTTCTCATCCGCCATGCACTTTTGCAATGTGTATTTTTTTAACATGGATTTTATGGGAGGTTAGCTTTATGCTAGTAAGAATTGATTCAAGAGGAGATGATTTGTGAAATTTTAATGCCTTATTTTATATTGCAATGATTCACCAAAATAATAATATTAAGATCCTAGTTCAAAAGTGACCTTGAAAAAGTCAACTCATAAAGTTAAGCAACCAAAAAATTTACCAAAATCACTACACTTAGAGTATTACATTTCAACCGTCACAACAAATTTCATCCACAGAATGAATGTCAATATCTTATTTGTAATTAAATTACAAAAGAATTTTGGATTTTGAGTATCAAATTTTACACAAAATATTGGTGATAGCAATCATAGATCTAACTGTATTCATAGAATCTAAAATCCATTATGTACAACTTTTATTCATATGTCAAGTTTGAAATATCCCTCTTGCATTTTATAATGCATCTTTGCAATTCTCCAAATGTGGAGAGGGTTGTAGGCATTTAGGTGTTAAACTCCTTCTCATGCAATTTTGTTTTTAAAAATACTAAGTTAGTGTATTCAACCCTTAAGTGGCCCTTGGGGTCCCTTTCTACAACTTGTATTTAGCATTATAATTGCTCAATTGTGGTTTACTATATAAATTGTGATATATTGTAAGATATATATTATCACGATTATCAATTTTGTTTTGTACTAAGAAGTGTTTGGTCATTATTATTTTGATCAAATGCCACCAAATACAGAATATACTATATGGCCACAAAAGGCTTTTGGGCTGTTTAACCCCTAAATGCCTGGAGCCCTCTCCAAATTCGGCAGTTTTGCAAAGATGCATTATAAAATGCAACCTAGAGGGATACTTTGAATTTGATATATGAATAAAAGTTGTACATTATGAATTTTAGATTCTATCCATACGGCTAAATCTATAATTGCTATTACCAATAATTTTGTATAAAATTTGAAAAGTGAAATTCAAAATTATTTTGTAATTCAATTACGAATAAGATATTGACAATCTACGGATGAAATTCATTGTGATTGGTTGAAATGTAATACTCTAAGTGTAGTGATTTTTGAAGATTTTTTGGTTGCTTAATTTTATGAGTTGATTTTTTTTAGAGCACTTTTACATTGAAATCTTCAAAATTTTGGGTGAATCACTACATGAAACGAGGCATAGAAAATTTGCAAATCATCCCCTTTCTAATCGGATCACATATGCATGAAGCTAACTTCCCATAGAATCTACAGTAAAAATTCCACACTACAAAAAGTGCATGATGAATGAGAAATTTTGGATGAAATCTATACATCGTCCAAAAAATGGACGCTCCGGCAGTTAGGGATTAAGGATTAACTCCTACATGCTTACAACCCTCTCCAAATTCGGCAATTTTGCAAAGATGCATTATAAAATACAACTAAGCGGGAAGTTTTGAACTTGATGTATGAATTAAAGTTTTACATTGTGAATTTTTGATTCTATCCATATGGTTAAATCTATGATTGCAATCACCAATATTTTGTATAAAATTGAAACTTAAAATTCAAAATTATTTTGTAATCTGATTACAAATGAGATATTGACATTTTGTGGATGAAATTTGTTGTGATGGGTTGAAACGTAACACTCTGAATGTAGTGATTTTGGAGAATTTATAGTTGCTTAATTTTACGAGTTGAATTTTTCAAGAGCTCTTTTGAATACTTTTGAATGAAGATCTTAGAAGTTTTTGGTGAATAACTGCAATATGAAATGAGGCATAAATTTTTCACAAATCATCTCTTTCCTCACATGCATTAAACTAACTTTCCATAAAATCTATAGTAAAAAATCCACACTGCAAAAAGTGCATGGCAGATGAAAAAACATGGATGAAATCTATACATTGTTCAAAATATGGATGCCTGGGAAGTTAACGGTTAATCCCTAAACGTACCAAAGTGTCTTTGGAATTGAAAATTTGAGAAAAAACATCATAAACTACTATTTAGAAGAATATTTTGGAATTGATATAAAAATGAAAGTTCTAGATTTTGAATTTCAGATTCCATTCGTATGGTTTGATTCACTAATACTATCACCAATATTAAATTATAAATTTTGAAAGTTAAAATTCAAAATTCTTTCTAAATTCAATCACAAACAAAATTTTAATATTTTTTGAATAAAATTTGTTGGAATGAATTTGAAATGAGATACTCTTAACCGTGGTGATTCTTTGAAATTTTTTTGTTTCTTAAATCCATGACCTCATGTTTGTAAGGCCACTTTTGAACTACACTCAATGCAATTTTGGCTTGGTCAACGACTTGACATATTTCTACATTTGAAATTTTAGAAAAATATGTAATAAAGTATGACTAAATCCAACTGTTAAATAGGACAACAACTTGGTGAGGAATGTCCAAAAAATTGGATGACTTTTATCCAAGCATTGATGAAAACGTGAGAAAGGGTTTGAATCCGTTAATTGTTCGCTTTCTAAACGCTTTGACGTTTAGGGGTTAATGATCACCAATCACTAGTAGCAAACCTGTTGTTTTTCATTCCCTACTTTGTGGAAACAATGAATAGTGGTTGAATATTATGTTTATATTTTTGTTTTCTTGAGACCAAAACCACTCATGAGTACTGACACAACCCATGTGCTTGGCGCGGTTTCATTCCTTTTTCATTTATAGTAAGTGAAAAATGCCACATTTCCTACTAAAGTATTTATATCTAAAAGCGACCATTTCCTTAAAGCGACCATTGATAGCTCAATCTTCCATGATAAGTAGATTCTGACACTCTATTGTTGATGAGAATTTGCACAATCTAAACATTAGAGTTTACTTAGGGTCGTTTTAAGGTCAACCTATAATTAGCACTTTGGAAATTCATAACTTATTCATATGGTATCCAAATAATGCATGCTAAAGTGCGTTGAAATCCTTTTGAACTTGCTAATAAGACCCACTAAAAATATTCTCTGTTTTATGTGTGTAAATAGGCTCAGTTGGTAAGGTGGATGCTTTTAGGTATATTTACCTTAGTGAATCCTTTTCAATTCATAGCAGAACTTTCAAAACTGCATGACTGATTATTTAGAGGCCAGTGATCACAAACCCCATAAGTTAAATTTGTAATGATAGGAGCACTCAATGCAGGAAAAACACTCACTGATGAGCGCAGAGCGCCAAGCAGGTACAGCGCCATAAAAGCTAATCAAACCTGGAGCTGGACTTGGCAGCAGGCAGGCGGGGTTGCTGATGCTGCAGCTGCTGCGTGTACACTGACTGGCAGTGCATAACTTAGCAGTTCCAAAGACCTGGTCGCCCCTCAAGTCAAATCCAAATGCCCACTCAAACTCGTGTCTGCTCCATGTATGCGAGCCTAAAGAAGTGATAGCCTGCCTTTCTGTCCTCATGCCAGAGTCAGTCATGAATTCCCCCATACTATTGTACCGGTACCCTCCCAATATGGTCTCGCTCATGGCCACATTCAGCATCCATTCTGTATTTAACTTAGTCACTCTTTGCAGTCAATTTTCACAGACCAGTCAATTTTCACAGTAGACGGATATACAACTCACCGCTTGTACAATTATTTTTATGAGTTGAAATGTCTCCTTGCAGTAGATAGTGACGGTTTACAAAATATCTAGCTGCGTTTTACCCCTTCCATGAGTGTCCGTATATCACCGTATGTTCGCTCATGCAGTCTGTCTGCCTCATGTATTGAAATATGAAAACGTACTCAATCATGTGCTATATTCAAATATTGACAATGACATACTTTACTATGTTGATGTAGTTTACGTGGACCTCTCATAAATTTCTCATAACATATGTGGACCCCTCAGAAATTTCTTATTTTCGTAATTCCAGGGAGCTGCAATTCCCGGGCCACCACCAAAAACGAATTTTGGGGTCATAGTGAAGTACAATACCAATCACATGCTTGTATACAAAAATACATGGCAAGAGAAGGCTTTTGGGATGTGTACAGATATGGGTTTAGTTACCTTACACTAATGAAGGTGATATTCGGGCATTAGGAAATAATATCGGTGATGCACCTCGCCACTTCCTCTTAGTACCAATGAAGTTTTTTTGTGTGTATAAATAGTGTTTCACCTCCTTAGTGGCAATGAACACAGACTTGCTAACATTGCACATGCCATGCATTCATCTATAATGTTAATTCCTATACTTGTCCTAGGTTTTAACACCATGTAACTCTCACACTTGGCTCCCACAAGACAATCATGTCGGAAAATGCACCGTACGGTCCACCAATTCATAAATAAAGATTATTCTAAGATTTATTGTACTCTAGTGCACTTTAGTGCATTTTATTGAAAACACTATTTTTTAAACAAATTTTAAAATATATAGCACTAGCACAATAAACAATAAATTTCATTATGAGTACAAATCAACTATATATCAACAATATAATCAAATTCTAGTTTGTCCAAATTGATTTATCTAAAGAAAATTTAATTTCAAAACTGCTGATTTAATACCATTTTGACCGATTTCTATCCGGATTTCTATTCAAACTTTGATTTTTTAAATCATCCACGTTTAATTCTAAATTAAAAAATTCATTAAAAATTCCACTTGAAAAATATTATTTTAAAGAATATCCAAATAAAACACATCAATTTTTTTTTAAATGATTAAATTGGCTACAATTACAAAATTATTTAGATTAAATACTTTAAAATTGAAAAAATATCCTCGTATAAATCTAAAACTTTGAGAATGTTTTTTTACAAGTTTGAATATAGGAAGAGTTTATAGCTCAAGATTATATGAAATGCCGTCTTTTTCATGAAATTTGAATGAAATTTGGTGCACTTGTGCATAGGACATGCAGTGTTTTTAAGGAATCTAATGTATCTACAAGAATATATTATCACCATTTTATTAAAAAATGGTATTGATAATACAAAATTAACATTCATAAATCACCTAAAATTAATTTTACACTAAGATTAATTCTTTATATTTTTCTATCAATTTTTGAAAATTTGAAAATTTGAAAATGGTCACTTCTAGGGCATCGGGACAGAAAAAATTGGTTAACCCTACTGTGCATTTGTTCGTGTATGTCATTTGATGACATGAGGCAAAACTTCTACAAATGTCTTAAAGCCCAAAAATGGCACTATTTGCCGCCGACATTAACTACTTTTAGTTGATGTCTAACTTTCCACCGGCTTTTAGTAAACTCTCTGCAAGTCATATAATGTAGAATTCAATACTTAGCATTAAAAAAAAATTTAGGCCTCCAAAAGGTTGTGAACTCAGCCAAATTGCCACGCAAAAATAATAAAAATAAAAATAAAAATATTAAATATTAATTTTTCTTCACAAAATATTTTAAAAATAAAATCTGACGTGGCACTATTTTGGCAACGCCAAATAATTTTTTTTAAATATTTATTATATTTTTATATATTTTTATATTATTATTTTTGCATGGCAATTTAGCTGAGTTCGCAGCCTTCTAAGGTAACTATATCTAAAAGGGAGCATTTACCTTAAAGCGTGCGTATCTATTACTGTATGACATTTCAACTGTGAAATGTCACATTGTAGTAGATACGCACGCTTTAAGGTAAATGCTCCCTTTTAGGTATAGTTACCTTAAAGGCCTAAAATGTTTTGTAATGAACACTTTGGTAGTGGCCTAGTGTAGAATGGGACATCTCTTAACCAGTGTCAAGAGGTGCAACTAAGCACCTCACAATGCCAAATGTGAAGGAGTGAGGCCCTATCACTAGCATGACTCCTTGGGAGGCACAATAACAATATGTGGGGATGAGGAAGGAGACCATCTCTCTTCATAGTATTCTTTGTAGTCTTTGGGAAGCCCCTCGGCCTATGCATCCTCTTGATTTATGACACTTTCTAAGCACACTTTTGTTTTGGAAGACCACCCATTTCATTGTCATCATCTCGAAACTGCCCCTCTAGTGACCCCCAAACTTTGAATCAACAAAATTTCTAGCTCAATTATCCAATTGCAATTTTATGTGCAAGCCCATTTGTGTGATTTACACTTTGAATAAAACATGATTTTTGTATTCACTTTTCTTATTCCAATCCATATTGAGGAAGTTATCGTCTCCCAAAAACTACATTCTCTACAAGGTTGTATTTTGGATTCTTTACTCCTTTATTGGGCTATAATCTCTAAGTCCTTCTTTTGCTCCTTATGAGGCTTAGCAATATGAAGAGCTCTTTTCCTTCAAGGGAATTTAGGACCTCACTAATTTTTAACGATTTATGTGCTAACACCCGATATTTTATGGGTTCGTACATTTTTCGCACGAATTTCGTGCTAATTCAGCACTAAATTTGCAAGGCTTCTACATTCATTTGTTTAGTTATCTTATACAGTGCAGAATTTGTACAAAATTAACACGAAATCCGTGAAAAATTCATATGAAAATTGTACAAATCTATGAAATATCGAATGTTGTTCGGAAATCGTTTAAAATCCATGGGGTCCTAAATTTATGATGTTAGCTTTCCAACATTTATGTATAATCTATAGTGTTCATTCTATTGAGGTTGCCATTGGGAACCTTGAGTCTCATCGTCAATACTCATTACATATTTTGGGGACACTTCCAACTTTGAAGAGCCATTGATTTTGACTCACAAGTCCAATTTATATGTTCTTTGGGCCTATGGGTGCGTCCTCTTAGAAGATTTCCAACTATACATGGCACGTTCCAATTTCAACACAAAACGTTTTAATGTACTTTTGGGTTACGACACCTCTCGGTTTCTGAACCTTGTTGGAGTTATCATTTGCAAGGCCCATGACATCATCCCCGAGTCCCCATTCCACACCATGGTATTTGAGCTTCCCTTGAAAAGGACACGACATTCAAGTTTGATGCCAAAAAATTATTATTGACAATTTGGTACTAGTGTGGTGTCAATAGTGACATGGAATACTATGTCTTGGTATTGGTTAGTGCCCAAAGATCACTCTTTCTACTAGTACTATAATGAAATTAGCACAGATTGAAGTGCTTATAAAAATCTCAAAAGGGTGTTTTTCAACAATAGAATATTCTTTTAACATGTTTCATTATTCTATTTTTTAAATAACTTTTTAGTTGAAGAATTGCTTATATTTTTAGCTTATAGATTAAAAAAGAATCCAAAAAATGTTTTTGACATAGAAGTAAATGTGTGCTCAAGGAGCGTCAAACTCTCCCTCAAAAAAATTGAACAAAAACTTTGAACATTATGATCTTGTAAGTCAGAATATAAATTCTTCCAATATTTTGTAGAGCCCTATGCATTATAGATATAAACACTATTCAATGATGAATTCCCATGGATCTCATTTCTCAAGTTAGAATTGCATTTTCTTTGACAAAGTGCTTATTTTTTGATGAAAATTAGGGGCCTAGAAGGGTTAATTGGTTTGCAAATGTGAATGGGTCGTATTCAATCTTTGACAATTTTAGTAGACTATTTTGGTGTAGTATAATGGTCAAGAGAAGCAAATGTATATTTGCTAATGTCTTGACTAATGTATTCTGGGAAAAAAAAAAACTCTTGAATAGTAGCATTCAATCCTTACATTTTAGTTATCAATAAAAGCTCCGCCAACCTTTTAAATCAAAAATTGCGACATGCGTAGAAAATTTGTCAAAAAATTACAAATGTTGAATAGAATTGAACAACATCAAATGAATGTACCAAGTAGAAGCTTTTAGAGATCAATATCCTAAAGTGCATAAACTTGATGTGAATCCTCTATGACTTCTTAATGTATTTAGTATATTTTTATAATTATCCAATATGGCATGTATTTCCAAAACTATACAAAGTGAATATACTAACAAAAATTTAAAAAATGCAACCTATAGTGTATCTATGATGGATTGATGATCAATGAGGTCCTACGCCACTAGTCTCTTTATTACAATCAACATTTTCTATATTTTTATCTAATGAATAGTTAAATACATACATACATTCATCTATGAAATTCATTTATTTACAAACAAACAAACAATTCATTTGTGTAGAAGTTTTCTTTTAAATTTTGCAATAATTTATGTTGTATACTAATACCTTTAATTTATGTTTCTGAAAAAAATTCACATGATTTTTTTTATAGTTCTTTGAAAATGAGTCTAAAAGACACTCTATTTTGTAATCATTGAATAACAACAATTACATTAAAATATATATGTATTTCCCTCTTAATATCTCATTACCAATAAAACCTTCAATGTTACATCTATTGTGTTTTTAACATGGTAACTGAAGCTAGAAAAAGAGGCCATTGTGTACTCCCTATAAGATTCTTTAGTAGTATATGGAATCCACCCTTTTCAAGAGTCGCATTGTAAACAATTCAACAATGTCGTACCACCCCAACTTCTTTAGTTAAAGATAAAGACTAAAAAAAATCAAGTGTTGAACATAAAATAGTATACTAGAACAAATTTGACTTGAAAATTGGCTTAATAATATAGAAAAATAAATCCACGAGATACACATGACACTCATCAAATCACAATCCATTAATTTCTTGCACAAGGTCTAAATACAAATACAAATGTTTTTGAGGCCCACGGGGCGGCCACTCCTCGTCGCGGTAGGAACAACGTGCGAAAAAAAATAGGGTCCATTATATTAATTGTAGGTAATAATTATATTTGTTTTCATTCTAACATAGCATTGGTTTAGGGTCATTAACACCTTTATAAATAAAATAGGGCCATGGGAAATACTACATTTTACAATTTTATTATATAGAAAATAGGGTACATTCGTAAGCTATAGGAAAGTAGTGTATAAGGTGACTGCTTAGATGAATAATAAGTTTAATGTAAAACATGTAATACAAAGAAAAATGATCAGTATTCCATCCACGGTTCTGTGGATGAAGATCGGTTTAGGGTTTCGGGTGCAATGTTCACGAGGCCTTCTCTCACTTGCTTTTTCCGATTACGCCTTCGCTCATTGCATTTTCTGGGCTTCGTTCCTTTGTTGCGTGTGTGCTGGTTGTGGGTTAGGGTCAGGGGTTTCTTGGCAAATGTGTAGGGTTTGTTAGATCTGGTGTTCCAACTTGGTTTCGCGCGGTTGAAAGCTCATACGGTCACGGCCTGAAGAACCCTGGATCACTCCACTAAGTTATTGTCACATCACTATTTGCTTTGATTTCTTAGGGTATTTCCATCAGCATTCGTTGTCCCTCGTCTAATTTTGTTTAGGGTTCTGACTTATTGTTAGGGTGCGACTTTGGTTTAGAGTTTGCGACATGTCTTACAAGGTTATTCTGTACACCCTAGACGATGAAGTTTCAGATCCTACGCGTGGAGTATGTCCGCATAAAGTACACGCGCAACTGGAAGGCCCTCGCATCCATGGCAGCAACGGCTGAAGATCTGGCGCGCATAGAGCTGCTGGAGTTGGCTGCGATCCGGATGGAGGCTGAGCGGAAGATTCAATTGTCCACCCCAAACACTCACGGTGGCCACCCTAATCCTTGGTAGCTGGATTGTCCATAAACCTTGTCTTTGTAGTTGAAATGCTCATTAGGGTTTTTGGAGTTTCACGTAGTTTTGACAATTCTGAAACCATCAACTCTCGCATTCCCTAAGACATGCGGCATTTTCAGAATACCGGTATATTTTGTTAGCATGTTTCAGTTGAAGCTTGTGTTTCTGAACAGTGAACACAACACAAACATTACACGTTTTATGAACATGACTCACAGTTTTGTTGTTGGCTCCTATCTTGTGTTTCTGAACACAAAGCTGCATGCTTTTTCAATGATTTGCATACATTTTTTGTATCTTCTTTGCTTTAGTAACCCTCGTTGGGCTTCTCTATCCTCTATGTGTTATTTTGATATTACTCTGTTGAGCTCAGTTGTGTGTTGAAGTTGTGTGTGCGAAGTTGTTGTGTGCTGAAGTTGTGTGTTGAGCTCTTGTTTAGGTTACTTGTTTTGTTCTTCATTTTCAGTAGTCAATACTCCATACCGTACGACGCTTGTGTGTTTTCTAGCATCACTAAGTCACTTGTGTGTTTTTTTGCATCACTAAGACTTTCAGTTGGATTTTTTTTTGTAACTACAATAGGGGTCCACTAATTCACTTCAATGAAGTATTATAAAAATTTATAGGGTATCAAATATTACTACGTGTTAGAAATAGATCTAACAATAGGGTACATATTAATCAAAATTTCCAAGTAAATACCCCCCTATAAAATACCCTCTTGTCGCACGTAGTTTCCAACTTACACACTAAGTGGCTGCCCCGTGTTGAGGCCTTGAATTCTATTCTTTTCTTGTTATTTTGTCCACTAATGTGATTGTCCAATTCATCAAGTAATAAGTTAACTAGAATCAATTTTCTACTATTTTGAAAGATCTTTACTATTTCCAACTATGATGTCTACTATTTTTGGCAAGAGTTTTAATTTGAAAAATAGGTCCCTATAAAAATGTACAAATATTGTTTGATTTTTGTTTGGATTGCTTTTAAACTTGTTGTATTGAAATTAGAAATAGTTCCCCTTCTAAGACACAAAAACATAATTGAAAATAAGTGAAAAAGAAATTATAAGAACTTAATCCCCAATAACTAGTACATCTATTTTTTTTGTCATTGTTCACTTTGGGTAATCTTTTGCAGGTGATGAAAATTTCAAAATTTTATGCATGGAGCAATGGATTGTGAAATATATATGGGCGGAATAATTATTGAAATTGCTATTGCCTAATTTTTTATGAAGAATTAACAAAAACATCAAAAAGTGTACAACAATATTGAAATGTTAAAAAAAAATATTAGAAGAAAGTAATGATAGTTTCATTATCAAATCTTTGGCCTTTTCTTGCTATTGTAACCAATGTACAGTGGGGTCCAACATGGAATGGCGTTTTTGGTTTCGCAGTGAGAAATGTTTTAGTATTGCCAACTTTGAAAGCCTCCCGAGAGCTCAAAAATTGGTATCTTACCACAAAAGTTTTACCAGAGACTCATCTTTAATTTAATTACATGTATGCCAAATTTCAAGGCCAAAAGATTCACCCAAAAAAAGTTATTCAGAATCTACCAACATTGGTAGCTGTGGAAATTTTTTCACTGCTGCCAACTTTGACAGCCTCCCGAGAATGGAAATTTTTTTTCCTTACTTTGGTTTTTTTTTGGTAGAAACCAATTTGTGTTAGTAATATATGGTAAAAATCTCAAGTCTAAAAGATTACTAAAAAAAAAGATATTCTCAATCTACCAACATGTGTAGTTGTGGGAAACAATGGGGGAAACCATTTCATTGCTACCAACTTTGACTACTATGTTGGTAGATTATGAATAACTTCTTTTTGGTGAATCTTTTGGCCTTGAAATTTGGCATACATATAATTCACTTAAAGATATTTCTTTGGTAAAACTTTCGTGGTAAAATACCAATTTTTGAGCTCTCGGGAGGCTTTCAAAGTTGGCAGTATTCAAAGTTGGTAGGAATGAAATGGTTTCCCCATTGTATCCCACAACTACAGATGTTGGTAGATTGTTAATATCTTTTTTTTAGTAGTAATCTTTTAGACTTGAGATTTTTACCATATATTACTAACACAAATTGGTTTCTACAAAAAAAAACCAAAGTAAGGAAAAAAAATTTCCATTCTCGGGAGGCTGTCAAAGTTGGCAGCAGTGAAAAAATTTCCACAGCTACCAATGTTGGTAGATTCTGAATAACTTTTTTTGGGTGAATCTTTTGGCCTTGAAATTCGGCATACATATAATTAACTTAAAGATGAGTCTCTGGTAAAACTTTCGTGGTAAGATACCAATTTTTGAGCTCTCATGAGGCTTTCAAAGTTGGCAGTACTAAAAAAATTCTCACTGCGAAACCAAAAACGCCATTCCATGTTGGACCCCACTGTACAAGATGAAATTTTAGCCAATCATAAAAGAAGTTCGTATGCTAAAAGTATAAATTGATTTTTTAGTGAATTTTCAAAGTAAAATGGTTTGAAATTTATTTTAAAAATATTTACAAAGACCCCTTGGGTTGTTTTTCAAATTTGACTAACTAGATAATGTCTATTCATGATGCATAACATAATCACTTATGATAAGAAATTTTAAAAATGAGGTTATAAGACATCGATTTTATCAAAGACCCCTTGGGTTTTTTAGGGGTTCATACATCAAATGTTCCTCAAAATATGGAAAGACCAAAAAATTATCTCTTAGAACTTTCAAGGTTATGTATGATATTGCAATCCATCCGCAATTTTTATACACCTAAAGGCATACAAATAAGAACTTGGCACTTGAAAGACGATTCCAATACATCTTAACTAAGATAGGATATAGTAAGAAAGGAGTATAGTAAGAAAGGATTATCTTTTTAGTTTCAATCTCAAAATTAAAATAAATAAATAAATCTAAAAATGTAGGTACATACTATTCTTGTCACGGATGATGTTTGAAAATAATTCATAAAAAAAATCTCTATTATTAGCAACTCATGGTCAAAGTGGTTTGCAAGCTGAGAATACATCTTGTCCTTTAGGGGTCAAGGATTAACCCCTAACCGCCCAACCATGCATATTTTGCATGATGTACGGATTTGAACTCCAATTTCTCATCCGTCATGCACTTTTTTCAGCGTGGATTTTTTTATCAAAACTCTTATGGGAAGTTAGCTTTGTGCGTGTGTGATCCGATTAGAAAAGGGATGATTTGTGAAAATTTTATGCCTCATTTCATGTTGTAGTGTTCCGCCAAAAATTTCGAAGATTTTGGTCTAAAAGTGCTCTTTAAAAAGTCAACTACTAAAATTATGCAACCAAAAAATCTCCAAAAATCACTACTCTTAAAGTATTACATTTCAACCCATCTCAAAGAAATTCATTATTAGATTGTCAATATCTTATTCGTATTCATATTACTAAAGAGCTCCAAATTTTAAGTTAAAAAATTTATACACAAATATTGATGATAGCAATTGCAAATCTAATCGTATGAATAGAATCTAAAATGTTTAACGTACAACTCTTATTCATTCATCAAGTTGAAAATATCCCTCTTAGTTGCATTTTATAATGCATCTTTGAAAAACTGCCAAATTTGAAAAGGGTGAGAATGTTTAGGGGTTAACATCTAATTTTTTGAAAGCGTCATAAAGAAATAATGAATTTTCAAAGTGCAAAATATATGAGTATATCTAGAATTGGACCCTAAACTCTCATGCTCAAACCGTGTATATGTAGGGGCCGGTTTTGGGTAAAGGCGGCAAATGAATGAGGTGTAGTTACCTTATTCCCATTCCCAAATTGATTCTTCTCTTAACCAATCTCATGCACAGCTGGATCATGCTCTGTCCAGTCAGACCTCAAAAAGCCTTGTCCCTATTGCTACTTTGCTAGATGGATGGCGGTTACACCGTGTATTGACAAATTCCATGGAGCGCATTCACAAGCTTTATCTTCATCAGTTTAATTTCTCCAACTTCCAGACAGTCAGTTAGTCACTTATATTTGTGAGAGTTTCTATCTATGCTTTTCAAGGTGAGAACACTAAACACGTACTGAGATCAACTTACTGTATAGTAAGTAACCCTGAATTGAAGTCAAAGTTGACACAACAAGACACTTCTCCATACCCATTTCCGACAATGTTCCCTGGCTCTTCATAAAAATATAAAATATAACATATAAAACTGAGAATTGGTCGATAATGAATCTGGTACAAAGTCTGCTCATATATATATTCTAAAGTGGAGTTCTCTAGACCCCTCATGTAGTACACAATTATATTTACCTGAGTTTGGCCTTCATCATATTGTGTTTAAAATAGATGTAGCAAGTGTTAATAGTACAGTGATTTCCACGAGCACACATGTTTCCTGGCGGTAAATTAAAATAATATTTATGACCTTATCTTGTTTTTTCATCCATAGTTACTTGTACGATATGCATGAATGAAAGACCAAAGAACTCAAGGTTAGTTACAAAAAGGAGGATTTGGGGTTTCGGGGGGACCCATACCATCAAGAAGTTTGTTAACAACACTCCGTCAATTTCGTGGAGAATTGGATTAATTTCCAAAAGTATTTTGATTCAAGCCAATCTGCATGCACAGTGCGTGGAAGACACTATTGATGCAAAGCACCTCAGTGTCATGAGATATGTTGGGCTGCCCTTTGTGGAGATATATGTATATATATTCTGAGACGATGAGGTAGGTAGCTGCATATATTGAATTGAAGGTTACGTACTGCATAGTGGATATCAGCGATCTCAAAACTGGCTAAGGTAGTAACACCTTAAACTGCCAAGTACCCATTCCCGCCTCCTATAATTTCACCTCAAAGTGATTGGGAGTGTACCTAAAATGGACCACAACTTCACTAAAAGTTCACTAGAACCAATGAGATGGAACCAATGAGATGGAAGCATTGACCAGTTTTGTCCATGTGTTCCTTCTGTTTCTTTTGGGTAAGTCTACAATTTTGATTAGGTGTCTACAACACCTTCACTTCAAAAATTCGTGTAAAATTGCTCATGTGTCCAAATTTTTTGATTCCAAGACCCAACACTTCGTCTCCAATTTGCTAACACATTCATGATTTCACTTCATGCTTTTTGCACTCCCCGGTTACCAATTCCCTTATTCTGTCGGTTTAAGGTGTTACTACCTTAATATTAGCTGGATTTCTACCAAAAAAATCGAGCTACTAAACATACAAAGAAAAAAAATGATTTTTTTTTTGAAATGTAGTGAGAATGCCCATCATGATATAAATATGTAGCAATTTCATGAGGTGATATCCGCGGATATCATCATGGTATCACCTTGGTATCACCTTAGTATATCAAGGATATTGCCGGATATTATAGAGGTATCGTGAGTAGTACATTCATAAGGTAGCCAAAGTATCTACCATTTATGTGGGAGGTAGCATCCTGTGCTAAATTTCATAAAGTGGTTCTGAGACCACTGGTTGATATATATATGCCCAGGCAGGCAGGTACTTACGAGGCTGAGTGGGGGCTCCATGGAGGCTGAGGTAGCTAGCCCTGGAAAAGCCTGAGGCTCCCTCCCGGCCCGGGCAGGCCAGGCCAGGCCTGCTAGTGCTGCAGAGAATGGTCACATGTCCATGTCTACGGTTGCTACAATTGTGAACTTAAAAAGAGGTGAATCTTCCACATGCCACTTCGTCCCTCTGCCATGGGATGTTGCCATATCTTTGAAACCTTCAAAAGATTGACGAAGTAGTAGTACCATGCTACTAGGTCGTGGAGCCCTCCAATAGCAGCTTCCATCATTCAGTTGTACGACCATCGCAAAACATGTATCTTCCCAATTCTCAACCAGATAACGCTAACCAGCCAAACAAGTTCCTATGGCCCCTTACTACTACTGCTCAATCTCCATAAACCTGTCTGTCCGTCCGTCCGTCTGACTTGGAGGACATTATTAATTTATTAATTTATTTATTGGCTCTAACCATAGGGAAGAGGCATTGCAAGGACACTCATTTTTCGTCCTTCACCTGTTCTATTTTGGTCAAAGCTCCTCGTAGCATAGCTGCTTGTTATCATTATCATTATTATTATTTCAATTTTCTCCTTCCTGACAACAAGTTAGAATGTGCCACGTGGCCCCCTGGCTCCCTCATGAGTCATGACCCAGTTGTGATAAAATAATCCTTTGGAAGTGGGAAGATGCGGAGATGCGGTGCCTGAACATGGCCATCATGTACATATAAGTTATGACATTCACATTGTCTATAAAGGGCTGCAACATTCCACAGCATCTATCCAGGGAAGAGTGCCTTAACCCAATATTTTATCGCCTGACTTATATGCTGATACCTGAGATTTGGTCTGTTCAGTGTCCAAGCCTCCAGTGCTTGCTTCTTCCTCTCCTTCCAGCCCCTCCACGTCCCTTGCACTTGCAGCTTCCATTACAGGGAGGGGGTGTCGTTTTTCATTCCATTTTTGAGTGAAACCGTGCCACTTCTCATTGTGTCAGAGGAGGTTAGTGCCAAACATCACATAGGACAAGCATCTACAGTTCACGCACTTGAATGAGAAGCAATACTTTCCGGACTCTCGGGAATGAAGAACGACGGGTTAGCTTGTAGTGTTCGTACCGTTGCTTAACCTCCATTGGCCCTAAACGACGAATTTGACACCTCATCAATAACTCATGAAAGCTAGTATCTAGTATGGTGGATGTCTCATATTCCCTCAAAGATCAAGCTGGAAGCTGCCTCAATTGGGACATCTTTTATTTTATAAGCAATTTTGAGTAGGTCCTATGTAAACTTCTTTTTTATTCCAATTTATTTGTTTTTGACTCACACATGCTATGATCTTCCTTGATTCCGGTGATATAAAATATGATCAATTGAATGTGTCATTCCTCAATATTCAAAATGAAAAAATCCAAAAATAATATATAATTATTTGGCATATCAATGTTGAAAACATTATTAACCCACACTATCATTTTTTACAATACATTCCTACCGACTACCGTCTTAATTCCTAAGTATAAACTTAGGAAATTTTGTGCATACCCTACTTACAAGTAGCAATTTTTTCGACAATCACAAACATGTCACAAACATGTCCATTTGGTAGCTTTATTGCTTGATATTTGGATATTTTTTATACAAATTAAATAATAGTTATAAACTAGTTGTGCCAAAAATATATGACTTACACAATTGTCTTGAAATATCATGAAAAAACATATAAGATAGAGAAAGTAGAGATTCTCCATATTTTGTTCTTACAAACACAAAATATAATTTCTTATATCAATCAAGATGCATTTGTTTTCCAAACTTTATCATAATTAATAATTATTGGATAAAATGATATGACATACAATCGATTTTTAAAATATAAATAATTTGATATACAATAATCCATAGCTAACCACTATTCGTGTTTCAATAAAACGCTATTTTCTTACTTAGAATAATTTATACTCATATCAACTAAATGTTTGAAGAAGATAATGGATTGGCATCATATAGTAATACTTTAAAAAATTAGTAGCTACTTAAAAATATTATTAAAAGGTAGAAAAAAGATGTTTACAAGTACATAGATTGGTCTTGCACCTTTTAGATAGCTTCTTTGAAAAAAATTGGAAGAGATTAAAAGCTTCTTAAAAGATGTTTGGTTCAATTAGAAACTCTTTGAAAAATTTACGAGTACCTATACTTATACCTATGCTATAGTGTTTGTCTTTAAAAATATATTTTTACTCCTTAGTGCAATATAGTATGAGTTCAATGATTTAATTGAAATTATATATATATATATATATATATATATATAAAATTTCAATTAAATCATTGAACTCATACTATATCATGAAATCATCCATATTTCACATCCATGCCTTTTCATCATGTTCTCAAATCGTTCTCCATAGTTCCCATAATGTTCCCCAAAGTGTATATATATATATATATATATGTATATGTGTGTGTATATACGTGTATGTAAAATTATAGGAGTATTAAATCTATTTATGAAAAAAAAGTATTTCAAATTAAAATCAGGTTGATACCATTATAATAAAACTCGGTAAAAAAAAGTTGCACATGTTTGTAATGTGTAGTTTTTAACCCTTTAACGTCCCGATTCATCACTGATTTCAAAGATCCGTTATAAAATGTTTGAAGAATACCAAAAATGGAGTTGATGTACAAAGCAAAGTTGTAAATGTCAATGTTTAGATCACATCTGTATGGTTGGATTTATCATATTTCTTAGTAATTTTTTTAAATTAATTTTTCAAGGTTTTCTTTTGAAATTCAATTAAAAATCCCAAAGTAACACAAAAAAATGAAAAATTGTTGTAATGAATTTGAAATAACATGCACTACGAGATGGTATTCTTTCCATTATTTGATTCTACTTATTTTGGAAAATCATACTGATGGTCTCACTTTTTGAACTAAAAATGAAACTTGACATCAACCACTATTGTTATTTTTCAAAAAATCACAATATCTTATTTTGAAGATCCATACCGTACAAATGGTAGTCAACTAGCACAAGAATCAAAGAAAATTTGGATGGATGAAAAACTGTACAGGATGTAGTAAAGAGAAGGATTTCAATCTATTCATCGTCCATTATATGGACGCAGGTGCGTTAAAGGGTTAAAACTACTATGGACTGTAGATGTAAAACATTTTCAATTTTTCATTTTCTTGGTACGAGTGTAATTTTTGGAATTAGGAGGCTTATAATATATTATACTATTGGAAAGCTCTCAAAGATGCGCTCCCAACAGTATATTATAACTTATAAGCATGCAAATTCCAAAAATTGTACTTGCAATGAGCAAATGAAAATTTTGCGCATTTTTTACATATGCAATCCATAGTAGCCTAAAAACATGTGCATTTCTTTTACCAAGTTTTCTTATAATATACACGTATTAAACATGATATTGAACAAGAATCAAAATCCTTTGTTAATGGATATAGCCATTGGAATAAATATAATTACCATTTGAAATTAAGACAACGTGTTTGAGACGGATCTGGTATGTGATACCAATATATTTATATATCATACCCTCTTTGTACTTGATATAATAGTATAGCTTTGGTCTAAATCATTTTTAATATTCAATATGTCATTAAACTTTGTAAACGGTAACTTCAACATACTTAAATCAAAATCGAAATTTGATTTTTGTGTGACAAGTTTCAATTTCCAAGTTCATAACAAACTCATCATAATCCCATGTCAATTGCAATTTTTAATTTTTGTTTTTTAAAAACTATTCAAGCTTTCTATTTAACTTGCAAAGTTCTGTCATGTATTGCAAATTTGTTACAATATGTGCTAGATCTCAACATATGATAAGGTCAAAATCTTTAGTTAGCTAAAATACTTGAAAAAACAAATTTATTCACATGGCTAATTACAAAGCACCTTATAAGTGTCATGGTGTATTATTTTAGAAATTTATTCTTTGGAAATCCACTAAAATCTTTTATTTTATTCTAAAGCTTAAAAAAATAATACAAAATTGATTTCAATATTTCAATAGAATATAAAAATAATTTTCAACATAATTTTATTTTTAGAAAAAATTGAAACGTATAATATACTTTAGAACCAAACAACATTGATACTAACTATTTAACTGTTAACCCCTAAAGGACCACAAGGCCACCACGTGGCTTCTGGAATTAGAAAGTGAGGAATTTCGAATTGTTGAACCGTGAATTGTAAAGTGAGCAACAAAGAGACCCTGGTTCTTTTTGAGAGTTGAATCCGTGAGTACTTCTTGATCGAAATTTCATAAAGTGAGCGACTTTTGGTGATTTTTTTGAGCTGCAAAGAGGTTATTTGGGCGTCACTTGAGACCCTCATATCTTTCTTTTTACACCTCCAAATTAATTGAAATTTGTTTCCCATGTTTAGAATAATGATCATTATGCATGGTAGAAATTTCAGAATTTTTGGAGCAATTTTGATCAATCCAATTTCAGCATATGTACAAAATACCCTGAACAAGTTTCATCAATCTTCTCAACGGTGACATTTTCTCAAAAATTGTGCGATTTTGTTGATCCTTTTTTCATAAAAAACTATGTATGTCTTCTTTGATTTCAACAGTGCCAATTGTCAAAATTAACCCACACCAATGAGGAATTGAACTTGATATAAGAGCTAGTCAAGAAAACAAGAGCTAAGCTAAAAACCCCCCCCCCGGTCCTTTAGGGGTTAATTAGTAATTATCAAGAATGTGAACAGATTAACCATTAAATGCCAACAACCTCTCCAGATTGGGCAGTTTTGCAAATATGCATTATAAAATGCAACTAGGAGGGATATTTTCAACATGATGTATGAATAAAAGCTATACATTATGAATTTTAGATTCTATCCATGCAGTTAGATCTATAATTGCTATCACCAATATTTTGTATAAATTTTGAAACTTAAAACACAAAATTATTTTGTAATTTGATTACAAACAAGATATTGAAAATTTGTGGATGAAATTTGTCACGATGGGTTGAAATATAATTCTCTAAATGTTCTAATTTTTGGAGTTTTCAGTTTGGTTGTTTGATTCTATGAGTTGACTTTTTCAAGAGCACTTTTGAACACTATTGAACTAAGATTTTAGAAATTTTCGGTAAATCAAAATATACTTTAGAACCAAACAACATTGATATTAACTATTTAACTGTTAACTAGTAATTATCAAGAGGGTGATGGTCCGGTTGGGGTACCCAAAAAAGCTGTCTTCGGGACAATTGCACTATGTGCTGATGTGTCAAACAAACATATTTTTTAATTTTAATAAAGTAAGACTTCATTAAATGTGATTTTAGTTTTCTACACTTATAACTTATCAAGGAAAAAAATTTGATTACAATCAAAGATTTTTAAGTAATTTTATTTGATTTTTTAGTTGAAAATTAAGTTGTGTCCCACTCACCTAGAATCCCTGAAATCAAGCAAATGGAATATAAAAAAAAAATTAATATTATTTTTGAATATGACCTACATCTAATTGTGTAGAGTACAAAATAATTTATTTTATCATTAAAAAAATTAATGAACTGTGCACATGCAGCTTGCAAATCCCAAAATTCAGCATTTTTTCACACATCTATGAATGGACATAAAAAAATTAATTTTTTAAATATAAACTCTTTGATTATATACATTTTGATTCCATTGAGGTGCACGATTTTATTATTTTCATTTTAAACACCCAATTTGCTAATTTGGCACTTGGCCATATAATCATGCACTTGGCCCCCAAGCGCATTAAAAAAATTGTTTGAAAAATTCTCTTAAAAACAGGGATTTTTGTCTTTCTACAATCCCTTACGCTGTAAAGAAACAATTATTTAATTTATTTCTCATCCTTATCTTTATCTTTTATTTTATCTTTATCTTTATATTTTCTTTTCTTTTCTTTTATCTTGTTTTTTTACCTTGTCTTCTTTCTTGTCTTCCTCTTGTCTTCCTTCTTTTCTTCTAGTCTTCCACTTGTCTTCCTTTTTTTTCTTCACCTTGCCATTTTTGGAGTTTAAACAATAATTTTTTCTGAAAAATAAAAATCAGGGAGGAGGCTGAATCCAATACAGGCCCGGAAGAAAAAAAAAACGAGAAAAATAAAAAAATAAATTCCGGTTTTTCCGGGCATGGAAGGTCCGCTCCTTTCCTTTTTTTCCCCTCTCCCCTTTATAAACCCTCATTCTCCCTCCTTCACTCTTCTTTCCTCCTCTCTCTTCTTCCTTTACATTGAGGAGAAGGGAGAAGGAAGAGAGGGAGAAGAACAAGAGGGAAAAGGGGAGGAAGGAGAGTGTGAGGGAGGGAGAGTGAGGAGGGTTTATATAGAGGAGAGGGGAAAAAACGGAAAGGAGAGGAGGGAAGGAGAGTGGATCAAAAAAAGAGTAGGGTCCGCGCACGCGGACCCTCCCTGCCCGGAAAAACCGGAATTAAAAAAAATAAAAAATAAAAATAAAAATAAAAATAAAAATATATATATATATATATATATATATATATATATATATATATATAATAATGATAATAATTATTCTTCCGGGCCTGTATTGGATTCAGCCTGCTCCCTGATTTTTTATTTTTTGTAAAATTATCGTTTAAACTCCAAAAATGGCAAGGTGAAGGAAAAAAAGGAAGACAAGTGGAAGACTAGAAGACTAAGAAGAAGGAAGACAAGAGGAAGACAAGAAAGAAGACAAGGAAAAAAAACAAGATAAAAGAAAAAGAAAATATAAAGATAAAGATAAAAGATAAAGATAAGGATAAGAAATTAAATAAATAATTGTTTCTTTACAATGAAGAGATTGTAAAAAGACAAAAATCCCTGTTTTTTACAGATTTTTTCAGACAAATTTTTTTAAAGCCAAGTTTGCTCATGAAATGAGTGCACTTGGCCAAGTGAAAAATTAGGGAATTGGGTGTTTTAAGGGTCTTTTTACTTGATCAAAATGAACAAATTAGGCAAACTTTGGAGGTTTTAAACAAAAACAACCTAATTAGTGTGTCCAAAAAGTGATACCCCAAGCAGATTATTGCCCAAGAGTGTGAACCGATTAACCCCTAAAGGACCAAGGCCAATTTTCCAAGTTTGGTCAGCTTAGTGTGGAATGAGTATTGATCCTCAATTTTTGAGATTTTTTGTGGTGATTTTATTCTTTTTGACAAAGATGGAATGGTAATTTGCGTACATAGATGATGTACAAATCAAAAGATACAATCATGTAAAGGTAAAAACCTAACTGTGGGCAACTCCTGAAAGTTTTCATACAATGAGCTATGCATCTGAATTTTTGTACACAATGAGCTTACACCCTATATATACGACTACCAAATTCATTTTACCAAATTTGAAACTAAAATTTACATTTTGGGCATTTTCAAAAAGTTTCAAACCCAGGCAACGAGCCAAAAAACAAAGTGCAACCAACTTTGTAGCTTATAATCTTACTATTGAGGAACCTTGAATGGTTGAAAATTTGTAGGTGCTGATAAATTCAAATTGGTTGAAATATCCTAACCTTGAATTGGTCAAAAGGCTTTAGATAATAAACTATTTTCCTTTTTATGAGAAGTGGTACTTTTAGGCAGCTTTGGAGTGTTTGGAGAGAAACATAGTTGTGGTCCTTTAGGGATTAAAAAATCCTACACAAAAGTACCATTTTAAGAATACCTCTTATCCAAAAACTCCCTAGAATATCTTGATTTGATTCTCATGTCCACAAACTAGGGTCCAACATGTTTTTTTTGTTTTTATTTATTTATTCATTTTGTTTTGGGTTACAAATGGAACTTTGATCATTTGCCCATATATATTCTTGAAGGAATAAAGGGGATTGTGGAGCCCTCAACTATGCTAAATTTGACATAATTCTCTTCTACCTTGGGTCCCACTGATGATGTCTTTGCATTGAAAAGTGAGACCAACAAAAGAAATGACATGGCTCTCGGACACTGGGATTGCCCTTAGGAGTTTGCCTCCTCTTTGGACATATTTGGAACCCCGGCCAAGAATCTCCGGAATGCACTTTGGGTTGCTATATTTGCATGTACGCAATTTTAAAACAACATCTAAATGATTCCGTTGGCGTAAACCCACATTGAAAGTGGCCTTCATGCTGCACGCTACGAGATGTGTTTCGAATCTTGATTGAAGAATTTTATTCTTATTAGCTTCCAAGATTACAATTGTTTCACCAATTTGCACCACAGATAAGGGAAGTCAATGCTGTGGTGACCATGTAGGCAGTGATTGGGTTCTTGATGCTGCTTGGCAAGGTGTGTCAACTTATCATCAATTCATGATGTTCACTCAAAAGTCTGTGCCTACGTTTATTGCCCACATCATAGTCTCGTGACTCAGTTCTAACTGAATTTCTTCTTATTATTATTGCATACTTCTGAAGTTTTATGTTTCTTCTGTTAAGTTGATTTTTACCAAAAATTCTGCACCTGATAGAATATTCTTCATTTTGGACATGTTTGATTCCTATTATCACATGGTGATTTCTGCCTATTTCTTGATTTTTTTTTGGAATCTATGCACTTCGTTTTGGACATGATGTTTGATTCCCATTGTCACATCGTGATTGTTGGGGCACTCTTTTCAGTGGATTGGTAGCGATGTCTGCAGGCAAGTAGATCTTGCATAACATTGTTAACCCCTAAAAGGACCAGGGTGTGTTGGACTTAGCTCTTGTTTTCTTGACTGGCTCTTGTAACAAGCTCAATTCTTTAGTGATGTAATTTTGACAATTGGAACCGTTGAAATTAAAGAAGACTTACATAGCTTCAATATGAAAAAAGACTCAATAGAATCGCACAAATTTTAAGACAATGCCACCGTTGAGAAGATTGATGAAACTCGTTCAGGGTACTTTGAACATATGTTGAAATCCGATTGTCCAAAAGTGCTCCTTCAAGGTTCCCATGGGGCTTCTGAAACTAGAAAGTGAGGAAATTTGAGTTTTTGCGTTCTAAATTGTAAAGTGAGCAACAAAGAGGCCCCTTGCTCTCTTTGATAGCTGAATCCATAGGTACTTTTAGATCGGAAATTCATGAAGAGTGCACTTTATGGTGATTTTTTGTGAGCTACAAGGAGGCTATCTCGGGGTCCCTTTAGACCCTCATATCTTCCTCACACGTTCAAAATTCAAATTATGAGAATTTTTTTCACATGATCAAAATGATGATCTCTAGGCATTGTACGAAGCAATAGAAGGTGCATAACCCTACTGATATAGAATGTAATGTGCAACTCCCCTTCCAATTTCAAATTGGAAAGTTGGAATCATTGTGCCAAATCAAAATATGTTATTGTGCACAATAAGCACCATGTACAATACTTTTTTTGAATAATATATATCAACAATTTGGTTTCTTTTTATTTGAATGAAGATTGTAACTTTCACACTACATTTTACAAAAATAAGATTTGCACTAGCAACAATGCACTAGGCAAAAAGTGTATATATATATATATATAAAAAATGGAAACTAGTAAAAATAAGGTACCTAGGGCACAACACTATAGTATTGAGGCTTGGTGCTACGTGACCATTGGGCATTAGGAGAAATCTAGGGTCTCAAAGGGGCCTTTTCTTCTGGCACATGCAGAAAAATTTGGGGGTTGTCCGTGCGCTTTTGACGCTGGCACCAATGGTAGTCAATCGACGCTGCCAGCACTGCGAACACTACCAACACTGCCAACACTGCGGCTTTCGACATTAGCAGTGGGCAGCATTTTTCACTCACACCGGCACCAACACAGGCTTGTTAGGGCAACTAGTTCACCTAACACGGGTTGTCTTACAAGGCCCCTTTCGGACCCCAGATTTCTCCTAATGCATTAGATTAATGTCCTAATGATCTTGTAGCACTATGCTATGGTATTATAAATAAATCATAAATATTTTCAAAAAATAAAATTTGAAATGAGATGACAAATTTTGCATTTACAATGGGCTGCCCAAATTTCAAAATGGATTGAAACTTGGATTTTGTTGTTTAGGGGTTAAATTAATTTGAACTAACATTCTCCACATTATTGCACAATTGTCATAATTGGGCGTTCTCATGGTACGGTGTGAGGGATATCCACAAAATGATATTTTTGGCTAAGTCTATTTTTTGGTTAGTGCCCTGCTACGACAACATTAGTAGAAAATACAATGTGGTGTTTCAACTGAATGTAGTGTCAAAAGGATTGTAAATAATTAAAATTTCATTAGTCAAATTTTTACATGGTCTCATGCAACTAGATGTTGAATAATTACAAAGTTATATTCTAAATAATTTAGAATGTTTTCATTTTATGATATTTAATAAGCCTTGAAAACCTAAGAATGGAGAAATGTACAAGATTATGAAACTTGTATGAAGGTTTTGTTTCTTAAAACACATGTACATATGGTGATTTAATCAAACATGAAATTTATATACCAAAAATAGTGTGGAAAGGGAAAAAACCACTAAAATATCATTTTTTGCAACAAATAAGTTTTTAACATTGTTATTACAAATCAAATTTAATGCACTAAAGATGGGTAATTTTGAAAAAAATAAACTTGATAGATATCATCATTAGATAAGAAGTAAGATGTATTTGAAAATATTTTCTAATTAAAGACATTTTACCACTACATTCACTACATTTGCTATTTCAAAAAGTAATACTTGATTTTGAGGCCAAATTGACCCCCGTGCCATGAGAACACCCAACTTACACATATTTTTCTCAAGGTGTGAGCCTAGTGTATGATTGTATATACTCCAGATAGATAGAAACTCCAGTCCCTTTTTAGCAAGGGACCAGCGTGAATGAAGTGTCTGTTCGTAATACCAATGACTCGATGCCCACCGGACAAGGGGAAATTGGGACAATACTAGTCTCCCCTTTCTAGTCTCCCCTTTCGAGGATGGACACTATAGTGACACACTATGCTACTAGCTAGCTAGCGACTAGTGCCTTGAAGATACCGGACATGGTATCCTCCCAAAGGCTTTGAGGTACCCATACAACAAGGTCTAAGGACCCCCTACTATAGTTGGGTAGATTATGGTGGTGAGCACCACGCCGGCATGGGGAATAGAACCCACAACCTCCTCATTAGGAGCCATGAGCTTAACCACCAAGCCAAGGCCCGTGGTGCCTGTATATACTCCACATTATATGTATTCATGGACCCCTCTAAATACCCCTACATACAAAAGCAATTTAAACACGCAATTCACTATTTATGCACTTGGCCAAGTGAGCTCATTTCATAAACATATTTGACTTTTAAAAAAGTCGGTTAAATAGTTCTCTAAATAACATCAATGTTGTCTTTCTTCAATCCCTTACATTGTAAAAAAGTAATTATTTTAATTATCTTCTATTCTCATCTTTATCTTTTCTTTTATCTTTACTTTTCTATCTTGATTTCTCTCTTGTCTTCTTTCTTGTCTCCCTCTTGTCTTTCTTCTTGTCTTCTTTTTGTCTTTTTTCTTGTCTTTTTTTTTGTCTTCGTTGTCTTTTTTTTCTTCTACTTTTCCATCAGTTGTGGCTGTTGAACCCTAAACAATGGGAGCAAATAAAAAATAAAAATAAAAAATAAAAAATAAAAAAAATAGCTGGCCGTGGGATGCTGCTGAATCCTAAATGGCAGCCGTCCAAAAAACAAAAAACAAAAAAAAAGTTTTTTTTTTTTTTTTCTTCTTCCTGGCAGTGGGGTGCTGCTGAACCCTAAATGGCAGCCGCCAAAAATAAAAAAGACCCTCCCGTCTCTCTCCTCCTCTTCTTCTCCTTCCCCTCTCCTGATATATATATATATATATATATATATAGGGGAGAGGTGAGGGGAGGGAGAGGAAGTGGGAGAGTGAATGGGACAGACCCTCTCCTTTCTCCTATATATATATATGAGGAGAGGGGAGGGATGGAGAGGGAGATGAAGATAGAAATGAAGGAAATGAGAGGGTTTTTGGGTGCGCAGCCGCAGACCCCAGCGGCTAAAAATAGAATTTTTTGAAAAAGTCAAAAAGTCATTTTTTTTGCGTCTGCGGCGGCAGCCATTTAGGGTTCAGCAGCACCCCAAAGCCAAGAAGATAGGGGAAAAAAAAAGAAAAAAAGAAAAACTTGGAGCCCTTGACCACATAGCGTGCGGTGATTGGGCGGTACCTTTCATATCTATTGGAATTGTTTGGTGAAACTGTGTGGTCATTGACATGTCTATTATATGTATTATGACTAGTAAATATCACTAAAGCATTAACCCATAAACGTCCAACTATCCAAATGTTGGACGATGGGGAGATTTGAACTCTGTTTTTCCATCCATCATGTACTTTTTGCCGTGTGGATGTTTTACTGAATTTTTATGGGAAATTAGCTTGATGCATGTGTGATCCAATTAGAAAGGGGATGATTTGTGAAAACCTTATGCCTAATTGCATGCCACATTGTTCCACCAATTTTTTGAAGATTTTAGTGTAAAAGTGCTCTTGAAAATGTCAACTCATAAAATCAATCAACAAAAATATCTCCAAAACCACTACATTTAGAGTAAATTGCATTTCAACCCATCACATCAAATTACAAAATGATTTTTACTTTTCAAATTTAAATTTTTATACAAAAATATTGGTGATAGCAATGGTAGATCTAACCGTATAGAACACGCAATTCGCTATTTATGCACTTGGCCAAGTGCGCTCATTTCATAAGCATATTTGACTTTTAAAAAGGTTGGTTAAATAGTTCTCTAAAAAACATCAATGTTGTCTTTCTTCAATCCCCCACATTGTAAACAAATAGTTATTTTAATAAATTTTTATTCTCATCTTTATCTTTTCTTTTACCTTTTCTTTTATCTTTTCTTTTTTATCTTGATTTCTTTCTTGTCTTCTTTCTTGTCTCCCTCTTGTCTTTCTTCTTGTCTTCTTTTTTTCTTCGTTGTCTTTTTTTTCTTCTACTTTTTCTTCAGTTGTGGCTGCTGAACCCTAAACAATGGGAGCAAACAATTTTTTTATTTTATTTTATTTTATTTTATTTTTTTTCTTGGCTGTGGGGTGCTGCTGAACCCTGAATGGCAGCTGCCAAAAAAAAAAAAAAAAAAAAAAAAAAAAAAAAAAAAAAAAAAAACTTTTTTTTTGACTTTTTTGACTTTTTCTAAAAAATACTATTTTTAGCCGCTTGGGTGCGCGGCCGCGCACCCATAAACCTTCTCATCTCCCTCATTTTCATATCCATCCCTCCCCTCTCCTCATATATATAGGGGAGAGGAGAGGGTCTCTCTCATTCATTCTTCAACTCCCTCTCCCTCCCCTCACCTCTCCCCTATATATATATATATATGAGGAGAGGGGAAGGAGAAGAAGAGGATGAAGAGTCTTTGGGTGCGCGGCCGCGCACCCTAGCGACTAAAAATAGTAATTTTTAGAAAAAGTCAAAAAAGTCAAAAAAGAAAGTTTTTTTTTTTTTTTTTTTTTTGTTTTTGTTTTTTTTTTTTGGCAGCTGCCATTCAGGGTTCAGCAGCACCCCACGGCCAAGAAAAAGGGAAAAATAAATAAATAAATAAATAAATACATATATATATTTTTTGGCGGCTGCCATTCAGGGTTCAGCAGCACCCCCCGGCCAACCCGAAAAACGAAAAGAAAAAAAAAAAAATAATTAATTAAAAAAAAAAAAAAAAATTTGGTTTGCTCCCATTGTTTAGGGTTCAGCAGCCACAACTGAAGAAAAAGTAGAAGAAAAAAAAGACAACGAAGACAAAAAGGAAGACAAGAAAAAAGACAAGAGGGAGACAAGAAAGAAGACGAGAAAGAAATCAAGATAAAAAAGAAAAGATAAAAGAAAAGATAAAGAGGAGAATAAAAATTTATTAAAATAATTATTTGTTTACAATGTAAGGGATTGAAGAAAGACAATAATCGTTGGTTTAAAAAAAATAAAAGTTAGACAAATAAAATCATGCGCTCGGGGACCAAGTGCATGATTATATAGCCAAGTGCGTAAATAGCGAATTGTGTGTTATAGATAGAATATAAAATTCATAATGTACAACTTTTATTCATACATCAAGTTCCAAATAGCCCTCTTAGTTGCATTTTATAATGCATCTTTGCTAAACTGCCAAATCTAGAGTAGGTGAGGACTTTTAGGGGTTAACCTTTAAAGGAGGTTGCACGCCAAAAAGGGTTGTAAGTGTTCTTCTTGATGGTATTTCACCACAAAGTCTATGGTATTGATAGAAACTGCAAAATATGAAAAATGGAGCTTAGAATGGGAAATATATACACAATTTTTTTATTTGATAATATGTGACCCCAGAAAAAAGGATAAGGCTACTCAAAGGGTGTTTTCTATGTATTTTGAGTTGTGTACTGGGAAAATACATAATTGTTTTATGATCCACAACAAATAGGAATGCTCTTGAAAATCACCATATGCACACTGCATGAACATGCACCTCCTCAAAAAATCTCCCCTCCAAATTCACACTTTTACACCCCTTAGCAACACTTGTATGTTGATACTACCAACGTATAAAATACTCCAACATCCTTTAGGAGTTAACCCTTTAGTGCCCACCTGACTACATTATGGTCACTACAACGTCCGAAATGTAAATAACAGAGAATCCGTGAAGAATTGGAACTTCAATTTTGAAGTTCAGATTTGCCCTTATACATTACACACCTTCCGGAAAAAGAAATTTTCAATTTGGAATTGTACAACTATCAAAATACCTATCAACAAAACGCAAAAATACTGCAAATACTTGAAAATACAGTAAATACTTACAAATACAGCACATGTACAATGCAGTATTTCTTGTGTTTGGAAGTTTGTTATCTTGTTTTATTTTTTGGATTGTGTTCTCTTCTTCATCTTCCATTAGTGTGTGTAATCCGATCTTGACTAATGTACCCACTCTTGTCAATTTTCAACGTATAAAATTTTGTCCTAAACCGTATATGGATAAGTCGCTTTCACTTATAAAGTTCACAAGAATTATGTGCAAGTCTAATCTTGATATAAAAGATTGCAACGAAGAGGTGTTCACATAGGGCATAGCTGAACTTCTTTACTTTCATTTTTGAAAATTTAACCCAAATTCTATTTAACTTTGAAGTCACACACCTCCCAAAATCTGATTTTTGAGCGTGCATTATACAGTTCAAATACATACTATAATCTTCCGATCCCACCATTGGATGATTCTCAAATTTTAATAAAAGTTTTGCTCTCCAGTTGAGAATAGAATTGTACGGCTACTTTCTAATTTAATCTATTTTATATCTGATAGTCTCAATCAGAGTGGAAAATTCCACTGAAATCCAGTGCTGTTTGCTACAGTACCCTGGGCACTAAAGGGTTAAGCAACTTCTACACAAATATTCATGGTGTTGACTTGTTGTGCTATCATGTTATTGCTCAAGTATCAAACTATAGTGTTGAGCCTTAGCTATCAAGTTATTGCGCAAGTATCAAACTATTGTGTTGAAAAAAGAAACTAGAGGCAAGAACGGTTCATTGATCTGGAAATAAAAAGGACGATTACACTCGTTTTCTTTTAGTTTAGAGACCACCAAGTTCTTATACACTTAATAATGAGAGATTACTAAGCACTTTTGTGTCTTATAACTATTTAGAGTGAACAAATAAAAGTATACTAAAGCAAAACTCATGGTATCTTATTCAAACTCAAGGGGTACAAACAAGATATAATTTGGCCATCTTACAAAATTAGAAAGTAAGATATTCTTTTGAGCTTGTTGGTCCCCAACAAAAAGTAAACATGGCTTTGAGAACTGCCAAACATTACATTTGGGCAATGGTCTGATATAGCCCTTTGAACTCTAAAATCAACCCCCATGGCAACTTTGAATGAGTCCCTCTTTAAAACAAAATAAAAATTGAATCGACCGGATGTGGTTTTGATTCCTACACTCATGTAGTACACAAAAATTCACATAAATATTGAAGAAGTTTAAAGATTTTAAAAGAATTTTTCAGTACAAATATCAAAATTTGTCCTAGCTGCTCAAAAACAACCAAAACATTTGTTTAAAATATCCAATGACGTCATTTTGGTACCCATTTTTGATATGAAGTACATTTAGATATGAGATATTTTAAATGATTAATTTGAATGCTAAAAAGTATTATTTATTTTGTACTACAATGCCTGCAAATGCTAAATTTTGGCTATTTTTTTAGGAAAGCAAAAAACATGAAAATTAATTTATTCAATTAAAATTTTGGACTTGAATTCAAGTATTTCATGTCATCCAGGTGCTGGTATTTTTATAATTAACAATTTATTTACTTAAATAAATTATTTACGTATGTTGTTGAGATGAATAGGGGTGATTACTTTTGACATACATTTTACATATGCTTATCGTAGAAAAAAAATACGAAGGACATATTACAAACATGTTAACTCTCGGGTGGGTCAGTTATTGCATTTTACAAACAACGTGCGGCAGAAAATAGCAAGGGTTTTATTCATCATAGGTAAAATTTATAAGAATTTATAAAAAAATTACAAATAAGATAGAATGCAATGAAAGAGTACACGCCATTATAAATAATTTAGGTACACCACAGTTCTGGTCCATTATGATTTTAGTACATGTAATTTAGGGAATTGCGAAGGGGATCCAAGGTATTAAACTGAGTACAGTCTGTTTTGGGGGGAGAACACTTGGAGCACAATTGGTAGGAAAGGGCGGAAGCTGTAAGGTAATGCTTTAAAAGAAATCAAAGTGAACACCGATAGCATTGATTTTGAAATTGGAACGACTTTAAAGTATTTTGTGCACCTTTTCCAGAATGTATGAAAGAAGGTTAAGTTCTAGTCATTTTTTTGAGGCCATTTTTCTCAAATTTTTAAAGTCATGTTACTTTTTAATTATATTTAAGAATTTACAAGGAAGATAGCATATAAAAAATCGCATTGGTCACCGTTTTATAAAAAATGATAGAGTCCATAATATAGGCTATTTTTTCCCATTAAGTAATCATAGGGGTTCTTTTAATTTCAGCTAGGAGGTAAATAGCCCCCCAAAAAACACCCCCTCGCCGCATGTGGTACCCAAAATATATGAAGAGTGACCCACCTGAGCCTTAACTTTCTAACAAAATACAACATGCACCATTTCATTGAGGGAGTCATCGGGAACCTTGAGTCCTACCTTTAATAAGTATTTTTGTGCCCCAAGTCACAACTAATTTTAAAGAGCCATGTTTTTTGACCCACATGTTTAATTTACACGTTACGTTCTTTAAACCTATAGGTGCGTGCTCTCACAAGATTTTCAACCATATACGGTACGCCTTCATATTAGCCCCCTACAATACCTCATGTTTGAATGTTTATTTGGAACACCTCTTGGTGTCCCCACCTTGTCTCTTGCATGGTCTGGAACGTCATTCCCAAGGTTCCTTTGATCACCACGGTGTTTGAACATTCTTTTGAAAGGGATGCGATAGCTAAAAAGAAGAGATGGTTGAACTGCATCGTGCACTTGCAACAATCGTGGCTGTTCTAAAGAATATGATAATGTAATTGTCATTAAATCCAAAAATCCTACAACATTACGAACAATATGTTTTAAATAAGAATTATGTATTATAATATTAGATTATTGACTTTCTTACGTTAGAATAAAATGTTCATTTTAGATTTTATTTTCTATTAGAAGAATAGAAAACTAAGGAAAAAATGACTTTCAACTATGACACAGAATACTTTTAAAGTGAACACACCCATCACTCATGTTGTGAACAATTCTGTGAATTAGGAGACAAATCCAATGAGACCCTAATTCACAGATAACTCTAACATGTTTGCTATTTTTAGAATCAGGAAATGGTCTCATTGGATTTGTCTCAAATTTTTATTGATTTGATACCCAATTCTAAAAATAGAAACAAGTTAGAGTTATCTGTAATGTAAAAGTGGGTTACCCAGTTTGTTGATTAGAGTTTGCAGCCTTCAAATAGTGATTGTTAGTCTCAAGCTACCAAAACACTTGTTTTAGACGAGCATAAAGGTTGATGTGGAGGCACAAATAGATTATTTCCCTCTTAAGAACTTCTCTGGGAAATTTCTCTTGGAATGCATTGATGAAGTGCAAAGTTTGAATCTCCCTAATAACTCAGAGCCTTATGATTGGTCAAAAAAAGGGAGTCAAAACATATTTTTGTCATCTTTCAAGCTAAAAAACCAGTTTTGCTTTGTCTTTTTTCTTTGGAAAATGTTTTCTCTGCTTTACAAATAACTATGTTGTGCAAGAAAATGCCCATTTGAAACAAACTATAGCAAAGTTAGAGCAATGGTTTTTTTAAAATGCTCATAACTTATAAAAAGTTGGAAATCACAGAATAAGTAACTTAGGTTTTTGGAAAAGTAAAATCAATTTCTAACAAGATTATTTAATTTGACAGAGAATTATGTGAAGTTACGGTGTTCAAGGCCAAAATTGAATCTTTCTGTAATTGCGAGAGGTTGGTGAAAATGAGCAGTTGTAGGTTTCATGGTGGGAGGGACCTATTCATGAGTGTGTTAGATAGTGCTACTAGGGATTTAACCCCTAGAAGTTGGGCCTATGACCATAGAATCATGTATATGTCACACTCAATTTTGCTACTAAAAATAATACTAGAATTCACATTTTTATTTTTAATCAATGAAGTCATATGTCTACTACAAATCATGAAATTTTCATAAATTTTGGTGAAAATTTGAAATTACTATGGTTTTATAAAGTGATTGTAAAGAAAATCTATATCAATTACAAAATGTATTAAAAAATTCCAATTTTTTAACATAAGGTGTAAATTACAATGAAGAAAAGTTTAGTTGATGAAAATCATCCATGTATCTAAATTTAGAAATTGTGCTACACCTTGGTGATACCTACCGAACTTGTAACTACAATAAAACACTCAATTTTCAAAATTTTCCAAAAACTCAAAGTGGACTAGAAACTAGATTTGGCAAGCTTCATTTTGTTAGTTAAGCTCAAATGAAATGAAACTCATTTTCATGGCCTAAATTTAGTTTAAGTAAACAAGCAAAACAATTCAAAATACACTACACGGTGAACCTTTTTTACGACTCCATTAGGGGAAAAATGGGGTCCCAAAGGGGCCCTGTAAGCTTGACCGGGTTAGGTGAACTGGCTGCCCAGGCACCATTTTCTATGTAAATCCATTGGTGCAGTCGCTGCCCGCTGACAGCGTCGGAAGCCGCAGTGCTGACAGTGTTGGCAGCGTCGATTGGCGCGACCCACGGAACTGCACTGCTGGCAGCCACGGTGGCACCATTGGTGCCCTCTTGTAAAGTGCACGGTTTGGCCTAAATTTTTTAGCACGTGACAATGGCCAGGGCCCCTTTGTGACTACAGATTTCCCCTAATGCTTTTTGTAGTTGAGACCCCATGTAAAATCTAAAAGTAGCTTGAATGATATGAATTTAACTTGAAGGGGTCACATCACCAAGCAAACCCTTTCACATGAAGAATTAGATGAAAATCATCCACATAGCAGTTGGAATTGAACAATCGACTTCATTCATAAGCCATTTTTTGGTCTCGGCGGCGTTTAGGGGTTAACAGAAAGTGAGTTCCGATGAGAGCAAAAGTACGTAGTGGTCCAGGACGGATGACTTTCAGGGGATGAGGAGGATCATTCATCAGAGAGCCCACTCAGACAGCCGGACTGGACTGGAGAGAGGGAATTAGCATAGGCCTGGAGGTTCCAGGGGAAGCCGCCTGCCTGCCTGGGGTGTGTGTGTGTCTCTCTGTCTGTCTGTCTGTCTGACGGACTACTCAGTTAAGTTACGGCCAGGGCAGGGCAGGGCGGGCCGATCCATTTCGGAACTCTGATTCACCAAGTTACCTGGTGGGTAAACCAGAGCTAAGTTAGCTGGGTTGCAGTAACTTAAGTTAAGAGGAGTTCACAAGTGAGTGAAGAACCGGTAGTAAGAGTAGGCGGGTGGCGTAGCAGTAGTGGTACGTACTGCTATCTAAGTATGCCGGCCTGCGTCGATTTGCAGCTTAAGCAGACGATCGAGCAACGACTACTTATAATAGTGTTCACTCCCATATTCTTCAATCCTTGGCTCTTGGCTTTTTCCTCTGCTGCCTAGCTTGCCTCACTCTCTTCACCCGTGGACAAGCTGACTACTCGACTCAGTGCGTGCCCACTCACTCACTCACTCACTCACTCACTCACTCAGTAGCTTGTGTTGCTCACTTGTTCCTGGGGCGCCTTGTGACGACGTGGTTTCGCTAGCTAGCTAGCTGCGCGCTTCCGAAGGAGATCATCATCATCATTCTTGCCTTCCTTCCTTCCTTTCTTCCTTGCTTGTTGCTGGTGCTGGTGCTGGTTCTGATTGCAGTGTTCGTGGCTGGGTCTCTTGGTTGGTTTGAAACCTTTGTATGCAAGTGTCATGTGTTGGTTGCATTTGGTCGTCGTCGTCGTCGTCGTCGTCATGTACCCAGCGCTCGCTCGCTTTTGCTAGTGTGTACGTGCGCCGAGTAGATATATGCAGCTGGTTTCTGCTTGTCAGTGATTCAGAAGCTTCTGACTGATGTCCGGGCAGCATCCAACGTGCAGTCGCAGGAGAACGTAACGCCATCAGTCTTACCGAGAGCGTGCTTTTGAACATAGGTGCTTGCTCGGGAGTGCTGCCTCTTGATTTGAATTAGCTGTACGTGATTTCGTGGCGTGCTTTGCTCGATCGAATGGTCTGGTAGATGAGTACTGAGATCGAAAGCCTTCCAATCATCGCGTTTGGGAACTACTTAAGTTGTTCTCTTCTTTCAAGTTGGCTCGCGCTGTAAGAGCAATTAGGGGCCAGAAAATGTACGAGCTAGGGAGTACTTGTAACCCTAGCATAGGTTTGAACCGGCCTTCCCCACTTTCAGACGCTTCTGGACAAACTAAGATTCAATTTGTCACCGAACTTGCAAGGTCCTGAAAGTCCGTAACTATATGCCCAGTTGTTGTTGAAGTTGGATCCAAGTAGTAATCTTAACTTTAGTGCACTGGGCAAATGGGAGGCCAGGGCAGCCCAAGTCAGTGTCTGTGTACGGAATCGTGTGTACTTTGTCCAGTACTCCAGTTTTAGTTACGAGCGACTTAGATTTTTGCATTGAATGGAGAAACATGCAGTGCCGCGACGGGAGGATCGGCTTCTCAGTTGGCTTGAACGAAGGAACCAGCCTTTCTTGAGTTGTGTACTACTGAAGATAAGTAGAACTTATTTGAATTAACCTGTACGTCTAAACTAATCCGTGGGTTGGGGAATAAGTGTAGACGATCGAGAAAATGACACAAGTCATTCAAGCGGATCCATGGTAGTTCCCAGGATTGAGTATCAGCCACACTCATCTGTCCATTGTCCAGGACAATAGAGACTGAGAATTAGCCATGAATGTCATTCCGAGTTAGCAGAAACCAGATACAGATATATCGTCACTGCTGACAAATCCCAAAATTTGCATTCTGTGAAAGCATTTACTTTAATTTCTCCCAGCAGGATGTACGTACTGCGTTGAAAGTAAGGGAGATAATATACTCGTAGTTGTTGATTCGGAGTTTGATAGTGAGCCACATTTAAAAGCCTTAAACCCTGCCAGGATAATGTGCCTGACGGAAGCCTTGCTGGATCTCATTCGATATGATCATATGTGATGGTGCCATGGTGCCACTCAGTGGTTCTCTTCGAGGATGAATTCGGGTCCATACCAGGCATTCTACCTCACATGCGTTTGCTCATGTCGTACTTCACTGTACTTCGATACTATCTCATGCAAATTGTAGTATTATCGTGAGAAGTTCGTGGCCGAAAAGACGGTGGGCCATTTGGAGTTTTGCATAGGGTTACTACACATGTAAGAACCGAGAGTTACAGCATGTGATTTTGCCCTGACAATGTTGAGTTGTTGACTGATAGCACATGTCAAGGTTGTCAAATCTCTGCAGTTTTCTGTACACCGGTTTGCGACCTGATCTATCAATTGATTATCCGGTACGTACCGGCCTCTTCAATGCGCATCCACAACCAGTACTGATCGAGGACCCCTATGGTCACTTTTGAAACACCGATAGCGCGCGCTGCAGCTAGCTATCGATCTTGGGAACAAGAAGCGCAGTACAGCATCATGGGGAGATACTGGATCTGCCTGGCTCCCTGAATGCCACCTGCGAAGCTGCCAAAGCTTTTGTCAAGATTCATAGCTGGCTTTCGGGGAGTCAGACAGACAACGACTCTTGCCCATGACCTGCGCCCACCGATCGACATTCGCTGGCCACCATATATCGAGGTAGCAACCCACTAATTCCATGACCTTCATGTGCAATGCATGAGGTGATTTGCTGATTGATTAAGCATAGAATTGATGATCTACGTCTTTCATGACCAAACAGGAAAGGTCGATCCACACATATATACATTCCCGAGGGAAGAACTCATCCAGTTATCAATGCACGGATCGGAGACGCAGGGATTCAAGACCCGGGCATTGAGAGGTTGTGGAGGATTCTGTTTGATCTGCCTGGCTCCCTGCATGCCGCCTACAAAGCTTGCCAAAGGTATTGTCAAGATTCATAGCCGGCGTTCAGGGAGTCAGACAGACAGCTGAGAATCTAGCCATATCCTGCATGCGCCCACCAACATGTATTCGATCGCTGCCACCAATTGAGGTAGTAGCCCACAGCTAATTATTCCCATTATATACACACAATTATCTGCATTGCATGAATCGTAATTTGCTGTCGAGCTAATTTATTCTGACGATTGAGCATACAGGGCCCACTCCATACATAGAGCTCGAGGCAGCCATATACCAATGCAAGGAGAATGATGAAGGCGCCTGCAGCTGGTTGAAGAGAGGTTTGGAGTATGATGGATCTGCCTGGCTCCCTGCATGCCACCTGCGAAGCTTGCCAAAAGTGTTGCCAGGATTCATAGCTGGCATTCGGGGAGTCAAGCGGACCTGTGATGGTTCAAAACCTCACCTCATTCTCGAGAATCGAGGGTTTAAACCGACAGACTTTGGAGGTTAGTACCACATCCATCTATTCATTGCAGTTTTATGTGTCTACCACTTTGATGTGCTCGTTGTCTACGTTTCATCTCTGAACGAGTGTTCGTGGTGATCAGCAGGCTGCAGCGTTCGACCTCAGCTATCTGATTGCAGACTTAATTGCAGGTGGACGAAATCTACGAAGCAGCTACCAATGTAGGGCGATCCCGTGTACAGAATAGGTGATATTGGATCTGCCTGGCTCCCTGTATGCCACCTGAGAAGCTTGTCAAAAGTTTTGCCAGGATTCATAGCTGGCATTCTGGGAGTCAAGCAGACTTTAAATATTCTCCAGTTCTGTGCCGTCGACGTATATATACAGTGGGTACCTACTACTATATTACGGTACATCAAGGTGAATGATACTAATTCAGTTTAAGATTACATTCAAGGCAGTTATTCGCATCTAGTTTCGTAGTTCAACTTGTAGAGAAAGATTAATGCTCCACTGTATATGTTGCTTTGACACAGGACAAACTGCAGTCGTCGTGGAGACCGTAATCAAATCTCGAGTGCAGCCCAATTATATTGGCGGAACGAGCATCTCTTTGTTTCAGCGAATCCGGAATGAATTGATCTGTGTTAACTGTTAAGGACCTTTTGCATCTGATCATGATTATCAAACGGATGATTCTTCAGAGATTACCAAGGGCGAAGATCAGATGGGCTAATGGGCTAAAAGTCAAGCTCTTCGAATACCAAAAACCAGTAATTTCTTACAAGACATTGTCTTAGAAGTTCCAGCTCTTCAGTTGCAACACGTACACAATTATGTATGAGGACTAGTTTCACACTTGCAGGTGTTCCCCTGATCCCCTTTCCATATAATTATGTAGAGTACTTGGATCAAAGCTAGCTTGGGTTGAAGCAACTAACAACATAGGCAGTGCCGCATGCAGTGGGGATTGATTGATGGGAACCGCCTGGCTCCCTTTATGCCACCTGCGAAGCTTGTCAAATTGTTTGCCAGGATTCATAGCTGGCATTGAGGGAGTCAGGCAGATCTTTCATCTTGCCCTTACCTGTTCTTGTACCTGAAGGTTGCTGATTAGTTGGATTTACACAAGAAGGCCAAGTAGACCTGCAATATATTAATGGCTTACAAGTCGCATGGACCACGGCCATCAATGTCGCTGTTTACCTTGGATGGAGGCTCTGCATGATAACGCAGCGGCAACCCCCTTCTTGTACAAGGGATATATCAATCTCTGATGTCCCTAATCTGTAAATACTGCAATTTTTAAAGCAATATATATGCATTCAATTCGGCTGTATGCTTGGTTTCCTTTGTGAAGTTCTCAACGTCTTGGCCATTTCTCAATGTATTGTTATGACAGTGCTTGAGGCTCTGAAACCTCCATCTGTATTTAATTTGCAAAGAACTTGTACCTCACTGTTTGCACCGCCGTTTGAAAGGTTCCTTCTAGAATAAATAAATAAATAAATAATAAACATGTATATATTGTTGTAAGGGTACCTACTTGATCACTGGTTCAGTTCACAACTTTGTTTATTATAGATAGCTCTCCGAGAAGCCATGATATTGGTGTACGTCATAACGATTTAAGCGATATATCTCAACCTGCTGACAAATGTTGGAATTAAACCCGGTGAATTTCTGTTGAGTAAATTTTGTTTAAGTTAGCTGTTTTCTGTTTCTGTGTTCCATCTCCTTCTAATTTCAAAGTCACTGCTGTCTGCTGGCAGGGATCTTTTTCTTTTCTAAACAGATGCATGGGGCTTGTGGCCTGTTTATTTAAGTGTATCTTATAAGCCTGGCTGTGTAATCAAATCTATGATGCCCACTTATTCACACTAATTAATGGAAGGAATGAGCATGTGTACCATCCTGAATGGAGCAACAACAAAATTTTGATTTCATTAAACGATATATACATCAAATGACTGCTAATGAATCTAACATCAAGTGCAGGATTAATTAGTGGTTGCCACAAAACACTCTTTTCAAATAGCAAAATCATGACCAATCATGACCAATCACAACCTCTTAATCCTCACATGTGTGAGTGAGAATAGTACGATATAAAAACAAATAACACACTTCTACTTCTTATTTAACCCCCAAAGCACCAAGGCTAATTTTCCAAGTTTGGTCAGCTTAGTATGGAATGAGTATTGATCATCAGATATTGAGATTTTTTGTGGTGATTCTACTCTTTGTAACAAAGATGGGATGGTAATTTGTGTACATAGATGATGTATAAATCAAAAGATACAATCATGTAAAGGTGAAAAACCTAATTGAGGGCACCTCCTAAAAAAATTCATACAATGAGCTATGCATTTGAATTTTTGCACACAATGAGCTAACGCCCCCATATACACAGTTGCCAAATTCATTTTACCAAATTTTAGACTAAACTTTGCATTTCGGGCATTTTCAAAAAAAATTAATCTTAGGCAACAAACCAAAAAAAAAATGCTACCAACTTTGAAGCTTATAATCTTACTATTGAAGAACCTTGAATGGTTAAAAAAAATTAGGTTGTAATAAATTCAAGTTGGTTGAAATATCCTACGGTTGAATCGATCAAAAAAGTTTTAGATCAAAAGCTATTTGTCTTTTTATGAGAAGGGATACTTTGAGGTGTTTGGAGAGAAACATAGTTGTGGTCCTTTAGGGGTTAAGAAGGTGTTAGAAAAGGGCAACATTTGGTCTCATCCAAGGTATTACTTCCTGGACTCTCTAGAGCTTTAAAAGATGTTCTTTTGGTAATGAAAAAATATTGAAAAATTACAAAAATTACATGGTGTTCTAGACGACATATAGGTCCACAACAATTTTGTGTTACATTGATCAAATTTGAAAATTGATTTTTTCCTACAGTAGTGAAAGGACTACATATAAATTTAGGGTTTTTGTTAAAACAAATAGTCTTGCACTTTATTACGTTGGTACATAGTTAAAACGCGCACATAAGTAAAATGGACAATTTGTTAAATTCGAACTGGAAAAATGATGGAGAGTGGTCCCTATCTCAACAAAGTCCGGATATAATAGATTTTTTTTTAAAAAGATGTGTGTTCTAAGTATATCATGTGGTGTTAGGACAAAGGTGTTAAAAAATCATAGTCCTTTTAAATTGTGTAAAATTAAATAAGTGATTTTTGAAAGTTCTCATAAATAAAGAAACATAGTAATACATCAAATCAACTTCTAAGGGACTAAGAATTTTGTAGAAAAGTCGAACTATGCTTTGATGTACAATTTAGCTTTCAAGATTTATCAAAATAAATTTTGTAATATTTTTCATGCATGAGATCATAATTATGCATGCTATTAGTCCTGAAATTTTCAGATTTTTAAAATTTAAAACAAAATACTTACAATAAACTTAAGTCAAACACTTCAAAAATTCATAATAATTAGAAAAAACTTCAAAAAATATAATTTAGAAATTTGATAGGTAAACATCCTCTATACTATCTAAGTATCTATACTTAGTTGGTGTTTGTAGTGTAATACAGACCTTGAGCTGCAAAGCATGCAATAGCAATAAATTATTCAATATTTGGAATGTTTAATATTCAAATTAAACTTGATAGACTTCACTTTTTTAGTTCTAAAGGTGTATTTGCAAGAAAATTCATCTTCAAGGTCAAAATTAGGTTTGACCAACAAACAACCACTATTCAGTTGCTTAATCTCTTTACTCTTAGGGGTTAAGAGTTAAAATTAAACATGTATATTTTTTAGCTAAATTTCATGTTTATGAACTAATTTGCTATAAATTGGTATTTTGGATTGTTCCTTTTGCCATAAATTTGAACCTAGAACAAAGTTGCTAGATTTGAAAACATAAGTCAATGAAAAGAAATTAAATAAAAAATTGTTCAATTTTTCTTGCCCAATAGTATTTTGGATAGTGTTACGACTTATGAATTTTTCATTAAATTCTTGTAAATTGAAATTGTGTGATTTGTAGCACACATTGTATGAGTTATAAAATGACAATGTTTTAGTAGAATAGTCCTTTTTGGAACCCACATCAAACCATTGCCCAAAAACCAAAAAAAATGAATCACTTCTTGGTGTTGTTGACATGGTGTTATATAGTCTTAATTTTACTTAAATAACAAAAGGTATCATATTAAGGCCCTCTTTACACTAGAGGCAAGTCTAAGCTATGAGGAAAGAAGTTTTAACCTAGAAACCGAGAAGACCGATTTCTCATTTGTTGAAATTTCTCTCCTCAGGGCTTCTCGCCTCTAGTGTAAAGAGGTCCTATAGTAGTACCTTCTTTTTCTCTACAACAGTCCGGTATTTCAATACCGAGCTGATAGAACTAAGGGAGAGTTTGCTAGAAAGTTTCCTAAACTAATTCTATGAAGGTCGGAATACAACACTTATGACCCTAAAACCGACCTCTACTCGGTAACTAGTACGAATTTCAAACCAAGTAGTCAGGAGAACAAATAAATGAATACCGAGGAGGTAATACTCGGAAAGAGTGAAGACCGAAACAAAGACTAAAACAAAGTAGAGAGAAACTTGAAACTATAGTTCTGAAAAATGTGCTTTGCCAAGGAATTTGGCTCTATTGCTTATATACAAAGTACAACCCGATCTGATCTAATAGTCAGATCGGTAAAAAAGACTTTCCTATATTTATTTTTTGTAATAACTTGGAAAATTACCGGAGTAGTAAAAAACCCAAGTTGGTCTACTACCGATAGTTACTATTTTACGGTTAACATATGGCATAATTTCAATTAAGAAAGAGGAAGATTCATATGCTTTTGAATTTTAAAATAACACGATCTAACTTAGTCTCTCATGTGTGATACAAAATAATAAAATTGTTTTTGCAATGATCCTCAAATGATAATATACCAAATTTAAAGTGATCTATAGCATAGAAAATTCATTATTTTTGAACAACCACAATGTTACATGTGTTATTCTACAAAAGAACACACTACCAAAAATTTAATTTCAAAGTCCAAACTCTTAAATTTGGATATTCAATAGTATTAATTACAAGTTGCCTTGGAAACCAGTCAAGAGAATATTATGCTCAGGGGGTGCACTGTACTAAACGTGTATGAGTCTACGCCAGTGCACAGAAGGGGTATTAATTTGAACACCGCTGTATTACGTATACATACAATAAACACATTTAGAACTGAAAATATTCATGTATACTTACATTAAACATATATTTAAAACGGAATACATCTGTATACAAAGGTATTTAGATATATAACCTTTTGTATACAAGGAGGTTTTTAGAAGGGGTCATGAACACACGTGATTCTCAAACATAACGTAGAGTGCACCCCCCGAGATATTATGTAGGTTGGATACAATGTACTCAATAACATATTAGAACCTTAGAACTTAGGACTTTGCTCATGTTTCATCCTTGAGATTTCATCCACGATTTTATCAAAGTGGATAAATCTAAAGTAATATTTAATTGCTTAAGGATCTTGATTTTGAGGTAGTTGTACCAGTCATAAAACACATTGTGGCACTTGGTTTAGTCATTTAGAATTCCACGTCTAAATGTTTTAACATTGGTGAAATGCATCATGTATAACGTATAATCAGAGTCTACCTTTACAATGAGGCATCAAAGATAGACCTTGCTACCTATACTCCTAAGGCATTTATAGCCTGTTGACAGACTACTTCCAAGGCTCCAACGGACTCTTTATTCACAATGGTCTCTAATTATTATTATTATTTTTATACTGCATAAAAGTTAAACACTACTTTCTAAAAATCCTTATTGTTTCTTAACATTTCAAAATACATTTATTTACATAATTATTGTGAATAATTACATGATTGCAATAATTAAGACAAATTTAAGTTTTAATCATATATCCATCAACCTAGTCTGCAGAAAATGGAATCTATACTTTTATCATGAACACATAAATTAGATTAAAAAACCTCAAAAAGTATGTGGAAGAAATCATTCTAAAGAAATGTTGAATAAAATGTACCAAATGGAATAAAACATAGGGGGACATAGAATTATTGTAGTTAACATCGTGGATACATTAGGAGAAAAATGGGGTCCCAAAGGGGCCTTGTAAGCTTGCCCGGGTTAGGTGAACCAGCTGCCCAGGCACCATTTTCTATATAAACCCATTGGTGCAGTCGCTGCCCGCTGACAGCGTCGGAAGCCGCAGTGTTGGCAGCGTCGATTGGCGCGACCCACGGAACTGCACTGCTGGCAGCCACGGTGGCACCATTGGTGCCCTCTTGTAAAGTGCACGGTTTGGCCTAAATTTTCAGCACGTGCCAATGGCCAAGGCCCCTTTGTGACTACAGATTTCTCCTAATGTATGCAGAAAAAAGAGTTGAAATTTCTCTTATGCATCAGTTTTCTTAGCATACAAGGAGCCCTATGGGACCATGTTTGGTCGTTTTTCAATCAAACGTTGATTTTTACCTAGATTCTAATAATTTATAATTTAAGGGGCCATAATTTGGGGCCATAAAAAATACAACATATTTTAAAATGTGAGAAATTGATGAGGTTTGACAGGGAAAGTGTAGTGTGGACGGTTAAGGTTCCACAACCGCACACTTGCACCGTGTAGAAGGTGGTTTTTTCCCTTGTGCTGGTCACCAGTCACTGCTAGAATACAGCTCCAGCATTTGTGCATTACTAGCTAGCCAATGATTCCATGCTTCGAGTTCAATGAGCCAGAAATCAGTAACACCAATACTTAACATTAATTAATTAGCATTGAATCAATGATACCAATGACGAATAATTATCATCTATCCACCAGCAACTGAGTGCCCTGGTTAATTGTTGAACACATAACAGTAATGCATGTTCTGGCCCTACTAGTACAACTATGCCGGTTCACATGTCCTACGTACATCGATCAAATAATAGTATCGTTCGTACAAAATAAATAGAATCTGTGGAACCTCTTACTAGACTAACTTCCTGTGTCGATCTAGCAGGATTCAGAAGCAACAGACTCGAATTCGATCCGCATTCCTCTCTCCTTCATCATCAGAGCACAAAGGTAGCCTACCCTACTTATATATACTACCCCACACTAATTGGACATGTACGCCAGTACCAAAATAACTGCAACTCTGACACGAATTGAACTGATCGATCTGCTGGACACCTACAGATCGAAGCTAGACACTGAACGATCGTTGATTCGTTCGTTGACAGGTCCAACCAATTCATGAAGGTCTATGTGTTGATCTGTTATTCACGGTGAGCGCACTAGCTTGTTGGTGGTGGAGTTCGATCAGTGGCCGGATGATGTATTATTTTTTGTTGAGCAGGGAGCATTTGAGGCGAATCTCGCCCAGCACGCCGGTGAGAGGCTTGATCTCGCTCAACTTCTGGTACGCGATGGTGAACGTCTTCTTCCAGGCGTTGGCGTCGGCGGCGAACAGCTTCACGTAGGGCAGCGTTCGGGGGTCCCAGATCAGGTTGTCGTCCACCTTCATGACGCCCTGCCGCTTCAACAACACGATGTAGTAGTGGTTGTCGAACGTCAGAGGCGAAAACGGGTCGTTGCGGATGTACGTGAAGTGCGTGGAGTTCGGGTGCGTTGGGCACCGCGTCTTCAACTTTATTGCGAACTTGGGCGTCAGTGTTTTGTCAAACTTTGGGTACAGTCTGTTCCAGAAGCTCACGCAGTGTGCTCTTCCCACCGTGTGCCCGCCTGCACACCACACACAAAAACTCAATCCATCAGAATATAATTTTCAGAGCAGGTTGGGATTGAAGACAATAATGTGCCCTAACTTGCGATCGAGAATGAAGACTCGTACTCTGATTGATTACATGGTCATGGCGTGTTTCAGAGTGTGAAAACAAGTAAGGGCTCGAAAAACTAGGATTGTAGGTACAGATTTGAGCCTGTTGCACTGGAATCCGCCATAGTAACGAATATGAGTTTTCTGAGCTTGGTAGTTGGTTATAATTCACTTACCCATGAGTGCAACAGTCTCTGGAGTGTTGATGCCAATGCCCGCGAAGAATGACAACAACTGATCTACACTGGCATAAGAGCGGGGAAGCGTGTCTGCTGAAGATTTCAAGCTGATGCGGGTGTCTCTTCGGCCAGTCTTGACCTTGATATAGGGTCCTCCCATCTGTGGTTTTACACATACAATCGGCTTAATTAATCAATGACGGTTGGAAGGTTTCGACGTTTCTCAACTGAACAATTAATACAGTCACTTCAGGAGCCTGAGAAGAGATGAATATTCACAATGGCTCGAGATCACTGACCACATTGACGGCAGCAGCTCCGGCCACAGCTAAGACATCAGCGCAAGACACAACGCGTTGAGGGCAGGCGTAGTCCACGGCAACCTTGATGTCATTGATGTACTTGCTGTTCCGCATGCCGAATTGGGCAGTAGAGTTCTTCTCCGAGGTGTTGCTCGGGAACTGATCGGCATTTAGTAGGAATGATCCATCGGCGCCCTGCACAGCAATTACATCATGTAGTATGATCAATATAATCTCTCTGTCAGATTGCAATTCATATAAATAATCACTAGCTAGCAATGCAACCATTTGACTACAAAGGAGAATATATATCGTGTGATTAGTTGATTACATTGAAGAAGTCGTGGAAAGCCCATCGGACCATCGAGATGGCGGTGTTGTTCAACTTAGAGTGGAACAGCTTGGCCACGTACTGGTACACGACCGTCTCCATTTGCGGGCAAGTTTTGGCGTAGAAATTCTCCACAAGGCCGGTGTTTGCTTCTGCCATGTTGACCGAGCTCATTGCCCATACCAGGACCACGAGAGTCACCAGAGATCCAACACGCGAAACCATTTTGAGCTCTCTGAGGAACAACGGTTAAGATGTGGTAAGAACAAGGAAAAAGAAGTTACTCATCCAAAAAAATCAATGCTTCTTCTTCATGCTAGCTCATCAAACTTATTGCTAGCAACTAATTAATCAATACTATCCTGTAAGTAATTGAACTAGCTATGTCTGATCAAGAGAAAATGCAGGCAGGTCGATTGACTCACGATGACTGTCCGAAGTTCAGGCGCTGGAGGGAAGTCAGAGTTAGCTGTACGAGCAGACAAGCAAGCGATGGTTTGACAATGAAAACAAGATTCATATATAGGGAGATCCGGAGCTATCGATCAAAGCCTCGAGGGGAGCGAAACTGGCAATCGTGTGCCCGCAGATATCAAGAGATTCGCACTCCCATTGGCCATTGCAACAGTGTCAACTGCAAGAGGCCAAGAGTCAACCTCCAAATGATGAACCCTTTCTATATTGGACTGGGCATCTCCTATTTTCCTTAATATCATTTAATCCTTTAACAGCATTCCAAAGTTCGGCTTATTCAAGCTTCACGTCGACCTTAACACCGACCTCATTGGGTCCTCTCATATCGTTCCCATGGCGGATTTCAGTGACATTGATTGGCGCAATTTTGGTGCTCTGAAACATATGTGCGCAAGACCTGTCCTACTTCCACGTCAGTTAATTGAATTCGAGCTGGGATTTTGCAACCATTCACTAAGGAAGCTTTGGTCAATGATTTTTTTTGCACTTTCTGCCTGAATCTGCCCGTGTAGTAAGGCATCACATGTGTATACCATTTATATGTACATACAACCGGGCTCTTTAATTTGAAGTGAAAGTGAACTTGAGTCAACACTTTGTATGCATTCAATCAACCAATGAAACTCGTTAAGCCACCCTCGAACGTTCAATCTACCGAACTTTTTAAGCCACCCTCTTACACTGAATTCTTGTAGTAGATTGTACACATGATTGTGATGACATCTTGTCTTACATTCTAGATTTACTAGCTTGTGACCGATGCATTATCTATTTGTTGAGAATTTGCAAGAATCCTCATTCTTGCAAATTGCAATCATCAAAGTAGGTCATTCCAAAAGAAAGATTGGTTTTGGGCACCAAGGGATAGTGTCACAGGTCAACATGGTGTCCAAGGCCCATATTGGCACTAGTTTAATGCCAACATATATGGACATAATCCTTCGACACTATTTGGCTATTCCTTGGTACCCCAAAACCGCCTTTCTACTAGTGCAAAGATATGATTATGCTAGACAGCTTAAAAAACTTAAGCAAATTCAATCACTAATCTAAAATTTTAGATCTACGCCTAGCTTAGATTTTAGACCATGGCAACTCAAAACCCATATTGAGCACTCTGAAAGTCCTTATTTTCAGAGCTTTGTCATATTACATCGTGAACATTATAACAATGTCATATATCTTGTGCTCTAGTAATGCTATCCAATAGTTCATATCTAATTGTTACAAGATAATTAGTAAAAAATTTAAGCATAACACATAGGGTGTTCTTTTTTGCGTCTGTGAGTTCTTTGGGCCAAATGCCTCCCAATGGATCTCAACAATTCATTTCATTTTCATTATTCATCACACGAGTTTTTCCCAATGGATGTCAACAATTCATATTATTTTCATTATTCAACACACGAGTTTTTTACGTTTCAAGTTCTACAGACACTGGTGTTGTCAAAATAAATAAATAAAAATCCATTGAATTAGTTATATAATTAATTATTGAGTTAACCAAAAACAAGAAACTCTTACTACTGCTCAGTCTATGCGGAGTCAATATTATCCATTTTTAACACAAATTGTACATGAATAGTCCCTTGGTCCCTTCATGAACAGTCCGTTTATTAGATTTAGGGGAACTTGTGGAAACCACTATTCCGGATACGTTTTGAGCCAACCAATCAATTTCTTTTCTTTTACCAAACCAATCAGTTTTTTAAGAATATATCCTATATATATCTTTTATAAATACTAAATATAACTAATTTTTAGTCATTTGGTTTGGTTTTTTGCCTCTATTATTGAGATTCAACCAGTCATTTTGGAAAATCATTAAATCAACCGGCTAACTTGTAACTAACCGCCGGTTCTTTCCAGGCTCTAAAAGAATTCTCCATTAACATAAGTTCCACTACCGTACACAATATTGGACTTTGCTTTTGATTATTCTCCGACAACTCACGATAGGTCTACTAGTTTTGGAGTTTTTTTGAACTGAAAACGAGTGTAAGGTGAGTATACAGTTTCTTTCCACTTTGAGACACCCGGGGCCTCCTTGTACACTAGAGGCCAAAAGCTGCGGGGAGAGAAATTTCAGCCAATGGGAGGCCTAAAAACCAAGAAGACCAATTTCTTTCCTCACTGCTTCTCGCCTGGCCCTCATTTCCATTAATTAGCTCCAATCACTATCAAAATTTCCTGTATGAAAGAAAGAAAGATACTAAATGTGGGCGGGGCAAGTTAAGTTTGCTAATGAAAGACGAAGACATCGAAGAAGAAATGCGGTACGTATCGTGGAGGCAATCGCAGAACCGCAGCGCGAGGACGTAGTTTAAAGGTTTTTTAAGGTCCACGGATCCTTACAAACCCGGGGATCTACGGCGGCGTAATATTAGAACCGTGGGAGGGCCATGAATTAGGGCAGGTCCGGCGGAACTCGTTCGAAGTTGGATTTCCCTCGCCACAAAAAAATCGCTGACCGGGATCTGCTTCCAGCGCTTCATGATCGAAGCCGGCCAAATTGATCGAAGGTCCGTAGTAACTTAATTAATAATAAGCCTAAATTCCTAATGGAAAATTAAAGACTGAAGTTGCTGAAATGCAGGATTCTTCTTTGACCATCAACGGTTGGTTATACTGTTCAGCGCATGCATGCTTTTGGGGTACCGGTATTGTGATTCCTTTTTGAATCTACATGTGGGAGCACCCTAATTCATGCTCGGAGTTCTTCACCTTTCACGGTAACCATTGCTTATATGGACAGCACCAGTGAATATTTTAAGTTTTTTCGTTGGGAGCGCGACACGCACCCTGGAATGTAGCTAGGTAAGGAAAAAATGGATAGAATCATCCATGTATATGCTCATTCAAAAAAAAATTATTATAAGGAACTTTCATCCAAATACTGTCGATTTGTAGTTTTTTACGAAAAGACTTTAGCGATTTCATCCACATCTTTGCCCATTTTTTCTAGTGTAAGAGTAGCCAACCCCCAAAACAGATAAGATGGTGGCGAAAATTTGCCAATTTTTTTTTCACTGGACAGCACTCGATCTAAAGTGCTAGAAAAAGCATTTACATCCTTCAGTGTCAAAACAATGATTATCATGTTGATTGGTTCTACTCTTTCAAGTTTAAAAATAAATTAAAATGAATATATGAATACAGAAAAAAAAAAAAATGTAAATTGTGGTATAGTAGGCATATCTTAAACCACCACAACACCTAAAACCACCAACTTCTACTCCCCACTTTCATTTTAGGAAGGAAATGTAGGCTTTAATAACATGACTTATGCATCAATTGCTCAAAAGTTAAGTCATGTACCGACAACTTACATTTCCTTCCTAAAATGAAGAAAGGGTGTAGAAGTTGGTGGTTTTAGATGTTGTGGTGGTTTAAGGTACATCTACCTTAAATAACCCATGGGATCCAACCATCTAATTTATTCATCAATTTAGGTTATACCTTAGATATTATGGATGTTTTTGTTTTTTTTTTTTTTAACAAGTAGATGCTTTATTTTCATTGTGCAACAACAGGTTACAAACATCACACTGTGAACCAAGAGAGAACATTTCCAATGCTATGTCATGGGTAATTTTTTGGAAATTTTCTTCTTGAATGTCTGAACTAGACTCTATGCTCCTAATTCAACTGAGAGGGACGTCCCCTCTGGTAAACATGGGGCCCAGGAGCAATCTTAGGGTTCTTATAAAGAGGAGGTATTAGCCCTCATGACGTGCATCAGATCGGAATCGAACGGCCGCCCTCATTAGTGCTAATGAGCACATCTAAGCTGGGAGCCCACTCCCAGTTGTCACCTAGCAAGTGTAAGGTCATTCCGGACCATATTGACATATTATGAATGGTTTTGAATGCAAAATGGATTCTCTACACATTCATTTGTCACCCTAGAACATGTTGTAAACTTAAGCTTCGCTATATGTTTAAGGTAGGATAATGCCCTGAAATGGGTACCACTTTTACGCATCACACATAGTGTGACTTATGGCTAAATCATTTGTGTGTGCTGAGAATTCCGTCTTTAACGCCATTTATATAGTTGCAGCCATGGTGTTTATAACATCCCCTAATTTTTGTAAATTTTCAATGTTTTTTTCATATCAAAAAGAAATATCTCAAAATCACACTATTTTTGGAAAGACCGGTACCCATATCACGCCATCATCTGATATCATTGTTTTTCTTTCTAGTTTCTACTTGGTCGCTTGATATTTTGTTCACTTTTTTAGGTTTTATTACCTAAGGACCTACCCACATGTGAGCCCCGTCCCAAGGGCATGAAAAATTACATGCCATGATAGGCTGATTTAAGCATTTAAACGGAAATGTGGACAGGCAGAGAAAGTCTCATATGGAATCAGGCTCTGATTTCAATTGAAACCTGAAGTCAGCATGGAATCTTGAGGACTTGCAGACGACTCGGAATGAAAAAGAAAAAGACTGGAATACTTATGAATAATATTAATATTCGTATCTAGACGAGCGGACTGTTTATTTGGCTTCCAATGGATCGAAATTAGCGCACGAGAGAGTGAGGGCCAAACGTTTCCATGTCCCTGGAACTTTTCGAGATCTCAGCTGAAATTGATCTGGAATTCATAATATGTATATATATATATATATATATATATATATATAAATATAAAAGGTCGAGCCACCCATAACCGACCACTTAAGGATTTTAGCATATGATATTAAGGTATATAATTTGTTTAGGATTTTTCATGTGTGCAAACATAAGGTTCTTGTTGAATGCAAAAAGTTCCGTGATTTTATTCCCACTATTCAAATAGTTATAATTATTTGAAGTGAAAAGTACTTCAGGACCCAAAACCGATCATATGCTCAAATGTACAAATGAGGTACATTTGTTCTTTCACAATCTAGAAATTAGGCCTGATCGGTTTTGTGTCCCTGGTTGGTAATGGGTGGCTCGACCTTATATATATATATTATGAATAGGAGTTAAATATTATACTTATATTTCTGTTTTCTTGTGACCAAAACCACTCACCAGCACTAACACAACTTATGTGTTTGGCTCGGTTTCATTCCTTTTTCATTTATAGTAAGTGAAAAACGACACATTTCTTATTAGTGTTAGATGGGCCAATACAAAGATTTAGCAGAATTTGTGGTCTACTATGGACATCAGATTGTGTGAGGCTTGGTGTTGAACTTAGCTCTTGTTTTCTTAACTAGTTCTTGCAACAAGCTCAATGCCTCATTGGTGTAGGGTAATTTTGGCAATTGATACTATTGAAATTAAAGAAGACTTATGTAGCTTTTGTATGGAAAAAGGATTGACAAAATCGCACAAATTTTGAGAAAATGTCACCTTTGAGAAGATTGATGGATCTTGTTCATGACTTCAAAGTATTTTCTACTTATGCTGAAATCACATTGTTTAAAAGTGCTCCAAAAATTATGAAATTTTTATCATGCTTAGAGATCATCATTTTGAAAATATATAGAAAAATTCATGTAATTGTTTTGGAGGTGTGAAGAGGAAGACAAGAGGGATTGAAGTGACACCTAAATAGCCTCTTTGCACCTCAAAAAAATTATCATGAATCGCACACTTCATGAATTTTCAATCACAAAGTACTCACGAACTGAACTCTCAAAAAAATGCATGGGTTTCTTTGTTGGTCACCCTACAATTCACGGCCCAACTACTCAAACTTGGGGGCTTTATGGTTCTTTAGGGATTAACCCCTAAATGTCCTCACTCTTCTCCAAATTTGGAAGATTTGCAAAAATGCATCATAAAATGCAATTTAGAGGGATATTTTATAGTTGATGTATGATTAAAAGTTGTACATTATAAATTTTAGATTCTATTCATATAGTTAGGTTGCAACTTGGTTTGCGATTGCTATCACTAATAATTTTGTATAAAATTTAAAACTTGAAATTGAAAATTCTTTTGTAATTTGATTACAAATAAGATATAGAACTCCAAAAGATGGGTTGAGAAATTTTGGAGGGGATAATTTTTATTTATTTAGGCTAAAGACATCATTGTGGAGCTCAAAAATGCCAGTTTTTGGGCCTCTTCGTCCAATCAAGAGAGGTAACTCGGCAAGCTCACATTCAAAAGATTTTCTTCAGTGAAGAATGGGAAAAGTAGAAATAAAATAAAAAAATCACCCCCTCAAAAAGACAGGAATTGTGATATAAGGGCTCATGGTGTTCTCACCCTAATATGGCGCAAGCAACTCCCACTTGCGCTTCAATTGCCTTCATCACTCACAGACTGGGAGTCTAGGACCAAGCCATTTGATCAATTTACAGATATTTCGTTGAATAATTACTCTCGTCTGCTTTCAAGTCGAAATGAGAGCTCCCAATACGAGTATTGTGAACATTCAGTTTAATTACCAGAGATCGATCAAATGTACTAAAGCCAGAACACGGTCTTGCTGTCGAGTTCATGAGCATATCTTTTATCTGATTATATTAATGTTAATGAAGAGAAGGATATATATTAGGTGGTTTATATTTGGGAGGTCAACAATACCCATGTTTGAATTGTAATATGTAAGCAGCCAGTGGATTACTGAAGACGCCTAGGATGCAAGCTTTTTCAACGATCCTTGATCATGCCATATAACGATATATATGAAATCAGAGATCCCAGGTTTGGAGTTAGTTCATCAGAGCTACCATTGAAATGGATTATAATCCATTATAAAAAATTCATTACCAGCACGATTGCCATCTTCAGTTGATATCAGCCCTGAGAACGTAACTGATAGATTTCTAATATCTCACCGGGATTCTCATGACAGAGGATGATATTTTGTTTATACGGGCTAGTGGGAGGATCAGCGTTTTCTCAGCGTATAAATATCATTCTCAGAAGTCATTCATTGTCTACTTATCGAATGGCGATCGATTGGTTTACATTACATTACTAGCACGATTGCCATCTTCAGTTGATATCAGCGATGAGAACTGATCGATTTCTTATATCTCACCTGGATTCTCATGACAGAAGTTGATGTTTTGTTTATACTATAACTGGGAGGATCGGATAAGCGATTTCTCGGGGTATAAAATCATTTCAGCATTCTCAGAAAGTCAGTCAGTGTCTACTTATCGAATGGCGATCGATTGGTTTACATTACGATACAGTATTAGAGCTGCTTTTCACTGTGCAGGTGCGTGTGAAGGGCTTTCATGAGTCGTGGGCATGAATCAGCGACTGCTACTTTCGCCTTCTCGCCGTCGGTCCCTGGAGGAAGTGGCTCCCACAGTTAATTTTCAGTTAGCTACTGCGACAGTTGAAAACCATAGCGTTCGTTAACGTCCTCGTGAGTGCCTCCGAGATGTTCTCCATTGAGCATCCACCTGCAAGGAATTTGGATGAGGGCACAGGTCACACAACATCATCCAAGGCGTGTGCCGTCACGCTGAGCACGCCGTTGGCGACGTTACTAGCAGCGCAGTATGCCAATGCGGCAGAGCACATGTTGCTGGGGAAGCTGCAGGGGCGAAACCAAGCCTCAGCACGAGAGCTTGCCACCTGGTGTAAGAAGCACCTGCACGCCACGTTTCTGCACATGACCTGTCTAGGCCTGGGTTACTTCGAAGTTGCGTTCTCTTCCCCGGATGGCAAGCACGACACCCTGCGACGCAGCGGCTTGTTCCTGGGGGAGCTCGAGGTTGTGTTCTCCCCCTGGCAACCCTCGTTCGAGCCCGAGGATCCGGCCTGTGTCAACGCTTTCTCGTACGCCATCTGGGCTCAGTTCTGTGGCCTGAACGCGTTGTTGCGAACCAAGGAGTGTTTGACTGAGATTGGGAAGCACATTGGCGTGGTGTTGGCAGTGGAGGACGACGAAGCCAACAGAGCTCAAGCTGCAGGTTTGCGCGTGCGGATCTTGGTATCCACCGAGGATCTGAATGCATTACCGCAGAGGGTTGAACTTCCAAAGATCGGAAACTACAGGGGCAAGAGTTGCAAGGTGATGTACTCGGGACTGCCGGAGCGATGCCATGCATGTGCGACCTTTGCACATTCACCGCAGAATTGTCCTCTGGACGACTCGGAGAATGATTCGCCAGAGGTTGGCTCCAGTAGTCAGAAGGGCGATGTGAATTCAACTCTGCAGCAGCCATGGAGGTTGCCAGAACCAAAGACAAGCCATGAGCGCATGGATGTTCATGTGCAACAGGTGAAATGCTTCACAGTAGAGAATAATAATGCAGTGGTGGGCAAATTTGAAGGAGCTGAGAAATTATGTAGCCACAAATCAGCGTTGGCAGCTAATTCGGTGAACTCTCAGTACAGTATGACGTTGAGTGGGCCTTTGTCGGCTCCACATTCTCCCCAGGCTCATTCTTCCCAGGAGGCTGCGTGTCGGTGGGCAAGCTCGTGTGCCGGCATCTCAGCCATGTCCACCAAGTTCTCATCTCGACCCGTCTTTGATTTGTAACAGTTTATCATCCCATTTAATTTTTGTGTTTAGTAAACTCTCTGTATGACTATCCCATGGGATCCTATTCGGTTGAGCTCATGATCAAGGAAATTATGGACCGTACCAATCCCCTCCACAGTGCTGAATTGCCGTTAGAAACAAATTTGAGCTCTGGACAGGGTTGTGAGAATAATACAGTGCAAATTATAATCCTCGTAAGTCTCGTCTACTGAAAACCACCCTATTCATAACATCCAGTAGCCTTCATGCTCTCTGCCTTTCCTTCATGCATCCTCTTGGGACTCCACTTGTCCAATTAGCTACTGATTTGGTCTTGTTGGGTGTGAAATATGCTACACCATCTGCTGTGGGGCATGGGAGAGACACTTCAAGTTATTGAATGTCATGTGACTTTATGCCACTTTGTGATCACAATGTATCATTGTCTTATCTGTACAGTTAAAATTTTGATATGGTACATAGTGGCACAAATAGTTAGAATGACTTTCAAGTTGTGTGACAAATTTTAGGGTGGGCTTACCTTATGTGGTCGGGCCTTGGCCTCATAGATGATTGCAATAATTACTTTTTATTATCACTTGCTTTCATTGTTTAGTTTCCATTTCTACACCATTTATGCTGATAGCCTTTGAGTTATCATCTTTGCATTTGATAATAAACAATTAATTTCAAGTAGTTGAATTCTCAACAGACGGCACCGTTTCTTGTAAGATTTTTCTTAGTGCAACCTTTTTAATAAAGAATAGATACAATGCCAGACTACGCAATGTAAGTATTGACATTGGCATGAACATTTGTCACATTTTGTAGCACTAGTCACTTCTACTTTTTACAACAACAGTGCCAAGAGCCCTCTGCTTCTTAACCCTTAGACGCGCCTGCGTCCAGAATCTGGATGATGGATGATTCTGGACGCGTCCCTTCACCACGCAGGGGATGTTTTTCATCCATTCAATTTTTTTTTTTAAATTCTTGTGCTAGTCGGTTACCATTTGTACGGTACGGATCTTCAAGATAAGATATTGAGAGTTTTTGAAAAATAGCAAAAGTGGTTTATGTCAAGTTTCATTCTTAGTTCAAAAAGAGAGACCTTAAACATGATTTTCCATAATAAGAAGAATCAAATAGTGAAAACCATACCATCTTGTAGTACATGTTATTCCAATTTCATTACAATATTTTTTAATTTTTTAATGTTAATTATGGATTTTTAATTGAATTTCAAGAAAAAACCTTGCAAAATTAATTAAAAAATATTAATAATAAATATGATGAATCCGACCGTATAGATGTTATCTTCACATTGACATTTATAATTTTGTTTTGTACATCAACTTCATTTTAATTTTTTATCAAACATTTTATAACAAATCTTTGAAAACAGTGTTGAATCGGGACCTTAAAGGGTTAACACAAGTCAACAAAAACAAAATTAAAACATTCTTTTTTCTTCCCAACTCCAAATAATATGGTTAGTTTTCTACAAGGGAGTGCCATGTGCATTAACTTTTTCTCTAAATGTACTGTACCCAGAAGGGAGTCGACAACTCATGTTTAATATGTATTTTTTGCCAAAACAATGAGAATATCCTTTAAGATTATGAAGATGTTTACTAAGATTCTTTCTTTCACCATAGAAAATTCAAAAATTGAAAAAATAATTTCTTAAAAATTTAGGCTTCTCTTTTTATAATCAGTTTTTTACTAACCTTGACTTTTAGGCAAGGTAGTGAATGCAAGCCTTTCACTATTTCATTTTTGATTTCCGTCTAAATTATAATGGAGAATTGTAGAAAAGGATGAGCTCTTACAACCATAGATCGAAAGGGTCGTCTTTGCCCTATTCATGAATACTTGCCAAAGAAGCCCATCAAATGAGGCGTGAAAGTCTGGTACTTGGCTAATACAATGTCTAAATATGTCAATTCCTTCCAAATCTACATTGGTGTCATGGTGATTGCGTTGTTGCAAACAGCTACTTTATAGTAAGACTAGTATAGCCTTGTGTCGTTAGCCCAATGTTCTCCATGATTTAGCCATGCATTTGCTTCTTCTTCTTTTTAAAAATAATTTATACATAATTTGATTCAATTTATGGAGATTCAAAAATTTGATTGGAATCTATAACTTTCAAATCTTTGGTCCAAAAGCTATGAAAAAACTTTGGTGCATCCCTACTCGTTGAGAGAATTCTGACTATGCCAAGAATGACATCAAAAACTCCGATATTCTATTTTTATTAGTTTAATTCAATTTATGGTGACAAAATTCGAAAAGATCTCAACATTACATACAAAAAAAATAAACAAACTACCTTCCTTAATAGTAATAAGTAATATTTTCATATCTTGCTCTTGGAACATTCAAAAATCCTAACGTATTTTATTTTATATTTTTGGTACAAATGAGAGAGAATTTCATTGCAAAAAAGAATTGTACGTCTTTCATTGAGAAAATTCTATGAGTGCTATCATAAAGGTATTTCTGCCCTTGCTCTTAGGTCACAAGTCCAAAAATCACAATAGTGTTTATCATTTTTTATTCGTTGCTCTTTGGGACACAAGTCTAAAAGTCTCAAATGTTTTCTATTTCTTGCCCTCATGACATGTCATTGTCCAAAAGTCAAGATTGGGGCATATGTCAAAAAATCACAACACATATTAGTACTACAAGGCACATCTTTTAGAGTTTGTCATACTTACTCACCTACTGTACATGTCATCATATTGAAGTTGTTTAATTCCAAAACATTTGTCATTCAATTGAAATTTTCTAACTTCATTGCACTTGTCATTCTCGTGTTGTTATCTAACTTTATTGTACAAATCTTGGAGATGTTTAACTCCAATGCGTAGATCTTGAATCTATCTAACTCCAGTGCACATGCCTTGGAATTGTTTAACTCTAGTGAATAAGTAATAGAGTTGTTCAATTCTAGTTTACAAATTTTGAAGTTGTTTAACTCCAATGTATAGTTCTTGGAGTTGTCTAATTCTAGTGCACATATCTTGGAGTTGATTAACTTAGCTTCAAAAATCTTAATGTTGTCAAACTCTAATGATCTCTTGTTTGTACGTCACTAGCTATAGTAGACAATGTCATTAATATACATTTAGACATTCATCAAGTAATCGTCATTGAGGGTGATAAATGTATTCCAAAACGCCAATTTCATTACACAAAAAGTTTTTACTTTGGGGATTTTATTAAAAGCGACTTATCAACAGAGCAACAGGCAACAACTTCCAAGCATGCAACTCACTTGGCAAGTAAAACAAGGCACCATTCTCCATAACTCATCATCGACTTGTATTCATGGGATAGGCATCCCTTACAGTCTTTGGGCAAGGACACTATCTATTAGACAACAGAGCGTACAACCTTTCATTTAACCCCTAAATGCCTGGGCCTATGACCATGGAATCATGCTTTATCTGTCACACTCAATTTTGCTACTAAAAATAATACAAAACCTATATTTATATTTTCAGTAGATGATGTCACATGTCTACTACAAATCACATAAATTTTGGTGAAATTTTGAAATTACTGTGGTTATATGAAGTGATTGAAAAGAAAATTCATATCAGTTACAAAATATACTAGAAAATTCCGATTTTCTTACCTGAGGAGTAAATTACAATGAGGAAAAGTTTAGTTGATGAAAATCATCCGTGTATCTAAATTTAGAAAGTTTTCTACACTTTGGTGATACCTACCAAACTTGCAACTACAATAAAAAAACCCAAATTTCAATTTTTTCCAAAAATCCAAAGTGGGGTAGAAACTAGACTTGGCAAGCTTCATTTTGTTAGTTAAGCTCAAATGCAATGGAACTCATTTTCATGGCCTAAAATTTAATTTAAGTAGAACAAGCGAAAAAATTCAAAATACACTACACGGTGAACCGTTTTTACGCCTGACTCTTTTGTACTTAGAACCTATGTAAAATCTAAAAATAGCTTGAATGATTTGAATTTAACTTGAAGGAGTAGCATCACCAAGCAAAGCCCTTCGCATAAAGAATTGGATGAAAATCATCCACACAGCAGTTGGAATTGAAATGGGGATTTCATTCATAAGCCATTTTTTGGTCTGCCATGGCAGTTAGGGGTTAATCAATGCCTCATGCCGCTTCAAGTACAACTAACTACGACTCAAAGAGTTTTGCTTGTAAGCAGGAACTCAACTACTCATGACTTCTTGGACAAATTCAAACTAAGCCAGCCGCGTGGAGCGTATAGCCAAGGCACTCTACACCGTATGATTCATGTGCACCTATATTGTTTACAGATTTAAAGCTATGACATTTATTGCAATTACTATAGTTTGAAAAAAAGGTAATTTATAACTTCACACCAAGTTTGATATTGATCATCTGATAGTGTTAAAAAAATTGAGATTTCATCTAGATATTGATGTCCATCATTCAAATTTTCAAGAACATAATTAAATAATATTTTTTTATTATTATGTTCACACGTTTCTTTGTAGATCATGCAAATTCAGACATGAAACCATGTAATAAGCATTTCATTAACTCTTTATAAGTTCATGCACTTTTTGAAACTTTAATTCATATATTAGTTTCAAAATATCCTTCTTAGTTGCATTTTATAATGTATCATTGCAATTCTCCAAATATGAAGAGGGTTGTGGGCATATAGAGGTTAAATGATTGACACGTTTAGAGTGTCTCACGTCTTTGATGCAACCAGTGTCCAAACTCAAAACGTTAATTAAAGAATCAATGAAAGTGGCCAAACTCAAAGCGCTAATTAAAAACATCATATTGAGTTTCATGTTCCATTTCATTCAATCTTCTTCTTTTAATCAAAAGATGGAATAGGAAAGATTCCAATACCTCGAGAGGGGTGAATTTTTTTTTTATCTTTTTTTTATCTTTTTTTTAAAATTGTTTTTGGCACTAATAAAGAGAACCTTTACTGCAAAAAATGAGATACAAATACAGCAAGACCTCCAGTCAGGGCTAGCTAAGAGCCAAGCTAGGCGTGCACATTTGAACTTGCAAACTTGCAACTTTCAAATGGGATATATTTTACCTTTTTTTTCATGCAACTTTCAAAGTTTAATGAACTCACTATCAATTTCCAACCTTCATATCTTTTATTCTAAACATCCAATGATTGACTTGATCAACCCCTAAGCTCCAAAGAGACCATTATTTGGTCGCTACCCGTTTGTAACAGGTTGCCCGGAACAAAATATAAGTTTTAGAAAAATATTTTAAAATACTACATCAAGTTTACTTTCCAACACAATTTGAAATATGTCGACCCAAGTTAAACTCCACCCGGGAGAAAATTTCAAAGTGGATCACCTCAACATTATCTTAGTGTTATAAAATTTTATATTTGGAAAAAGTAATGATGTTCCCTTTATCATTTCTTTTGTTTTTTTGAAATTTACAATACATAAACGAACTTTAACCAATTATTCTAAATTTTAAACTCTAAAAGTGAAAATTATAATTTATACAGATTCTCAAAGGTCAATGCTTTTAAATTCATTAAAAAAAATCTAAAGTTTTTTTGGAAGTTTGACAGCACGGATAATTTGTAGAGATGATACCCTACATTTTGTCTAGTGAACCAAACTTCACCAAACATATGAAAGGCACATAATTATTATAACACATCTATGTTTTTTCCAATACCCCTTGGACTTTTAGGGGTTAAAATTTTTGAATCAGTAGGGGTTTAATTAATCTAGAATGGTTCAATGCCCTTCATTGATGATTTAATGCACTTACATATAGGAGGTCAAAGAAAAAACACAACATAAAAACTAGAGTCGGAATTAAAAACATCTCTAATATGATCTTGCAATCAATGAGACTTTTTCCTTTGAAATTTTAGGACATGCTTCAACAAGTTGGTTAAAGGATTGTATTGTTGAAATTACCAAAAATTTAAATGATATGAAAATTTTAGCATTGTTTAAAAAGAGGGTTTTTGAAAGCAGATTTAAACCAAACGCACTCAAAGAGCTTTAAGAGATTAGCCGAAAAAGTTTCAAATTCTTTTTTATTGTGGACATGAATTAATAAGAAACTAACTTGCAATAAAATTTCATGTATAGATTTCAAAGCTTTTTGAGTCTAAAGTTAACTCTATTGTGGGTAGGACATGACATTCAGTAGCCTTCATGCTCTCCACCTTCCCTTCATGCATCATCTTGGAACTCCACTTGTCCACTAAGCTACTGATTTGGTCTTGTTGGGTGTGGAATATGTTGCACCGTCTACTGTGGGGCAAGGCAAGGATGAGCCACTACAAGCTTCTGAATGTTATGGAGAATCTTCAAATGAGACACAACATTCTTAAATGGCCTCATTCTGGTCCCTTTTGTACATTCCCTTCTCACCGTTGAATTGAAGGTGTACAACAGTATCGAAGAGGCATCATTCTTCCTGTAGCATTGTAGAAAAAACCAGTTCAAGAATGTTACAGTTGTGAAATTTTTCCAAAGCATGTGGATTAAACTGCTGCAGCGAAAAAGCAGTTTCTTTTGAGTTAGCGGTGCCCACAACATTTGCACTTTTTTGTGTGTACGGTGGAGTGACTTGCAAGCAAGTGTAGTTGGTAACAGAGTAAAAGCTTAATGATGGGGGTTTTTCCTTTGTTTTTGGGCCGGGGGAAAAGAACCGCTGGACCTGATGATTGAGGATTTGAGGGCTGAGTCTTCACCAGGGTAAAATATAGAATACTGGTGGTGCAGCACTCCAGCCGATTATCAATTATATAAGCCCCACTGATCTCCGTCAACCCAGAGATATTATTCTGGCAGCCTGAGGTGCTCAGTGCTCACTGCATGAGCAGCACTGAAATGGAATAATAATAATAAGTTACAACCTCGGCACCAGTCATTGGAAAAACTGGTTCCCCAGCCAACTTATTATTCGGTTCGAAGATTCCCCCAAGGTTCCCTCCTCACCAAAGGTATAGATTCTTGCAGATTTCTATTCTCCGGGCGCCCCGCTCGAGACCCTGTCAAAACCAAATACACGACAGTATACTACTGTGCAAGGATTCAATCCAGATTAGGAGCCAGCGAAGCTTATCACCTCGCCTTGCCCCTTTGCACCTGCCCAGGTACAAAACGAAAATAATATATAAAATTCTCCAGAACATTCATAATTCGTTCATTGTATTCTTCCTTTTCCCACAAAACAACAACAAATGAAGAGAACTGCATTGCACTAAAGGAAAAAAGGAACCTCTGCGAGAGTATAATGATCAGATAACACGATCTGGAAAATTCATTTCGGTACTGACATTATTAGAAATATCTTAAGAAAATCTGAGAGTTTTATCGGAACATTTTTTTGGCATCACAATGGAGAATTTTAAAATTTTGCATGACAAAATGACGAATGGCAACGTGACATGAGATTTCTGATAACCCGCCAATTTTAAATGAAAGATGGTACATTACAGAAAAGATGGTTGATAGGGCACTTTCGGGGCGGGTTGTTGCAAAGTTGAAACAGATTGATGATTCTGAGTGACTGTTCCTTTGGACCCAATAAGTGGATTATTAATGCATAGGAGATAGAAACGGATGCTTCCTACTCGACTTACCTCCACTTACCTCCACCAGATCCCGATGTCGATACTTGTGCACATGCGTAGAAAATTTACAATATATACCTTTATAGCGGTATCTCCAAGTTGCGAGCATCGATAGACTGTGGTGACCACCGTCACATGTTGATGACCAAATTGTGACTCATATTTCCAACATATATATATATATAACTGATAGTGCGTAATTAGACATAACAACGAGACTGGCTTGACTCCTTGCAAGCATATTTTCAAGCTGCGGAAGGACTCACACTTCCGTCGAGAATTGGAGCACACGACGAAAGACAAACTCTGTGTGAGGACATCATTGTACTGGCTCTTGACTTGACAACTCCTCAGGGACCTGGAAGCAACTCAAATAAAAATCAATTAGAAGCCAACTGAACACTCAGCAAAGCACATACCACTCCGGCAGATGAAGGAAAAGGAAAAGGAGTTAGTCCATTATCCTACATTCCAAGGTAAATGAAAGCAAGCTCCATAGACATTCCACCAACTGAACAACAATAACAACAACAACAACAACAACGTCAAGGAGTTTCAATGTCACAGAAGTTGGACAACAGCAGAATACCACATGAAATTATCCAAAAAAACACATAACCACTTACAGGGCTGGTGAAAGCTGAAACTTTCAAACCAACGACGAGATATATATTTTTTCTGTACTTGTACCCTTTATTATTCAAATGGCTCACCAGCTTGACTACGTTACAAGAGCAGATTAGTAGACACTGGTGTCATCAAAACAAGTGGGCACTTTGATAGTTTCATGCCGTATGTTGTACATGATTCAGACTTGTAAGTTGAAATAGCAGAAAAAAAAGGCTCAAACAGTACTCGGCCTTTTTTCTGAACCCCTATATCGGCTCCACACAACACCTCAAGCCGGCTTTCGACATGCTTCACTATAAGTTTTGTTTTGCACAAGTACTAGTAATAAACTCGATTAGAGCCAGACCGAACTAGGAAAATTGTAAATCAAGGATATCAGAGAATACAGGAAAAGGAAATTAAAGAAACCACTCTCAAAAAAAACTTCCTTTCTCTTCTTCACTGCAGGAGGTCACACGCACAGTCGTGACTCTAGTCACAGCAAGAGAGAGTAATAAACTACACATTCTTACAAAAGGAGCGGCAGCAGCTTCCGGTTCATCATGTGACCGGCCAGGTGGTCCGCACCGAAGTTCATCGGGGATGAGAAGCTGGCGTGGTGGCCATGGCTATGGCGAGGGGTGGTGTCAAGGCTGGTGACCGAGCCCTCGGAGTTCACAGAGTCACAGGAAGGGCTGTACACCCTCTTCAGGCCCGTGATCTGGCCCCCTTTGCCGTCCTTCACCATCAGTGTCAGGCCGAGGTCCAGATGCTCCGTGGAGCCGACGACAGTTTCCTGATCGTCGAAGAGAAACTTGGCGTCCTTTAGGGTCACACCCGCCTCGCCCAGCCCGGCACTGTAAGGTTTCACTCTGCGAGCAGCCGGGGCCAGCACCTGCAGCGGCCCCATTGCAGCAAAGTCTCGCTCTCTTTTCTCCCCAACCTTGTGTGCTACTTTGTTTCCCACGGCCTCAGGCCAAGATATGACATTAGAATTCACCACATTACCTTTGGCTGCAGCAGCGACTCCCTTCACTGGCCACTCTTGCTGATGCTGCTGCTGCTGCTGCTGCTGCTGCTGTAGCATGGCATCCCACTTGTGATCCCAGCTCGACTTCACCATCACCACGGCATGATCCTTGCTCTCGTAACCATTTGTCCTCTGAAACGGGTTCACGACCTCGGTTCCCACCCTTGGTTTACACAGACCGTCTGGACTGCTGGTATTGGTACAGTCTTCTTTCACCACGGTGGTGATGCTCGGCAGCAGGCTCTCCCTTCCCCTGGATGCTGCCGCTGAGATCTCTTTTCCCGGGTTGGCAGGATGAAGAGGTCCCTGCGGCAGACTGGAAAACGTCGGGGAACACGGCGACGGTGCCTTGAGGGAGCCTCCTTTCAGTACTGTCTCCACTGCGGCCTGACACACTTGCCAGTTGCCAGCCCACAGCAGCCCCACTGCTCCAAACACGGGATTCACCGTTCTTCCACAAGCTTCGTAGAGCAGGGACTGAAACAACGCTGCACATATCACCCCACCAAAAGAGGACCACCATTAAAATCCATTAAATTATCCCATATCAACGTGCATGCACTATGTTTAAAACAAAAAAGGTGCTTTGATGATGGTGTGTTTGACATACCACGGCGTTGAGTTTCAGGGACCGCATTTATGAAGCCCATCAGACCAGCCCGGCCGAAAAACTTGGCCACGAACACGGTAGCATGTCCTTGGGCATCCGCACTATCGATCCACTGAAGGCATGGACGAAGTATACACGACTCGCTGCAACCCTTACGCAGGACACGGCATCCATTGCAACTCATTTTCAGCAGACAATCCCCCTCCCACACAACAACGTTGTCTGAACGGCAAAATTCGTCCGCACTCTTGCCTGGGTAACCCAAATCTACGTCCCCAAGAAACGCTGGTACCCCTGCAGAGTATCCAAAATCCGAGCACCACCATCCCGTCAGAATTTGCCTTGCCACAATATGACATCCAAGATGATGCTAGACACATACACCAAATGTGTAAAAATATATGTGGAATACTCACCAAGTACTCAGGCAGGAGAAGTTGCCGTTAAGTGAAGCTGGAGCGACCAACAGTCACGGTCATGGGTCCCGCAGCCCTCCTGACAATGATCCTTGTGCTGGCTTTTGTGTAAATCATGTGCTCCAAGTGCTAACCTTGCTCCACTTCGGAACTCTCCTGCCTGCACGGGATTCAACATCTTTCTGAGCACTCAACTCTTCGCTGCTTGCATAGTCACATCTCGTCATGCCAGTCTAGAAAACGGGATGCAGCAAAAACTAGATTTTTGGTCCAGGATTTTACCACTAGAAAATCTAGTGCTCACTCTCAGCAACATCTGGCGAACACGGATCACCCTCTTTGCAGAGACTCTGATTTTACATAAATGCATGCGCTAGAGGTAGCTAACAAGACAGCGTGCCAAGAGAAAATTAAATTTGCAAAGTGGGCGGCTGAGATACCTTCACAATTGGGAACCGATCGCTTCGGTTAGTAAACAACGCTAGCCTCAGGTCCGTCCATGATTGCGGTCGGTCTTCGGAACCTACAGTCTCCAGCAAGCCCTTTCAAAGACTTCCAAGAACCGAAGTGTTGACTTAAGCGACAGGCGCGATGGAGTAGAGAGCGACGGGCTCTACTGACACTGCACACTGCATCGAGGTGGAAGCTTGGCCTGGAATTAAGAGCACGATCCCTCTACCTCCCGCAAGCCGAGCACCAGAAACTCAGGCAGATAGATGATGACGACGAGTACTCCTTCAGGCTTTAGAAGATGGCAGCATAGTGGGGAACACAGCACAGCCGAATTCTCGCACGCCGAACTAGAAAACCCGAAGAACCAGCGAAGAAAGCACAAGCAAGACCCACAGAAGGCAGGGAACCACTCGCAACTCAGACTAGATGAACAGTGATTGTTCGGTCTCGCGCACGGTGGAAAAGGAGAACACACGCAAACAAGCTCCAGGAACAGATCCTGACGAGAATCCCACAAACACACACACGGAGACAGAAACGACGAACAGTAGCGGGCACGAAAAGATGATGGAAAGAGAAGACAGATCCGCTCAGGAGCGACGCGATGACAGCACGCAGAGAAGAGAGAGAGCGAGGAACTGATGGGTGCAGGAGGACGGAAGTGAGAGAGCAAGAGGAAAGAGAGAGCGAGGGTGGCGGGTGGCCGGTGGCGGGCGATGAAGTAATGAGCTCGAGGTGGCGTGGAAAGGATGGTAAATAATAAGCAGGTAAGCAGTGAAGGTGCGCTGCTGCTTGCTGACGGAGGAGAGGCTCTGCGAGAAAGAGACGAAGAGAGGCCTGCGAGGAGGGCGGATATGCCGCATGCCAGGAATTTGGGGGAGAAAGTGAATGCAGCTTCCTTCCTTCCCCAGCCGGAGTGACGGAGCCATTCCGGCTGTGGCGACCCGGCACGTTCCGTTCCCTGCGCCCCACCCCGCCAGCCGACCGCCCCTGCCCGCCCGCCCCTGCCCGCCTGCCCGGCCTTGCCCTTGGTTCCGCTCTCTTCGGGTCCCCCCTACCTCACTGTCGGTCCCACTTTGGCTGGGTCCCTCCCTCGGTCCCACACTCTGCCTCTTTGCCTGGCGTGCCCTGGCTCCCTTGGAAGTTGGATGAGGCAAACTACTCTGACACACCCCGTAAATTCTGTCCTCTTTTTCTTTTCACGGACATTACTTCATCTCCACACTTCAGGGCCTAGGCGGAGAAAAATTTCAGCCAATGGGAGGCCTAGAAACCGAGAAGACCAATTTCTCATTGGCTGAAATTTCTCTCCCCACGGCTTCTCGCCTCTACTGTGAAGAAACCCTCAATCTAGACTTTACTATGCGTATTCGCTCTTTGAATTGTAGACGCTCATCTCCACACGTTGCCGGTCGCTTCACACTATGGTCGTCCAAGTTGACGGGCCGTAGGAGTTCATGGATGAAGGATGTCGAGAGTCCAAGGGTTTGGGCTTGAAATATATTCTAAAAATTATTGTTATGGAAATTGAATCCTTCGACTAGCCATAGTGTGAAGCCTTCGAAGGCCAACTTCAAAGTCTAAGCCTTTGGCTATGAACTCCCGTAGCCTCTCGACTTAAATGGCTAGAGTTGCAAAGCCTTCGAAGGTCAAATTCAAAGTCCAAGCCTTTGGCCATAAAAGGATTTTGAATTCTTTGGACACCATATGATTAAGGTATGAATTTTCAAAGGGTTACCTACTTATATACCAATAATTAACTCTAGCCTCTTATAGGTTCTTATGTTTTGATTTTGTGAATGATTAAAAGAGAAATGAATCCTCCAAGGGACTTTTTCGATGTTTGGGCAAAAATCTAATCTTTCATTGGAATTATTTTTAAAATATTATTTTAATAAAGCAAAAATTTAATTAAAAAAATAGAAAATGTTATTTAAAATCTTAAAAAATGTTTTAAAATGTTCAAAGATTTTTTTGAACAATTATTCACATAAAAAATATATTTAATTTTTAAAAAATAATATTTAAATATCCAATCTAAAATGTCGAACTCATGCCACATCTTATTTCAAATTTTTAATTTTTTTATTAATTAATTTTTTTAATTCAAGAAGTTCAAATAAAAATAAAAACTCGAGGCCTCTTAGGGTTTCAAATTTCTTGTAATGCTTATGCAATTAGGTAGAAGCAAGCTCCTCGTGCCAAATCTCAAAACAAAGGATTCATGCTTGAAATGTAGGAAATAGCTCTAAAGAAGTGACTAATTATGTACCAAAAATCACAAAATTTAACATATAGCTCTTTGGTGATGATATATGTTTTGATAAGCTCACAAAGCAATGTCTCATTTCAATTGCAAGCCCACCTACTTTAATTAACATTTGTTTTGTTAAAAGTGCACGAGCTATATAAAAAGTGCACATGTTGAAATGTTGTACCTTTGAAGAAAGTATAACCATATTTTACCTATAAAGTGCCAAAATTCAGGGGCGGTTTACACTACTGACCAAGAACTCGTCCCATGCAACTCTAAAATCTGTGATTGGCTAAAATCCATGAAGGAGCCAATCACAGATTTTAGAGTTGCATGGGACGAGTTCTTGGTCCGTAGTGTAAACCGCCCCTGAATGTACATTACATAAAAAGATATGTAGTGCAAATTTTAAAGGAGGTGGGTTTCCTCTCTCCCTCCCCTTCAAATTAAAAGAGATGTAGTGCAAATATTAGAGGGGGCTGTGTTTACTCCCACCCCCTCCCTTTTTAATTTAAAAAAATGTAGTGCACATGGCTATGTGCATTTTTAACGAAACAAGTGTTAATATTAAAAATCTAATAAGTTAAATTGTTAGATAAATTTATAAAATAAATTTTTGGATAAATGAAATGTCTAAATTGAAAATTAAAAAAAAATTAATTCAATATTAAGAATTTGAAGAAATAGAAAATTGGGTTATAGTGTGGAATTTGAAAATTAAAAAACTTAAAAATTAAAAACTTAAAAACATGAAAATTTTAAGGTTCACATTTTTCAAAAATAACATAACATTTTAAATGCCTAAAAAATCACAAAATTTACGTTGACAAATATAGAGTGAAGGTTATTGAGTTTGATTTTTGAATGGTTCGTTTGGAAATATAATGATTTTTTAATCACCTTTTAAATAGCAATCGTGTATCACAACAAATAAAGTGCCAACGATCAACAACAAATAGAACATAAAATCAATCACAAAACTATGTAAGAAATATACTTTCAAAGAATGCCAATCTTCTCTTTGATAACTTTATAATCTCACCTTATCTAAAACCAATGTCAATTAGGATAAACCCATGATGAGCATAAACTTCTAAACTAAACATGAACAAAGATGGCATGGCACTTCAAGTGGCACATAGATTGAATTGTCAATTTGACATATGACACATGGAAAATCAAAAATCTTTAAACTTGGTCATCATTGCTAAACAATATAGCACTAAAATCCTAATTTTATGACATATTATTGTAATTGAATGAGATTATTTAAGCACATGCATAATATATATTTAAAAAAAGATCTTTAGTTTTCATAGAATTTCATCATATTTTCTTTGAACTTGTTCCTCCTTAAAAACCATTCAACATACTTCTTAGATATAAGAAAACTTTATACATAAATCAGATTGACATTTATGTCATATTTTAACTATAAAGCGACTTACACAACTATGGAAAGTATGAAAACAAAGGCTTTTTTAAATACTTAGTATTACAAATCTACATAAATTGTGCTCAATTATGAACTAAAATTAAATTTCTGATTTTTTTAACTCAATGTTAAGTATGATTGATAAAATTAGATTGTCTTCTAAAAAATGTCAATTTCTAAATCAGTATAATCATGAAAATTTATGATTGGTCTACAAATCATCTTAGTTATAATTACTTGTGGATCATGAAAATTAAATTCTAAATAAATATTGTTTGAAATAGGTTTTCTCAATTGATCCAACGTCGATGAGAAGCTAATGCTCTATTATATCATGAAATATTAATAATTAATATGTAATTAAAAAAAATTAAACTAACAATTATTTTTGATATTGTCTATAAAAATTTACTAGAATTTAAGAAATATAATTTATTTTTATTCTATTTTTATTCTATTTTTATTTTATGATTAATTATGAAATTTTATGAATGTATCAAATTCACGCAAATGCACTTTTCAATTTGAAATGAAAAAGCTTATGACAAGACAAAAATCTAGTGACTACTTTAGATTAAAGTTGGTTTAAACCTTGATGTATGTAGGGTCCATTTGTCGATATTTCAATGAAAACAAGATCTTTTTATCATTCAACCATGACATTTTTACCATTTTTGCATCATTTGATTAGGAAAATGCCCTCTTTAAAATGACGTTTCTACAATTTTGTTATTTTCCATATTTACTTGTTTTTTGAAATGCGCTTTAAAGACAAAGGGTGCATTAAATCTTTCTTTTTCGGCAAGTAAAAACATTTTATTTTGACTAATATGTTAAATATAACTATGAAATTCTTTTGGTAACTCTTACAAAGTATTTTACATGCCTCTGCAAATGAGTGGTTCATCTTTCCCAAAACATTTAGCAAAATGTGTGTGTCTTATAATTTTGGGTAAGTTGATTATGTGTTTGTAAACCCAATTGAGAATTCATGAACAAGCTAAAATAAAATAAAATTAGATGCTCTAGTAGAAAAATAATCGTACACACCTTTGTAAATTGAACACAAATTTGTGATTGCTTATTCAAATTGCACGAAATTTGGCTTGCATCTAGCTAAGGTAAGGTAAAAGCACCTAAAACCAAGAGTGCACCTAATTGCAAAAGAATTTAGGCACAATAGTCATTCTAGAATGTAAATTTAAGTAAAACAAATATAGCTTATCATTTTGATCAACATACAATATGGCCTCTATGATGTGTCTAAATTTGCGTTTTAAAATAATTGCATGGTTTAAATTATGTCGCAATTAGGTACAATGTTGGTTTTGGATTCTCCTATCTTAATTCTTATATGCATCTACATGAAAAAAATTCAATCATAGAACAAAATCATGCATGTCCTAAAAATACTAAAAAGAAAAAAGGGTCTACTTTAGAGATTAACCGTTGATTGTCCAATCATCCTAATTTGGATTGTTTTTTCCCCTCCATTCACCACTCCATACAATGGAAATGGCCAATTTCATCAATCCAAATTTTCCTAAAAAGTTGTACCAATTTTAAAAAATTATCTTGTACATTTGTACAAGATAACTTCCTTTTGAGAATACTCTACAGTTCAATGTATATTTCACCTTCAAGAAACAAACTCAGTTAGTAGTTTCAAAAGGGCCTCTCAAAAATTATTTTAATGCAATCATAAATATATAAATATCTAAAAATAACCATACTTAAATTTTACATTTCAAACACATAGAAAATAATAATCTCATAAAACTTACTAGTATTCAATGCAAAATCTATTTTAGAAAGCACTTAGAATGTTTTTTTTTCAATATTTTAAAATAAATGTTTGTCAATGCAATGATAGATCCAAATGTATGAATTTAAATTTATGGTCATGTTTTATGAATGTTATTTGAAACTCATAATCAAATCACTTTTCTAAATTGTACTTTACAACTCGTATTCACAATTTTGAAAATTTGGACTACCTCAAGTACCTCTAGAGGTTAATCCTCAACCCCTAAGTCCCCAAGCATTCAATTTTTGAATGATGTATAGAATCAAACTTTATTTTGTCATCTGCCATGTTTTTTCTACGATGTGAAATTTTGTTATAGATTTTAAAGAAAGTTAGTTTCATGCATGTGTGAACTGATTAGAAAGGGGATGATTTGTATGCCTCATTTCATGTTCCAAAAATTCTAAGATCATAGTTCAAAAGTGCTATTGGAAAAATCAACTCCTAAAGTTAAGCAGCCAAAAAATCTCCAAAGTTCACTATGCTTAGAGTATTACGTTTCAATCCATCACAACAAATTCCATACATAGATTGTCAGTATCTTATTTCTAATCAAACTACAAAAGAATTTTGAATCTTGAATTTCTTATATTATACAAAATATCGGTGATTGCAGTCATAAATCTAACTGTATGGATAGAATCTAAAACACATATTAATGTAAAAATTCAATTCATACATCAAGTTCAAAATACCTCTCTTAGTCGTATTTTATAATGCATTTTTGCAATTCTTCAAATTTGGAAAGGGCTGTGGGCATTTACGAATTAAAGGTTAGAGAGACTCTAAAAGGTCTTTTTGGTCAAACGAATAGTATTTTGAACTCCAAAATGATGTTTTAAGCAAAATACAAAAATCCACCCTCCTCCAAAAATATGATTCCAACCAACAATTAAAAAATTTGATTTCTAAAAGCATAAAATGTAAATTTTGTGAATTTTTAAGTTGATTGCTTCTATGTTCGATAAATCTATTATATTTGAGATTTGATGAAATTATTCTAGTTTGCTTAATTTTTTGAATTCAAACATTATGTTTTTCATTTTCTTTGTTGGGATATACTTCATCAAAGTTATCGAAGTTACGTTTTATAATACATCAAATTTTTGTACTTTTAGGGGTTAAAGTTTAGAAGAAACTTTGTTTGCCTTGATTCTATTAATATTTTCTCAACCTCTTAAACTTGTTGTTTCACAACTGATTTTTTTATTCTAAACCAAAAAAAGAAAAGAAAAAACTATTTCCTCTACACTTTATACATAACTTATTGTAGTGTGAAAAACATATTATAGTCATTTCTTTCAATTCAATTATACCAAGTCAAAAACATGGGGGTAGTTCTAGGCTCTTCCACCTTGTGTAGTTTAAGCAAACTCTATTAACCCCTAAATGACAGAGGGGTTAATGGCAAATTCTAAACGTGTTCTAAAATTTCACTTCTGCAACTTTGATGAACTTTGGTCCAAAAAGAGAAAACAAAAAGCACGATGTTTAGTAATTATCCGTATAGTCAAACATTCAAAAAATGTTTTAGATACTCATTTAATAAATTTAGAAGCATTTATCATTTAATATTTACCAGAATTACAAATTTGTATTTTTAGAATTTTAAATTTGGTATGATTGGTTAAAGCTAGACATTCTATTCTAAAATTTTGAAAAGCAATTTTTTCAAATAAGAGAATATCATTAGTTTCTCCAGATAGTAAATTTGATAGCATTAGGACAATACTAAGGTCATTGTCTTTGAAAAAATTATCTTTGGTGGAGTTCAACTCAAACTAACTTGAATCAAAATGGATTAGACATTAGATTTGATTTTGTATTTGAATATATTTTTCATTTTTTATAAAAATGATTTTTCATCTTGGGCCTTTAAAAAAAAGGACAATGACCATAAAATGGTTTTTCGGTCACTCAAGGGTTGACTTCCGGTTATTGTACCCTTAGGTCAATTTCAACACTAGTGTGTTAAAATTGAAATGACAAAATGTCATTTCTTAATTTTCAAAATTTTGAAAAATGTATGAATTGTGGCATTTAGAATTTCACAAAGAACTACAAACATTACATATAAGTTTAATTCAAAGAATTATCAAAATCCAGACTCCATGCTTCTAATTCTGCATAATTATCTGCAGAACTGGCTGACCGGCGGGTAAAGATTTGTAGTTTACTAGCACGTTCGGCAACTTGCTGCCTAATATTTAATTAAATTTCAAAAAGTAGGTTTAGGAACCTAAAAATAGTATATTAATATTTTTGGCAATATTCTCTTTAAATTTTTAAAAATTCGGCTTCAAATGTTTTAAAATTTCCTTTTAAATTTTTCATCATGTACAACTCTTTTACATTGGTTCACAAGTAAGATGTGAGTGAAGAGTGGAGAATGCTCTGTGCTTTATGCAAGTGGAGTGGAGTTGTATCCAACAATGCATACGGGATATGTAAACTTCGAGGTGAAGCACCTAGTTAGTCTTCATTTTTATAACACGCATAACTTTTGCGTAGAGTCTTAAAATGACATAAACCTTGTTGGAGGTTAAAGATTACTTGATTTCTAAACTTTTCTAAGACCAATAAAATTCCAAAAAAATTGATCTTCTATGCACAAATGAACTCTGAAAATCTGTTATGAACGCATTTTGATTTTTTGACCTATACGCGGCTGCAATGTTTTGTCCATATCTTTTGCATAAAAACTTATTTTGACACAAAACTTGTTGGAGATGGAAGAAGGCTTGATCTCTCAACTTTCGTTAGTTGAACAAAATTCTATAAAACTTCATCTTCTATGTTCAATTGGACCTCAAAAATCTATGTAGGACACATTTCAATAGCTAGAGTCTTACTATTTCTTAACCCATATTCTTTGTGGACGGATGTAAATGAGCTTGATTACAAGAGCAACATCTTCTCTCCTCTAAAATTCACACATGCTTCCACTCTAATAAAAAAATCCAGTGGAAAATAACAATTTTTTACTTTTCAACAATTTTGAATTATAATTTCTATTATATTTGGCAAAAAATGCCAATAATATTCCAAAATTTTAGGCATCTATTTTTATAATTATTTCATGCCGAACTTGCTAGTAAACTACGGTATTATTTTTCATTTCCGTCATGGCTACTGTATGCAATGGGTTTTACTGTGGTGAATAATAAATTGACTTTTTAATGATGCGAATATGAAGACATGGGTCCATGTCGTCGACTGGTGAGGATATTTTTTTAAATGGAAAATAGAAAAAGCACTGTAACCTTTATTATTGAGTGTAGCCTGGGCCGGGATGGCTTTTGGCTTGGCATCATGGGATCATTTGGCATTACTTTTTCTAGGCACAAACAGATGACTTTAGGGAGTTTCATGCTTATCCCCACACCTGTGGAGGAGTTTATTATTATATTTATATTATGTCATAGGTGATGTCTGTATCTGGCAGAGCAAGGGAGCTTTTTCTGGCCACATCATCATACGCTGTGTTAGCCCATGATTCATGGCATCTAACTTCTTACTAGTAAGACCACCTGCTGAGATCTGGGAACTGCAAAGTGAGTGTATAATAACATGGTGCTGATTATGATGATCATGATGATAATATGGTAAAGATAAGCACAGAGTTCAATAGGTTATCACTCCCACTAGTAGAAAAGGTGGCATTGCCCATGGGTTCAGTGAAGGTGGGGAATATATGGCTCATTAGCAAAAAAAAGGCTTATGGAAATTTATTTTTTCAGCCTTAAAGGCTGATGTCACTTTATTTTTGTTGAACACCAAAGGCTACTTACTTTGTGGAAGTATGACGAATGGGCTAGAGTGGTGGATTTTATTAAGAGCAAAATAGGCGAAAGTCATACGTTGTATGTTGAAACTTATTATGAATCTTCACATGTGTACAATATATAACATGCTTGGGCTCAAAAGGAGGCGACTTAGGATTTTTGGGGCGGACATCAGGGCCAACAAAGGTAGTTGGCAGTAGGTCACGATGATGTCACTAGGGCTAAAGCAAATTTTGCCAACCCGACAACCAAGCCACGTATCATGCGACGGTGGAAAACATCAGGCGGTTATTCCATTTTTATTTTCTCCTTTGTTGTGATTAGCCACACAAATACAAATGTAGCCACATGGCAAAAATTCGCTCACTTTAACTTCACTAATGGGGTTGCAAATGCCCAATTCCACGCATGCACAATGATTTGTTTGGGCATCTCCTTGGGGAGCACCACCTTTTCTACTAATGTCTGTAAGGTACATCAAAATCACCATATATTGTAGTACCATAACACGGTTGCCACCCCAAAAATGAATATTTATTATTTTTTGAAAAATAAGGTTCTTCCCGCGAATAGTTTTCAGTTTTTAGCATTAAAAAAGAAAAAGGAAAGAGATTAAAAATGGCCCAAAATGGTTTAAGAATAGAAAATATGGCTAAAGTTGTTTTGTTCTATTTTTATGTCCTCATAATTTCTATTTTTTTATGTTTCTATTTTGGATGATTTTTTGACGGCCTTGCTATGGTACTGTAGTATTGTGGGTGTGAATGGCTTGGGTAAAGTCATCCATTTGACAAGGTTTCATCCAATTTGAACAAGTTTTCATCCAATTTGGATGAATTTTACCACGATATTTTGAAAAAAATAATTATTAGTAAAGCCTCGCGTATATATTGTGGGCCACAATATATGTTGTTGTGACAGTTCCAAAAGTGTCTATTCCCGAAAGGAGTGAGTAGTTTGGTCTTAGTGGCCCTTTGTCTGGTGGGCATTGGCTCAATAACCAAATGAACAGACACTATATTCACGCCGGCCCTATAAAGGGACTGGAGTTTCTATCTATCTTGCTGTGACCAGACACTTTGGAATCAGAACCTTTTTGGGGATTCCCTACCATAGTGGTTTAGCTTATTAGAGCATCATCAATCGAGGCACGTTAAAAAACCCCAGTATGTCAAATTTCTAAACGATGCTCCGGGGCAGCCTGTGTGTCGTCCCGCATCTTGATGTATTAAACCCAACCCTCACTCCGGAACGCGCACATGAAATGTACCACCTCATCATCTACACAACCGTTCCACCGCTCCCTGTAGCTCACTCAGTGCCTTTTTCTTTGCAAAGCTCAGTCATTGCCATTGTGTCACGTTGACTGCGCTTACTGGGTAATGTAGCGGGCGCAAGAGAAATGGAGAAAGTAACGGCTAAGAGCGTTGGTTTGGCGTGGCCAGGTCAGCACCTCACGGTGTCGTTCCTGCGTTGGAATGGTGAAAAATTTATTCAGGGCTCCGCCGCTGAAAAGATAGAGATCCTACGTCACGTTCTGCGAGTGATTGATAATGCTCTTAGTGATTCATCTTTTTACATCAACACCTCCGGTCCTTAAAATAGACAAGTAAGATGGTTTCTTTTTGAATGAAAAGTGTTGAAGTAGAAGATGTAGGGTAGTGTTGCTAAAAGCCAAAGGAGTTTGGGTGGAAATAATGATGTGTAGGAGAGAGGTCAAGGCATGGGTTGATCTTAGAGGCCTCTAGTAGTGAGTTATCCCACATGGGTTGTCATGCTCACCTCCTAGTGTACACCTTTTAACCCTTAAAGTCAAGGTAAGCCCCACGGGCTTAGTAAAAAGAGAATAATGAAGAAAAAAGTTGATTTTCTCAACCAAATCAAGCGAGACTTGTTGCGTTGGAAAGCTACTAAAAAAGCTCCAACCCTTTAGAGGAAAGCTACTAAAAAAATCTAAACTACTAATAAAACATTGTAGGGAAACTACTAACAGAAGAGGGTTGGAAGGTTGTAGTAGTTTCTCTACAATGTTGTTAGAGTGTAAAGAGTGTGGTCCAATAAGGGCTAAAGAACATTATGCAAATTGTGAAATTTTGCCATGCAAAATCCACTTTTCTTGTACATTTAAAAAATAATAATAAATAATGACTATTTGTTTTGCTTTTGCACAAAAGGAGACACTAGTAAGAAAAGTGGCTCATGAGACCAAAACAATCGACAATTGTTTGAACCTCACTAATTTTAGATTTAGCTCAATTTGTGAGGCCTAAGTGTCCTCTAATCTTGTTAGACTTGGCGGGGTTGGTTCCCTATATTTCTAAAAAACACAAAAACAAAAACAAAAACAAAAACAAAAAAAAGAACACATAGGTCAAGAACTCAATTTGTTTATTTGCCATTCTAGGCCAAATTTATGCATGCTAAAAGAAATTATGGCTAATCAAACCACAACTTAAAAGTGAAATTGAGAGTTTAAAATGCAATTTTTAGAGTTTTGAAATAGTCTTAAGTTAAATTGACGGGAGTACCGAGCCAATTATGGGACATAACCTACAACTATAAATTGGCACTTTTGAAGTAACACATAATTTTTTTTGGTCCTACAACACTTGCATGAAGTGAACTAGTAGTGTAGTTCAAAGAGGAAGGCAAGGATTCTAACATGTGAGTGTGTAGCCACTCATGTGTTGACACATGTACTCCACAATTCATGGAACATGTTATGAGTTCTGGCGTGTGAGTGTGTAGCCACTCATGTGTTGACACATCTGCTCCACAATCGATGAAGTAGGTTATGTTGAAACAATCAGTGCATGAATGATACACATAACTTACACTAGCATGACTAGAGTGGTTTGGCTGACAACATGGAAAACTTGTTCAACAACCAAAACACCTCTTTCTTCTAAAACAAGAGCTTGGAAATTTCAAAATAAATAGGTACAAATTAAAGGAGATTGGTCACTAATTCAAAGTGGGGGATGGTTGGTTGTTCCTTGTTTGTGGCATTGAGGGAGACTGTGAGTTGATCAATATTGTGGCATTCAACAACTTTCCATTTCTCACTGAACCCAGTGGGTACACACTTTCATTTGTTTAACTCTCCCTTGTAACTTTTCTCGTAACTGATCCTCAATCTCATTGCAAAAATCCACACAAAAATCAATCGCCTCTAGAGATGCCAAATGGGTTTTTTTTTATATGCTAGGGTTCAAGATTGATCATTTGTTTGTTTGGTACACCAAATTCACCGTGTACTGTGGGTGGGTGAATGGCGTGGGTACATTCATCCATTTAAACCATTTTTCATCTAATTTGGATGAATTTACCACCATGTTTTGAAAATTTTATTATTAGTAAAGCCTCTTGTAAATACCGTGGGCCACACAATATATGTGATTTTGGTGTAGGTATGACAGATAGATTCAAATTCTGAGGTGGAGGGAGTGGGAAGAACAACAAAATGTTGTTCAAAAATGTATAATTTCAAGGTAAGTTACCTAGTTTGTAGACCTCTCAACCTTTACGTTTTCATGTGTGAAAAACTAGCACCCATTACCTTCCTTGCTAGATGGTAGAATCTTTATTCAACCTCCCTGTGTTTCTTTTTCTTTTTTTTCATCAATCCTGCAAAAGTTCAAGCATGCTTGTACACATTGGATCATTTTTCGTACAATGTGAAGGGTCCAGAAGCTAATGACATCTTCTTTTCTACAGGGTTGAATATACAATACACTACAAGATTGACAATACAAGGGTCACAACACAATTTGAGTGCCCAAAATTATACAACATAACATTCAATAGCATCCAAGAAGGTTGCCTTTTAGTTTCATTCACCTTTACAAATAAAGTGACCAGTGATTTGTAATTGAATTGGCTATTGAATCAAATAAACAGTTACAGGACAATGTTGAATTGTAACTAAGTGAGTGCTTTCGATTACTGTTCACCATGGTTAGTTGCTTTTGCTTAATGCCACCTGCCCCTATAGCTACTAATGTGATGTAGAATATCCCACATCATTTCATTGGGAGAAGACAACAATCCCGCAGGCTACTAAACGTTATGAAAATCCATGTACCCAGCTTTATAAAGAAAAATAATAAAGGATAAAGAAAAGAATAAACACCAAAGGAACTAAAAGAAACAGGACTAGGAGGCCAAAGCAAAAAACAAGTCCAGGTTAAGTGTACCTCAATCTAGCCATGCGCCACCTTCACACAAGACGGGTCTGTCTAACACATACAGCAAACGGGAGGGCCCATTCCAAACTGGACAATACATATCAAATGACACAATCGATCAAGTGGTTGTCCTATGTCTTATCAAAACAAGTTTGTGCTCATTTGGTTGGTCTACAAACCACTCTTTCCAGTTTTTTTTATTTGTGCTACAAGTGATTGATTGGAAGTTGAGTATAGCGAGTTGCAGGGGTGGGGTAATCAAGTGACATACCCAATGAATAAGTTGTCTCCACTAGTGATAACATTTTCCCAATTGAGTGAAGATGCTCTTAGTTCTTTGCACCTAAATGTTTACTCACATGTTTTCTTTTTTCTTTTTTCTTTTCATGTGTTACAGTGCCGGAATTGGGCATGAGAGTTCCAATGAGAGGGATTTCTCTAAATCCCCTGGTGGTCTTCAATGAATGGGGACAAAAGTGCCCCTATTTTTGTCCTTGTACGGCCCACCTTAAAAAACAACCCCCTCCTCCAATGATTTTTTTATTCCCAAGTAGGTCCCCCCTAGGATAAAATGAGGCCGTAGGCTCCAAATTTGCAAAAAAAAATTGCCAAAAAAAGCACCGAAGGTGCCCAAAATGGAAATTTCAGAAAAAGGGGGGGGCATGAACAGTAGTCCCGCATTCAAGACCACCGGGGGATTTAGAGGCGGGGCAATGAGAGATCCTTACATGCATGCATGCACTAATTGTATTTTATAATAGACTAGCCATTGGCACATATCAAAGTTTGGCATATCAATTCCGGTGGCGCAACTGTCCTTGCGTGTGTGCATGCGTGCACGGTGTGTATTATGTAATAGATTAGACTGTGCCAAAACCAATCTTGATAGAACCATCTCGATGTGCATGCGTGCACGGTGTGTATTATGTAATAGATTAGACTGTGCCAAAACCAATCTTGATAGAACCATCTCGATGTGCATGCGTGTACTGTCTATATTATATAATACATTGGCCCATTTTGGAATCATGCACGACTGTTCCAATAGCAAAACTATTTTAGTATGGTGCATGGGTTGCGTTATATAATAAACTAGGTTGGCACATTCCAGCATATGGTTTGACCATTCCGATGTTGGTATAACCATCATAGAGAATGAATGTGTATGTGTCTACCACTTTGTGTTATATAATAGACTAGATTAGCATGAGCTAGTGTCCAACATAAATGTTATGGTGTTAAACCATCATAAAGAGCGTGCGTGCGTGTACCACTATGAGTAATATAGTAGATTGTGTTGGCTCGTGCCGAAGTTAGCCCGACTTAATCATCCTGCTATTGAAACCGTTGTAGAAAACATGCATGCACCACTATGCATTATATAATTATCTATGTTGGCTTAACCCTTAACTCCCTAAGTGTCTATTTTTTGAATGATGTACAGATTTCATCGACGTCTTCTCATTTGTCGTGCATAAATTATAGTATGAATTTTTTACTATAGATTTTATAGGAAGTTAGCTTCATGCATATGAGAACTGATTAGAAAGGGGATGATCTGTGAATTTTTATGCCTCGTTTCATGTTGAAATAGTTTACCAAAAAATTATAAGATCTTAATTCATAAGTGTTCAAAATTGCTTTGAAAAATTCAACTCATAAAATTAAGTAACTAAAAATTCTCCAAAAATCACCACACTTAGAGTATTACATTTCAATCCATCACAATAAATTTCATCCATAGATTGTCAATATATTATTTGTAATTGATTTACAAAAGAATTTTGAATTTTAAGTTTCAAATTTTGTACAAAATATTGATGATTGCAATCATAAATTTAATCGTATGGATAGAACTTAAAATAAAAAATGTACAACTTTTATTCATACATCAAGTTCAAAATATCCCTCTTAATTGCATTGTGTTATGCATCTTTGCAAAACTACCTAATTTAGAGAAGGTTGTAGGCATTTAGAAGTTAAGCGGATATTTGGCATGACAATTTCGTTGACAGAACTGTCATGGAGATCGTGCATGCGCACGTATACCAATGTGTGTTATATATTGGTAAAACATTAGTAGTTGCAAACAAAAACCAATGGGCCATTGTGATTGTGTGTTCATAAACTAGACAATGACAAAGGAAGTTGGAGAAGACGTGCAAGTGATGAGCACTTGCCCAAACCTACGAAGAATTGGCACTGAATGTGGTTGGAAGTTGGAACTTACCAAAGAGTTGGCAATGGCCATAGCTACTATGTGGCCATAATCTATCACTTAAGCCCCCGCCACATGTGAACACAACATGGAGCCATGGATTGATGTTACCTATGGAATTCAATTTGTGGCAGTTTTACACAGGGTAGCCAAATATCAGGATGTCATCAACAAGGGCATAACATGTCTTTGGATCTTTGTAAAAAAAATTAGATTTTTTCTATGCTAACAGAAAGGTGGTCATTGGGTACCAAACAAGAGTACAAGAGTTTGATGCCCAAAAGCACTGTTTGACACCAAACAAACACCAAGACTTGAGTATCAAGATTTGGCACTATACTCTGGTGTTCAAAAACCACCCTTTTTTTTTATTAGAGCATCTGCATCGTTTCTCTTTAAATTTGACTCCCAAAATAAATTTTGGAAGGCTTTTGCTCAACCTTGAAGATCAATATTTTGGACTCTACCACCATTACACTCACTTGGGAATCACTACATTGCCAAATTCTAGCTTTGTGAGACACGCTAGTAGATACGGGTGGTGTGGGCACCCGCTTGGCAGAGGCTGGTCACTGTTGTATTACTAGTAGAAAAGGTAGCACTGCCGAGGGAGATGCCGAGACAAGTAGTGCCCAATTCCACGCATGCACGGTAATTTTGCATGGGCATGTCCCTAGAGAACGCTACCTTTTCTACTAGTGTAGTCTCCTCACACCATTTGGAATGCCGAGATGCGAAAGGAAAGCACCTACCAAAAAAGGGAAGCACGAATGGAAGCATATCACAAAAAAAATTGAATAACAACATACTTAAAAAATCTTAGAATTTAAGCACCTTGAGAATTCTGAAAACCCTTAAGAATGGTGAGACGTGAGAAATTTTCAACAATGTTGGGCTTGAATAAGCATTTGGTGACGCAAAAATATACGTAGGAGGAACACATGTGCATGGATTGGAATGTATTCTTCATTGGTTGTAGCTTGTGTTGCTTCCAATAATTAATGTGCAATAAATTTTAATCTACAATCTTCCTTATCCTCCTTCTAACAATCATTCTATAGTATTGTTTTTTTTAAAAGACAAAGATATTATAGATTGTAAAAGAAAATTAGAATAATGGTTTTTCTTAACGCCTTTGTACAGTTACAAGCAATTGGTACCTTTGCTTCCTATCAATCATATCATGTACACTAAAAAATTTCAAGAATTTCAAAATAAAATTTGTAGTATACAATATATATCCTATAATGCATATATAATAGTATATAATATATCCTATAATGAAAAGTGTTGTGCTTTTGGATTTCAATTTAAGAAAACATAAATTTCATAGCGAACTATGTCAAATATTCAAAAATTGTGTTCCAAATTGTTGAACCTCATTGGCATTAAAAAACAAACAAAATTTAGAATGAAATCAAATTTGCAAGTTCAACACATGAATTGATAACATTATCTTAAGTTTGCATGTCATTCATACTAGTATCAATGAAATATATTGTTTTAATGGCTCATAATTTTCAAACTGTAAAATAAATGAAAAATAGTTATTGAATTGACATTGATGATTATTTATGGTCCTAAATGCCATTAAACATTAAAAATAATTTATATTTATCAACATATAGAATACTATTTTTTCATCAACTATATTATGCATTTGAAAAAAGTATTATAAAATGCATACGATAACAAATTTTGATGTATATTGAGACCATGTGCTAAAAAGTTCTCACTTTTATGGTTATGACATATATAAATATATATATAAACATATATATATATATGTTTATATATATAGTATTTATTTATTGCATTGGTTTTATCTTTACTTGGTTTAAAATTAGTTTCATCAATAAAAAAATACAATGTTGAAAAATTTCCATGAAAAATTATTAACTCTATGATTAATTTTGTCAAAGATATCTTTGTATTTTTTTTCCTTCAATCATCGGTACACTAGTAGGAATCTTGTCCAATGGGACATGTCTTTAATGACTAAATGTTAATTGTGATATGTTTTTAATGACTCAATACCAATTTTCTACTAGTGGTAGGGGATCTTAAAACACGCAATTCGCTATTTATGCACTTGGCCAAGTGCGTTCATTTCATGAGCAAATCGTGCTTAAAATTTTTGTGTAAAAAGCTCTTTAAAAAACAGCGATTTTGTCTTTCTACAAATCACTTACATTGTAAACAAACAATTCTTTTATTTATTTTTTATTCTTATCTTTATCTTTTCTTTTATCTTTTCTTTATCTTGTTTCTTTTATCTTGTCTTCTTTTTCTTTTCCTTCTTGTCTTCCTTCTTGTCTTCTTCTTCTTTTTCTATTTTTTTCTTCATACCTCTTGTGGCAGCCGCAAACCCTACACCCGCACCGAGGAAAAAAAACCATTTTTTTTTTTTTTTTTTTTTTTGGTCTTTTTTTTGCTTAGGGCTCATGAACCCTAAAAATAGAAATTTAAATTTTTTAAAAATTAGCGTTCAGCCAGCGGCGGCTGAACCTAAACGGCCGTGGAGGAAAAAAAAACCAATTTTTTTTATTTTTTATTTTTTATTTTTTATTTTTCTCTCTTTTGGTTTTCGTCTTCTTTCTTGTTTAGGGCTCATGAACCCTAAACGGCCGGGAAAAAAAAAAAAAAAAAAAGTTTTTTTTCTCTATTTTTAGACTACTGACGGCTGAGGGTGTGCGGCCGCGCACCCTAAGCCTCTTTTATCCCTCACTCACTCCCTTTTCCTCTTCTCTCCTCTCCCTCTCTCTCCATCCCTCCCTCTTCATCCCTCCCTCTCCATCCCTCCCTCTCCATCCCTCCCCTCTCCTCATATATATAGGGGAGAGGAGAGGGTCTCTCATTCATTCTTCAACTCCTTCTCCTTCCCCTCACCTCTCCCCTATATATATATGAGGAGAGGGGAAGGAGAAGAAGAGGAAGAAGAGTCTTTGGGTGCGCGGCCGCGCACCGCAGCGACTAAAAATAGTAATTTTAAGAAAAAGTCAAAAAAGTCAAAAAAAAAAAGTTTTTTTTTTTTTTTTTTTTTTTTTTTTTTTGGGCGGGGTTCAGCAGCACCCCACGGCCAAGAAAAAGGGCAAAAAAAAAATTTTTTTTTTTTTTTTTTTTTTTTTTTGGCGGCTGCCATTCAGGGTTCAGCAGCATCCCATGGCCAACCCGAAAAACGAAAAAAAAAAAAAAAAAAAAAAAAACTTTTTTTTTTTTTTTTTTTTTTTTGGTTTGCTCCCATTGTTTAGGGTTCAGCAGCCACAACTGAAGAAAAAGTAAAAGAAAAAAAAGACAACGAAGACAAAAAGGAAGACAAGAAGAAAGACAAAAAGAAGACAAGAAAGAAGACAAGAAAGAAGACGAGAAAGAAATCAAGATAAAAAAGAAAAGATAAAGATGAGAATAAAAAATTATTAAAATAATTATTTGTTTACAATGTAAGGGATTGAAGAAAGACAATAATCGTTGGTTTTTTTAAAATAAAAGTTAGACAAATAAAATCATGCGCTCGGGGACGAAGTGCATGATTATATAGCCAAGTGCGTAAATAGCGAATTGTGTGTAATAAACAAACAGACTCGTAGGAGTATTTTACACAAAATAGACCAAGAGATTACTTAAATTTAATGGTACCCCACTTTGTTGAATGCGATCATAAGAAATAGAGATCCAAGACAGAAATGTGATGTTGTTTTGCATGGTCTCGGTGTAAACACAAGAGAGACTATATCAATAACCAATATCTATTTATTGTTAAATTCAACAATGCCGCTTACAAAGTTGGTTAAATAATAAAAATATACGATTGTAAGATTTTAAGCATCATGATCTCTCTAGAATCCAATTATGCCTAATTCAAGGAGGTGGTTAAGAAAATGCTCTTAAAAACTGAAAACGATACCTATTTTAGCCTTATAAGGTTTTAAGTGAATTTATAACTAATGAAAATAACATGGATTGTGGCTTTAGCATAAACCCAATTTTAACCACTACCATTTCTCCACCAATCACTTTTTTTAGAATTCAAGTGGTTCCTTGTTGTGGTCTCAGAATAAACCACCCCTTAATTCATTGGTCTCAACAAAAGAATGGACACTCTCAACTCGTTATTATCACACTTCCAATATCAGGCTCTAGGATATTTGCTACTATGTATACATGTGATTGGACACTTTCCACATGCTTGGACTCGTGTAAAATGGTTACCAATGGTGTGATATATGGGTGAGTGCTCTAAAATGGAGCAGGTCCAATAATGGAGCTCTAGTAATCTTCACTTACAGGTACATAATAGCTTCTCAATTCAACAGTACCATGTAATGAGCGCATACATTATAGGGTGTCATTTTAGGGCACCATTTTAGAAACACCTATGAATACAACTTCAAGAATTCATAACTAATTGCAAAAGAGTCCAAAAATGATGATTCCACTTGCTCTATCTTTCCACTTACTTTCCACATGCACGAAAATTGCTTGCACTGTTAACTTTGCTATAGATTTCCCGTGCTGAAAATTGAGCCATTATTGATCACCTTACCATAAAGGAACTCTGAGTGTTGTTCCTCACAGTGATGCAGTAATTAGTGGTGCCCAAGAATTTGTGCTTTTAGGAATACTTTTTACAGTACAAATATGCGGGCGAACAGTGCTGCACCGGGTAAAGTATGGTCTAACATTTGAACTATGACTACAGGACAACAAAGAAAGTTAGACTACTTATCACTCATGTAAGTTATCTCAGCAAGAGCCTGAGATATGTCAGGTGACACATAAGTTAGCATTGTTCCGTAATTCCAGACAAGAGCATGCCTGATAACTTATACCCAAGTATTTTCTTCCTTTTCCATGCTCCGTCCAAATCATCAGGAAGTGAGAGAGGTCAAGAGATTGATAACTTTACTTTACAAGATCAATTATTCTCTCTTGGGAAGCTGATATAGGCTTATGGCTCATTCCACCCAAAGCATGCAGATCGAGAAGAGCACCAGGAGGTCACAGTAAAGTGCTTTCCAATAAGCTATGTACGTCCTGTAATTCAGTCCTCTGATTTGGAATATTTGAACTGAAGATGAAGAAGAAGAAGAATTACTGTCAGTTCAACTTGAATTACTGTACAGTAGACTTCTACAGTACTTATTAGTCCACCAAGTACACACATGTAATAGGAAGACACACAGATACTGTATCCTATCAATGCACACAAAGCTACAAGTTGGTGAATAGATGGTGACGGAGATAGGAATTGCAACCACGATGGGCCAGGCCTCCTGGGACTCCCTTTGATTGGCATTTATTTTCAAGCCAGTATTGTCTTTCTTTGAAGTGACTTGATTGTGGAAGCTGGAATTTTGTTGCCAAGTAAGAGCATGCGCCCGAGTATGCGCACCCTTCTCCAGAATTTACTCCTGCCTGAAGATATTTTCATTTATTCATGCCCCCAACCACAAATAGTGTATCCGGGAGTGTATTTCACCTTATTGCAGCTCGAGTGCTGCCCACAGGACTGCACTACTCATAACCGGGGCCCACACTGGACTTTGGCGGGCCTGTGCATTGCTGGCCACCTCAACGCATTTGTTGCTGAGAGCCTAACCAGGAAGGCCACGGCAATTTTGTGAAAGGGCTCGCTAGCATCGCGGTCGGGTTTTTTTTTTTTTTTTTTTGAACGCATGATATCTATAGCCTGTCGTGATTAACCCCTAAATGAACCAATCCTTTGAACACAAGTAGATGCTAGCCTCGAAGATAGATATTAGCATGGCTCATATGTACATGAGAGGACCATTGCAAGCATAAAATCTACCCAACGAATTTGACATACTTGCAGTTGGAGGCCTCTCCAATATTATCAGCAACTCCTCATCACAAGACAACTATTGTAATTGATAAAGAATTTAATAGACTTACAAAGGTGACTTGAATGAAAGTCATCCGAAATTGTATGAGAAAGTTGCAAGGCTTTTAATCTGTTCATGATCTAGTTTTTGAACGCTAAATCGTAAAGGGTTAACCCCTAGACGTCCCAAAGTCCAGAAACTGGATCACGAATGAATTCAAAGCCTTCTCACGTTCTCATCAATGATTGGATGAAACTCATCCAATTTTCTAGAAGATTCTTCACCAAGTTGTTGTCCTATCTAGTGGCTGGATTTAGTCATACTAGAGTACATGTTTTTCTAAAATTACAAATGTAGAAGTATGTCAAGTCATTGACCAAGCCAAAATTGCATTGACTCTAATTCAAATTGGAATCGTGAAAAACGAGGTCATAAATTTAAGAAACACAAAAATTTCAAAGTATCACCACATTTAAGAGTATCTCATTTCAAACTCATTCCAAAAAAATTTACTCAAAAAATATTGAAATTTAGTTTGTAATCAAATTTAAAAGGAATTTTTAATATTAACTTTCAAATTTTATAATTAAATTTTGGTGATTGTATTAGTGAATCAAACCGTACGAACGGAATCTAAAATTCAAGATCTAGAACTTTCATTTGTATATCAATTCGAGAATATTTCTCTAAATGGTAGTTTATAATGTTTTTTCTCAAATTGTCAATTCCAGGGACACCCTGGTACGTTTAGGGGTTAATTGCGACTTTTTGACTTTCTGCATCCAATTGCCACATGGGCTCATCCTAGTGCATCTCTTATGCACGGGCACGTGAGCGAGTTGTGCGGTGACGAACATTCTTTTTGAGGCTGACGAAGGAAGTTCAAAGGCCCGCCGAACGGGCTTGGAGAGACTTCGGCCTCCACCGCCGGTGAAGGTCTCTAAACAAATGTCAGATTGTGAGGTATTTCAAATTTTCCGCCTCAACCATGGCACACGTGGCAAAATCTACGTGTTTCTATCCCATTGATTAACTCCTAAATGATAGCGGGGGTAAGGGCAAAACTTAGACGTGTTCTAGAATGTTACTTCTGCAACTTTGATGAAGTTTGATCCAACAAAGATATTGAGAACCACGATGTTTAGTAAATATCCAAATAATCAAACTTTCGAAAACAAAACCAAATACTCATTTAATGAATTTAGAAGTGTTTACTATTTAATATTCACCAAAATTATAATTTTTATTTTTAGAATTTGAAATTTGGTATGATTGGTTAAAATTAGACATTCTATTCTAAAATTTTAAAAAGAATTTTTCTGAATGAATAAAACATCATTAGTTTCTCCAAGTAATAAATTTTATAGCACTAGGAGAATATTGAGGTCTTTGTTTTTGAAAAACTCCCTTAGGTGGAATTTAACTTGAATTGACATGATTCAAATTGGGTACGTTGGAAAGTAGACTTGATTTCCTATTTGAATATATTTTTTGATCTTGGGTATCCCGTAAAAAGGGTAACAATCATAAAATGGTCGTTATGTCACTTAGGAGTTAACACTGTGAGTTTGCCATAGGGTTGATCATTTTAGAGCAAATTGGCACCTAAAACCAAAAAAAAGAAGTCTTTATTTCAAAACAAGACTCCAAGCTATCAATCATTGTCAAACTTGCTAATCATAATGACAACTTGTAACAAAGGAGTTTATTGTCACATTGATATATCTTAGAGCATCTCTAACCATGGCTCTTCAAGGGCAGTATCATCTACTTTTCCTCGTGTCCTTCATCTACTTTCCTCCGTGTCCTTAATCTACTTTCTCCCTTGTCCATCTACTTTTTCACGTGTCCTTCCTCTATTCCTTTGACATGGCTTTTGCCCCTTCCAAAGCATGCCAAGAGCCAAGGCTTGATGATGTGGCTCAAGCCATTGAGTCACGTCACCCAAGTAGAAGACTAGTCAAGGAACTCAAAAAGACCGGATATGAATGTTGTATATAGGGCAATTGTGAGACATGCAAAAAAGGTGGAATTTTAGAGTGCCAAGGTCCCGAGTACGCAACTCCCATATTATCTGCAGGGAGTATCGGTATTAAAACAGTTTAGAAAACAACTTTTGTAAAATTTATATCAAATTATATAAAAATAAAAGGACCAAAAAGTTAGGTGAAGACCAAATTAAATAAAACAAGATGTAGAAAATGTTGGGTTGTATATTGATTATTAACCCTTAAAGGACAATGCAAGCGCCACGGGCTTGGTTATATTTTGGGAGAATCTTGCTCATAACTTGTACTCCATTGTATCAAATGGGGTTTTTAGAATGCCAAATTGAGCACCTTAAAGAGATCTATACTTCTTTAGAATAGAGCCAAAGTAAATTAAAAACAAAATCATGCTTAAAATGTAGTTTAAAAGAGATTTTGGATATGGTATCAGGAAAGCATATGTCCTTTAAGGGTTAAGAAAAACTCCTCAATGTATAGTAAAAATTGAAACACCTATGCATAATATTACAAAATCCATACATGAAGTTGCCTTCAATTAAAATTAAAATTCATTGGAAGTGTTTTATTTGTAAATAAACAATTTTAATTTTTTTAATATTTGAAAGCCCAAAAATTTGGGTACCTTGGCCTATGCTACATGTATTACAAAACTCATATAATTAAGTTTTTAATGCTATTGTTGTCTTTAAAGAGTATTTAGTTCTTCTATATAATTACATTTTTATATTCTATGTTAGAAGGACTAGAGGAGTTTAAAAATTATAGTACTTGTGATTGGATTAAAATGCAATATAAGTGATTATAATTAGGGCTATATAATACAAGAATTGCGCGTACTGGAGTGTCCTTTTTACAAGCCCTTCAAACTTAAGACCATTGACAAGTGGTCGTTTGAGCGTGCGAAAGAGCCATTGTTGCGCCACAACCACGGAGGGCTCATTTACAGAGCTCTAGTGGAGATGCTCCTACAAACTTGGCGTCCCAAATGCATGTACAAATGTTGTCATAAACTTTCCATCCAAAATATGCCAAAAAAGGATGGATACATGCGTAGGGTGCACGTGTTCTAAGTGCACCTAAAATCAACAGTGCCTCAATATCCACACGTAAAATCAATAGCACTTCAATATCAACACCTAAAATTTCACCTTGAACAATGACACAAGGTTTCAAAAGCCATCATGATTTCAAAGTCAATGGTACAGTTGTCACTCTATACTATATGTTTGTAGTACTTGTTTGGTTTATTTAAGAATGACTCTAGTGACATTTATTGGTACTTCATTGAAGTCTATTTTGGAAGTTAAGATATTTTTCATTTTTGGTCACTTGATTTGATATTCTTTTTTTATTACTAAGAATAATAAATTAGTCACTTGTCAATAGTTCACTTAGTTCAATACACAATTAGAATTATGGATGATATTAGGTGCACTTCAAAAGCTCTCAAAATTTCCTCAATATTACACAAAGTTGAGGCAAAATGTTGAAAGAATAAGTTTGCAGAATTCATAGTTCAAGTTTTAGTACCAACTAGTGAAAATAACTTGTATTGAATTTGAAATTTTGAAAATTTCAACAACTTATTTTACAAATTCTCAAAACACTAAACAATTGGAATTGAAATTATCTTCTACAAATAGCTTGCATTAAATTTGAACAACATTTTTTACAATTTCTCAAAACATTTAACAATTGGAATTGAAATTGTTTTTTGGATAATAGTGTTATCCTTAAAGTCACCTTGTGTTTGAATAAGATACTGTGAATTTTTCTTTATTTTTTTCTTATTTGTTCATTCCAAATAGTTGAAAAGCTTGGAAAAGCTTGGTGGTTTATCGTTATTAGGTGCGTACGAGCTTGGTGGTCTCTAAACTTAAGGAAAACTGGTTTAGCCGTCAAGAAAGACGGCTAAACTAGTTTTTCATGAGTTTGAAAACCACCAAGCTCTTACACACCTAATAATGAGAGACCACTAAGCTCTTCCCTGCCTTTTAACTATTTGGGGTGAATAAACAAGAGTACATTAATGCAAAATGCATGGTATCTTATTCAAACACAAGGTAATTTTAAGGATAACTCTTATATGACCAATGTGTAGGGTATTCCAATGCAAGATGGAAGGGGATTCTCAAAAGAAATATAAAAGGTTGAAGCCAAGCCTGTGTGGAAAAGGCTACTGGTAGTTAGATATAGAAGGTTATCACACCTAAATTGGACGCTTTGTGAATTGAATATATTCTCTTTTATCAAGTAAGACAATTTTGAAAAAATGTTAACATCTTGTATTTAGACAACGTATGCAAAAATTATTAGAATTCAAATTATTATTTGTGTTAAATGGCCTAAAACAAACACAAGTTTTGATATTAATTCCTATAAAAGTTGACATTGTTTTAGAGCTAATTAACGGAGCTGTAAAATTTTCATTCAATAATGTTGAAAAAAAAATGTGTTTACCTTTTGACGGTGTAATTGGCTTGGTTAGTTGAATGATGCTTAATGATTTTGACCAAGACTCTAAATTAGTTTACGTTAAGATGGGAATTCAAAGATTTTGATTTAAATTTTCTAATGTGAAAATGAAATGTTTTTGGTCCAAAATCTTATGAAGCAATTCAAAAATTCATTTTTCCTCAAAAGCTACAGATCTACAATCCTTGTCTCCAAGGCTTTTAGAGGGGTTAATGTTGTGTATGTTCTCAAACTCAAGATGTAATCCTCCTAAAATATTATCCCGATATCCTTGTAAGAACTACGTTTGAAATAGGTGTGGTTAGATTATTTGTGTATTAGAATGGCCCGTCAACAATGAATTAATATACTCCACTAGTTGTTCATCTTTCAATTCACGGCAGACTTTGTGGAGCCATTGAGTTTTGTACTATATGAAGAAGAAATCATCGAATTTTCTCCATGATTTTTCACTGTTGACTTCCTAACTTATTACATGCATAGTAACCTAGCTTTGGAAACACTCCATTCAACAACAATGACATACTCGAGACGACATGCTTGAAGCTCTTGTATAAGGCAATGCAATCACAAAAAAATAATGTTGTTTTCAATGCTTTTTCAACATTATATTTGGATACTTTAGTGTCAAAAATTATGTTGAAACGTGTCAAAAACAACGTTGAAAAGAGTACTGGAAACATCCCTTCTTTTTTGGTAGTGAACAATTTGAGTCCACAATAAAGAAAATGAACTTTGAGGCTCATGTAGATTAAGAGTTTATTTATTGATCCTTCTATCAATCTTTTAGATCCCATGCTAGATTTAGGATTTAGGATTTATTTTTTGGAATTATTTTATTCCATGGTGGATTGTGAAAACAATCGTTCAACTTTAAAAATGAACTATATACATTGATTAACAAAACTAATTATACTTCAATCAAGTCCAACTTCAATACACAAAAACAAGGAAGTCAAACACCCTTTCACAAATTGGGAGTTGGATGTGACACTACAAAGAGTTGTGTATATGTATGTAAAATTGCAAATAACATTATCAAGAAAGAAACTTGCTACAAAGAGAAATATGAAACTATGTACAAAAACTCAATTTTGTTTGAACAAACTACTAATCCTTCAAGGATCCTTTAGTATAGCCTAGTAGCCTCTAGCTTTCAAAACAACATTATTCTACGAGGCATGCTTGTATAGAGTGCAATGCAATCCGCCACACTCAAACTAAGACACACAGTGCACATTAATAGTGTATATATACAAATCTTTAAATTCCTCTTGGAGGTGTAAGAAATTCTTCGGCATTGTTTCACAAGTGCCGAAAGATGCTCTATGGAATTTAAACTAGCAATTGCGCAAGCCACTAAAGGAGTTGTAATGGTTGTGATGCAAGTCATTGTTGCACGCTCTTGAATGTGTGCTTTGGGTCATTATCATGCTTAAAAACCACCATACTAGGATCCGAGTTGTATTTGTGTATAGTGCTTGGTAAAGTGCTCCACAATAAATTTTCTAAGATATTTTTGTACACATTCTAATCCATCCTACCTTCAATTTTGTGCAAAGCTATTATACAACCTCGAATTGTGTTTGATCCTCTACCATGCTTCACGGTCAACATGTTGCAATCCAATGCGTTCACCATCTCTAACTCAACACTACGACTTGCCATTGGAATTAAACCTATTTATTTTTGTTTCATCGCTAAAAATAACATGTTTCTAATCATGGACCGTTTAGTTTTCATATATACCATTGAGCAAACCTCAACCGTGTGAGAACATGTCTACCTTTGAGAAATGGCTTCTTTTCTTGCACATGTGCACTCAAACTTGCCTCTCTAAAAGCATGTCTAATATTAATGTTCGACAACTATTTGCATGTTTCTTCTTGAAATCATTTTGTTGTTGCATATGCAGTTCCAAGTTGACCTTCATAGACAAGAGACATGAATAACACATCGCTACTTCTCTATGTCTTTCAAAACTTTTGGGGTACCTTCTCTTTGCTTCTCAATGTTGCTATAAATCTCCTTTTGAAGATGCGCTAATGAACTCATGCTAAGTGAAGCGGCAACCTTTCGTATAGAAACGTTACACCATACAATTGTCAAAATAAAATCACTGTGTTCTCCTACTATACTATCTACTAGTGATTTTTTTCTAGGAAAAAATCCCCAAATGCTCACCTAAAAATAGTAAAATGGAATATATGGCTAATTATGACCCCGTAAAACCTTGAAACTTTGCCAAAAAAACTATGGTTTTTATAGGACTTGTAGCCAAATTCTAAGTCATAAAATTACTTAGATAATGTTTTAAAGATTTTTGCCAAAAAGTAGAAACAACTAGACAACTGGACATTCCACACAATCAAAATTTGTTTCAACAATTAATCCCGAAATGACAGAGGGAGAAAGGGAAAAACCTAGATGTACTATAAAATGTTACTTTTGTAACTTCGATGAAGTTTGGTCCAAAAGAGAAAATCAGAAGAATGATGTTTAGTGATTATCCGTACGGTCAAAGTTCTAAAAATAGTTTTAGATACTCTTTTGATGAATTTAAGAACATTTACTATTTAGAATTCCCCAAAATCACAAATTTTATTTCTAGAAATTGAAATTAGAATTGCTTGGTTAAACTAAACATTCTATTCTAAAATTTAAAAAGGAATTTTTTTCAAATGAGTGAACATCATTAGTTTCCCAAAATAGTAAGTTCTATAACACTAGGACAATATTGAAGTCTTTGTCTTTGAAAAAATCCTTGATGAACCTCAACTTTGCAAATGAAATGTATCAAAAAGCACTAGAACATGATCTCCATCCCCAACTTAAACAAAATATCAGAACTTGAAAAAACATCATTTCTTGCCCATGGACGGTCACTGCTGTTTGGGTTGCGACCACAAAATGATCAATCGGTCACTTAGGGGTTGAAACAAGCGGCCAATCGCATAATCTTTGCCTTGGTATTTTACTTTTATGGCTTGTATATACCTTTTAGGCACGTAACTTCTTGAAAACGATGCATTGCCATAGTCTCTCCGTCTCTCCTTTCCCACCAGGGAAAGGGACAATAAATTTTACCTTCCAAATTCAATGAAAAATTGAAAACATGTTTGTTTCCATGGAGAAAGAACTATCAAGTCACTTGTGCATGCATTCCTGACAGAATACTATGACAGAAGCATGGTACTTGATGCTTATGTCAAAAGAGTATACTTTTTCATATACAGCATACACATACAGTTTAGTTACCGGTATTTTTCACCTCCAACTTCTTGATGCTGGCCGGCTGGCAGCTAATTCATGGAAGCCGCCCTCGTGGAACAGTGTAAGTTACTTCTTTGCCAAGAATTTTGGCCAACCTCCTTGACGGCAACTGTAACTTAACCCTTGAAGGATTTAGGGAATAGTAGATACGTTGCCGTATATTTAACATTTGTTATGAGTAGAAAGTTCCAAAATGAGATCCCAATAGCTTTTAAGACCATGTAGACATGAATTTTAATTTTACTTTTGATACAATACTCATAGGAGGTGTAGAACCATTCCAAATACAATGAAATACGGTCGTGTACATTGGCCGGAATGGCCAATCTGGACCTTTAAGGGTTAAGCATGGGCAAAATGCCAACCCTTCTTGTCCGCAGAATAATGTTGGGATTCCCATAATCTTGCCACGATGAAGCGGGTACTTAACTCTGGAATGTTGTTGTATCTGGATTATGGACATTGAATAAATGACTCCTACGATCTTGTTCAAGCGTGGATGACTTTCATCCAAGACTTGTTAGAACAATCTTGGAATCCTATGTCTTGTGTAACAACTTGAATTCAAAGGTGATTATTTGATAATTGTATAAATGAAAATGAATCAAAGTATGTCTGAACTCTTCAAAAAGGACAATGTAAAGATTAAACGTTCAAGGATTGATTTCTTATTGATTTGGAGGATATCAAATTAAATATTAAACTAAATGTCGATTTTGAGTCACCTATAATTTTTAATTTTTATAATATTGGAAACTAAAAGGATATGTCCATCTATGAAAATTTGAACCTTAATGAACCTATAACCTTAACCCCTAAAGGACCGTAAGGCCCCAAGGGGGTTTCTGGAACTAGAAAGTGGGGAAATTTGGGTTCTTGGGCTTTGAATTGTAGGATAAGCAACCAAGAGACCCTCGCTCTTTTAGAGAGCCGAATTTTAGAAGAGCTGAATCTCTAGGTACTTCTCGATCGGGAATTCATCAAGTGAGCAATTTTTGGTGAATTTTTTGAGTTGCACAGTGGGTATTTTGGCGTCACTTCAGACCCTTATATCTTCCTCCTCACACCTCCCAATTACTTGAAATTTTTTCCACATGTTTAAAATGATGATTCCTACTCACAGTAAAAATTTCAGAATTTTTGGAGCATTTTCAAACAATCCGATTTCATCATGTGTACAAAATACCCCAAATAAGTTCCATCAATCTTCTCAACGGTGGCATTTTCTCAAAAATTATGCGGTTCTGTTGATCTTTCTTTTATAAAAAAGCTAAGGAAGTCTTCTTTGGTTTCAACGGTGCCAATTGTCAAATTTACCCCACACCAATGAGGAATTGAGCTTGCTACAAGAGCTAATTAACCCCTAAAGAACCACAACTATGTTTCTCTTCAAACACTCCAAAGTATCCCTTCTCATAAAAAGACAAATAGTTTTCAATCTAAAACCTTTTTGACCGGTCCAACTGTAGGATGTTTCAACCAACTTGAATTTATTACAACCTAAGAAAATTCAACCGTTCAAGGTTCTTCACTAGTAAGATAATAAGCTTCAAAGTTGGTAGCATTTTTTTTTCCCTTGTTGCCCAAGTTTGAAACTTCTTCAAAATGCCCAAAATGCAAAGTTTAGTCTTAGATTTGGTAAAATAAATTTGGCAGTTGTGTATATGGGGGCATTAGCTCATTGTGTACAAAAATTCAGATGCATAGCTCATTGTATGAAAATTTTCAGGAGGTGCCCACAATTAGGTTTTTCACCTTTACATGATTGTGTCTTTTGATCTATACATCATCTACGTACGCAAATTACCATCCCATCTTTGTTACAAAGAGTAGAATCACCACAAAAAATCTCAATTATTGACGATCAATACTCATTTCATACTAAGCTGACCAAACTTGGAAAAGTAGACTTGGTCCTTTAGGGGTTAAGAAAACAAGAGCTAAGTTCAACACCCCCGGTCCTTTAGGGGTTAATAGTCAATAAAAATTTGCACCTAAACCCTATGAAAGGACAAAAACTGTACATTTCACATTTAATACTCCAAAGTTCTCATTCTTGACTGAGTTCAAAACAAAATAATTAAAAATTAAATAAAGAATTAAAAACTAAGTAAATAATTAAATAAATAAGTTTACACACTATATCTAAATAAAGAATTACTTGATGCATTGGATTTTTATTGTAACTTTTTTTTATCTTGACCAATTTAAAAACATGAATATTTTTAGCGTAAAAAATAATAATTTTGAATGTTCCTATTATTGAAGGTAATAAAAGATTGCACAAGCCACATACACAAACACAAGGAATGTATAGAAAGAAATAATTTTTACTCAAGAGCTTCCCTCCTTCAAAGGTGTACACTCGGAGGTGTGTATGATAACCTATATGGGATGACTTACCACTAAAGGCCCCTAAGATCAGCGCATGCCCTCACCCCTCTCCCACACATCATTTATTTACACCCAAACACCTTCGGCTTTTAACAACACTACCCTACATCATCAACTTCAACACCTACATTAAATTACAACATAAAAATATCCAATGTATGATGTCAGTTCTATCTAAGTGTGAGTTGACATTAAATCACTCTTTTTATTTTTACTTAAATTAAAAGTAATGAAATGGTGATACTTACTTTCTCATGAAGTTCTCTAAATCATTGTTAAATCATTGTTACAAAGGTTCTCTGAGGCAAATGGTTGTCCCCTATGACAAACTTGTTTTGGCGCCCAAAATTTATGAGATGGTACCATTAGGAAAATTGGGGTTATGGGCTCCATTTTTAAATTTAAACCTCCTCCAAATGACCCATGGAACTAAAGGATTTGAAAATGAAAATATAAAAAATCAAGGCCTAATTTGGCAAACGTTCATAGCAATGATTTAGAAAGGTTCCACTCTCACTACATATACGTTGAACTGATATTTAAATGGTTCATACATGCTTACCACCATTACAAAATAATAACAATAACAATAACAATAATAAAATAAAATAATAAAAAATATTTTTGTTGGTCAAAGAGACCATCATGAATGGAGAGTGTCTTAGAGGTAGTTAGTCTATCTATTATTTTAAAATTACTTTATAGAATAATGATTTTTGATGATAGAAATTAGATTTTTTTAACTAACATATTTTGAAACTTTATTATGTACTAAGGCTCTTGGAAGCAAGAATACCATACCGAGCCATCGGGATCAATAACTCATGCTTTATATTTAATTATATTGTCAAAATGATGCGGACATTATGTGAGATTCTATGAACATTATCTAAGCTTCTCCTTTTTACTATAAAAATCATTTTTTTGAAAAAAATAATTCCTGAGACTTTGAGCTTTTCTTTTTATAATAATTCTTTGCCAGCCATGACGGCCAGGTACAATACACTAGTTTAGCCTCCATAATTGTTTTTCTTTATTTCAAGATCTTACATCAACTTTTGTTCTGGTATAGTTCAATTTTGGTATGTTTTGGTATGATTTAAAGCTATAAACTCAAGATAAAAATTTCTTGTCATAAACCACATCCCCTCAATTTAATAGTAAATCATTTTTTTTTTATAAATCACATCATTTTCTTCTTTCAATTGCAATAATATTTACTTAATTTACATAGAATATTGCATAATATCGTATTCCATTACTACCTTTGGAAAAAAATAATTCTAAAAATAATTTCCAAATAAATGGAAAATTATTGGCAGTCCACTTGTATGAAAGACAACATTTTACATATCTTCTTTGTCAACCAATGAAACAAAGTGAACTTGTCAGTAAGCCAAATTTAAAAAAATTAAAGAGAAAACTGCCAAAATTCTTAATATTATATTTTTAAGTGCCAAACCTTATTTTTGAATTCTAATTAATAATTTGGCAATAAGGTGCCATAGGTGCTACAAAGGTACAATAGCCTCTATACTTTTTTTTATTTTTACAACAATTTTGTTTCCATTTTGAGAACAAATGAATAGATTTTATTGTTCAAATTACATCCATGATACAAACAAATTACTATTTTATGTACCAAATAGTATCATGTTTGTTGTTGTGTAAGATTCTAAAATTGTTCTATTTGGAATCACATCTTTCTTATACTCTAATTCAAGGTTACTCAAGTCTTTTACTTTAATTTTTAAATTTAAAACCCTCTACGTGGGAAGAAAAAAGAACCAATTCAAACTAATACGAATCGGCTAAGTTGTTGGAAATCAGTGCTTTTTTAGAGGCATTTTCATTGCGATGTTTAATTTAAATTGTAATTAGAAAATAAAGTGATATGTCAATGTTTGCAACATGTATATAAAACACATAGTATAAAATGAAAGTAATATTGTAAAAGTTTGGGTATTCAAAGCACTAAAATAGCTCTGTCATCAATGGTTTTAATGACTCATTAAAGATTTTTTTTAATACGAAATAATAATTTTTGGTAGAAATTTTGGGATGATATTACAAAAAAAAGCTCTCAAAAGGACTCAAAAAGCATTTTAAACAAGGCATACTTTGCTTGTACTAGCTTGAATGAACCTATAAACTTTTAAAAATCTAAAAAATCTAAAAGCAAGTCCTTAAGAATTAAATCCAAAAATTAAAGCCACCTCTATTTTGGGGGCTTACAAATTTTTTTGGAGATTCAAAATTTGTGCACATTTGTTGCTAAGAAGAACAAAAATGTTGTTCACGTGGACGGTTTACAAAATTCTTGTCAAACTTATGGCCAAAAGAGCCCAGCGTCTTCTTGGCGGGCTAATTAGACTTCACGGGATATGCTTCCTCAAAGTTGCAACATCTTAAACAATGTCTTTCTTGTGTTAGAAACTATGGATTGGACTCTATAATCCAATAAAAAGATAGTGCTTGATTTTTTTAAAGTATACAGCTGAGTCAAATAAGGCTTCTTTGAAGAAGTCATGCAAGCAGTGGGCATTGATCCAAAGTGAATCAAATGGACTCATGTTGTCTACGCCGACTCGTAGTACGTGGTTAACCTAAATGGCACATGTTAGCTTAAATGGCACAACAAGCATAGCCTTCCAACTTTCCGAATCTATTTGTCAAGGGTGTCCTTTAGTTTTAGTTTTTAGTTTTTTTTTTTTTTTCCTCTTCGTAGTTGGTTGTCTCGTGTATTTGCTAGAATAAGATTCTTTGGTAGAAGGCATCTCTCTTTCCAACTTCTCTTAAGCAGTCTCTTATTCATTGTGAATTTGCAAACGATACAAATTTGTATCTAGCTAACAATCTCCATAATCTCATGAATGTTAAGCCAACTTCCAAGCTCTTGTTGCTAGCCTCAAGCGCCAACATCAATTGGAACAAATCCACAACCATATGGGTGTTTCATGAACCTCGACCCTTTGATTGGGCCAGCAGGAAAATCTCATTTAGTTGAAGCTATGAGAAATGACCAAATACTTAAACATTATGCTAGGTTTCAAAGTCTTTGATGAAGACCAATTAAGCGCCGTCCTTAAAGGTCTCTGCAAAAAGCTTACTTATTGGAACACTACCCATCTCTACCTCGCCATCAGAATTTGAATTTCCAATCAAATTCTTTTAGCGTCCATTTGGAACGTGGCCTCTTGTTGAAACCTGCATTGAGTTCTATAGGACAAGTCAAAGCCTTGATTTGCAACTACATCTGGTCCGGTGAAGACAAGGAGAAGAATCGCTGAGCCGAAAGAGCCTGGAACTAACTAATTTTGCCATAAAGCATAGGAGGCCTCAAACTTCACGACCCAAAGCTCCGAATTTACGCCCTTCTAGCTAAGATGTTCATCAAAGGCCTAATGCCAAGACTAGGCCCATGGAGGACCTTAACTTCTAAACAATGTTGTCTATGGAGATACAAACTTATTTTGAAAGCCTTGTATTTTCAACCTAGTCACTGTACACGACGCATTTTTCATTGGAGAATGTGGTTTTTGAGCTAGGAATTTTATTCTAACTACATTAACGAGTTTAGAATACACTTCTGAAATCAAAACAAGATTTGTCGATGTAAGGCAAATGTGAAAACAAAAATTGCAAAGGGGTGAGCGGTGGACTAAGTTCTAACTTTCTACTGTACATCACAATGTGGTGGTGAGGACATAAGGACATCAGCCGTGCTTTGACAAGATTTCTCTTGCACTACATACTAGCGTACAAGTTTCTTGGTCATTTGTGAACAAACCTTACCAAATCTCATAGCTAACATCAACAAACAGTTTATAAGCTTGTGAATGAATGCTTGTAAATCCTTAGAAAGTTTGCAAGTTTTGAAAATATCTGGAGATCCCCATTACAAGTGCTACCGCTATTGTTTTAATTCTTGACTTTGAATCGGTAATATTAAATCATCACTAGAAAATCCAATTTCAGATTAAACTGCATGAATACACTATAACAAAATATGGTTAAAAAAACCGCACTCAAAATTGACTACAATTCTTTTTGCTACGTTTTTGTGCAGGCCCACTACGCGCGCAACCATTGTTTTTGCAATTTTCAACTGCAATTTTTGGATCTTTAGGGCGTGTAATATACCATTGAAAAGGTACTTCTAATACTTTTCCAACGACATATTACACGCCCCAAATTTCTAAAATTTGTAGTAAAAATTTGCAAAAGAAGTTAACAGCCCACTACGCGCGCATGCACAAAAAACACGCAAAAAATAAAAAATAAAAAATAAAAAATAAAAAATCTTTTTTTTCTTTTTGTTTTGGGTTTGCTCCCATTGTTTCTGGTTCAGCGGCCACAACTGAAGAAAAAGTAGAAGAAAAAAAAGACAAGGAAGACAAAAAGGAAGACAAGAAGAAAGACAAGAGGGAGACAAGAAAGAAGACAAGAAAGAAATCAAGTTGAAAAAGAAAAGATGAAAGAAAAGATAAAAGAAAAGATAAAAGAAAATATAAAGATAAGAATAAAAAATAATTAAAATAATTATTTGTTTACAATGTAAGGGATTGAAGAAAGACAATAATCGTCGTTTTTTAAAATAAAAAAAGTTAAACCAAAAAAATTATGCGCCCGAGAACCAAGTGCATGATTATATGGCCAAGTGCGTAAATAGCGAATTGTGTGTTAAAAACGTGGCAAAAATAACCGAAGTCAATTTTGGGTGCGGTTTGTTTTTACCATGTTTTGTTAAAGTGATATAACCACACATGCAACAACAGAGGTTAACCCCTAAGTGACGAATCAACCATTTTATGGTCTCTGCCCTTTTTTTATGGGCTGCCCGAAATAGAAAAAACATTTTTATAGAAAATAAAAAATATTTTTAAATAGGTAATCAAGTCTACTTTCCAATCCAATTTGAATCATGTCAATCCGAGTTAAACTCCACCCGGGAGAAATTTTCAAAGAAAAACACTTCTACATTGTTTAGTGTTAGAAAACTTACTATTTAGGGAAAGTAATGATGTTCTCTCCGTTGAAAAATTTGCAATTTTTGATTTTAGTATAGAATGTCTAGTTTTAACAAATCATACAAAATTTCAAATTCTAAAAATAAAATTTGTGATTCTTATAAATATTTGAAGTTAAATGCTTCTAAATTCATTATGAGATGATAAAAAGCTATTTTTTGATATTTGACCGTATGGAAAATTACTAAACATCAAGCTCCTCATTTTCTCTTTTGGACCAAACTTCATCAAAGTTGAAGAAGTAATTTTTTATAACACATTTATGTTTTGCCCTTACCCCTCCGTCATTTAGGGGTTAATTGAGCTTATGCTATGCCAATATGTGAAATGCCAATACAATACTACCTTCACCCCAAAGAAAAGCGCATGGTACTAAAACTTGTTGCTTGCATTGTGTCATGAATACATGTGTTGTAACCATCTCGTACGTGGAGCTTTGTTGCTTAGCATATGTTAATAACTTTTGTGACTTTGATTGCAAAGATGTTGCAAAAGAAATTCGTCACAGAGCCTAGACTTGACTCAAGAGACAAGACAAGATTCCTGAGGTAAGTACTTGAGATTGTTGCCTCCAGTACTCCCTCTATGATATCCATAGTCAGGGCTCTAGGTTTCTAATTCTCACAATGCCTTTTGCTTAACAAAAATACACTGACACTGGTAACATGAATCCATGATCACTACTTGCATGTCATAGTAGCACTTCTTCACAGCGTTGTATATGCTCAGTTGCATCCAAAACAAAATTTCCCCAGAAATTGTCACTCTTTTGATCCTAATAGGACGTAGCTCTAACGTACAAGTATGTACCACTTGAGCCCGTATACCTAACCAGGGCCTATGCAGTCTGCAACATATAAGTCACGAGTACAACATCCACATGCGGCAACTGTATCCCAAAGAATACAAAGAATATGCACTTTGCCTAGACTTAGAATCTCTAACTTCACTCAATCTTTTTCCCAAAATATTTTTAAATACAGACCAAGGCTTTGGCCCATTATGTTGCAGTTGTATGTACTTGCAAATATATGCCCATTTTCATTCATCAAATTAAAAAATATATGAAACCAAAACCACTCTCCAACACTAACACAACCCATGTGCCTAGCGTGGTTTCATTTCTTTTTCATTTATAGTAAGTGAAAAACGACACATTTCCTTCTAATGATGACTTGTGAGCGACATGAGCAACATAATGTCAAGTTGTCTGCATTTTTATTGCATCTGCCCCACCAAGTGAGAGACTACGAAAACGCTTTGTTTTTGACGAGTTACCAAGAGTTACGTGCATGTACAGTAAAAATAAGCTGTAAAAGTAACCTGGGATAAATACTAAGGCAAAGACTCCGCAATATCCGCTTGTTTTATTTTCATCAAGGGCTCATAAAGAATAGAAACATTACGTGTTCTAACCAGTGTGGTAATGTTATCCAACAATATGTAAGCCACAAGAACATAGAACTGTGATATTCTCTCAAATGTTTGTGACAACATTCCTAACCCTGTCGTGACTAAGCAATGAGAGAGCGACATGTGTAGTTGCCTTGAAAATTAAAACTACATTATTCTAAGATACCCGTTATTCAAGCTTTGACTATATACCAAGTAGTAATCAATCATGCTAAATTTTAAACTCTAAAAGTGTAAACTAGAATTTATACAAATTTTCAAAGGTTAATGCTTTTAAATTCATTAAAAAAAATCAAAGTTATTTTTGGAAATCTGACTGTACGGATAATTTGTAGAGACAATGCCCTACATTTTGTCTATTAAACTAAGCTTCATTAAACATATGGAAGGCACATATTATAACACATCTATGTTTTCTTCAATACCCTTCGGGCTTTTAGAGGTTAATCTCAACTGTTTGTTAGTAGTTACGAGTGTTTAACCCCCAAATGCCCACAGCCCTACGAAGATTTGGAGGATTGCAAAAATGCATTATAAAATGCAACTAATAGGGATATTTTGAACCTGATGTATAAATAAAAATTTACATTATGAAATTTAGATTCTATACAGTTAGAATCCGCGATTGCTATCACTAATATTTTTGTATAAAATTTGAAACTTAAAATTAAATTTTTTTTGGTAATTTGATTACGAATAATTAATAATCTATGCATGGAATTTATTGTGATGGGTTGAAGTGCAATACTCTAAGTATAGTGATTTTTGGAGATTTTTTGAATCCTTAATTATATAAGTTTATTTTCGTAAGAGCATTTTTGAACTAAGATCTTCGAATTTTTTGGTGAATCATTGTAGCATGAATTGAGGCATAAAATTTTCACAATCATCCCTTTTCTAATGAGTACACACATGCATAAAGTTAACTTCACAAAAAATCTAGAGTAAAAGTTCCACACTCCAAAAGTGCAAGATGGATGAGAAAACGTGGATGATCTAAAAATGTGCATTATCTAAAATTATATGATTTAGGATTTTCTTTAGAAATAGTGATGAGAGTGACATGAAACTTTGAAACTTGCATGCAATTAGAAATTGCTACCTCACCCTAATTCTAATTGATTATCCTAACTCAGTCTAGGTGGTTATTACTTCCTCCTCTATGACATTACATGTTTAAAGAATATCTCCTATATTCTTCTTTGAAGCTTCTTTTATAAATAAAAACAACACAAATTTCTTGAGCCTTTGCTAGGGTTCATCCTTTTGTTTTCAATGTATGGAAGAAAAAAATTCAAAACATGTGATTCTTGGGGGAGGGCTACTGTGGACTACCAATCCTCCATCATCATTCTTTAAATAAATAATGACGTATGACATTACAAATGAACACTTTATTCACGCCGGCCCTCAACTGAGGGTTGGAGTTTCTATCTATCTAAATAATGACGTCGCATGTTCAATATTCTACAATCTGCTACAATGATTCTTGTGCAACGATTCTTATTCCAATGTACGGCTCACAAGGGCTAATAGCATCTCCACTAGTACTCTCTGGCTATAGAAAATGGATGAGACTGGATTAATGAACAATTTATTTGGTCCGTGACACTAGATAATCTACTAAAAACTAAGACCCTCAAAATCACTCTTGCTGGTGTATCTTCTCTTTTTAATTGCACATCTTAATTGCACAATCCATGCGTGGTGACTTGTGAGTGGCTCACTTACTACTTTCAAGAGTTTAACCCGTAAAGGACCCAGTGTCCTAACTAGGGCATTTAGAAAACAAAGTAGGTTTTGGTGAACACATTTTTAAACAAATTTTGAAAGAAATTTAATAGTGGATTCTCCAACGTGCCACAAAAATGACAATTTTCTTAAATTTTGACACCATATGTGGAAGTTATGAGGGGAAATGTGTTTTTTTTGGGAGAAAGGGCAGCGGGGCAGTAGAGAAATAGTTGAATTTTCGGAGGGGGAAGGCAACAAGTTGGGCGGAGTGTGGAAAATGAGGTGGCCTCTAAAGGGCAAAAGACCACTCCATTTTCCGCAGTCATTAAATTTTTTAATTTAATTTAAAAATATTATTTTAAATTGAAACTTATTATTTTAAATTGAAAATTATTATTAAAATTTTAAAATTTTAAAATTAATTTAAATAAATAAAATTTATAAATTTATAAAAAATATAGAAATTTCCAATGAAAGATTGCTACGTGGCATTCCACTTTGAGAGTTTTTATTTCCCCCCTAACCCCCAAAATTCTTAGAAAATATGCTATATGTCTTTTAAAACTTGAAGATTTTTTTCCAATTTTTTTTCAGAGGGTGGAATAAACTTATGTTTCACTACTCGGATTCATATTTTAAATAACAAAAGTAAAAAATGTTGCAATTTCAAAAACAAAGAGTCTTTTTTAAACTTTTAAACCCAACAAGTGCAGGGTGTTCTTCAACATTTTAAACATCCCCAAACACAACGAAAATTGGTACACAACTAAGTGACATCATAAAGAATGTAAAAGTGAAGGGCGACATGTTTCGGTAGTGAGTCTTTTTTTGATGTAGCCACGGTCAAATGCAACTGAAATTTTCGAGCATGTATTTTTTGGGGGGGTGACTTTTTCTATCAAACGCAATTATCTTGCAGTCCGTGAGGTCAAAATTAACAAAATTTGTTGTGTATGGTTTTCAAATAGTTTAGGACAAGATCTTATGGTTAGAAGATAAAAATAAATCTTTTTTGGAATATTTGAATGGGGAAGTAGAAATGACAACATTGAAGTGTTTTTGGAGGAAAAACACTTCAATCCTTTAGGGGCTAATTGAGTGATGTTGGTGGGGAACTGCATGGTGAAGTCTTGACTTTTTGGGTGAAATCCAGAGTACTACTGGAGATGCTTCATGAGAAGAATAATAATATATTTAGGGTTCTCCCAAAAGGTAGCTTAATAGGGAATGCTTGAGAGGGGTGCATCATAATGAGGTGGCCTCCATGCACGAGCCTAGGGCATTTAGAAACCTTTTGCCCAGTTATCACTGGACCCTGCAGCCTGGGAAGGAAGGCCTCCATTACCTCCATTCTTGATCTCAACGCCTGCCCAACTCACCAAAAAAACAAAATACTAGTGAACGTAGGGCTTTGTCTCTTGGCAGTCCCAAGAGCCCTCATCACAATAGGAACCTCGTCCCAGTTTCTAGGGTGGATCCGGCGTGGATGACGTCATGCAATTGGCCACGTCGGAAAGAAAAAACCCAGATAACTTAAGCATCTAATAAAAATATTCATACATAACATTCAATAGCCTTCCATTAGCTTGCCTTTTAGTTTCATCCACCTTTATATATGGAATGATCTCACCACCATAGACCACCCAACTATGGTAGGGGGTCCTTGGACCTTGTTGTATGGGTACCTCAAAGCCCTTTGGGGGATACTATGTCCGGTATCTTCAAGGCACTAGTGGCTAGCTAGGTAGTAGCATAGTGTGTCACTATAGTGTCCATCCTCGAAAGGGGAGAGTAGTATTGTCCCAATTTCCCCTTGTCCGGTGGGCATCGGATCATTGGCATTACGAACGGGCACTTCATTCACGTCAGCCCCTTGCTAAAAAGGGACCGGAGTTTCTATCTATCTGGAATGATCAGTGATTTGTAATTGAATGGACTATTCAATCAAATAAACAATTATAGAACAATGTTGAGTGTGTGCTTTGGATTATTGTTCACCATTGTTGATTGTTCTTGCTTAATGCCACCTGCCCCCATAGCTACTAATGTGATGTGGGATATTCCACATCATTATGTTGGAGAAGGCAGCAGTTGCAGAGGCTATTGAATGTTATGTAGTTTCTGCCTCCTTAATCAAGTCAGTTAGCGGACGGACAATCCATTTTCTTCTAGTTCTGTGTTTGTTTGTTGGCTCTGACCATAGAAAAGAGGTATTGCGGGGACATTCATTTTCTTGGGCTAAGTATCACTCTAGCAAATATATTCTATCCATGATTCCACTGAAATGCATTCTCCTTCTTCACCCGTTTTATTTCGGTCAGAGCTCCTCGTAGTGTAGCTGCTTGTTTTTCTATTAATGGAATAAAAGTTCTTACCCAAAAAAAGAAAAACAAGAACAACAATCCATTTTCCCAACCTTCAATATTGTACAATATGTCAATCACAACATTTTGCTTTATACGGTAAGGAGCTTACTTACTACACATTATCATCTTTAGTCCAACCTAGACTAATAATGAAAACTTGGATTAATTGTGGAATTAGAAGAAAGTCGGAGTCGGAGTAATTGAGATAACTCGTAGTGATTGTGGTAATGTAGGTATAATGTGGCCTATACTAAAAAAAAATCCAAATTACTTTGAATTTATCATGCCAAATATTAAAAAATGTTCCATTTGTACCAAAAAAAAAAAATTAAAATTAAAAAATGAATTTACCATTTTTAATTTTTTGAAAAACCAAAATTATAATCTACACAAAATAATAATATTTAATTATTATATCCTTGAACTAATTTGGATAGTACATACCGGAATTTACAAAGATTCGGACTAATTGTGGCACTCAGACTACAGATGATAATAGGTGTAGTTTTGCCGTATCCCATGAAATTAGTAAATCTGTTTCCATTGTACTTCTACTGTAGTCCTCTGTGATAAGGTTCTCTTCTTTATCCGTCCAGGTCATCTTGAGCTCAATAACTTAATAACTTCAGCCCTTGATTGACCAGATCTACCCTCTCGTCCCAAAAGTTGGAAAGTCAATCCTTTTTTCATTTCTTTTCTATTGTTTGATCGTACTGTAGACGAATTCGTACAATACCTACTATTACTAAACTACATTAATGATTGTATTTAGTATTTATTACACTAAATAGGTATATTAGTGTTAAATAATTATAAGATTTGAAAATATTATAGATTTTTACTCTCGACAAAATTTTTTACCAAAGACATTGATTCCAATACTATTGAAAAATCCCCATCATTATCAATATGGAGGGTAAAAAAATTGGTCAACAGTAAAAACTTACAACATGTTTGTGTAAATTAGTGTATTTAACACTAATCTACCTATTTAGTGTAGTGATATTGAGGGTTTACAGTCCCTTCCCACAAGTGCCCCCTAGGGATGAACCCGTTATCGAGCCCAATTGTGTCATTCTTTTATTTAATTTGTTTATTATTATTTTAGTTTGGAGTAGTGCAAAGGCCTCGCAAATTGCTTTTAACGAGCAAGGACTTCAAAGCTCTTTTCTCAGAGTTAATATAGCTATTCAACACCAAACTCCAGTTAGAATCAATTTTGCAGTTTTTTTGACAGCAAAATTCGTTCAACATGTATTTTATCTTAGGATTTTATGTAAATCGTGCAAGTCAACTCGGGTGCCCCTGATTCGTCTAAGACTCACCTAAGCTAACTTCAATTTGCTATTGTTTTTAGTTAACTCTATCAAGGCCCTCTTTACACTATAGGTGAGAAGTCATGGAGAACAAATTTTCAACCAATGAGAGTTTCAAAATTTGAGAAAGTTATCAAATGGTTTCTTATATTTGGCATTTCCAGTTCATGGGACGACAAGAAGAAAGAATGACTATTTTCTCAACAAAGTTTTTTTTTTTTTTTTTTTTTTTTTTTTTTTTTCTTTGAAAGATGAAAGCCATGAGATTAAGGTGCAAAGAAAAAATAGCAATTAATTTGGCTTCTATAGGAGGGACGGGAGAATAGTAAGAGTAGGAGCTAATTTCCATCTAGCAATGTAGATGCTACCAGTGCAAAAAAATTGGTTCACGCACCAAATGGAGAGAAACTCTTTAGGTAATGCGGTTTGCTTCTTTTCACTACACTTGCTAGTATATTTGAGGACCACGTTCTTATGGGCCATACTAGCGTGGAAGTTGTTCCACTATGCCAAGTGGCAAATTTGAAGGATGCTAAGGTGGAGGTGCAGAAATCCGTGCGGGTCTTTAAACCGTGCAGTAGGCTTCAGGGCTGGGTCCCATAAATACACCCAGCCTGATTCCAGAATGTGCCCAAGAGTGCACTAATTCCATCCATGCTTGGAAAATTTGAGTGCTTCTAATTGGTGCAGAAGCGCTTTATTTTAAGAATCCAATCTGTCATGAAAGCCAAGACCCTATGAACGGTTTATGGCCACTCTATGAGTCCACAGTCAAAAATTCACAAGAAATTATAGACTTACTCGAAAAATGTGTTTTTTTGGGGGATGGATTTGCACTGACTTTGTAGACCATTAAAAAATTCTAAACTTTTTCCACCACTATCCTAAGTAAACAAACCTGAAATTTGCACGGTTTCTAGCACCTCTACCTTAAGTGGCTCTTGCTGGAAGATGAAGCTGTGCACCAAAGTTGCCTGAGTGTTGCGAGTCAAAGGACGTTTCAAGCTAGTTGTCGAGGCTTGTTAGAAGGTTTGTAGTCACCGTCTGTTTGGCAAGTGCTAGAGACAATTCTTATGAGCATTTCGTGCAAGGATATGTGACTTAGCAACTTGAGTGCTATGCGAACGCGGATCCATATACATCAATGAATTTGCACTCTATAAACATGTGTTCTATTGTTTCGGGAAGACTACACACGTAGCAAGCGTAAGAATTTGGGAATTCCATTACTCATGCCTAGCTGACAGTAGAAAGACTTCCAAAGTTGAATTATCATGAGAAAAATTGCAACTTTGCGAGTTTGGTCTTGTGCCTTTGGAGGTATACAACATGTTGAGATTCCTTCTCTGAGAGCCCGAACTCACTGTGCTTGGTTTGGAGGCAGCTTCTTTGAGCTTTACCTATACGTTGAATGTGATAGTCTATACGGGCTAGATAATTGAAGAAGGCATGTTTTGAAAGCACCGGATGCTTGGACCAGGTTCCTTCAAGCAAATCAAATGGCAATGAATGGACAATGCGCATCACCCTAATCTCTTGTGTGTGGTCATGTGAGTTGAATCTAATAGCCTTCAGGTCGCCACTAGTGGTGGTGACACGAATTCTGTGCATATCACGGTCTGATAAGTTTTGGGTATTTGTATTGTCATTTGTAAACAAGTTAGTTGATGACTAACCATATAGAGCACCTTGGATCATAGGGATAACGATCTAAAAGATCTCTTGGATTTTTCTAGTAGGTGTGGTAGCGGCCACCCACATGTATTCTTCAAAAGGAATTTGATTCTTCATGCACCAGTCATAGGGGATAGCATTCAGAATTTGCAGTCGCCTTTTAGTTGTGCATCTTCAACCGAGGATAGTAACAAGCTCGTGAATTGTCTTCCAATCCTTTTGTGGCGCATCCTATAGGTTTTTGATATGGTTGATATACTTACGTGAATAATTGCATTCACAAACATGAGTTTGATCTCCAAACATTTGATTAACATCGTTGCAAAGCTCTCCATACCAAAAATGCTAACGACCAACTGTTTCGGGGTGGGTTGGACAATGGTCTGATATGGGTACCCCCTTCATAAATAATGTGATTTTAGAAAAATCTCTTTTTGATAATTTTTTTTTTTGGAAGATTACATGAATTAGGTGGTGTTATAAATAGTATAGCTGCAGTTGCACACATGGTGTTAAAGATGGAATTTCTAACACATATTAAATGAATTACATATAAGTCACATGTAGTGGATGCATCACGCATAGTGTGACGCATCACACATGTACCCAGTTGAATTTTGAAAAGCCAAATTGTATCAAATGTTGGTCCATACCTTCTAAATGCTCCACCAAAGTGGAATCGTGTGTCATATACATTGATTACGAAGAGGATGAAATGCGCATGGAACGGCGAAGTTCCTCCTTTCTTGTGTCAAATACAAGAGATCTATTGTACAACTTTTATTCATTCATCAGCTTGAAAATGTCCCTCTTAGTTGCATTTTATAATGCATCTTTGGAAAATTGCCAAATTTGAAAAGGGTGAGAATGTTTAGGGATTAAGGTACGTTTACCTTAATGCTCAAAGTTAGAATGTCCTTTAACCCTTAAACGTCCACACTACAATTACTTGGTCAAACTTCATCAATTTCTCACATTTAAAATATAATATATTTTAATGGTATTTTTCTCATGTAAGGTATTGTTAAATCAATTTACCATGATTTTTTTTATAATCTTTTAAATAAATAATAAGATTTTTCAAACTTTTGTTCTTGTAACAATCATATTAATTACAAGAAGTTTAGAATAGTATGATGTTTTTAGGGAAAATATAAATAATAGTGACGAACAACAAGGTGTAGGTGGCATGCTTCTTGAGCTTACATAAAAAGAAAGTTGATAGAAAAACATTTTCTGCATTGTATATTGGAATTTTAGGTTTTTGAGATTTAAAGTGCTATAAAAATTGTAGTTTTAACAATTTTGAAGAACGGTAAACTGAATTAGAAAATAGAAGGTAGCCCCTACGTTTTCTTAGTTGGAACCATTTACATTTGACATTAGGAATTGGGCGAAAATCAACGTTTGATTGAAAAACAATTAAGCATGGCTCCACGGGGCTCCTTGCACACTTAAGGGTTAACTTTCCATTCTTCACTCTAATCATGTAGGTGTCATCAACAACTGCCACTCAAGGAACCTAAAGCTAATCACTTGTAATCTCCAAAGAGCCCAAATCTCACCACTTATGAGCCAATTCGATGCTTCTACACTTTGGTACAAATAGAACTTCTAGGATGCAATTCATGATACTTTCTATGTTTAAAACAACATCACCTTTATGTCACAAGTGAGGTATGACTATCTTTTCACCTTCAAAATGCTTATAGATTACATTTTTTTATTTTTTTATTTTTTTGAAACAACCAGACGCTTTATTTTGATTGAGAGAGAAGAAACATCACAGTGAACCAAGAGCAATAATCGTCATATTTGTTTAATTGGGAATTTGTGCCATATTGGGACTCTTTGAAATCTACAATTGGTATAGAATTTCCCACTAAGGTGGTTACCCCATTCCCAACTGAATAAGAAATACGGATATGAGGCATTGAAATTATTCAGTGTTATTATTTTTTAGAGATAGGCAAGAAGAATTAGATTCCAACACAAGTTGAAACATAATTTTTGGATGAATAATGAATTAGTTACAATTTTTCAAAGTTGAAGTATGACGCATCCCATTCACGTCATATAGGTACACGTCTTTCAGTTTAAAGAAGATTTGTATTGCACACACTAAAGATGCTTGAACCAACAACAACGAACCCATAACCACACTTACACATACTAAAACCAACAAGAGAGAACCCATTACCAACTGTAACTCATGCTACAACCAACACCGTTGGAGCATTGATTGTGGATAATGCCCCTAGCTGTTGGTAAAAGGAGCCAGTTGGGAATGGGGTGACCACCTTACATGTATGCGAATATGGCGATAATAGCTCCGGCAAAAGATTTTTTCTGGTTTTCCAACAAGAGAAGCCGAGTACTTTTACAAAGAACCCAAGGCTGAGTCGGCGCAGCGACCAGCTCAAGTGCCTGTCCTGACGAGTAGTGAAATTTTTTGTCTGCAGCCCAATTCGATCAAACTTGGGGAAGAAATGCCCAGCTTTTTGCAGGGTGAAGCTCCACCATGTCCAGCATCCTGTGGAATGCCCAAGGCTGTGTACATGACCACGAGCGAAACGCTTGGCTCGGGGCGTTTTTGCACAGTGATGAAAGCGGTGGAGGATTGTTTCATAGAGGCCGGCTGTGCAACTCATGCATAAAGTCGATATCCCGGGCGCGGCTTGAGCGCGCAAAAAATGTACAACAATTGCACAGATTTTATTTGATTTTGATTTATGAATCTTATTTGTCTACTGGCCAGAATAGTTCAATGTCAATTTTCAAAACTTTCCAAGCACAACTAACCCTTAGCTTCTTGAACCATTTTCACTGCGTTTTGGACCCTGATTTTTTCGGTTAGCGATACATGTTGCTCAAACTTATGTAGTTCACTTTTTTACAAAATCAATCATAAGATCTTGTAGATATGCAAGTCACCTTCATCTTTACAAAGTTTGGTGTCAATCCAAGTTACAGGTTGCTTGGATGGGACACAAAAGTGAAGGGTACTCCAAGAAATTCATTGTTTTCTCACTGCTCAAAATGAGCTTTGAGTGACTCTCTTGGGCACATACTATTTAAAAAAGTTGGTGTCGTCTAGAATTTTGAAGATAATCAAGTTTCCTACGCATGACAACAAGTTTTGTATTTTTAGGATAAAAAATGAGTGAGAAAGAGGCCTTGACATGACATCCACTTTTTACTAGTTCACTTGTGACTTTGAGAGAAATCTTACAGATTCCTACAAATCTGATCTTCCATTGCAAAATCAGACACGGTAGGTTGAAAGTACACAAAAGAACAGACATAGTAGGAAAAAAAAATTTGGAAAAAAAGGTGAAATTCAAGTGCAAGATTTGCATTTCAGTAGCTACATCCATCCACAAGCCGCCCTGCCCAACTAGAACACGTGGCAGCTTGTCATTCGCCCGTCACTCTCTTTTGTTGATTTTTCTTCCTCAGTTTTGTGACCACCCAACACTTGTGGATTTTTGTAAAATTGACATTGTGCTTTTCTCCAAATCAAATTACACCATTGCATAGCTAACTCGTTTCTATACAAAATTGGCCCAAATTTTGAATCATTTGGGCACTCCTTCTTCAAGATATTTTCAGTTCTAAAAATAGAACGACCCATTTTGGGTTGCCCACGAAGTTAAGGGTTAAATGGATTGTTTAAGAGAAATTTACCTTACATGCAAAGCGTGTAAGGTGGAATGACCTATAACCACTCACCCCTCACATTCTGGTCATGTAGGTGCTTTCAACAACAACCACCCAACGAACCTAAAACCGACTACTTGTTATCCAATCAAGGAAAATAATTAGGGCTTCTAGGATGCAATTCATGATACTTTTGTATTATGAAAAACACCACATGTATGTCACAAGTTGGATATCACTGTCGTTTTACTTTCAAAAATCATATAAATTACATTTTATTTGGAGAAAGAATTAAAACTAAAATCTTTTTGATATTTATTCATGAAGTTTATCTATCTATTAGCCCCAATTTTGTTTTCAAAATTTTTCCAACAACAGCAGCTGATTAACCCCTAAACATCCTCACTTATGTTTAGTTTAGGCAGTTTTGCAAAGATGCATTATAAAATGCAATTAATATGAATATTTAGAACTTGATGTATGAATAGAACTTATACATTTTTAATTTTAGATTCTATCTATACGGTTAGATCTATGATTGCTATCACTAATCTTTTTCTATAAATTTTGAAACATAAAATAAAAAAATATTTTGTAATTCAATTACGAATAAGATATTGACAATATGTGGATGAAATTTGTTGTGATGGGTTATAATGTAGTGCTTTAGGTGTAGTGATTTTAAAAGATTTTTTGGATGCTTGATTTTAATAGTTTTTTTTTTCAAGAACACTTTTAGATCAAAATCTTCAAGATTTTAGATGAAACACTGCAACACAAAATGAGGCATAATTTTTTCAAAACTTATTTCCTTTTCGATCGGATCACACATACATGAAGCTAACTTCCCATAAAAAATTTAGTAAAAAAATCATACCACTAAAAGTACATGACGGATGAGAAAATGTAGATGAAATCTGTACATCATGCAAAATATGCATGGTTGGGCAGTTAGGGGTTAAGGGCATTCCACCTTAGCAGGACTCTGCAAATGTATGGAAACTGCCCTTTAGACAGTCATCTAAAACTCACGAGGGGAAATGATCCTGCACACTACATATGACTCATCATATGGTGGGTGGTAGGTGGAAGCAGAACTTGAAAAGCAGCTGCCATGAATTTGAGAAGCCAGTGTATGGGGCCGCACTGCCCACATATATATAACTTATATATTTTGTGAAAAATTGGGTCAATAGACTATCATGTCTATAAGAGAAATCAATACTGTAGTCGGTAAAGTTAGCCATGCCACCAGTTCAATCAAAAGTTCTCAGCATATTCTCCACACTTCACACGTCTCAGTTCATTAGCATGCACTGTCCCTACCTTGGCTCTACAATAGATGGTGTGGAATATTCCACACCCAATAGTACTTTACTCGTAGCTAAGTGGACAAGTGGATGCTCAAGGTGATAAGCAAAGTGCATAAAGGAAAGCTAGTGGGCATGAACACTACTAAATGTTGTCATCATACACGGTTTAAGGCATTCACAACTCTCTCTTGTAGGAACACACAACACGAGAGGTTGCCCTGAGAGCAAGTAGGAAGAGGTTGACCTTTAGAAGATTGGGACTATTTTGCTCAAAAACACTATAATGTTGCCATTTCTTTTTTGATTTTGTTTTCACAATTCAACTGTAGAAACTTGTCCTTTAACCCCTAAATGACAGAGGGGGTAAGGGCAAAACCTAAATGTATTATAAAATGTTGCTTCTACAACTTCAATGAAGTTTGGTCCAAAAGAGAAACCGAGAAGCACGATGTTTAGTAATTATCCATACGGTCAAACTTTCAAAAAATGTTTTAGATACTCATTAAACGAATTTAGAAGCATTTATCGTTGAATATTCACCTAAATTACAAATTTTGTTTTTAGAATTTGAAATTTGGTATGATTGGTTGAAAATAGACATTCTATCCTAAAGTTCAAAAAAGCAAAATTTTAGAAAGAGGGAACATCATTACTTTCCCGAAATAGTAAGTTTTGTAACACTAGGACAATGTTGAGGTGTTTGTCTTTGAAAATTTCTCCTTGATGGAGTTTAACTCCGATTGACATGATTCAAATTGGGTTGGAAAGTAGACTTCATTTCCTATTTGAAAATATTCTTTATTTTCTGAAAAAGTTATTTTTTCATCTCGGGCAGCCCGTAAAAAAGGGCAGCGACCATAAAATGGTTGATCGGTCACTTAAGGGTTAATATAAAAAGAATGTGCACAAAAGATTTCAAAATATTTGACCGTATAGATTAGAAGATATTTACGTTTGAAGTGAGAATGTGTGAAAAAAAAATATAACTTGTCCAAAATTTTCAGCTGCGTTTTTTTCTTCCTATTTTGAAAATGTTCCACTACGGAAACTTGTCACTCTTCATTTTCACAATCTACACAATGTTAATTACTTTTATACCAAATTTGAGAAGTAGGAGTACGATTTAACATATTGAAAACAATACTACAAGTGAAGGAGGTGCAAATCATTGCAAAACATATTTAATATTATTGTGAACTTGGTTTTGTATAATATCTCAATTTGAATAGTAAAAAACAAAGATTCTTGTCTCATTTTGGAGTAGAGATGAAATTACTAAAAATAAAAGGCTTCCCAAATAAAACACTCTGGGAAATATAACTTTTTTCTACCAAAGTCCAATGGGGAAAAAAACATTATATTTCCTTGAAGCTCTTGAGATTCCTCAAGTTCACTTTAAAAAAATCAGAATATTAAACTCAAAATCGACATCATGAAAACCTACCCGATTTTGTGAATGTCCTAATTCAGACACTTGGTCCTTTAGGAGTTAATATGAAACAATTTTTTACAAAGTAGTCACGAGAGATGACAAAAAGGACGCTTGTTACAACACTTGTGATTTTCAGTGCCTTAGTTGTGTTTATAAATCAGAGGACTATCATTACAAGAAATTTGAGACCTCTAAGAGGCCTCGAGTTTTTATTTTTATTTTAGCTTTTTGAATTGTTTAACAAAAAATTATTACTAAAAATTATTAAAAAAATGAAATCTGATGTGGCACGAGTTTGGCATTTCAGATTGAATATTTGTTGAAAAAAAAAATCAAGAATATTTTTTAATATATTTTTAATATAAAAATCGTTAAAAAAATCTTTGGACATTTTTAAAACATTTTATAACATTTTTAAATATTATTTTTATTATTTTTATGAACATTTCATTTTTTAGAATATTTTTATTTCAAAAAGAATTCCAATAAAAATTTAGATTTAGAGGGTTCATTTCTCTTCTAATGTTAGACTGTGAAGGGGTGTACATCTTACTTAGCTACTTTCGTTGATTATCCTATTGTTTCATTGCCGTTTGAGGTCAGTAGATCACACTCTTGACTCTACCAAAAGCAATATTAATCAACAAATTAATAAAAAATAAAAATTCATTTAAAAAAATGAATGATTCTTAAGTAACTTTATCTTAAGACTTTGGAGCCAAAAGTGCTTTATTGCAAAATGTTGTTTTTCCTACATCACACTTTACGTATGTTTTGGAACTGACGTATTTTTATTACAATCTAATTCTACAGATCTATTGTTACTTGAGTGAAGTTTACATTGACTAAATTTGAATCTAATTGGATGTTGTTGCGAGGAGATTATATGTATTTGTATGAGTACAATTCATAAAAATTATGTACTTACCAGAACTTCCTCTTATTTAAGCAAAGCCAAAGAGTAATAAAAAAAATTCAGTTATAAAATTTGACTTGGACATCAATTTACTTTAATAAATCTTTGCGTAAAGCTCTTTAATTAAGAAAAAATTCAATACGATTCACGTGGCTTAATAATTTAGAATTAGGGTTTGGGATTTATTGTAGGAAATTTTCATAATCCAAGTCTTGCAGGGAATGTGAATGCCAAATCAAGAACGTGAGGGGAATGACTGCTTACATGGTGAAGAACTGTGAATGTGCACAGCAAAAACTGAAATTGATAGAGTTATTCCTTTCCTCTAAAGGACTGCGGGTTATTCTTGTTTTTCAGCATCATTTTCACCTCTTCTATTCGTTTTTTATGAATTTTTTTTGCCTCTCGATAGCTAATACCAATTTGAATATTTGTAAAAAATAAAGGATTTTTTTGACCAATTTAACAAATTTTCTCATGTCTCCAAAGTCATTCAAGAAAGGTAAGGAAAGATTGTCATTTCATCTCTTGACTTCAAACGCTATAAACATGCAATATGTATGGTCAAATTCTATGATAGTTTTACCATGCATTCTTTTGGTAGTTTTAAAACAAGATCCTACGATGAGAGATGCAAAAAATATCATTTTTAAGGTTTATTTTAAGCCCCGCCCGCAGTGCCCTATTCTCTCCCCCAAAAAACTTCTTTCTCTCCATAACTTCCACTTACATAGTCGGAATAAAAAAAATTGGATCCTTGTTTTTTCATTGACATACGAAATTCACACAATGTTTTTCGAAAAATCATAATAAAAATTGACACTGTGGAAACCTACCCAAACATTGAAAATGTTCCATTGAGGAAACTTAGACCTTTAGAGATTAACGTACTTTACGTAGGACAATTCATTTCTTCCTCGGACTATGTGGAGTAAAACACCTCGGGGCAAGCCCTTGCACTTTATACCCAAAAAGCCCTTGAGAAAATGGATTGTCTTATGCAATAACACCTCTTACAAAAACATAGTAGTCAAAAACTTAAAAATTATTCTCCAAAGTTTGGCTTTTCACTTAGGGAGTGCACTTGAAGTTTAGACTAGGAATCACGTGAATGCAAAATTTTGACCCCCTCAAGTACATACTTAAAAATCACCAAAAATTTGTAAAAAAAATATGAAGTTATTAAATACAATCTAAAGTTCTTCTTATATAATTTTCAAAAAATAATCACTTGTAAATATTTTGAAATTGAGTTTTGAAGCAAAAAACAACACATTTTAGTTCAAACTTCTATCATTTTTTATTTATAAGATTGTAAAAAATTTGGTCTTTAAATTATACCAAATGATAAATACATATGCAATGATTTAGCACCTAAAATTTCTTAATTTAAAAACTATTTATGGTTGAAACATCATTATTTTCTAAAATAATATATTTTTTGAAACAAAAACAATGAACGTTGAGGTGTTATATTTTAAAAATTCTTACAGGTAGAGTTTTACTCCAATTGACGTGATTTAAAATGGGTTTGAAAGTAGACTTGACTCCCTCTTAAAAATTTATATTTATTTTAATTAATTTTTAAAAATTCAAAAAACTTGTCAGAATAGGGCAGTGATCAAAAATGGTTGATAAGGTTCCAAGGGGCTAGCAAAAAAGAAGTTGAAATTTAAAATTCTACAAGTGAAAATATTTTTCTTTGTTTTAATTTCTAATTACTATTTTTACTCTTGTTCTTCTTGTATGTGGGATACAAAGATCCAATCATGATATACAATAATAGGTTGATTAATGACCTAGTGGAGAGTTGGCCGGGCATCCACTAAGGGTGGTTACTACTGTTGGCAAATAGTACTAGCACAAGTACTTGGTCATTTGTGGAACTTCCGCACCATGTCATCAAATGGTATACTCGGTTGTCATGTTCAATCAAATTGTGAGAATCATGGGGTGTTGAGACCCAAACAAGTTGGAAGAGACCATTGTGGGTGTGTTGCATGTGTAGTGTTAACTAGTTATGTTCGTTGTCACTAAAATTAAAAAATAAAAAAAATCCATTTTCAAACATGACTAAGTTTCACGAGGACAAAAAGGAAGTTGACAAGGGCGTGACACAAACACTAAAATAGGATTTCACAATGTCAAAATGTCACTTCGTTTATGTTATTGAATTATGTTCTCAATAATATAAACAAAATGGCATTTTGACGTCAACTCTAACAAAATTTTCTATTGGTGAAACTTCCTTGAACACATAGCATAATAGAGGAGTACAATAAAACACCCTTTTGAAAATTGAATCAAAAGAGAATTTTGACTTACTGGATCTACTTTTCTAATTGTTACGAAGGAATGCCATTTGTATTTCATGAATTTTGGGACTACTGTGTTGTTGCTATATAATCTTAGTTTTTAATTGTAATTGGACTGTCGCTCCCATTGCCCTATTTATGCTATGCACTTCAGAGTCTAGCACTTGCAATGTTTAGGGCCGTTTGTCACTACATCAAGAATTTTTGGACCCAGCGGACTTCAAACAATTTCTGTTTGACATCCGATATTTTATGGGTTTGTACATTTTTTTGTACGGATTCTATACGGATTTCTTGCCCATTCCACACAAATTGTGCACTTTATTAGATAACGAAAACAATGACTATAGAATCCGTGCAGATTCAGTGCAAAATTAGTGCGAAATCTGTGTAGAATCTGTGCGAAAAATACACACCTATGAAATATCAGATATTGCACGAAAATTGTTAAAAATCAATGAGGTCCTATATTCCCGATGTATGGTTGTTCAAGTTGAGAGTCTGTGGAAGTTCATGGCCAAACTTTGTTGAAAGTCCAAAGGATGGATTGAAAATAGGTAATAAAATATAGAAATTAGAGCCTTTGGCCAGCCATTATGTGAAGCTCTTGTTTAGAATACCGTAGTTTACTAGCAGGTTCGGTATAAAGTAATTCTGAAAATAGATGCCTAAAAATTTGGAATAATACTAGCATTTTTTTCAGAATATAACATAAATTATAATTCAAAATTGTCAATAAGTAAGAAATTGTTACTTTCCGCTAGATTTTTACTTAGAGTGGATGCATGTGTGAATTTTAGGGGAGAGAAGATGTTGCTCTTGTAATCAAGCTCATTTACATCCGTCCACAAAGAATATGGGTTAAAAAGTAGTAAGACTCTAGTTTTTGAAATGTGTTCTACACAGATTTTTGAGGTCCAATTGAACATAGAAGATGAAGTTTTATAGAATATTGTCCAATTAACAAAAGTTGAGAAATCAAATCTTCTTTCACCTCTAACAAGTTTTTTTGTCAAAATAAATCTTTATGCAAAAGATATGGACAATACATTACTGCCGTGTAAGAGCATCTCCACTCCTACCCGCTAAACCAAGCCGCAATGGCAACTAATGCGGCCACGCTGATTAGGGAGGGCCACCGCACCGTTCAAATTTAGCCACTTCGGCCAGGCCTCGCCATCCGCGACCCAAGACTCGGCAACGTCCACAGTGTCTCCTTCGTATAGCGCGCATGCATTTCACGCTAATTCAGGTCGGTCGTGATCTACTTCCTAGGAATTATTCGAAGAGAGCTTTTTTGAGAAGATTCTGGTATTCAACAATTGGGTGGAGGCAGGTGCACTTCCCAAAAGCAAGGAGCAATAATGGCGCAGAGCAAGTATAGAAAGAAATTGCAACGTGTGGGTGGGGGTCACTCATTTGCAAAGGGCCCAACTCAAATTTTGAACCCTTCATAACTCCATTGGCGCGTGCATTTGCCCGCGGCACGGTGGAGATGCTCTACAGGTCAAAAAATTAAAATACATTCATAACAAGTTTTCGGAGCTCATTTGTGCATAGAAGACCAACTTTTTTGGAATTTTGTTGGTTTAAAAAAAGTTTAGAAATTAAGTAATCTTTCACCTCCAACAAGTTTTATGTCATTTGAAGACTTTACACAAAAATTATGCGTGTTATAAAATGAAGACTAACTAGGTGCTTCACGTCAAAGTTTACATATCCCATATGCATTGTTGGATACAACTCCATTCCACTTGCATAAAGCACATAGCATCCTTCTCTCTTCACTCACATCTCACTTGTCAACCAATGCAAAAAAGTTGTACATGATAAAAAAAATTATAATGAAATTTAAAAAATAAATAAAGCCGAATTAAAAAAAAATTAAGGGTAAATTGCCAAAAATATTAATATAATATTTTCAGGTGTCAAACTTACTTTTTGAACTTCAATTAAATATTAGGCAGCATGTTGTTGAACCTGCTAGTAAACTACGGTAGTCATAGTATGAAGCTTCCAAAGGCCAAGTTCAAAGTTCAAGCATTCATCCAAAATAATGTGAAGCCTCATTTTAAATGTTCAAAGGTCATTCGTCCTACCAAAAAAGTACGAAGCCTTGTTTCAGATGTTCAAAGGCCAAGCCTTCGGCCGCTCAACTTGGACTATCAATGTAAAACCAAACGTAAAGTCTAAACCTTTGTTAAAATAAAAAATCACAATAGTTTATCAAAAAATTCAATGGTCTCTGAACCATGGTTCCAAACTGTGGTCTCTACTACACAGGATGTGCATGCTCTAAGGGATCCCAAGGCCTTTGTTCACCTTCCAAAGGCATCTCACCTGCAGTAGAACCAAAACTATTTGCATGTTATACAAGTGTTTACTCATATATATTTGTAGTTTGTACATGTTAGCCAAATTGTTATATATCGATTATTTTCAATCCCCCAACATTGTTTGAACTTAGCAAAAGATTCTGGAGTGACATGATACAAGGCGAGAATATATATCGCTTACCAATAGTCATATGGTACCAGAACCAATACCAAATACCATCGTACATCATGAAAGGAATTTTGGGCACTCAAGTTCTGACGTTAAAGACGTCAAAATGTTCTCTTAAAAAAAACTCTGAAATATCCCTTGAGATGAATTGCTCTTGGAGTACATTCACACCCAAGGTGGTCGAAATGTGAGTGGTAAATTTCAACCCTGCAAAGACAAGTTAAGAGGAAATAAAAATACAATCCAAGTGAAGACAAATATTCCCAAAGTTGAAAGATTGTTCACACAGACGAAAAGAAGAAATGTAAGTGACAAAAATGTCCCACCTCTTTCCAAAGTACTCCCTTTTAACACTAATTATATGAGTTATGAAATCTCATGTGATAAAACATAACCTTCAAGAGTTCAAAGACACGTCCCACCCACATTTTCACATACAAGGGTGAATATTTTCCAATATGGATGATATTGAAGGGTGCAGACAATTTGGAATCGTATCCTATTGAGTTTAATAATCCTCTCTTAGTGTTTTTTCCAAAGAGCCACTGTTGGAGAGGCTCCAGAGTATGGATAATATATTAGGGTTTGGAGCGAGCACAGCAAGTATCACCCTCGCAAACCAGACGGGGCAACCACGGAAATGATACATTCGAATGCCTAGATTGACAAGCAAGAAGAGATATACTGACGATGAAATGTATGCATCAAAGTGAACCACGAGCCCACCGATACGGAACCCAGGCTTTCTGTAGAGCACAGATAACTTCACTCTCAGTTCAGCCTTCAAACAAGGTAGCCATGGAGTTGACAACCATGTTAAAGAGAAAGCTGAACTAGAAAACGCCACGATAATCAGACACCTACAATTGTTTGTAGTCAAAGTGAACCACAAGTTGAGAGATGATGGGAAACTCAGGCTTTCTGTACAGCAGAGGATCACTCATCATCCAACCTCAATACATGATAGCGAGGGCGAGCCAACCATCTTGTTGATAGAACAAAGAAAAACAGGACCAGAATGCGGAACACAAGAAATGGACGCACAAACAAAGCTCATTAGCACGACAAGAACGCGCGACAAAAACCGCATCGAGCACGGAAAAAATGAACTGCGAGTGACAGAAATCAGCGAAGACATTTCTATAACGGCAGCGGAAGCTTTGGCATTTTATCACCTTCCGATTGAAATTAGGGTTAGGAGTCAATTAGGGTTTGAATAAACGGCCAACCCTAATTCTATTTTCCACTCACCAGTTGAGTAGGGCAACCACTACAAGCAGATGCGTCGTTTCTCACTCTGGAGGATCCTATTCATTGTTGGTTTTACTGGACATGCTTGTCCTACGTGATGAATCGCGCTCATCAAATCCAACCAAAAATTTGGTGAGTGCAAAGTGGCGTCATTTGACTCACAGGAGTGAAAAGCGACAACTTCTTTTTGTAGTGAACACAAGTCATGAAATAGCTGGTCTGAAACGGATGAAGTAAAATGTATTTTTCTAAACTAAGGGTTAAGAAGATGGGTTCAAGATTACGTGTGGCATTTGGTGAAACATAACCTTTCTATCAATCAAGGATTAGGATTTGTAAGTAGTGGTTTATAAACAGTAAGAACTTCTAGTTTGAAATGGAACGGGAGTCAAAATCCAAAATCATTATTCTTGAACAAAACTAGAGACAGTTGAAACTTGATTTTTAAAAAGTTTATGTTATCAAACATCTATAGTCACTCAAAAAACTGAGTCTGTTTGAGTCTATGTTTGAGTCTATGTTTGAGGCAATTTCATGGGATTGAGAATTCCATAAATAAAAATGAGCAAATTCAAAAACTTTCTACACAAAAATTGTAAAGCATGAAGTAATGAACAACATTTAAGTGATAGGAAACAAAATATATCTCAATTCATTGTGAGATACAAGATTTTGAAATTAGGTATATATGTTGACTCGATTTTTTGAGCGCTTTCTACAAAGCACTTAAAAATTTGTCCACCTTCCTTTTGCATTCAAAACAGTTACAATACAAGCAGACATGCTAGCATACAAGTTCCTACATTCATCTACACTAATGCAAGGGTAGACATCTTCCACATGATTCCACAACTCATGAAGATTCTTTGGAATAGTAGGACAGAAATTCAATCGCCGTTTTAAAAAGGCCCCAAAAAACTTTTGAAAACTTTTGAAGACCACCAAGCTCTTACACACCTCTTACAAATAGATAGAAACTCCGGTCCTCTTGCGAGGCCAACGTGAATAAAGTGTCTGTTGGTCTCACACCTCTTACACACTTAATAATGATAAACCACCAAGATCTTCCACACCTCTTAACTATTTAGACTGAACAAATAAGAGTATAGTAAAGCAAATTTCTTTGTAGATTCATCAAACTCAAGGTGACTTTACGGATAACTCAATTGGATACAAAATTTCAATATTTTTAAGGCCATGACATTACATAATTTTCCATCCATGCTGCTAACTCTTCCCTTCCCAATTATAGTGCATACATGGCTTGTAAACCAAAGTATCAATTTATGAACCACATCTTGACCAATTTCCAACTTAGAAAACTTACAAGTCTATAAGTTTAAGTTATTCACATGCAAAAAATTTCCAAGGTTAATAATCTAGTACTTTGACTACTAGATTTACTTTTTGCTAATAGCAAGGGAATGTTTGTAGTGAGAGAGGGTAATTAGTGGAGGTGACACTAAAATGTAAATCTGTGCTAAATGAAACCCTTGCCAGTTTCACACGCACATTATTAAAAAGTAGTGTACTATGTTAGCTTGAATAGCAAATTAATAATTTTGCTAGGGTCAGAATGGTACTACTGTGCCTAATATTTGATTTATTTTGGAAAGATGACTTGGACAATTACTAAAATCTCTTCAATATTAGGTAAAGCTAAGGACACAATGTTGAAAGAACAAATGTGTTCATAGTTCAAATTTTGGAATAACTAATGTAGGGAAAAAAATCATTAAATTTCAAGAATTTCAAGAATTTCCCAGAGTTCAATAATTGAAATAATAAATAATTTTCACCTCATCCGAGCCACGAGTAGCGTACTGTAAGCAAGCGTAATCACTACCAACCACAACACTGCTGTAGAAACAACAATAATGTTATGGTATACTCGAATTTTCACACAAAAGTCTTCAATATATCCAGGTCTGTAGTCTGTACAACCTTCTGCAAACTCTTGAGAATTGTTCCAGAATACGTCATAATCCCACTATCCAAAACGTTGTTCTCAAAATCCATCCACGCCTTTACACTCAGTAAGTAGGCTACGTTGTTTTCGACACGTTACTGCACAGAATTCAGCCTGAGGGTAGACACAGGCTGGCTGGGGCAACATATACTGACTGGGCTACTTCTATGAAATTGCAGGCCGGGGCAACTGGCTACCAACTCGGGGAAAAATTAGTTTCACACAGCTGTGAGTGGAATCACAGAAGCAGCCTGTATCTCCTCTAGAGTAAAATCTACAGAAACAAGACTTGGTGACATTTTCTGAAACCTGCACTTTGATGAGTATTCATTCAGACGTCCACCGACACCACATTAGCTGCTGATGGACACAGCCTCTGTATTACCCCAACTGGTACAACTGTGCCTCCTCAGTTGCCACCAAGGCCATGATCGTTGAAATCCTCAACGATAGACTCTACTGAGGGTGTTTTGTTCGACAGGATATCTGAACCTCCAGACCTGTTGAAGGATTCAGGAAACTCAAACTGATCAGCTACTCCCACGCTGCTTGCAAGGTAGAACACCATGGATTCCACCACTTGCGTGTTGGGAAGAACTTCATCAGGCAGAGCAGGACAACATCGGGGTAGGAACCCAGGCTTGTCACGGAACTTGGAATGCAGTGCAAAAACTCCGCGACAGAAGATAAATCTGCAGAGGCGAAAACAGAATATGAGAATGTACATGTTTTCATTTCTTTGCATACCAAGAAAGGTTTAAGGTAGGGAACCTATTCCCATGGCTTTCAGCTACTTTGAGTGGTTTTTGTTATTAGAATGTAATGTGCTTATCTATTTTCATTTTTGGCGGGTCTTGTTCAATGATGGGCAGGTATTGGTCAAAGGATCCTTAAATGAAGCCTCCTATTGGATTTGAGATAACCTCAAGTAAGGGTTTGGGTAAGTGCAAGGTCTCAAATCCAACATCATCCTACATTCTAGAAATCTATGGTCAATACCCGCCCATCATTAGTCTTTTCCTCATGTTTTAGGGATTCCAACTAAAATATGCATGATTTCAAAATGTTATGAACTACAATGCATCTTTGATAGAACCTAGAAGTATCTCATGTCTTACAAGTCACATGTTTAGATGTCACTTGCATTGTAAATGGGTGACTTTTCAAAACATGCAAGAGAGACTCCTGTACAAATGCGTTCCATGCCTTAGCATGCAACAAATCCGCCCAATGAGGTACGAAAGGGGGGAACGGTACCTTAGTACAAGCTGACGAAGAAAAGGATCATATAATACACGAGCCCAGACGTGGCTGATACTAGTTGACGATGCAAGGATGTTTCCCAGGTCTGCAAGTAGAGTTGAAAATAACTTCTCTGTATGTTCAAGTTGGCCCTGCTCCATGCATCAAAAAGTTTGTTAAAAAAGTGCAGTTCTTCTACTGCACGGAAACCAGCAATCATTAGCTTCGTGAATATCTTGACTCTGGCAAGAATGTGAGAAAAAGACCCTAAAGTGCAGAGGAATGGTCACCACCTAATTCAAACTTAGAAAGCAGGTCCATATGGGACTACTTACCTTTTGCAAGGTTGAGATTGAGATTCCAACAACTCGACAGAATGCAAGAAACGGGGCAGTCAGGAAAAATGTGAACACGTTGCCACAGCTGTTGGGATATGATACAGAAGCTGGGACTCCTATGCCTTTATCATCAGGCTGCAAACTAGGTGACAGCAATAAAACTGCTGGTTCTCCTCTCTCATTCCCACTGAGGCTCTGCAGGTGCAACTCCAGGTCAGATGGTTATATCATGCAATAAGACACTATTGATAACTAGACTGAAACATATAAAAGATAAATCCTCTATTCTGATGCAGGCAACTAGAGCGAACTGTCATGAAATGTAAGACTGCTTAACGTCTCTTGTAAGACTAAACTCATGTATACTCGGAAGCTATTGGGAAAATCGCGCCTAACTGTAATGGTATGAGTACAATCACAAAGGCAGGCAGGCAGGCAGGCAGGCAAGCATTCAATAATCAGAACAATGAAATTACCTCAAAGACCGAGCTGTTGTCACTGTCAACCACAATGAACAAAGGCCGGCGCGTAAAAGGAAGAATGTCACTTGGATAGAGGAAGTTGTCGCCTGTGTAAGAATTAAATGAAAAGCAAGAAGTCAATTTACAGAGACAAGTACGCGCCACCCACAAACCCCTAAAAAGTGTATTATGGTCACTTATTTTTTGTACATCCTCAACAGAATAACAAATGTCAGGGAAGGGGAAAGGTCAATGCCTGGACTGCGCCTTGACCCCAACCAAAGCCCCGGGGAGGAGCTACCAGCTGACTCCAATGATGAGATCCGATCCCCATAGATCCCTTTCCTGGGACTATCTGCAGGAGTACTCGCTGCTGAAGTGTCACTTTGATCAACATCCGTCCCCTCGGCACCAGCAGGCTTCATGTAGGATTGAATCTGACTGATTGTTAACTGATTCAAGCTTAGAGTTGGAGTAAGAGAAACGATTTTATTTCCAGCTGCCATATCCATCGTCAAGTTTGTTGAAGACGCGTGAGAAGACGTCAACCGCGCTGACTTGCCTGCATTAGAAGGCATTGGTTACAGCCCCAACCACAGACATGCAACTTCCACAGGGAAATCGAACCAGGATGAATAATAAGTACCTGATGCTGTTACATAAAGCAATATACAAGAATTAGCTGGCACCTCTTCACACACTGTAGCCAACACCTGGAAAGAAACGTGTTCTTACTGTCAGGCACCAATCACGGTTTATTATTCCAACAGAGACCTCAAGAATCGAGTTTAAAAGAAAGAGCTCTAGTACCACATCACTGCAAGGATCGCGAAAAGAAACCCAAAGATGGTATCACTCACTAGAAGCAAGTGCTGGACTGATGGACGATATAAAATGTACTTGTGGGGATTGGGTGGCAAGCTCGGATCAGGGATTTCCTCTACAACTCCATGCCCTGATGCACTCATCTTATTGCTGGGTTCACCAACCCGTGTGCGATACAGAGAACCACTCGGCTCCCACTCCAGAGCTTGGAGCATTCGGAATGTATCCAAAGACAGCTCACTAAACTTGACCTAAAAACAAACAGAATTTGTTAGATATGAATACTACGTACATGTACAATTTGTGTGAGACATAAACCAGAGGCATAACTACTAACCTCACTGTGATAGTAGCTAGCAAGAATAGCATCCTCCAGTCGCAGAGGTTTGGCACCTTCCAGCCTGTCAACCACCGGAATTGATGAAGGGTGAGGATCCAGAAGCACACTGTATCTTAAAGGCCTGCTGATCTCACACGCAGCATCAGCTTTCATGAAGCGAATTATCTCTTGCACCACAACTTTCCACTCCTTGGCGTCGATACCCTACATGCATCCAGGTAGGTACCCACATCCTTGAGAACACACATTTAAGATCCCTACACCTTTTCAAATCCATATGATCTGAAAGCCATGAGAAAGTGTGTAGCCTCACTAGAAGGCTGAAACAATGGTTCACCTTGCAGGGATTTAAAGAGAAAATAGTTTGCCAACATGGAGTCAATGAACACCTGGTACGCGCGGCTGAACTCCTCGACAAGGGTACGAAGTTGGCGAACCAGCAGCTGCACCATCTCCCTCCGGTTCAGGAGCAAGCAAATCACAATGAAGCGTGCACAGTAGCGAAGCTGTTTGTTGGCCAACGGAGCATCCTTGTCATTGTCTTTGAAGTAATCCCGGGTCAGAATGGCTTCGTAGAAAATGAAAGACTCGGACAGAAACTTGGCATCGCTCGTGCGCAGGTAATAGTTGTAGTACAACTGGCCAATTCGAGATGCAATTTCGCCAATCTCCCATCGTTTCAAGCCAACCTCCACCAATTGATGACGATGCTCTTGCTGGAACTTCCACAGCTTGGAGTAAACCTGGTTGCATGTCGAAAACAAGCTCATCAGAAAAACCAGGATTGTACAGTACACTAGACAAATGACACTTCTAGGTTCTCTCAGATGCTTCCATGAGATATGACTCAAGGCTCATGATTGGGACCTTACTACTACTACTACTTCAACAATTCATAACTTGTTCATATGGTATCCTCTCGAGGAAAACAGATTCATCAGATTGTACACTGCAGTCGGGATTCACCTGAAAGGCTTTGTGGAAATAGTAATCCCATTTGTTTCGGCCGAACGGAGGAAAATCCCGCAGTCGAGCGAACTTACTGTACGCCTTGTCGACCAACGCTCGATATTCCTCACTAGGAGAATGAACCACAGGTCCCATTCCGATTCTCGCCTCCAGGAACACTCATGTCACTCTTTCACTGCCATGCCCACCATCACATGTCACTCACACAATCCAACCGAAAAGAAACGTATAGTTTTCGTATGTCTCTTCCTATACAATCCTAATACTTCCTTTGCAAACTCAAACTCACTCTCCCTATAAACACATGTCAGAATTCTTTTCGACATAAGAAAACAATTCGACCCGGTTGCTTTTTTAAGACCTCTCATTCTCACTTTGCTTAGCCTAGAGACGAGAGAGAGCTTTCAAAACCAATTATTTGCATGCAAGTCCTCCCGAAAACCCTCACAATGTCCTGAAAGATCATCGGGTAACCAAACCCTAGCAAGCAAAGGCCATACTAATCAGGAAGAAGACATGCAAGTGAAATTTCGGTCACGTTATTCCAGATCGCTAGAAAAACGAACAACGCAGCTGGCGTCACTCAAGCAACAAAAAAAAAAACTAGCTCAAGCAAGCAAACCTTTACAACCAAATTTTAATCGGCACAAGAGGACCAAATGTGGAATGAGATGGCCATGGCCAACTCACACACAGAAAAATTCAGCCTACAAGATAAAGAGAACCAAACCGCGCAAGATTAGTACCCGTGACAGCCAGCATCCCCTCGAACTCCAGACACCTCGTCAATCGACCTCAACTCGCAAAACCAAAACTCCCCAACACGCTGCTTCTGAGGCTGTTGTGAATTTCAAACAACGAGATGAACGAGGCGACCAATAGGGGCGATCGAGCTCCGCTCGTTCAAACCTCACTCAAATTCGCTAACTTACTTTAAACCCAGGCGATGAAAAGCAGCACAGGTGCAATAGGAAATGGTTATTCTATAGAGTTCTACAGTTCACTCTGGCTATGGCAGATGGGAAATTAACTCAGTGATAGGGTAGCGCTTCGGCTTCTTCGGTTTCTTCGGCTTCGACTGACGACAGTGATGATCATGCGATTGCAGCTCAAGCGCAAAGGCCGCCTCGTAACGAACTGCCGCAGCAAGTGTCTAAGTAATCTTATTATAGCACTAATCAGGTTTAATTAGCTTAATTCCAGGGGCTTAATTTTAATGGACCCTAAGGGTTGTCTCTAATCAGGGTTGTCTCTAATCAGGGTTGTCTCTCGGAGATTACAGAGGGTGAGTTTGGTGAGTTTGTTTGCTCCCTCTGGAAATTTGGAGTCTGGATGCGGCAACAATTTCATTGTTTTCAATTTTTTAAATTTTTGACAACTCACAACTGAGTGGCACATATTGTTGCTTGGGGTAATTTATTTGCTCATTTAGATTATTCCTAATTGTATTGATTGGAATACACGTAGAGTGATTTTTAAATTTTTATTTTATTTTTTATTTTTTGGAACATGAGGTGTTGAGGTGGCATTGCTGTTGTCCTTACTACTGACCATGATGTGAGAGTTGAATTGCAACTAAAGTGACAAGGAAACTCTGGCGGAGTGAGTTTATGATGGCAACTGTTGTGTGCACTTTGGCGTGGGGTTTGAAAGAGAAAGGTGGTTTGTTAACCTTAAGCGTCCACACTACATTTATGTGGTCAAACCTTATCAATTTCACACATTTTTAAATGTATTTTATTTTATTTTTGGTAATTTTTCTCATATAATATATGATTAAACCGATTGACAATGATTTTATTATAATCATTTAAATGAAAAATTAATTTTACAAGATTTTCCAAAGTTTTTCTCTTGTAATAGCCATACTAGTAATTACAATTTTTTTTAAATAGTATGAGTTTTTTTAGAAAACATGTAAAGAATAGTGATAAACAACAAGATGTAGGTTGGATGTAATTGAAAAACTTTTTCTGTAGTATATATTGGAATTTAGGGTTGTGAGCTTTTAAATGCTGTAAAAAGCACAATTTTAACAATTTTGAAGAACCGTAAATTGAACTAGAAAGTAGATGACAACGCGCACATTCTTAATTGGGACCAATTTCATTTGAAATCAGGAACTAAGTGAAAATTAGCGTTTGATTGAAAAACAATCAAACATAGCCTCATGCGGGACTCCTTGCATGCTTAAGGGTTAACCTCTAAAAGATTGGAGGTATTTTTCCTCCATAAATCTCACCGAAACTTCCACTTTTAAAACATTACCCCTATAAATGTGTGTCGGGGGATGGGGATTAGAAAGTGAACTGTGGGATCTTTGAGTTTCCTATGTGTAGAATTACTTACAAAAATTGGATGTTAAAATTCCCTTTATTGATTAAGATCAGGAATGAAATCACCAATTGTGTTCACCCAATTAGAGTGTTGCCCAAAAATTATGTTGTGAATTTGGTTTTCTTTTTTATAAATTGCTTAAAATAATAATATGAAGGTGTTGTGAACCAAGTCATGAATATGAAAATAAAAATAAAATCAACATTCTTTCATACCTCTAATATTGACCTTGCAATCAGTGAAGTGACTCTATAAACAATGAATTTTTTTTTCATTTCTTCCCAAAATTCAATAAGCCTCAGCAAACATGCACAAAAAAAGGTTTTCATTCTCTATGGAACATGTCCTGCTCACTTCATTGGTTTTGAAATCTTGCCTAGTTCTAAACTATTTCAAAACATTTAGTATCCAGTTAATGAGTTTTGTAAAAATGATTTTTTTACTGAAATGATGTGTAACTTATACAGTCTTGTCCAGAACTGTCCCTAGAATGTACCACCCAATGGATGAAAGGAAAAGATACAATAGGATGGTTCTATTGATGATAGTGTTCGTTAGTTATTCAAAAAATGAAGGCACGATCTGTTAAGGGTTACCCCTAACTACCCAAGCGTACGTTTTTTGAACGATGTACAAATTTCATTCAAATTTTCTCATTCGTCATGCACTTTTTGAACTATGGATTTTATACTATAGATTTTATAGGAAGCTAGCTTCATTCATGTGTTATCTGATTAGAAGGGGATGGTTTGCAAAATTTTAATGCTTCATTTCATGTTGCATTGATCCACCAAAGATTTCTAAAATCCTAGTTCAAAATAGTTCAAAAGCGCTCCTTAAAAAGTCAACTCATAGAATTAATCAACTAAAAAATCTTCAAAAATCACTACACGTGGAGTATTACATTTCAACCCATCATAAAAAAATTCATCTACAAATTATGAATATTTTGTTTGTTATTGAATTACAAAATAAATTTTTATTTTAAGTCCCAAATTTATACAAAAATATTGGAGATTGAAATCATAAATCTAATCACATGGATAGAATCTAAAATATACAATGTACAACTTATTTTATTCACACATCAAGTTGAAATTATCCCTCTTAATTGCATTTTATAATGCATCTTTGCAAAATTGCCCAATCTAAAGAGGGTTGTGGGCATATAGGGTTTAAGAACATATTTTTACACCAAAGGTAGTGCACCCTATATGTGTCACAATTTCAACTGCCCCACTTGAAAAATGTAACAAAGATTTAGAGAAAATAAACTAAATGTGTTTAACCCGTTGCCATGGCTATTGACCACTACTACAATGTTGACATGTTCAAAATGTTGGGATGTTAAACTATTGGTGTAGTTTCTGTGATGTTTGGCGTATTTGACTTGTTGACGTAGTGTTGACTACTTTTGCGATGTTGTTATGAGTGTGGTTGTTGCTTTAACTAGTCGAGAAGCTCTAAACTTCCATGTTTCACATTAATAAAATAAACTTACTAAATAAAATACTACACTAATTATTACCATTAGTGTCAGTCAAACTAACTATTTACTCAAGGCTATAACTTTTTACAGATTTTTATTTTTTTACCAATGTCAAAGATATTGGTACTATTGCTATAGTATGATAGAGTTAACCAAAAGAGTGTCTCAAAGTGGAAACTCACTTCATATTCACTTTAATCTTGTTTTGAGTTTAAAAAGATTGCAAAACTAGAGTCTATAGTGAGTTGAAGAATAATCTAAAGAAAGGCCCTACGCCACCGTGGGGCATGGAACTCCTGACCTTTCCAATGCCAGAGCCTAAAAAAGAGTTTCCACAAATTCCTTTAAGCCTAAGACACAATTCAATCCCCAACCAATGGACTATTTATGAACAATGCTTCTCACAAATTGTAAATATAGGGAGCAAACTCCACTTAAATTCCACTCATGCACTAGTTTTGTTTATGATAGTTCTAATGTTCATAAACATATTTTGAAAAAACATTCACCTTACGGAAAAAGATGAGGTCATTTTAAAACAATTAGTGTGTCTTACAACAACAATAATTGGTGTACTGAATATTACATAGGCTCAAAAAGGCATGGATCTCATACTAAAGACAAGAATGTTAACCCCTAAAGGACCGGGGGGGGGGGGGGGGGGGGGGGGGCTCTTGTAGCAAGCTCAATTCCTCATTGGTGTGGGGTAAATTTGACGATCGGCACCGTTGAAACTAAAGAAAAATTACGTAGCTTTTTTATGAAAAAAAGATCGACAAAATCGCATAATTTTTGAGAAAATGCCACTGTTGAGAAGATTGATGGAACTTGTATGGGGTATTTTGTACACATTCTGAAATCGGATTGTTCAAAAGTGCTCCAAAACTTCTGAAATTTTTAATGTGAGTAGAAATCATCATTTCAAACATGCGGAAAAATTTCAAGTAATTTGGAGGTGTAAGGAGAAAGATATGAGGGTCTGAAGTGACGCCAAAATACCCACTGTGCAACTCAAAAAAAATCACCAAAAATCGCTCACTTGATGAATTTCTGATCGAGAAGTACCTACAGATTTGGCTCTCAAAAAGAGCCAGGGTCTCTTTGTTGCTCATCCTTCAATTCAAAGCCCAAGTACCAAATTTCCTCACTTTCTAGTTTCAAAAGCCCCCTGGGAACCTTACGGTCCTTTAGGGGTTAAACATCTGAAAGGGGTAAAAAACTCAAATAAAACAAATTGAAAGATTTATAGCTACAATACACTGAATCACTATATTTTGTGGGTGGGTGAATGGTGTGGGTACGTTCATCCATTTGAATAAATTATCTTCCAATTTGGATGAATTTTACCACAATATTTTGAATGAATAATTATTAGTAAAGCCTGTTGTAAGTATTGTGGGCCACAATATATGATGTGTAGCCATTCCGATAAGGGCCGCTTCATACTATGTCCGAAGGTCGAGAGGCGATCAATTTCCACCAATCCAATTGCAAGAAACCAAGAATTTGACCTATCGACCCTTCACACTAGCGGCCAAAGTCTAAAGACCGTCGTTCTTCAAAATGCTTACATGGCAACACTTTTGACCTAGGCAACGGCCTCTCGAAAGGAAGTTTGGGTCGGACGGGAATGAAAACCCAAACTATGGTTGAGAGGCCGTTGATTTTTTTTCATAAAAAATGAAAACTATATTTTATTGCCTATTTTCAGTAGATTTCTATGGACTCTCAACAAAGTTTGAACTCAATCCCTCAGCCTCTTGACTTGGATGGCCATAAGGTTGGATAACCCATTACCACCACGACACCTAAATCCGCCAACTTCTACACCATTCCTTCATTTTAGGGAGGAAATGTAAGTTGTTGGTACATGACTTAACTTTTGAGCCATTCATGCATAAGTCATGTAATGAAAGCTTACATTTCCACCCTAAAGTGAAAGAGGGGTGTAGAAGTTGGCGGATTTAGGTGTCGTGGTGGTAATGGGTTATCCAACCTTAGTGTGAATCGGCCCCTATGTAACAAAGTTGAAAAGTCATACCTGAGTTAAATTTAGTATTACGTAATGTAGAAGTGTAGAACTGACACAGTAAATTGTTCCATTTTTTAATTTTGGAAAAAAACGGACACCTGTAGCGCATAAGCTTCATTTGTATACAGTAGAAATTGGTTAAATTATTAAGAATCCTGGGTACGGTAAGAATAGCTCAAAGCCATGGTACCCATGACTCACTCAGTGGGGTTGGTTCATCATGTGCTAAATTATTATGGTGACCCAAGATTTTCAGGCTCCAGACCAGGTCACCTTCATGCCGGCCTTGCCTAGGAGCCACAGTGCTGATCCATGCATTGGTCACTTTATTTAACCGCGTCTCAGAATGATACTAGTTTGCGCTCCTAAAAATATTCATTTTCAAACAAATGGTGACCACTTGTCCATGCAAATATTCACCACCAAATAAAGTCAAGTATTGTACAACACCAAACTTAGTCTGGCTTGTAAAATCTTACTAGGAAATAGCCAGCAGTCCGTCCACATAGATTGCAGTAACATCTCCCAAAGTTGGGCCAACTTTTACTAGCTACCACCCAACGCATTATTTTCAAAACCTTGCACTGTTGTCCTAGTTTTAGTTCCATTAGTGAGTCTTAAGTGTCACTGGTCTCGCCAGAATTGGCAGGGTTGGTTTGTATTTTATCTCTTCTTGTAGCAAAGGACTTCCCTTTATTTATGTCAAATAAAATAAGGGCAATAATTAGCTTGGGGTATCACTTTTTGGACACACTAATTAGGTTGTTTTTGTTTAAAACCTCCAAAGTTTGCCTAATTTGTTCATTTTGATCAAGTAAAAAGACCCTAAAATGAAAAAAATAAAATCCTGCACCTCAATGGAATCAAAATGTATATGTTCAAAGAGTTTCTATTAAAAAAATTATTTATTTTGGATCCATTCATAGATGTGTAAAATAAAGTTGAATTTTGGGATTTGCAAGCTGCATGTGCACAATTCATTAATTTTTTTAATGATAAAATAAATTATTTTGTACTCTACTTAATTAGATGTAGGTCATATTCAAAAATAATATTAATTTTTTTTGATATTCCATTTGCTTGATTTTAGGGATTCTAGGTGAGTGGGACATAACTCACTTTTTCAACTAAAAAATCAAATAAAATTACTTTAAAATCTTTGATTGTAATCCAATTTTTTTTCCTTGATACGTTATAAGTGTAGAAAACTAAAATCACATTTAATGAAGTCTTACTTTATTAAAATTAAAAAATATGTTTGTTTGACACACCAGCATATAGTGCAATTGTTCTGAAGACAGCTTTTTTGGGTACCCCAACCATACCATCACCCATAAAAATAAAAATAAACCTTGCATTGTTATAAAGCACTGGCTCACTCACAACCTGTCTATTTTTGTTAGTTTTTTCATTGAAAAATAACCATACTGCTCGAGCCGCTCGCCCTCTATCCAGCCCTCAAACACATGGGTAGCAAGATCTACCCTTTGTACCTCCTCTTGGAAGTAGAGTAGTAGACTATGAGTGAGACCAATAGTCGACCAATAGCCAGTAAATAGGAAGGTCCATTATCGATTCTTTACACATACATACATACATACATACATACATACATACACATATATACATATATATGTATATGTATATGTATATATGTATATATGTATGTATGTATTTACTGTGTGATATGTTATATGTTATATGGGATTTGTTAACTTTTGGACGATCGAGTCTCCCTGAGGTTGCAGTATCTCTCACTGTACTGACAACTCAAAAACTAAAAAAAAACCGGTCCACGTGTAATTACAAGATCATCCAAAAGGTGGGAGAAGAATTTACAAATCGTGCAACATTCAGCGGGTGTGTACTGAACACCGCTAGCTGTGCCCAAGAGCCATGAGAATCTCTTGGAGTCAAGTCAGAGAAAGGTAAAGAAGTCTGCAGACAGATCAAGAGTAGTACGAGTGTGAGATTTCAAGCCAGAGCCATCTCGATCATGAGGAAGTGTGCGCCCGCATCCTTGTCAGCCTTGAACTCCAGTGGAAGATCCGCACTCGGCGTTGCTCGGATCTGCACCACCAATAGAAACATACATGCATCATCAATTCAATTCAATGACGACGACCTCAAATCTATACCGGTCGTAGCTACAGTATTTCGACGGAGGCTGAGCTGAAACGTACACGCCATTTTAACATAATTTCTATCAGAACAAAGGTCTTGACAACATCACATACTTGGTAAGTCATGTTTTTGCAATGTTTTACGTATGGAGTGATTACGTATAATTATTATATAAAAAACGTACAAACGACATATTACAAACATGAAAAAACACATCATGATAAAATTTTACATGTTTGTAATATGTCATTCGTATGTTTTTTCTACAATAAACATACATAAAACTTATGTCAAACGTAATCATCCCTGTTCATCTCAACAACATACGTAAAAAGTTGCAAAAACATGATTTCCTAAGTTTGTGATGTGAAGAATGAAATGGGCCTAGCATAAACAGAACTTTTAGCCAAAGTTGTACTTATTGATGACGGCGTACGAGGATCCATGTGTAATGGTACTGTAACCAATAATTAATAAACTATAGTGCGTAAGTTTTTGTCACGGAATTGAAGATGTGATTCCGAGTGACTGTACGTACCTCCACAGCGTCTCGGGTGGCGAGATTCACCAAGTCACTGATGGACAGGGTGCCCTCGATGCACACCAAGTAGGCTTGCCGTCCTTGGGACAGCACAAACGGCTGGGCCACACCCGGATCCGCTTCGGACACGAAGATGTTGTAATCTTGGTGAATGGGAATGACACCCTCGCCTACATCCTTGTGGCCCTCGACGCGGCTGAAATCCGTCACGACGTGCTGCAGCGTGTTGTGCCGGTCTTCTTTCCTGCAACCACCACATTCTGCTTAGCCTTCAGGAACAGTAAACTCGAAACAAACCTGTTAGTAGAAACAGCAATTCCATATCTACCACATTTATTAATTTAATCTACATTTAGCAAACCTTCTACCAGTTTTGTTTAAAATATAGCTACTGTACTGTACTGTTGTACAAAATATGTGCATATCGGTGTTGAAATTTTAACACATGATTCAAACGTTTGGAACAACCCTTTAACGCACCAGGGCCCACTATGTGGACGACGCACAAATTGAACTTGCTATATTCTCATCCAAATTGAACAGTTTTCATACACCAAAATTTCTCATGGTTCTTGAGCAAGTTGACTATCCTCTGTATAGTTTGGATCTTCAAAATAGGTTATTATGATTTTTTTTAAAACAACAGAATTGGTTTATGTCAAGTTTCATTCTTAGTTCAAAGAGTGGGACCTTAAATATGATTTTCCTAAATAAGTAGAATCAAATAATGGAAACTATATCATCTCGCAGTGCATGTCATTCCAATTTCATTACCATATTTAAAAAAAAAATTGTGTTAATTTGGGATTTTAAATTGAATTCCAAGAGAAAACCTTGCAAAATTAATTTAAAAATATTAAATAAAAATAGAATAAATCCAACCGTAGAGATGTGATCTTCACATTGACATTTACAACTTTGCTTTGACCATCAACCCCATTTTTGGTTTTCATCAAACATTTCATAACACTTCTTTGAAAACACTGTTGAATTGGGACGTTAAAGGGTTAACGGATTGTTTTTTTTGGGTTGAGAATTAACTAGTGTCAACTGTCAAGTGTGGTTGAAGGTTTTGCAGTTAAAGGGAGAACTCGAATTAGCAAGGTACGGAGTTTGAGCTATTTATCATGAAAATCACATACATGAATACACTCACTTGAATACACGTGAGCCGTAGTTTGGTTTCAGACCACGACTGTCCGGCTTGATCCAGATCTGTAAGAACCGCAACCTGTGCCAAACGTCAACTTGGTAAAAGAGGCAGATATAATATGATGATGATTTATATTACTAGAAGTACTTCATGAACGGTGGTTGATAAGCTGTCGTGCTTTCTGCATTAATCAATGAGCTAAGTGATCTGAAAGCCTGTAAAACAATTAACAAGCTAGGGCAGGAATTAATAAAAAAAATTATGACATACAACTCATCATGGTTGTTCATCTCGGAATGCCGAATGCCTGTGCCGGCACTCATGTACTGAACCGCGCCACGCCCCAACGTTTCGGACGTTCCAATGCTGCTCCACAACAAACACTACATGATCAGTCTTCGTCATAAAATAAAACCCACGAATCACACCTGTAGTGGTTCAGCAATTTTAAGGATTTCAGGGTGTACAATATACGGTTGGTAAGGTTTTGAAAATGCCTTTCCAACGGTATATTACACGCTCCAAAATTCTCAAAATTGCAGTCGCAAATTAAAAAAATAAAAATTGTAGTCGTTTAGCGACTGACTGTAGATTAGGCTGGTCAAAAGAACTGCAGTTGATTTTGATTGCAATTCTTTTTGGCATAGTTTTTTTACTATGATTGCTCAGATTTTGATTGCAATTCTTTTTGGCATAGTTTTTTAGTAGTGCTAAGATTGCTCATGCATGCGCACCAGTGAGGGATTGTGCACCTATGTCCCCATGATTGCCCACCAAAGCAATTAGGAGCAATATAATTATACTATTTTGACCCATGTATATATACTATTAATCACCCTTTTTGACCTGTGTATGTACAAAGGAAGGAGGCACTTTCAGATCACATGCACCAGTCAATGTAACACTTTGTTGAACAAAAGTAGTTCTAAATTAACTCAAGTTTTTTATATTGTGGAAAAAAATTGTTTTTTTTAAGTATGAAATAGGGGCACTGGAATAGTTGTGAGCAATAGTAGGGACGGTTACCCTCTCTAGAGGCTGCACACAATTGTGCACAACCACCTTCCAGTTGTCTTCTAGATTCCCAAATACCGTACCCAACTTTTACGGTCGGAAAACAATAAATTATGAAAAGAGAAGCCCAAATCTTCAACAAATTATTTTTCCAAAAAAAATCTAGAAAATATTCACAAAATTTGGCATTTGTTGAAAAGAAATTTTCAAAAATAAAATAAAATTATTCAACGAGACAAGCTGACCCTGACAGCCGGGTATGGTATTATCATCAGTGGCCACTTCCAGCCAGCTCTAACAATGAATTCAAGTGTGCATATAATAAAGCTCAGCCCTTATAAGAAAGGAAAACTCGGATTGCAAGTACTCACCTGTCTTTGTGTGTTAAGCTCCCATCCACAACATACGTGAAGATTTCCATGTCACGGTGGGAGTGGGTGCCAAATCCTGCTTTCGGCTGTCCACCAACACACACAATGCATAGATCTTAGTCAACATACATGTACACATATTCTTGCTACGAAAATTCGCTATTAATATTACAATCGTCACAAGTTCAGTCAAACTTTAAAAACAAGTAGAAACTACCACACAAACTGTTAAACAAACTTTAAAACCATACTTTGACAAGATCGTCATTGAGGACTCGCAAGACTCCGAATTCTGAGTTCTCTGGATTGTAGTACTCCGCGAAGCTGCACACAAGTTATGCATATCAAAATTCAGCAGTACCTAGACTTCAGCCCTAGTCTACAAATTGCTCACAGCCCCCATCACAGGAACCGCCATTCTATTCTATTCATTCCTACCAGGCTCGTAAATTTCAGGGCACCAAAATAGTCTGAAAACTGGTACTTCAAGAGCTTTCAAAACTAGGGAGTCCTATTATCAAGTGCGGTTTGGGATGGCCGACTGAAACTTGAGCTCCAAAATCTAGAACAGGTATAGATATGAGGTTCATCAGGTTTAGAATGAGGCTCACCTGAAGTGGAAGCGGCTCTCCAGCCACCATGTCGGGGTGGAAACGTGGAGGCTGCTCGCTGGAATGGGTCTCAACGTCCTACAACAAATCTCGCAATCCAAGAAGAAGTAAATTTTTTTTGCTGGAAATCAATCACATGAGCTTCAAACAACTAAAACGGAAATCTTTACAAACCAGTCGAACAACACGGGCAAATGATTTTATAAGTAATTAATTAATCCGCAAGCTAGGGCAATGAATTAAACTCCTTCATTTGGGAGGGAGAGGGACAGAATTGGCACGCGCGTACATGTTCTCGGACGATTGCGGAAACGAGAAGCTGGCCTCCCTGGCGGACGACGCGCGCACCACGGTCTGCTTCACAACGGGGCGCCCAGTAGTACTAGTGCGGAGCCCTGTTCGCAGCAATGACGATGATGAATAATTCCCAGCCTTGAAGTAGTGTGTGAGCCTGGATCCCAGCCCAATGCGGAGAACGGTCGGTGGAAGCATGTGGACAGCTCAGTCACTGGAGGTCACGATATATGCAAGTGGGATTTGAGCAATTAGGATGTGAGGGAGGGTGGGTTTGCCATGGATGCCAAGGCAGTGAGGCTACTAGTTCGTTAAATTCCGAGTGCAGCAAGCCAAGGAATGGGCGAAGATGAGCGTAATCGAGGAATCCAGGGAAGTGATGCTCGGCAGGACGTTCTCGGTGAGAGCGGTGGATGATAGTTTCGTTTAGTTTATGAAAGGCAGCCAGGAAGGAAGGCAGTCAGGAAGACGGGTGACGTGCGTGGTGACGCCCTCGTGACGACTATTGTTCTCCGAGGTTGATCCGCTTAACCCTTCAGTGCCCAGCAAACCACATTATGGTCACTACAACGTCCGAAATGCAAATAGCAGAGAATCCGTGAAGAATTGGAACTTCAGTTTTGAAGTTCAGATTTGCCCACATACATTACCCACCTTCCAGAAAAAGAAATTTTCAATTTGGAATTGTACAACTATCAAAATACCTATCAACAGAACGCAAAAATACTGCAAATACTTGAAAATACAGTAAATATTTACAAATACAACATATGTATTGTGTAGTATTTCTTGTGTTTGGAAGTTTGTTATCTTGTTTTATTTTTTTGGATTGTGTTCTCTTCTTCATCTTCCATTAGTGTGTGTAATCTGATCTTGACTAATGTACCCACTCCTGACAATTTTCAACGTATAAAATTTTGTCCTAAACCGTACATGGACAAGTCACTTTCACTTATAAATCTCACAATAATTATGTGTGAGTCTATTTTATATATGAAAGATTGCAACGGAGAGGTGTTGACATAGGGCATAGCTGAACTTCTTCGCTTTTATTTTTGAAAATTTACCTCAAATTATATTTAACTTTGAAGTCACACACCCCCCAAAATCTCGTTTTTGAGCGTGCATTATATAGTTCAAATACATACTATAATCTTCCGATCCCACCATCAGATGATTCTCAAATTTTAATAAAATGTGTGCTTTCGAGTTGAGAATAGAACTGTACGGTTACTTTCTAATTTAACCCATTCTATTTTTGGTAGTCTCAACCATAGTGAAAAAGTCTATTGAAATCCAGGGCTTTGAGCTACAGTACCCTGGGCACTAAAGGGTTAACTGTTAACCCCAAAAGGTCACAAAAGGTCATATGGTGTCCCTGGAATTCACAACTTGAGAAAAAATATTATAAAGTATTGTTTAGAGGAATATTTTGGAATTGATATATAAATGAAAGTTGTAGATTTTGAGTTTTAGATTCCATTCGTATGGTTAGATTCACCAATGTTATCACCAAAATTTTATTATAATATTTGAAAGTAAAAAATTTGAAATTCCTTTTATATTTGATTACAAACCCAAAAAAAATTTGAGTAAAAAATTGTAAATCAAATTTGAAATGAGATACATTTGACATGGTGATTTTTTGAAATTTTTATGTTCCTCAACCCCTAAATGCCGCCGAGACCAAAAATTGGCTTATGAATGAAATTGACTATTCAATTCCAACTGTTGCGTAGATGATTTCCATTCAATTCTTTATTTGAAAGGCTTTGCTTGGTGATGCCACTCGTTCAAGTTACATTCAAATCATTCGAGCTATTTTTAGATTTTACATAGGTCCCAACTACAAAAAGAATCATAAAAACGATTCACCGTGTAGTGTATTTTGAATTTTTTTGCTTGTTCTATTTGAACTAAATTTAGGCATTAGGAGAAATATGGGGTCCCAAAGGGGCCCTTTAAGACAGCCCGAGTTAGCTGAACCGGCTGCCCAATTATCCCTCTCCATGTAAACCCATTGGTGCAAGTCGTTGCCCGCTGACATCGTCGGAAGCCGCAGTGCTCGCAGTGTCGATTGGCTCGACCCATGGAACTGCACTGCTGCCACCATTGGTGCCAGCGTGTAAAGCGCAAGGTTTTCCCTCAAATTTTCAGAACGTGCCAAAGGCAAAGGCCCCTTTGTGATCCCAAATTTCTCTTAATGCCATGAAAATAAGTTTCATTGCATTTGAGCTTAACCGGAAAAGAAAAAAGCAAGCCAAGTCTAATTTCTACTCCACTTTGAATATTTGGAAAAATTTGAAAATTGAGTGTTTTATTGTAGTTACAAATTCGGTAGGTACCACTAAAGCGTAGCAAGATTTCTAAATTTAGATACACTAATGATTTTAATCAACTAAAATTTTCTTCGTTGTAATTTACACCTTAGTTACAGAAATCGAAATTTTCTAGTACATTTTGTAATTGATATTAATAATTTGTTTTTACAATTACTTCATAAAACCATGGTAATTTCAAATTTTCACCAAAATTTATGAAAAGTTCATGATTTGTAGTAGACATGTGACTTCATCTATTAGAAATATAAATTTGAGTTTTGGTATTATATTTAGTTGCAAAATTGAGTGTAATAGATAAAACATGATTCCATGGTCATAGGCCCAACCTTTAGGGATTAAATCTATGACCTCATTTTAGCATGGCCACTTTTGAACTAAAGTCAATGCAGTTTTGACTTGGTTAAAATTTCACATACTTATAGGTTTGTGATTTCAAAGAAGTATGTAGTCTAATAACACCAAATCTACTCGTTGCACATGACAACAACTTAATGAAGTATCTCTTAAAAATGTTTCATGGTGAATGAGGAAGGAGATATGGATGAAAACAATCATTTATTAACTCCACAGGGATCGGTTGGGTCTTTAAAGGTTAACATTCTTTCTTGAGCTGCCTTCACCTGGCCCTTTTCTATAGGGTAACTTTAGTACACTCTATAATTCATGACACGTGACTATTTGTGACACCTACCCAAATCCTCATTTATGTTAATAATAGATTTAACCAAAAAAGAGTGTCTCAAAGTGAAAACTCACCTCATACTCATTTAAAATTTGTTTTTAGTTCAAAAAAACGGTAAAAATAGTCTATAGTGAGTAGGAGAATAATTTAAAGCAAAGCCCTACACTATACATGGGACTGGAACTTGTGACCTCTCCAATGCTAAAGTAGAGTTCCCACAAATTCCACCAAACCTAAAGAACTATTCATGATGGGATCAAGGAACTATTCATGGGCAAGTAGTGTTAGAAATTGATAATAAAAGGTTGTAGACTCTGCATAGACTCAGTTCAGAGTCTTGTTTTTTTTTTTCCCGGCTAACTCAAATGTATCCTTTCTTTGCCACTTGAAGTATTGGCGTACCTTCTTAATGAGTTTTAAGTGACTAAAAGATAGGAGCCCTCCTCTCGTAACACCGCGCTTGAGGTTTGAAAATGGGAGGCCCTGACAGACCCATTTTCCTTGATTTTCCCCTTTAGGACCACTTTACATGAGTGGCCAAGGCCAAAGCCAATTCTTAAGAAATAGTGGCTAAGGCCAGAAAGGGAGGGAGCTTTGATACGACCCCAAGGAAAGTGAATTGGGTTTCCATTTTTGTCAACCCAATCTCATCCTTGGGACTATGTTAGATTTTGTCTTTAGTGCATTAGAATATGAATTTCACGAAATGACCTTGACTCCATGCAAATTATAGGCCTTGGGGTTTAGACCAATCAAATACAAGGATTCATGCTCCAAATTGGCCTTGGCCCATCATGTCAAGCGGCCCTTATACTCAATCACATGCTTACATATGGAGCAGTGATCAACTCTGCAGCAGCAGCAGCAACTTTTGCTTGGTAGAGTCCTTGTGGCATGAATAATACATAAAATTCTTCTTTTTCCTCAATTCATGGACTTCCAAGCAATACCATACCCACAGGACCTGTAGGGTCAATGAAAAACAATTTTCAAGTAGATGCCAAAATTGGTAAATATTTTTATGTAGTTTCTCCCGTGTAGTAGCCACTTGCTCTAATAAACCAAGGATATGCTTTCAGTTCATTACCTTTCCTCTACAATTCCTCTGTACAGATGGTAAAAACTCTGAACAACCAACATGGAATCACTAAACAATGGCACTCAAGAAAACATGCAATGAAGAGAAACAAGGCAAACAATCATATGTATGAGTAACACCCAATGGGGACTTTTTTTCCATTTTGAATGTGTCAAATGCTTTGTTGCATCTAGTATACAATCAGTATTCTCACTGAGATTGATCTAAATTGATGATGAATGTGCACTAAATTCATGCAATAAAGGCAAATCATTTCTCTGCAATTGGAAAAATCAACTGATCACAGTTACACTTGTGACCCCTAAAGAAAAGAGGAAAAAAGCCGCAGAATGGTTTAAAATTTTGATGAGGTTGTGCTAGTTACTCCCTCTTGTATGACTTCAAAGAAAACTTGGAGATTGGTCTCATGTATTTGGAGATGAAGAAGTTGCCGAAGAAAAGTAACAAGGACAACGAGTAGAAAAATAGCATCTGCATCAACCCACAACATCCATTTTAATTTCAAACAATATCATAAAACCCTCTACGAATCCACATGCTCCATTTGTAAGGAAATACATTTGGATGGAACTTACCCTTGCCATGTTTTTTGGGTAAGTCTCAGGGTATAAAAGTCCATATACAGCTTGTCCAATGAAAGAAACGAATTGGAGCATTTGAAATATTGTTAAGTATCTGTAGATACACTCACAATATTAGTGAAAAACAGAAAACAACAATTGAACACAGAATGAGTCACACTTAAGCCCTTAAAAGGATCTTGGGGTAGCTAGCATATTATGATATGTGACTCCCATAAATTTATGAAACTTGCTCTCAAAATAGATGATCTGTGTAATAAGCCTTCCATCATCTTTTTGTGAAGTGAGATCTATGATGGAAAGATTCAGGAAAAGTTTCATTCATTCAGAAGCGAAACTTACTTGCCCCAGAAGAGATATTTGCGCCTTCGTTTCTCATCCTTCGCTATGGTGGCTGCTAGTAGATAGTACAAGTACATAAACACATGAACCCATGAATTCAGGGCCGCTGAGAAGTAAGCTGCACACCAAGTATGAACAGAAGTCAAGGTTTCTCTCCAGGAATGGTAACAATGAGGGGCTTGGAAAATCATATCAGCAACCACTAGTTCTTTACGAATTCAAGGCTTCTCAAGGGGAAGAGGTCGAATGCAAGGCTTTTCTCTAGGCCATGCCTTGCTAAACCCCGGAAAGGAAGTTCTATGAAAATCACTAGTGTAGTAAGTAGTACCATCTCCAGTAGGTCGACTGTAGCTGATAATCCACCACACGAAGGAGATACTCGCATGGTGGTACAGGTGCAGAAACGTTATTTGCCGTAAGTTCCTTCTCAACAGCATTACTACCTGCCACCATTACCATTACAATGAGGAATGAGCCCGTGAGATGGTTCTTCTATCCCAGGCTCACAAATTAATACCATTGCAGAGATTTACAGCTCTCAGCTCCTGGAACGTCCGCTATCGTATACGAATATATATGTCGAGCCTCATCAGCATTGATTCACTTCCAACTCTGTAGCTACAGATTCTTACCGTGTCCATGAACTCATACAGCTTCGAAACATAAAAAACATAAATGTAGAACCCCATCTGCATGAACGCAGAAACACGCCTCGGTCAGGAACAAGAATTATGCCCTAACTCTTCAAGCTGTTCATTGCCGAAACTCAAGCTGTTGAATTCTTATACAAAAGGAGCCAAAGGTAATCAAGTGGATTGAACGATACTCACTTTGACTTGCTCATCGTTTCCAGGGTTACCCCAAAATGAGTACCTGCAAACACCAACACACAATTTGAGTGAGGCCGAAGCAGAAGGGTGGGTTTGGCAAAAGGAAGGCAGAGACTGGAATGGGGCGTACTGGAGGCGGCGAGCTTCGGAGAGGATGCCGAAGCCCATGAAGAAGCTGAGGCAACAGAGGAAGGAATTGTGGACGACGACGAGGGCTTGCAACCACGCGGGGTCGCCGTGGAGGCGCGGCTTGAGGCCGGCGCGGCGGATGGACGAGCTCCACAACCACACCACCGCCAGGTACGCGGCTATGGCCACCACGACGGGCGTGGGGCTGCGCACCAGGGGCCAGTCGCCGGTGATGGCGCTCGCGTGCCGCAAGTCCAGCCCCACCCACTCGCCCAGCACGCGGTGCACAATTGCGTCCAAGCGCCGCGTCGGTGCCAAGGAAGAAGGGGTGGCCAGCGTGACGTTGAGCTTGTGTTGCGCCCGCACTTGCGCGGCCATCTGCCATCCCACGTCGCTGTCCACCAGCCATTCCCCCGCTTGACTGAAAAACGCAGCCATTGCAACAACAGGAGCGCCACACCACACACAACAACAACAGGAATTCAATTGAATTCCGCCGCTGACCCCCTCCCGCTCTCTCACTCACTCGTCGTCATCTTCCCCAATGCAACTAACGGAGCTCCACCACTCAGGAAATGATTCGATGGTTTGGGAGCATTACATCCACGAAAGGTGACCGTAATTCTAGCACCTCAAAGCAGTGAGGTGCGAGTGATCGAGCACTGTCCGAGGGTGGACGAAAGGTGACAGAAGGAAAGTTAAGCTGTTTGATTTGAAGCGCGGGCCGGCGGGGGTTCATTGAGTGGGTTCATGGAATGGCATGGCATGGAATGGAATGGGATGGCCCTCCCTGCCGACTGACTGGCTGGAGGGAGCTGATGGCATGGGTGCGGCTCACATTCCGCCAGACGACACGACAGGAGAGGCTGAGATGAGCCCGATGAGGCTCCGTCACTCACTCCGTCGCTCCCACTGCAGCTCCCTCCCTGCTCCTACCGCCTTCCACCAAAAAGTGGTTGCTTTTCACAGCCCCTGGACAACCGCCGGCCGCGCCCGTCGGTCACACCGACTTTCTCTTCGTCCACTTCTCGCGTCAGCGTCATTCCTCACATTCGCTCACTGTTTTTTCTGTGTTTTCTTTTCTTTCTTGAAGCCTAACTGGCGATGCAAAAAGAATTGGGAAATAATACTTGGCAAATTCTTCTCATATTTTGATAGAATTTCTTCATATTTTGGTATTTTCCTTCACAAAATCTGGCTATAAAATTTTGCAAAAAAATTCAAAATTCTCTCATATCTTTCCTTAACAAATGGGAAATGCCATATTTTGTAGAGAAATCTGGCTAAATATAGCCAGAAAAAAAAACATGATGTTCCCTCTGCTCTCCACGGTCATGGAATACTGGACAGTGGACTGCGGCCTGAGTCCGTGACAAACAATCGATCAACAAACTGTGCTTTTATTGAGTTCAAACTGTAAATGTTCAACACATGTATGTATGTATGTATGTATGTATGTATGTATGTATGTATGTATGTATGTATGTATGTATGTATGTATGTATGTATGTATGTATGTATGTATGTATGTATGTATGTATGTATGTACGTATGTATCATTCGCCGATGCAAGTAGCATTCTGACTAGCGGTACCTGAGTGGGAGAGTTTTGATGGATTCACTCACCTCACCCATAATTATGCCAGGATGCAATGTGCACCTTCTACCGCTAGTCATGTACTGTACTGTACAGAGAAAAAATGAATGTTGTTGTTTAGTGTGTGTGTTAGAATGGCCACCTAGCTCGGGAAATGGTTCCCAAAAATGAATGAATTAATAGCCTTTTGAACTAAGTAGGCGGAGACTGGTAAGCCCTGGATGCACATTGCAAGGCATCCACCACAGCGTCGACATACGCAGGGCTGCTGTGGTCGGAGAACATGGTGTTGGAAAGGACGATGCGGCCGAACCTGGAGTTGGGGTCAGTGCCCTTGAGAATAGTGTGGGTGAATTTCCGGGGTCTGGTGGCCGCATCGTCATCCGAGATCATACCCGGCGGCACTTGTTGGCGGCGGATGTGATACAGTGTTCCGGGGACAAACAATCGTGGCAGGAGATCCTCTTTGGTTTTGGAAGCACTCGCTGCTGCGTGCGTTGCCAGAGTGGTCGCTGCTACTTGTTGATCAGACTTGCGAATCTTTTCTTCTATTGCAGACCGGGACTTGTTAACGCCATGGGAAACTGTAAAGCCCACACCAGAATGTGAGGAGATGGCTTCATTATTAATAAGAAGAACACAACAATGAATGGTCATAAATTTATAAGAGTACGAGAAAAGAAGGAGAATTCTGTTCAATAGCACCCAAGAACCCACACCTCTGTTATGAGCTGCATTCAAAAGAGTTCCAGCAGCTGCAGCGCCTATTGAGAGCCAAGCGCCAGCCTTTGATTTCCCTGTTACTTGAGACACTACAGCATTCCCAGCACTCAGGAGTTTGCTTAACCCTTTCTCCTTCGCCATGTTGAAGACAGCTAGTGCCTGAGGGGTCAATGGCAAAGCACTAACCCTCTGGGTTGTTTCCTGTACCATGTCCACAAGTTGTCTTTGTGTGCTTCCATCCTTGAAGGCCTGACTCCTAAACACATGGCATAGCGCCTCACATCAAGAAAGAGGACAAGAAAAGGGAAAGACTCATCGTGAAGCTTGAATCAACTAAAAACTACTTTGCATTTGATAGATATCTATTCCCCGACTCTTTGTGAGATGGAAAACTTTGGAAGAATTCTTCTCCTGTCCATTGCAAACCTTGGAAGTTGACTCTTGCAAACCTGTGAAAAGTACAATTGCATCACAAAATTCCAGAAGAATACTTGCGTCTTTTGAAACGGATCATACCATTCTGTTTGTGCAATCTCTGATCGCAAGTCTTCTAATGCAGCTGGGCTGACCCTGGCAACCACATCATCCTAAAATGGATAACACAAACTTAGAAAACTACAGGTTCAAACAACAACGCACATAAATGAAAGAAAGGCATCCAGGATAGATGTGAGACCTGAAGGACGATGTTGTTAATGAAGGGTGACATGATTGCAAGATGGTGGTCAACACAAGGTGGGCTCCCAAACCCCCAGCATGTTATCATTTCACTTGGAATTTTCAAGACTTCCGATAAATTTCCTCCATTAGTAGAGGACGTTTTCCGCAGCATGAGACCTAACAGAGCAGCTGAGCCTGCCCCCAAGGAATGGCCCGTAAGCACCAAACGAAAACCCTGTCAAAACATACTTCTTTAGTCACAGCATTGTACTAAAGAGGTTGTTAACCACCTTACAAGTAGGCCAGAACTCTGTACTTCGATCGATTCTAGACCACAGCTAGAAATCTCAAGCTGCAAAGCCATCAACTATCAACAACTGTTCACAGGACATGAAAAGAAATGAAATGCCAACACAAGGAATCGAAGCCAAACCACGTGCTGGAAATCAAGTTTATTCTTGTGTAGTTGCCTCACTTACAGAAAACAAAACTTACAGGATTTTCCTGAAGGACATTGTGCAACGTTTCGGCTTCATTTTGGAGCAACCATTGTGCTGCAGTCAGCATTCCAGAGTGTGCATACCTGAAATCACAATTTCATGTCTGAGGTCAACAATCACCCACAACATAATCGTGGTTGAAAGACATTAACCCTAAACGAACAAGAATTCATGGTTTTAAATGAATAATTTGATTGATCATGTTGTGAAAAGTGGGGCCAAATTTTAAATCAACAGAATCACTAAAGAACGTTCATGTGTTGGTTAAAAAAATTTGAATTGAACGAAAGAAAGTCCCCATACGACCCACTCAAAAGTGTTGGATGGGCTTCCTTGTCCTTCAGAGGTTAAAGCAATAGGAAATTCCACACCATCCAAGTCATACTGACCACTACTTCCAAGACATCACCATACAAATTATAATCGTGAAGTACATTGAGAGGCTCAATTTTTAATTTTTTCTCAGGCTTCACAATTTATGGCACGAAAATCACAATGCTGCAACTGAGAAAGGGATTCATAGCTTACCCTCCTTCCCACGGCTCAGTGTGAGGGTTTAGGTTGGTAACCACATCATAGGCTTCATTGGTACCACGGATGCCCATAACTACACAACGGCGTCGGTGATACTTTACAATGTAAAAAGCAGGCTTCATCACATCTGACGCACTCACAAGCTTCACAATATCCTCCTCCCGAATCTGTGCACAACCGGATGAAGAAAGTCAGATCCCATTTAATAGTCTTACATGCATCACAAAGATCGATTTCTTTAGTGTACAAAAACCTAATTCGTTGCAAAGATCAATCTCTTCGCATCAAGGGGGTAAGAAAGGGAATAATAAATGAGGAATAACTTAACCCTACCCTGTTGTCGGTTCACACCCAGAAATGATGGGATTAAACAAGGAATACACATTCATTGGGACTGAAGTATCTTGGCAATTCCTAGATTTGAATGCTAACCCTGGGAGCATCCTGAAGTTCACTACGCTCATTGTTTCATTGAGACTCTCATCTTGCACTACTGTCTCCTTGCGTTGTTTTTGATGATCTAGCACTGTGCTATTGTGACAATTGCACAAGTGCTTGATTACAAGAATCTTTAAACCAGTTTGATCATTGGATCCCAAAATTTCCGTGTCCTCTCAGAGCTGCAAACGTCTTTGAGGCTGAAAAAACTCAGTAACTATCCAAATACTCAGAAACTAAAGATCTAACTGCGATTCGCTCTCTAAAGATTGAAGTAAAGTTTTTGGCAAATCCTGAGCATCCTCACTGTGAGTGTACCCAATCGAACACACCATTTTCTTCATCTTTCGATTATTCCCCGCTACTCTACATTTATCCCTGGAAGCGAATGATCTCGAACTTACCCGCATTGCTGTGGCAAGCGATTGCTCGTCTCTTTTGTACGCGGCTTTGGAGCACTGCAACCATTCCAGCATGTCCTCCAACTCGCTTCTGTACATGCACACAATTCCTCAACCTCGTGCAAAAACCCTAACCCTAATCCCGCAAGGGAGCGATCCAGAGAACAACACAAACAACAAGAGTTGCAGAAATGAGGCGGTGAGCTTACGGAAGGACAATTGGAACGCCCTCAATGCAGTCCACAGCGCCTTCTAATTGATGACGTCCCGAAAGTTTATAAATTCCTACCGTCAAATCGGCCATGTTCCATGTGCTCATACCAGAGGCACTGTGCATGACACTGGCAACCATGGCCGTGAGCACTTGCTCCATGGTTCCTACAGATTCCATAGCTGCTCAAACCACACATTCCTAGTACATTGTGATTGGAATTGCAACAAGTCTACTAAAACAACGACGACATCTACAACAACAACAAACAGTCTCTACACTCGGTTTGCATACCGGCATTCCGTATGCATGCCGTGTTTGCGAAAGGACGTTCTCTTCTATTCACTGGTTGACACAGAGATTCACATTGGGTCGGAAGGATGCCCAGAACCGTAGTACCGGAGTAGGGTCGCCAAAAATCAATAAAAAAAAACCCAAAGAAGGAATATAAAAAGCTAAAATATAATAAAATATTTTTGGATATACTCCCTCCGTCCCAAAATGATCTTCCTGTTGGCTTGCATTTGTTGTCCAAAAATGATCTTCCTGGTGGATGGATGAAATTTATTGGATGATTTCTGAACTGTTGGATGAAAACTGGAAAATTAGATTAATATTTTGGATGAATGGATGAATGAATCCAGATAAAATGGATGAATTTTGTAAAATGGATGAATGTTCTGAGAAGAACCAAGTCAGCTAAGGAAATGAGTGGCCACCGGTGCTCCTCAAAAATGGCCAAAATCCCACTTTTCAATGCTCCAAACCTACACTTTCAAAAGGAATCTTAAACTCAAGTTTTAAGGAATAAAAGAGTGCACTAAACTCTACTTCTAGCTCAAAAATGGTTTCAAAATTGTTATTTTCAACCTTAATCTAGAACATTTTGTTTAACAGGAAGATCGTTTTGGGACGGAGGGAGTATTTTGCTCTTCTATGCAATTTTGGATCATTTTGGGACATTTTAAATCATTTTTTGGGTTCAAAATCAAATATCAAGAAATCCATTTTTTTAATGAAAGAATCTTATTTTTCAAAAAATATTAAATACTTGTTCGTGAATTGGACAATTGGTGACCTTGCTATGGTACTACAGTAATCTAAAATTTAGGGAAAATAAGAAAATGTGATCCCCATGGGGAAATCATTTTTCTCACCTTTTTCATTCCTTTTTTCATTTGGGTAACGAGTAAAGTAACCACTCGCATTGTGAATATGACTCTTGGCATTGTAGCATCTCGATTATATCATCAAAAGTTGAGAATAAATAACCTAAGCTGGAAAAGTTTCTCTTAACTAGTGACTATCACTGGTATCACTTTTAATCTTTTCTAAAAGTATGTGTAAATGTGATATTAATAAACTAAACTAGTGTGAGTAGAGTTAGGTACTTGAGTAATTTAAAATATAATAGCATTTTGTTTTTGCCTGTTGTTGTAATTATGCGACATTAGGTGAATTATTCCCCGTGTAATAAGTTCACAAAATATGTATACCATACATAGAGGGTTGAGTCAACACATTTATATTAAATACTTTTTTTTAAAATAAAGTTTTGGCGAATGGAATATTCATCAAAAAATAAATTCATCATAAAAAATAATTTTTTGAAAAAATAATATCTCAAATTTTACGAGCCATTGGACGGATTATAATAATTTCTTGCCTCGTTCAAATACATGATTTTTACAAATTTGTATTAGTTTTTCTTATAATGACAGATTTCAACATTTATAAATTTTTACAAATTGCAATTAGATTTTAATACATAGTACGGTGGTATATTCTTGTGTTGTATGTCAAAATGAATATTTGGATGGCATTTTGACCACTTTACTCTCATAATTTAATAATGTCACATTGACGTTCAAATTTGATTTTGTTGAATATATAAATGTGAGAACAATGATTTCACTTCAATCTCAAAACGAGCCTAAAGAATTTCACCCTCATCAACTATAATCAATGAAAATTAGTAGCCAAAATCCATCTCTTGGAGTAGTTTTTAAATGATAATGTGGTTCTATCTTAACCCGTAAACGTCCTTGGATTCTAATGGGGATAGCCCAAAAGGAGTATAAATGTTTTGAGCCTTTCCCATGTCTATGTTTCTCGCTATCGAGCTCGCTATATTTGCAAAGTCTAAGAGCAACAAAAGTTATAAGGCTCTCCCTTGAGCTTGATTGCCACGCTTTCCTTCAACTCTTGATTGACTCTCCCTTGATTGTCAAGTTCTCCTTGGAGTTGCCAAACTCTCCACCTCGCCCTACCTTTAATGGGTCAATTACGTTGAGGTTGGGCTCCCCGTCTGGCCCCCAATTTAGTTGTTGCCCACTCCCCACCCATTTCCTTCTTTGATTCTCTCAAATGATTCACAAAAGTTCCACAGTTGTCCAATTTTAATTCCATTTACAAATTAATCTAGCCTCCTTTCAAGTTCAGTTTTTCAAAGCACCAATCTTGTCATGTTTTGGTTCACAAAATCTAAAGTTTTCTTCATTATCCTCCCCAAGTTAAATTTAGTTTTCCTTAGCATAATTAATAGTATTATAATACAAGACTTGATTGATATCTTCTAGGGCATATAACCGTCGATAACAATACACCATAGTATGAATTCTGAAAATTATGGCCTCATTCTAGTAGTTTGCAAGTTATTAACCCTAAAACCCTAGTATAAATAATAAAATCATAAAAGATATTATAGTACACTAAATGGTACTAAATATTAAATAGAGTTGATGAATTTGGGTACAAAATCAGCAATTGATACATTTGTATTTTTGACCATTCACTAGACTTGTGATTATTTGATTTTATACATTACAAGAAAGCATCAAATTATAATGGATCTTGTGAGTTTAAAAGATGAGTTAATTTTAGAATTACTCTTACCAATACTTACACTACCGGTAGTCATAACATTCAATAGTCATAATTGGGATTGCCTTTTGGCTCCATCCACTATGAAGAAGCTTCATTCAAGTTAACCCTTTAGTGCCCAGGGTACTGTAGCAAACAACACTGGATTTCAGTGGTTTTTTCACAGTGATCGAGACTACTAAAAATAAAATGGATTAAATAAGGAAGTAGTCGTACAATTCTATTCTCAACTGGAGAGCACACATTTTATTAAAATTTGAGAATCATCCAATGGTGCGATTGGAAGATTATAGTATGTATTTGAACCGTATAATGCACGCTCAAAAATGAGATTTTGGGGGGTGTGTGACTTCAAAGTTAAATAGAATTTGGGTTAAATTTTCAAAAATGAAAAGAGAGAAGTTCAGCTATGCTCTATGTCAACACCTCTCCGTTGCAATCTTTCATACCAAAAATAAACTCACACATAATCACTGTGAATTTTATAAGTGAAAGTGACTTATCCATATACGGTTTAGGACAAAATTTTATACGTTGAAAATTGACAGGAGTGGGTACATTAGACAAGATCGGATTACACACACTAATAGAAGATGAAGAAAAGAACACAATCCAAAAAAATAAAACAAGACAACAAACTTCCAAACACAAGAAATACTGCACAATACATGTGTTGTATTTGTAAATATTTCCTGTATTTTCAAGTATTTGCAATATTTTCGCATTTTGTTGATAGGTATTTTGATAGTTGTACAATTCCAAATTGAAAATTTCATTTTCTGGAAGGTGTGTAATGTGTATGGGCAAACCTGAACTTCAAAACCGAAGTTCCAATTCTTCACGGATTCTTTGCTATTTGCATTTCGGACGTTGTAGTGACCATAATGTGGTCAGCTGGGCACTAAAGGGTTAAAGGTGAAAGAAAAACTATAGTAAATAGGAGACAGATACACAACCTTCCATGTGGCAGGTCTCCTACATATGCAATTAATATATACTTGTAGTTGCTAGTCAAAACAAATTGCATTGTGGATGATGATGGAGGATATTCTTGACATTCCAAGACGGACCTGGTGTTGGCTACTGAATGTTACGGTAATGCCATACTGTTTGAAAAAAAAACATTGATAACAATATGCAATAGCTCAACAATTTCTTCGACTTGTCTCTAATTGCCCTGAAAATTTTAAGACATGTACCCGATTGGTATGTGATACATGTCCAACACTGGTACAAACACATCAGATGTAGACTTTCTACATTTACCCACTTTTTACTGAAATGGTCTGCCAGTCACTTGTGTGTTCCTGCCTTCAGAAAGATCCAGGGTCAACAGAAAAAGAGCACCAACGACACAGATGAGCAAATACAAGGGTCTAAAACAACGTTCTCGTCAGTGCTCTACACATTGGTAATTCTGACCAGCATAGATGCACAAGTGTCTATCTGCAAGTAAGATAGTACTGGTCAAGCCTAACACTAAGTGTTCTACTGTTTCCTAAAGGAAAATTAATCCTCCCAAACGAAATAGCCACTTCCCACTTACAACTGATCATTGTTAATTGTACGCATTCTCTACTAAAGAGTGGTGCCAGGGTTCACTGCTGTCAGATCCTGTCCTTGACGGCACCTGTGTGGAAACAGACTTGCTTTGTGCCTCACCCTCCATGTAACGAGGTCCAGTCTGTTGTGTGAGGCACGTACAGGGATGAACTAATGCACTGGACAAAGGGAGGGTGACGAAGTCAAAGCAAGCAAGCAGAGAGCAAGTCTGAGCAAATGTGTGGATTAAGCTGCGAAGAAGGTGGGAGGAAATTAACCTCCCTTCTCTGACAACGGAGATAGACCGGCATCTACCTCCACGAACCACAAATTACGGTCACGGAAACGTTTGATCTTCTGGTCGAAGCCAACCACGTAGTTGTTGTGCACTATGACGTGCTTATTTGCTGTCTCTTTACGCCAGGTGTCATTTTTGAAGTATAATCCTCCAGAGGGAAACGCCACTTGAGGCAATAAATAAACGTCAACCTAAGGAAACGAAAAAAACAAAGGAAGGACTGGATTAGTGAAACCCACCCCAAACCTTTGAAACCCAGTAACTACATGAGAGAGGCATACACCTTTCAAAAGATCTCCCATTAGATCAATATTGAGATAATGTTAACTTAATAGTTGCCAGTATAATAGAGTTAACCGAAAAGTCAGCTCAAAGAGGAAAGTTTTAGCAAACTCGTGTTGAATTCCTCTTGAACTCATATTGAAATATAAATAGACCAAAAACTAGTTCATGATGAGTTGGGAGACAATCTAAAACAAGCCACTGTCATTATTCTCCACACCTTGCAATGACTCCCATACCTTCTACCAAAGCTCCAAGTCCATGGCCTACAAGGGGACAATCTATGACACGACACTATTCAACCCAAGTATAGCTCAAGAAAGAGGTTAGAAGTAGAGCAAAAAGGGAGGTTAGGCGGGCTTCTTTTCGGTTAACTCTAATATCATAAGTTAACATCAAGCACTTTAACACCACACTAACATTAATTTAACTCCATATGCGTTACACTAACATTAACTCTATATGAATCAAATGCTTGTTAAATTAACATTAAAACCTTTGTCAATCCAATGGCTGCAGTACCTACTTGATTAGATTTTATGATGCAGAACTCCAAAGCTAAAGCTGCTCAAGCTGAACATGAGGAGGAATCACGTTCGGGTGTGTACCTGGCCTGCTGTATGGTTAAGAGCCCAATTAAATGCCGGTTGGTCATTTGTCTTCTGACTAGGTGACCATTGTCGCTCCTGAAGCTCCTTGATCCACGCACGCATCAGTAGCTTTGCACCTTCCGTAGGCCTCAGGAAAAGCATGCAACTGCAGATGTACGTGCGTCCTTTCTTCCCAGGTGGTGGTAAAGCATGTGAATGGTCCTCCGGTTTCAACTGCCAGCCAGGAAAAAAAAAAAAAAAGAGTTAAAAGACACCATATGAGTGCAATCAACCGATATAATTTGGTTTCTTTTCGAAGCCAAAGCACCGAGATTTCATGGTTTTTAAACGACCAACTTGATGGATATAATCCAGACATGGTCAAACATTTTATATCAGTGAAAAACATTGCATGTGTTGGTCAAACCATAAATAAAGTTGAACAAAAGAAAGTCCCCATCAGACCTACTCAAAACTGCTAAGAAAATATGAGACCCAATTTGGGTTAAGTAACCGCTTCCAAGAAAACATAAGGTGTAGATGTGAGAAGAATGGACTCCATCTTCAAGGTTGCGCTATTCAGAATTCAAATGCATGACAAGAGGAGTACCACGGCCATGTCATCTGTGATGTAAACATCGCGTTTATTCTTGAAATAGCTGAATGGATCAGCGAGCCACACCATATCTACGTCGTTATACAGGACGCTGTACCCGAGGTTCAAAATCTCCAGCAGGTGTTGGGGCCGGCGTGAAGTTAAATTGAAAAAGCCCTGATTGACAAAACCAAGCCACTATGGTGTATTAAAAAAAATAAAATGCAAACGGAACACAACAAGAGAAAGCTAGTAGGGTTTTATCTCCACAAGTGGCTTTTGAAAAACACACACAATACTGATGTTGAAACCCTAAACCCACACATACCTGCTCACCTGAGAGCCAAAGCGAAGACTGGGCGTGCCGGAATTCAGAGCCGGTGGTATGAGAACAGCATGCCCTGGCCACCTCGAGTTCACAAACTCCAGCGTTGCGTAGTCTTCGGCAATTATGAGCGCTGCCTGGTGACGGTTTTGCTTCGCAAGGCTGATGAGCCAATTGTTGAGAAACTCCAGATACGGCTGACTCACGGTACACACAATGAGCACGCCATCGCCCGTCGCCACGGCCTGTGCGTATTTCGCATATCAATAATACAAAAATGGCATTCAAGCTTGAAAAGAACAATCACAAACTCTCACAGATGGAGGGTTCACCGACATCATCCAAACCAAGAAGACGAGAGTCCTGTTGCTCGTGTGCATCTCACGCTTCATAACATATTTTTGGCATGTAAATAATAAAAAAATTGGCATGACATTTGAAGAGATAATAAACCCTCACAATGCGCAAAGATGGAGGGTCACTGGTGGCTCTCTCGCTCACCTGTGCAGCCTGGCGCAATGTATAGCGCTTCCAGTCGGCTTGGCCCAAGTGCAAGTTGGCCGTCCTGGGCATTCGGGGAACAGAGTGCACGGCGAGATCATTTTTGGAGCGGCTCACAATCGGGACCAAGACGCCCAGCGACAACAGCACCACGACAATGATCAACAGAACGCGTACACTCACAGTCCCCGCGGGCAGACGCTGCGTCGTCGCTGCGGCTTTGGACAGGCGCGCTAATGCCGCCGCGGCTGCAGCGTCATGGCCATCCTGCTGCGCGTGCCCCCCAACTACTACTGCCGATCGCACCATCCTTGCCTAAAACCCTCTTACCATGCCCACCCTACATGAAACCCTTCTCATAGCACCCCACCCAATGCACCACACTCGCACAATCGAAACATTGAAATCAGAGAATGCAACACAACAGGGTGTGGTGTCCCAGCAGCCTTGTGAGTCCGTCCAACATGTAGCTGTTATGAACATACATTCTGCTTCTTTCGACGGCAATGTACACGGGAGGCACATTTAGTGGCCGGACCCTTTCTTCACCTGTGCTTTTGGAGTTTACAGAAAAGCCGATGACACATTCGCAATTAGATGTCGTTGGAGATTAGACAAGAAGTCAGTTCTGAGCTTGATGATGTCGTGAAAGCGGGCGAGGGGTTTAATATGGCGCTCGAGATTAAGAGTTTTGGAAGCAACTGTGCTTTGAGCTCGGCGTCGACTATGATGTAATTCTTGAGGATTTTGCTACTCAGGTGAGCTGAGAATTCATTTGTTTGGTCATCCGCTGTTTGATTGATTTTTTGCTTTTCGAGAGTGTTGTTGAAATTTGGATTGGCCGGGTGACTGATTAAGTATTCTACCATTCGATCTACAGGACAGGGAGGTGATCGCAAGGATATGTTCTTCGACCAGGCGAGCGATGAGATTTCCGAGACGCATTGCTAAACCCTACGTCTCGAACCCAAGCCCTAATTCTTTCTGATGATCCTTGTCTGGTTTCAGAAAACAGCCTCTTCTCTGCTCAATTGTTGATTGCCACACAAGGTGTTCCTGCATTTGTTGTCTCTTCGATTACATCAAGGTATGCTTAACGAGTGATGTAACTTCATAATGTTACTTAGAGAAGTCATGAATCTTAACCCCTAAACGAACCAACCTTTTGAATCTAGCCTCAAAAATAGATATTAGCATACTCAGATGTACATGAGGTGTATATGAGAGGACCATTGCAAGCATAAAATCTACCCAATAAATTTGACACACATGTAGTTGGAGGTTTCTTCAATATTATCAACAACTCCCCATAACAAGAGATTTATTGTAATTGGTAGAGAATTGAATAAGCTTACAAAGGTAACTTGGATGAAAGTCACCTGAGGTTGTATGAGAAAGTTGCAAGGCTTTGAATCTGTTTGTGATCCAGTTTCTGGACGTTTAGGACGTTTAGGGGTTAATTTTTTTATGTTTTATTACAAAATGTGACCCCACAGTGTTGGGGAAACTAAATCACTTTTAGATGCATATGAGCATAACTATATTAAAATTGAGAGACTCAACCATGGAAAGCCATGGAAAGCAGCAGTGGGAGTATTGCAAAAGAAGTGAATTATAGGCTAGGAAGGACAAAACTGCATTGCTTCGAGATCCTAAACAATGCAACACGAAGATGGACTCATTACGGGAACAACATAAAAATCCCAAAAACAAAGAGATGAAGAGTGGTCCGGATTATATAAAATGGCTCAGTACTTTGCAGCAATTGGATAGGATTTTGGGGACTAATCCTAAATCCAAGGGTCTTGAAGTATCTCGTGATGGAGGCAAGAAGGATTCACAATTGGGCCAAGATCTAAAATGAAGACCCTCCGGAATTGGTGGATGAGAAGAAGAGGGAAGACAAGCCAAAAGACCCAGCAATTGGACAACAAATCTCTCTACCCGTAGGAGACTTCACTGATGTTAAGCTTAGACCTTTTAAAAAAGTTTATTTAGAGCACAATCAAAAAGCTCTTGATAAGCTTTTTCAAATAGAGAAGGATAGATCGGAAGTGGGGAAATCAAGTGTAGTGGTGCACACATCAGCCTGTGGGGTGGTGCACACATCATGTTGGCATGCGGAACAACCCGCAAGCGCCCGCTTCAAGTGCAGCCTTTAGTACCCACATACAACTGCAGGCAGGTAAAAGGTCCCCCCTTCATGTGACAAACCATCAGATTGTTGTTGTACCTGAATCCATTCTATGTGTGTCTTTTCTATATCGATCACCCTTTGAAATAGCAATGCATGCTCTGCAAATCCATGCTGTGATAGGTCTCTTGCTGAATCATATAAAATAGCTTAGCTGAGACTCGGCTGTGCACAAACCACCCGGCACCCTCACAGCACTTGCTTCCTTGTCGTTCCTGCTTGCCCTTTGGCTCACAACATGTAGTGATGGCATTGTTTTGCTTCATCTCATATCGATTGCAAAGTTGCATTACCGTCATTTTCTTCTAGTGTTCTAAAAGCCTCACGGTTTGAGAGGATTACAGTAAGAAACTGCACAGAAGAAAATGCAAGAATCACATATTCATTTAAATGCAATAAATTTTAAAAAGAATATCGTACCTCACTTTCTGGTTCGACAATTTCCACCTAGGATTCACCTGGATCATAACCAGTGTGAAAAGTGAAAATGACACGTGGAAAAATTCTTGACATTTTGAATTATTTGTTGCCCAACCAGAAAGTGAGTTACGTTACTTCCTCTGTCCCATAAAAAGACCATGTGCAAAGTAGTTTTCATGGTGTTTTTATGGGACAGAGGGAGTAATAATTCTAGTTGGTCACGTCACATGGGTAGGAATGTAATGTCAAAGTTGGGACCCTCACACAGATATTGTGAGAAAGTCGTGTCTTATTCCGTTCATAATTCATGCAAAGTTTCCAAACGAACGCTGTCAAAACCAGATCAACAAAACTAAAAACTGGTGGTCTCTGAAATCCATGTAATCTTTTCCGTCGTAGATACAAATGAGAGACTCTGCTCTAGGGCTGGTGTACAGAACTAGGGACGACCATGATGATCAGGACTACTGATCGGCACTGTCGACTAACCTTGAGATCCAAAAACTGATATCCAAATTCCGCTTCGTGAACAGAAAGCAAAGAATGGTGTGCTATTGAGCTACGAAATGGCGTCATCGTGACTAGCAGAGAACCTTCTCCTCGGACTCGTCGACACTCTCGGCAGAAGCCATGGCCAAGCTAGGCTCAAATATTTCGGTACCTTCCTGGTAAGCCCTGCGACGCTCACGGCGCTCCCTGTAAAATTCTCGCCGCCTTACACGCCTGCTGTTAGGGTTCTCCACCTTCTCCTCAGTCACTGGATACACGCTAATCTGCACAACGGTGAGCCGCTTCCGATTGGGAAACTTGCCAATATGCTTTTAGACACGACCGAATGTATTTTAGGAGGTCCACGCTTTCGAGACCCTCTCAATGTTTACCACGAACTTCAGCCATCATTGACAATCATCGACAAGACCGCATTGCAGCTAATGTAATTCATACTCTTATAAAGATAAATCAAAACCGCTTCCCAAATAAAATTGCCAATATGCTTTAAAATGACCGAATGTATTTTAGGTCGTCCGAGGGTTCAAGAACCTACTAATATGATGGCTGAGGTTTGTGGCAAATTTACTATCTTCAAACATTCCCCGTTCCATCTGCTGTCATTCATATTCTAATAAAAGTAAATCATTGTCGCTCGAGATACGTGAGAAAGAGCACGCACCTTCTTCCTGTCAGGTCCGAATTTCTCGAATTTGACAAGCCCGTCGATCAACGAGAAGATAGTGTAGTCCCTTCCAATTCCAACGTTCTTACCCGGGTGGAACTGCACACGGGAATCAAGAAAAACTCATCTTCCTGTCACCAATGCCGAACATGACAAGAATCGACAGCACCGGCGATGCACTCACCTTGGTACCTCGTTGGCGCACAATGATAGCCCCGGGCTGCGCGGCCTGGTCGCCGTAAATCTTGACACCGAGCATCTTAGGCTTGGAGTCGCGGCCATTCTTGGTACTTCCGGACCCCTTCTTGTGCGCAGCTTCGATGACGAGCCCCTGGGACGAAACGGAAGTGGTTTCTGAGGCGGTGGGAAGTCTGGAGTTGCCCCCGAAAACGGACGAAGCAGCGCTGGACGAGAGGGAGAGACCTGTGAAGACGCTGGAGAGCGACGCCATGGCTGCCAAATCGTGTGGCAAAATGGTTGTGAAGCCCTTCTTCCTTCCTTCAAGGGATAAGTTGAGGATTATGGGAGAGACCTTGACCTGGATGATTTTCCGGGTATCCATTTGGCTGCCTGCGCCAATCCTGGTCCTTAGTCCGGGTATCAATATTGCGCGATGGTGTTCGCCAACACTGTGGGGTCACGTCTTGTAATAAAACACCAAAAATTAACCCCTAAACGTCCCGGCGTCCAGAAACTGAATCACAATCATATTAAAAGCTTTGCAACTTTCTCATACGACCTCAGGTGACTTTCATCCAAGTCACCTTTATAAACTTATTCAATTCTTCATCAATTACAATAATATTGAAGAAACCTCCAACTACAAGTATGTCAAATTTGTTGGGTAGAATTTATGTTTGCAATGGTCCTCTCATGTACACCTCATGTACATCTGAACCATGCTAATATTTATTTTTGTGACTAGCATTTACTTTTATTCAAAGGGTTGGTACGTTTAGTAAGGGGCTAAGGAAAAATGTGAACATAACCATCAAGATAAATTTATATAGCTTTAGCCAAGACATAGCATAACGGCCAACACCCTTTTGCAATGGGATCACAATCTAATTACAATTAGAAACTAAGTTTATGTGATAGTGACACGATAGTCCCAAAATTTATAGAATACAAATGACAATCCTTCATCACTTTACAAAATGAATCTAAGTGAATATTCTCTTTAATTTCAATTATCAAAAGGATACTCCATTGCATTTGCTATATCATGATATGAAGGTTCTATCGATTTTTTGGATTTATATAATTTGTTGTAAAAAACTATCTCTATGAGTTCATGTATTTACATGCCATCAGCTATGGCATTGTGCAAGCATGTACAACCAAATGAGATAGCTTTAAATGCCTTTTAAAATTGATATCATTTGATAAAACTTGTTTGACAATAATAATAATAATAATTTTTAGATGCACTTATGGTTGATTCAATTTGGGAAATTTTCCAAATATAAATTTAAAATGACATAAATACTTATGCATTTAATTGTGAATGTGAAAAGTAATCAAAATTCATGAAAAGAAATTTTGTATCCATTTTCACAACAAGGATTTCTTTTTATGGTTTTACGTTTCTTTTTAACATTTTACAATTTTTTTTACTCTTTTTTTTAGAATTGACCATATGAATAAAGCTTTTGAGAAAGAATGGGCTTGCAAGAGACCCCAAAAACGATCACTTTTTTTATCATGGTGTTCATAAGCATCACCAACCACATGCTACCATGTCATAAGTTAAAGATTGTATTACAGTGACATTGATATTGTGGAAAAATTTAAAGAACACCTTCCAATCGGACCCGCCATTGAGAATTCTTGTAAAAATTAATTATAACGAACAACTGCAAGCGCTAGGGGACTATTTGTTGTTTTTTTGGTCTTTTTAAATAATTTTATTTTTTAAATAAATAAAATAACTAAAATAAAATTGTACAACCCGCTGGTGCTACGGCGGGTCTATCAGGGTGTTTTTTACATTGTCACCTTCCTTCACACGGAAAGCAGATTAAACGTGAACTGACGGGTTGGGGTGCCTCTTCTTATATCAGTCAGAATACACATCAGCTAAGGTAGAGGTGCCAGAAACCGTGCAAATTTCAGGTTTGCTTACTTACAACAGTGGTGGAAAAAGTTTAGAATTTTTTGATGGTCTGCAAAGTCAGTGCAAATCCATCCCAAAAAAAAACACATTTTTCGAGTAAGTCTATAATTTCTTGTGAATTTTTGAGTGAGGACTCATAGAGTGGCCATAAACCGTTCATAAGGTCCTCGTTTTCATGACAGGTTGGATTCTCAAAATAAAGCGCTTTTGCACCAATTAGAAGCATTCAATTTTTCCAAGCATGGACGGAATTAGTGCACTCTTGGACACTTTCTGGAACCAGGCTGGGTAAATTTGGGGACCTAGCCCTGAAGCCTACTGCACGGTTTTCTGATCCGCACGGTTTTCTGCACCTCCACCTTAGCTGCACTTGCTCATGGGCCATTGACACCAGACTTCTGCTGCATTTGTGTTTGCGTCCCTCAAATTATGCAGGACGGTAATTTGAAAAAAATAATTAAACACTTTTAAAGACTTGTCAGAGTTTGTCTTCTCTGAAATTTAAGAAATTTAAGTGCATTCCTCCTACGCAAACCAAGAGCGTTATCCAAGATGCGTTCCAGCACATACTTGCATGCAACAATTTGTAACCTTCCTCTCAAGTGCATCACTCATGTATAGTTTTTCATTCATCCAAATTTCTCTTGGTTCTTATGCTAGTTGACTATTAGTTGTACAATATGGATCTTCAAAATAAGATACTGTGATTTTAATGAAAAATAACAGAATTGGTTTATGTCAAGTTCCATTCTCAGTTCAAAAAGTGAGATCTTAAACATGGTTTTTTCAAAACAATTAGAATCAAATAATGGAAATCATACCATCTCGTAGTGCACGTTATTCCAAATTCATTACAAAAAATTAATTCTAATTTTTGTTTATTTGGGATTTTTAATTGAATTTCTAAAGAAAAGCTTGAAATTTTAATAACAATTCATTAATAAAAAAAGATGATAAATTCAATTGGACATATGTGATCTTCACATTGACATTTACAACTTAGCTTTGTACATCAACTTCATTTTCCTTATTTATCAAACATTAAGTAACGTTGGTCCCGAATGACCTTAAACTACCTTAAACTACCAGATGATGGAAAGGGGTACCCTTAACTTCCTGAACCATTTTCAGCGCGTTTTGGACCCTGATTTTTTTAGTTAGGGATACATGTTGCTCAAACTTATGTAGTTCACTTTTTTACAAAATCATCCATAAGATCTTGTAGATATACAAGTCACCTTCATCTTTACAAAGTTTGGTGTCAATCCGAGTTATAGGTTGCTTGGATGGGACACAAAAGTGAAGGGTACTCCAAGAAATTCATTGTTTTTTCACTGCTCAAATAGAGCTTTGACCGACTCTCTTGGGCACATACTATTTTAGAAAGTTGGTGCCGTCTGAATTTCTGAAGATAATCAAGTTCCCTACGAATGACAACAAGTTTTGTATTTTTAGGATAAAAAATGAGTGAGAAAGAGGCCTTGACATGACATCCACTTTTTACTAGTTCACTTGTGACTTTGAGAGAAATCTTACAGATTCCTACAAATCTGATCTTCCATTGCAAAATCAAACACAGTAGGTTGAAAGTACACAAAAGAACACATACAGTAGGAAAAAGAATTTTGGAAAAAAGGTGAAATCCAAGTGCAAGATTTGCATTTCAGTAGCTACACCCACCGACAAGCCGCCCTGCCCAAATGGAATACGTGGCAGCTCGTCATTCGTCTGTCACTCTCTTTTGCTGACTTTTCTTCCTCAGTTTTGTGACCACCCAACACTTGTGGATTTTTGTAAAATTGACAATGTGCATTTCTCCAAATCAGACTATAGCTAACTCGTTTCTACACAAAATTGGCCCAAATTTTGAATCATTCGGGCACTCCTTCCTCAAGATATTTTCAGTTCTAAAAATAGAGTGACCCATTTTGGTTCGCTCAGGAAGTTAACGGTTAAGGTGTTGTCGGGGTACCCAAGGGGTTGGCGGCTCAATTCCAACCGTAAAATCACTACTCTACCGGATGGAAATTCCCCGACGATGGATTGCCAAAAGTAACTTAACCCTTTAGTACCCAGGGTATTGTAGCTCGGAGCACTGGATTTCAGTGATTTTTTCCACTGTTATCGAGACTACCAAAAATAGAATGAATTAAATTAGGAAGTAGCCGTACAATTCTATTCTCAACTGGAGAGCACACATTTTATTAAAATTTGAGAATCATCCAATGGTGCGACTGGAAGATTATAGTATGTATTTGAACGGTATAATGCACGCTCAAAAATGAGATTTTGGAGGGTGTGTGACTTCAAAGTTAAGTAGAATTTGGGTTAAATTTTCAATAATGAAAAGAGAGAAGTTCAACTATGCCCTATATCAACACCTCTCCGTTGCAATCTTTCATATCAAAAATAAACTCACACATAATTATTGTGAATTTTACAAGTGAAAGTGACTTATCCATATACGGTTTAGGACAAAATTTTATACGTTGCAAATTGACAAGAGTGGGTACATTAGTCAAGATCAGATTACACACACTAATAGAAGATGAAGAAAACAACATGATTCAAAAAAATAAAACAAGATAACAAACTTTCATACACAATAAATACTACATAATACATGTGTTGTATTCGTAAGTATTTCCTGTATTTTCAAGTATTTGCAGTATTTTCGCATTTTGTTGATAGGTATTTTGATAGTTGTACAATTCCAAATTGAAAATTTCTTTTTCTGGAAGGTGTGTAATGTGTATGGGCAAACCTGAACTTCAAAACCGAAGTTCCAATTCTTCACGGATTCTTTGCTATTTGCATTGCGGACGTTGTAGTGACCATAATGTGGTCAGCTGGGCACTAAAGGGTTAACTCGTCAGCTTTGCCACGGTTGCAAAGCAACTCGTATGCTCCAATAAAAAGATTTTAAAAAGTAAAAAATAAAAAACAATAAATAACGCATCTTTCAAATGAATGTTGAATTGAGACGTTAACCCCTAAAAGACCAATCAACCCAATTATGCTTGATTTTTGGTCAAAGGCCCCAAAAATCAAGTGTCTTAGCTTTATTGTAGTTGGTGTTTTCATTAGATGTTTAAATTAAGTTATGATACATCTTTTGACCGTTGGGATTGGAGAATAAACTTCATTTGAAGCTTTTCCACCGATGAGAACTTTGAATTTTGAGTGTTCAAAATACAAAGGGCTTTCTAAAGATGCTTCAATCATAAGTCTCTTTTAATTTCTTCACCTTCAATTTTTTACTCCATGTAAATATAACTCTTACCTACCTTAAATATAATTTTTGATATTAAATTTGACAAAAACATATTTATTTTTTACCACTTCAACTCTCAATCCTCAAAATGCCATTGTTAATGAAGATGTAACTGCACTACCAAAAACGAGTGTTCTTTCGTAAATCTTTTTGACATTGCTTCAACACACAGTGCAAAACACAATGACATAAAGACTAAAAAACAACACCCTTTCTTGATGTTCCTATGATTACCAAGTTATATCCAGACTGCAATCTGTTGACAAAATTCAGAGAGAATGGGGCTCCTATAACCGCGTCGTTCCTTCAACGTCCGCCTTTCCTACCTAGTCCGACTTCTCCAGATTTAGCAAGAACATACACGTCCAAGATCTGACAAACAGTCATCTAAGTCCCCAGGAAAAACAACAAATGGAGAGCACTAAGAAATCAAACATGATATAAAGTGCAATAGAAGACAGTAACATTGGTGATAAGTCCCATCGCTCCATTCATCTGACAAAAAGAGAGAATGTGCGATAGAAATCCTCAATTGCCTTTCCTACAAAGGATTAAAGACACGCAGGGGTGGGGAGTATCTGTCTACTCAAAGAGAGAGAATCCCATGTCGTCATCGCTCTCCTCCTTGTCTTCCACCTTCTCTTCCTCCTTCTCCGCCGCAGGAGCAGCAGCGCCACCGCCCGACGCTGCAGCCGGGGCAGATCCCGCAGAGAATCCACCGCCGCCTCCGCCCACGATCACCTGACAAAGCCAAATTCCGCCACCACAAAACAACAACAATCAGCTTCCAAATCAACCCTAAACCGTCTTACATTCATACATACATGTAACCCTAAACCCTACGCTTCAATCTCGTCCCGTTGCTACGGCCTGGCTCAAATCGTAAACCCGGTCAAGCCACTGCTTGACTCTGACGACGTGGAAAAGAGTCCAGCTAAAATCACATCCACTTCCAAAGAAATAAGGCGCTCAGCTCAATCCCTCACCCAAAACGCCAACCCTAGAATTTCACACCTGCTTGCAACAGTTTCGTCACCGTTCCAAGGCGGGGGACTCCATGCCCAACGAAGCAAAGCAAACGATCTGTCGTGTGTTGATCCTTTGCAATCCCATGCATCTATCACCAAACCCTAAAAGAAGCAGCTATATGTAACTCAGTTGGACGAACCCTTAGTTCGCTTTGTGCTGAAAACGTTACCTGGGCAACGGCGGAGGTAGGAGTGATCAACGAGAACGACGACGACACGGAGCCGGAGCCGGCGGAGGTCAGGGCCAAGTTGGTGAGCTTCCTCTGGAGCTCCCACGTGGACGCAGAGCTCGCCTCAAGGTCGGCTTCGCCCCCGTGCTGCTTGGCGGTCCATGTGCCGCCGGAGTGCTTCACGATGAAGGTGAAGACGGCCATCGCTGTCAATGCTGCTCACCTCACCTTGCACGGCTTCGAACTGTGCGAGCCACAGCAAACACGCACGGCTTGGAAAGGGACACTTAGGGCACAGGACGGGGGCTTTAAGCAAGGCCTAGGGTTTGGGGGTCCGGGTAAGGCCCAGGTATCGCCCAGGTATCGCCCAGGTAATGGCCGGGCATTTATCTCATTCCGTTCCGAGTGGATCCCTGTGCCTTCCGAGTGCATTTGGTTTGCCCATTTCGTTAGTTATTATTTGCTTCGTGTGGGTTTGCGGAATTCGCTGCTACAGTGGTTTGGAAGATGGGCTTGTGAATTTGTTGGGCTGGATTGGTGGAAGGTAAGGTTGAGACACCCATTCCCGACCAGGGACACAAAATTGATCAGACCTAATTTCTAGATTTTGAAAGGGAAGATGTACCTCATTTGTACATTAGAGCATATGATCGGTTTTGGGTACCTCTACAACTTCGCACTTTAAAAATTTGTACTTATTCAAATAATTATCAAAAAAATTTAATTAAATATGAAAACTTCTTAATTTTTGTAGTGCTAAAAGAGGAAAATAATCAAAATATCAATTCACCTATCCCAAGTATAGTACATGTCTTATTTGATCGGTTTTAAGTGTCTCGACCTTAGGGTCTCCTTCCATGTATGGGGGCAGTGGGTGGCCGGTCCTCAAAAGGAGGAAGCTCTACCGAAATGGGTGGAAACAGGAGGATTCAAGAGTATAAATTTCATTTGTACCGAAACGGGTAGAGCATGGATGGTTCTTGAGACCTCAATTCTTGTCTTCTAGTGCCTTCCACCCAACTGATCCCCACATGGAAGTCCGCCCTTAGAGAGATGTGGTTGGGCAAGGGCCTGTTGTTGCTGCTCTATGCAAATCTCTCCATTTTCGACCACCGCCACCTTGTACTTACTCGTCATTTGAATCTTTCAATTATTAATGAATTGTAGTATACCCTTCATCTCAATGTTGGACACAATCATTAACCCCTAAGAGCAAGCCGAGCAGTTTCAGAGAAAATATTTCCGCCAAGCATGAATTTGAGGGCCATTTTTAACCCTTTGAGGTCCCAATTCAACACCGTTTTCAAATATTCGTTATAAAATGTTTGATAAAAAAATGGAGTTGCTGTTCAAAGTAAAGTTATAAATATCAATGTGAAGATAACATTTGTATGGTTGGATTCATCTTACTTATTATTGACATTTATTAATTAATTTTGCAAGGTCTTCTCTTGAAATTCAATTTAAAATCCAAAATTAACATTAAATTTTTTTTAAATATTGTAATGAAATTAGAATAACATGCACTACAAGATGGTATGGTTTTCACTATTTGATTCTACTTATTATCGAAAATCATGTTTAAGGCCTCACTTTTTGAACTAAGAATGAAACTTGACATAAACCACTTTTGCTATTTTTCAAAAAAATCAATATCTTATTTTGAAGATCCGTACCGTACAAATAGTAGTCAACTAGCACAAGAATTTTTAAAAATTGAATTGATGAAAAACATCACCGTGCGTGGTGAAAGGACGCTTCAGAAATCATCCACCGTCCAGAATCTGGACGCTGGCGCGTCAAAGGGTTAACTTAGAGGAATGTCATACAAGAGGTAGCCCAACAATATTCCTCGAGCGAACACCAAGACAACTTATAAAACGAAGATTTTATGAAAGTAACTTGATGACCTTGAAACACGGGTCAGTGAATAGTCTTCAAGCTCGTTATTTAATTGTTGATTGAGCATCTCTGCTTGCTTGGTGTGAAAATTTTGCTTGCGCCAAAGCTTCTGTAGATGGCGGAAGAACCTCAAACTTTGGCTCCAAAAACTATATTTTAGCGTTACTTAGTAGGTAGTTGTTGAGCCAAACTTTGAAGCAAGTGGAGATGACTACACCAAATCTTGGTGTTGGTCCCTCCAAAAGACTTTATGTTGGGCATGCTCTAAGTGCCCAAGGATTTTGCTCTACATGTAGGTTATTCAACCCCTAAACGTACTAGGATGTGACCCCTAGAATTGATGATTTGAAGAAAATCGTCATAAAGTATTATTGAGAATACCTTATTTTTGCAAGGCCACTATTGAACTACAATCAATGCAATTTTAGCTTGGTCAACAATTTGACATACTTCTACATTTGTAATTTAAAGAAAATATGCACTTCAATAATAGTAAATCCAACCATTAGATAAGACAACAATTTGGTGAAGCATCCCCAAAATTTTGGATGACTTTCATCCAAATCATCAATTCTAGGGGTCACATCCAAACTCCGGTCTTCTTTCGAGGTTGATATGAATATAGTGCTTTTTCATAATGAAAATGACCTAGTACCCAATGGACAAAGGGCCATTGGTTATATGTAGAGCACAACAATAAGACAACATCCGTACGGTTAAATTTAGGAAAAGTGCCATGATTTATTTTTATAATTAATTTATAAGAATTTTCTTTGAAAATTCATTCAACTTTACATGTTTGGTCATTTCGACTCTCGTTTGACTTGGAATCAAATACGACAGGTCAAAAACATTGGTTTTATATGGTGGTTATCTTATTCATGTTAGAGTTAATTTTATTTGATGAAAAACCTAAAGATTCTATTCCAAGTAGATTTTAAAAATTGTAACAATGTGAGCTATTGTCACTTTGAGAGTTTGAGGGCTTTAGAAGAAATTCAATAAGTATGTTTTTAAAGTTTCTTTATGAAAAGTTTGATCGCCGTCAATATCTACAAGGGAAAGAAATCACACTCTAAAAAATTTGTTTTTGCAAAAGTTATTGATGTTTGAAGTTCTTTGAAATTATGGTATCTTTGAAATTTTGGATCAACCAAATATTGTTAGTTAGGGAGGTAAGGGGGTTAAACATGATACAACAATTACGCACAAATATAACTTGCAATTACAAGTAAAATGTGCACAGACTGATTTTGTGTGTTAAAAGCGCAATTGATTTGTATGGAGTAGGGAGCTAAACACTACTAAACACCACTTAGGATTGAATGCATATGGTGGGTACCTTCTAAATTTTGTTTGACTCTTAAGACCCCAAGAGACCATTTTTTGGTCGCTACCTTTTTTTAGAGGCTACCCAAGGGCAAAATAATATAAATATAAATATAAATTACTTTCAAGTAAAAAAATCAAGTCTACTTTCCAACCCAATTTGAATTAGGCCAATGCAAGTTAAACTCCTCCTAGGGGAATATTTCAAAAACAAACAACTTTACATTGTGTAGTGTTACAAAATTTACTATTTGGAGAAAGTAATGTTTCTTTTTTCATTAATTTTTTTCTTTTTTTCATTTTGAATGAAAAATAATATTACAACCAAATTTTGAATTTAAAAAATTTAAAATGTAATTTTGGTGAATTTTTAAGTTATTTGCTTCTGTATTGACTAAATTAAGATGAAATATATTTTGGAAATTAAATTGTACGGATCATTTTTAAAATGTCGCGTTCTTATTTTCTTTGTTGGCCATCAAAGTTATGGAAATCACATTCTGTAATACATCTTTGTTTTGTTCTATATCCCTTAGGCTTGGGGTTAACATTTTCATGTTATCGTACTCTAATGCCTTCACCACAAACTTGGCAAGTCATGTTTTTACAATTTTTTATGTATGTTGTTGAGATGAACATAGGTGATTTCGTTTGACATAAGTTTTATGTATGTTATTGTATAAAAAACGTACAAACGACACATTACAAACATGAAAAAACACATCATGATAAAATTTACATGTTTGTAATATGTACTTTGTACATTTTTTTTACAATAAACATACGTAGAACATATATGTCGAACATGATCACCCATGTTCATCTCAACAATACACATAAAACATTGCAAAAACATGACTTCCTAGGTTTGTGATGTTTGCTCTATCCTAAATGCTTTTAGATCTTCCATTGTTTGTGTCGTTACCGAGCTCAATTTGAAAATCGGCTAGACTTGTTCCAATAGCAGAACTATCAGCGACCCCATGAAATGTACATGGTAACTTTATTATGCCAACATATTTTGTGTCAACATTACAAGAAATTTGAGCCCTCTAAGAGGCCTCGAGTTTTATTTTTATTTTAACTTTTTGAATTTTTTTAAAAATATTTAATTAATATAAAATATTAAAAAAATGAAATCTGATGTGGCATGAGTTCGACATTTCAGATTGGATATTAAATATTAAAAGTTTTTTTATAAAATTTATAAAATTTATAATATATTTTTTAATATATTTTTAATATTAAAAATTGTTCAAATAATCTTTGAAATTTTTTTAAACATTTTCTAAAAAAATTAAATAATATTTTTTATTTTATTTTATTAACATTTTATTTTTAAAAGTATTTTCATTTAAAAAATAATTCCAATAAAAAATTAGATTTTGGCCCGAACATCGAAAAAGCCTCTTGGAGGGCTCATTTCTCTTCTAATGTTTTAGTATAATAACATAGCATCTAGTGTGAAGGCTAACAACATGTCTACCTTTTATTGACAACGTTGCGCTAGCAGACACTTGGCACCTCGATGACGTTAGCTATCTACCCCCGATTTCCATAAGAGTGTTTGTACCAAAAGGCCCTCAAAATTTTTATCCCGTTCATTTCATGAGTACCTAATTTCTTGTAAGGCCCTACACAGAATTGGGAGGGAAAAAAATGACATCATCACAAATTTAGGAAGTCATGTTTTTGCAATGTTTACGTATGTTGATGAGATGAACAAAAGTGATTACATCCTACATTTGTTTTACATATGTTTATTGTAAAAAAAAACGTACGATGGACATATCACAAACATGTAAATTTTATCATGATGTGTTTTTTCAGGTTTTTAATATGCAGTCCTTCGTATATTTTTTATACAATAAACATACATAAAATGTATGTCAAACATAAGCACCCATGTTCATCTCAACAACATATTTAAAACATTGCAAAAACATGACTTGTCAAGTTTGTGATGATGTGAAAAATCACACAACAAAGTACTGGCTTTACACAACCTAGTACCCGCGATACAATGTGTTGATGACGGAATTCGAACCTGCGATTTTGCGTACGTTGAGAATTAATCTAATTGAGTCTTAACAACTACCAGAAAATACCCTCCGGGTTTAAGAACGCAGAAGAACAAAAACAAAAGCGCCGGAGCGCGGGAGATGCTACAAGCCCAAAGGCCCGTGACTGGGGGGGCATGCTTGCCAGCCCAGATACAAGAACAACTACAAATAAACATCTACCACTAGCAAGCACAGCCTGAGCACCAAAGTGCCAAAGGCCGGGGGAGAAGCATCAGCTAAAGATGTGATCGTGAATTGTTGTTGCTCCAAAAATCTACAGATGTAACAACACTCATAGCAAAACAAAGCAAGCAAGTGCAGTTGAACTAAATGAGAGTTTAATTTACAACAAGAGCAAGCTCACTAAGCCTCAAAGAACTCGCAAACATAACTACACTAGGAATGATGAAAAGGTGTTGTGCAGTCAGTCAACGAACCTTGTTGAGCATCTTCCTCCACCTGGTTGTCAAAGAAGAACGCCAACACTTGCAAGCTTTTCAGTAACAACCTTGAGCTTTGTAACACCATACACCTCTTGAACAAGATTAAACGAAGAAACAAGAAGAAAGATGTGCATCCGCTATTTGGCATGCCTCAAGTTACTGAAAACCGGAGCGCTGCGCACTGCCATGGCCAAAATGATCTTTCTCACACCTCCATCGTATGACCAAATATCCGTCTCGTGAATGTTCGATCAAGCTTAACACAACTGCCAAGCAAGTTGCGCAAATAACTGGTAGCGTAATGCACTACTTCTACTTGAAGGGATCAAACTACGATCTTTGACATTGTATTGACAAGAGTATGGTAGTTGAAGGTAGCTATCACAATTAAATAGGACAACAAAGCTATCAACTACAAAGCTACCAAACCAGAAGGTTTCTACAACAAATAAAAAATGGAAGTGTGAGGAGAATGCCCTCGTTAGAGGTGAGTGTGGCCATCACTCCTATAAGTAGATCGCTCCCGTCGGGTGGAGTTGAAATTGCCGCCAAAGAAGCACTGCTAACAAGATACTAGAAACCCTAAACATCTGTGATAGCATGAAGACGCTTGCGAAACCTTCTCCTCCTTGCGACAAAGGAATGCCCCCTGTTCTGCGAGAGAGGAGTCATGAAAACTACCAATCTAAGCTCCAACTCATGTTGTGATAAAATAATTTCCTTTAGGCCTTAAGTAGATAGAGGCTTGCAGAGCGGGAGCTGCTAAGAAATGAGATCGTTTAGGGTTGTGTCATGTGGGCTCTCAGTTCTCAGGAAGCCCTGCTCCGGGGCCTCTCTATGTACAAACTCTCCTATTTACATATAGAAGTAAGTCTTCAAAAAGATTCTTCAAACAATCAATATTCAATCGAATTAGGTTTTGTGGATACTGTGGGTGATATTTGGAGAGCTGTGCTTGCGAACCAAATTAAGACTAATTTATTTGGTGACGAATTAGATCATGAGCTTGTTATAGACTTGCTTCTTAACCTTCAAAGGTCAAAGAGACCATAAGAGGGCTTTTAGATTAAAAAAATGGCATTTTCAGTTCCAAAATGATGTTTTAAGTATATTTTTAAAAAGCATCCCTTCCATAATTTCCCATCCTCACTAGATTGGAGTTCTTTAAATAATCAATATCAAACCCTAAATGACAGTGAGATATTGGACAAAACGTAGATGTGTTTTATGCCCTAAACGCTCAAACAACCATTCTATGGTTAGTGCCCAAATCTATAGGCTACCCGGAACAAAAAAAAAATTGAAAAAATAAAATATATTTTAGAATACAAAATGAAGTCTACTTTCCAATGCAATTTGAATTATGTCAATTCAAGTTAAACTCCACTTGGGATATTGAAATTTTCAAAGTGGATCACCTCAATATTATTTTGGTGTTATAAAATTTTCTATTTGGGGAAATTAATAATGTTTCCTTCATTAACTCTTTTGCTTTTTTGAAGTTTACAATGAATAAGCCAAATTTAACCAATCATGCTAAATTTTAAACCCTAAGATTGAAAATTATAATTTATACAAATTTCCAAAGGTTGATGCAATTAAATTCATTAAAAAAATCTACACTTCTTTTCAGAACTTTGACTATACAAATAATTTGTAGAGATGATGCCCTACATTTTGTCTATTGAACCAAACTTCATCAAACATGTGGACGGCACATAATATAACACATCAATGTTTTGTCCAATACCCCTCGGACTTTTAGGAGTTAATATGTGACCTCTTTATCTTCGATGAAGTTTGGACCAATGGTGAAAATGAAAAGCATAATGTTTTGAAATCATAGGTATACCTAAATTTCCAAAATTAATTTTAGGTCTTCAACTAATGAATTAAGAAGCATTTTAACTTCAAATTTTTATCAAAATTACAAGTCTTATTTTTAGAATTTAAATTTGGTATGATTGATTAAATATAGACATTCTATTCTAAAACTAAGAAAAATAAAATGAGAAGAGAGAACATCATTTCTCTCTATAAACAGTAAAATGTATTATACTAGGACAATATTGAGGTCTTTTTTTTTTCGAAAATTTCTCTTTGGTGGGGTTCAAACTAGATTGATGCGACTCAAATATATATATATATATATATATATATATATTTGTTTTTGGTTTGCTCCCATTGTTTAGGGTTCAGCAGCCACAACTGAAGAAAACGTAGAAGAAAAAGCAGACAAGGAAGACAAAAAAAAAACAGAAGAAAGACAAGAAGAAAGACAAAAGGGAGACAAGAAAGAAGACAAGAAAGAAATCAAGATAAAAAAGAAAAGATAAAAGAAAAGAATAAAAAATAATTAAATTAATTATTTGTTTACAATGTAAGGGATTGAAGAAAGACAATAATCGTTGTTTCTAAAAAAGAAAGTTAGACAAAAAAAATTATACGCTTGGGGACCAAGTGCATGATTATATGGCCAAGTGCGTAAATAGTGAATTGCGTCATTGCATGTTTTAGACACTAGTCTTATGACAATCACAATAGATTTCCAGCAAATGAACAACATTTCCAGCACAAAATAGAACAACATTTTTAACAAGAGATAGGAGTTCGAAATCTAACACAAATTAGTTTTATTCATCATTGAAAAGGTGAAGCTTTTGTACACGCAACATAACGAGTTATGTTATAAACATTCTCCGCAACTTGGCTTAGCTCGTCCTCAAACTCATGTAAGTGCACCATGTGAGGAACAAGTGCAGAGGTCCAAGTAGACGCATAGTCCTTAGCCGGTAGAAGTGCAACTAGCACGGCTACAGCTGGCGCAGCTTCTTGTTTGGTTGTAGCTTCGTCCTCTTCAACGTGTTGCAAAATTTTATTGAACTCCTTACGCCTTCGCAATGATAGGTACTCATGAGCGTTTTTTCCAATTGTGGCATCAAGCGGCATGGAGAATAGCAGCATTAGTAATTGATCCAACAATCATCATTTTAGCTTTCTTCTAGTGATGTCTTTGCAATATTTGCTATTGTGCATGCTTGCGTTCTAGCTAAAGTCTCTCTTGACTGAGCAATCCTCAACTATCGAGATCTCATACATATAGCTTTTAATTAGTGGTGCTCAACAATCGTAAAAGAATGCTAGATAAAGTGGTATAGTAGAGCTCGATCGACTGTTTATTAATGATTTTCCACAATAGAATTTCTCATTGTTAACTCCTAAAGGACCAAGGATTCATATTTTAAAATGAAAAATTCAAGTAATTACATTGTGAAAAATATTGTATCAAATGATACCAAATTTTATTTTACTAGAACTAATGAAGAATATAGAATGTTTTGGTCAAAAAGTAAATAACTTTGAACAAATAAAAGTCCATATAGGAAGGCTAAAAGAACATGAGACCCAATTTGGGCTTCTTTTAGGTCTATGTATTAATTCACTTTTGCACAACCCTAGTCACATTTGTATGATGGCCAAGGACCTAAAAAAAGGAGGTTATTGACCCAAAGTAAATAAGAAGTTATGATAATATTTAGAGAGGACTTGGAATCCAAGGCGCTCTATAAAGAGGAAGAAATCTTCGCAGTCTGCCGGTCGAGGGCTAATGTATACATCGACAACGCATGTGGGCGTCGTTAGTGCCGCGTCGATGGGCTCCGCCATGAGAGGGGAGCTATCTTAGAGGCCGTTAGTGCCAATGGTGGCGATGTTGTAACAACATTCTCACCCGGTGTTCTACATTCCTAAAAAGTCAATGTAGATGAGATCTCCAGCCAATGAAATATAGATTAAACTTCGCTCGTCTTCTAAATGAGCGTTGGGATGGAGAATTGGGGAATTTTTTTACAAATGTCTCTATATTTAGAGATACAATAGGAGGAAAACCATGAGTGGAGAAGTTGTTTCAGTATCTCCATCTCCATCTAAGGTCTTGTCTCTAAAGCTTTAGGGATCAATGCATAACATTCAGTAGCCTTTACGCACACTGCCTTTACATCCATCCAACGGTATAGAAGTTCATTCAGAAAAGGATGGACAAATATGGCCGTTGGAGTGGAGTGAGAAAAATAAAATGGAAAATAAAAAATCATCAAAGAAAGAAAGAAAAAATGCTATCAGTAGCTACCGATACATGGATTGGCGTCTATAGCACTATCCAACTTTTCAAAGAAAAACAAAAGAAAGGTTTTTTATAATTATTAAACTTTTACAATTTAAAAAAGAAGAAGAAGTTGTTAGTCGGCATGTTGTTCTTGTGTTAGCATTAACTTTTGAAGTGTAAAGAGCCCCGTGGGGCCATGGTTGATTATTTTCCAATCAAACACTGATTTTCACCTAGTTCCTAATTTCAAATGAAAATGGTCCCAACTAAGAAAGTGTGGGGGTTATCTTCTACTTTCTAGTCCAATATATCATTCTTCAAAAATTTAAATTTGCATTTTTTTACAACACTTCACAACTCAAGACCCTAAAATTCCAACATACACTATAGAAAAAGTTTTTCTATCGAATTTCTCTAAAGCAATATGCCACCTATACCTTGATGTTCATCACTATTAAAAAATGTTTTAATTTAAATAATTACAAAAAATCAAGATATATTGGTTAGTGGAGACGCTTAAAGGTTAAGTTACCACAATATCTTCTTCTTTTTTATAATGTGTTTGGAGCTTTAAGATCTTGTTGACCTTTTCTTCCTAGTTGCCATTAGAGCATCCGCAACTTTGCGCTGTACACCCGACCGCGCTCTCCTTTAGAGGACCCGGGCATGACAGACCCCCTCCATCGCAACTCTGGAAATGGCATTTTCAAGAGCGGGCTCGTTAAATTTCTCTTCTAATGCGCCATTTTCCAGAGTCTCCGTTGTTTCCCAGCACGCCCAAAAACCGGGAAAGTTTCGTTTTAATCTGTTTTTAGACCGCTTTGTGGCCATACACAGTGGCGCAGATCCAATCAAACCGCGCATGCACAATACGAGTCAACACGGGCCGTGTCCTCCGGCGAGAGATTCGAGCGAGCTGGCAGTCATTTACGGAGTCAGGATGAGGGTCTCCAAGTTTGGCGAGTCACAGAACCCTAGCGGAACCCTCTAACTCCCCTTTCCCAAGTGGTGAATGACGCTCAAGGGTGCGGATGTTCTTACCACCGCCTTCTTGTAAAACAAGCTAGCTATCGATATTGTGCACATTCTCCTCAAGGGCAAGAGAGAGCCAATGTTGTGGAACACCGGTAGGAATGCTCTAAGAGCAAGCCCAGCAGTTGGTCATTGTGCACCAAGTCCACATCCAAGATGGTGTGAGAGAATTGAGAACTTCCTCAGCAACAACCACCAAGCGTGCCTAGAATAGAGTGCATCAATCAACTTTAAACTACGACTTTTGTCACTACTTGGGACAATCATAATGGCGGAGAATAAATTTACTAAACTTAACTTCATAAAGTGAGAGCATTGTCTTGTCAGAGAGTGGGACAAATTTCTTGATGTGAGAATCACCACTCGCCATAGGGTCGCGTTAAAGTTCCTCCATCGAACTTCCCGGTCGGGTGGGAGCCCACCAGTCGGAGGAGGCCGGGCAGCCCTCGCCACTAAGGGCGGGTCAGTTTGGGGGTGGCGCCTCCCTGCCCGCCCCTGAACTCTGCCCGGCGCGCCCATCAGCGTTCCCCGTTCCCCATTTGCGTTCCCCGTTCCTCGTTCGTTCCCCTGTTCGTGCCATCAGAGCTGCCATCAGGGAGAGAGTTTACTGGGAGCTGTTTGGAGGCCTCCCCCAATACTGTCTTCCACCGCTTCTCCTTCAAACTCCTAAGGTATGAAAACTCCCCCTTCTCAAATTATTTATGTATTGTTCTATGATTATGTATTATGCATTGTATGTATTATGCATTGTATGTATTTTGCATTGTATGAATTATGCATTGTTAAAAATTAGGGTTGATGATCTTTAGGGTTTTGATTAAGTTAACATATATTGTTCCTAATGAAGATTATGTGTGTGACTGTTTTAAGAGTGTGTGAAGCTTTGGTGTCGAAAATGGAGGATGATGGTGATTACATGGAGGACGACAACTTCTACCCCTCCGATTTTGAGGATGATGCAAGTGAGTTGGTGGGGGTAGAAGAATTTCTACAAAGAGTTCATGAAAATGGTTTGCAAAGTGTTGAAGACTCAAGATTCCAAGAAACCTACTTCTTGTCTTCAAATGGAGATTCGGATGTAGATGAGGAGGATGGAGATGATGTGATTTTGGAGCCATGGGAGGATTTGATAGTCAATGGAGTGGAGAGCATCAACATTGGAACTCCAACACATTCTCAAGACTTCACTTCTTCAATGTTTGAAGACATTCCTATTGAGACTTTTCCCACGTATGTACACTTCACACTTTCATCTATCAAACTCATGGTTGATTGCATAAGGGGGGCATACTTCCCTTCCTTTCACCAAATTCAAGAGGCAAATCCGTTGTTTTGTCCTCTCTCAAAAATCCATGGGAGGGATACTAAAACAAAATTAGAGGCTTTTACAATTGAGAGGTGGAACAAAATTCAAGTCAAACTCAAAGTTGTAGAAGTGGAAGATGGATTTGCATTGTCTCCTTTGTATGACACAAAGAATAGACAAATTCCGCCCATAGAGTATTGGCGTTCAATTGTTCATAGAGGTCATATTGATAGAAGTGGCAAACACTTGTCATTGTCTTTGACAATGAATAGCATTCGTACTCAATGGAGTACCGATATCAAAGTAGGTGGAATTCATGCCTCATTCATACAAAATTGTATGAACTCTTGTGAAGAGTGTCAAGAGAAATTTTTTTGGGATGAATTTGTGTGTGTTCCATTAGAGGATCTAAGTTCTACTTTAGATGCCATTTGCACAAAACATGTTGTGCTCAAAAGGCGTTGTAAACGCCGTGTTTGGAAAAAAAAACCGTCACTTATTATCGTTGTCACCGGGGTGGAAGTAAGAACCGTACACATAGGAAAACGGTACATGAAAAAATGAAAAATGAGAAAGAATCTAGAAGAGATAGGACTTCTAGATTGTGCAATTGTGAGTTCCAAATCAAGGTAGTGGAACCTACACAATCTAAGTCTTCAAGTACCTTGTCTCAAGATAAGCTTGAAGCCACCATTTATGTGCATAGTCAACATAGTAGACATGTCCCGGGATCCGATGCGGATACATTTTTTTTACCCGTACACCCATATGTGATAGCTTGGGTTATGGAGAATTTGAAATTTATGCATTCTCCAAGAGTGGTGGAAGCCGCGTCGGTGGAAGCTCAAGGGACCTTCTCCCAAAGTGTGCCGGAGGTTGAACGTGTGACATACCGCTTTTTCATTATCAAGAAAGAAGTGCAAATGCTTGCATATTCTTTGAAATTAAATGGTTAGTATTTCAACCTCATTGTTTTATTTGATTTAAAGCATTCATGAATGACTCATTTTAAAAATTCATAATTCTTCATGAAAGAACGCAATACCTCTACATTTGACTCAAACATATAAGTTGAAATATGTTAATGTCATTTTTATTGCTAGTTTTTCTTTTATGAGGATTGATGAAATTTTGCTAATTTTTGAAATAGCCTAAAAAGTATGAATATTGGTAACAATTTGATGACAAGTTTTTGGTATTGTGTGTGTAGACGCACTTCGCAAAGATGATTGGGATGCGGCCCAAATTGAGATTATGAGACTACAAGCTCAAGGGAAGATTCTCTATTATCAACCTTATGCACCTAAGGATGAGGACCCAAGAAAGAGGCCGTTTGTTGTGGTTATTCAAGATGAGTTCATGCGGAATTTGGCAAAACGATTTTCCGGTAATAATTCTTGGGCATTGGACTCTACTTTTAAAACCAATCAATACGGTTTACCTCTTTATGCGGCTATTGTGCCAAATCAAGACGGAATTGGGATTCCGGTCTTTTACATGTTATGTAGTAATGATGTGAAACAAGGACATGAGGGTATTGCCATTGAAATAGCATTGACCCATGTCTTTGAATCTTTAGGAGAGATAAGGCCGTTCGCAATAGTGATTGATAAACACAAGACATCCTTGAACGCAATTCAAAATGTTGTTCAAAACGATGTCTTGTGTTGGACTTATGAGGATGGTGCAAAAGTGCAAATAGGTGCACTGGTCTTGTTATGTCACTTCCACGTGATGAAAGCATGGAGTGAGAATTTATTGACAAGTATTCCAAATGAGGACAAAGACCGGGTTTGGAGGGCGTTACATGTGTTAATGCTTTGTCCTAATGAGTCTCATTTTGATGAGAACTTGAGAAATTTTTGTGTTGAATTTCAACACATCCCGAGATTTGCTACCTATATTAATTCCGGATGGGCCGGAATTAATGTACCTTGGAGAAGGTTGTGGCCTCGATTTGGGAGGCTTTTTGCTTATGGAGGAATGGACACAACTAACCATGTCGAAAGACATTGGGAGTTGATCAAGTACACCTTTCTTCAAAGAAAGGTGAATCGGTCGCTTCGTGATCTTATCGTGGCCATTGTTGGTAGTGCCAAAGATGGCACCCATGTGATTCAACCCACATTGTTGAGTCAATTCAAAATGACTCAACGTTTGAGTAAGTTCCATCTTTTCTTATTTTTTTCTCTCATTATTTCAAGTTTTTGAACGTGTTTCACACATGATACTAAGTTTAAATTTAATTGTTCAATGTTTAGGTGATTCAGAGCGGTATATACGAAGAGGGAATGACAAAACTCACTGTCGTCGATTGAAAGGAGGAGAGCGGATATTCAAAGCTTACCAATTCTCTCCCATGGACATTTTGGAGGTGATTGATAAGGATCATCTTCTTTTCCATGTCAAAAGTGAGACTTCTCCCACTCTTTGGTATAGTGTGTCTTTAAAAACACACTATTGCAATTGCCCCGACATAGTATCCACATGCAAACATATTTTTGGAGTGCAAGCTATTGTCAAGGAGTTTTTTGAAGGGCCCAAAATCAATGAAGTGGTGGAAGAAGCCTTACCTATGCTACCCGAAATGGAGGACATTGACATCACGATTCCATCTCAAATGGATGTACCTATAGAAGAGGTTTATTCAAGTGGTGTGATGCATAAGAAGGTATTCCACACATTAAATGAAATCGATTCATTGTGTAGGGTATCTCTTCAAGATCACAATGAAGAAGAGGTGAGAAGAATTCATAAAGTTCTTCAAGTTTGTCTTACCTCTTTATTAGAGCCTTCAACATTTGATAGGCCTAATGTGATTTCTCTTCCTAAACGAGGTTCCATTGCTTCGATTCAAGAGCACGTGAAACGCACAAGGATGGGGCATGGGAAGAAACGGGTTATTTCCGAAATTGGTGAAGGGAGCACTCCACGTCCACCCTTGAAGCGACCCTCTCATATGCTTTTATCACACTCAAAGCAAAAGAGGGCCATTTTCGCAAACTACCAAAAGTCACTTGTGACATATGTGCTACAAAAACTTTGGTAGAGGGGGGAGCAAATTCTATATTTTGCAAAAATTGTGATTATGAGATTTTTGTGAAATAAAATATATGTTTTGGATTTTTACATGGACTTTGTTCTCATTTTGTGCTTGAATTTCTTCATATTTCAAATATATGGCATGTATTTTCATTAATATGCTCAATTGTATATACTCTAAATAAATCCCCTCTTGCATTGTAATGTTGTGGAAAATAAAAAAAATATAGTATGTAAGAGGTCATGGGAGGTTCATACCTTAGAATTTTGGGAGGAGAGGATCGGGGAGGGCCTCCAAACAGCTCCCAGTAAACTCTCTCCCTGATGGCAGCGCTGATGGCACGAACAGGGGAACGAACGGGGAACGGGGAACGCAAATGGGGAACGGGGAACGCTGATGGGCGCGCCGGGCAGAGTTCAGGGGCGGGCAGGGAGGCGCCACCCCCAAACTGACCCGCCCTTAGTGGCGAGGCCGGGCAGCCCGTCCACGGCAGCCCTTCATCGCAGGGGTCTTCTGATCTTCGTGCTCTTCGTCGTTTCTCCATCCTCTTCATCCTCGGACCCTAACTGCCTTCTTCCTCTTTCCTGCGGCGCTCCTCCTCTCTCTCGTGCGGCGCCATTGTTTTGAGCTCCTCATCTGTGATCCTCGACTTATGCAGACCCTGCAAAATGACTTGTGTCTCAAATTCATTTCTTCCAGATGAGCACAACCTCGAAGATTTCATTGAAATACAGCCCGGCCGACCTCTTTAATATGATCTTCATTTTATGCTTACAGGTTTCATTGGATGTATCCAGAACACCAAGAGCAAAGCTCAACATGTGTAAGAGATCGGAATATTTTCATTCTCCGACAACACAGCCGGACACGCACTTTACCACACAATCAATATCGATCATTGACTGTCCGAACAACCACTTTTTATGCACACATTCACTGATTCGAAGTGATTGTTTCGGGTGCCAAGGCAGTCACGTTAAAGTGGTCGGAAGCTTGGTATGAACAATCTCTAAAAGAATGAATACCGGTGCACAGATTCGATTATATTGAGACCATTGTTTTGATGTTGTTGCAGGTGCCATTTCGATTGAATCACCTGCACTTCGTGCTTAACAGAATCCACCGTGTTATGTACACATTAATTAACAGGCTTGAGATCATGTTAATGTTGGGAATCACAGATGAGGAGCTCAAAACAATGGCGCCGAATGAGAGAGAGGAGGAGCGCCGCAGGAAAGAGGAAGAAGGCAGATTAGGGTCCGAGGATGAAGAGGATGGAGAAACGACGAAGAGCACGAAGATCGGAAGACCCCTGCGATGAAGACTTCAATCAAGACTGCGATGAAGGGCTGCCGTGGACGGGCTGCCCGGCCTCCTCCGACTGGTGGGCTCCCACCCGACCAGGAAGTTCGATGGGGGAAATTTAACGCGACCCCTCGCCATATGGGCAACATTTGGTGGGCAAATATCAAACTCCACACCATAAGAGGTACTTTATCATCTATAAATAGCGTTGGTGAGTGGAAAATGGGTGCTGTTGGGCCTGCTCTAACACCCCCACCTGGAATCTTCTAAAGCAACTTACAGGTCTGACACGGTAACTTATAGATATTATAATGTAAGGTGCCAAAAGCTGTGACTCCCTCCCGGCGAGTCTGACACGCTAGCTGTTGGTGTGATCAGTCCCTCACTTATCTTCTCGCTTCGCATCCAATGGGAGTCGAAACTCTAACAGGTGATCAAAAAGGATACAGGGGTATCATCAATGTGATTTGATTGCCACAGTCGAAAAGTGGAACGCTTCTTTCTGTATTCAGAAGCAACTGTCCTTTACCGATGAGTCATCTGGTGCATATATCCTCACGGCTCTCACACTCTGACGCTTCAACTCCAACAAGCATTCTATATACATGTGGATTGATCAGTTTCTGTGAGGTAGTAGAATTTTCTCACTGGCTGCCTGTGAGCATTGACGATATATTGGAGCCGCCTGAAGAAATTGTAAAGAGATAGTCAGACATGGCGTTGTTGCAGCATCCCTGTGTGTCCCATTGTTCGATATTCACTGCGCCGACGACGATGCAGTGGACTCCACGTGCTGCAGCTGTTCTGCAAGTGCAGCCTCCCAAACGATTCTCCATCTGTTGCGCTTCTTCTCAAAACACATCTTCATCTGCCGACGTTGTTCGTCCTCAGGAGCAAAACGCCGCCCAAGCTCCCATTGTACGTAACTCGCTAGCTCCTTTGTTTCGATCTCTATTGTGCAACCCAAGATATAGTCTTATTGCACAATATACAGGTGGATTTGGGTTACATTAATTGCTGGCCGGAATTTTGATGAGTGTGTGAGTTATGCATGGATGGATGGTCAACTACTTGAATGAATAGGTTTTCTGATTTTGCAGGTTTTCAAGGATGATTCAAATGGCGTCGTCTGCTACTCTGATGAGAACGGTGATGTCACCTGCGAAGGTTGGGACGAAGGTCCTCACTTCGAGCCAGACCTCCAGCAGCCCACTCTGAGGTCAGTCGTATATTCCAACTATTTACAGACTTTGCAGAATTGAATCATGTCAGTATATCACCAAAAGACGGAGGTCGGGGAGGGTGGTTCTAGCTTATAATCCAGCTCCGCAGTCTCAACTGGCTAACTCTTACCTGTACATTTTGAGGTTTCATTGAGATTGTGTATCTTTCAGTGCTACCCAGTCTTTGACAACACACTCTATAATTGCACATTCCTCAAAATGGATCACTTCCCCATGTCCAATTGTTAACACATGTGAGAATGCATGTAGAAATCCTCCGTACTTGATTCCCCCCAATGCAATGTAATTAGAGAGGGTGAGGTGTGTTGAAGATGCATAGTGATTTATTTTTTTACTTTTTTATTTTCTCATTCAGCAGTCTAGGGAACTAATTCTTGGTTGCAATGTGTATGATTTGTATTATAGATTATATAACGCACAGTGGTACATGACCCCGGTAAAGGGTTGCCTAGTTCCTTATGATCAATGCATTTCTTCACTTTTGCAGGCGCCGAAGGTTCACTCCGAGTGCCGTGCAAGGTAGAAGTGGCGGTGAATCTGTCAATTTTGAGAATGTGAAGGGAAGAATGCGCGATTCACTTGGCAAAGAAGCAAACGAGAGTCTCGAGTCCTCGGAGCTCTAAAACATATACTCCATTGCAACAGAGCTGTCCTTCATGAATGGTAAATACTGTCCATACTGAAGCCTCAAGATAGGTCCCAATGCGACAGTGCATATCTACGGGAGGTGTAGATTTCCGTCTTGTTTTCTAGTGACCATAAAAAGCAATGTACCTCTCATCTTGACTCTAACATGACAGAAAGAAGATGCTGAATCATAGCACCGTACACACAGTTGCCTCGGTTTTAATTCAGGGCAGACGCTACTTGAATGGTGTAAAGTTTTTGCTGTAGAGATATTCTGATAAGGCCCGAATTCTTTTTACCCACGTGGTGGCATCAATGCATGTATCCTATCCATTCAATTGAATAAAAGGGCAACATGGTCCCAGTATGTTGATGTTTATTGCAGAAGATTTAGTTCAAGCAAAAGATACGAAAATTATTAGGAACCTCATCCTCTGACTTCTCTCAACGCATCTATTCATTCATACACTTGGTTTGGCCTTTTTAGAAAGTGGAGTAAGCATGAATTGGCTAATTGTCTATGGCCACTACAATGCTCAAGAACCGATCTCTGTACAGTACAGTAAGGGAGTATGGTCTGCCTGTGTGTTGGAATAGAACATCACTTGAGTCTCCAAGCAATCAATGGGAGAAACGAGCATGCCACTCATCTAATTCGTCTCATAATAACTGAAAAAGAACATGAGGAAGAGCAAAAGCTATGCGGCTGTACTTGTTACACGTTGGAACAGCAATCTGAAGATTCGTCCTCCGTTAGCAACAGCATGGATTTCTCTCTCCGTCGCAACGCCAAGGGGACTGTCCAATAACCAGCCCTCAGAGTTACACATAGCTGACCCAGGCAAGTGCACACGAGTAAAATTGGCATTTTCGTCAAACTGGTCTCCCATATCCTTGGCCACTTCCTCCACGTCAGATTGCAGGAATACCTGCTCAAAACAATCATAGTAGCGGATGATTACTCCCCAATCACGAACACAAATCACAACATTTTTGAAACGTAAAAATCGTGGGCGTTCGTCACCTGACCACCGGTTGGAAGATGCTTTTCAAGAGCCTCAACTAAAGACTTCTGCACTATTCGTCTCTTCCGGTGCTTCTGCTTAAAATGTGGGTCTGGGCACTGCGTAGCAGACAAGAAGATGATGTGAGAAGAAGGTGACTCCAATGGCTTATGTATTCATTTACGGAGCATATAAAACATAAAATAAATAAACTCTAAACCAAATTGCATGTGAGTAATACTTACACTAAATAGTATATTTAGTGTGAGATAATTATAAGATTTGAAAATGTTATAGATTTTTACTCTCCACAAATTTTTTTGCCAAAGACATTGATTCCAATACTATTGAAAGATCCCCATCTTGACCAATATAGAGGGTAAAAAAATTGGTCAACAGTAAAAACTTACAACACGTTTATGTAAATTAGTGTATCTCACACTAAATATACTATTTAGAGTACCGTATTACTCATGCTAGCCTACCACTTGATGTCAAAGATCAAGGAATATGGTAAACTGTTCGTATTGACTCAGATTAGCTTACCAATATTGATACAAGCCTAAGTGGACCGGGGTAATTCAACAGTATAGCATCCAAAGCAACTGTTGCATTTGCAACTATGAAATGTCTGCAACCAAGAGGAGGAAAAAAAACAATCAACAAGAGAAAAAACCTTGCACATACTTATTCAGACTTCGGCTCTAAACTGGCTTAAAACTAGTTGCTGCACCCTACTCAGCAAAACTAATAAAGGATAGCAGTAATTCCCTGCCTTATAATGATCTGACCTCATCCTTTGAAAAGAAAACGCCCACAAGGAACAGGTTAAGTTGGGCGACCCCTCACATGTTTGTAAGGCTAAGCTCCTCAGCCCATAAGGTTGAACGCTGCAACAACTGCACGAAAGCAGTAACGACAAGAGTAAGAAAGGGTACCTCAACGAATACCTCAGGAATCTCTGCATGTGAACAGCCTTGTATATTGGATATAAATGATCGTTACACGATTGAGGAAGGACACTAAACAGTTCTGCAACAGCGACAACCCAAAATACCCCCACTGCTAGTCCAGATATCATCTCGTACACTAGCACACACAGAACTCTTTTATATCACTCCTTTGGTAACCAATGTACATAAGTTCAGAATTTGACATATGGAAAGTGTCCAATCACGTGTACACAATAGCAAACATTCTCTGCAGATGCTGGAATGCGATATTGGAGAATGTGATACTGACGAGTTCAGAGTGTACGTAGAGAATATACGTGTAGATTTATCCAAGCATATCCACACACACACCTTGTCACGTATGTCTATGCCCAAGAAATTGCAGGATCCCACGCTCCTTTTGGCCAAGACCATTAACAGTCTACTACTTCCTGCAAGCAACTCATCAATGTTACTGATGCAAGGTAGAATCCTATTCATCAATTACACAAGAAATTTACTGTACCTGTTATACCATGTTGCTGGACGCAGAGTTTTAGCATGTCATATCACAAGTAAAATAGAAATTGGAGTTTTCAAACTTGAATGCTCCTAGATTGATTTTGCAAAGACCTATCAATTTTTTTTTCAAGTTCATCCATAAAGATAAACTCTAATCATCGTCTTCTTCAACGGCGTCAACTTCTAAAAAGTTGCAAAAGACACACAATATACCACATCTAAGTTAGGGTAAAATCTCGTGAGAATCTCGTGAAAATTCAGTTGACAAGCATGGGTAGCACTTACATACCACAGCCGATATCCACGTGAAGAGGTAACCCTGGGTCTGCAAATTCGTTCTCCCATGCTGGAGGAACGATAGGAGCCTGTGCATATGGCCCCAGTTAAACGATGTGCAATATCCAATCCAATGCAACATCACACCCTTCCTCATAAACAATCGATAGCTTCACATTCAAGGATAAGAAAGAGCGCTCTACTGCAGAGACGAAAATGTAAGGAATACTGTGCAACGAATCATGGTTCTTCTTCTTCATCCCACATACACGTGCTGAATCTAGTCACCTAGAATGTAATATGCAACGCAATTAGTCTGGAGGATTCGATGCAGACCGTGAGAGCAGCCTTGAAAGGATTCACATGCTGGCGCACCCTCACCTTTCCAACCTGCAACACGAAACGGGTACATTGAGAAGAGGTCAAAGTGAGGAACGCACTCAAAACAATTGCAACCACAAACAATTGAAACGAAAAGCCGGGAATGATCTCCGAAGGAAGAAACAGGTCTACCTGGACTGAATTGAGCTCAAGCTCCGCGTACTCCTTCTCGACTAACTTCATAGCGTGCACATCGGCACAGCATTGCACCCGACAGCGAGCCTGGGCCGGACATTGACCGTGTAAGTGCAGGGAAGGCAGCAACAGGCCCCTGCCCAGCCACACTGTTCGCATCATAGCTCCGCTTCAGTCTCTCTACCTTCCACCAATCCAGCCCAACAACTTCACACGCCCATCTTCCAAACCACAACAGCAGCGAATTCCGCAAACCAAACGAAGCAAATAACTTAATAACTAACGAAATCAATCAGCAAGCAAAATGCACTCTGACTGAATTCGGGGCATCCAGGCATCCACAAGAACGGAATGAGATAAATGCCCGGCCATTACCTGGGCGATACCTGGGCCCTACCCGGACCCCCAAACCCTAGGCCTTGCTTAAAGCCCCCGTCCTGTGCCCTAAGTGTCCCTTTCCAAGCCGTGCGTGTTTGCTGTGGCTCTTACAGTTCTAAGCCGCGCAAGGTGAGGTGAGCAGCATTGATAGCGATGGCCGTCTTCACCTTCATCGTGAAGCACTCCGGCGGCACATGGACCGCCAAGCAGCACGGGGGCGAAGCCGACCTTGTGGCGAGCTCTGCGTCCACGTGGGAGCTCCAGAGGAAGCTCACCAACTTGGCCCTGACCTCCGCCGGCTCCGGCTCCGTGTCGTCGTCGTTCTCGTTGATCACTCCTACCTCCGCCGTTGCCCAGGTAACGTTTTCAGCACAAAGCGAACTAAGGGTTCGTCCAACTGAGTTACATATAGCTGCTTCTTTTAGGGTTTGGTGATAGGTGCATGGGATTGCAAAGGATCAACACACGACAGATCGTTTGCTTTGCTTCGTTGGGCATGGAGTCCCCCGCCTTGGAACGGTGACGAAACTGTTGCAAGCAGGTGTGAAATTCTAGGGTTGGCGTTTTGGGTGAGGGATTGAGCTGAGCGCCTTATTTCTTTGGAAGTGGATGTGATTTTAGCTGGACTCTTTTCCACGTGGTCGGAGTCAAGCAGTGGCCTGACTGGGTTGACGATTTTAGCCAGGCCGTAGCAACGGGACGAGATTGAAGCGTAGGGTTTAGGGTTACGTATATATGTATGAATGTAAGACGGTTTAGGGTTGATTTGGAAGCTGATTGTTGTTGTTTTGTGGTGGCGAAATTTGGCTGTGTCAGGTGATCGTGGGTGGAGGCGGCGGTGGATTCTCTGCGGGATCTGCCCCGGCTGCAGCGTCGGGCGGTGGCGCTGCTGCTCCTGCGGCGGAGAAGGAGGAAGAGAAGGTGGAAGACAAGGAGGAGAGCGATGACGACATGGGATTCTCTCTCTTTGAGTAGACAGATACTCCCCACCCCTGCGTGTCTTTGATATTTTATATTTTAGATCTTGAGTTTGGCAAATGTAATTGTTCATGAGTTATATAAAGGGATCGGGAAGTTAAACTAAGTGACGGTCTGTTGATTTGGTGCTTGCCAGAAGAGCCTGTATACAACTTCTCGTATTTCAGTGTTTTGTAGGAATGGTAGATTGCTGCCGCAATTTAGGCATGCCCATCGCACAATCTCTCTTTCTGTGAATGTAGCGATGGACTTGGCATCAATGCTTCACCTCCAGTCGATTGCCGTCTTCTCTTGCTCTTTATATCATGATTGTGCTCACCATTCGTGTTATTTCTCATGTTAGAATTTAGTTTTCATGAGGAATGCAAAAAATCTCAATTTGTTTCCTAACATTGAAATTAGTACAATTTTTGAATTTTTTTGGAAACATATGTGGTACTAATTTGTACTTATAACAATACCCGAAACTAGTCACTAACGGAGTTGTCGGAAAAGAAGAGTTTTGTTTGAACAAGATATCATATGCTTTGCTTTAACCCCTAAACGTTCTCACCCTTTTTTGATTTGGCAATTTTCCAAAGATGCATTACAAAATGCAACTAAGAGGGATACTCTCAACTTGATGAATGAATAAAAGTTGTATATTATAAATTTTAGATTCTATCCATATAGTTAGATTTGTGGTTGCTATCACCAATATTTGTTTATAATTTTTTTAATTTTAACTATTTTTTAATATGATTATGAATAAGGTATTGACAATCTTTGGATGAAATTTGTTGTGAGAGCATCCTCACCCATGCTCGCTAAAATTATTCATGTATATTTGAAGAGCCCTTGAAATCATACTCCCCCACCCTTGAATGCCCCTCAAGCACTGAAAGTGCACGTCAAATAGTCAATGCACCAATCACAAGTAGAATGTCAGATTTAGTCAACTAAATATAGATTTGGAGGGCCATTTCTTGACTCGTCAAAGTTGAGGGCCAAGAGGCATTTTTGGAGGGCCCGCAGCATTTACCATCCACACTTGGCGTGTATCAAACTCTTGGCGCGGCCCGGTGAGGATGCTCTGATGGATTGAAATGTAATACTCTAAATGTAGTGATTTTTGGAGATTTTTTGGTTGCTTAATTTTAGTAGTTGACTTTTTCAAGAGCACTTCTAAACTAAAATCTTCAAATTTTTGGGTGGAATAGTACAAGTTGAAATGAGGCATATAAATTTCACAAATCATCCCCTTTCTAATCGTGTAGAAAGCTAACATTCCATAAAAGTTTTAGGAAAAAATCCACATTGCAAAAAATGCATGATGGATGAGAAATCGGAGTTTAAATCCGTACATCATGCAAAATATGCATGGTTGGACAGTTAGGGGTTAATATACTCTTATTTAATCACTCTAAATAGTTATAAGATGTTGAAGAGCTTAGTGTCTCATTATTAGTTACAGTGTAAGAACATCTCCACCATGATGCGCCAAAGGCGGCCTCCAAAAATCTGGCGCGACCTTCCTCATTTTTTCCCCCATTGTGGCCTTAATAAATGTACAATACGTCCTTGCCTCTTTAGATTTCGCTATGGGCTCTTCATAGTCGAAGGTGACCAAAAACTTTTAAGGCACCCCTATTGCGAGCATGTTTTGTCTTGCTATAATTTTAAGAGCTAAAGAAAGCGTGACTGACCAAACATTGTCCAAGAATTAAGCATGGCAAGAGAATGAAGTGTTTGAACACAAACATCGCTGTGCTTCAAATTTATGGGGACAGACCCGCCTAAATCAATCATGCGTTTCCTTGAGCCTTTCAAGTTGTTCTTTATGCGGCAGATTACCTGCAGCAGAGTGGAGATGCTCTAAGAGATTGGTGGTCTTTAAATTCATGCACAACTAGTTTAGTTGTCAAAAAAGACGGCTAAACTAGTTGTGCATGAGTTTGAAGACCACCAAACTCTTACACACCTAATAATGAGAGGCCACTAAGCTCTTCCATACCTTATAACTATTTAGAGTGAACAAATAAGAGTGTATTAAAGCAAAACACATGGTATCTTGTTCAAACACGTTTCTTTTAGGATAACTTCAATAACCTCTTCAGGATTTTCATTGTTTGAATTCCATGGTTAGGTTGCTTCTTTGTGAATAGTGCAATTTATCAGTTTTAGGTCAACTGGTAAGTGGTTGTGTCAAAAGTCAAATGATTAGTCATTGATTACTAAAAGGTTCTTCTAAGGGGCATTGATCACTTTAAAGTTCTTCTACTGTAACCCCTAAATGACAAAGGAGTATTGGACAAAACATAGATTTGTTAAAATATGTGACCTCTTATCTTTGATGAAATTTGGTTCAATGGAGAAAACGAAAAGCATGATGTTTTGAAATTATCCGTAAGGTTATATTTCCAAAAATATTTTTAGATCTTAACGTAATGAATTTAGAAGCATTTGACTTCAATATTTTTTCAAAATTACATTTTTATTTTTGGAATTCGAAATTTGGTATAATTGGTTAAAACTAAACATTTAATTCTGAAAATTGGAAAAATGATTTTTTTCAAAAGAGAGAATATCGTTACTTTCTATAAACAGTAAATTTTATAAGACTAGAACAATATTAAGGTCTTTATCTATGAAAAATTCTCCTTTATGGAATTCAACTTGGATTGACATGATTCAAATTTGGTTGGAAAGTAGATTGGATTTCCTAATTGAGTTTTTTATTTATTCATTTTTTTATTATTCATTTTTTTTTTACAAATATGCTTTTTTATCCCGGAAAACCCATATAAAAAGGACAATGACCATAAAATGGTCGTTTGGTCACTAGGGGTTAATCCCTAAAGGACCGTAAGGCTTCCATACTACTCATGGAATTAGAAAGTGAAGAAATTCGAGTTGTTGGGCCGTGAATTGTAGGGCAAGCAACAAAGAGACCTTCGCTCTTTTTGAGAGTTGAATTGTGGATACTTCCTGATCATAAATTCATGAAGTGTGCGATTTTTGGTGATTTTTTTGAGCTACAAAGAGGGCTATATGGGCATCACTTTAGACCCTCATATCTTCTTCATGACACCTCCAAATTACATAAAATGTTTTGCACATGTTCAGAATGATGATGTCTACGGATGGTAAAATTTCAGAATTTTAGGAGCACTTTTGAACAATCCGATTCGAGCATATGTACAAAAATAGTGAAATCCCTGAACAAGTTCCATTGATCTTCTCAACAATGGCATTCTCTTAAAAATTGTGCAATTTCATCAATCCTTCTTTCACATAAAAGCTATGTAAGTCTTCTTTAATTTTAACAGTGCCAGTCGTCAAAATTACCCTACACCAATGAGAAATTAACCCCTAAACGTCCCATGGGGATAGTATATATGTTGTTGTATAATTGGGATTTTCTACAAACAAGAAACTCTAAATTGGGATCTTAGTAGCTCACTAGGACCGCATTGATCTAAATTTCAACTTGTCTTTTGACCTCAAACTTATTAAAGGTGTGGATTCATTCCAAATACAATCAAAATACAACGTTTTCTATTGGCCGCAAAGGCATGTTCGGACATTTAGGAGTTAAGCTTGTTACAAGAGTTAGTCAAGAAAACAAGAGCTCAGTTTAACACCCCTTCCCTTTAGGGGTTACACTAAGTTGAGAAAGGAGTTACTTGGCACCTTGCCAGGTTAACATCATTAGTTTAGTTTTGTCTTTTAATTTATCTTGAAAATGAAAAAAAAAATCACCGTGGTGGCCAACTCACCTTTGGTTCAATGTATAATTCTTAGGTTTTGTCTTCTTATTCCCCCTCCCCTCCAAAAATAAAAATAATAAAAATAATAAATAAATAAATAAAAATAAATAAAAAATAATAAAAGAAAAAGTCTTGGTGCCATAGTGTGCCATAGTGTTAAGAGTAAAATGACCAAATCAATGTGTGTCATTATCAAATCTCCATTATGCTAGATACATTCATCCAAATACTCATGTAGGTACCTAAGACATCACAAAGTATCTATCTTTGTAAGAAAAAGAAGCTCTTGCCATTTGTTTGTTTAGTGTGCTCTAATTACAAAGTGTAATTTAGAAAAAAATAATAATAATGTAATACACGTTGTGCATGCATCAATTTTTTTATTTTTTTATTTTTTTGGCCAAAATTTAGCAACCTAGTATATCAAAATTTCAAATTTTATTCCATACTAAAACCAATTAAAGTGCAAAAAATAATCAATGGTCAAAATTATTATGATTTTCAAATTCCCATTTTTTTTCTTCTATTGAACCTTTCTTTAATATATTCTATACATAAGTATATGAGGGATCCTGTGGTCACTTTGCAAAAAGAATTATGCAAGGGAGGCTTAACCCTTAACCCCTAAAGGCCCAAGGGGACATATTGTGTCCTCTAACTTGTTCATCAAGTCATTTTTTAAACTCATTTTGTTCAAAAACTACATAAGATATATATAGAAAAAATACATTGCAATGTTAATATTGATATGGGAAATTTTGAAGTACAAATCATATTTTCACTTAACCCCTAAACGTCCTCACCTATGTCCAATTTGGGCTGTTTTGCAAAGATGCATTATAAAATGCAACTAGCATGAATATTTGAAACTTGATGTATGAATGAAAGTTATAGATTTTGAAATTTAGATTCAATCTATACGGTTAGATCTTTGATTGCTATCACTATTATTTTTCTATAAATTTTGAAACATTAAATAAAAAATTATTTTGAAATTCGATTACGAATAAGATATTGACAGTATGGGGATGAAATTTGTTGTGATGGCTTATAATATAGTACTCTAGGTGTAGTGATTTTTGGAATTTTTTTGGATGCTTGATTTTATGAGTTTATTTTTTCAAGAACACTTTAAGACTAAAATCTTCGAAATTCTAGGTGAAACACTGCAACCCGAAATGAGGCATAAATTTTTCAGAAATTGTTTCCTTTTCGATCGGATCACACATACATGAAGCTAACTTCCCATAAAAAATTCAATAAAAAAATCACACCACAAAAAGTGCATGACGGATGAGAAAATGTGGATGAAATGTGTACATCAAGCAAAATATGCATGGTTGGGCGGTTAGGGGTTAAGTTTGTTGTACAAGAGATAATTGTAGTCAAAGTTCAGTTTCTTCAAATAGTACAGAATCCCCTTGGGCCTTGAGTGGTTAAAGGTCCAGATTGGTCATTCCGGCCAGTATTATATGACCGTATTTCATTGTATTTAGAATGGTTCTACACCTCCTGTGAGTTTCTTATCAAAACTGAAGTTAAAATTCATGTTTACATGGTCTTAAAAGCTATTGGGATCTCAATTTGGAACTTTCTACATACAGCAAATGTTAACCCCTGAGCGCCTCAACGCCCCAAATATGGCCTCCACAAAATGAAAGGTTGCCATATTTGACTCTTATAATCTTTCCAATGGTACGGTGAAATCATTTGTCCTTTCCCCCACAACTCCGGGCATGTCTCCACTACCAATCGGTACGGTCAATTTATGTGGATCTTGTTTTGGGTGACAATTTGATTCAAATGAGTTGATAAGGGTCTGGATTTTGGTAAACATGCTCTGGGCGCTCAGGGGTTAAATATCGTAGGGTCAGCAGAAAACAATTCCCCAAAAAAAAGTGCCAAAAAATAAAATAAATTTATCAAGTATTTTGTCGAAATCAACAAAAATGAAGTCAACAAAAATCGTAGACAAAAAAGAAAAGAAAATGTTTAACCGCTAGAAAAATTCAATGTTAGTTATCAATAGCCAAATTTTTAATAATTATTTTTGAAAATGCCGACTTCCACTGTTTGAACTTTTCTTAATTATTCGACATGAAAGTGCCGACCCTGCCTTCCACGTACGGTATACGGCAATGTATCTACTATGCCCTCAATCCTTTTAGGGTTAACCCCTAAATGACGGAGGGGGTAAGGGCAAAACATAAATGTGTTATAAAAAATTACTTCTTCAACTTTGATGAAGTTTGGTCCAAAAGAGAAAATGAGGACCTTGATGTTTGGTAATTTTTCATGCGGTCAAATATCAAAAAATAGCTTTTTATCATCTCATGATGAATTTAGAAGCATTTAACTTCAAATATTTATAAGAATCACAAATTTTATTTTTAGAATTTGAAATTTTGTATGATTTGTTAAAACTAGACATTGTATTCTAAAATCAAAAATTGCAAATTTTTCAACAGAGAGAACATCATTACTTTCCCCAAATAGTAAGTTTTCTAACACTAAACAATGTAGAAGTGTTTTTCTTTGAAAATTTCTCCCGGGTGGAGTTTAACTCGGATTGACATGATTCAAATTGGGTTGGAAAGTAGACTTGATTACCTATTTAAAAATATTTTTTATTTTCTATAAAAATGTTTTTTCTATTTTGGGCAGCCCATAAAAAAAGGGCACAGACCATAAAATGGTTGATCCGTCACTTAGGGGTTAAGAAAGAAACATCATTTTGGAGTACTACTTCAAGGTTAAACTTTCACTGTTTTTTGGATAAAAAAGTAAAAGCTTAACAAGTACATGAGAATAGCAAGTTCGGAGAGTGCTTCCCGAGGGAGAGAATACCCGAGGTAGTCTTGTAGGGCAAGCTTGGTCTGTCTGCATGATTTTCTTGACCTCCATGCACTCTGCTCCATTAGGGTTTCTATTCTATCACCTTTTCGGATCGCTGGCGACGAGGTGAAAGCATTGTGAGGAATAGTCATTGCAGAAGCTTTGATCGTCGGGTGAGCGAGGGTTTATTGGCGACACAACATCAGCCAGTGCAGCGGGAGCAGGAGCAGCAGCAGCCATGGTGCTGTGGGAAATCACGCTTGCCACAGCGTACGTGCTGGGATTACCACGGACTTACAGGCTCGCGTTGCGGTTGCAGCGACGTTTGATCTCTCCCAAGTACCCTAAGCTCAAAGATTTTGTCTACAAGTATGGCTTGCCCCTTTCTGGACTCTTCGATGGATTTTTTATTTATTTATTTTAATTTATTTTCGCTTTTGCAAATGCGTTGCGGATCGGAATGATACTTATGAGAATCGTGGTATTTAGACGTTATTGCGTCCCTTACCTTTATTGGTGGATAGGTTTATTGAATTCTTGTCTGCTCTGGTTACTTCATCTGCGCATGATCACGGTAGTTGGAGCAGACAAGCTTAGAATTTCTATTCATTTTTCAGAATCGATGTTTGAGATTAGGGTATGGATTCGGCTGTATCTTTAGCAGGAACAGTGATTGGATTTCCTTAAGAGTGACTATAGTTGATACATTATTTCATTTTCTCTCGAGTTCGAACGTGGAGGAGATGAACGCGGAGGAGTTTTTAAAAATAATGAAATCTCCAGTTTTGACCGGGCGATGTTTAGGTGTTTTGAGGATGAATAGATACAAGTTATTCTCTTTCTAGAGGTCATTTCGAAGCCCTGCGCTGTCACCTTGTATGACAACATGCTTGCACTGGTATATTATATGATGCCTTCATTCGCTTCGCAAAGAAGCTGCAGAGGTACCATGTGAATTAATCACTGTTATAAAATCAATCTAACATAATGTGACCGTGTCCTAATTGCGTAAGGATGTTCTTACAGACGGGTATTATCGTATGGAGTGCTGCATGAACATCTCTAACAGTGCTGAAAACCTGGTTCTTACCTTGTTGTACACTCTGCTCCTTTCAGCCTGCCTCCGGTTCTTTCTGTTATCTGTAGCCTGCCTTTGTAACAGGTTGCATTAAAAGTATCAAGTGCTCGCTTCACTGCGTCAGATGATTCCTTGGACTTTGACTGCAAGTAACAGATAGCTGGGGATATGGTTAAGTGTATTGACTGTGGTTTTTGATTGGGTGTTGTTTGCAGGCGCACAAGGGCCGTCTTCACAGTGGCTCTCAATGTGCACAAGGAGGTTCAAAGACGAGACATCTCTGTCGGACGGAACATTGGCAACCGTATCTTGCGGTTTCTTGATCGTTTGCGTCCGCAGGCCAACATTCGAGGTGCAGAACCTAAGCTTGGGGCATCTTCTGCTCAAAAGAAAGCAGTTCGAACTAATAAAGCAAAATCAGATGCAAAGCAGGCTAATCCCCACAATAAATCCGACCATCAGAATCCTCCTTACACAGCATACTTGGGTGGCCAATTCGGGAGCTCTCTTAGAAGCCGGTTCAGTAATAGATTTGGCAGGCTCACACCGAAAACGAGGCCTCCGTCAATTCCAGTAATTGCCATGGGGTTATGGTGGCAGCCGGTTCGGAAGAATATGACGGTTGCTTTGTCGAAGGAAGCTTCGCCAGCTCAAATATGGAGAGCCGACTTTCCAATGTTGCCCAGAACACCTCTGGCACAAAATGGGTTTGCAAGTGGTCTCATGCGGGAGGATATTGCTGCTCTGATCCGTAGACCACAGTAGACATGACAATTCTTACAGTATTTTTAGTTCAGGAGACTGGACAGCATGAAAGGACCTACAATCAAATTCCATCGTACCACGCTGGATACAGAATGAGGTCTTTGGAATGCGGATGTTATTCATGTGCTACGATGCCCAGCTGCAATTTTCTGCAGGGAGAGATTTCAGTCTACACGATGACAGGATGATATAGATGCACATGGATTATACTCTCAGTGATTGCTCAATGTCTTAAAGACAAATGATCCCGTTCTTGTAAATTTGGCTCAAGACTAGCAAGTCACTTGAGGATCTGATGTATGTTTCTTTCTATGATCTTGTTTTTGTATCCCCGGAAGGCCTTGCCTGCACGTGGAGTGGTATTGTGCTTTTTTTTTTAATCGGGCTTCACAAATTGTAGCTCGTTATACTCTCAAGGTTTTAGCATTTCAGCCTTCACCAGCCGGTCCCGATTCAGAGCAACTCCACCAGCACTCTGGAAAAATGTGAATGGGTTGGTCAAGAATTTATTTGGAGGGACATACTCAATACAACAACCCAATTGAGGGCCCTCAAAACGACTTAAGCTAGTGTATCTTCTCTTTTTAATTGCACATCATGATTGCACAATCCATGTGTGATGACTTGTGAGTGGCTTAGTTACTATTTTCAGAGTTTGAATGACACTTGTTGGTGGGGAACTACATGGTATGTCCTATGATTTTTGGATGATCGTCATAGTGCAATTTAGGGTAATTGGTGGAATGCTCTCAATTTTTAATCAAAAGATGCCTTTCATGTGGTAGTATGCCTTTCGTCTCGGTCCTCTGCTCTGCATATTTTGAGTATTCTGCATATTTTCATGCTTGTGTAGCAATTAATCTTTAATAGAGTTATCTGTAACTATCACCTTAACCCTTTAACCCCTAAAAGCCCGAGGGGTATTGGACAAAACATAGATGTGTTATAATATGTGCCTTCCATATGTTTGATGAAGGTTGGTTCAATAGACAAAATGTAGAGTATCATCTTTACAAATTATCCGTACGGTCAAACTTCCTAAATAATCTTTAGATCATTTTTTAATGAATTTAAAAGCATTAACCTTCGAAAATTTGTATAAATTATAATTTTCAATTTTAGAGTTCAAAATTTAGTACGATTGGTTAAAGTTGGGCTATCTATCGTAAACTTCAAAAAAGCAAGAGAAACGATGGAGGAATCATCATTACTTTCCCCAAATAGCAAATTTTGTAACACTAAGACAATGTTGAGGTGATCTACTTTGAAAAATTCTCCCGGGTGGAGTTTAACTCGGATTGCCATAATTCAAATTGGGTTGGAAAGTAGACTTGCTGTAGTATTTTTAATTATTTTTTATTTTTTCAAAAAATGATTTTTTTGTTCCGGGCAGCCCGTTTTTTTCCGGGCAGCGACCAGAAAATGGTCGCTCGGGAGCTTAGGGGTTAACGTCCCGATTCAACACTGTTTTCATAGACGCATTATTAAATGTTTGATGAAAACCAAAAATGGAGTTGATGTACAAAGGGAAGTTGTAAATGTCAATGTAAAGATCACATTTGTATGGTTGGATTTATCGTATTATTTATTATTTATTATTTATTTATTTTTAATTTTCAAAGGATTTCTCTTGAAATTCGATTTAAAATCTCAAATTAAAACAAAAAAATTTCAAAAAATTGTAATGAAATTAGAATAACATGTGTTGTGAGATGGTATAGTTTCCACTATTTGATTGCACTTGTTTTGGAAAAATATATTTGAGGTCTCACTTTTTGAACTAAAAATGAAACTTGACATAAAGTGATTGTGCTATTTTTCTAAAAATCACAATAACCTATTTTGAAAATCCAAACTGTTCAAAGGATAGTCAACTTGCTCAAGAACCTAGGGTGATTTTGGTAGATGAAAAATGTCCAATCTGGATGAGATTTGAACAACTTTAATCTTTTTGTCGTTCAATATATGGACGCTGGCATGCTATAGGGTTAAGTTTGAAGAATCTATCATGAATTGTGCTTTAACATATTCTTATTTGTTCGCTCTATATAGTTAAAAGGTATTGAAGATCTTGGTGGTTTATCATTATTAGGTGTGTAAGAGTTTGGTAGTCTTCAAACTCATAGAAAACTTTTTTGGGCATCAAAATAGGAGCCCAAAAAGGATTTCTATGAGTTTGAAAACTACCAAGCTTTACACCTAATAATGATAGACCACCAAGATTTTCCATACCCTTTAACTATTTGGAGTGAACAAATAAGAGTACATTAAAGCAAAATTCATAGTAGATTCTTCAAGCTCAAGGCGACTTTACGGAATACTCTAATGACCTCATAAATTCAGTAGCATTCATGCGCTTTTTCTTTTTTTATGCACTTTGCTCATCTGTGTGGGACTCTACCTGTCGAATTAGCTACTGATGAAATACTGTTGGATGTAGAATATGCTGCACATTCCCATATGGGATGAGGCAGAGCTACGGCAAGCTATTGAATGTTATGTTACATTGATTGTTATCAATGCAAATATTAACCCCTAAAAGCCTAAGGGGTATAGAGCAAAACTAGATGTATTATAATTTTGTAAATTTTGTAACACTAAACAATGTAGAGGTGTTTGTCTTTGCAACATTCCCCAATCAAGAAGTTTAACTTGGATTGACATAATTCAAATTGAGTTGGAAAGTAGACTTGATTTTCAATTAGAAAATAATTTTGATTCATTCAAAAAATATATATTTTTGGCCTCAAATAGCCCCTAGAACAAGGGTAGCGACCACAAAATGGTCTCTTCGGCTTTTAGGGGTTAACCTCTAAATGCCCAAGTCAACCCTTAAAGGTCCTTTGGGAATAGTATATACGTTGGCGTATACTTGGTACTTGTTGTAAGTAAGAAGCTCCAAATTGGTACCCAATAGCTCATTAGAACTATGTCGACATAAATTTCAATTTCACTTTTAATTTTAGACTATTGGGGGTAAATGACCATTCTAAATACAAAAGAATATTGATGGATGATATTGGTCGGGATAGGCTCTTTAGACCTTTAAGATTTTAAAAAGAATTATTCAGTTTAGAAGCTCATTTTTTGTCCTCACAAATTTCTACATGTATATCTAGATTTTTACACATATTTCAAAAATGTTAGGTATGATTCTTTTTAGTGTTGTTACCTTCGTCATCACGGCTGGTGCTCGTGGAACCTCACACATTCCATCCATGAAACTATTAGAAAACAAATTTAAACTATCTGAAACCTTCATCAAACATACATTCACATCAATAAACACCATTGCAATACAATATGTTGGTTCAATCTTCCTACATAAAAGACGAATAGAAAACAACCAATCAATACCAATTGAATAAAAGAGAGGGGGAAATGGTACAAACCACTATTTATTATCACAGTCAATTTAGTGTAACTGTTTGTCTCATGAAGATGGGAAGGGGCCGGGTGAAAGACATCAATACTCAGTGTAACTGCTTGTCTCAGGAAGATGGGAAGGGGCCGGGTGAAAGGCATCAATACTCAGTGTAACTGCTTGTTTCAGGAAGATGGGAAGGGGTCGGGTGAAAGGCATCAATACTCAGTGTAACTGCTTGTCTCAGGAAGATGGGAAGGGGCTGGATGAAAGGCATCAATACTCAGTGTAACTGCTTGTCTCAGGAAGATGGGAAGGGGCCGGGTGAAAGGCATCAATACTCAGTGTAACTGCTTGTCTCATGAAGATGGAAAGGGGCCGGGTGGAAGGCATCAGTTTTCTACCTAGAACAAATCACTAACAACAAACAACAAGTCATGAATACCACAATACTGCTCAGACGGACCCAATTGGAATCGAACCCGGACCACTTCATTGTGAAATAAAAGTCATAACAACCTTCCACCCATGCAACACATGACTTGGCGACCATCTAAAACACATCAATCTCTTTATACCCACGATTCATGGTTACTTTTATTTACTAGTTACCAAAGTGTCTATCCTCAAAAGGGGAGAGTAGTATTAATGTTCTAATGGCCCTTTGTCCGGTGGACACCTGGCCATGGCCATTAACATTACGAACAGACACTTTATTCACGCAGGGTCCGGAGTTTATATCTATCTATCTATCTATCTATCTATCTATCTGTTGTTACCTTCCTTTAGCTTTCCAAAAGGAATTACTTCAACTCCTACAAGTACTGTACTTGGCTATTAGGATCGGCAGCTTCTTCCCAAATATTTAATTAAAGTGTTGAATTGATGCAAATATTCTCCGAGATTGAGTAGATATTCTCAAAATTCTCTTTTTCACTGTAGAAATAAAATGTTTTTGAAAAAATAATTTTTATAATAATTTTTTCCAACCCTGACGGCAGAAAATTGTATACAATGTCAAGAATGTATTAATTGTCAGCAATGGATTTGCCTTTTTATACCTTCATTTTCATGCCTTACTTATACTAGTCAATAACGTTAGGGGTACAATTGCCGTCAATTTAAGCATTTCAATCTACATAAAGCTCTAATTTTCAATGATAAAAAATTGCAGCACATAAAACTTTGGGTTTAATAACCAAGCTCAATTTTTAATTAATTTTTTCACAATGTATGATTTTGTTATAAACTTTCAAACTTAACTCCTAAACATCTAAAGTGCCTTTGCGGCCAGTAGAAAACGGTGTATTTTTCTAGTATTTGGAATGGATCCAGACCTTTTATAGGTTTGAGTTCAACACAAAAGGTGGAATTTACATCAATGTCGTTCTAGTGATCTATTGAGATCCCAATTTAGAGCTTCTTGTTGATAGCAAATGCCATTTATACGGCCACGTATCTATTATCCCTATGGGACGTTTAGGGGTTAATATGCATAGATCACTATTGATGTTAGTAGGTGTACCAATAATTGCTTTTCATTTCTAGTTCAATCAGATTGCTAACTTAGTATTCATAATTAAAACTTGTAATAACTAGATTGGGAACTTCGGAAATTGAAACATGTGCTTTTATAGGTGGCTACAATTGGTACCTAACAATTTCTTGTGCTTCTTCCTTAGAGCCCTCCATGATCTACATAGCAAATTTATCCGCATTATATACACTAATACCGGTAGACAATTATTTATTAAATTTCAATTAATTAATTACTAAAAAATATTAATTAAAAACCCAAATCATTCACCTATATTTTAATTTGTTTCTCATTTACAAAATACACATAAAACACATGTAAATCAAGTGTATTTTCTAATTTCCTAATTTTACTAATAGGCCTCATAATTTATAATTATATTTTTGTATTTATTGTTTGAAATATAAACATGGTCTATTTTAAGGTATACAACTGTCAGTAAGACACTGCTTATTATTTAGTTCAAAAATAATTCAAGGTTGTCGTACACTTAGCTAAAATAGAGAGTCTATTGTTGAATCAATAGACCTTAAATAAAGTTCAAACTTATTAAAATAACACAAATGGGTGAGTAGGAAAAACGAGAATTAGATTCTATTTAATTTTAATGAATTTTATTAGATTGAATATCATAAAAAATGCTCTATGCACCATCTTTATCCTAAAATTTCGAAGTGCAAACATATTGTGTTATTGCTAAAATTGGTTCTCATTGTTTAATATTGCTTATATGTTGTAAAATATTTAAAAGTAAATTCAAAGTCCACTCAAATTGCAGCCTTTGAATTTTTTGCAGTCGTTAATAATTCCCTACGCCTTTGATTTCATAAAATATCTCCAAACTTTCATCAAACCAATAGAGATATTTGTTAATTCCATCTCTAGTTTTCATGATTTAATTTTCCTCTTTCACTTCCTATAAGTAAGTGTATTTTATATAAGAGTGGAATACGTCCGTCCTTTAAAACTAATTGAATCTTAAAAACTCAATTTTTAATGAATTTTAACATTGAAGGTATAGAATAAGAAATATGGAAGTTGAAAGTTGATATTGAGTTCATAAAACCTATAAAGTTTTATAGAAAACAAATTGAAATATATCCCTCTAGATTATTTGCAAAATTACAAATTGAAACGTAAAATCAATCTTTGAACGTTTCAAAAGTGATTGAAAGCTTTTATATTTCATTTAGTGACACAAAGAAAAAGATTGAATCAAATAGAGCATAAGAAACATAAATCTCATTCATTTGGTTAGAGTTTTAAGTTTTATGCTCTATTTGATTCTACTTTTTTGGATCACAAGAAAAATAGGAAATATTCCAATAACTTTAGAGGAGTTCAAAATTGAATGTACATTTTGATTTGCAAGATTGCAACTAGTCTAATGGGATATATTTCACTTTATTTCTCATAGTTACTACTCTAAAAGTTATATGTTGCACTTTATTTCTCATAGTAACAACTTTAAAAGCTATTTAAACTTCCAACCTCTATATCTCTTATTCTAAACTTCGATAACTCTTATTCTATAACTCCACCGTTGGAATTGATTAACAATTTGGATTTGTAGAGGTTTGAACAATAACTCTACAACAATGGAATGTATAGCTTTTATTATTAAATACTCGTACTCATAGGAAGTCAAAGGAAAAACTCAACATAAAAACTAATGATGAAACTAACAAATATCTTTAATATTTTTCATTATTATTAATATTTTTTTTTATGAATATATGTATATTATGGATCATAATTGGTGAATTTCAACTTATCAAGATGATAACAATGTTGTGACTTGAAAAAGAAAACATTCATAAATTTTGAGTGAATTTTAGAAATAAAATAAAATACCAAGTCTATTTACACAGTTAATGATACGAAAAAAAATTTAGGTTTTTGTGTGAAGATTATCTTAAATTTTTACTATACTATATATCACTTCATAAGTTACAACTTTTGCATTCAAAATGTTTGATTTTGATCACTTTCCTCAATACATAATAACTTGAAGTTTATAGATTCAATAATAAACTTTTTGGTTTGTAATATCCTTGTTATTTTTAGGAACGGTTGGTTTTTTTAATTTTTCTTTGAAAATTCAATGATAATAATAAATAAAGAAAGAATAATTTTTAAAAATATGGTTGTTAGATTTATTTTTAAAGAAGGAAAATACATGGATTGACCAATTTATGCAATCAAAATAATGTTTTTTTTCACTTTTAGTAAATTTTTGAGAAGTTAAATTTTTTCTATTTTGCCAAAATATGCAAAATCATATTCATTAATCTTGCAATGTTCTCTTCAATGTAATTTACTTGCAACTTGTTTTTAAATGAAAGTCAATTCTTTGTTGAAAATATACACCTCTTGTAGTTACAATTTCCACATAGGATTATTTCTCTCTATTTTGCATGTAGAATACCTCCTAGTTGAACTATTGGCGTCTTGACAAGATCCTTTAGAATACAAACGACTACTAGAATTACAACAAACACCATGTTGGCTTGAAGGTTGGCAAGCATCTCCTTCATATTCCTTAGTTCTTCTATCCATGTCATTTTCAATATCACCGGTGCCTTCTGACAACCAGCTCCTTTGAGTTGGAGAAGAATTTGTCTCAGGTTCTCCTCCAGAAGAAGATTGGCTTGCCAAGTCACGCATATAGAACAAAATATAGGCCTTCTGATCTAACACAGTTTTCTCACTTACTTGTTTTACCTAACAACCAAATCATGTAAATTTAATTGTTTAAGATAAAATTTTATGTATATATTAATGTGGCTTTTATTTTTCATTTGGCTATAAATCTATAGGTGTGGGAAACAATCTTGCAATAATAAAATATCTATATATGATTTTTTTTTGTTTTATATTAGTTCTTTGTAGTTACTTTATAGATCTTTGTAATTATATAAATTGTTATGGTGCATTTTTTATAATAAAAAATCATTTGACAACAAACATTAAAATAAGAAAATTCTCACTTTTTAACTTGTGCCGTATATTATAGATCTTGTTAAATCTAAATGTTAGACAAATAAAAACTCAAAGTGAAGAATGAATTGGAAATTGCTATAAATGCTCTAATATCTTCTTCCAATAACATTACTAAGGCTATTGTATAATAATGTTATAGAGGTGATGTGCACAATGTGGTTTTTACAAAATTTAGAGCTACATAGTAGGAAAGTTTGAATTCCAAAGTATTTTATTTGTAATTTAAAATTTAGCCTAAAAAGGATTTTGTACATGCTACCCATCTTAGTTGTGCCAACCAAAAGAAGAAGAATAATCTTACTAGTCTTAAATCCACTATTCCCTTTGCCCCATATTAAGCTTCTTGATTCCCTTGTCAAATTTTCCCATAATAAATTTCATGTTTACTCAAACTACTATTCCTACTAGCTCAGCCTCCACACCATTGTGCTCACGGTTCACACCATTGAAGGAGTTAAGCCGTTTATTTCTGAGTATATGAAGTTTAATATGGGACAGAGGAGTATATATTAACCCCTATTTGTTCATTTTTTGGATGACGTACACATTTCATCCATATTTTTTCATCGATCATGCACATCTTGTAAGGAAAAAAAAATACTACAAAATTCTATGGCAAGATAGCTTCATGCATGTATGATCCGATTAGAAAGGGAGTGATTTGTGAAAATTTTATGCCTCATTTCATGCTGCAATGATTCACCAAATTTTTTGAAGATTTTAGTCTAAACGGGCTCTTGAAAAAATTAGCACATAAAATTGAGCAACCAGAAAACCTCCAAAAATCACTACAATTAGAGTATTACATTTCAACCCATCACAACAAATTTCATCCACAAATTGTCAACATCTTATTTATAATTGAATTATGATATAATATTGAATTTCAAATTTCACAAAAATATTGGGGATAGAAATCGCACATCTAATTGTATGGATAGAATCTAAAATTTAAAAATTTGCAAATTTTATTTATAAATCAAGTTCAAAATATCCCTTTTAGTTGTATTTTATAATGCATCTTTGGAAAACTCCCAAATTTGGAGAGCAGTGAGGACGTTTAGTGGTTAAAATTCTATAGGGGTAGCTTTATTAATTGGCCTAAATAGCAAGTTATCCATGGTGCCACTCATTGGAGATGGGCTTTATGACCAAGACATATTATGTTATTGCATACATTAAGGCAATTTTTATTTTTGTTTATAATTTGTGCATTTATAATTATGTTGTAGATATATATGACCATAGAGATGATTTTGGACAAGTCTTATACACCATTTAAAGACTTTTAAGGGAGTGTGTCCATATTAGTGGTTTCATAAGATTAAAAATTATTTGACGGAAGATATAGAATTTTAAAGAAACTTTAGCCCAAAAAATTATAGAAATGAGAAAAAGAAAAACCTCAAATATGAAATCTGAAAACAAACATAATTATTTTAATTGTAAAAATGACATGTGTCATACCAATTAAGCATAAAAGAAGATGTTATTAGTTTAAGTTAACTTACAATTATAAAAGGTTTTACGAAATAAAAATAAGGCAAATTTTTGAAAGGTTTTGAGTTTCTACTAGGATTAAACAAACATAAGTGATTTTGTGCAATAAATAAAATTTCATAATAAAATTCTAATGCAAGCCTTTGGTAGTGCACATTTGATTCTATTATTGTGCAGTTATTGGATCTCTATTGATACATAAAAATGATTAATCATACATATATCTATTACTTATAATTTGTTACTACCACCATGATTTGGCCATATAAACCATAAATTTAAAAACACTTATACATTATATAATTTATCTTTGTTTTAAAATCAACTATTTGTATACAGAGTATATTTTATCCAATTTCCTTTAGAATCGAGATATATGAGATGAATCTTTCATTAAATAATTAGAAATAGAGAAAGATAAATGATAAAAATACCCGACTATCATCAAGGTTATACCACAATCCTTTGGCGGTTCGCACAAAGCAATAATAGTGACCTGAATATGTAGACCAACCAGCATGGACTAGGACTGCATACAACGAGTAATTTGCTTCACAATCCTGTAGCATTCATTTCAAAACCATGTGCTTGTGTTATTATTAAAATTCATTTTCAACTTATCATGTAAAGTTTTTAGCGAATAAATCAAAATATAATATTCATGAATGACCCATTCACCTGAAGATTACTAATGTATGGTTTCATAGCAAGCGTACGTCCGAAATCGATTTTCTTGTCAATTTTACCTCCTGAACTACCCGTCCCATTAAATCGCTTGAATTGAATGGTTAGTATAATAGGTGATTTTTCAATCGTAAATTGTTTTAGAGCATGAACTTTTTTTTGACAATTTGCACAATGATATTCATTGTCTCCTTCTAAAGCCTCCACAGCTGTGAAGCGATTTAAGGCTTTTGTAAGAGAGTCTGCCCGTACAATTTCAAGGCTTAAATCAAGAAATGGATCATAAGTATTGGAGCAAGTTGAACAAACAGTGCATTTCACCTATAATATAGAAGCAAATACAAATTCAGATTTAGTTACCCAATGACAATGTAAATTACTAAAAATTAATAGAAAGATCTCAATTTCTTACATTTAAGAGTTTTTATTAAAAATTACTTTAAGGTGCCCAAATAACTAGACTAATTTGTTTATGAAATAATTATTCATAAAAAAAATAAAATAATATCAATGCACAATAAGAAGAATTGTCTATTTTAAAAATTGAATGGAAAATTTGAGTGCATCTATATTATTAAATTTAAGTTTCTTGATGGATGTGATATGCTAAGGAACTAAGAAACAATGTTTATTTTACCTATCCCTTCCCTTCATTTAATCATTTAGAATTTAAGTTTAAATGCATTAAAAAAATTACTTGGCTTCTTAATCGGCCACCAAAAATCTTGTGAATTATATTTGTATCTTGAGAAGATGATGAACTTGAAGATGTTGCACGTGGTGAGCAACAATTATCCAATGATTCTATCAAGTAGCGCATGTATTCATGTGCATCTTCCTGTCGCCAAGGCCGAAAACTCTTAGAAAGACCTTAGTCAAAATCAAATTTTATTCAACATATGAAGGTCAACTCTTGAATGAAATCAAATATACGTAAACAATCTAAATGGTAGTTTAGCCAGTAGAAAGGGAATTTAGGAGAATACATTTTAAATTCTTTACAAGGTAAGCAGGTGATACTAAGCTTCCAGATGATATTAAAGCTTGTTTAACGTGATCTTGCAATGCACATACAGAACAAAATCCTGTAGCCCAACCTTAGATGCAATAAAAGATTGTCAAATTATTTATTTGGTTTTTTATTTCTAATCTTTAGGAATAAAATATTAATTTTTTTAGAAACTCTATAAATTATAGACTCTAAATTTTGTTATGAAAATCCCAATTGTGTAGTATGTGCAAGCATTTTCAACCTTGAATGTTCCTACCATCCAAAATCAAAGTCATGTGTTGATTCTACTTTAGTTTTCAACGACAAGGATCAAATTCTTCATCCATCCAAAAATTTCAAAATGATTTTGAAACAATTGTTGATTATTTGGATGGTTCGATTTCCAAGACAATTTAGAATGAATTTCATGTAATAAATATTTTCTAACTATGGAGTTATCCAAACATGAGAGAAGATTTATAGGAGTTGAAGAGGAGTTCAAGTGGAGTTTGCTCTCTATAATTAAAATTTCTGATAAGCACAGTTTATGAATAGTCCCTTCATGAATAGTCCTTTAGGCTTGGGGGAGCTTGTGGAAACTCTCTATTAGTGTTGGGGAGGTTGCAATTTCCACACCCCATAGAGATGCACGGCCTTGCTTTAAATTATTCTCCAATTTTCGATAGACTAGTTTTGAAGTCTTTTTGAACTCAAAATGAGTTTAAGGTTTATTTCCACTTCGAGACACTCTTTTTGATTAGCTCTTATGTTTTACCAAATACAATACCACACTTTCTAGCTAGGCATAAAATAATCCAAAATTTTAAGGATTGTGCTACATGTCTTCTCCACATTGGTTGAGACCCAAGTGAATCCTTTGTAGAAATTGCATTTCGGCTCTCAAAGTGCTAAACCAAAAAGTGAGATACGGTATATGGATTTGAAAAATTGAGTTCATAGATTTAAACATGTATATGTTTTTAAATCACCATGTGAAGAGTGTCACATTTCAAATTCATTTTATATAACTCCATTAAAAAATCGTCAATACTTTGTAATCAAATCTAGAAAGAATTTTGAATTTTGAATTTGAAAATTTGAAATTCATATGAAAATTTTAGTGATAGAAATTATAAATCTAAAATACGGATGTAATTTATATTCAAAATCTACAACTTTTGATTACTTATTAACTCCCCTTGATTTATATTTAATATTGACATATGCAAATCTTTAAATTAGAAAATGGATAAGATCCTTTAGAAATTAATGTTTTCATATTGAGCTCAAATTAAGAAGTTTCACCGACTTTCATATATCAAACTACTAATATGAAATCATATCGGAATTCATCTTTCATGAACTTATGGTTAGTCTACTAAAGTTTATGATATATTAGTCATTTAAAGTTGTATGATGAAAGACCATTGGCGTTGATACTTTTTTTTCCAAAAATAAAAAACGATTAAACGATTAAACGATTTTGAAGGAATGATACCATTCATTTGTTTGGACTTCAGGCACATGAATTTTCATTTTGATTAAAAAAAATTGAAATTTATCATTATTGGTAGTAGTAATTTCATGATTTTAGCTTTCATATATTGCATTATAGAGTAAATCTTCGAGAGGAGGCACCAAGGATAGATCTTGTTGAGGCATAATTAAGGTAAACTACCCTATTTGTGCCCAATTTGGAAGTCATTGTATTTGTACCACTATATACTATTAGTGTATATATCAAAATTTTAAATGTAAGATATTGATACATAGTGACTACAAAGTACCACAAATAATGACATGACACAAATAGGGTGGTTAACCTTAAATAAACTACCCTAGCAAACTTCCTGTTCACGATAGCCATCAACCCAACGTTGAGATTATTATTCATAATACTATAAAGTAATGCGACTTACAAGTAGAATTATGTTGTCCACTTTCAAGGTAAGAAACTAATGGTGGAGTATATGTTAAGCATTGTAATACGGAATTCAGAAAACAAGTGTTGCCTAAATTTGATAGACCAGCTCCCTGTAACATCATCACAAATAAATTGTAAAAACAAAGACCTCCCAACAAAAATACTTCTTAGGTATTTTAATCTTTCAATTGCCAAGACATCAATATAGACATAAAATATCAAGATTAGTAACATGTAAAAATGTAATATCAAAAATTCTCAATGACATCTCTAATTTAATAAGTTGTAGTTTTCAAAACTCAAATGTCTAAATTAATTGATATAAAAATTGGTTCTTCTTAATTGCGTATAACATTGACTGACAAACATATTTAATTTATAATTGCAAATTAACAAATCTAGTTTCTATTACCTTTAATAACAAAATGTATGGAATTTTAAAAATGTAATATATTTGCACAATAATTTATTATATATTTATATATAAATGGTACAATTTTTGTCAAAAGTGTTCTGCCATTGGAATCTTGACTTGATGATGATGATGATTGCAAAGTATGCCGCTTGTTATTGTTGTTTTCATAGTTAGCCATAAGAGCATTTGAGTGATAAAAATGCACTATGATAGTGCTTATGAAATGATTGTAATATGGCATTAGCTTGCACCACTCTTTGCAAGATTTTCATCCCAATATTGCATTTGTTCAAAATCCATTCAAACACCAATAATATTAGTATACATTCTCAATTCATTGTTCGCCAATGATTGTCCATGATTTATTGTCACCATGATTTTTTGAATTTCTTTCATGGTACAATGATAGTTTGTAAATTTCCAAATATCATACGGATTATCAATTATGGTTTATATTTTTGATATTGGTGGCATTATATAAGCAATTTTATTTATAAATCATAATTCTAACAATATGATCAAATAATTAATGTTTCATAGAAACCCTAATATTTGATTTCCTCTAAAGTTTCAGCACAACAAATAGTAATTAGATTTACACCTAAACATGAAAGTAAATTACCATTGTTTTATGTTAAATTACCATTGTTTTGGGTTAAATTACATGTACAAAAAATTCCATTTAAGCCATTTTTAAAATCAATGAATCACTTTTATTTTTTAATTACAATTGAAATATATATATTTTTATTTGGTTTATAGATTTGTTACTAGATCTATGACAACTGTTGGTTTTTGGCAAAACTATTTAGAAAAATATTGACATGAATTTTAACTTCACTTTTGATATGAAACTCATAAGAGATGTAGAACCATTCCAAATACAATGAAATACGGCTGTATAATACTGGCCGGAATGACCAATCTGGACCTTTAAGGGTTAAAAACTGTGGATGTTGCATTTCTCCATCATCAATGGTAGACATGAAACTCCCAAATGGCACCCAAACAACGGTGAAGGGATAGGAAGAGGTCATGTAATTCAATTTGAGAGAAAATTTAGAAAAAAAAGAAGGTAATTTCAAAATAGTCCCAAATAAATTCATTTTAATAAAAGTGACAAAGATTATTTTTAGATGTGTTCTTTTCTTACGATTTCATCTCGATCGCTTGTGCTTAATTGTTTTGGTTATTTGAAAATCTTGACTACTTAAATATAATGTTTAACATTTTTGGTTTGTCAATATTTCTTTTCAGTTTTAATTAGTCATCGTGTCACAACTTTGGAAGTATGTAACAATTGGTTCAGAAGGCGAGTCAGAAGGATCATCAACTGAAGAAGTGATTGTTCAAATGCAAGAGCCCTAGTAGGACCTCGATGTCATCCATGATAGAACAATCCATACACCCAATATCACATTAATACTACAGAAGCTTGATATGATTATGTATGTGTTACGTATAGACAAAATCCATAAGATCCCAAGTCTTGACACTAAATGGTCACAACATACAAATCTCACAACCCAGGCCTACACTCAGCTCTTTATAACCACAGAGTTGGAGACCTCATGCATGCCATAATCACATTTGATTTTAGCTTGCTTGTAGTTTAAGCGTAAGTAAGGTTTCTAGAACAAACCAAAAACACATTTTATTAAAACTAAACTACCATATTGGAAAAGTGATTGAGAGTGTTGCCCCTCTCAATAGGGATAGGTCCCCAATTTTTCTGCAGTGCTCTTATTGGGGTGTCATAATTCTCAACAAAAAAGTTTTAATGTTGTAAAGGAGTTGCATTAATGACATAATATAATAAATAGGTAAAATAACCAAAATTTTCATATAGTAAAAATGGTGTTTTCAAATTATTTTAGATTATTTTGCAATTTTAGGAATCTTTTAAAATATTCCTGCTAATGTCATTTAATCTGCTTGCAAACCACGACAAATGCATATTCCAACCACACCACAAGCAATGGTTTTTATCACAGTAGGACATTCAAAATATGTAGTGCAACATTGCACAACAAGCGAAATGTGATGATAAACATTTTCAATTAGTCATTGAAATTAGTTTTTGGCAAAAATATAACCACAATGGAAATACTGTAAAGCAATGGAAATATTCTAGAGACCTATTCTGGAAACCAATGAAAATATTTTAGGATCTAATCAATAGCGCACCTACTGGCAGCAAAACCTACATTGTCTACACAATGAGAAATGCTTCACATGTAGACAACTTCATTGCAAAGCATACTTGGTACGCAAAGCTCATGAAGGGCACGAAAGAGCTTCTGACTGATTAACATCCGGACGATGGCATGGACACTCTCCACCATGTCTACCACTATGTCATGTACATGAAAACACTCCCTTATGTTGTCCTGTATCCCGAGTTTTAGCAACTGCAAACTACGACCTATTCGTGCGCGCTGGAAGGGCAGGTGTAAAACCGTAACCAATTTCACGGCTGCCAATTGCAACAATAAGATCATTGGTGCACGATATATTTTGAAGGGGTTTGAAGATGAATATGGCACCATCAACGATACAGTTGATGATTACAAGTGGCCGCGTGGTAACTTTAGTTTGACAATGCGCATTGCACTTCCACTGCAGTTGGGTGATGGGTATACAAAGTGTCCAACTCCTCTCGAGCTACCTCATGGGCCAAATCGGCCAAGGCAACAAACATTGGGTTCACAAAACAACTGCGATCCGTCACAGGCGAGTACATGAGCAGATTCCACATATATTATAATTCCGGCTTGATTCAGTGCACAAACTCAATGGTAATTTAAATTTCTAAACATTAAAAAAACTAGGGACCGCAATGGAATGCTCTAAACTGCACATTTGACAAGAACAATCAAATGTGCAAGACATGTGCAAAACTGAGACAACATGCTCCTACAAGCATAGTGAGCTTCATTAGGATGATCTACCGCTCATGGCTGCCTGGTGGCAAATACACAAACAGACCATACCTACTTTGATTCGAGCTTCTACAGGCAACACTTGATGGATTCTACGTCGTCACCGTAGCCATCTCGTCGTCCACAACAAGGCAGAGAGGCACATTCAGCCTTCCCCTTGTGATATTTCCTCTGAGCGGTTTAAGACCTCAAAGAAAGACGACACCGTCTGATATGTACCTTTAATACTGCGATGACACACTTGAATGTGTGAGCTCGTGAATGTGCTGGAATGCCATGGTCCAGGGCCTGGTCTACGGCAAGGAGAACAACATGTCTTTACTGTACACTGAACTTCCGTCCGACTCCTGTCGTTCCAGTGAAATCTTTCCTTCGGACTGTTCTGCTCGGTGATGAGCACTTTGAGCTATATCTTTCCTTGTAATCATCCCTATTACACTGCAGGAGCAATAATAATGTGCTTATTTCAATATCCAGCTCATATAAGATACAGGAAAGAGAATACCTTGCAAGGCTACGCGAGTCAGAGAAGGTAAGTATAATGCTGAACATACTTTCATCCAATTGCAGCCTGAGAGCTGAAGGAATTATACCTGTTGCTGGAGTCTGTGACACACAAATGTCGCAAGCCTAATGTTCGGAATATAATGTATACACGCTGTGCTGAGCACTCCGCACGAACCTGGACACAAGCAGAAAGATCATGTGCTTTCAATACCAGAGAATACATTTAGCAAAGTTCAAGCAAAATATTCTACGAACAAAAATAATTTCACTGATGAAACACTCTGACTTGACAGCCCAGCATACCGTAACAGGGGCACGGTTCATGTAGAATCTGAGGTCCAGAGCCAATTCCCTCTTGTGGAGAGAAGCTTGCTCTTCTGTCTTCGCCGATTCACTGGTCTCTGGTATTTCTGTGTTTGCCGAACCATTGCATTTATTAGCTTCATGCACTCCATTTGTCACTGGGTGTTCCTGTGGATAACAAGATAATTAAATCAGATATGGTTAAAGGAAATTACATTTCTGATACAAAAACGGAGTCAAGTCAGAAAAGGAAAACATGACAAGCACATGATATATAAAGACTTCTTCCCTATTCCCGTGTATGTATCACGATTAACTCCTGGGTTGCAGACGACAAAATCCAGTCAAAAGCTCTTTCAAATCATTCTAGGAAAGTGAAAACCAAGGTAGAGGCGCACCGGCAATATGTCATCCAATTCCAAGTCGTCTACAGCTTCAGGACGGGAGGACAAGTATCGTCTGTGGGGGTTATGGCAGTGGTGATATACACGCATGGCATGTTCCAAGTAAACATGTTCTTTGGTAACCCTAGGATCTCGTGCAATGAACCTCTCAGGGAGTGGCAGTTGAAGCATCTCCGAGTCCACTTCGATGATGGCCCGCTGTTCCAAAAGAAGCATGAGTTGATGTCGTAGGATCAATCCAACCAGTTGACCGTCGTCATTAACTTTCGTATGTCTGATGATTGGAAAGCCATTGTACTCAGTGTTCTTCAAAATCTTGATCACATCAGCAACTGACACAATCTGTAGAATCGAGATATAAATTCATCAACTTCAGACCATTCTGAGAAAAAAAACAGAGAGCATTCTAACTGGATATAAGAATGCACTCTGCAAAAACGTTTTTTTAATGCTATGATATCTGCACTTCTGCAGATGCAGATAAAGTCGGAAGGGATAGTGAACACAAAAAGAACTGCTACTTGTATGCGTGCACCTTCTTGAAAAATAGTGAAAAGACAATATTACCTCAGTTAGAGTGATGACATTTTTGGCCATCATATGCTCTGCAGTTACCGAGATAAGGTGGCGTGGAGGTTCACTCTGCAGAAAACGAATCTCTCCTGTACAAACAATCATGTTAAATTTAAAATCCTTGCTCACACCCCGGCAAACCAACAAGGAGTACATTGCACCCCAGTAATGTTGACATCATGATGAGGATTATCTTGCATAATTTCACACTGCAGTAGTATAGCAAAGAGCGTTTGAGGTAGACGTGCAACAGGTGGACAGAGGTCAAAGCATACCCAAGCGTTCCAAGTCAGATTCGTAAGCACCCTCATGGTGAATATGTTGTGCCATCCAATTGCCAACATAGATGGCAATAATGGCTGGTATAAGATAATGAAGACTACCAGTACCCTCCATCATGATGACCACCTGCACTCAGAAAGGAGGGTCACACGAGGAACATGCAGTGCAAGATCCAACATCAGAAGAATCAAAATAAAATAGGGCATTTAATAATGGCCCTAATGATTAGTGGAGATGATCAGACTATAGCCAGCAATAATGAAATGCTTGCTATTTAGTAAACAATTGAGCTAAAAACTACAAAACGAACTCTGACAAAGCTGATAGAAATCGGTTGATTTGTACCAAAGATAAAGACGACCGGAATACACCCCCCAGCATAGCAGTTGCTCCAACCAGCGCATGAAGACCGGGTTGGATGTTGTCGCTGCAACACCAATTCAGTTCAATCATTAATTAAAAACTTTTGTACAGTAGCCATCTGCACTGTAACAAACTCACAAACAGCAGAATATCCACATCTTGCATATACTGAGCGTTGAGTTCATACATTTGAAGACATCAAACACGAAAAGAAAATGATAAGAAATCCATACTCCGGAAAGTACACTTGGAACACTCTTCCAAGAAATGCACCAAAAGAGGCCCCAACCTGCAAAAGGAACAGACACAACCCTGCTGAGGACAAGTAGAGTGATATCGAAAATCAAAGGAGACCCAACCATATAACAGTAACAGTGAAACTTCGTTCAGTAACAGTTCATTGCATCATTGCAAAACAAGGTGGAAATGTAGGTTAAAGTAAACAGGGTTATTGTAAGTGAAACCCTGAGAGCTGATCATCAATAATAGAGGAAATCTCATTGTACAAGATTTAAGCAGAATATCAGATTATTCTGCTTCCCAGAAACTAAGCACTGATGATACTCATATTCAAATTTCGAAAAAAAGCATACCATAATAGAGGGCATAAAAATGCCTCCCGGAGTTGCAACACCATAGGCAAGATTGAAGAGAATAAAAAATGACATCGAGTGCAGAAGAAGACTCCGTATGCTAAAATAGGTGTCCAGTTCGCTTCCCAATGCGAACAACTGCTTGATAGTCTGTTCGCAAAAAGGACGTCAGTTAGTGAATGAACTATGTTGTCCAAGCAGTTAAATTATGATACAAGTAGGAACTGTATATCTTGATCATCCTAGCATTCAAATATCGTTCATCACTGCAGCTCAAACACCTCGTGGGGAAGAATCAAAACAAGGACGTGTGGAAGAATCACACCTCGTGGGGAACTCCGAAATACAACGTAGCAAGATCATTGTAGTAGGCTACCCCAGTGTTGAGATCGGTTTTCGGACATGTATACCGGAACCAATATTTCTCACCCAGTTGCCTGCAGACCCCCAAAGATCATATCAATGAAAAGTGTGATAACGTGCTCGGAAACAGGCTAGACACTACCGTATTAAAAAACATGAACCTGATTGAAAACAGCAAGAAAAATTCGGTTATCAGAAAAGTGTTCAGTTTCAGACAAATCATACGGAGCGAGTCCGGCATAGTGCAAAATAGTCGATTGCGTTTGAAATCACTAACCCTTGCTGGACGGGCAGACAGCGACCAAAGAAATGAGACAGTATAAACATGGTGCCAACAGCAATGAATGTGATTGAGCATGCCTCTACAACCCTGCACACGCATGAAAGAGAAACTGAGCGTACAGGATCAGCTGATCACCGAAAACTCACAACAAATGAGAAAGACAAAGAATTCCAGCGCATATAACAAACCCATTCATAAATTATGCCACAATACTCTCCGAGTGCATACTAAGTACCATAACGGACCTGTAAAGACCCCTTTTGGATGAAGCCCTGTATTGTGATAGCCAACCATGAGCTGTATTGAGCAACGCACCCAACACACCCAATGATGCAGCAGTCACCATGATCAGCGGCACAGCATACAGATCGACCTCTACCTGTATATCAAATTGAAAACGTCATCACAAATATACGATATAGGCAGCAATGAGACGCTTGAGGTTATTCGTAAATACCTGAATGACTCCATTAAATGATTACTGAAAGGAAACAGATTAGAGTGCATAACAATTAACTGCTTAGGTCACGGCACCTACCTGAATGCCGTTAAAAGCTAGGCCTCCGGGCAATGACAATGAGAAATCTCTGCAACATACAGGTAGCGAACACCATATCATATACAATGCCAATCAGATGCGAAAAAGAAGTAAAAGTGAATATGCTGGTTCAAAACGCCTAAGATCAAGAAACGCACCTATCATTCAACCATGCAAGGATCATGGTTGCTATTGTTGTGCATAAAAGTGATCGCCACATCACCTGTGACCAAAAGAAAAAGGCGCATGAAGCAAATAGGTAATACTAGTATGTGGCAAGATCCTTGCCACCCTATCTTCAAATACTTCCAAAAAAAAAGAGCCCTTATGCTTCAAAGTACTATCGAACAGCACATTAAGGGGCTGCTGAAAAAAGTGCATGCATGAGATCTCAAACTTAAAGATAAAATATCCATCAATGTACCTTTCTAGACCAAAAGCTTGAGGCTTCTTCCAAAGAAAATAGCACACCACCAATTGGGGCACCAAAGGCAGCAGCCAAGCTGTAAGAAACACAGTTAATTATCTCACAGAGATACCCGTCTGTGCGAACCACAACGTACTTCAACCAACTGTCAAAACGAGACTGAAGCCAGGTTTTGAGAAAGAAATTGCAGTGTAGTTTTCAATCAGCTTACCCTGCCGCTGTGCCAGCTGAAATAAACTCTCGCCGATCTTTATCGTTATGAAAGTCCTGTAGTGAAAATTCATGAAATGAGTACTTATCGCGTTTCATCAGGGATCATTCAAAACTGAGAAAATCTGCCCTCGTCGTCATAAGTCTACTTGATATATGTCTGTGGCGCTGGTAGCCCATCAACACTCGATGGGGCACTACTTACAAAGGGCCAGGCACGTTGAGTAAACTTGCTGATATTTTGCAAATACGGACTGGAGTACCGTTGTGAGCCATCTCTTCTGTGTGTGGGAAAGCGACCATGCATCCAGGTAAGGGAGGAGGCAATAGCAGCACCAATATGCACCATTGGTCCTTCCTGCCCAATCTGCTCCATACAAACATACATTGCAAATCAGGTACCTTGCCTAAATTCCATAACAGAAAGAACCGAGGCAAGCAACGAGAATTATGCGAAGCTATATGCTAAGGACTGCAAGATTAAACAAGGACTACAAGAGCAAACCAAGATATAACCTCAGAAACCACGAATTCAGAACGCAAGTGAGAATTCACAGACTTACTGGTAATCCAGAGGAAATTGTGCATATTGTTCCAAAAATCTGCCATCAAATCGACGGATAAGGTCACAAGCGTATGCACCAACAGCGATACAGAAGTACATCCAAAATAGCAAACTATGATTCGACAGCATGATTTGCAAGGCAAAGAATCAGCAAGGAGGGGATATACCTTGGTGACAAGAGTTCGAAATTTGAAGAAACTTGGTATATCAATCCCATTTAAGTAGGCCATCACCAAAGTCACCTGCAAGTAATCAGCTTTAAATGCTTGGTAGCTACTATGCCCTAACTAACGCCAAAGTTTTGAAAATAACCACATAATTTTCAGACGAAAGACAAACAGCCACAGCCGACATTAGAATGCAAGATCTGATGCTCATCCCCTAATGCACAAGAACAAACGGTAAAATTCATTTCATGATTCAAGGTTTTGTTCAGCTTACTCCTCCACCTGCTGCTGCTGGAGCCCAGAGAAGAACTAAGCAGCTGGACATCAGAACCAACAGAATGCCAAAGCCAGCGTACGCAAGGAAGACTAATGGTAGTTTGAGTCCTTCGTCTATCGTCTCTTGTGTCCAGTCCTTCTGAACTTCCAATCCAGGATGTCAGAGCTTGCTACTTGCAAGTGGCAGACACTTACATCCAATAAGCCTAAAAATTAGAAGATAGAACTTATCTAGTAGAAGCTGTGGCATGTAGCCAATACCAGTATTCATGTCTATGAGCATGCAGCAATGTTGTTACCTTCATAGTGATTAAACGTTCTTGCGAGGATTCCACAAGATATGCGACGAGACCTGCAACATACAAATTTGGAATTTTTCAACATGTGCAACCCTAAAACTCATCAACATTGAAACTAAGGAGATTTTCATCACTGCATACAATCAGGAGAGGATGCTTGCTGACAAGAGGATCAGTATTACTCACCAACAAGAAGACCAATTGTGATGGTAATGATCCATTTGGCAAATGTGAGACCAGTGTATCTGCACAGATATGAAAAGCCTACGTTAAAAATACGAAATCCTACTATCAATTGCATGCAGATCTCAGAAGAATGCCGATTGATCCACTTACGAAACGAGATAGAAATTCCTCACCCGTAGATTTTCCGTTGTTGATTTTCTTTCTTCGACTGTGCGTACACTAAACTGTGAATTGGTTCAAAGTCCAGACTTTCTACGCCCACTTCGTCCTCCTTAGACTCTTCCTCCTGGTAGGAATGCGCTTCCTCCAGTTGCCCTAGTAGCAGAGGAACTTCGTTATCTGGTTCCATATCTGCCATCTAATGAAGACCAACGTCAATGTTTAATTCTATCAAGCTCATCTAGATTATGGAAAAAGCCAAGCTCTAATTTCCTCCAAAACTTTACATGCAGAATTCTGGAGCTTTATTTACCTCTTGTAATAGAGCTACTGGTTGATTGCGTCCCCACATGACAACTGGCTCTTTAAAAGCTGACACGACTCTAAGTTGCGTCTAAACCTCAAATGGATTTTCACACCGACAATCCAGGTCCGAAACGAAAGTGACAGTTCCAAGGGTTCATTGATAGCGATCGCGAAATTATTTTGATCTCGAAAGTCAGTAAACCCTAAAAGACTCCATCAACGAAGAATGAATCGATGATGAGATCTACAGGGCAAACAAATGCATTAAGCAGAGCAGGGGAAGATCGGGAGGCCAGACCTCCAAGTTCGAACTCGCTCGATCGACGACTCACCTCCGCAAGCGCCCAAACAATCTCAGACAACACTCAATGCAAACGTCACGAAATCCACACAGTAGTGTCTGTCTCGCAAAGCTCGTAGAAACGTGATTTGTAAGCAAGCAAGGAAGAAAGAATCAAAAAACTCCACCACGAATCAATTCCGTGTGGGCAGCTTGAGATCCAAAAAGACTCCGATCGGGAAAAGAGAGACACTGTTATTGAAATTCTTGCTACATGTAACTTACTCTGAGAGAGAGAGAGAGAGAGAGAGAGAGAGAGAGAGAGAGAGAGAGAAACCAACTGTAACCAGAACCTACAAACTGTCATTCAAACTACCCATTATTCAAGAGCATGTGAACAGAATTAGGTGTGGGGCCAGCTGAAGAATAACGTAATGATAATTTCTCGATTGGGAAGCAAGCAAGCAGTCGTGTCACGCGCAATGCAGTGAAACTGAAGGTTCATTCATCGCGAATGATTTCACTGAGGTGGGTTCAAACCAAACCTCTGTCGACTAAAACACGAAAACCCGAAATATCAAATTCGGAATTCTAATTCACTTCTATTCACTCGTTGACGTAAGAAATTACGGACTGTTTGCGCAGTGGAAATGTGGAACGCGACGACTGGAATGCTGCCGGACTGACTGCTGGAGTGAGTGGCGGGCTGGCTGGCGGGCTGGAATGGACAAGAATAAGATATACGACGTTACTACTGTTTTGGAATGTGAGGAAGTCGATGAAAATGAATTTTCCAGGTTGCGGGGGCCGGAATCCAGCGCAGCACGGGAACGTAAATGGCAACCCAATGGATCCTGCACGCGATTCGAATTGCGCAAGTGCCGAGAATAGCCCTGCCCCGCGCCAGATGCGGCGCGGCCAGGCGTCACCCGCCGTTTCGCCGGGTCGGCTCCATGTCACCCTCCGAAATAGAGGGGAGCGATCATTTCACACTTCCTGCAGCAGGCAAGGCAAATGACTGCAGCTTTCCACCAGCAGGAGCAGGCCACAGTAGCAATGACGTGAAAATCGGAGCTCGTCTTTTGAAAGTTCAGTAGGTGCAGGCGGGGTCAGCAAAATATATTTTGAAAATAAAGAAATTCGTAAAGTAGTAAAAACTTTGGTTTCTATGTTTGTGTCAGCAGTAAAGACCTGACCAGTGATCTCAAAATTGGCTTAAATTAGTTGGATTTCTACCCAAAAAAATGGGGCTGCTAAACATACAAAGAAAGTAGAGAAATTCGCAAACTAAGAGGACCAGTGCTCCTCAGTTGAATCCCGCATCCCGTATATATTGAGATAACCGAATAGTCCTCACACAAGCTCAAGAGTTGTGTGCCGGTCATAGATTGGAAGTCCACAAGCTCTTGGGGGCCACGAGGTCCAAGGTTCAAACCTTGGCGGCCACTATTATTGAACCTTGTGGTACATTAATGGGCGGGCCCCGGCGGCATTAGCGGTGGCGCACCTTGACTCGGGAGCAAACTCACTCACCCTACTTCACTTACCGGAAATATAACTCATCCGGTTTTTATTTTTGGAGCCCGACACTCCTATTTTTATTGTCTTGTGAGCCAAAATCTTTACTGACGCAGTACCGGAAGCCTAAGATTTCAGGACTTTACGAATTTCTCTAGTATATGAAAAAAAATTGAAATGTAGCGAGAATGCTCATCATGATATAAATATGTAGCAACTTCATGAGGTGATATCCGCGGATATCATCATGGTATCACCTCAATATATCAAGGGTACTGCGGGATATTATAGAGGCATCGTGAGTATTGTATGCACTCGGTAGCAAAAGTAGATACCATTTATGTCGGAGGTCGCATAGTGTTCTAAATGTCATAAAGTGGTTCTGAGATCACTGGACCCGACGACCCTCAAAAACAGAAGCTATGTTTTGATCTAAAAGCAAATGAGTTATGAGATTTATCATCGGAAGCTGAAGTTAGGTGATTGGGTTTCATATGAAGATGGTATTGACACCGTGTGGACCACGTGGGAATCGCCTGAAGCTTGCTATTCCAAGCATGTGATGGTCCAAGCTCAATGTTCACCTATCGGCCTAAACTCACTATTCATGTATTGCCGCACTCAACTACACTTACTATTTCCTGGCTCTTTGAAGAAATATGAGGAATCTTCAATACTTTTTGTTTCACTCCACATGTTCAGATGGAGTATCAAAAGAAGGATTGCTCACCCAATTACTTTGCAAATTTCTCTAATAAAATTTGAAATTCTTGTGGGAAAAGATTAAATTAAAATTAATAGTAGAAAAAATCTTTAATAAAATTTAAAATGTTTCATTTGTCAAGTTTTACTTTTGAAAAAATTATGTATACGTATAATTATACATACATGTAGCAATGTTTCCAATGAAGATTTATGGTGGCAAACAGCACCAGAATGATCATGCGCTAGCCAATTCATGTGATGTAGCTAGTTCATGTAGCTAGCCATGAATTCATGTGATGTAGCTAGTTCATTTATAATGATCATGTAATCATGTGCTAGCTAATCAACCCCTAAACATATCAACTCTTTGAACAGAAGTAGTTGCTAGCTTCAAAAATAGATATTAGCATGCCTCAGATGTACATGAGGTGTACATGAGAGGACCATTGCAAGCATAAAATCTACCCAACAAATTTGACATACTTGTAGTTGGAGACCTCTCCAATATTATCAACACGTCTCCATCACAAGAGATTTATTGTAATTGGTGGAGACCTTAATAGGCTTACAAATGTTACTTGGATGAAAGTCATCCAAGGTTGTATGAAATATTTGCAAAGCTTTTAATCTGTTTGTGATTCAGTTTTTGGACGTTGGGACGTTTAGGGGTTAAACACATGAAGTAGCTACAATAGCTAGAATGATCCCATTCTTTATGAATTCTATAATATCAATCTTTTGTCTCAAAAGGAGAAGCTTCTTGAATCCAGTGCTCAGCACTGGATAGCAATTTAGTGCATGCACAGCCCTTCGCAGCAAAAACAACGCAAACAACAATTCTCATCCCATAGTGACCCACCAAATTTTAACGTAAATTTCACCAAACACTAGTAATTTATAGTAAATGTAATACATGAGAATGACTGACGCAACTGTGATCCTCTTTATAAAGTATTCACTGTAGTTTTTTGTCTTAATTTATGAACATAGCTATAGCGTTGAGAGCCACTGTAGTTTGTTGTGTTGGCCTCATTTTTGCATTTCCATCTGGCTCTAGTGTCAAAAATTGCTTCACACTAGCCTCATCATGCTTGCTTTCATGGTAGTCGTACGCTTTGCTGCAATGGGTTACTCATTTTGAGTTTCAGAGAAATGAAAACCGTTTGCGCCAAGAGAGATGAGTCATCTCATCTTTGAGGTTTAGAATTGCTTTGGTATAATGACATGGCACACAGAGAGCTAATTTAGGAAAATGTAGAATGTAGAGAGTGCAAAGTTCCCAAGGGACTTTTTTTAGAAGCTCAAAAGTTGAGGAGCTTTTCACTTTTTTTGCTCTGGAATCTCCTCTTCATACCAGTTCAAAGAAGTTGAAGACATTCCAGTATTGTAGAGCTCTCTAAGCTAAATAGTGCATTTAGGTTGTCCATTACTAATTTCTTGACATTTTACACTATATAAATATTTGTTGTTACTGTACAACTTAGATGCAAAATTTTCTTCAATGACTCACGAGGTATTAAATAAAATATTTAATAAATTAATTTTAATCTCTAAATGCCCACAACCCTCTTTAGATTTAGAGGATTGCAAAGATGCCTTATAAAATGCAACTAAGAGTGATATTTTGAACTTGATGTATGAATAAAAGTTGCACGTTATGAATTTTAGATTCTATCCATACAGATAGATTTATGATTGCAATCATCAATATTTTGTATAAAACTTGAAACTTAATTTTAAAATTTCATTTGTAAATTGATTATGAATAAGATATTGACAATTTGTAGATGAAATTTGTTGCAATGAGTTGAAATGTAATACTCTAAGTGTGGTGATTTTTGGAGATTTTTTGGTTGCTTAATTTTATGAGTTGATTATTTGAAGAGCACTTTTGATTGTTTTGAACTAAGATTTTAGAAATTTTGGGTGAAGGACTGCAACATCAAATGAATCATAAAAAATTCACAATTCATTCCCTTTCTAATTAATTCACACATGCATAAAGCTAACTTCCCATGAAATCTATAGTAAAAAATCCACACTGCAAGGAGTTCACTATGATGAATGAGAAAAGCGTGGATGGTCGTTCAAAAATTGGACTTTTGGCAGTGAAGGGTTACTAAATTTTTAAACATTACTATATATATAATAACATTAAAATTATTTTAATAAAAGATTTCTAGTAATGTATCATGAAGTAACTTTTTGGGGAAAGGAAACCTAATTTTTTAGGCAAAACACACATTTTGTTAAAAGTGAACCACATATCGTTAAAACTAAACTACCAAACTGAAAAAGTGACGGGAGTGATGCCCTTTTCAAAAGAGATAGGTTCCCAACTTTCCACAGTGCTTTTATTCCAGAAGATCATAGAAGTTTTTATTTCAAACAACGATCCAATTTCAATAGCTAGTATTACATTTTAAATAAACACAAAAGAATCTAGAATCCATTACAGAGTGTTTATCCTTATTTCTTATGTGCAAGTTCTGATCCTGATATATCATCCCCAGATGCTTCCAACATAACATTCAGTAGCCTTCAAAGGGACTGCCTTTTAAGTTTCATCCATCTTTATATACAGAGTGACCAGTGATTTCTAATTGAAAGAACTATTGAATCAAATAAACAATGACGAAACACTATTGAGTGAGAATCAATCAAATAAACAATGAAAAAATATTGTTGAATTGTGCTTTCAATGATGAAACACTATTGAGTTGAGAATCAATCAAATAAGGTAGAGGGTCCAGTAACCGCACAAATTTCATCATGCACAGGGAGGAGCTGCTGAATTGGTCCAGACAATTTTCAGAGGTGTGCAAAGTATAAATAAAGCCGGTTAAAAAAAATTAAATTTCAAGTGTATTTTGATTTAGTTACAAATAAATCAAGATTGGAAGTAGGGAGGCCTTGACTCGGCCCTAGACTACGTGGAGAGTCCACCAATCACGAATCAAAAGTTGTTCACTGCCACTTCAAAAGCTGTTCACTGCCACTTCAAAGCTGACACACACGAGAAGTGCATTCCAAAACAAAAAAAGGCTGTGATCTAAACTTGGCGATTATCTTCAACTGCATGGCGGAGGTGGTGTGAGCCACCTTGCAATGGTACTGTAGCGCGCAGACAGCTAGCAGGTGCCGTGAATTCAGGAGTCACGAACCGCACATGCCTTTCCCCAGTCCCGTGTAGCTGGCCACTGCTTCCCACATTTTGCTGCAAAATCCAAGGAGGGTTACCGTTACTCTCAAGATTGGTGAAATTCGGAGAGACAGGAGGGATAAATTGAGGCATTCCTATAAGAGGATTGAAGTAGAAAGGTGAAGGCCAGCATTGTTGCGCTTGGAGATTCATTGCGGAGGTGTCGCACGGCAGGGAAGGCATCGGCAGTTCGGCATCGGCAGAGGCGGTGACTGCAGTTCGATGACTGCAGTTCGGCATCGGCTTCAGCAGAGGTGGTGTTCGGCATTTCATTTCCGCCGCGGCGCCCACGCCGTCTCCCGCCTTGCGCTCGCTTCTCAGCGAGCAGGCGCTCCCGCTCCGCCCGTTTGGCTTCTCTTTCGGCTTTCCGCTGCTGCACTTGCAAGGTCCGATTTTCCTTCTCTATTCTCCTGATCTCCTTTGTGGCCTCCCGTTCTTGAGCTTTCCTTTTTGCCTCGTTTGCATTAGCCTCCCTCTGAGCTAGCAACCGCTTACATCCTTCTATGTATGCTGCAGAGGTCAAAATTTTGGATCTTGTGAAATCTAGCAATGGCTGTTGACGTTTCCGTTTTCTTGCTGGTATGATCTCGGGGAGGGCGAGAAATCTGCCGATGTCTTCTTCGTTCTCTTCATGTAACCGCTCACGCAATCCAGGATCGATTTGCACATTCCTCTCCATTTCGTCATAATCGCCGTCGGAACCATCAGGCAGATCCACGTAGTAATGCACCCTGCTGAAATTTTCAGCTGCTGGGGCGTCATCGTCAAGGCGCTCGTCTTGCAGATCACTTGGATCGCTGGAAGAGTCGTCGCCGGCGTCATCATCGAGGTAGCCTGGTCCGAGCCCTCTCTGTCCACAATCGGAGCCGCGGCTGCTGTGGGCCTCTTCATTGGCTGTCCCGATCGGGCTACTATCTGTGCCGGTGGCCCCGCCTTGCTCCACAGTGTCTAGGTTTTTAGAGAGGCCCTCCTCAAAACCCACGGCAGTGCTCATTTTGGAGAGTGCTATGGTTCGATCAAAGGGCCAGATACCCGTCTTCTTAAACCCTGATTTTATGTTTTTTTCAGTTAAAGCACATTTCAATGCCTTTGATGTCCATTCGCAAAGCTCTGTTTTCGTCACGCGCTTGTTCTTATTCATGACAGTCCATTCATCTCTGATTCTCCTGAACGCTGTCTTGAAGGGCTTGAAGCATGAGACGTCCAAGGTTGCAATGCATGACTCGTGTGAGATGGTAGGGCGACTATATCTAAACCAGACTCCATAGAAATCCTAACCACCTCTAGTGTCACGTGGGAATTATGCCTGTCGAGAATTAGAAGATGTCGGTTCTGTAGATCTAGACCTGGTCTTTTCTTTAGGCATTGTATGAAGTGTGAAATCCAACTTTCAAAAAGCCATTTCGTCATCCAAGCGTTAGGTTGCATTCCCATCACAGCCCCTTCCTCACACTTTGCAATGTAATCCTCTAGAAAATAATGGCCTTTTAGAATGTAGAAATTAGGAATGCATCCTCCATCTGCGTTTATACATGATAGTACAGATAGGTGTTCCCGTTCATTAGGCTCTATGGAGTGGACAGATCTACTACCTCTTTTGGCCAAAACCGTTGCTCCACCACTTCTCCCTGCCTGAACCCCAGATTCATCGCAGTTCCAAATATGGCTTGGACGATAGTGATAGGTTGAGTAGAGATAATCTAAATTGCAATAGAGTGTTTCTGCGGTTGCCGGGCATAAGGCACGAGCTCTAGCAATCTCTAATCCTTGTGATCTTCTTGTTGCAATCTGAGGGTGTCTACCCCTAAATCTTTTTAGCCACCCTTTGCCTGGCACTCCTGTTGCACTCCATGGTGTCTTTCTTGTCTGTGTTGCTAATGCTACTTTTAAATGTAGTTCTCCTGGAGTCAATGGATGCCCTAGATCTTGCATCTTAAATATGTAGTCCACAATCTTTTTTTCTTCATCAGGTTTTAAGGTTGGCTGTTTACCTCTTTGTCTCGTCTTTGTTCTGCCGTAGAGGTGGTCCCGAAGTGACGACATTGGAATGCCGTATGCTCTTGCCGCTTCTCTGATCTTCATGCCGTGGTCAGTGATGGCATTCATCGCTTTCTCCAGGTTCTCAGAACTCCAGCATCCTTGCTTGCCTTTCTTCACATTCTTCCTGCTCCCGCAGCCACCAACTTGTTGCACGTTGCTGCAGTGTTGGTCGTCTTGGTCGTCACTGCTGTCGTTGCACTCCTGTGCACACGCCACCGGGAAGTCCTCCGCATGCTGTTGTTGATCAGACAAACAGTCACCATGAAGTCTACGTCCAATTGAGTTGTCATTGCTCCAGGCAGCAGAGGGTCCTCTTGCAGTATGCAACCTGGGCTGTAAATGTCGATGTCTGCTGCTAGGTCGTTGTTGAGGAGCAGAGAGAAGGAGATCGTCGAAGTCAAAGGCTAGATCCACAATCGGAGATCCCGTACTTACACCAGCACCTGCTCCCAACGGAGCCCATGCACCTGCAGGCTCTCCCATGCACGTCGTTGTAACTTAGATCACTCTCCGTCGTTGTAAGCTTAAACAGATCACTCCTCAAGCTTAGACAGATCACTCTCAAGCTGAGCCACTTTGAGCATGCATTCCCCAACCCCGTCCTTAAGTTTGGCTATATTGGGCGTCGTAATAAACATGATGCTGAACCAAAATCAGCTTGCAAGATTATGTTATTAAGTTTTCGCCGCCATTGTTCACCATGCAAACAAGGACGTTGAACTAACTCAATTAAGTTCCATACCTACAGTAACTGCCACTAGTAATCGCCCATCTCAGCATTAATCTTGGCTTAATTAACCACCCTCATCTGCACACCTAAAACCATGAATCGCACACTCTAAAACCATGCACCGCACGTTGCACATTCAATAACCACACCAAAAAAAAATTATTTCCATTCTGCCGGCAGGAGTCCACTTTTCCTGCGCAATTACAGCTTTTTACACACGGTTTCTGGCACCCCAGGCTCATTCGTAGGGTGCGATTTTTGGTCCTGTGTGGGTTTCGCACCCTCTACCTTAAACAATGAAAAAACATTGTTGAATTGTGCTTTCGATTACTGTGCACCATGGTTGTTTGCTCTTGCTTAATGCCACGTGCCCCCATAGCTACTGATGGGATGTGGAATATCCCACATCATTTCGTTGGAAGGATGAAATGATGTGGGATATTCCACATCATTCCATGCAAGGGAGGGCAGCAGGCTCAAAGACTACTGAATGTTATGAAGGACTGAAGCCATGTGAATATTTGGGAGTTTTTGCAATAAATTAGATTACATGGGATGACAAATCAATGAATCGCATATATGCTTTCCAAGCCACAACCCCATAATTATGAACAATATTCTTTTGAAACAATCAGTTTGCATGTGATTGAAAATCAGTACGTGTGCAAACAAGGTGACCGGAGCAATGACAGAGGGGTTAACGGCAAAACCTAAATGTGTTATAAAATGTTACTTCTACAACTTTGATGAAGTTTGGATCAAAAGAGAAAATGAGAAGCATGATGTTCAGTAACTATTTGTACCGTCAAACTTTTAAAGAATGTTTTAGACACTCATTTCATGAATTTTGAAGCATTTGACATTTAATATTAACCAAAATTTCAGTTTTTATTTTTAGAATTTGAAATTTGATATAATTGGTTAAAACTAGACATTATATTTTAAAATTAAAGAAAGAAAAAATTTCAAAGGAGAGAACATCATTAATTTCCCAAAATATAAATTTTCATAACACTAGGACATTGTTGAGGTGTTTGTTTTGGAAAAATTCCTTAGTGAACCTCAATACTGCAAATGAATGCATCAAACAAAACTAGAACATGATCTCTACCTCCAATTTTGACAAAAATTCAAAACTCAAAAATGTTATTTTCTGACCATGAGCAGTTAGTGTTGTTTGGGTTGCAACCAGAAAATGATCGATCAATCATTTAAGGGTTAACCCCTAAAGGACCACAACTATGTCTCTCTTCCAACACTCCAAAGCAGCCTGAAGTACCCCTTCTCGAAACAAGGCAAATAGTTTTTGATCTAAAACCTTTTTGATTGATCTAACCGTAAGATATTTCAATTGAACTAACTGCAACTAGCTTGAATTTAATAGCACCATCAAATTTCAACCATTCAGGGTTCCTCAATAGTAAGATTTTAAGCTATAAAGTTGGCTGCACTATATTTTTGGCCCATTGCCTAAATTTGAAATTTTCTAAAAATGCCCAAAATGCAAAGTTTAGTCTCAAATTTGGTAAAATGAATTTAGCAACTGTGTATATGGGGTGTTAGCTCATTATGTACAAAATTTCAGATCCATAGCTCATTGTATGCAAATTTTCAAGAGGTAGGCGCAATTTGGTTTTTCACCTTTGCATGATTGTATCTTTTGATATATACATCACCTACGTACGCAAATTACCATTTCCATCTTTGTTACAAAGAATAGAATCACCACAGAAAATCTCAGTAATGATCGATGCTCATTCCACACCAGTTAAGCTAACCGAACTTGAAAAATCAATGTTGATCATTTAGGGAATAATCCTTACACCTGAGAGTGAAGAGCAAGTCTTATCATCCACACACTACCAGCAAAGGCATCGATTCTCACTAAAAATAATGTCAAAGTTCACTGTACACACTTGTCCTACGTGACAAATCGCACTCACCAAGTCTTGAGCGCCTGGACATTAAATGCAAAGTGGTGTTCTTTGACTCACCTACTGACTAAACAGCGACGCCTTCTGCTTGTAGTGACAGCCTTCAACCTATATGCTAGTTAGCTTCTCCATTCCCATGGCAGGTAAAGATAGAATTGAAGTTGAGTACAGTTGAGGAGTCATAAAGAGGATTTCTACACGCGCACTAAGTTACATAAGGTAGACGACCTGTTTCCGATTACCTTAAGCAATTCAACACACTTCCGGTGGAGTAACAAATAGGCAAATAATTTTGCAGTGTAGGGAAATAGATTTGAAGAAGGTCACATATTTTTGAACAAATTTTGGGGCAAAATTGAATTTACTACAAATTTTCAAAGTGAAGATTCTCTTCAACCCGTTCTCGCAACATAGGCTGACCTATTTCCAAGAACTGCAAAACTAGATTTGGAGAACACATGATATCATACTAACTCGGTAACAAGTTTCCATTCTTGGTGCCAACCATTCCATGTTAAGAAGAAGCATGTTTCCATCACCGTTTACAAATGAATTCAAAAATAATGCAGGTTAGTTCACAGAAATAGGTCGCCCTATACTGCGTGATTGGGGCCTGATCGGAAACAGGTCGTCTACTTTAGTATTATTTGCATGAGCGGCTAGAGGATTTACAAAACGACTTTGTTGAACTCTACAGTATATATAATTGCAATCACACCAGTCCTAATTAATCAGCGGCACTATCTGTAGACATCCACTGGATTAGAGCACCAGTTTCGCTGCTAGCTTCAGCCGAAGCAATCAGTATTGCAGGCCCGCGAGGTCTGGGGATGGATTCATTGTTGATATGAAACACCCAAAATTAGTATTGCGTTCAAACTGGAGGTGACGCACAGGTCGACCGTACTCCGTAAAGGACAGGCCCTTTTGTTCATTTTCCTGGTAACCCCCAAACGTACCAACCCTTTGAACAAAAGTAGATGCTAGCCTCAAAAATAGATATTAGCATGGCTCAAATGTACATGAGGTATACATGAGAGGACCATTGCAAGCATGAAATTTGATAACAAATTTGACATACTTGTAGTTGAAGGCCTCTCAAATATCATCAACACCTCCCCATCACAAGAAATTTATTGGAATTGGAAGAGGATTTAATAGGCTTACAAAGGTGACTTAGATGCAAATCATCCGAGGTTGTATGAGAAAGTTGCAAAGTTTTTAATCTTTTCATCATCTAGTTTCTGAACGTTGGGTCGTTTAGGGGTTAAAGTGATGATGGAGATGATATATACGGTCACGGATGTTTGACATTTGCGGTAAATAGAAAGTTCCAAATTGAGACCCTTTTAGCTCATTAAAATCATGGAATTTTAACTTTACTTTAGATCTTAAACCCATAGGAGGTGTCGAACTATGCCAAATACAATGGAATATTGGTATGTAATAATGGTCGAAAAGGACTCTCTGGACTTCTAAGGGTTAAAAGAACTCTAAATACCACTAGAAATCACCATGATATATATTTATACATTTCTACCACTTTCTATCACCATGTATGTCACCATTTTTAATCGAAAGGACTTCTCTCTATGAAAAGGAATCATTCATATACTACACTACACTAAACAGGTAGATTAGTGTTAGATAATTATAAGATTTGAAAATGTTATAGATTTTCTACTCTCGACAAAAAAAATTACCAAAAAATTGATTCCAATACTATTGAAAGATCCCCATCTTGACCAATAGAGGGTAAAAAAATTGGTCAACAGTGAAAACTTACAACATGTTTATGTAAATTAGTGTATCTAACACTAATCTACCTATTTAGTGTACCGCATCACATTACCATTTAGATTCAATTGAATGTATACAGATGTGAACGTTTGTATAAAATCCATGAATAACCTTATGTCTCAACTTTGAAAAATCTGTGCAAAGAATTCGGGAAAAATCAGTGTGCACAAGAAGTGTCTTTCAAAAACTATCAAGGGCTACACACACATGCAGTCTCCAAAAAGCATGCTTTCCCAACAGTCACTGTGAGCCCAAACAGGTTCAATTAGTAGAGGAATGAAAGATGTACTTATTTATCAAGTACACTTATTTCTGAGAGGTCAAAGTCAATGCACAACATGCTTCTATTCAGTCCATTGTATTCCATCTGTAAGCAAGCTGCAAATAGGATACCAGATAATGGGGCGAAGTGCAAAAGGGTCTCACTGAATGGCATTGGAGCTAGCCAAAGGCAAGAGGAACCCTATCTTAAATATTTTTGGAGGAAAGCGTTTTACCGAAACAAACCATATATACCCCACTCAACACTCTAAATTCAACTAAAGATATCCATGCCTCACTTGAAACATTCCGACAATCAACAACAAGAGATACTCTCATACTGCATAGCTATCTTTTTTACAAATTCGACGTCATGGGGTAGAATCACGAGGCGAAAGACTCCGTCACTCAACATCTCTTGTTTGCAGAACCATTTGGGTCTAACAATTCTCCAACTTCTGACTCAAGGTAATGATCAATGAAAGAGACTAAAAAGACTTGAGGCCTCGATATGCAGGGACAGACATTACATTCAGAATTTCAGTCACGGAAGCCATAGAACACAGAGCAGCCTTAAGCACTTCACTTGAACATCCAGGCTTCACAATCTCCTTCACCTGTACCACAAGTTGCAATAGACAAGTCGACATATTTCAGCATTCAGTTAAAATCGAAAAAAACTACAGAGAAGTACAGTACAAGTCCAGCACATTAAACTGGTGCTGAAGAGGATGAGGCTGCAAGTCTGCAGGTTTTGAAGTTCAGCAAAACATAGAGCGAGATAAGATCAAAATCAAACATTTTGGTATATCACAAGGAGAACCGCTACTGTTCTATGACTAGTGCGGTCACTAGCTCACAAAATAAACGGGCTCACCTTATCAAGATATGCGTATAACTCTTGGACCTTGCCAATGTAATCATTATCTTCCACTGCAAGGGTGGTGGTTATCAGGTCAGCACCTGGACCATCAAATTGAATAGGGCCAGGATTTCTGTAAAGATCATCCATCATCCAGGTGCTTGCATTCTGAGATAACAACCTGCGACCACACAAGAAAATCAAGCTAAACTATCAATTGTGACAATGTGACGAACCACAAGAAATCTACTCGAACACTCATAAAATGGATTTTGAAGAACTTATATTGCAGTAGACAAATCCTTGCATGCAAGCTTCAAGTACTATAAGCTGCACATGAGTTGACCACGACAATTAAGAGTGCTGTCAAAACAGGTAAAGGTCCAAGATAGTTACTCATAAGGCTTGCCCTTCAAGTCCACTTTGGACTTGTGCAAGGCAGGCTTGCCTATTTGCGAAACACCAGGACCTCGTAGCCAGCGCTTCACGGACATCATGGCCTGCAAACAAGATTGCGCAAGTTCCAGGAAGGTCAGACTACTTGGAAATATGAAGCATTCGGACCCAAGCTTAACAAGCAAGAAATGAAAGCAACCATATTGCTTCAATTCCCACTGCCTTAATGACGCTCAAATCATTCAGTACAAAGCTTGGCTCACCGTAAGCGGTGCTCCTCCACAGCGCCATTCAGAAACATCCTGCTTCAGGTTGGCTACCGTAGCCAAGTATCCAGTCAAACCTGCTTGTGCTAAGTAATACGCAGTTTGTCCCAAGGTCTGTTCACACACTGAGTAATCAGAATCTGACGAAGTACAGATAGTAAGACCAAAAGACGCAGTCAACAATTAAATCTATCAAAATTTACTCATAATAGAAATACAAGGACGATGACACAGCGACACCATGTCATAGGGATGGGTCCTCCGTGGAGGTCACGTACATAGGCATAATTACAGTCAAAATTCGATGGCAAAGATCCGCGAGCCTGGTAGCCAAAGAAGTGGCAGATGGCATTAAACTTCTTCCCCTTGTATATCCCTGCCTTCTGTAGACACAATTTCTCCAGCTATCAGCCGATTGCTTCACAGATTTAATTCATACAAAACGATGAAAGGGAAATCCTTCCAGACTCATCAAAAACCATTGGCACTGCTGCAAAATAACATTACAGAAACTGCGGCACATGATAAAGAACCAGTCAGAAGGAGGTTGCTGCCAGCCTGATGTGTCAGAGGATTTACCGTCCGTCTGGTCATTTCAGTGTCCACCAACTGAGCTAAAAGCTTTTCAGTCTCAATCTGCAACATCAGAATCATTGTCTCTGAATAAATATTTTGACATAATTGTACTCAAATCTTGCGGTAGCCTCTGAAGTGCCAGTGAAATTGGAGAAGGGAAATTCTTCCTAAAAGATCTTTCCACGTAACAAAATCTGTCTCCTAGCAGAAGACGAACCATCACCGAGAACATAATGTCATTCCCGCTCAAAAACACAGATCACAAAGTAGTGCACGAGTGACACAAGCTTTACCTGTGACAACTGCACAGAACCATCTGATTCACGGTCCAATAGCAACTGCCACATCACAGAAGCTGTAAGTCTTTAAGCAATACATTTGACCAATTGAATCAAACAAGATTACATTCACTGACGATAATGAGGGTTTCCCTTGAAACCCCCACAATACACACCTGCTTCTTTATGAAGATGGGGAGAAAGTCAAACAAAGCCGCTGCCCAAGGCGACAACATTGAGGATATATTTTCCACACTAACATCCTCGTCTTGTTTCAAAAGGCCGTTGATTTCCTAACATCCACCCCACGAAGCATCAAAATGTGAGCTCCACACGAAAGACCAGGAGCCATAATGGAATGAACTTCAGACATTCACAAGATTAAGAACTTGAACATTAGAATGTAGAAATTTATAAGGAGCAGGATTGAAAAAAAGAATGTATCTCACCTGCAACAAGGCATAGAACTCCGGAATACTCTCTATGAGACCTTCTGGCAGAAGTACCACTCCATGATGTTTTCCTGCCAATTATGAAACTCGTTTTTGGAGACATCAACGCTAGCTTCAAAAACACAAAGCTTAAGGCTTCAGGCTTGCATGAGTCTACAAAAAACTCCTGAAGCTACTTATGAAAATGTTAGAATTTGCAATACTGTGGGATAGACGCTATTTATGTGACCTTATTTTACGCAGCTTGCAGCAACAACTCCCGTCACTGGTGTATTCCTGATATGAGCACTGTACCAATACAAAGCATTTCTAAAATAGTATTTACCTTGCTCTCCTCGAGCCTGAATAGCATCACAGATTTGCTTTGTTACATCAAAGAGGGTCAATTTCGAGTTTGACACTTCCTCCCCAAGTAAAACCTGCGTTCCATTCACACCTTCACCAGGTTCATAATGGGTCTGGGATGACATAACTAATCAACGACACATATCGAACCTGAAATGAGAACCTATTAATCATTTCTAGATTAAAGCGTACCATGTTTGATTGCGACTGAAGGGCGCACTCAAGTGAGACATGTGAAGCCTGCCTTCCCATGAGTCTGATGAAGTAATAGTACTGCAATATTCCCCACCGGTGTATATGAGACCCAACTTATGGGAATCTTAGCTTTAGCACGAGACAAAAAACGAAGTAGAAATACAACGATGGTCCAGTGCAGGGGTAAGAACATAGGCGCATCTTCAAAACAAAATAGATGAGTTATTGCGGGGAAAAAATATCTATGAATGTATAAATGAAAAAAAATACATAAAAAACACATGGAACTGTGAACCGCGTCACCTTTTCAGCAGACAACGCATCTGTGCAAATATTGCTGATAAGCTGAGAATAAACCTGCCAGACATGAACCAAAACCTTTAGCACTATAAACACGATCAGTATGAAAAATCAAGTGAACAGTCCACATTGATACCAGTTCACCAACATATGATTATAGATTACGCGGCCAAACATCTTTTTTTCTGCCTTTTTTTGGAAAGTATTTAGTTGAAGTAAACATTTCCAAGGATCCAGTGTCACCTTGCAGGTCGTGTCAAACCCAACGTCTGTCTCTACAAATTGGTTTTTCAGATCACCGTCAATCGTCGCAGGAACACCAATAACCTGCAAGAAGGTATTGCCAAAGACGTCAAAGACGTACAACACCATCGTGTAGGTCTGTGAACTACATAATAACATGAAATACAGCTCTTTCAGAGCCGGAAGAAAAATAAGACTACAATCCAACAAATCCGCCAGCGTAACTCTTGATACACCAGACCGTAAAACTCCGACTTGACACAGCAATAAAAAGACAAGCAACTGTTGTTCCCAAGCTGCACAAATACTTCTTAAGGTTCAACCAGTAAACCATCAACACGAATGGTGCCTCGCAAATATCAATTGCAACGACAATAATGTATCATTCCGCATAACTAGGCAGGTCACATATCCACCCAACATTTCTCAGATGGAAAGAGTAGCCGTGATGGCGAACCTTTGTTGTACATCCAGATTCTAAAAAGGACTCTGCTAATTGAGCAGCATCTGTCATTGAGCCACAACCTGCCCCAAGACGTCACTAGGTAAGTCACCAGAAAGGTCACCAAAAACACTAGATAGAAGAAACATGATGAGTGATGAGTCCTGATCAGAATAAACATGGACAGATGTCGAGGGTAGGAAGGTTCTCGGTGAATGTCCTTCAACAAGACGACACATTCCTAACCCCTAAACCTGCAAATGAACCAGATAGCAGCTGACTGCAGATACGGAATGGTCCGTTGTGAAAAGATTATCCTTAACCTATAATTTCTGCGATTAAATCATGTGGTGGAGGCAAGTATCGTAAAATTTCAGAATAGAGAGCACACCTCCAATAAGGACCAGGACATCCAATTTCAAAGCTTCACATGCAGACTTCGCGTCATTCACTTGCTGAGAGGTTTTAATCTGATCCTTTGTTCGACCCAGAAGATCATATCCTCCTGCACAGACCAGCAGAGTATGACAGAATTTAATTTAACATATCAGAAATATGACAGCCCAAAGAGCATCATAATTGCCATGTACTATCGATATTGAAGCAGGCCCAAACCTTGGTACTAAAATTGAAGTCATCATAATATGAACGAAAATCCCTGAGTGCCAGCACACACAACATGGAGAGGAAGCGAGCTACAGAGTGTGAACTTGTCCCAACTCTGCAGAAACTGGTGATTTTATGATCTCGAATGCAGAGTGTTTGAAAAAAAACTAGTCCACTGAGGAAGAGGTGCTTCAGATTACATAAAGAATGCTTTGTGAGGGATAAGCTTACCCTGGTTCCGAAATTCTGAAAGCATGTCATTTGTAATATCCACGGTCTTCTGAGAAAATATACCTTCCGTACCACCTGACCATTACAACATGACAACATCAACAACTTAGGCTGATTATAACTAATAATAATAACGATAGTGATAAAATGACTATATCAGAGGTACTGTATCGAGTGATGCTTTGGAAACATTAATCACAGCAAAACATCTTCACCGATGAGTAAATTTTAGCGGATCGAACACACGCATTCAGTTACAGATCCTAATCATTCGTTCGAAATCTGAGCGGTCATTCTACCAAAGAAGCCATTTCCTGCTGCTTTCGGTAAATTTTGTAAAAGTATGCTACGCAGTCAACCAATGAATACCGTAAGTGGAGGGCAGGGTGGGAAGAAATAAAATCTAAAAATAAATTCCGAATTTTACTTTCAAAAAATTTGAACGGTGATAAAGAAAAACTTGAAGAACATTCTAGAATCTTCCGTTTGCCGAACCTCATTCTTAGTAATTAAAAAATCAACATTCGGCACAGATGTGCAGACCCTTCCCTCCACCTACGGTAGACGAGACATTAACAGTTTCATCTAAGCCAAACAGAACCAACAAAAAGAGAACTTTGATTGACGTGGAATATTGCAGACAGCAAGAGCAATCTAAGACTTCGACAATCGATCACGGCTCTTTACCGAAAATACAGTATTATTGACAAGAGAAACAGAACGTAGCGGAGCACCGATATTGACGTACCAATGAAGCCAATCAGAGTACTATCAGCGTTCCGGCTCTTCAAGGCATCATGTAATCCACTGATTATATTGTGACCACCGGGTGACTGCCGCCCGCAGAAAGCAACACCAATTCTGCAGAGACACCGCCAAACCAGTCAGACCAGAGTTTCGTGAACATGCGAATCATACCAAATTCTGTGAACAGAACCGTTAGAAAGTCGTTCTAAGCCCCAGACATCCCTAGTTGTTCAAAAGTCGTACACTTACGGTACAGAGCTGTATGAGATTCATTGCTTGAAAATGTAAAAATAGCGAATGATGCATCGTAATCAAGATACTCGGTGCATGAGGCTACTAAGACAGTCAACAGTTAAATACCTAAGAGGTGAGTGCTTTGCCGCTTTGGTCTCAGAGCTCGCAACGGGCACCAAGTGCACCAGCGGCTGGCCGAATGTGTGTGGATAAGCGCGGCTCACGGCCAGGCGATCCGACGGATCAGCCGTTGTAGTGTTGTCACCCACCGAGACCTTCACATTGGCACCCTGCAGCAGCACCGAATAAGAGTCAAACAATCGCTTCACAGTGCAGCTCATTGAAGATCACACAAATAAGAACATCACGATGATAGCACAAATCCTCTTCATTGAAAACTACCTAATGATAACAATAAAACACATGCATGTTGGAGGTCTGCAGTATTGCACACAGAAATACACTTGAGCCAGGGGGCACATTCTCAGACAGGCAATCATGTTCCAACACACAATCTCCAACCTATTCTTATCCACACAGAAACCCTCTCGCATTGCCGTAGGAGTTTTTACAAGATTCCTCCACAACTATGTGCTTCCCGAGAATATAATATCGATTGATCAGTCAAAAACCTTAACCTCCAACAATCCTCCACCGCAAAAATGTCAAGCTCTCGGCCGATCACGAAGATTACTAAAACCTCGCCATAAAGTCCACTCGTTTCCACTACACCAATGCACAAGCAACGGAAAATACTATTCCTCGACCGATCCTCCAAAGCAAAAATGTCTACCACAACAGAACTCTCGGCCGATCACGAAGATCAATAACACCTCGCCATAGCCTCTACTCTTTTCCACTACACCAATGCACAAGCAACAGAACCAGGTGTTATTTTGAGCAGCCACCTTCAATGCGGGCGGAGTGCGAGGCTGATACTGAGCGCGCACAGCCGACAATCCCTGCAGCTTGTGCTGCGAGTGCTGAAGCTCGATCCCCATGGCTAGCACGCTTCCGATTCGCGTTCTTCACCTGCAGAGGAGAGCGAGCTGCTGGGGCGGAGACAACAACCAACAAACACACACACACACACTCAGACACCAACTTGCAAAGGCATTTCAACCAAATACAAATCTACAGTATCCCGACATTCACGCGTCAATAAATCAATGATCTCGTAGATCTACGTCATCAGCATCGCAGACAGATGCCGAATATTTCGATAGGGGTTCGATGCTATCCATTATTCAAATCTACGAAATTAATTCGATTCCTGTGCTGGAGGCGTACATGCGCATGGGGTCTCGTGCCACGTGCCGGTGATCGAGTGTATGGTATCGTAGATTTGAGCGAGCGCGGATTTGGTAGATTTGAGAAGCAAAGGATGCGGGCAGCGCTGAGATGCTTCGACCCTTTCATGCTTACCCACAACGGGCTAAATCGAGTAAAATATCTTAAATGGAACGGGCCTATGGGCAGCAATCAGAGGAAAAATATCCCCAGCACTGTCAGTCTCTTTCAGTTCTTCGAAAACTTTGTTGAGGCAGAACAATAAATATAAAAGGCATAGAGCTCAATAGAAGAAGAAGTGTTTCAACCCGAGGAAGGGTTGGCTTTATATACTCTTCTATTCACCATAGAAATTAACCCCTAAACGCCCGAGGGGGGGAGGTGAAATTCTGCCTCTTTTTGGCCGTTTTCGAAAAAACAGTGTAAAAAAAAAACGAAAACGAAAATGGAAAATCCAACCGTAGGATCTTGTTCATTGGGGTATTTTCTACCGTCCTTGAAAATTTCAGAACTTTTGACCGTGCGGATCTTTCGTTATTGACAGTCAAAGTTCAAAAAATGGCGTTTTGACACTGTGAAAATCCCGGGCAGCGGTTATTCTTTGAGCTTTACCTCTTCAATAAAAAAAATTTTACTTGGCACTCTTCAAGAATGACAAGGTACAGTAGTTGCGGTATGGGGAGAAAAATTTGCACACGATTTGGAGACGTGAGGATTTTTTGAGTGACCTTGCAACACAAGCATCCACCATGAAGAAATAGGGGTGGAGTGAAAGATTGAGAAATTTTCATGGAGTTGGTCCACTGTTGGGCACCCCTTGAGAAAAAAAGGGTCCCTCTAAATAAATTGATCCCGTCACAATTTGAATATTATATGACTAGACAAAGGGGGGAAATTTGGCCTTGTGACCCCACAGCCTTATCCTCGCACGGTAGCTGCTGTGGCCGTTGGGCAGAAGCTTCTGCGGCAGGTGTTACAACGATAGTTCCGATGGCGGGGCGCCCACGTCTGCCGGCAGCCAGTCGCGACTTCCTTTACCGGCCAGCGGCGGCCTCCGACCATCGGGTCCCGGCCAGCGGCGACCTTGGGCCAGCAGCTTGGTGACCCTGGAAGGCGACAACTTATAATGACCAGGGAACCTTGGGCCATCAGGCCAAAGTACAATGAAAATATAGTGTGGTGCAAAATAATTAAAAATGAATGTGGTCAATAAAAATAAAAATATAATGCGGTCAAAACAAAATAAAAGGGGGACGAAGTGAGTAAATAGAATGGAAATTAGAACAAAAATGAATATAAAAGAAAAAGGAAAATTTTTGGGGGGCATAACATAAATATAACTAAAAAACTAGATTGCAAATAGAAGTTTTATAAATATAGAACTATTATAAAAATTAGGATAAACATAATGAATATTATATAATAGCGAAACAAATAATAAGGCCTATCCTACGGTATAGAATATTAGAAACATATAAAACTTATGATAATCTCACTACCAACTTTGTGCTAAAAGGTGCCATTCGGATGATGGATTTTTTGGTAGCATCCACGTGTAAAGCACATCCGTCGAAATGAGCAAAGTGCACAATATGCATTTGTTCTTATCTTGCAATGAACACATACTCGACGAAGATGACTCTTCATAGGACAATGAATCCTTGGCACATCGTCCATCATGAGTGAGATGGTAAACTTTTGGCCCATCCAATTCTTTGTGAGAGCTTTGCACAAAGACATAATGAAGTTGAAGTGAGTCAAAATATCCTTTGACCGGCCCTTTTGTGCTAAGATCCATTTGTGGATAATCCACATGTTCACAACCGTTTGGTCAATTAGAAAAAAGAACAAACGGTGCCACCACTTATGTGACCGCACTTGGCATGAGTAGGTTCCCCGTAATTGGTCCGCCACATCGACCCCACGCATATATGTTGTATACTCTTTGTGAACGGGCGAGGTTTTTATCATTTTCTTCACTGCGCCAACACGTCTGGGTACCTCTAAAACTTCACAAGGAAATGCCATTGGCCGGGCATGGGTGGAAAGGAAAATAACCGGTTTCTTATCTTTCCACATAACCCCACACATCTTGCGATCGTCATGCATACTGCATTCTAAAGTTCCTTGTGTTGACTTACTATAGTTTTTGGTGTTCTTCATAAAGCTTGGTAGTCCTATACGGTTGCTCCGTATAGTGCCGGTGGCGTAAATGCCCTTCCTCTCCAAATCGCGAAATAACTCAACACTTGAAAAAAAGTTATCCATGACCACGACATGGCCCCGGTTTTCAAGCCCGCAAACCAAATGCTCTACAACTCTTTGCCCTTGCTTTGCTTCACCTTTTTTGGACTTGGGTCCATCTAATGTATCCGGTGATGCGCCACAATAAACGTCAAAATTGCTCACGTATCTCGTAACGGAATCTGCCAAACACCAAATTTTCAAACCCCACTTCTCTGGTTTTTTTGGCATGTATTGTCGCGCCGGACAATATGACCCCTTGTACCGCACCATCATTTCATCTATTGTCAACTCCTTACCTACATTCCATTGTTCATTGCACCTATCCCTAATTTCCGATATCAACCATCGCACTTTATTCATCTTGTCATAGTCCGAGGAAGTACGTTCAAAACATACCGATGAAGGGTTTGTAATGTGTAAACATTTGCTCAAAAGCAAATAACGGTTTCGCGAGAACAATTGTGATATCACATGGCAATATAGAAAGGGTTCCGACTTTTGCCAATACATTCTCACATTCGGCAGTTTATTCACACCCATATATAAAGAAACTGCAATAAACGCTTTCAATTCCGCGACATCAATGGGTGTCCAATCTTTCCCTCCCCTTGAATAATATTCCCGTTCCCCATCATCACCCACGATGTCCTTCTCGACTACCAATTGTTCGCTAGCGTATCGGTTTAATTCAGCGCATATAGTCCTCAATGTGTCTCTACTCCAAAATTGCCCAAATAATTGTAGAATAGATGGAAGACGTTCCCAATTTTTTTTTAGCCCCATGGGAGGTCCAGAAAATTCTTGCGGAGAGGGTGAGAAGTTATAATACCTTTTGCTTCAAGTTTTCTCGGCATATTTTTGCTTTATCTCGTTAGCTACTGGTTCTGATGATGGATTGGGGGGTTGTTTTTTTCCATTGCTCCTCTTATTCCCACGGGCCCGCCGGCTAGGACCCACTCCACCTTCCAGCCCCTCCATCTCAGTCCCGGTACCCGTGACCTCCTCTGCCGTAGCCGCAGCAACCGCTGCCTTACCGCTGCTGGACGCCTGTAAACGCCCCTTGCCGCTACCCGCCTTGCCCCGAGCCGCTGCAACAATCGTCTCCTCCTCGTCCATGCTCGTGGCCGTTGTTGCTGTAGTATCGCTTGCCGCACAAGCTCCTGCTCCCCTGCCTCGCCGCGTTGTCACTCTTGTCTTCCGGGGCGAAAACCTTGGCGCGGCGGCGACAGTTTCCTGAGACGCAGGTGGTCGCTTGCGCGAACTCATCGTGGGCGTCGGCGACAAGCGGCGCCTGCAGTTTGGACGTTCGATGTTGTCGCATGAGTAACCGTCGTCGCTTTGTTCTCCATCGCTGGTTTCGCCGTCGCTGGAGTCGTTGGCGGAGCTTGAGCACGACGAGGCTCTAGCGTCCTCCATTTCGCCTTCAGATGTGCACTGATCTTCAGGTAAATCCTGAACTCCTTCTTTGCACAAATTTTTTTGTACTACTCGTTTCTCTAGAGTCAAGGTTTTTCTATTTAATAGGCAAATGTAGTACATTTCTTCAGAAGATACTGGATCTATGAATGAATATGTTGCCACTCCTAGTGCAAAAGCTATAGGTTGTCCAGAGGAGTCTAAGTTAGGATCCAAGTCCCGCAAAAATTTAGACGGCACCTGCACGGGGATGGGAAACTCCCCTGCATGGGTGGTGTGGTCCTCCAGGAAATCGTCTTCGTCTCCCTCGTCGTCGTCGTCCTCTGTTGCGGCGTTTTTTTCTGCAGCAGTCTTCGTCACCGGCACCGTGTTGTACCCGTCAGTGACTGTCTTCGAGGTCGTGCTAGCTGGGCTCGGTTTCGGGCTGACAGTCTTCTTCATTGTGCTTACAGCCTTCTTGGTCTCCCTTACAGTTTCTGTGGTCGCGGTTACGGTCTTCGTGGTCATCGCTGGCTGGGCGGAAGTGCTCCGAGTTCTTGGCCCTGTCATCAGCCTGGACTCCTGATTCCAGTTTGGAGCCGTGGCCTGTCCTCTTGTAGAACGGTTGCCCAGCAGTGATGGGAGCAGCGCGCTTCGCTCCAGCACCGACGGACTGGCGTTGACCACTTGCGCCCACGTCCACGGCATCTGCGTGCAAGTAATGTAAGCTCACCTTTCATGACATTTGTTCGGGCGTTTTTAGCATTCAATTTCATTGAAAATGGAAGCAGGTTACGAGCATACCTGAACTGGCGTTGATGGTGCTGTAGGGTGCTGCGATGTCTGCTGCAAAGGCCTCCTTGCCTCCATTGCACAGTTCCGGCTTTGAATCCGGCCAAACCCTGCTGCGGATTTCTTCGTACAGAGTTGCAGAGAACCCTTCTCCTCCACCTTCGAGTCGCCGATCTGGTCCCCACCCAAGAATCTTGCCGGCATTACGATACCATAGGCTTCGCCAATTCCTTCCCTCGGGCTTCTTTGGGAGTAAGTGGGACTTGCTTAGCCGTGGCAACTTCGCAAGGTATGACTCGTTCAGACACGCCAGCAGCTTGCACACTTGCAGATCGGTAGCTCCGTGATCCTTCACAGCCCATTCAACAATGACTTTGGCAGACTCCTCCAAGTGCGACGGTGGAGGTGGCAATCCAAAAGCCAAAGAGGGCTCCATTGTTGTGAATGATGCGTATAAGAAGTGTTTCTTTCCATTTGGCTACCTCTTGTCTTTATGGTGTCGTTGTAACTCATTTTAAAATTAGGTCAACAAAGCTGCGAGTTGTTTGTCTAATTCAGCTCGGTGTCAAGTTGTGGAGATAATGCTCTCCATGATGTTCGTTTGGCATTGAATGATTGAATCTCACGGACGGCTATAGTAGTGTTTTTAGAATGCTTGAAATTATGGAGGAGAGGTCATTGTGGGCAATCTGGTATTCTGGACCAAGCAAGGCAGCCTTCTTCTGTTTATGTGGATCCCAAAGAAAATTTCAAATAATTTTTTTTTCTTGATTTTGGTGCAGTCTAGAGGATTTTTCCTCTGCTAGCCCTGCAGTGTTCAGCTGAATAGCAGCTGCAACCGCTCCTTTGTCCATTTTCAGTCATGGCTACTGTTCTCCATTCCAGCAGGGTCATTATCTTTGGTGTGGTCCTGACACAAGTATTATTGGAGAGGCCGGAACCCTCAATTCATGCCCTGACCAACAGCCTTTGATTTTTTCCTCCTCCCTTGCCCCAAAAGCTTCTTCAATGGGCAGATTGCTCACTGGCGACACGTGTATTTTTCCCATTGGCTGCCAATACCACTCCACTGGACATTCCTTGAGATTTTCACACTCAAAAATGAAATGGGAACGGTTAAATCACCCTAACATAGCACTCACAATTCCATTGGAAAGGTAACTTAATGCACGACCTAAAAATAAATAAATAAATCCAAAATTTTGAAATCCTGACCCTGGGCAGCCAGTCAAAAAGGGGCAGCGACCACAAAATGGTCGATTGAGCGCTTAGGGGTTAAAATTATAATTAAGAGTTAATAAAGTTAACCCCTTTAAGATTGCTCAAGCCAAAATGGCCTACGGTTTGCAATACAAGTTATGTGTACTGACTCTACTTCTCACACTCCCCATTTTCTCTTACTCGCATCAGATCTCAGAGTTTCATCGCAACTTGGAAACCCTCTTCAAGACTGCATCGAGGTTACACTAAAAAATCAGCGCTCCTCCAACACTTCTACTGCAGTAGCGAACGGGTCCGGTATACCCCACACCCTGAAAATACGCTCCAACTTCGGTCTATACTCAAACCAGCATCATCCTTTAGGGGTTAACTTCAGGTCACTCTTCTGAAGGAGCCATGGCTCAGGTATAACTCAGGTATAACTCAGGATAACTCAGGTATTATCATTTAGCATATTTCGTTCATAGGTCCCAACTGAACTGTCTAAATTCTCTAGGGAGAGAGAAACAACTTCGGCCAGTTTGAGACTTTGAAACAACTTCCCACCTCGTGGCCCCACAGTAGTTACTTATTAGTGTAGTTGCTTATTAGTGTTTTCAAAATTCAATGGTTATTTCTGCGTGAGCTTCCTAGCAATGTTCCTCATACGTCCAGACCTTTTTTATATCATAAGGCTTCAGCTTCCAAAGAGCATATGGTTCTTAACCCTTTAGCGCCCAGGATGGTTCTGCAGGAACCACAGTTTTTTGGGCGATGTTTCTTTGAAACTGTATCTATTGAAATTAAATATACTATTAATAGTATCCAACCGTGTGAATCTAAGGGCCTCCTTCCATGTAAGAGTGGCCAGTTCTCAAAAGGAGGAAGCTCTACTGAAATGGGTGAAACCAGGAGAAGTCAAGAGTATATATTTCATCTGTACCGAAATGGGTGGAGCATGGGTGGTTCTTGAGACCTCAATTCTAGTCTTCTAGCGCCTTTCACCCAACCGATCCCCACATGGAAGCCTGCCCTAAGCATAGCTTAACGAAAACAATGTCGGTTAAATCTTGGTAAGATCGGACCGTTGGATTGAAAGATTATAGTATGTCTTTGAATTGTATAATGCACACTCAAAAATGAGATTTTGGGGGGTGTGTGACTTTAAGGTTAAATAGAATCTGGGTTAAATTTTCAAAAATAAAAGTGAAGATGTTCAGCACTGGCGTGTGTCAACACCTCTTCATTGCAATCTTTCATGTCAATAACGGACTCATATATAATTATTGTGAATTTTATAAGTGAGTGACTTATCCATGTACGGTTTAGGACAAAATTTATACGTTAAAATAAGAAAGGAATTGGTACATTGATGAAGATCAGACTACATACACTAATGGAACATGAATAAGAGAACACAATCCAAAAAATATACAAGATAACAAACTTGCAAACACAAGAAATACCACATGTACATGTTTGTAAGTATTTGTTGTATTTTGAGGTATTTGCAGTATTTTGTGTTTTGTACATAAGTATTTGGATAGCTTAAAAAGTCAGATTTCAAATTTTCTTTTTGCATCATCTGCAAAATCAAAAGTTACACAACTGAACTTCAAACATCGGACTTTGATGGTTCAGAGATTTTCCAGCGTTTCGTTTTCTAATGATTTAGTGACCACTTAGTAGTTACCTGGGCACTAAAGGGTTAACCCTTTGGTGCCTAGAGTGCTTTTGGAGAAACCACACTTTTTGGGTGATGTTTTCTTAAAACTCTCGAAGTGGAAATTAACGATACCATTAATAGTATCCAACCGTATGAATGTAAACAGAGCTTAATGAAACATGTGTTGGTTAAATCTTGGTAAGATCAAACCGTTGGATTGGAAGATTATAGTATATTTTTGAACCGTATGAAGAACATTCAAAAATGAGATTTTGGGGGTGTGTGACTTCTAGGTTAAATAGAATTTGGATTAACTTTTCAAAAATAAAAAGTGAAGATGTTCACCAATGACTTGTGCCAACACCTTTCCATTGCAATCTTTCATGTCAAGAACGGACTCATATTTAATTATTGTGAATTTTATAAGTGAGAGTGACTTATCCAGGTACGGTTTAGGATAAAACAATTACATTCAAATATGAAAGGAGTTTGTACATTGATCCAAATTGGACTACATATACTTATGAAACATGAATAAAAGAACACATTTTTTTTAAATACAACAAAACAAACTTCCAAACACAAGAAATACCACATAGTACTTGTGTTGTATTTGTAACTATTTACTGCATTTTGAGGTATTTGCAATATTTTGGTGTTTTGTACATAGGTATTTAATTAGTTAAGAAAGTCAGATTCCAAAGTTTCTTTTTACATCTTCTGCACAATCAAAAGTTACACTTATGAACTTCAAACACTAGACTAAGATGGTTCACAAATTTTCTAGTGATCTAGTGAACACTTAGCGGTTAACTGGCCACTAAAGGGTTAAGCAATTGGAAACCACACCTTGAGCGTCAACAACATCTATTAGGGGATCGGAGGAGTCGCAGAAGATTTTTTTCCAACTTTATGTTCAAGTGAGAAGGGTTGGAGAGTTGAATGATTATATTAGCATTGTATCTATGTTGCTACTACAGTGTAAAAGGTGTGGTTCAATAAGGTATTAGGAACCTTGTGAACTTTTAGTATGTGTGCTCAAAAAGTGACATGTGTAAGGGCCGCTTTATACTTAAGAGTCGGGCTTGTTGTTATTGGGCCTAATGCAACAAAAATCAGCTCAGATTAGCCTTAAGCCCAACATCAAGCACTCGACATAATAAAATTACAATTTTTAATGAAATGTGCACTCGGGCCAAAAGTCAAAGTTCGGAATTCCATATTTGGTGAACCCAATGAATTGAGTTAGGCCCGTGTAAGAGCTTGTCGGTTTTAATGTAAAGGGGTTGGGCCCAAAGAATGACATTCAACCAATGAATAGTAAGAACTTCAGGCTATTTGCACATTGGTTTGGGTCCGGTTCCTAGTGTAAAGTGGCCTTAAGTTGTCCAATCACACCTTATAACATATGTTCAAAATATACTTGAATGTGATAACCATGAATATGATGACAATGTGTGTCTCAATGTGTGTCTAAATTCCAAGTATTTCCAACTCAACTTTATATTTCAGTATCTTGAATTATAAAGATGTAATAAAAATTTACAAACTTTGTAAGATTTGGACTATGATAGTGTGAATTGTTAACTCTTAAGTATTACATTACATTTTCAGGTTAAATCACGAACGAGAATCGAACCCGGACCACATAACTATGATATAACATCCTCACCACCAAACCTTTAACCCTATTTCGGGAGAATGTATAAAAGAACGAGCCGAAGCTCTAGGAGGGAAACCCTCCGGTACAAGGCCGGGAAAGCCTGAAACAGGGGAGACAAAAGTCACACCCTAAAACCCGAAGAAACCTTCAGGTGTTGGACTCAAAACTGAGTCACAAAAGGGGCTCCTCACCACCAAACCACTGCATAGATGACTTGATATCCACACAATCAACACACAACCATTTAGACACAAACCCTCGAAATTGTCCGTTTGCCTTGTGGTTGTTGTCTCTAAAAGTGTCTATTGCCAAAAGGGGAGAGTAGTTTGGGATTAATAGACTTGTGTCTGGTGGGCATTGGCTCATTTATCCAAACAAACAGAAACTCTATTCACGCCCGCCCTTAATTTTAAAGGACCGGAGTTTCTATCTATTAAATCACAAGTCTCAAATTCACTTGAAATTTTGAACATTTCGATGTGAATCTAAAAGTTAACATTTCAATGTTAACTTCAAAAGAATCTAATTGAAAACATTATAATTGAGTATGTTTAGACATTATAATTCCATTCATAGTTCATGCAAAGTTCCCAAACGAACACTGTCGAAACCAGATCAAAAAAACTAAAAACTGGTGTGTCTGTGAAATCCATGTAATCTTTTCTGTCGTAGATACAAATGATAGACTCTGCTCTAGGGTTGGTGTACAGAACTAGGGACGACCATGATGATCAGGACCACTGATCGGCACTGTCGACTAATCTTGAGATCCAAAAACTAATATCCAAATTCCGCTTCGTGAACAGAAAGCAAAGAATGGTGTGCTATTGAGCTACGAAATGGCGTCATCGTGACTAGCAGAGAACCTTCTCCTCGGACTCGTCGACACTCTCGGCAGAAGCCATGGCCAAGCTAGGCTCAAATATTTCGGTACCTTCCTGGTAAGCCCTGCGACGCTCACGGCGCTCCCTGTAAAATTCTCGCCGCCTTACACGCCTGCTGTTAGGGTTCTCCACCTTCTCCTCAGTCACTGGATACACGCTAATCTGCACAACGGTGAGCCACTTCCGATTGAGAAACTTGCCAATATGCTTTTAGATGACCGAATGTATTTTAGGAGGTCCAAGGGTTCGAGAACCTCTCAATGTTTGCCACGAACTTCAGCCATCATTGACTATCATCCACAAGACCGCATTGCAGCTAATGTAATTCATACTCTTATAAAGATAAATCACAACCGCTTCCCAAATAAAATTGCCAATATGCTTTAAATATGACCGAATGTATTTTAGGTCGTCCGAGGGTTCAAGAACCTACTACTATGATGGCTGAGGTTTGTGGCAAACATTCCCCGTTCCATCTGCTGTCATTCATATTCTAATAAAAATAAATCATTGTCGCTCGAGATACGTGAGAAAGAGCACGCACCTTCTTCCTGTCAGGTCCGAATTTCTCGAATTTGACAAGCCCGTCGATCAACGAGAAGATAGTGTAGTCCCTTCCGATTCCAACGTTCTTACCCGGGTGGAACTGCACACGGGAATCAAGAAAAATTCATCTTCCTGTCACCAATGCCGAACATGACAAGAATCGACAGCACCGGCGATGCACTCACCTTGGTACCTCGTTGGCGCACAATGATAGCCCCGGGCTGCGCGGCCTGGTCGCCGTAAATCTTGACACCGAGCATCTTAGGCTTGGAGTCGCGGCCATTCTTGGTACTTCCGGACCCCTTCTTGTGCGCAGCTTCGATGACGAGCCCCTGGGACGAAACGGAAGTGGTTTCGGACGCAGTGGGAAGTCTGGAGTCGCCCCCGAAAACGGACGAAGCAGCGCTGGACGAGAGGGAGAGACCTGTGAAGACGCTGGAGAGCGACGCCATGGCTGCCAAATCGTGTGGCAAAATGGTTGTGAAGCTCACGAAACCTGTGCGCTCACAAGAGGGAAAGTTTTGAAGCCCTTCCTTATGGTGATAAGGTGATCCTCATGGTAGAGACCCTGGCCTTGTTCTTGATCCGGGTGTCTGTGATGACCGCCTGCTTCAGTCCCGGTCCTCATTCCGGGTATCGATTCTGCACAATGATGTCGACGACGAGCATGCCGGCTGGGTAACATTCTTTGATCTGCAACTATTCACCCTTCTAGAAAAATACCCACGGCATAAGATGTATATCTTTTTTTGGAAAAATATATCAATTTTGTTTTTACGTTTTTTCTCACCTTGCATAGTTTTACCAAAGTGGTAAATGTATCAAAGAAAAATATGTGTTTAGGAGACAAACTAAAAATCAACATAAATTTGACACCATTTTTTTTCTTTTTTCTTTTTTCTTTGAATCTTTTTCATTGTCGTTAAATTCTTTGAGTTTTCTTTGTCAAATTCTTTATATTTAAATTTTCACATTTGGGTTTCATAAAATAATCCTATTAGATTATAAACTCATGAGTATTACCTACATTCTAAAAGGATGACTTCACACTAAGGTAAGTTAAAAAATTTATGTAAGGCCCAAATCTCATGAGTGGAAAGTAAATGAGATGAAAAATATCACACATCAATGTGTATTACAATCCATGCATTAATACCAATTGAGAGGCAAAATGTCATTTTTTCAATGATGACTAGTACTAACTTTCTATGTTTAATTCATTTTTGGAAACTAAATGTGTTACTTTTGGGTGACATGCATTAAAGGAGAACTTAACTTGCACGAGGCTTCAAGTCCTTGTGTTGCTTGTCATTGTGAGTGTAACATGTTCCAATCATATTATAACATGGTGGAGGTTATAGACTATGCCACCTTTTGTTGAAATAAAAATGGAGCTTTTGGAAGTCCCCTAGTCATTCAAAAATTGATGATCTACATTTCGTTGGTGAAGGACTTTGTGTTACAATTATGCAATCTAGGTTCCATTTCTGTTGAGTCCTTCTTAGCAGTAATGTGATATACATGATTTAGTCCTCCTAGCGAGTTATTATAGGCTAAAAAGTTGTAACAACCAATTAGCCCCGTTTTTTTAACATATGTTTTAAATTTTGGTTTGATGTTCACATAAAACACTCATATTTTTAACTCTTTCATTTTTATCATTTCAAAAAAGTTAATAAACATGAACATGTGAAATTATATGGTCTACAAAAATTTGCATGCATTCGTGTAAGAATTTTTTCAAATGATTTATAAACAAAACACAACTCAATGGCTTGATAGGAATTTATCTATTTTGACATTCAGGCTTGAACATTGACCAAAGTAAGGCAAGATCGCTCAAAACATAAAAGACTAGGATGTATTAAATGAATGTAAACGCATGATGTACACTTAACCCTTTTCAGGACGGACAAGCCAATTCTGATCGATTTTGTGTTTGTCGTGGAAATGCTGGAAAATCAAGTTACCATCACCCAATGGTGTGAACTAGAGATCTGGGGGGAGTTGAGTTGGTCATCTATTGCAAAAAGAATTTTGTTGTTCCGAGTAGTGAGCCACCCGGAAATGGGATTGGCGTAGGTGGAGCTGGTCTTCATGGGACACTGTAGACGACGCTGCCAAACCGTACGCGACAGATCGCTCGAATGAGGAGCCGGTCTTCTCTCCGAACTAGCTGTACGAGACTCACCCCTACTGAAATTTGCATGCATGCACCGCTCGGATCTTCCATCATAGCTGATCTACACCCAATAATTTGCGGGTATTCAAGGATGAACGTCGTATACACTACCGAACCACTTCTAGCTCGCGACGAATTCTCGACACGCAGTGTATCACACGAACCCGCAACAAATTTTCAACCGTAAACTCGAGGTATTTGCACGAGGGCTTCCAAAAAAAAACCCCTATTGTAACCAACTTTCACGAGACACGATCTGCTGCCATATACGGAAAATGAGTATGAATTCAGCTTGCTATATACTCATTATATACTAGCAAATGAGACGTTAGATAAAATCCAAAATTTCCCTACACCTTGAACAAACACTGAAGCTTGCATTGGTACGGTTACATTTACTTCTACCACCCTAAACCGTTGCAAAATGGATGCAGTATGCAATTTCCGGATGGAAGTTGTTTTGGGTGCGAAAAAGGGAGTCGTCCTCAAAGGGTTAACCCTCAAACATATGAGGTTTAGAAATAGCAATTTAGCATTTATACGATAGAAACATAACCACCATGCAATTTTTTTTGAAATCTTTACATCGTAAAAATATTTCCTACTAAATAGTCCATGCATACATTGATTGATTTCCACTTATACAATTATCAAATGATCATTAACTTTGAATTCAAGTTGTCATACAAGACATAAATTGGACTTCAAACTTGTTTTTAACATGTATCGAATGAAAGTCATTTTAATTTGAATGTGAACAAAGTGACATTTTCTTTTGTTCAATATCCACTTTGTGTATTCCTGAGTGCTTAGGGGTTAACCCTTGAACGTCCTCACATGTTTTGTAAAATTCAAGGCCCTAGGATCTGCATACTTGAAATATCACATTGTATGACTTATATTTTTCCATAGTAAGATAGTCATTAACATTATGGAGGGATGACAAAAATTTCAACATGATCTGAAGATATTTGAAATATTTACAATTTTATCATGTAAATAGATAAAAATTCAAAATAAATATTTTTTTGAAAAAATTAATATCAAAAATTATATTTAAGGTAGATAAAAGTTATGTTTACAAGTAGTTATAAAATGATAGTAAAGAAATCAAAAGAGACGCACCATTGAAGCATCCTTAGAGAGCCCTTTGTCTTTTTGACACTCAAATTTCAAATTTCTCCATGGTGTAAAATCTTCAGATGAAGTTTATTTTTCAAACCCAACGGTCAAAAAATGCATAATAACTCAACTTAAACATCTAATAAAAATACCAACTCTAACAAAGCTAGAACACTTAATTTTTTGGGCCTTAGATCAGAAACCATAAAAAATAAAATGAATGGTTGGAGGTTTAGGGGTTAGTTGCAAGGAACTTTATGAATGCTAAATGTGCTTTCACATAACGAAAATAGCTAAAAATATGAACCCTGGGTGACACTGAATCCATCGAATGGATGCTAAAACTCCAAGAAAATCCATCCATTGGATGTCGAGTGTCCATGACGTCACAATGACGTCCAAGAGAAACTGAGCAGCCAACCGAGATGACGGCATGCGCGGTCCAGCACCATCATCCAACCGTCAGCCCCCTCACGCGCAGTCGCAAGCGCGGTTTCTTGACTGCCACCCCGCATTGCCCCTCCGCTGCCCCTTTGCGACGAAAGCCTCCTCAAAAATAATACCGCAACAACGCTGCTTGCATCTACTGGCCAACTCTCTTGCATTCTCCACGGCACTTGCATTTGATCATGTCCGCTTGCTTGCTTGCATTCGGTCATCGCATTTTTCCATGCGAAGGAGCTGGAGCATTCAGTGTCCCTGTGTTTGAGCGCCGTTTTTGTTTCATCGGACGGGCCCCCGGTAAGGCGCGGGACTGTTCTTGTGAAGGTGTGAAGGGCGGGATCGCCTGGTGTCGTGATCGTTGGCGGAGGGACGGGCATGGAGCGGAGGGAGGGCGCGGTCGGGTGAGGTGAGTGGAGCGACCGCGGGGGTGATTTGGAACGGGCGTTGGTGGCGGTTGGTGTGCAGGAGTGAGATTAGGGTTTGGATGGAGAGGTGGTTAGCAACCGTGAAGGATCGTGGGAGTGGGCAGAGAGAGGAGGAGACGGTTCGTTGCGCGCGGGCGGCTGTGGAGGTAGTAGTGTCGCCGGGTCCATGCGCGTCGTGGTCGGTGCGGGCGGGCGGGCGAACCAGCCAACCGACAGAGAGAAGAGGCGTGTGCACGGTGGTAATTAGGGTTTTGAGGAGGACCGACCGAACGACCATGTGCGTGAGGCTTGATTGCGAGATTTGAGAGAGAGGCGCTGGTACGATGAAAGTGTACCCGATGCTAGAGTTCGTGTGCTGGAGTGATCAAGTGTCGCGCCGTAGAGTGTAGGTTCGACGAGAACAGGCGAGTGGCTTCGCGAGAGACGAAGCATCATGGTTGTGCGGGAGCGGGAGTTGGTCAGATGTGACTTGGTTGGGTCGTTGCAGAACCGTGCGCTCGCACTGGAGCTTGCTGGCCTGCTCGTGCTCAGTCTCGGGTTCCTTAGGACCGTCCACAGGTATTTTTACTAATTTTGAACTTTGCGAGAAGGACACTTAAATGTTGGCTCCTGGAAGTCGGAGAAAAGTTTCGTATTAAAGGATTCGACAATCGTCCTATTTTGAGTAATTTGTTTTCGTAGGAGAGCTGGATTTTGAATGTTCCATGACTTCATGCTTTAAGGTTGTGTAAATCCTATGCAAGTCCGCCCGTTGTTTTGGAAGACCCAGAGTGTTTTCTGCATCTGATTTGTTAGGCCTTGCGACATTGTGGCGGGTTTCTTTTTTTTGATTGAATCGAGGGCCGGCCATCAACAAAAGAAACCTTCCTAGTTTGTCGTAGAAATCTTACCGTGCGCGTTAGTGTTTATGCAAATCTCGAAGAAGTCAATTTAAGCAACTCTGCTAAGGAGGTTTTTGAGAGGAATGATTCGTAGAATGTTATTTGTCTGAGCAATTGGCGAAGAACATGTCAGTAGTGGCAACTTCATTACATGTAGGATTTAACCGAGGCATTTATGCCAATTGAGAAGTTTCAAGCATGCACATTTATCATGTGTGTTGTGGTTCACCTGGGAAGTGAGGTCTCTTTCGGTCGTTTGAAGGAAGTTTATATATCTCAGTTTTGCTGGAATCTGTGACGTGCTTGCTTGGTGGCTCGTACGACAAGATTTGTTGTCTACCCGTTTCGAGGATTAAAACCCGAGAGATCATTTGCGAGCGTCCGACAAAGAAATATAATGGTTCATATAATTGCTGGCGTTCAGAGTGATGAGATCATATTGACGTGGGTTTCTCTATAGCGTATACTTTTCAAGAACGTCCACGATTACTTTGTTGCAGTGCATTTTGTGTTGCGATCAGTTTCTGTGCCGTCAGATCCCTTATTGAGCCCTCTTTCAGGCTTCTTTCAGGCTTACATGTCGCACAATTGGTTGCTCTAGCTGTTATTCAAGTTTCTCAGTCTGCCTCTTGATAATCTGTCCCCTCATCGCATTTCTTGGTGTGCTGCTTATAGTCTCTTTCTTGATGTGACGTATTTAGGATCTCTGATTAATTCCCCTGTTTTACACTAAATAGTCACCATTGTATGTTCTATTTCGATGCAGGGAAACACAGCTGGCAGTGGAAGAGAGTATTCGTCGTTAATTTCTTTGGAGGGACACTGGGATTTTAGAGCCAGCTAGAATGTCTCAGGGGAGGAGATTAGCCGCTCCCCAGTGTTTACATGTAGAGGGATTCCTTTACGACCATTTTAGCGTGATGGTTGTAAGGGTGTCGAGAAAAGTTCAGCTTAGAGGTTAGATTTGAACGTTGTGCTGACACCGCATATTAGTGTCCACGTCTCTTGCTTGGGAAGAGCACTTTCCATGGCTTCGCAAGGCCTTAGACACTTCGTGGACTGGGAAGAACAGTTTGTTTCACATGACAGAGGCAGCCGTGTCGTTCACTACTACCTTAAGGATCGCCATGGCCAGAATTCTTTGGCTGTGGTGGGAACAGAGAGAAGCCTTCGACACATGGTGTATGTTGTCTGCGATGACTTCCTGCCACTTGCAGGTTTGGACAAAACCGCAACGTCCGCATTCAAGTGGAGAGCTCGTCGTGAAGTTGTTGAGTGGCTGCAGACGTTGCTGACAAAGACCCGCTCAGCTTCGTCTGAACAGTACCTGAGCTCAGGTATTTTCTGTCTCTTCTTTAGTTTAGAATGTCTCGACAGAAATTTCCTAGTTGAGATTGAGGGCAAGGCATTGCTGCATGTTCCAGTTTTGCAGAGGTATTCTTGAGTGTAAGACCTGGATCTACTTCTGAAATCTGATTCCAACCAATACATCAGGAATAATCATCTATTATGTGTTGCTTCGACACATGATTGTTCACTCATAAAGGCGTGCAAATGAATGCAGGGTCTCCAAGTACGGAGCCAGCAGCATCATCAGATGTCGATGCTGTGATGGAGGAGACTGATGAAGCTTTGGAAAGTGGCCAGGAAGAAAGAAGCCGTGGTTACCTTGTATGTCAATCCCTTCTTGTCCAGTTACTACTATCTTGCATTTCTGCCCGCTCATTTTTTTAATCAAACTCATTGTTTGCCATTTGTTTCTACAAGTTGACATTTAGATTGTTGCAAGAGACTGAAAGGTCTCTTTCTAAAGTTTTTGCCATGAGGTGCCGCGCCTTTGGAATTGACACGATGTTTATTAATATGTTTCAGGAACGTGATGTGAGACGGCATGCGAATGCTGAGAAAGGAGATTTTGTCTGGGGGCCTAGCATATGGCGGAAGCGCCTGCGGCATTTTCAGTCTTTCACTCGCAATGGCATCACCATTTCGGTACCCTCATGCAGTTCTTTTTGAGTGAAAAGATTGTATTTGAGTTTAGAATGTTGGGTTGTTGTTGGGTCTAGGTGACAGTTGTTGAAGTCGCCTACTGACTGATCATGCATTTACAGGTGCATGATTTTGTTTATGTGTTGACCGAAGAGGAGCGCCATATTGCTTATGTGGAAGATATGTACGAAGACAGGAAAATGAAGAAAAAGTTGCGAGTGCGATGGTTCCACAAAACATCCGAGTTAGCTCGCAAGATTCCTCCTCCTGCCCCACATGCACGAGAAGTGTTCTACACGTCTTTTCCTCAAGTTTTGAGCGTTGAATGTGTGGACGGTGTAGCAACAGTTTTAACCCCTGAACACTTTGAGCTATGCTCAAAAATGCTGCACACAGACGCTGCCACTCATATGCACGTGTGTTCTCGCCAGTTTGACAGCAATGAAGGCATCAAACCTTTCAATATTCAGGAAGTTAAGGGATATTGGCAACAACAGATATTGTCACATGTTGAGGTGAAAGCTCCTTCTGAGTTTATGTGGTCTCTTCCACATGCTGAACCTGGAAGTGAAGATCTTGAAATGGATGAGGAGGAAGAAGCTGAGCCAGGGAATGTGATAAGGCGTGGACCGCGGACTGCAAGATCCACTCGACGGAGAGTAGGGTTCAGATCACGAATGAGGGGAGGAGATTCTGGAAATGTCTCTGCTTGGGTAACTTCCCCAGTAGAGAGGACATGCTCCACTAGCGATGGAGCTGTTGCAGCAGGCGACACAGGCCATGCAACTTCAAATGGTGATGCAAGACCCCCTTCAACAGGAAGAGTTGAGAAGATGGACGAGGGGGTGAACTCTTTAGAGCATCGTCTCGAGCATCGTCTTGATTTCAAGGCTGGTGATGAAATTGAAATACTATCCCAAGACAGTGGATTACGAGGTTGCTGGTTCAAAGCGACAATCACAAGAAGAGTGTCGAAACGTTTGAAAGTGCGGTATGACAAGCTTCAGAACGAAGATGGTGAAGGAAATCTTGAGGTATACTCAGTGCCTGTGGACTCTACCTTCAAATTATTTCAAAAGTTGACTCTAGCCTTTATGACAATTACAGAGATATGCCCATGAGAAGTCAAGAACCAAAGCCCGACCTTTCTTACTGCTTTGCATCCAGTGCTTCATTCCCCTTACTTTATCTGTGCGTTTGGTTGTCTATGGTAGTGATTGATTACAGAGTACACCAAGTTTCATATTTTGTATGGACAGGAGGAAATTAATTCTTGATATTTTAAGGGGTAACCGAACTGTGGCTTGATTTTTTTTGGGCTCAGTCTCTTACTCATTCTACTTTTGCGTTTGCAGGAATGGGTTTCAGCTTGGCGCTTGGCAGGGCCTGACAAATCAGGAATGCGTGTGGCAGGCAGAACCACTGTGCGGCCTTTTGCTACCTTCAATGTTTCTCCTGGAGACTGTAATATTGGGCAACCTGTAGATGCATGGTGGAACGATGGTTGGTGGGAAGGGATTATCATCAACAAAGAGCCATCTGGGGACATTCAAGTGTACTTTCCGGGTATGTACTTCACGAATCATCCAAGTAGGAAAGTACACGTGATTTAGTGTCGTTTCTTGTGATTTTCACTAGGCTCTGGCTCTATGTGCTGCACCAGAAACCGAGTTAGTTACCTTTTAATCTGTTCCTCTCCCGTTTCACCTCTCCTATGTGGTATTGGAGATGCGATGTAGCCTCACTTCTAGTTTTTAAGTCAAATTTACTGACACTCTGTGGCTGCAGGTGAAGGAGATACATCTTCTTTTAAAATGGAAGACCTACGCACATCAAGAGATTGGGTAAACGACTCATGGATTGACCTGCTTTGCAACCTTGATGCAGTCAAAGCAGCCGCATATCTGAAACCGGAGACACCACGGATTGTAAATGAAGTTCGAACCTCAATTGTGAAGCAACAACCTCGTGCTCTTCCAGTTCCACTGAAAGTGTTATAGTTGTAGATTGGTGGTAGATGACTCGGAACAAGGGAGGTGTTCATGATTTTGTTGTAGAAGTAGAAGAGGTCGTGAGCATCAGGATTATTATTTCCATACTCCACGACGAAAGATACTCCTTTTGCACAGGTTAATTCAGTTGTGCAGTCACGGACCTCTTAGTGGAACTTCTATTCGAACTATTTTATCTCTAGCTGTATTCTTGAGCCTTTGCACTGTCAGCCGCCCAGGACCCTGCATTTTTTTGGTATGTGACGATGAGCAACCAGTGCTAAATGGCTTTAGTTCGAGATCTGTATTGCAGCATCCATCTAGGCTATGACAAGGGGTTGAGGAGAATCTGCCTTTATAAAATCACCAGCCCTGGTTTGCGGTGGTAATTGCGTGGTTGATCATGTAGAAGATGTGGCAGGCTATTGGTATGTGGGGTCTGAATCCTCAGGTCTAGTCTTTGGTACACAGTTCATTGTACTGGTACTACGTGAAATTTTGTTCTTTACCCATTTGAACTGTATGCATTATAGAATTTGGACCTGGGTACGTCCTGGTCTTGCAGACATGATGTTATGCCGGATGACTGTTCATGATTTATATGGAAGCAAATGTTGGTACAAGAATTGTGGCTTGGTAAAATGATTGGCATCATTGGATCATCAGATTTTCTGGAAGTATAAGGCTGGATTGTTGGAAATGGACAAGTCCAGCAGGACAGGGGTCTGTTGAAGATCAATTTTCACCATTGAGCATATCTCACTTAAGTAATTAACTTACATTGCACATCATCTGGAGAGCCAATGCACTTTTGCTTTTGACACTGCTTGTGCGTGGTTGGTCCGGACAGAAATGTTGGTGGCGAGTGGGTATGCAAAGGGAGGTATCTACACTGCACCTTAGAGCATGGCCACCCATGCCGTAAGAGAGTCTCTCACACTCCAGAAGTAGATGGAAAGTTTCAAGGGCCTTTTCAAAGTAGCTCTTGACTCTGGATTCTAGCGTGTTAGAAATTGGACCTTCAAATAACTATTTAGTTGACTATCTTCTCCCATTCTACTTGTGATTGGTCCATTGACTATTTGATGCGCACTTTTGATACATGAAGGGCGTGCAAGGGTGGGGGAGTGTGAGTGCAAGGGCCCTTAAAATGTAGATGAATAATTTGAGAGAGTTTGTCCTAGTGTGCATGGGTGGGAATGCTCTTATAGAGTTGTCATATGGGATTCTTCACGTCTTAACTACCATACTGTAGCTGGAGGGCAGAAAATGACATTTTCAAAAAAAGATGCCAAAATACATGTGTTTGAAATACACGTGATTAGAGTTATCCGTAAAGTCAAGGGGATAGCTCCTGTGCTACACTCTATTTTAACCCCTTCAGGATTGCTCAAGCCAAAATGACCTATGGTTTGCAATACAGGTTATGTGTACTCACTCTACTTCTCACACTCCCCATTTTCTCTTACACGCATCAGATCTTAGAGTTTCATCGCAACTTGGAAACCCTCTTCAAGACTGCATCGAGGTTACACTAAAAAATCAGGGCTCCTCCAACACTTCTACAGCAGTAGCGAACGGGTCTGGTATACCCCACACCCTAAAAATACGCTCCAGCTTTGGTCTATACTCAAACCAACATCATTCTATAGGGATTAAGCTTACAAATAGAAATCGTAGATGTTGTTAGCCACAAGGAACCAAGCCCTTACTTCGGACAAGCATGTGGGTTGCGTTGTTGCCTTTCAAACTAAAATTCTAGTTCTACCTTGTCTTTCCTCTCGTGAATTTTTCTTCCTCAACTTTATGAATAACTCTATTCTATGGAAACTAGTTATTCCTCTTTAATGTCATAATGTGAGCATTGGAAATATACACATGCATATTGTTCATTCCTATTTAATATCACAACTTGGGTGTCTGAAGTACTGGTGATAATATGGAATTTTGCATTATGATAAAATGAAATGGAAACAATTGTTAACGTCTACTGAGAGGCCTGGGACCCAAAGGGACTAGTAGATGTGGTGATGAGCACCCTATGTAGAGATGAGCACCCTATGTAGAGATGAACACCCTATGACAACATATTGTAATTTTTTTAATATTCCAACTAAAAATAATAATTTTCCTTTGAACTTTGTCTTGTATTGTTCCCACATTGATCAAAATTCATTGACATTCTATATAGAAACTACATTATGCCACTAGTAAATATAAAATAGAATATCGCATTGCATATAAAAATGACCATAAAAAATAAATCTTTGGAAGATGATCTAGGATCCTTTTTACATCTTCCAAACTTCTCATTACTTTGGCATTTGAAAAACCAGTTTAAATTTTGTACACATTTGCATTCAAAAGTCATGGCATATGAATGAATGAATTCATGAACAAAGTACTATGTATGAAAGCACAAACACAAAAGTTGTAGTATATGAGGTACTACACACGTTTATACAAATCTAAAGAAAAATATGATATTGGTTTTAAAGTTAATTGATTTCAAAGTTTGAATCCCTTTTTACTCATTGCGTCGTTGTCATGTTCGTTGGCCTTTCAATAATATCTTTTTGACACTATACTTTCAATAGTATTAATGTTTTTTCAATAATATTTCAATAATATTTAGTTGTGGCACTATTAAAATGATATTATTGAAGGAATACCATTGTGTTATTAAAAAAAATAAGTAAATTTCAGAGGGCATGATAGATTATGACTTTCATTTCATCGACGGTTGTTTGTAGCATCACATAGCCCTAATTATTGTTTGAGTATTTTATAAATGGTAATGTAAATTTTATTGAATTTTATTTTTAATATTATGTACTCTCTCTGTCCCAATATTATGAGACACTACGCTGAATTTCAGGACAGACTCATAATATTGGGACAAAGGGAGTAATTATTTTTGTAGTGATTATGGAATTATGTTTTTTACACTATTTGGACTATGTAGTATTAAAATCATATGTTGTTATGAGATGGTGTAGTACAATAGTGACTTTACAAGTGAATTTTGAATTGAAAACATCCCTATGATTTTGTGAGTATAAGAGAGGATATGATTTTAGAGAGTGTAATTAACCTCTAAATGACAGAGGGGGTAAGGGCAAAATCTAAATGTGTTATAAAATGTTGCTTCTACAACTTTGATGAAGTTTGGTCCAAAAGAGAAAATGAGAAGCACGATGTTTAGTAATTACCCGTACGGTCAAACTTTCAAAAAATGTTTTAGATACTCATCAAACGAATTTAGAAGCATTTATCATTGAATATTCACCAAAATTACAAATTTTATTTTTAGAATTTGAAATTTGGTATGATTGGTTGAAACTAGACATTCTATTCTAAAGTTCAAAAAGCAAAATTTTAGAAAGAAGGAACATTATTACTTTCCCAACATAGTAAGTTTTGTAACACTAGAACAATGTTGAGGTGTTTATCTTTGAAAATTTCTCCTTGATGGAGTTTAACTCCGATTGACATGATTCAAATTGGGTTGGAAAGTAGACTTGATTTCCTATTTAAAAATATTTGTTTATTTATTTAATTTTATTTTTCCATCTCGGGCAGCCCGTAAAAAAAGGGCAACGATCATAAAATGGTCGTTCGGTCACTTAGGGGTTAAGGTAAGTGCACCTACCTTAATCAACATCGCCTCAATATCAACACATAAAATTTCACCCATAATAATATAGTCAAGAAGGGTTTCTAAAACAATCACAATTTCAATGCCAAATGATACAAATAGTTCCCTATGATACTATTTCTTTTCCAACTCTTGTTGTGATTTATTTAGGGACGACTTTACTATCACTTGTTAATGCTTTAGTGAAGATTGCTTTGAAAGCTAATATCAGGAACAAAATCATATATTTCCACTTCATCCACTTGGCCACCGACACTTTAAGAGCAATGCTTTTAAATACCACCACCTTAATTTATTTATTTTTGCTAAAGTTTATTGATCTTAAATAGCCTTTGCGCTTTGTGAATTTCGAAAATCAAACCAGACTAGTTTTGGCTAAAGACAAATAAGATTCATTAATAAAAATGATTAAATTAAATCAAATTAAAATAAAAAATAGAATATAATTTACATGAAATTTGAGAGTGAACTAAGATAGTCAAGTCACATAGGTGGTGTTTTTTTTAACACAAAATATATTATGAATTGTATTCTAAAAGCTCAAATTCCGTTCGTGCACTTGAATAAGTCCATAATTGAATCACAAGTGGTTGATTTTAACCCTCAAAGGGCTGATGAAGATAGTATATACGTCGGCATATATTTGACATTTGTTGTAAATAGAAAGTTCCAAATTGAGATCCCAATAGCTCATTAAATTCATGTCAACATGAATTTTAACTTCACTTTTGATAGTAAACCCATAGGAGGTGTGGAACCATGCCGAATACAATGAAATATTAGTGTACAATATTGGTTAGATAGGGCTCTCTGGACCTTCAAGGGTTAAGTTCTTTGCAGGGGTTAGTTTTAGTTTCCTTGGGTGGCAGTTGTTAAGAGCAGCTCCACCGCAAGCCCTCCCAGGGCCCTGGCAGTCAAGAAGTAAATGAGAAGTGCTCAGGGCCCTCCCAAAATGGCTCAGGGCCCTCCCTCCTAGCGTGTCAAGAAATGGCCCTCCAAATCACTATTCAGTTGACTAAATCACTAATTAGTTGACTAAATCCCCACATTCTACTTGTGATTGGTCCATTGAATGTTTAATGTGCACTTTTGATGTGTGAGGGCCCTCCAAGGGTGGGGGAGTGTGAGTGCAAGGGCCCTCCAAATGGTAATGAAAAATTTGAGCGAGTCATCTCTGGCGTGTAGGAGTGGGGATGCTCTAAGGGCACCTACTGGAGGAGGTGGGCCGTTAAGGCGAATTCCACCTTAGTTGTCACCTGTGCTTACACGTCATTGAATTTCTTGCAGACCAACCAATCACTTCTGAACACCTATCACCACCAGACAATTACTAGTACAAAATTTTCCCACAGATTTTCAGTCCTTGCAAAGAAATCTAATCTAGCCTTTCAGTTGAGACCATTGGGCATAACATATTATTATAGCCCTGAGAGGCTGAAACATAGCCATTCGGACTTCTTGGGAAGTACATTGACATCAATAGCTTTTTTTTCTCTCAAAGGGATGGCTACTCTTCCTGTACAACTGATGTACTGTACAATTAGGCCGGTTTACGAGCCACTGCCCAAGACATGGCTACGTAGAGTCCACCTCTACGACAGTCATAACATTCAGTAGCTTGTAGTGGCTCTGCCTTGCCTCATAGTAGATGGTGCAACATATTTCACATTCAACAAGTCCAAATCAGTAGCTAATTGGACAGGTGGAGTCCCAAGATGATGCATGAAGAATAGGTAGTGAGCATGAAGGCTATTGAACAATGATCTTTGTAGGTATTTAAATGCCAAAGAACACCAAAAATAATTGGCGTGCACCAAGGCTTAAGAAAAAATGGATGAAGATGCCAGATTGTTCCAATTTTTGAAAATAAATCACAAGTTTTAATGAAATTCATCCAAATATGTGGATGAAAAGACGATTCTATGAAAAGATGAATATGAAAAAATTTGGCTACACCATTTTATTTTACGTCGCCACTATAGCATTTCTCCAAAAACCCAGCTACCTAATGTTATGGTTCAGGCAGGCAATTGAGCGTTACATGAATTCGTAGCAGAACTATGCTAGTCCACAAAGTAGGCTATTCCTGAGCCCAGCAATTCGATTTCCTATTTCATGCAACCAAGTTGCTCCTTCTCATCATCATTTTCAGTATCTGCATTGTTTTTTCAAGCTCGGGCTAATTCAGACGTCCTGAATCACATCCAGCTTCTAGTTGAGATTTAATTTTCCATGCCTGCCTTGTATTATTTCATAAAGTCTTGGATCTGATTTTTAACTAGCTTCATCAAGTGTTTGTCACAGTACTAACAGTACAGCCATTCCGTTGTGTGAGGGGATGGCAAAGTTTGGGAAAATCCACAGGAGCAGCGTGGTGTTCATGTTGGCGCTTGCCGGCATTATAGCTTGTGGGCCTGCTCCGACTCACGCAGCGGACCCAGACCCGTTGCAAGATTTCTGCGTGGCTGACTTGGACGCAGCCAATAACGGCGTGAGTGTTAACGGGTACCCCTGCAAAGATCGTCATCTCGTCACCTCTGATGACTTCACCTTCACCGGCTTCCGCAATAAAGGTTCATTGATGAAACCATCACCTGGATTGATTCCTGCATGTCATGTACCACAACCAAATCATTCATCACATGACTCGTATAATACATATATGTATGTATTCTCGAGGGGTTTCTTCGACACCCCTAGCTAGAACAAAGTTAGAATCTAAATTGGCTTTTTTCGCACAATCACCAAACGCCACGAGTGAAAGCCATGCATGCATGCTCCCTTAATACTACACTCTGAATTCATTATTATATACCACACCCTTCAATATCAAATTCCCACATATATCGATTTTGCTGTGTGAACACTGTCCACATGATATCTAGTTCTGAAAAAAATAATGTACATCAGTAACCATAGGTGTAAGTGATATAATTTAGTTCTAAGAGTAGAGTTATTTAAGTATATATGAAGTCGGAATACAATATTACTTCATGTTAGTTTCGTATTGATTCTCACCAGGGTCTCATATGAGATTCCTGTGTGATTCCCTGCGATTCTCACTTTCCCCATTGAGTGTTAAAGCTGCTTATTCACCAGTTTAATGTTGACTCACCTGCTTATAAAAGGAAAATTTAACAAGTGTCACTCTTAAGGCTCAGTGGGAAAAGTGAGACTAAAAGGGAAACGCACAGAGGGAAACCATTATGAGCTCCATGTGTTTGAATGTTTCAAAACTATAGATGGCTGAAACCTTGAAATCTAAGCGGAGTTTGAAACTTTGTGAGAACGGATAATTCTAGTGTTTATTTTGGAGTCTTTGTTTAGTTGCCGTTTGGGATAAAAAAAGAAGGGTGAGTTCTCGATATTTCACAGTGGCTAAAGAATGGTGTGGGGCTACATGTAAATAACAAGTTACCGTACCATGTAGATCATGATGTAAATTACAAGATACTGTCAAAGCCCCACATCATGTAGATCATGTACATCATGTAAAAAACAAGTTACCGTCAAAGCCCCATATATCGTAAACAGGCTACTAACCGTGCACATTTGACTTTGATTTTGTTTTTTATGAGGTGGGTACCACAGTTTTCCAATTTTGGTATTTGAATTCAAATAATTGCTCACTTAATATTAGTGTTGAAAAGTAAAATGGAATTTTTTATTGAAAAGTCATGACCTTTTCATAGTTGTTTATACAAATGTATTGGGCATTGGAAATTAACTACATTAACTACTAACCGTGCACAATCAATGTTCATTCAACTTTAACTAGAGGCGTTACAAAAGAAGCTCTTTTTTTGACAGGCATGACTGTTGGACGCTGTTGGCTTTTAAGCCTCATTTCTTGTTTTTTCTCGACCTTATTTTCTGTTGGGCATTCTTTTTTTTCTTTCTTCTTCAATTCTGCTACCCTCTCCTTTTCCAGCTACTTCCAGATTTTTTCATCCTTTTTGGCTTTTGCAAGGCTTGCTCTTCTCTGCTTCTTCTCCTCTTGCTTATTAAACTCATCTTCCAGTTCTTTTGCAACTCTTTGCCTCTCCAAAGTATATTTTTGTGAAGTTAAGCATTTTCCATGAGGATTCAATCTTCTGGGATTCTTAGGCTTTCTTCTCGAAGCTGTAGGGAATGAAGGAATCTTCAAGATGCTGGAGAGGTCTTCTTGTTGATGGACATTGGTCCTGTAACAACATACATAATCAAATATTTGAAAATCAATAATGCGTGTAAAAATTGAGAGGTTGAGATACTGACGTGAAGCAAAATCAAGTTTACATAATCAAATTGAAAATAATGTCTTACATGTCATTGGAATTTGATGAGAAAATTGATCCACCTTGGAACATCAATATTGTTTGTTTGATGCTCATTCTCTTTGCATTTGCTTCTAAATCTTGAAATATAACATTTTTGAGCTCCCACTTCACTTTCCTTAACTGTTCAATCATAAAAAACGTTCAAAATTAACATGGAAGCTTTGCATACGTAAAATAATCAAGTGAGCATGGGAAGCATTGCACTATCTGAGCCTAACAAATAATCAAATGAACATGGGAAGCATTGCACTATCTGAGCCTAACAAACAATCAAGTAAACATAGGAAGCGTTGCACTATCTGAGCCTAACAAATAATTAAGTTAACCTCAATTAATTTATACAACTTACCAAGAAATTAATTAAAAGAAGTGTATACTTACTGTGTATTCACTGTTTTGACCCAAAGTAAAAGCTTCAGCAATGGTATCTAAAACAATCTCCATGTTTTTCAGCATATAGATGCCACAATTTGTTCCATTGCCTTCAGGCTGTTGAGGAACCTGCATTCTCACAATTTTGCACATAATCGTTGCAACTTTCACCAATCACCACATATGAAAAAAATCACCATAAGTGAAAAGAATCACCACAAGTGAAAAGAATCACCAAGAATCAGTACCTAAATGAACAAAAACTAAACATAGATTGTGGACAAGCCTACTCTAACTAGTGCTTTTTATATGTGATAGTACAAATTGCTACTCTATTGTATAAAGAAATTGCACAAGTTTAGTAATGGCTTACATCAATCACTTGGATCCGTGGAATTTGTAAAGGCGCCATATTGTTTTGTCTGTCCCACTCTGAGCTCAAAAGACTGCAATACAAATAACATATCAATTGCAGTAATATTTCGAGCATCTACACATCAATGAAAGGATAATGTTGATAAACTTGAAAAATACTTTAGAAATCTTACAATTTAACGTGTGCCATTAAATCCAAATGAGTTGTTGATTTCATTGAATTCAGATGGAGTAAACAAGCTATGGAGCTCCAAAGGTTACAGATAACAATCATGCTCCAATGTCCACTGCATTTCATGGAAGAACACAATATTAGTATCACTTATATATGAGTAAATTATTGAAATTTTGAATAACAGTCATGAAATTTCAAATGAAATGAAATGAAATATTACCTTAGTAGAATTGGCAAGAAGATATAGTCACAGTTGAAGATGTTGATACCTTTTATCCAACGTCCAATCTTTTCAAATCCATATATTCCATCCTCTTGATGAACAAGTACCAATTTTCTAAAGAAAAAGCTGTTGAAGAAATGAAAACCTTTCAAACACTCATATTTTCTTTCCTGGTATTTGAGATAGAAATCCACGAGAGTATCTGTTAACCATTGACCTTCATTAAGGGAATGAAAATCAATAGCCCTAATTACAACTGGATTAGGGTCATTTAATGGCCAAACAACTTCTTGAGCTGTTTTAGATGCCTCATTTGACACAACAATGGGATCCTCTTCAGAAAAGACATGATTGGTGTCTTCTTCCTTGAGCACCTCTTCAAGAATCATATTAATTACTTCGTCAACGTTTTTGTGCAACACCTGTTCAATATTGTCATTTGATTCTGAAATCGCTTGATCTTCAGGTCCTTTTTCATCCTTCACAGCTTCAAGTAAAATTGAACTTGTTGAATGAGGGATACTTGGTCCATAAAAGCTCTCCATGGCCTTCGAATTTATTGGAAAAATACATGTTGTTTAGCAAACCCAATCTCAACCACATGTTAGTCATATATTTAATATATAATAAAAAAATTATTATTTTTGACATAAATTGAATGTGATTCAATTGCAAAAGTAACGAAGATGAAAATAGAATCGAGGAAGTACCTGTTGCCTTAAATCCTGCTATTATGGTAGATGATTGCAAAGCTTTTTTAAGAGCATTTGCAGCCATTCCAGCTAAAGTTGTTCTCAGCATGATGCCATTCGCCCAATTTGGATTCTTCAGTGCCATACTTGCTTTATCTTCTTGGAGATACTGTTTAAAAGGTTTAAAACATGATACATCCAATGGCTGCATTTTGTGTGAAGTATGTGACGGAATACTCATGATATCAATTCCCATTCTGATGCAAGTATCAAGTGCAGTAGCACTAACGTGGCTGCAATGTCCATCTAAAATAAGAAGATGCTTATTTTGTTTGCTGACTCCTCCAGGAACATTTGATTTAAAATGTTCAAGCCAGTCACAAAATATCTCATTCGTAATCCAACCATTTTCTTGAACGTTCATTGCTGCTCCAGGTCCACATAGCTCCACATAATTTTGAAGCAAATATTTTCCCTTGAATATATAGTAAGGAGGAATGTAAGTACCATGAGCACTGATGCACACAACGATAGTCAACCATTCCCTGTTGTCACCTGCTGGAATGTTCACATTTCTGGAACCCCTTTTTGCTACAACTTTTAGGGTACTATTTTTCCCTATTGCTTGGACCCCAGTTTCATCCATATTCCATATGTGAGATGCTTCATATCCATGAGAGGTAATCACAGTGGTTAATCCACTATAAAAATGTGAACATGATTTGTGGTTTAAGCCAACGCATCTCTTCATTTCTAAACCTTCACCAAGTCTTAACACCACATCTGGATGCCGGGACTTGAAACATTCCCACCAGGTTTGGCCAGGAAGGTCATCTTTGAAAGGATGTTGCCGTGGGAATCGTTGCACAATGTCTCTTACTGTATTCTTGAGGATAGGTAAGGTTACTGAAAATGCCATCTCTTGCATTTTAAAACACCAGGTTTTAAGTTCCCGTTCCTCTACCTCTGTTAGGTAGGGATCATGACCATGTCTTTTGGTCCTTGTCTTCCCTGACATCCAATCCCTAACAGATGAGGCAGGAATAGAGAAGAACTTGGATGCATTTCTAATTGATCTTTGTCCTGATTTAATACTCTGGATAGTAGTTTGCATCAATTCTTCAGTCCATTGGCCTCTAGTATAACCTTTTTGTACAACAAATTTTCTCTTTGAAATAGGTTTTTGTAAGGGCTTTGGTTTTGGTTTAGCTGAAGGCTTCAAACTGTACGATGCAACTTGAGGCTTTTGAGCTTGAACTCGGTTACGCTTTTGAGGACCTCTAGCCATGGCTACCACTCCATCCACGCTACCACTTCACCGGAAACAAAAATATGCAACTGTGACTTCACTACCAACCAGTTTGGAGTCCCTCACCTGCTACAACAAATTCCTCACGATTCAATTTCAATTTCTTTTGTCAATATTCCATCTCCTCCAAACATGATCAGAATTATGTCATCAGTTAGAATGCAAGCAACAAATGCAAGCAACAAAGGTACACAAGCTCATAGAGAAATACTCCTACTAATTTACAAGCTTTCGTAATTTATTTGTCTGTTCAAAAATTACAGATGTACGCAGCATATCATCACCTCATTAATTTGAGCATCACAAGAGAAGATGAAGAGCTCGCAATTAAGACGAGGTCCAACAACGTTTTGAAGTAAGGATGAAGAGCTTAACATCGACTACACATCAAGATTTGTAACAAGAAACCAAGAAATGAGTTAATGTCAAACTGCTTAACCTCAAGTGGTGTAAGAAGATTTGTACCTTTCTACAAGTCTGCTTCAACAAGGCATTCGCAGAGAAAGGCTTAGGCGTCCACTGGTAGGTCACTATCCTCGACATTGGAATCGGCAAGCACCGAATCATAAACTACTTCAATGCCGTCGGCTGGCCACCAACCATCCCGTCTCACAGCGCGAGGATGTCGTCTCCACATTACACAAGCGCAAGACCGACCTCTTCATCAAGCTCCTCGAATCCGGAACCCTCCCCCTTCGCTCCAGCGTCGAGGCCCTAATCAATGAAGCGCTTGCCGCACTGCTACACGTGCCACACTGTTACACTTGCCACACTGCTAACTTCAAACCCTTATCACACTGCTACACTTGCCACACTGCTAACTTCTAACCCTTGCCACATGCTAACTTCTAACCCTTGCCACACTGCTAACTTCTAACCCTTGCTACACTGCTACCATCTCGTTCTCTCAAATGGATTCACAACATTGTCCAAAAAAACGCTCATGAGTGAGTATTAGTGACAATGAAGAGGTTGTGCATGAGTGTGACTAAGATTGGAGACATTGTCGAGAAGCAAGCTCATTGAGTCAAATGGCAATGGCGAGGAGTGCTCACAGCAATGGCGATGGCGAGGAGTGCTCACAGCAATGGCCATGGCGAGGAGCGCTCGCAGCAGAAGGAAGCAGAAGGAAGCAGAAGGAAGCGGGGGTTCAAGATTTGGACGGTGGAGATCACCTCTAAGAAATTGGAAGGATGAGATTAAAAGAGCACGGAGATTGAACGGTCGAGATTAAAAGAGCACGGAGATTGGACGGTCGAGATTAAAAGTGAACGGTGACAGCACGGTAAAGTGCACGGTGAGTGGCTCTGAGCGGTAAGTGGCCTATATACGATAATGTATGTTATGATGTGGGGCTTTGACGGTTACTTGTTATTTACAGTTTGTTTCTTTGTTTGATTTTGTGGGTTGGTTTGATTTCAGGGAACACAACACAGACGGGAACGGGGGCATCGATCACGTTTGGACTGGTGGCAGACTACCCGGGTCTGAACACGCAAGGCATGTCGCACGTGCGGCTGGACTTCGAAGTGGGAGGGGTGATTCCGCCGCACACGCACCCGTTGGCGTCGGAGACCATCTTCGTGGTGGAGGGCGCCATCTTCACGGGCTTCGTCAGCCACGACAACGTGCTGTACAGCCAAACGCTGCAGCGCGGCGACGTGTTCCTGTTCCCGCGCGGCCTGCTGCACTTCCAACTCAATGTGGGCAGCGGCCCGGCCGTGGCCTTCAACTCCTTCAATGGCCAGATGCCGGCGCTTCTCATGGCCGCCAACCAGCTGCTCGCCGCCAACATCAGCACCACCGTCCTCTCCAAGTCCTTGGGTGCCACCACCGCCGCCATTGCTTCCCTGACAGCCGCCCTGCCTCGCTACTGGGGATGACCCAGATAGATAGATAGAACCTCTGGTCCTCTTTCGAAGGCCGGCAGGAATAAAGTGTCCGTTCGTAATGTCAATGACACAGTGCCCACCGGACAAAGGGCCATTGGAACAAAACTCGCTTAACTTCAGAGTTCTTATGGGATCTGGTGTAGTAGCCTTGGCATGACCGCATCACGGGGATGACCCACAAATTTGCTTCCTCTCCATAGTATGTAAGGTAGAAGCACCAGAAATTGTTAGGTACCAATTGTGGTCATCTATAAAAGCACCTGTTTCAACTTCAAGACTTTCTAGTCTAGTTATCACAAGCATCAATTATGAATACCAAGTTAGCAATTTGATTGGACTAGAAATGAAAGATAGTTATTTGTACACGTACTAACATCAATAATGGTCTATGCATATTCACCCCGAATGCAGGCAAGAACCACAATGTGGTCTACGGCTTCTGTCTTCCTTCATTTATACAAGAAATTCTTTCAAGCATTGTCGCCTCTGGAACACTATGGAAATTTCTCAACACACTCCTTTATAGGTCTTGTATCTTTAGAAAAAAAAATTGGCCTCATACAACATATTGGGGGACAGTAGTTGCGCATTGTAATTTTTTGTCCTCTTTGTATAGTGCATGTATGAACATGATGGCAACCTCTTTCACGGGTTAAGTTTGAAAATTCATAACAAAACCATACATTGTAAAAAAATTAATTAAAAGCTGAACTTGGTTATTAAAACCAAAGTTTTATGTGCTGTAATTTTTTATCATTGAAAATCAGCGCTCCATTTAGGTTGAAATGCTTAAACGGACGGCAACTATACCCCTTACTTTACTGGTAGACCAATATATTCAGCGTTAAGTCATCCTAACTTAATCCTTGAAGGTCCACGGAGCCCGTTCCAGTTCTGACCAATATTATACATCAATATTTTGTTGCATTTAGAATAGTTCCTCACCTCCGATGGTCTAAGATCAATAGTGAAGTTGAAATTCATAGTGCTATGGTTCTAATGAATTGTTGGGGTGCCAATTTGGAGCTTTTTACTTACGACAAATGCCAAATATACGCCGTCGTACTATCCCCATGGGACCTTTAAAGGTTAAACATTGGCAGGGATTAGTATTTAGTAGTAGTACACTGCCTTCCAAAACTGATTAGATGTTTGCAATTTTTTTTATTCAATCAATCATGGGAGAAAAATAAACACATGAATCTGTAGATAGTAATTTTATTGAGATACTATGTGTGAGAATATACATGTTTCAAAAAGATTCCGTTCAAAACAATGTTTAAATAAGAAAGATTTATTTTTCAAAGTTCACCTTTACATTTGATTAGTTTTGTAACTTCAAGAAAAGAATCACTCAATGTTTCGTTCACTTTCCTTTTGCTCTTCACATTGTTGCAATTCGGGGTGGCATGCTTTCTATAAGCCTTATGCAATTATCACTTGAAACTTCTACACGATCGCACAATTCAATCATTCCACTTGATCCATGCTCATATAGATTTAACCCCTAAATTTCCTTGTATTTTTGGGAGCTTGAAACCTCAAAACTGCGATTTTCTACCTCTATGTACTCCCGGGGATGTGAACCAAGTTTTTTTACTTCTTTTAGAATTCCAACCGTAAGATCTTGTACCTAAGCCTATTCATAGCTACTGTTTCAAAAATTGACCGTTGGATGTTTATCATTTGCAAGATCATAACATCCAAAGTTTGTGCAAAAGTTTTTTTGGGCATTGCTTGGGAGGCATTGTCTCCATAGTGCAAAGGGGGACTTGAAGATTGTTACTCCAAACATTTTGCTCATATTTTTTTCCATGTAGATAACTAAATTGGGTACGCTCATGCAAAATTTTAGAGACTCATTACGCGTTTCAAACCTTCATTCAAATTAATTTCCGGAAGAAGGTATAAAAATGGCAATTTGGTGAAACATGCATCACATTAATTGTATTTGATTTTTGGAAAAAATGAACGGTGATTAGGTACCTCTATGATTTTATAAATTTTAGGCGAAATTATTTTTAAAAAATCTCAAAATCTCAAATTTTGACAAATTTCGAAAGAAAAAAATGTGAAATTACAAAAAACCGTGGAGGTTGCTGTTCTTTATTTTGGAGGCTGCCCTTGTCAAGCCAAGAATATAATCAACATGGGTCACTTCAAATTCTGAGCTTAAATGTGGTGAAGAGCATGTCTCCAAAAAAAATTTGAAAAAATGATTATAATAAAAAGTTTTTTTCTGCCCCAGTTGGGCTTGAAATCAAAAATTTCAATAAAAAAATTATAAAATCCGAATTTGACTTTGTAATTTTTACCACACACACCTTGTATGTATGACCACGCCCACGCCAAATTATAGTCTAAAATTCGTAATTTAGACCTTCCATCTAAGCTGCCCGAAACAGCAAAAAGCCATTTTGGCTTTTAAGGGCCTTTAGGGGTTAATCGTCATTTGAGAATTTCCCATAAAGGTTCTTTCAGATTCAAATCCGGCGATTCAGTAGGTTAAGGTAGAAAAGTAAAACATTGTTGCGATAACCACTCTTGAAACATCTTAGTGGTATAAATGTGATCACTGCCATGTTGTAAAATAACAAGAGAAGGGTCTAAGTCAAACTTCTGAATTGTCCTATCAACAATTTGCTCTAAAATTTCTCGGTAACAATGTTGGTTTATGCAACCCTCTACTTTGCATTACCAATCTTGGTCCATGAATGCACATACTTCTCCAAATCGCAATCCCCCCACCAATTGTTACTTTATTGTCTGAGTAACCATTTCTGACGGATACTTCTTCGGATCATGTGTTCAACACCAAGGCATTCTATTTGAACAAAATCAGTTGATTTTAAACTCATATGAAAAGATTACTCGACTCCAATCATCTACTGTTCAATTTTGGTGTAGTCTTGCAAACTTCTAAACATGCCTTGACATTTTTGCTAGAAAGTTGTGGCTTCTTCTTCTTCACTTGTGCACATAAACCATCTCTTCGAAGTGCACGCCTTGTAGTTTGAGCACTCACTTCTAATCCAAAGTCTTTGTGGACTTGTCTTGCTGCATTTAGAATAATACCTAATCTTCTTCTAGTCAATTCTAACACACATGATCATTCCATCACTCTAGTCATTAACCGTGGCCTACCTCTACGTGTTGGAAAGATGTGTTTGTCGAAAGTTATGCACACATCCTACACTAATATACAAAGTTCTTGCAATTTTTCCATGCGGACACCCTCTTTGAAGCATAGAAACTATATTCTCTTGTTATCAAGTTAATGCTTTCGCCATCTTCTCTTTTAATAAAGAAGGCCTTCACAATGAAAACACTTGTGCACACAGATGCAAGACAACTAATAGTGTAAAGCTCTAAAAGTACAAGCTGAAGTTCAACTCCCATCATATGCAAACTCACTCTCTAACCATGTAGTTCCAAATGTACACATTGCCATGTGTATGACCTACTAGAACTAGTAGTCAACGTCAAATAAAAGCTCACGTGACTTTAATTAGTGACCTCACACTAGTCAATTTTCACGTAGAGGTGTTCAAATTTCAGATTCATAAACATCTGATCAGTTTTGAAGGCACTGCAGTAGTACCTTTGTTTTTTTTTTAGCATTGCCATCTAGATGACATGCTACAACAATCATGTATTAGTGGTACATAATAAGTTACGGTGCATGGGAAGTGGGGTACACATTCATTGCATACAGTATTACTAGACCTTGATAATGATTTCACCTGTGAAGATCATTGCAAGCTAAGGTGCTCTGTTTTTTTCGGTTATTGCAGAAATGCAAAAGTGGCGACATAAAATAAAAAGTTGTAGCCAAATATATTGATATTCATCCACATAGAACTAACTTTTCATCCACATAGTTGAATGACTTTCATTGAAATTGGCAATTTCATCCACTGTTTTCAAATTTTGGAACAATCTAGCATCTTCATCCACTTATTTCTTCAAATTTTTCCTAACCGCTTGGTGCATGCCAATTATTTTTGGTGCATTTTGGCATTTAAATGCCTAAAATAATCAATGAGACACTAGTAATATCAATTATACTGCAAATTTCAAACATCCAGTTGTTCCTCGTGTGAAGATCATTGCAACTAACCTTCCACACCATATGCTGCAGTGCATACAAGAGGAGAAAGATTGCAAATGAGAGGAAGTCACTTAAATTCTTTACTTGGAGGCCAGGGTTGGCAGAAAATATTTCTAAAACTAAATTCTACAATTTTTGGAAAGTTATTTTTGTAGAAATGTTCTTTCAAAAAATATATTTTTTGTATGGTGAAAAAGAAAATTTTAAAGATATTCATGAATATTCCACTTGTCAAACCTTATTTCTTGAAAAATAATTATACTTGGTACAGATGTGCAAACCTTGCCCTTCACCTATGATACTCAATTACTCTCAACCCTCTCTAATGACACACTCTACAATTACACATTCCCAGTACAATCTTCCGCAAGATGTATACAACCCCCAGTTGTAACATTTTGAAGAATTGAGTTCCATGGATTTTAGTGATTCAATTGTGCAGGTACTTAACCCCTAAGTGACGGATCAACCATTTTATGGTCTCTGCCCTTTTTTTATGAGCTGCCCGAAATAGAAAAAACATTTTCATAGAAAATAAAAAATATTTTTAAATAGGTAATCAAGTCTACTTTCCAACCCAATGTGAATCATGTCAATCCGAGTTAAACTCCACCCGGGAGAAATTTTTAAAGAAAAACACTTCTACATTGTCTAGTGTTAGAAAACTTATTATTTGGGGAAAGTAATGATGTTCTCTCCGTTGAAAAATTTGCAATTTTTGATTTTATTATAGAACGTCTAGTTTTAACAAATCATACAAAATTTCAAATTCTAAAAATAAAATTTGTGATTCTTATAAATATTTAAAGTTAAATGCTTCTAAATTCATTATGAGATGATAAAAAGCTATTTTTTGATATTTGACCGTACGGAAAATTACTAAACATCAAGCTCCTCATTTTCTCTTTTGGACCAAACTTCATCAAAGTTGAAAAAGTAATTTTTTATAACACATTTATGTTTTTCACTTACCCCCTCCGTCATTTAGGGGTTAAGAAACGTCAAATTGCACAGATTTTATTTATTTATTTTAAAACCGTTACTATCCTAAGTATAAGTAAAATTTATGTAATAGACAATTCAACATGGACGTGTCAATTAATCAATTTTTATAAAATTGATTGTAATTAAAAAAATTGATTGACAGTTGTACAATGGCTAATTTGTACCTTGGGGGTGCACTCTACACTATGTTTGAGAATCACGTGCGTTCATGACCCCTTCTAAAAAACCCCTTGTATACGAGAGGTTATATGTCTAAATACCTTTGTATACAGATGTAATCAGTTTTAAATATATGTTTAGTGTAAGTATACGTGAATATTTTCAGTTCTAAATGTGTTTATTGTATGTATACGCAACACGGTAGTGTTCAAATTAATACCCCTTTTGTGCACTCACATATACTCATACATGTTTAGTACAGTGCACCCCCCGAGATTTGTACCTATGAACATGAGAATTTGTCAAAATCTAATTACAATCTAATCTATTTTATAAAATTTGGTTAGGAGACATCCTCATATTGAATTCATAACATTCTTAAGCAGGTTAGAGAAGGCACCTTTTCCTAGCGTAGTCACCCAAAAGAGTCACCCGAAAGAATCACCCTTGACCCAAACATCTTGACCACCGTATTTTGAATGGCTTAAGCTTGACATGCTTTTATTCCAGAATCAAGGCCAATTCTTTTGAGTATTGGGCCAGGAAAAGGGTGGTAGTCAAAGTTGCTTAAGAATATTAAGTTGTTTGTAAGATAAATTCTATTTAGAATAGCCATGTTCTTTTTTTAAAACAGCAAGTGCAATCTGATGTTTTATAAATACTTCAAAAATCCTATCTTTAAAATCCATCACCAATATCTTTCAATTAAATATTATGTAATGAAAAATATGATCATAAAAAGGACATTTTGTTTTTTAAAGTAAAATTTGATATAATTTGGATGGAACTTGAATTTTGATAAAGTTTGGATGGAAATTGCACAAGGATAAATGTTGATTACGCATCACAAAGAATGCCAAATATTTTTGACATTGAAATAAATTCTTTGTAAGTTTGCAAACCAGGGATCACACACATCTTGTCGAGGACTATACACTCAACTATCTAAAAGCATCTTTGGTACATCACTAGAAAAAGGTAATAGAGTTAACCAAAAAGAAGGCCATGGAACCTCCCTTTTCAACCTCCTTCTAACCTCTTTTTTCAGCTATAGTTGGGTTGAATAGTGTTGTGTCATAACTTGTCCCCTTGTGGGCCATGGGCTTGGAGCTTTGGTAGGAGGTGTGGGAGTCATTACGAGGTGAGGAGAATAATGGCAGTGGCTTGCTTTAAATTGTCTCCCAACTCATCGTGAACTAGTTTTTGATCTATTTATATTTCCATATGAGTTCAAGAGGAGTTTGCTAAAACTTTCCTCTTTGAGCTGACTTTTCGGTTAACTCTAATATAAATGAAAAATGTGCCTTGCACGCACATTCCTCATTTTTATTTCCCTATTAAAATGTGATTACACATCCCATGTATATATTTGCAATTTTTCATGTTGTAAATATATATGTACGTGAATAAGCATACTCAAATTTAGAGTACTATAAAAACATGAGTGTGAAGTATTTGAGTTCATGAATAAAAGGAGTATATAATAATTTCTCCCTTTTATCCTATGTAACCAATTCCCAAGGTTAGAACCACACATGAAGACCATTCATTTGCACAAAAGAAAATAAACTCATTGTACAATCGACTCTCCTTTTTTGTTACCTCGTTTATTGTTATTCTATTCTAAATGTTACAGTGTTCATACTATGTGGTTTGGTCAGTAGGTGATGATAAATGCCATCACCATTACAAACTTGGTAAGTCATGTTTTTGCAATATTTCACGTATGTTGTTGAGATAAACAATGGTGATTACATTTGACATTTGTTTTATGTATGTTTATTGTATAAAAACGTACGAACAACATATTACAAACATGAAAAAACACATCATGACAAAATTTACATGTTTGTGATATGTCCTTTGTACGTTTCTTTTATGACAAACATACGTAAAACATATGTCGAACGTAATCACCCCTGTTCATCTCAACATACATAAAACATTGCAAAAACATGACTTGCCAAGTTTGTGATGACGGTCTATATGGTTTAGGTACCAATAGTACATAACTGCAGAAACAGATAAACTCATACAATACTATTGAATATTGATTGTGCCCCTAGTCCCTAGCCTACATTATTAAAGGAAGATAATTAGTAAAATAATGCTCATTTAAAAAAGAAAATTCATAACCAAATTCAAGATTAGATTCAAGATTAAATTCAAGATTAAATTCAAGAATAACCACAAATAACAAGAAGATTCACATAAGTTACTTCAAACTAATGTAGTATATTAAGCTATTTTCATTCACCATGCATGATAAGATATATGTTTGCCCACTTGCTTAGTCAAACTTGTCATTAATAAAGATACATGACAACATTAGTTGTTTAGATGAGACTTTGCACTTGTATCTTGCTCAAAAAAACAATGATACTAGTGATTTCTAGACAAAGTGTCTTGCAATCGAGAAGGAAGGAGCTTTAGCTATACACTCGGCTATACATTCTACTTGTCGACAAACCGACATTCTTTCATACTTTCAACCTTCTCAATGAATATATGTTATCTTTCATAAGCCTCATTTGGTTTATTGTTCCTTTCGTAAATGTTGTGATTCAAAAATACACCCTCCTTTCCGATTATTTGTGATAACTATCTAAATATTATGAATCTCTTACTCTAAGTAGAGGCCTATCAATGAAGGAGGGTCAATTGTAAATTATGCCATGTTAGGGGCACATTAAATCATAAATGACACTACTTACACTTTAGTGGAACACTAAATTATAGATGACACTAAACATATTTTGATGGCACCTTAACCACTAATTGCCCAACCGTCCATCTTTTGGACGATGTACACATTTCATCCATGTTTTCTCTTCGGTCATTCATTTTTTGCAATGAAAAAAAATACTACAAAAAAATTCTATGGCAAGATAGCTTCATGCATATATGATTGGATTAGAAAGGGGGTGATTTGTGAAATTTTTATGCCTCATTTCATGTTGTAGTGATTCACCGAACATTTCAAAGATTTTAGTCTGAATGTGCTCTTGAAAAAATAACCTCATGAAATTAAGCAACCCAAAAATCTCCAAAAATCACTACATTTAGAGTATAACATTTCAACCCCTCACAACAAATTTCATCCACAAATTGTCAATATCTTACTTGTAATTGAATTACAAAACATTTCTGAATTTCAAGTTTCAAATTTTATACAAAAATATTGATGATAGCAATGCATAGATCTAACCGTATGGATAGAATCCAAAATTTAGAATGTACAACTTTTATTCGTACATCAAATTCAAAATATCCCTCTTTTTTTCATTTTATAACTCATCCTAGCAAAATTGCCGAATTTGGAAAGGGATGAGGACATTTAGGGAGTTAACCTTTAAAGGTCCAAAGAGCCCTTTCCGACTAGTATTATACACAATATTCCATTGTATTTGGCATACTTTCACACCTCCTATGGGTTTAAGATCAATGTGAAGTTAAAATTCACGTCAACATGATTTTAATGAGCTCTTGGGGTCTCAATTTGAAACTTTCTATTTACAACAAATGTCAAATATACGCCAACGTATATACTATCCACATCAGCCCGTTAAGGGTTAAATCATTGACGACAGTAAATACAGTTTGGCATCACATTAACCCTTAAAGGTCTAGGAACCCGATTCGACCAATATTGTACAACAATATTTCATTGTATTTGGCATGGTTCTACACCTCCTATGGGTTTAACCCCCTAAAGGATCAGGGGGGTGTTGAACTTAGCTCTTGTTTTCTTGACTAGCTCTTGCAGCAAGCTCAATTCCTCACTAGTATGGGATAATTTTGACGATCGGTACTGTTGAAGTTTAAGAATACTTACTTAGCTTTTTTATGAAAAAAAGGTGAACAAAATCGCATAATTTTTGAGAAAATGCCACCAATAAGATTGATGGAACTTGTTTGGGGTATTTTGTACACATGCTGAAATCAAATTGTTCTAAAATGCTCCAAAAATTCTGAAATATTTACTGTGAGTAGAAATCATCATTTTAAAAATGTGGAAAAAATTTCAAGTCATTTGGAGGTGCAAGGAAGAAGACATGAGGGTCTAAAGTGACACCTAAAAACCCACCGTGCAACTCAAAAAAATCACCAAAAACGACTCACTTGATAAATTTTTGACCAAAAAGTACCTACAGATTTGGCTCCCAGAAAGAGCCAGAGTCTCTATGTTGCTCATTCTACAATTCAAAGCCCAAGAATCCAAATTTCCTCACTTTCTAGTTCCAAAAGCCCCGTGAGCCTTACGGTCCTTTAGGGATTAAGATCAAAAGTGAAGTTAAAATTCATGTCGACACAATTTTAACAAGCTATTAAGATCTCAATTTGGTACTTTCTACTTACAACAAATGCCAAACATACGTCAACGTATCTACTATCCCCACGGGATGGGAGCTTCAAGGGTTAAACCTTACAATGGATGGTGTTGCCATGTACCCAACTACTCACTATAATCAAATACGACATAATATATCCGTACAAACTTCATTCATTTCCAAAGTACCCACGATAATGGTTAATCTCTCTGAAATATCAAGCTAGACTTCCAGTGCCCTTGATGCAGGCTTGATATTATGTGATGTGAACTATGTTCCAGATAAATCAAATTGAAGTGGCTTCTGCTCAAAAATGAACACACCAGTAAATGGTGGTGACCTAAGCATAAGTTTCCGAGGCCATGAGAGTGCACAGTCCAGATAGATGAATGGAAAGTGACAATGCCTGTTGTGGAATGGGAGAGGTACTTGGTCTGTCTAAACTACACTACATCTACCAAAGAGATTGTTGAATACAAATGAAAATTAAATAATCGTTAGACCAGGAACATTTCTCAGCCCCATCATGCCAACAGTCTTCCTCAATAGAGCTGGGGGTTGGGATAGACCCAAAGTAGAGCTATACATGTTTGCCCGTTTCACGAGTGTTGGTTTGTCCCACTTCAGGACTGCGCATGAATTGTAGTAGCCCAACCATGATTGGTAGGCTTTGCTCTTCAAATCCTCATCGACATATTGAAGAGCTTTGTTCACCTGAAAGGATAATCTCAAAAGTGAGGACAATACACTCCTTTAAGAGAATCTTGAAAATTCACTCTTCTACATTGACTTGCATAGACGCTGGCTCAACACGGATTAGTGCGTAACATTCCGACCTTGGCAAAAAACTGCGCCTATCGATGATCACAAGCATAAGATGCAGCTTCCACAGTTGAACAAAAAAGATCAGAGCTGTAGATATTGACCCTACAACTAATGTTAGAACTAAAACAAAATAGAAAACTAGGCGAGGGACCCAAACTATGACGAGGTCAGAGTGCAAACCTTCGCTTCAACATCTGAAGAGATCGGCATATCCTTTGCTTGGGGAATTGTGACGTCGTTCAAAGACCGCAAGAAAACTTCCTCCCAGGGCGTCAACATGAGTAATCCTCGTCCTTCTTTACCAGCTCGACCTGTGCGGCCAAGCCTATGAACGTACTGCTCTCGTCCTGCTGGAGTTCCGATCTGCAGATATATCGTCCCATGTACTCAATGAAAATGCTCTAATATTGGCAAAGTAAAGAACCCACGCAACGCAAGGCATACAAGAACACAGAACCCAAATGTGATTTAAGGACGGTACCTGGAGAACCAGCGTAACATCTGGGTAGTCTACACCTCGAGCTGAAACATCTGACGTAAACATGATAACCCCACCAGGAGACTTGCGGAACTCATCCGATACTTTGTTGCGGAAGGACTGTGACTTCCGGGAGTGAATCTCAAGGGTGTTCATGCCAAGTTTCTTGTAGAATTCTGCTAATAGGGCTGTAATTCGTGCTGTCGTACAGAAGACTAGCACCTGTGATGGAACCAATAAAAACACCAGTTCAAATGAGCAACCACTCTGCAGGCTTTGGGACGAAAAATGTAGAGGATCTCTTTTTCAACCTGATGCTGCACGCTGCAGAACACCTGACCTTCTACGAAAACCTCGTTTAACACTTACACCTGGTATTTATCTTTCATCAGTGGAGGAAGAAAAGAAGTTAATTAAGAACAAACCTTGAAGTTGGGGTCTTGAACAGCATGCTGCTTCAGCAAAGCATAGATAGCTACCAACTGTTTCTCTAAAGGTACGATAAGATACTCTTGTTTCACCTGAAAACAGATGAGGTTGCCAGAAAAGTCATACTGTTAACATTGCCTATAAATACAAAACTAAAAATCAATGATTGAATGACGAAGAATAAACCGACCCACAAAAGAAGAAGCGTTCGGAACAGGATGTTTAAGAAAATGAGTTACCATCCAAGGCGTGAATAATTACACATTTGTTTGACATAAATCAGCCCATAGAACGATAGAATAGGAATCTTTGTTTACTTCAAAGTAAGAATTGTGAAAGTACAAACCTGCACATGAGTGTCCTCGTCATCCTTCCCAACAGTATCAATGTATTTATACTGGCCCTTCATTGCAATTTTGCAAATGTTTTTCACCTGAATAAATTACCACAGAAGATTTGGGGCTTAGAAAAGTTGTTTATTAGCCTCAGTAATAACAAGCTTTCATGTCCAAATTAAACCCGTAATAGCTCCTTCTTCAGCGAAGTTACTTAGATATCGTTCTGCAAACGGTGTTGGCCTTTTGACAGCAATGCAAATTTTATTTTAAAGAAGTTACATATTCATATGTTCCTCGGCACCGACCCTAATTCATGTGAAGCATAGATTAGTTTAATAAAGAAAAAAAAGAGACGCAACACAAAAGCATGACAATAAGGGACGCACAAGAGAACCTGATCGGGAACTGTTGCTGAGAACAGGAGTGTTTGCCTCTTGTTTGGCAAAACATCGAGAATAGCAACTAAGCTTTTTCGAAATCCCATATCCAACAACTGATCGGCTTCGTCAAGGATCAAAACTTTCAAGTTTTGTAATCGCTTCCGCACACTTGGATTCGACTGTATATGATCGAGTAACCTTCCTGGAGTTCCGACGAGAATCTGCAGCGCAGAGCAGATAAGAATCTAGACGTACAATGTCAACATGACCTGACAAGTCAACGTATCGACAAGTTCTATGTTCCTTGACGAACTTTCTCTCCATGAACAAGTGCGGAGGCTAAGCAAATTTACTCACTTGGCATGGTGAATTCTCGAGCCTTTTAGTCTCGGTGGTCATGTTAGTGCCCCCAATGACGATTTGTGTCCCAATATCACGTTGAAATGTAGTCAACATCTTAGCTTCCGTAGCAATCTGAGTGGCCAACTCCCGAGTCGGAGAAATGGCTAAAACAGTGATTGAACCCTTCATCGACTTTTCTTTGAGAATAGCTTCAATAGATGGCAACTGCAAAATATTGGCAAAGAAAATTAAGCTTGGAACATTAGAATTCTGTCCTTGAGTGATAATAGCTGTCAAGTTGGTTAAAACAAACGTGGGAATCGAGTCGCTAGAGTGTCAGAAACATGTACCAGAAAAGCAACAGTCTTGCCAGTGCCGGTCTTGGCTCTAGCTAGCACGTCGTGTCCTGTCCCACCCAGCACATCGAAATCAGGACGGAGACACCATACATGTCGATCAAGCGAACTTTTTAGACAATAATAAACACACAACTTATGAAGAATTCAGTACTCAGAAGTTAAAAACCTTTCAGAATTACGGGCAGTGTCTCGTTCTGAACCGCTGTCATGGTGTCAAATCCAGCCACCTCATGTAAGGCTTTCAGAGAAAGCGGAGATATCTCAAAGTTATCAAACCTGCCATACGCCAATAGTACAGCCACAACACCGACTAAGTTTGAGGCTTCCCAAAAAGACTTACAGTTCAGAGAGCAATTCTTCAAGTGAAATAAGATAAAAACCCAAAAAAATGAAATGCGAAGGTAGAAATGCTCATGCCTTCACATACCTGACTTTTGTTAAATAAGAAGGAGTCTTCCCTGCGGTCACCAGAGGCTCCTCATCACTGATTTCAGGTGATTCCTTTAACTTCTTGCGCTGATCAACGACATCTTCGGCAAGTGGCATGTCCGAGTCCAAGGTTGCCGATTCAGGAGCAACACGACGTTTTCCTGTACCTGTAGCACAATGCCCCAAACCATATAAATTTCCCTATTGTTGAAGATTTGTCCTAGTTGTATCTTGAGCTTCATATACAGTGTCGAGGAAGATAGCAATACATGCAGGATTTCAGCAACCACACTCCCACGAACAGAATCAAGTTTGTGGTTGCACAGTACCTTTCGACTTGCCATTTCTTGAGGAAGGACCCCCCAAGGTCGAATTGCCAGGACCACTGGCGGCCTTGGGCAAAAACCGAGCAGAGGGCTGGGGCTCCTGACGAATGTATGCCACAGCGCCATCGTCTTCAGTCCACAACTCCTCAGCGCCGCGTTTCGTAAACCTATCCGCAAGAGCCCTAATTTTGGGATCGTGGTGCACGGGAGGAAGCAGAGACTGGGAATTCGGGGAGGGTGGCTCCCAGGGCTTCTCCGTCAATGGAGCGGCGGCCATGGCCTCAGTGCGACGACGCTCGTCAAACAATTGCTTCTCACGAGCAAGCCGTGCCTTCTCCGCCTGCTTCTCCTTCTTGCGCTGCGCATTCTTCCACTGCCATTTGCTCACCCCTCCCGGAAACGTTCGCGGCCCACCGCCCATAGCTCGGGCGCCTTCCACAGGCGCAGGCACGGTGTCCGACATGATTCCTAGCGCCGGCTGCAGCTTCGACAGCAATTCACTTGCGCCGAAATACGAAGCCCCGGAGCTCAATCGGGTGGAAACAGCGGCGCGACCGAGGGACAAACGAGACACAAATATTCCGACGCTTGGAGGGCGCGTGAGGTAGAGTTTTGGGACCAGAAACGGTCCGGACATAGCACGAGAGAGAATACTTGCTCCTGCCATGCAATTCAACAGACCTGATACAGCACACAAGCAAGTACGTTACGATTTCAAAACGAGCACGCAATCTTCAACTTCGCGGTAGTCGCGCAAATTCCTCGAATATTGTCCATAAAACGCGATTCAAGTTGGTTCTGAAACCTAGTTACTTAGGAACGAGACGGCACAAAGTGAATGCGTTCATCAGTTCTAGATCAGGAGAGTGAGGAAAATGTAAGAAAACAGGAAGGAGTGATGACGGTTCGACATACACGCACTGCCTCCATGTGCGTCCAATCGAAAGCGTCGTCGATGCCGATAGACACGACAGAGTTTAGGGTTTAGGGTTTAAGCCTCACTCTTATGGGCTGCGAAACTATCGGCTGGCGCCGGACCACGTCGCAGCGCTCCCATTCATCCATCCGCTTCGGCGACGACGTTCATCCAAGTGTTGGACGCGGCTTGTCGCGTAGTCTCTGCCTTAGAAACAAAAACTCCAAATGTCTTTAGAGCATCCCCACTCCTACACGCTAGAGATGACTCATTCAAACTATTCATTTTCATTTGAAGAGCCCTTGCACTTAAGGTAACGGGTGCTATTTCCGACTGGGTTCTATTTCCGACCCCTACTGGTTGGGGGATGGGTGTCAGAAACCAGCCAGCATGGTTTTTGATAGTGTCCAAGAGTGTTCTAATTTCGTCCATGCTTGGAATAATCAAGAGCTTCTGATTGGTGTAGAAGCACTCTATTTTCAGAATCCAACCTCTCATGAAAACCATGACTCTATGAGCGGTTAATGGTCACTCTAAACTTTCAAACTTAAAAAATCATAGAAAATTGTAGAAATGCTCAAAAAATGTTTTTTTTTTTGGGAATGCCTTTGCAATAGCTTTGCAGAGCATCCAAAAATTATAAAAAAATTCTTTCACAAGTCTAAGTATGCAAATCTGAAATTCAGTCGGAAATAGAACCCGTTACCTTACAATCCCCCACCCTTGGAGGTCCCTCACACATCAAAAGTACACATTAAATAGTCAATGGACCAATCACAAGTAGAATGTGGGGATTTAGTCAACTAAATAGTGATTTGAAGGGCCATTCTTGACACACTAGGATCTAGAGTCAATAGCCATTTTGGAAGGGCCCTTGGCACTTTTCGTTTACTTCTGGAGTGCAAGGGGCCATGGGAGGGCTGCGGTGGAGCTGTTCTTAGTGTCCAGCCATGTAACTCATAGGAACATGTGTTTTCGTAGTTTCTCTCCTTCTGAAACAAAGACAATAAAAATGACTCTAATTGGTTAAAAAATGTAACCATGAAATGTAAAAAACCAACAATGTGTGATGAATGTGAAAATATGAGCAACCACGTAATGTAAAAAAGTAGTGAGTATCTAACTTAATGAATGTGAAAATATAGAGAGTAAGTAGGTACAGTGAAAATGTAGTGAGTAAGAAATGTGTGTGAAAATGCAGTGAGTAAATAGGCAATGTAAAATGCAGTGAATGACTACATAACGTGAAAATGCAGCAAATAACAATTGAACATTAACCCCTAAACATACCAAGGTGTCCCTAGAATTGACAATTAGAGAAAAATCATAATTACGTACTATATAGAAGAATATTTTGGAATTGGTACACAAATGAAAATTCTAGATTTTGAATTTTAGACTCCATCTATACGATTCTATTCACCAATACTATTACCAATATTTAATTATAAAATCTGAAAGTTAAAATTAAAAATTCCTTCTAAATTTGATTACAAACAAGATTTCAATATTTTTTAGAGTAATTATTTTGGAATGAATTTGAAATGAGATACCCTCAAACGTGGTGATTCTTTGAAATTTTTGTATTCTTGAAATTTACAACCTCATTTTTGTAAGGCCACTTTTGAACTATAGTCAATCAATTTTGGCTTGATCAACATGACATATTTCTACATTTGTAATTTTAGAAAAATATGTACTCTAGTATCATCAAATCCAACTATTGGATAAGACAACAACTTGATGAAATATGTCCAAAAAATTGGATGACTTTCATCCAAACGTAAATGAGAACATGGAATGAATTTGAATCTGTTAGTCTTTCAGAAACTGGACATTGTGACATTTAGGGGTTAAAGCGCAATAAATAAATAGGTAAATGTGAAAATGAAATGAAAATGCAATGAATAACTAAAGAATGTCAAAATACAATGATATGCATATGATGGTATGAATATGATGGTATGAATATAATGGTATAAATATGATGATACGTTTTTGTTTTCACATCCATTTTTGTTTCCACATCCGTTTGTCAACTACAATTGCCTTCTCATATGTAGAATGATGCATTTTGTTGCCTTGTATGAGGTTTCCAATGCAACTATGAGAGGCTGAAAGGCTTGAGACTTTTGGACGTAAACAAGTTATAGTGAAAAAACAACGAAATTGTAAAGTGTATTGGGTAGGTATTTGATTTTACTATCAAGATATGACAATTTTTGGAATATTTCAAGATGAAATGCTAAAAATTTATAAACCCACTTAGTAATTGAGTAGTTTTAGATTGATAAATTCATACGTTGATATTTTTGTCAATAAGACTTCAAAACTCATGATCTTTTTCTCATGACTCTTGAAAGAATTTGCATTCTTTCCATTCAAAAGCTTAACAACCTATAATCAACAAAATTTATATTCATAATTTTCTAAAGTTCATGGAAAAAAATTCATATAAAAACAGGTCAATTATTTTATTTTGATTTTATCAAAACTCAATTGTATGTGTTGTTATGCATTTTGTATACTACAACATGTCAAATTCTTATCAAATATTCTAAATTTTCAAGTTTTAATGACAATTCTTTTAAAAACCAAAACTAACACGCAATTCCCAATTTATGCACTTGGCCATATAATCATGCACTTGGCCCTTGGGCGCAATAAAAAATTTGTCTAAAAATTCTCTAAAATTTTTCAATTTTTGTCTTTCTACAATCACTTACATTGTAAACAAACAATTCTTTTATTTATTTTTTATCCGTATCTTTATCTTTTCTTTTACCTTTTCTTTTATCTTTTCTTTTATCTTGTTTTCTTTCTTGTCTCCATCTTGTTTTCCTTCTTGTCTTCTTCTTTTTCTTCTATATTTCTTCATTTCTTACTTTTCATTTTTTTCCCTTCTTGTGGCAGCCGCAAGCCCTACACTCACAACAAAGAAAAAAAAAAAAAAAAAAAAAAAAACTTTTTTTTTTTTTTTTTTTTTTTTTCCGGTTTCTTCTTCATTGTATAGGGTTCAGCCATAGTGGTGCTGAGCCCTAAAATAAAATTTTAAAAATTGATTTTTTTAGGGTTCAGCCGCCGGCTGAACCCTAACCAGCGGCCAAAAAAAAATTTTTTTTTTTTTTTTTTTTTGGCCGTTTCGGCTTCTCCCTCCCCTCTTCCCTCTTTCTGTCATTTTCCTCTCCCTCTCCCTCTCCCTCTCCCTCTCTTTCTCCCTCTCCCTCCCCCTCTCCCCTATATATATGAGCGGAGGGAGAGGAGAGAAAGGAGAAAAGAGAGACGAGAATGGGATAGGGTGCGCGGCCGCGCACCCTATCGACCGAAACAGCTGGAAAAAAAATAAAAAATAAAAAAATAAAAAAATAAAAAAAAATAAAAAAAAAATAAAAATTCTTGTGCCAGCGTTTAGGGTTCAGCCAGAGGCTGAGCCCTAAAAATTAAAAAAAAAAATTTTAGGGCTCAGCGCCACTATGGCTGAACCCTAAACAAAGAAGAAAACCACAAAAAAAAAAAAAAAAAAAAAAAAAAAAAAAAAAAAAAAAAAAAAAGTTTTTTTTTTTTTTTTTCTTGGTTTTTTTCCTCCTTTGTTGTGAGTGTGGGACTTGCTGCTGCAACAAGAAGAAAAAAAGTGAAAAGTAAGAAATGAAGAAAAATAGAAGAAAAAGAAGAAGACAAGAAGGAAGACAAGAAGGAAAACAAGAAGGAAAACAAGATGGAGACAAAAAAGAAAACAAGATAAAAGAAAAGATAAAAGAAAAGATAAAAGATAAGGATAAAAATTTAATAAAAGAATTGTTTGTTTACAATGTAAGTGATCGTAGAAAGACAAAAAAAAAAATTTTTTAGAGAAATTTTTAAACAAATTTTTTTAAGCCAAATTTGCTCGTGATATGAGCGCACTTGGCCAAGTGCATAAATTGGGAATTGCGTGTTAACTATGTATCTTTATTGACTATTAATGTACTGTATAATGGTTGGATTTGACATTACTAGATTTTATACTTTAAAATAATCATGAAAATAGAACTATGTGAATTTTTGATTGTTTTGATGACTTTCAATTCAAAAGTAGGATAGAGAAATGAGTTCACACATTCATTTCAACAAACTTATCTAAATTTAATTTAGAGATGTAATTTAAATGTAATCAAATTTAGAAATAATTTAAAATTTAAAGTTTCAAATTGTATATTAACTTCTAACTGCCTAAGTCCTTGTTTTCTAACAGATGTACAAAATTGGATTTCGTTTCTTCATTTGTCATGCATTTTTTGCAAGTAAAAAAGTACTACAAAATTATGTAGGAAGTTAGCTTTATGTTGTGTCAACTGATAAGAAAGGGGACAATTTGTGAAATTAGTATGCCTCATTTCATATTGGAGTGATTCACCAAAAATTTCCAAGATCTTAGTTCAAAATAAACCAAAATTGTGTTTTTGGAAAAATCAACTCATAAAATTAAGCAACCAAAAAATCTCCAAAAATCACTACACTTAGTGTATTACATTTTCAATGCATCACAAAAAAATCCATTTATAAATTGTCAATATCTTATTCGTAATCAAATTAGAAAAGAATTTTTAATTTTAAGTTTTAAATTTTATACAAAATATTGGTGATTTCAATCATAGATCTAACCGTATAGATAGAATCCAAAATTCAAAATTTACAACTTTTCTTCACACAACATGTTCAAAATATTCCTTTTAGTTGCATTTTATAATGCATCTTTGCAATTCTCCAAATCTATCAAGGATAGTAGGCATTTAGGGGTTAAAATATTGATGATAGTAGTGGCAAATTTAACATGCAAATACAAACTAATTTTGAAATGTACAACTTTTGTTTGTACATTAACCCTTTGAGGTCTAGATAATGTACCGATTTCAAAGATGTGTTATAAATGTTTAATGAATCACAAAAATGAAATTGGTATAACCAACAAAGAAAGGTTGTGAATCTCAATATGTAGCACTATGAGATGGTATAATTTCCATTATTTGATTCTACTTATTTTCGAAAATCATTTTTAAGATCTCACTTTTTGAACGTAGAATGAAACTTGACATAAACTAATTATGTCATTTAAAAAGAAATCACAATATCTTATAATTATTTTACAAATGAGTCAACTAGAGCAAGAACCAAGAAAACTTTGGATGGATGAAAAACATCTTTGTACAAGGTGAAGAGTTGCATCGAAAATCATCCGAGGTGAAGAGTTGCATCAACCAACGCGTCAAGGGTTAACACCAAAGTATTCCTTCATGTTGTACTCCCTCCATCTTATAATGGGTGATGCTTTTGAGGGAAAAAATTGTCCCAAATTACTTGATGCAAATCAATTATTCAATTTGAAGTTGTCCTTGCTTTTATGTAGAACCTATAACTATTGCAACCACCTAGAATTATAGTTTGTACCATAAATTGTTGTAAACTCTAGAAAGCCTTATTTAAACTTGGATTAACATGCTATCATACACGTTCTCCACATCATGAACAAGTTCATCAATTGGTCTCGGAGCTTATTCATGCCAAAGAGAATAATATTACAATGTATATGCAATATGATATTGTTTGGCCATACAAGCACTCCGAAATAGAAACGTATTCTATTAACCCTTAAACATCAAGAAGGCTTGAACGGGGCAACCCGCAAGGAATCTAAATTTTTTGGGGGAATTTTGTTTTTGTTTTTTTGTTTTGTTTTTTATTTTTTATTTAATTTATTTATTTTGGCAAAAACGGCTATGTAGTGCACTGCTGGCTAGCACTGTAGCAATGCGGCACTGCTGAACTTCAGCTGCCCCAACCTCAAAACTTATTCAATTCGATAATTTTGATTGCTTACCAACGATTGCACAATCTCTCAACTGAGGTGAAAATTTGGAATCTAGATCGCTTTTACAATAGCTTTCCAACGCAACAACTCTCGCTTGATTTGGTTGAGAAAATCAACTTTTTTTTTGAATATTCTCTTTTAAATAAGCCCATGGGGCTTACCTTGACATTTAAGGGTTAACCCCTAAAGGACCACGAGGCCACCACGTGGCTTCTGGAACTAGAAAGTAAGGAATTTAGAGCTGTTGAACAGTGAATTGTAAAGTGAGCAACAAAGAGACCCTAGTTCTTTTTAACCCTTAAACGCTCCAGCGTTCATATTCTGGACGCTGGAAGAATTTTGACGCGTCCTTTCAACACATACAATGATGTTTTTCATCCATCCAAAATTCTTTTCATTCTTGTGCGAGTTGACTACCATTTGTACGGTATGGATCTTCAAAATAAGATAATGTGAATTTTTGAAAAATTACAAAAGTGGTTTATGTCAAGTTTCAATCTTAGTTCAAAAAGTGAGACCTTAGACATGATTTTCCACAATAAGTAGAATCAAATAATGGAAACCATACCGTCTTGTAGTGCATGTTATTCCAATTCCATTACAATTTTTTTGATTTTTTTGTGTTAATTTTTTATTTTTAATTGAATTTCAAGAGAAAACCTTGAAAATTTAATTAAAATATATTAATAATGAATATGATGAATCCAACCGTACAGATGTTATCTTCACATTGGAATTTACAACTTTGCTTTGTATATCAACTCCATTTTTGTTTTTCATCAACCATTTTTTAACAAATCTTTGAAAACAGTGTTGAATTGGGACCTTAAAGGGTTAAGAGCTAAATCCGTGAGTACTTCTTGATCGAAATTTCATGAAGTGTGCAATTTTTGGTGATTTTTTTGAGTTGCACGGTGGGTATTTAGGCGTCACTTCAGACCCTCATATTTTCTTCTTCGCACCTCCAAATCACTTGAAATTTTTTCCACTTTATTAAAATGATGATTTCTACTCACAGTAAAAATTTCAGATTTTTTGGAGCACTTTTGATCGATTTGATTTCAGCATGTGTACAAAATACCCCTGAACAAGTTCCATCAGTCTTCTCAACGGTGGTATTTTCTCAAAAATTGTGCGATTTTGTTGATCTTTTTTTCATACAAAAGCTATGTAAGTCTTTTTTGATTTCAACGGTGCCGATTGTCAAAATTATCCCACACCAATGAGGAATTGAGCTTGTTATAAGAGCTAGTTAAGAAAACAAGAGCTAAGCTAAAAACACCCCCAGTCCTTTAGGGGTTAAGAGATTTGATGAAATCGTTCTAGGTTGATTAATTTTTTGATTCTTTTCAAAAGCATCACCTGTTATGGGATGTAGTGAGTGTTTTATAGTGGATGGGTGCAAATTTTCAAAAATGTAGAGACTCGCTTCTCCAGGGGAGAAGCCCTCAACAATTGTGAACCTCATATTGAATTATCAAATTGTTTATGCAGGGACAAATAATACGAATTCAAGTACAGATTTTCCATCAAAAACTGGGCTACTCTGTTGTATTGTACATCTCCACACATAATTTACATTGTCATTGTGACAAATGAAAGAAAGCTCAAGTGACATTCTGTGGAGAACGATGTCACCAGAAACTTACCTCCAAGCTAAACGACCGCTAATGATTAGTGTAGTTGGCTCTACTGCTGCTCACCGCGTACACTTCTCTAGATAAATTTAAAAAGCCAGAATATCTCCACTGACTGATTTCACACAAACACATCCTCTGCTTTTTCACAAAACAGCATGCTAAGCTTAAGTTAAATCAACATCTCTGCCGATTGGGAATGTGTGTCGTCCTTTTCTGCCGTTTGCGCGTGAATTTCGCCCTTTTCGCGTGCCTTTTCTGCTTCCCTTGACTCTATTTCCGGTACTGCCCCTAGCTCCATCTCCACCCGGTTATCTTGGTCCAGTACTTTGAGAAAAACAGGATCCACTTTGAGGTCGCTGTTCACTCTCACCTGCACCCACAAAATAAATAAAAAGCACCACCCACACGTCAAATTTGTGGTCACAGGTTTAGAACAATGACATCTGCTTAACCCTTGAACGGCCCAAAAGCCCTTTGTGACCGTACAGTATATATGATATTTGATCAAAATAACAATGACCAAACACTTTTCAGTACAAAGAAAAATTGATAATCGCGATAATATGTATCAAGCAATATTTCACAATTCGTATAGTAAACCACAATTGAGCAATTATAAGGCTAAACACAGGTTGTACAGAGGGACCCCAAGGGCCTTTTAAAGGGTCACAGGTTTAGAACAATGACATCTGCTTAACCCTTGAACGGCCCGAAAGCCCTTTGTGAACAAACACTTTTTAGTACAAAGAAAAATTGATAGTCGCGATAACATGTATCAAACAATATATCACAATTCGTGTAGTAAACCACAATTGAGCAATTATAAGGCTAAATACAGGTTGTAGAGAGGGACCCCAAGGGCCTTTTTAAGGGTTAAGGCATTAGCAAGAGTTTTGTCGAGGTTGAAGGAGTGTTACAACAAGAGGATTGGAAATTGCAAAGAGTACCTCCCAGTGGTGCCTGATTTTCCAGACGACGGCATCACCGGCAATCGCGACAACAGCGCTCATCACCATCTCACGCTTTGCAACATCCTGGAAAAGCTCCGTCACATGCTCTGTAATCTTCAGCCCATCTAGCTTCGCAGCAATCTCAATTATCTGGTCACTCCGTGCATCTTGACTCCCAGATTCCACCTGTTTCAGAAACCCAAGCTGACCGGTCAGCTTAACCACAGCCAAAAAAAAGCAACTCAACGTAATGCCAATGCAGGATTCAAAGGTTGAGGACGAGGATTAGAACCCACAACATATGTTAGCCCTTCTTACACGATATGAAAACAATGAGATTCAAGTGCGCACAAACTCACCCTCTAGAATGCACCCTCATTTCAAACTTTCATTTAGCATACTTAGAATCAAACGATAAAAATTGCACAGGAGGACAACTAGAACACGATCTTCTAGATCGTAAAGGTTACTATCTTGCACATTAGGCATAAAAAATTAATTTCTGGAAGGTTGTAAATTAAAAATTGCCATCTGCATTGGCATTATATCTGGTTATGGCTATCAAGATCACGGTTATCAAACATACTTTGCCCGGCAGCTCAGTAAGTAGATAACCATGTCCTTGATTGTCATTACCCAATCCATTTTCCCTGTATCCATCGTCATCCATACACCATATCTTTCGAACGTACACCAAAAAAAGTGGACCTCAACCCCATCTTCCTCTGTTCAGGAAAAATACAGCCTACATACATTCCTCCAAAATGCCATTATGTCCGGTAACGGCAATCAAAAAGACTTTGCCCGGCAGTTCAATAGGCGCCAACTTGATAACCATGTCCTGATTGCCATCACCTACTCCATTTTTCTGTAACCACTGTCATAACATCCTATTCGACGCACAGAATGTTGATTAGATAAACGCGGACCTAAAACCCTATCTTCCGCGATTTAGGGCAAACATGGGCTGCATACATACATTCTTCAGAAACCCTCACCATCGCTAAGTTTGGTCCATTTTTGGGTAACCACTGTCATACAAAAAGAAAATCACAAGAAACCACTGACCCAAACCCTATGTACCTCTGTGAAGGAAGGGCAAACATGAGCTACATTCAAACTGATACTGATTCCGCAGTGCCATCGCTGGAGGAGAAAGAAGCGGCAGAATGGATACCTTGGCTTGGCCCATGCGGGTGCCGCGATAGAAGATGTCCATGGTGGTTTCGGTGTACTGGATGGGGGTGATATTGGGGTTGGTAACCTTGATTTTGATTGTCAGGGCCACATCCACCACAGCGTACGGGATGAAGGACTCCGTCATCCAGCGCAGCTTGAAGCCGCTGAGCTCAATGGCCACGACCTTGAAGGACGGATCCTTGGGGCGGATTTGCCACAGCCACCAGCCCGCGCCGCCCACGCCCACGGCGCCCGCAACAGCCACCAGCGCCATGGCCGCGAGGGGAAGCTCCAAGACGTCGGTGGCGATGGTCCACGCGACCAGAGCGCCCTGTGCACACACTCGATAGCCCACCAGTCGGCCGGCGCTCACCGCGCTGCTCACGATTCCACACACCTGCATGGACGGAGCTCCTCGCCGGACATTCTGCTCGCCTCCTTCCCATGTCGCCTGTTTTGTATCTTCTCTGCTCCGGGCTGCTGGCGCAGAGCTGCGTGAGCGCGACGCGTGTCCTCCCTTCCAGCTGGTAGGGCCCTGGAGCGCCACGTGTTGGGCCCTGCTTTGGAGCCTGATCCGGTTTCCGAATCCCATCACTGGCTCCTCCTTTCTATCCGTCCGTGGAATGTAATTTCCGTAATTTCCCCGACTGAGGGAAAATGCTGGGTCGTAATGGGGATTACAAACCCGCGAACCCTTACGGTCGCTTTGCACCCAATTCCGATTGTGTATGATTGGTCAAATGGGTGAAATTGGTCCCAACCCCTTTACACTTAGAGCCCAGGGCGATTTGGTGGTATGATTTTTTAGAATTTTAAAAACGCAGTATAATACGGCTAAGCTTGTTGAATTGGGTGCACCCAAAATGAAAGGCCAATTCTTGGGCTCGGGACCAATGTCAAACTTCAATTAAAAAAAACCTTTTTTTAATATAAAATATGATTTTCTTCAACAAACTATATTTGTTGGATTGTGTGGAAATCTAAACAATTCTTTAAAAATAGAGAGAGAGAGGTGTTGAAATTTGCTTCACTTATTGAATTAGCTTGGCTTTTTGGCCCAAGGCCTTTATGTATGTGAGAATTGGCCCTATTATACTCTTATTATAATGGGTATTTGAGGTCGACCTTTAGCACAAAAGGTCGACCTAAAATTTCATGCAATTAGCATGAAGGGGAATTGGCCTGACTTTTAGGTGTAAAGCGCCCTTTGGACCTCCTTCCATGTAGAGTCCAACCAGTCCTTGAATCTTGCTCTTCACCGATAAAAATAGCGTAGAGCACTTCCATGCACACCTCGGTACAACAATTCAATAGATATAATTAGGTATAATTAGAAGCAACCAATCACATGGCCCACCAAGCATGGGTGGAAGTTAGGACTTCGTTTTTTGTTCTTTTGCTATATCCACTGGACGGATGCTCACATAGAAGCCCACCCTTAGTACCTTACAATAGCAAATTCACATGATCAACATGTACGTCATCAATACATTGCGTGATCTCAAGCTTTACGTTGGGATAATCAATCCTCCCTTGTAGATTGTTAGATAATCCTCCTTGAGCTTTGCCCTCCGATGCTTATCCATTCGATCCCCTCGAGAATCGAGATGAATGATTACCCTATATTTTTTCACACTAAATTAGAAGTTGTTGAGTTTGATATAGTAATTTATTTGCCCCCTACTTTTTCACATACTTCTACAATACCTTAACTTAGGGGGTAGGAGTTCTTAATTTTTGTCATGCAACAGGAGATGATTTGCAATCGAGTCCCAAATCTCAAGGCTAGGACTATTAAGGTCAACCACCCTATTTGGGCCACTTTGTGTTGGCGGTGTACGTATGGAATTTTTAAATATAAAATATTGATACATTGTTACAAATAGTCACATGACACAAACAAGTTCGTTTTTCCACGGACGTTTACTTTACTTTTGTATGCGATTGGTGGTTTTAGAAACCTACGTAAAAGTGAAACTTTGCATCACAATTTCAAACTTTAACCCCTAAAGGACCAGGAGGACACATTCTATCCAAGAATAATTTCATTACTTTAATAACTTGTTTGGATTTCATAATTTTGACTCTATGTTAAGTAAAGAATTGAAAATGTTCGCTTCAAGAACACAAAAATCCTTCAAGATTTGCAATTACGTTGATTGGTTCATCAGGAAAAAATTAAAACGTCAACGTAGGTGAACTTGGGACATAGTAGTTAGGGCGGTTGACAGCTTGGAGGCGTTTTCACACTTTGACGTCACATTTGTAAAAAAAAAAGAAGTGTCCTATATGTAAAATATCTGCCATTACTGCATCATTAACACTATAAAATAATTACGGAAAATGTTTAAATATATTTTAAATGGAATCTTTTCAAAATAATTGGAATCTTTTCTACATATTTTATAAAATTTTGGAATATTTTGGAATATTTTGGAATATTCCAAAATATATGTTTGAATTCTTTAAAACATTTTTGCAATGTAAAAATTAATAACAATCACAAATACGGGCTCAACGAGTCACCAACAAGTCACTTCCTCCAAACATAAATCTTTGAGAATCAATCATTGTTGTTGTATTTAGTTTTAGATCACCAATTTTTGTGGGCACCTAGATATATTACATCTTTGTATGCTCTTAAACTTTCACACGCTAATAATAGTTTTAAATTTTATGAGAAAGTTTGAAATGAATGACCTGCTGGTTTTATTCAAATTTTTTAGAAATCGACTTATGATCAAACCTTATAATCATGTAATATATACGGTAGATTGTTTTGAAGATTAATGTACAGTCTCATGACTAAGTCCTTTTTGAACTTCAACGGTGAAGTTTTCTACATGAATACCAATCAAGAGATACAATTGCCTTTCTAAAAGCATCACGAGAAAGCGATAAATTTTTAAGAATGAGCATGGTCCTTTAGGGGTTAATGCCCTGTAATGATATTTTGCTACGAATGTTGGAGCCAAGGTGTAGCCTTCAGTTGTCTTTTAGAACACTAGTGGTAGAACCTTGCAATTTCAATTTGTGAAAAGAAGTCACTTGATTTGGTGAGACAGTGTATTGTGATTGTGAACGTGGATTGCGGATGCCAACACCTAAGAACACTGTATGACACTCTCACCTCAAAAGCTCTCACTCTCACTCCCTCATTACACCCATGATACTGTAGGTGCAGAGCAAACAAGGTGTTAGTAAGTTTGCAACTCCTCTCGTGCACAACAAGAGGCAATTTTAGAAACAAGACTCAAATTGCATGGCTAAGCCTAGCCTAGAGGCCAACCTTTTGCTATGTGATTGTTGGACTTTCAATCACGTTGATCCTAGTTAGAAAGTGGGACAAAAGTCTTGTAGGAGAATTATGACACCCCCAATGGTTAATTTTCTACAATATTCTTTTTTCAAATTATTTTATGGCATGATGAAATGTAAGATCTTGATGAATGATTGCAAATCTTTCATTTGTTGAATCTTAATTTTCAATTTTTATTTTTCTAAGATTTGCAATAGATGAAATGACCATATCATTCACTTACAATAATCACCACTTTTTAATAAAATTGTGGGTATAAAAGATTGGAATTTGATTTTGGCCTGGTTTTGAGATTCAAGATATTTTGAATTTCTTTCAAATGAAAGTAATTTCATTGCATGGAAGATTCCAGTTTTGATATGTATTACTTCACAAAAAAAGTTCAAACTCATGTTTTGACACTTTGAAAGACACCATTGCCAAGCTGCAAAAGAGAAAGTTGGAAAAAAGAGAAATAATAAGAGGAAAATTAGAAAAATTGTCCAAATCCAACAAGATACTCTAATTTTTCTCCTCTTGGATGGATTTTGTGAAAAACTTGTTTTTTTTTAAGGTGGCCCCAACATGCACAAAATAGGGGATAAGTTTTGTTCTCTTGCATTAACGTTGAGGGTTAATAGAGTTAACCAAAAAGTCAGCTCAAAGAGGAAAGTTTTAGCAAACTCCTCTTGAACTACTCCTGAACTCATATTGAAATATAAATAGACCAAAAACTAGTTTATGATGAATTGGGAGACAATCTAAAACAAGCCACTGTCATTATTTTCCACACCTCGCAATGACTCCCACACCTCCTACCAAAGCTCCAAGCCCATGGGACAAGCTATGACACAACACTCTTCAACCCAAATATAGTTCAAAAAAGAGGTTAGAAGTAGAGCAAAAAGGAGGTTAACCCCTAAATGACAGAGGGGGTAAGGGCAAAACCTAAATGTGTTATAAAATGATGTTTCTACAACTTTGATGAAGTTTGGTCCAAAGGAGAAAATGAGAAGCACAATGTTTAGTAATTATCCGTATGGTCAAACTTTCAAAAAATGTTTTAGATACTCATTAAACAAATTTAGAAGCATTTATCGTTGAATATTCACCCAAACTACAAATTTTATTTTTAGAATTTGAAATTTGGTATGATTGGTTGAAACTAGACATTCTATTCTAAAGTTCAAAAAAGCAAAAATTTAGAAAGAGGGAACATCATTACTTTCCCGAAATAGTAAGTTTTGTAACACTAAGACAATGTTGAGGTGTTTGTCTTTGAAAATTTCTCCCGGGTGGAGTTTAACTCGGATTGACATGATTTGAATTGGGTTGGAAAGTAGACTTGATTTCCTATTTGAAAATATTTTTTATTTTTCAATTTTTTTTTTTTCATTTCGGGCAGCCCGCTAAAAAAGGGCAGCGACCATAAAATGGTCGTTTGGTCACTTAGGGGTTAAATGGCCTTCTTTTCGGTTAACTCAAATGTCAAGGGTAAATGTCAAGGGTAAATGTCAAGGGTAAATGAGAGGATTTAAAATCGGGATCCGCACCCTACTACTAAAAACAAGAGATTCTTTTAAACGTGAATGAAAAATGCTTGTATTTAATGCTGAAAATTCAAAGCTTTTTTTTATCTGCATGAGAGAGATGATGGATTGTGAGCTTGCCTTTGATCCCGCGAACTCTAATACAGAATCAAATTCTCCACTGCTACCATTTACATCCTCTCTCACTGCTTTTCCTGAAGGGCAGGCGATACACTGTTGTTAAGTTACTTGGCAGATTCTTCAAAGCTACAGTAGTCGGAAGGATTTTTAGGCTTTAGAATTCCTGCGGGGAGGATGTGGGCTGCTGCCTAGCTGTTGGGATTGAGATTTTTCCATGTTTTTCCTGGCCTTGTTAGAGATCGAAACTGGCCACTGAGCAATCAGATTCTTGAAGTTCGTGGGTTCAAGAAGATGTCGCGTTTGTTGAGCGCAAGTGCAATCCTCCCGGGTGGCAGCGGTGTCGGTAGCTCCCGAAATAGTAGCGGCGCTTCGTTCAAAAATGGCGATAAAACGAATCATGTGTGGTCGTCCAGGGCTCTGAGTTTGCCATGTTGCAAATTCAGTGCACCTGCAGGATTGAAGACGAGCATTGCTGCCACGCGGAGGTAAGCAAACCATGATCTTACCAATTTCATTATGCTTCCTGTTTTTATCTTACCAATTTGGACGTAGTATGGAATGTTCTTGCTTGCTTTAACCCTAATTGGGGAGCAGTTTCAAGTAGGTCGTATGGAATTTCTTCATTTTTCATTTTTTGACCAACACATGCAAAGTTCTTCACTGATTCTAGTGATATAAAATTAAACCCCATTTGAATTCTAGTTCTCACAAGAACTGGTCATTATAAAACCATGAATACTTAGGGGTTAATGCATTTAGGGTTTTGACCGGATTGATGGCGTCCAGTAGTGTGAAGGAGCTGGTGCTGCAGTCTGATGTACGAGAGGTGCAAGAAGGGGACAATGATACAAGCTCTGGGACTCTCCGAGTGGCGCTCATCTGTGGTGGTCCTTCTGCCGAGCGTGGCATTTCGCTCAATTCCGCGCGCTCTGTGCTTGATCACTTACAGGTACTTGCTGCTGCTATTTACAACTTGGGCTTTGTGTTTTTTTTAGCAATTTTGAGTAGGTCATATGAGGACTCTCTTTAGTCCAATTTAATTCATTTTTTCTAGCAACACATGCAGTGTTCTTCACTGAGTTCGGTGATATAAAATATGGCTTGTATGATCAATCGAATTGGTGCTCAAAATACAGGACTTTATTATGTCGTTTGGGTAGTTCTTACAACTGTGACGAATGTGTCAGGCAGAGGATGTGTTGGTGAGTTGTTATTATTTGAACCAGAAGTTGGAGTTTTTCGGCATTCCTTCAGCGCAGGTGAGTGGTATTCAAATCGCTAAATTGGGAGCTTGGGTATCTATAATGGAATCTGGGGCTAACCTCGGGAATCTGTATCTGTTAAGGTTTAAACGTTGTGTTGTGTAGTATATTTATTATTGGTGCTTAGATGCAAAGACTATGTGAATGTTGTGCAGATGTACTCCAACACGCCGTCAGATTTTGATTTCAAGATAGCCAGGTGAGTAGGATTGGAGAAGATCTCACAACCAGGTGGTTTCTAGATGTTATTATACCGAGCATGAGTTCTAGAGGCATGCTTGTAATGGCCTTATATTCCTACTGGAACCGAGTGTAACCCAATGTGGTTTTGTTGATGTGAGCTAGTACTTCGCAAAGCTTTCATTCTCATACCGAGTTTCTTGAGCATCTTCAAGAAACTTCAGACATCGTGTTCCCTGTGCTGCATGGCCAGTTTGGTGAAGGCGGAGGCATTCAGGTGACCTTTCTGGCGATTTCAGCATTTTCACTGTCTTCACTGAGTATGTTTGGCTGCCGCAAAATGATGCGAAGACATAATACTTTACCTTACCCCTCAGAGGGGCACAGTAAATATGCAGGGGCGGAGTGAAGTGGCAAGACTAACTAATCTGTGGTTATTTGGGGTATGGCCCCTTAGGCCCTTCTTGAAAAGGCTGGCCTCCCTTTCGTAGGCACGGGTGCTGCAGCAGCTCGAGTTGCATTTGATAAAGTGAGTGTTGTTCTTTACAGTTTGGACTTCGTTCTTTTGAGATTGTCTCGAACTTCACACTTTCAATTCCTAATGATTTGGTCAGCTGATTGCAAGGTTGTTGTAGTATGATGCAGCTGTGGAGCTGGCGAAATTCGGGTTCGCCACTCTTTCGAGTTTTCTCGTTGAAGTATGTATCTCAACCTTGATGTGCCTTGCTTTCAAAGGTCAAAGATGAGATGGTGTATGGTCATTTAAAGTTCGTATGAGATTGTGTGTGCTCATTTAACGACAACCATAGCCAGCATTACTTCTACTCTTCGTTCCTGAAGCATCTTGCTTCATATGTTCGTCAGAAATGTCAAAACAGACTACCGGTCTCGCATGTTCACCTAACCCGGCCATGGGTATGTATGGAATGTTATGAGTCTAGGTTGATCTTGTGATTCTGGTTTCTCGGTACAGGATGGGAAGGTGGACATCAATGGATTACGAAAGTGGTTCCAAAGTAACAATATTGACACCAACACCGGACGTGTGGTGGTAAGTGCCATCAACTGAATCTTGCCCATGTTGAGGTTTCAAGAATGTGATTTTTACAGTCAGTTCAGCAACTTGTTATGGCACTATCCTTGTATTATCTGTACGGCCAAATTATAACCAGATACGATATAAAAATCAAGCATTGATTCCAGCATGAGACGCTGCTGGTGGTTTTTTGTTTGCATGAACTTTATAGACTTGAATCAACATCTAGAAGCGGCTTAGGGCATCTCCAAAGGATACAAAATGCTAGTTCAGGGCTAGTTCATGGCTAGTTCATTTGCTGTTACATAACGATACTTGATTTTGTGTTCTGCTTGATGATAATGTTGGGAGTGTTTTTGGAGGATTGGGACAGGTGAAGCCCGCGCGTTCAGGCTCCAGTGTGGGAGTTAGTGTTGCCGAAGGCCTGAATACTGCAGTGAAAAGGGCTGAAGCACTGTTGAGCGAGGTAATTCTATTTCTTTTATGTCATCCTCGATGGTCAATATTGAGGTGGTTTTTTGGTGATCAATCGGGCATTTCTGGCAGAGGAATAATCTATGTGAGAAGCGACTAGTTTACATGGGTTAAGTCATTAACGCTGGTTGAATAATAAAACCAGGTTTCAAAATTATTGACTGACTGATTCTACAATCATTTGTTTCTGTTTTCTGGGTGCAGGGCATTGACGAAAGAGTTGTCATTGAGTTGTTTGCAGAGGGTGGTCAAGAGTTTACTGCCCTTGTGTTGGACGTGGGATCTGGAAACGAGACTCGCCCTGTGACTCTTTTACCAACTGAGGTTGTAATTCTGATAGTCCTGATCTCGGTTGAACTTTGTACAGCGTTCTTCTTCGTTGTCACCGTGGGGTTATCTCGGTTATTGCATGTCATATAGATATAATGTGGTACTTACTGTGCTAAATTGGAAAGCAGGTGGAAATATTTGGAGGAGATTCGAGTGATGGTGAGCAAGAAGTTGCCATCTTTAACTATCGTCGGAAATATCTTCCTTCTCGACAGGTATTATGCTTTAGTAGACTTCTGCTTTGGACCTGAATACCAAGAGCGTGTTTTCTAGTGCTGAAATTGCTGAAGTTTCTCCTTGTCGTCGAGAATCAAGTTTTGTTCACAAGAAAACCCTAGATTTTAATTTATTTTTATTCAACAAAGTGTGAGGGATGTCACAAATCATTGTCTACCTCCGATGTGAAATTTTAAGTAAATGCGTGGCTGGTCTTGTTTAGGTCTCATACCACACTCCTCCGCGGTTTTCAGAGGCGACTATCAACAAAATTCGCAGTGGAGCGGCCGATTTGTTTCGAAGACTTGGGCTTCGTGATGTTGCTCGGATAGATGGCTGGTTGTTACCACAAGGGCAGTCTGGCGAGTCAAGTTCTGGAACTGTCGTCTTTTCTGATATCAATCTGGTTAGACACATTTTGTTTTGCTATCTGTACTTCACGGCAAGCAAAGATTCTTTGTTCAGTAAGTACGAAGGGGGAAGGATTATGACGGTTCGAAATTTGGAAGCGTGCAGATGAGTGGAATGGAGCAAACCAGCATCCTGTTCATGCAAGCTGCACAGGTGAGTGACAGTAGTGATGCTGTATCAGTCATTTAACCTAGCAATGTCACCTTGTGATCCTAAATTTCCCATCTGGAATAACATTCTGAGCGTAGTTCATGTATTTAATATGTCATCCCTCACACTTCATGTTCTGTATGCGTTGCAGATTGGTGTCTCTCATGCTGACATCCTTCGATCTATACTTAGGCATGCCTGCACTCGATATCCCACCATCCCACTTCCTAAGTCAATCGGACCTTCTACAAATTTATTGAATGCGAACTCAAAAGCAGAATTTGGAAAAGGACGTGAACCTACAAGAAGGCAAAAAGTCTTTGTGCTGTTTGGAGGAGACTCGTCTGAGCGGCAAGTTTCCCTGATAAGTGGGACCAACGTTTGGCTTAATTTACGAGGTTGCAGTGATGTACGTTTCTCAACCCAGTTCATTTCCATGTTCCATCTAGGATATCCTCAATGGTGTAATTCTCACATCTGCCATATGTGTATTTGTTGCATGTGGCTAGCCAATGACGACAGCGTGCTCAGAGTGTATGTAGAATGTGTCCTTGAAATTTGCTACTCAGTTGCTGCAATTTTTCTTTTCAGTTGCTCATGTGATTATCCTCTTTAATGTTACGTGATCAACGTAATTCTATGTTGCAGCTTGATGTATCACCGTTTCTTCTCGCTCCAGTTGAACCCAATGGCGCCGAGCCCGTAATGGAAGGTGAAAAAATAGCAGACAAGGCAGTCTGGGCTTTACCGTAAGCTATCACAACATTTGGTTTGGAACTTGTTTTTTATTGTGACTCAATTGGCTCTAAAGTGATGGTATTGCTGGATGAGGGTACCTTTCACGTAATACCTTGATGGGAGGCTAGTGTACTGTACATATTGAGAATTTGATGATGGTGCAGATACGCAGAAGTCTTGAAACATACAGTAGAGGAAGTCGTGGAAGGATGCATCGAACATCTGGAGTCTTCGACAGTGGCGAAGGTGTCCGCTTTGAGGTACCAGGTATTGACTGAGCTGCAAGGGCAAGTGAAAGCCAGTTTGCTTTCGGATGAAGGCTTTATGGAAATGCCAAGGAAGCTTACATTGAAGAGGTTCATCGAGGAAGCCAGGCAGAACGATGCAGTCGTGTTTATTGCAGGTCAACTCTTTTACACTGGACAGTGAATTTTTCGAACTTGAAGATTGTGGGTATTGGAATCATATTGAAAATTTCTAACACACGGAAACAATTGTCGTTGGTATTATTTGACGCTATTGGTTGAGGAGATTTCTGCGGCCTAGACCTGATTAGAACTGCAACTATTTCTGGGATAAAATACTACTTCCCTTTTTTCTTTTTCATGTACGAAGAGGAACTGCAATCTCTTGAGTCCAGCTTTGATGTTTTGGATCAGATCTTTGTTGTTTGGTGTTGTTCCATGTTGAAATTGTGGCCACCGTACAGACGTTCAAGTCTGAGTATCGGAAAGCTAAGGTGCATCCTTATTTGAGGGACACCTTGGGTTTCATCTTACTGTCCCTTGTCCATTTTGGATGTGAGGGACATGTAGAGCTTCTACTGAATCAATTTTGACCGGGAATCCCTGACGTTGAGTGCAGTTTGGTGTATTGTAAACCTGAAGCGTTTTTTTAGTTCTGTATTTCAGTTCATGGTAGCATCGGTGAGAACGGCACGTTGCAGTCTCTTCTCCACGCTTCAGGAGTTCCACATACAGGTACTTTGCATTCTTTCTTTCATATTTGCAACCGATCAGGCCTGAATGCGGCAAAAACACTAATATGGATTTACTATTTCCAAGTCAAAGATGTCTCGGTTAGTACCTGTATTTTGCATTCCTTTCTTCTGGAAGGGCGAAACCTATGTCAGTAACGCTTACACCATGTTATATTGTAGATTTAGAGGCTGAATCAGGTAATCGGAAAACTCTTGCAAACAGTTGAAGATTTACTAGTTGGATTGCATGTGGCGTTTTACAGGCTCTAGCGAAGAGGCATCAAGGCTCTGCATGGACAAAGCGGCTACAGGCGCTGCTCTTTCCCATGTCTGTGCCATCTTTCTCATTTCTTGGCTATGGGGTTAAATAAATCATCTGGCTATGTATTAGTGAAGGATTCGTAAGTTCATATATGCAATCCATCTGGTACGTATATGCATGAGTAAAAGGATTGTTTGCCTACTTAAAGTGATGGCCACTCTCCTAGATATTGTGATCTCACCAAATGTATGTATGCGTATCCAGCTATCGCCTCAAGGTATATTCACTGCTGCTAAAGCAGTGATAGATTTCCATGATCTTCTAGAGGGTGGGGATCAAATGTGGATGAAATTGAAGAAAGATCTGAAAGCAGACGACGTCTGCGTTAAGCCAGTTGGCGATGGGTGCTCAACAGGTGTCGCGAGACTGAGGTGGGTTGTTATGCCACTTTCACTTTGTGCTTGCAGACAATGTAATTGTGAACTGGTGTTTTAGTTTTTGTATCCAGTTTAAATCTCGCCTTCAGGACTTTAGTCTAGTTTGGGGCGTGTTTTTTTCCACGTGTCTTGGTTATGGAATGTATATTCTAACTGGAACTAAGTGTCATAAGTAATGATGACTATATGCAAAGTACAACTGACCATGTTTGATGTTTTGCAGTTGTGCCGACGATTTGGCAGCATATGTTAAGGCCATCCAAACTGGCCAATCCCAGATTCATCCTGGAACTTTTCTCAAGGTAGGTGCGCCTGTGCCATGTCATGTTTGGAGTTCTTACTGTTTTTGGCTTGGATTTGGACGGTGATGTTGTTCGAGTAACGGCAATGGCTTTCCCGTTAATGTGCAAGTCATGTTCCATGCACACAATAGGGGTTTCAGGATAATTAGACTGTTTCATGAAGAGAATCTGGTAGGTCTCCTTCTGGTCTCCTCATGGTCACAGTGATGATATGGAGGCCTCCGTATGATTATTATTGTGAACATAGGAAGACCTCCTGATGAATTATGGGGAAGATCCTCTTTATGATGATGTCTGAAAGTTCTTGAAACAGTCTAATTTTATTGAAAACCTTGTTACACCATGCATAACTTACTTCAAATTTAGTGTTTGTAAGGATCAGCAGATGAGCAATCTCTCATTTTTTTAAAAACTTTTACAGGCACATGGAATCGTCGAGATGCCGGATCCCTCACCTAAATGGCTTCTGTTTGAGCCATTTATTGAGACAGACGATGTAGTAGTGGTACCCTCCAACACAGGAGGAAGTGCAAGGGACGGAGAACTGTATTGGGAAGGCAAGAGTCGCTGGCTAGAGGTCACTGTAGGAGTTCTAGGCCTGGACGGGGTCATGCATGCACTCAATCCCAGTATCACTGTCAAGGAATCAGGAGGTATATTGACACTCGAAGAAAAATTTCAAGGTTGGTGATACTTCGGTTTCTCCTTTGAAAAATTGCTCCAGATTGGACGTGATGTCAAAATTATTCTCACCAATCAACATGACGAGGACGTCTGATTGATGAGAGTAACTGTGGATTCTATTCATTGTGTGGCAGGTGGAACTGGGGTTAATTTGACTCCACCACCTTCATCACTCATCAAGTAAGTTCGCTGTTCACGATTTCTGATTTACAATGTGTCTCTTGTAACAAGTCTGTCAGACTCATACTGCGAAGTAGAAGTTTGATATTCTTTGGTGGTCTGTTTACAGGGAAGATGCGATAGCAGCATGTAGAAAACGCATAGAAATCGTGGCCAACACTTTGGGTCTTGAAGGATTTGCACGTATTGATGCGTTCGTGCATGCTGATACCGGGGAGGTACAGCTGTTTGCTTGTGCATTTGAAGAGTCTCACCTAGAAAATACCTTGTGTAAGGTTTTTGGACCAATATTAATTCTCCTCGTTTGCAATGTATCAGGTACTTATTATTGAAGCTAACACAGTGCCCGGAATGACTCCATCTACGGTTCTTATCCATCAAGTACATGTTGCACCCCTTCCATTGATTGATGCGGGCTGGATTATGTTACTGTAGAATATTTATCATCTGTTACTGTCTACTTCAATGTCCGCAGCATTTTTCTCTTAAATTATGTGCATGACATGAACTTTTGCAAACAGCACACTAATTCTCCTCACGCTGGCCCCATGTTCCAGGCTCTCACAGAGATACCACCAATGTACCACAAGACTTTTTTCAGGAAAGTAGTTGATCTGGCGCTTCTTCAGCACTCAAGGAAACAAATCTCCTGACGTTTGCAAGATTGCGAACTTTTACTTAAATCTGAAAATTGATACCAGTTAGCATTTTGAGAACACCGAGTATCAGGTCCTAGCCATGCGCATCTGCAGCTCTATACCTCTGGTTTCTTAGAGTATAATTGTAATATTATCAGGCAGCAAATGTTAATACTTGCTAGATCATCGATCAGTAAAGCTAGTAAGGTAGACGACCTATTTCCGATCACCTTAAGCAATTCAGCATACTTCCGGTGGAGTAACGAATAGGCAAATAATTTTGCAGTGTAGGGAAATAGATTTGAAGAAGATCACATATTTTTGAACGAATTTTCGGGCAATATTGAATTTACTACGAATTTTCAAAGTGAAGATTCTCTCCAACCCATTCTCGCAATATAGGCTGACCTATTTCCAAGAATTGTAAAACTAAATTTCGAGAACACATGATATCATACTAACTTGGTAACAAATTTCTATTCTTGGCGCCAACCATTCCATATTAAGAAGAAACATGTTTCCATCACCGTTTATGAATGAATTTGAAAATAATGCAGGCTGCTTCACGGAAATAGGTCTCCCTATATTGCGTGATTGGGGGCCTGATCGGAAACAGGTAGTTGCTGCAATTATTGCAGTAGCAGAGCATATCTGAACAGTAGGATGACCCTCCTACAACGCCATCTTAGATTATCCTGCACACTTTTCCCGCTGTCACTTGTCACAGTCACTGTCACACATTCAAACTATGTCATAAGGTGGATGACCCAATAACCGACGTGTACTATAAACCAACAATATCTCCAACAGGTGTTCATTGAAAGCTTCGAATTCTATACCAGTATTAGATTTTCATGTTGGTTTATGGACCATCCACTGTAGTCAATGTTTGAGACATGAGGAAATCACAAGTGGCACCTCACTTCATAAGTTTGTATAATTGTTGATATGGGACTTTCTAAGAGTTTGAAACACTTTTGATCACGTTCTAAGAGTTTGAAACGTCAACATGTTTGTTTATCATGTGATACGCAATCTTCTAAAAGTTTGAAACACACTTTCGATTCCTTAACCCTTAAACGTCAAGAGGCCTGCTTTGAGGCATCCCAAGAGAAACTCAATGTGAATTTTGTGATTTGGGCATCCATATTCATATTGCCCAGTGTGATTTGAACCAAAGTAATTAAAAAAAACCAAGCACTTGGGTTTTTTTTAATTACTTTGGTTCAAATCACACTGGGCAATATGAATATGGCCAGATCAAAGCTTGAGCTTGGCTGCGCCAGGCTTACCCAACCCAAGCCTCCCCTTTGTTGCCCCATGCAATATAAGTTATTCCATCCTTCCTCGTATATTCATATATTCTGGAAAGACTCTAAATCCCCTCCAGGACGTTAACCCTTAACCCCTAAAGGTTGGGCCTATGACCATAGAATCATGTTTTATCTGTCACATTCAATTTTGCTACTAAAAATAATACAAGAATTCAAATTTATATTTTTAGTAGATGAAGTCACATGTCTCCTACAAATCATGATTTTTTCATAAATTTTTAGTGAAAATTTAAAATTACTATGGTTTTATGAAGTGATTGCAAAGAAAATCTATATCAATTACAAAATGTACTAGAAAATTCCGATTACTTTACCTAAGGTGTAATTACAATGAAAAAAAGTTCAGTTGATGAAAATCATCCGTGTATCTAAATTTAGAAATTTTGCTACACCTTGGTGATACCTACCAAACTTGTAACTACAATAAAACACTCAATCTTCAGATTTTTCCAAAAATTTAAAGACGAGTAAAAACTAGATTTGAAAGCTTCATTTTGTTAGTTATGTTCAAATGCAATGGAACTCATTTTCATGGCCTAAATTTAGTTTAAGTAGAACAAGCAAGAAATTCAAAATACACTACACGGTGAATTGTTTTTACAAGTCTTTTGTAGTTTGGACCCCATGTAAAATCTAAAAATAACTTGAACGATTTGAATTTAATTTGAAGGGGTGGCATCACCAAACAAAAGCCCTTCACATAAGGAATTGGATGAAAATTGTCCACGCAGAAGTTGGAATTGAACAGTCGAATTTAGCCATCGACCAGTTTTTCGACTTGCCGGCAGTTAGGAGTTAAAGGACCAAGAGCCCAAATTGAGCTTCATGTTTTTCTGGTAGTTTTGAATAGGTCTGATGTGAACTTATATTGTTTAAATTTATTTGTTGTTAAATCAACACATGCAATGTTCTTTACTGATTCCAGCGATATAAAACTTGGTCTCATATTAATTATATTTTTCACAATAGGGTCAATTGAATTTGTCATTTTGAAACTATGAATCCTTGGTCCTTTAGGGGTTAATGCAAGAGGACAAAAACTGCCCCCTATTTTGAACATGTAGGGGCCCACCTTAAAAAATAACTCCCTCTTCCAAGGGTTTAAAATTCCCAAGGGGAGTCCCCCTAAACCAAAATTAGACCGTAGGCCCCAAATTTACAAAAAAATTGCTAATAAAAAGACCTTAGGGTGTCTAAAATGGAAATTTCAGAAAATAGGGCCCATGGTTGAACAGTAGCCGCATTAATGCCCGCGGGAGGGGGGGGGGAGATTTAGAGTCGGGGGATATATTCCGACTTGACACCCGCATATTAGGTAACTTTGTATTCTCGTGGATTTTTCTTTTGAAGCTCGTCCGATGTGACCAAGGCAGGTTGAACTTAATGAACTGCGCCAAAATATATCCTCTCCTCTCCCCCTGTAATTGCATGTATTCCATACTTCTTTAATCTTGGCGCAAGTTGGGAATTTAGCCTTGCTTCTTCAATGCCTTTCCAAACCATCAATCTATTTCAATTTTAGTTGAGAAAACCCACTTTTTCCCCCATTGTTCTCTTATAACTAAGTCCATCGGGTTTACTTTGACATTTAAGGGTTAAGATATGTGCACCCATAATCATTGTTGACACAAAAAATGACCCCTATATTTGGGCCCAAATGCAACACTAAAACCAAATATTTGTTACACAAGATGTACACAATTGAAACATGAGAGCTTAGGATTGATAGACAATTTTTTTTAAATTCATAATTTAAACATATAGTGTCCAAAGAATGCATGTTGAAGTGCATTGGAATCCTTTTAACTTGCTAGTAAGCCCCGAAAATTTATTTTTGTATAATAATTGTAGCTATGCTCACATACTCAGTATTAGTGGGGAATGATAGAGCATCCACAACTCTTCACATTAGAGATGCATGGCATATGCTGCCATAGGAGGAGGTCAATGAGAAGCATTTTTCCACATAGTACAGTAACACCATAGCAGGTTTGCCACCTGGCGAACGAATATTTAAAAAAAATAAAAAAATAAGGTTCGCCTCTCGAAAACTGAATTTCTCAATTTTCGTTTTTAGCAAAAAATCAGTAAAAATGACCTTAAATAGCTTAGAAATAACAAAATATTTCAAAAACTAATTTATTCTATTTTCCGTTTTTCTGTCTTCAGAATTTTTTAATTTTTACGTTTTTAATTTTTAGAATTATTTTAGGACGAACCTGCTATGGTACTACGGTAGTCACTGGGAACGGAAGAAGTAAGGCTGACCGACACGGCATGGTGATTTGGCTCTCAACATCCTAGCCGTGATAGAAATCAGGGCAAAAGGCTATACTATGTGCTTTTTAAAAATGATTATGGTTGCATCTCATTCTCTTGTACAATAGGGTGACATTCAAATTGGCCGTTTAGTAGTTCCAGGGATAGTGTCCTACACTGCTGCCAACTTTGACACCCTCCCCAAAGCTGAGAAATTGTTATTTTACCATGAAAATTTGGGGGCAGCATCATCTTTATGTTGAAAACATGCATACCAAATTTCAAGTCCAGTAGACTTATACAAAAAAACTTATGCAAGATCTACCAACATGGAATAGCAGCTAGTGTCACAGTTGCCAACTTTGACACCCTCCCAAGAATTGAGGAAATATTTTTTGCCCATGAAATTTTTGGAGCAAAAACATTTTTATGTTTTTTGCATGTGTGGAAAATTTCAAGTCCAAAAGACCCATACAAAAAATAATATTCCAAATCTACCAACATGTGTAGTTTTGAGAAACATGTTGATAGATATGGAATAACTTTTTTTATGTATGTCTTTTGGCTTTGAAATTTATCCCACATGTTACCAGCGTAGAGATGATCTTGTGCCAAAAATTTCATTATGTATCAACAAAAACTCAATCCTAAGGAGGGCGTCAAAGTTGGAAGTAGTTACCCCCTTTGTTTCTCAAAACTACACATGTTGGTAGATTTGGAATATTATTTTTTGTATGGGTCTTTTGGACTTGAAATTTTCCACACATGCAAAAAAACATAAAAATGTTTTTGCTCCAAAAATTTCATGGGCAAAAAAAATTTCCTCAATTCTTGGGAGGGTGTCAAAGTTGGCAGCTGTGACACTTTTCTCACAGCTATCCCATGTTGGTAGATCTTTCATAAGTTTTTTTGTATAAGTCTCCTGGACTTGAAATTTGGTATGCATGTTTTCAACATAAAGATGATGCTGTCCCCAAATTTTCATGGTAAAGTAACAATTTCTCAGCTTTGGGAGGGTGTCAAAGTTGGCAGCAGTGTAGGACACTATCCCTGGAACTACTAAACGACCAATTTGAATGTCACCCTATTGTACAGTCCCCGGCAATATGTCTTGCAACCCCACTTTCAAACCTCACACTAAAACATTTATGACACTCACTACAACGGTTTGTTGACTATGAAATTTTGCATGTACCACCGCTTGGACTTAAAGCGTTTTTGGGCCAAATTTGGTAAGTTAAAAATGAACGGTTTATGAAATAATGCTAATTTTCCAACTTTCAAGCCTCTGTTAAAAAAAAATCATATATGGTACCCAATAGCTGCCATGAATCCAAATTTTTGGTAGAAGGTAGAAGTTGCAATGAAGAACAATATGGTGTTATAAAAAATAATGGTATTCCTAGGTATTTTTTTGTTCAATTGCAATTCACATTTTAATAATGATTCCAAATTTTAGTTTGATTACAAAATAAAGTAAATGACCTTTTTCTCATCTTTTTGTGACACCAAGTTATTCCTTACTATGACAGCATGGTGTAACAAAAAAAAGTGAGAAAAGTAGAAAATTACTTTATTGTATGATTAAACTAAAATTTAGCCTACTTTTTAAAATTTCGAATTGCAACCAGACACAAAAATACCTAGGAATACCATTATTTTTTATAACACCGTATTGATCGTCATTGCAACTTCTACCTTCTACCAAAAATTTGGATTCATGGCAGCTATTGGGTACCATATATGATTTTTTTTTAACAGAGGCCTGAAAGTTAGCAAATTAACATTATTTCATAAACCGTTCATTTTTAACGTACCAAATTTGGCCCAAAAATGCTTTATGTCCAAGCGGTGGTACATGCAAAATTTCATAGTCAACAAACCGTTGTAGTGAGTGTGATAATTGTTTTAGTGTGAGGTTTGAAAGTGGGGTTGCAAGACATATTGCCGGGGACTGTACTATACTTCCTATAAAGTGTTGGTGTTTGGTTGGGGTTTGTCTTAAAATTTGGTAGGCTATAGTGGAATGAGAATCATTGGTGGATGCAGCCTGTCTATCAAGGTCGATTGAAAGGGTTGTTTAAGTTAGGCTGCAAAAGGCTACGCATGTTGTTAACCCTTTAGTGCCAAGGGAGGTTATGTTGAAACTACAGTTTTTTGGAGTTTTTTTTTAAACTCTCTCTGTTGAAATTAGGGATATTGTCAATGATATCCAACTATATAAATGTAAGTATAGCTTAATCAAACAAGTGCTAGTTAAACCTTGGTAAGATCAGACCATTGAATTGGAAGATTATAGCATGTCTTTGAATCGTATAATGCACATTCAAAATTGAGATTTTGGACGGTGTGTGACTCGGGGGGGGCACTCCCTTGAATATTTTGTATACACGTGCGATAATGACCTATTTATTTGGGGGGTTATTTTAGCAAAAAAAATTAGCAAAAAAAATTATAAGGTGATGGTATTTTACATGTAAAAAGCCTGAGAATATTATATGTGATGGTATTTTACATGTAAACATGTTTCACTTTTTAAAAATCCCCTATTTTACATGTACATTTTTTACAAAATTTATCTACAATGAATATATTGGACCCTATTTTTTATCGCACGTTGTTTCTAAAAAATTTGCCAGTGAACCCCCCGAGGTGTGTGACTTCAAAGTTAAATAGATTTTGGGTTAAATTTTCAAAAATGAAAGTGAAGATGTTTAACAATGACCATATTCAACACCTCTCTCTATTGCAATCTTTCATGTCAAGAACGGATTCACACGTAATTATTGTGAATTTTATAAGTGAGAGCAACTTATGCATATACGGTTAAGGACAAAAAATTATACGTTAATATATGAAAGGAGTTGGTACATTGATTAAGATCGGAATACATACACTAATGGAACATGAACAAGAGAATACAATTTGAAGAAAATAAAAAAACTAGATAACAAACTTCCAACGACAAGAAACATTGCATAGTACATGTGTTGTATGTGTAAGTATTTGCTATATTTTGAGGTATTTCAATATCATTTTAACCCTTAAACATCCCATGGGAATAGTATATACGTTGTCATAGAATTGAAATTTCCTGCCAACAAAAACCTCTAAATTGGAATCTTAAAAGCTCATTAGAACCGCATTGATCTAAATTTCAACTTATCTTTTGAACTCAAACCTATTAACCCTTTAACGCGCCAGCGTCCAGATTCTGGACGCTGGATGATTTCTGACGCGTCCCTTCACCGCGCACGGTGATGTTTTTCATCCATTCAATTTTTTTTTAATTCTTGTGCTAGTTGACTACCATTTGTACGGTATGGATCTTCAAAATAAGATATTGAATTTTTTTTGATAAATAGCAAAAGCGGTTTATGTCAAGTTTCATTCTCAGTTCAAAAAGCTCGGGGGGTGCACTCCTTGAAAAAAAATAAGGATATATGTGCGATCCAAGGGCATTTAAATGGGGGCTATTATTTTCCTTTCCTCTATTTTTTGGCACCCTATGATTACATAATTTTCTACTTTGGGTCATTAAAGTACGGGCATATATTAATTGTAATTTTTGATTTCCATCTATATATCATATGCTATATTACTTCAAATTTTTTTTTGAAGATGGCAAACAAGTGCTTAGAAACAAAAAACAATATTGACATGAGAAAACCAGAATAGCAACGCAAGTGCTTACAAACAAGGAATAAAACTGTGTTAAACAACACATTCACCAAAATGGACTTCCTTACAAATGGAAGTTCACAGTGAGAAGGTTGAAAGGATTGACAGTAGTTGTAATGCTTAGGGTGTGTTCATGAGCTCAGCTAAATTTGCAGAACATCTTACACTAGCAAAAAAAAAATGGAAATGCACATATAAGCCTCATTCCTACATATGACTACCCTCAGATTTTGTCTATTCTCCCTCTACCTGCGCTGCAACACAGAGAGACAAGAACTTAGATGAGCTGCAACACAGAGAGACAAGAACTTAGATGAGCTGCAACAACCAAAGATGCAAGAATGAATGCATTACATTTTAGCACACAAGTCTTGCAAGTAAAGTAGACAGGCATGGTTGCACAAAGAAACTTAGAACAAAAATTACCTTTGGGGTGGTCAAGTCCGGGATCATGCTGCTCGAACAGCTGGGGTAATCCAAATGTGTGGATTTGGATGCATAGTCTCGCCGGTAGCTGTCTCCAGCTTCTTGGCGCCCCGCCCCTTTTGGAGCTTGGAGCTCAGTACTTGCAAGTGAGATCCCCCAATGCTGCGGTGCCGAGGCGCTCAAACATGTCCACCTCAAGAGACCAGGATTCTGAAAGCAATGAGCATGCTTGCTCATACCAGGTCATGATCCACGCCATATCCCGCTTCCTTGAGCGCAAACCAACACGAGAAAGCCCACGATCACAAACTGGATTCATACCTCAGATTTCTTTGGGATGCGACACTGCTCGTCAATGTCCCAGAACATGAACGGCCAATTCACGCATGCACCCTTCTCCAAACGCAAACGCAAATCTGCGTAAGTGTCTCCACATTGACAAAAAAACGAGCTCAGAAGTTCTGGCCACGCATCCTTATCAACGACGGTGTAGAGTTTGATTTTTTGATTCAATGCCATATTCGAAGCACTCCCGTAGACCTAAACCACAACCCCTAAACCACGTGAACCAGGAAGCCAAGAAATCTAACACACGCCAAACCCTAATCGTCAAACCATTCCCACAAATCGAGCAAGACGAAGATGCTAAGCGAAAGCTAAGCAAAACCCATCTGCAGAGGAGAGAGCTCGCGAAACCCTGACGCGCCTGCACTGCCGATTCCTGGACTGCACGAAGAGCGGCCTTCCAACGGCCCTAGATGAACTTTGTCGCCAACGAATGCGAACTGTTCAAAAATACAAACCCTAAAACGCCAACTCAGCGCCAGATCACGCAATTTACACATTCTGACAACCAGACCAGCTCACCCTGAACTCCAATTTAAGACATCTCGTCTAAAAATTTAATATTCCAGGGGGTATCCTATTTCTACTTTTTTCTACTTGGGTTGAATAGATCACACTCTATATTAGTTATAAGGGCATCCAATGATGATTTCTATATACTATTGTAGATCGAAACTAATTATAATTTTTACCTCCAATGTTTATTTGACACTCTACATTATTTCGCACGTAGTTTTCTACTTCTACCACGCAGTGCACCCCCCAAGTCAAAAAGTGAGACCTTAAACATGATTTTCCATAATAAGTAGAATCAAATAGTGAAAACCATACCATCTTGTAGTGCATGTTATTCCAATTTCATTACAATATTTTTTAAAATTTTAATGTTAATTTTGGATTTTTAATTGAATTTCAAGAGAAAACCTTGCAAAATTAATTAAAAAATATTAATAATAAATGTGATGAATCCAACCGTACAGATGTTATCTTCACATTGATATTTATAACTTTTCTTTGTACATCAACTCCATTTTAATTTTTTATCAAACATTTTATAACAAATTTTTGAAAACAGTGTTGAATCGGGACGTTAAAGGGTTAAAGGTGTGGATCCATTCCAAATACAAACAAAATACATTGTATTCTACTGGCCGCCACGGCACATTCAGATGTTTAGGGGTTAAAACCATGAATGTTTAGTCCTTTAGGACTAAAGCCCTCTTGCTTCGAATGGTTAGAGTTGGCCTTCAAGTAAGTTACATCCCTGGGATGGAACTTTGGAAATCGGAGCCCTCACTACAAACAGAGGTGTCATTTTTCACTCTAAAGGATCATGTTTATTGTCGCTTTTCATTGTATGCGCTTGTTCTACGTGACGAATCGCACTCACCAAATCCAATCAAAAAATTGGTGAGTGCTAAGTGGCACCAGTTGACTCACATAAAGAGTGAAAAGCGACCCCTTCTCCTTGTAGTGCCTTGTGCATGAGTTGAAAACAAAAGCCAATTGTGGAGAATAAGGGCCGGGGCATAAGGTACATGCTTGAGTACATACTTGGCTTCAATCCGTGATCTAACTGAAGGCCCATTCACATATGGCACTGCTGCAGCATCCGTGCGTGCGTTCAGTAACTTTGAGGGAATCTGTGGGAAACCAAGAAATATAAAATATGAAATGAGAAATTACAGGAACGCAACACAAGAAGGAACGCAACGCAAAAAGAGAGCATGCCTCAACTTGCGTTGATGAATTGTAGTTGCACAGTGTTACACAGTAGTTGCGGCAAGAAAAGACAAGGCCTTCAATATTTTTTTGTTTTTGGGTTTTACCTTCCTCCATTTGGGGAACGCAAACGCAAGTGCGGCACTGGCCTGGTGTGAACCGGCCATGAGCGAGCATCCAACATACTTTCAAAGCTCTTCAAAAGGTGGATTTCCGCAAACTTAGTTTTGATACCCAACCGACTGACTGACTCTCTCTCTCACTCTGAATTCAGTCGGAACATGCATATGCCAATTGTAAAACGTAGAATATGCCACTTAACATTTTCCACGTGTGACAATGTGTGTGGTGGCTGCAGCAAAGGAAGGGCAAATGAAATATACCTTCTTAGTATATCCTCAGTTTTTTAATCTCCACTTTCGGCATAATTTAAACTTTGTTTGGCATATCCTCCGGCCTCTTGTAAATTATGTCCATAACTTAACATTGGAACTTTCTTACCATGCCGTGCAGTTTGAGAGAGCGAGTGCTTTACGAAATGACTCATCAAGGAAATTACTGGAATTGTTCTTTGACCTACAACAAGCCAGTGACATCAGCAAGCTTCAATCACAGTCGGGGAGAAATTTTAGCTTTATCAGCTAAGAGCATCTGCACCCCTGCGCGTCATACCTGGTCGGGGTCTCTTTTGGCGGGCCCGGGCATGAGGAACCCCCCACCGCAACTCGTGCAACGGTTATGTCAACTCCGGGCTCGTCAAAATGCTCCCGTGTCTCACCATTTTGAAGAGTGCTTGGATTTCCTGGGCGCGCCCAAAAACCGGGAGATCATTGGGAGATCTCATTCTATGCTAATGTGGCCAAGTCCCCGTGGGTGCAAAATCGTGATCCAATGCAAGTCGCCGAGCCTCCAAACACGGACCGCGTTAGCCGGGTGGAGATTACTACGCGTTTGAGGAGCCACGGTGAGGGAGTCTTTTTTTCCGAGTCACAGAACCCTTGTGGAGCCCTCTACTAGCCCTTTCGCGAGTGGTGGATGACGCACAGGGGTGTGGATGCTCTAAGAGCAGGCCCAACAACATCCTTTTTCCACTCACCAACGCTATTTCTGATTGATAAAGTGCCTCTCATAGTTTGGAGTTTGATATTTCTACACCAAATATTGTTCATATGGCAGAGGTGGTTTCCACATCAAGCACTTTGTCCTACTTTGTGACAAGATCATGCTCTCACTTTATGAAGTTAACTTTAGTAAACTTATTCTCCATCATTATGATTTGTCTCAAGTTGTAACAAAAGCAACAGCTTAAAATTGATTGATGACCTTCATTCTAAGCACGCTTGGTGTTTGTTGCTAGAGAAGTTCCTAATTCTCTCACACCATCTCGAATGTGGACTTGATGCACACTGACGAACTGTTGGGGTTGTTCTAAGGGCCGCTTCACACTATGGTCGAAGGTTGAGAGGCCGTCGATTTCCACCAATCAAATTGCAAGAAACCATGGTTTCGGCCTCTCAACCCTTCACACTAGAGGCCAAAGTCCAAAGGCCATGGACCTTCAAAATGCTTACATGGCAACACTTTTTGACCAAGGTGACGGCCTCTTGAGAGGAAGTTTGGGTCCTACATTTTGCAAGACCCAAACTATGGTCGAGAGGCCGTCGATTTCTTTTCATAAAAAATGAAAACTATATTTTATTGCCTATTTTTAGTAGATTTCTTTGGACTCTCAACAAAGTTTGGACTCTCAATCCCACGGCCTCTCGACTTGAACGGCCATAGTGTGAAGCGGCCCTAAGTTCCTACATTTTCTTGGACCAATCAATTTTTTGGAGCATTCTCTCGGCTAGGCCTTAACCCCTAAAGGACCAGGTGTCCTAACTAGGACATTTCAATGTGCGGGTAGGTTCTCACGGTGTCAATTTTTATTTTTATTTTTTGAATTTTTTTGTCAATTTTTATGTGAATTCGGTATATCAATACAAAAATGAGGATCTAATTTTATTTTATTTTGATTCCGACTTTTTAAATGGAAGTTATGGAGCAAAAGGGTTTTTTGGGGGAAGAATGGGCAATGCGGGTAAGGATCAAAATAAACCTTAGAAAGTATTATTTTCCAACTTCAACCGTAGGATCATGTTTTAGATTACCAAGAGAGTGCATGGTAAAATTCTCATAGAATTTGACTATACAGATTGCAAGATTATAGCTTTTGAAATGAAAAGATGAAATTGCAGTCTCTTTTATATTTTTTGACCATCTTTGAAGACATGGGAAAAATTGTTAAAAGAATATCTTAAATGTTATTTAAATGTTTAATTTGGTATTTTCTATTAAGTGCAAAAAAAATATTCACAAGAAAATGAATAGAAAGAGGTGAAAATGATGCTCAAAATCTTAATGAACCAGTGGTCCTTTAGGGGTTAAGAAAATAGAGAATATTCAAACCAAAACAAAAAAAAATCCTAGGATTTTGAACTCAATTAGGCAATTCTGAATTTCAACCGGCTCACTCTTTGTAACTAGAGGTTGGTTCTCCCCGGGCATTGGCTTCAATTTCTATATCCAGAAGTGGCAAGTTCCGTACAAGACTTGATTTGAAAAATACAAATAAAACAAAAACCGTGGAGTATCTCTAGAGTCCTCCCAAAGGTTGTAATTGGATTCTTTTTGGAACTTGTGTGAATTGGGAGGACTCACTTCCACTTGTTCAAGATTCTAACACCAAAGTTCACTGGATAGTGGGATTTCATTCTTATTCAATTGTTGGTGTTTAACATTCACATGCTACCAAAGTATTCATAACATTCTTGAGTTATAGCCTGGGTCAGGCCCTTTTCTACAGGAAGAATCTTGAACTGAAGGTATTGAATGTCTTGAACTGAAGGTATTGAATGCTTCTGTAGAGGCATTGATTTCTAAGTGGAAGAATAATAGAGATATCTGTAAAGTACATTAAATGGCGTAGTTAGTGTTCGGGACATTATTTCTTAAATTTGGACATCATTTAATTTTAGGCAGATATAGTGTTCTCGTAAAGAAAAAAACGAATGTAGTGTTTTAGTGACATATGGCAACTTTAAAATAAATATGGCATGCCACCTCATGTCACCCTCATTACTTGAAAAGTACATGACACTCTCAACAAAAGTGGGAATGACAAGTGGCAAACTCATATGAAGTGTCAAAGGACACTCATTAGAAAAAAATTGGTGCCTTCAAAATGCCCCTTTTCATTTGAGATATGTATCAGCACATTTTATGCAAAATAAAATAAAATAAAATAAAAATATTTTAAATTTTCCAAAAATAAATATTAAAATATTAAAATATTAAAATAAAATCCAATATGGAGTGGACGGCAACCGTCCACGTTAGATTTTTTTTTCTTTTAGATTAATAATATTTTTCCTATTCACATTAGATCACATCTCATGGCCTTCTAGACGCTCCAAAAAAATTCTAATGATTTCTCTTCACCTTTGAACGAATTTTTGTCGAAGACATCAATTTTCTTCGGACACAAAATACGCTATTCAGTGTAGTGAAAACCTAAGATCATGATGTTGTGTCAGCTAGAAGACTTAGATGAATCCCAAGAATAACAGTTGTGTCGGGTGCAAAAAAAACTCATCATGAATTATATTTCCAGAAAGCAAAGTAGGATGATCAGGTTTGGTCCCGTGTCAAGGCGCGCCATTGGAAATGGTGTCAAGACCTGTTCCAAAATTGAAACACATAGCCAAAATTATATTGCCACTAAGCTTTGAACCTTGCACCTCGTAATCCCAAGGATCCTCAAGCTCATCTATTCCAAGGTTGTCACATCCAAGATTGTCTCTTTTTTGCCTGTCACATACACTTTGCAAATATATGAAGAATAGAAGATAGCCCATGGAAGTCCAGGTCACCCATCCTAGTCCTTTACGGATATCTCTAAGGTAGAGACACCTATTCATGACAATATAAGAGATGTGGTACCTTGGGAGTGCACGTAACAGGGAATGAAGTCATGAATGTCTTAGCGAATCTAGGAGGAAGTGTTGGGCCTTAAAATTATTATTTTTGGAAGCATGAGCAATTTTACACGAATTTTTGAAGCAAGAGTGTTGTAGACACCTATTCTAAGTTGTAGACTTACCCAAAAGAAACAAAGGACCAACTGTGAAGCAACATTGAACTGAACCAATTGTGAAGCAACAAGTGGGAAGCTGCCGGCAGCTTTCAAATTTATCAGGGTTCATTTTTGTTCAAAAGTAGGTGGCCACAATGGATTGTTGTCCATTTTAGATGCTGCTACCTTAATGCCTTTCAATTAGCACTCTAGAAAAAGAACCATAGTTGTGGTAGTTAAAGAGTGTTATGTTATCAACAAGTTAAAATAAAAATAATATTATAATATTAAAAACCTAAAATTTTATTTTTTGAACAATTAAAGATTAAACAATAATGTTTGGGTGTCATTGGGAGTAGATGCTTTGAGTTAAATTTATGCTATCACACTTACTTTAGCTTTTGTATAATTGACTAATAATATATAATATTTGTAACATATGATTTAAAATAATAACTATTACTTAAATTTTCAATAAAATTGGTGAAAAATAAAAATAACGTAATTTCATAAAGTGCAATGTGCAAAGAAAATTTTAATTTTTTAAAAAAAGAACTAAACAAATTGAAACTTTTACCAAAATGAAAAACAATTTGTTGAATTTGGGTATAAAAATATTTTAAAATTAGAAAATTCACAAAAGACCTCACAACATATAGAGAAGTTTGCATGCACGTGAGGATATTTTTGTCGCTGGAACTGTTTTGTCAGAATGTAGTAGAGGCCAACCTAGTAGAATACAATTTGTGCACACACGCGTACGTATGCACGTAAAGACATTTTTGCAATTGAAACTCTCATGCTAAATTCTAGCATAGGCCTACCAAATCCATTTTAAGGAATCAGCCAACCTAATCCAAAACCTCAAACATTTTTAGAACAAGAAGGTGTATCTTTATGTAGTGGTATGATGTTTAGAACCCTTGGTCGTCTTAATGACGGCCACTTTCATCAGCGTCCCATTTTTCTTGAAATTTTCATTTTGGGCACCCAAGGGGCTTTTTTTGACGAATGCTTTTGGGAATATGGGGCCTATGGGACCAATTAACTTGAGGAGGACCTACTTGGAAATAAAAACCCATAGGAGGTGGGGTTTCTTTTTAGGTGGACCTCAACCAGTTAAAAATAGGAGGAAATTTAATCCCTTGTCATTAACCCCTAACCACATGAGCATCCATTTTTTGGATGATGTACAAATTTCATTCATAATTTCTCATCCGTCATGCACTTTTGCAATGTGGAATTTTTAGTGTAGATTCTATGGGGAAGTTAGCTTCATGCACACGTCATCCGATTAGAAAGGGGATAATTTGTGAAAGTTATATGCCTCATTTTCATGTTGTAGTGACTCACCCAAAATTTTGAAGATTCCAATGTAAAAGTCCTCTAAAAAAAGTCAACTCATAAAATTAAGCAACCAAAAAATCTCCAAAAAATACTACGCTTAGAGTATTATATTTCAACCATTCTCTAAAAAATTCATCCATGGATTGTCAATATCTTATTTGTAATTGATTTTATTTATTTTTTGAATTTCACGTTTCAAATTTTATACAAAATTATTGGTAATAGAAATCATAGATCTAACTATATGGATATAATCTAAAATTCATAATGTACAACTTTTATTCATATATCAAATTCAAAATATCCCTCTAGGTTGCATTTTATAATGCATCTTTGCAAAACTGCCAAATTTGGAGAGGGCTCTAGGAATGTAGGGGTTAAGACAACCAGGGATTTAAAGAATTCCGTGTGATGGTCAGTGCTTCTGGCGCAGTGATCCCTAACTTGCTAAAATTAACTGGATTTCTACAAAAATAAAATCTTGTGCTACTAGTACATTGTAGGTAAAAACAATCATTAGCAAAATATTTGACAAATTTTATAAGTCAGTACACAATTTGCTACATCATTCATTTTTGAGGTAGTTGGGTTAACCGAAAAGAAGGCCATCTAACCTCCCTTTTTGCTCTACTTCTAACCTCTTTTTTGAGCTATAGTTGAGTTGAATAGTGTCGTGTCATCGCTTGTCCCCTTGTGAGCCATGGGCTTAGAGCTTTGGTAGAAGGTGTGGGAGTCATTGCAGTGGTTTGCTTTAGATTGTCTCCCAACTCATCATGAACTAGGTTTTGGTCTATTTATATTTCAATATGAGTTCAAGAGGAGTTCAAGAGGAGTTTTCTCTTTGAGCTGACTTTTTGGTTAACTCTAGTGTTTTACTTTCTTCAATGGAGTAAGAAAAGAGAACTCAAAAGATCATAGACGGAAAAATGAATAAAGTTGTAAAATCGTGCAGAAATAGAAAGAGAGTACAGAAGGAGCCCAACTGATCGACAAGTGAGAGACTTCGGTTCTACTGGTACTCTGGTAGACACAGATCACGAGCCACTTCAAGATTAGAGTAACTGACAGTACAATCACCCAAATTAACCGAAGTGCTGATCCAACGGTCTGCGGTCTGCCTGTCCTTTTTCTTATTCAGCAATGACCTTCAGTTGCATGCCGGCCCCTTTTGTTTAAAAAAGAAAACGAAAAAGAAAAAGAAAAAGAACTATACTAGACCTGCAGCTACAGTACCAGTAATGCATTGCTTGCTGCTCATCACTCATCAATTTCACCACACTGCAGAGTGAGTGCAGACTCGACTGAGAAGTTGAAAATTCTGTTGACAGAGCAACGGCTTGGTTTTTCTGGCAGATGTGTGTGTGTACTGTACAGTGAGGCAAGGTCCGACGAGAAAACAGTTCCGGGGAACAGAAGGTAGTCATCGTGCGGGGCCCAACTGCCGAGCAGATGAACCGGAAAGGGAACTGATCCGGCAGCATCTCCCCTGATGCTCACCCCGGGTCCTTTATAAGCACAGGCACGCTGCGCCCATGCAATAGCTCTACTCCAATTTAGCCTCTCCACCACCACAACGCCAGGTGAGTTCGCATTGATGGCACCTCGGGGAACACTTTTCATTTCCGCTGCAGGTCTTATCCCGGGTCTATCTATCTTACCTGCCTTTTGCCACCCAAACTCGTCGTTGCAGCGTAGTTTGAAACTCCTCGGGTTTATGGCAATGGTGGGTGCGCAACCGAGAGTGGAACTGCCATGGCAGTGGACTACACTACTGTCTGCAGCTGCACTTCTAGTGTATGGCGTGCACGATGGTTTTTTTTCATACTTGCTGTGTGATTGATATAACCATCCCCTTGTGGATACAATCTTCAGGGAGGAGGTTTGGTTTTGATCGAAGATGGTGCATTCTAGCAAGCTATGGATGTGTGTAGTGTGGGTGGTGGTGGTGGTGGCTCTGGTGACGACGACGACGACGACGGCAGATGAAGTCGAATTCGGGGCAGGCAGCACCAGCCGCTTCGTGAGGAAACTGGCGGAGAGTGTGGACTTGCCATACACTTCTCCCTACTTCGCTCTGCCGCCGGGCGCCAATCCACCGCAACAGGTATTAATTGTACTAGTTAGTAATGTCAGTCGTTGAATTCTCTGCCTAGGTTTGGCTGGGCATGTCCGGCATTCACTGGAAGCTTTGGAGAGTTTAGCCCCGGGGCTAAACTGGCTTGGGGGGGCTAAACCACCCCAGTTTAGCCCCGGCTAAACCCGAATCTTCCATTTTAGCCCCGGGTAATTTGTGTTTTAGCCCTGGCTAATGGTACAAAAAGGGGGCTAAAATGGGGGCTAATGGTACAAAAATTTAGCCCCCCCAATTTTTCACATAGTGCTAAGGGGGGCTAAAGAGGGGGCTAAACCACCCTAGTTTAGCCCCGGCTAAACCAGTCAAAGTTCCCAGTGATTGTATAGTCCATTGTCTGCGTTGCACTTCCTCTCCCCACCTCACTAAACCCTCTTACAAACACCAGGGTTTGCAAGGCAAACGCTGACGTTGCGCAATGACCGAGAGCCCCCAATTTGAAATCTCTCTGCGAGCCTTCCTACCTTGATATCTCCGATCGAATGTGATGTGTGTGGCACTGTTTGATTAATCAATTAGGAAAAGAAAGTGACCGTCGTGGTCCTGCTTGCTGTAAAGGAGCTGAGTTGACAGTATATGCTCTTGAGATATTCTGTACTAGAAGTGGCATATTCCTCAAAAGTAATATCAATTGGGTCACCACTAGGACAGCTTCTTCATGCACTGGCTGTCCAGGATTAGGACAGGTAGTTAATCTCGCAGTGTCATTAGTATTTATTTCCACGGGGGAAGAAGATTTTAGTAGGGTTTAAGGTCGCTCAACAGAATATCCTACTGTAGGTTACATGAAGTTGACGCTTTGGTTGATGAGCTTTGTTGATAGAACCGCACTAGCTGGGTAGGTAGTACGAGGTCCCATGCTCTTTGAAATTGGGAGACCCCGTGTTTGATGATTTCAATCTAATGGCAGCAGTGTCGGTGATCAGGTGCACCTGACGCAAGGAGATTACGATGGCAAGGCCGTGATAGTCTCGTACGTGACAGTCAAGGTGAGCAAGCCCAAGGTCCGGTATGGCAAAGCCGAAGGAAATCATCCTTGGGTGGCCCAGGGCTACACAACGCAGTACGAGTTCTACAACTACACCTCCGGCTTCATCCACCATGTCCTCATCACCAACTTGGAGGTATCAATAATACATCTAACTACTCCCTACCTGCAAACTCAACGTACCTTTCCACTTTCATGTATTAATTTCTTTTAAAGAGCTTGTCTGTCTGTGCACTCATCAATCTAAACAATTTGGATGGTTTCTTGCAGTATAACACAAAGTACTTCTACAAAATAGGAACTGCAGCAGATGGTGCCCGCGAGTTTTTCTTCACCACTCCTCCTCCCCCTGGACCTGACACTCCTTACACTTTTGGAGCCATTGGTGAGATTTGATTCTGCCTTTTCTTGAGTAATTATGTAAGGTCCTGTCCGCACCAACCAAGTAGCAATTAAATCGGCTAACTGGAATTAGTTCTGATTAAATGCACGCACTACCCAAGTTGTGTCAGTTAGCAAATTATTAGTGCTCACTTCCACTAGCTTGAAATTAACTTAATTAGTGTGCATAAACCGATAGTTTGAGTTAGCTCGCTTGAAATCCTCACTATCCATCAGTTAGCTTGCAAGTGTGAGCACACAACAGATTTGGTTGATTTCCAACTACCTGAATAATGGGCTTTATCACTCCAGGTAGGTAGCCAATTGGTGTGGGCGGGGCCTAACTAGACACAAGATGCTGTGTTTCTCATAATTTGCAAAGGTCGGCACAGAAAGTGATAAGCTCCTGAAGGAGAAAGACCAAAGCATTCATGAACTGTGTGTGTTGGTTGCTTCAGGGGACTTGGGACAAACGTTTGATTCCGCCGACACTTTGGAGCATTACTTGCAGAGTTACGGCCAAACGGTGCTGTACCTTGGGGACCTTGCATACCAAGACAATTACCCGTTCAATTACCAAGTCCGGTGGGACACGTGGAGTCGGTTCCTGGAACGGAGCGCTGCGTACCAGCCCTACATATGGACAACTGGGAACCATGAGCTTGATTATCTCCCCGCAATCGTAAGGACACTGTAACGCATAATTATGCATCTCGACTCGTGTCTACAATTTTCTTTCATTTTAAGACTCGTATACGGTATACTCATAATCAGAAACTCACGTTGTAATTGTTTTCTAGGGGGAAACCACTCCATTCAAGCCCTTCAATCACCGCTTCCCCACCCCTCATTGGGCCACCAACAGCACCTCACCCCAGTGGTACGCCATTCGCCGTGGACCAGCCACCATCATCGTTCTCTCATCCTACTCTGCTTACGGTATGATTCTTATTGCTCGCTCTTTTGGCACCAAATTATATAATGAACCAAGTTTCTTGTCATTGCAACAGTAGCTAGCACATCAAGGCCTGAATTGTCAGATGTAGTGATCTCAGAACCACTTTATGACATTTAGAACATTCCACATAAATGGTATCTACTTTTGCTACCGAGTGCACACAATACTCACGATACCTCTATAATATCCGGCAATACCCTTGATATATTAAGGTGATACCATGATGATATCCGCGGATATCACCTCATGCAGTTGCTACATATTTATATCATGATGAGCATTCTCGCTACATTTCAAATTGTTTTCATTTTCTTTCTTTGTATGTTTAGCAGCCCCATTTTTTGGGTAGAAATCCAGCTAATTTTAGCCAGTTTTGAGATCACTGGTCAGATATTTTGTGGTGAAAGGAACTCGTGACTGATCATGCAAGAGCCGGTTCTGGCAGGGAAGTACACTCCGCAATACACGTGGCTGGTGCAGACCCTGGCGGCCGTAAACAGGAAAGTGACGCCATGGCTGATCATCTTAGTGCACTCGCCGTGGTATAACTCCTACAACTATCACTACATGGAGGGCGAGACCGTGCGAGTCATCTTCGAGCCTCTCATTGTGGCTGCCAAAGCCGATCTTGTGTTCGCTGGCCATGTTCATGCCTACGAACGATCTGTACGTTCCTTTTTGCCTCTCTCACTTCTCCATTGACCAAGGATTCATCAATTCAATCGATCAATTTATAATCCAAAATTTATATATCACCGGAATCAGTGATGGACATTGCATGTGTTGGTCCAAAAACAAATAAATTTGAACAAAAGGAAGTCCTCCTAGGACCTAGTCATTACTGCTTAAATAGACATGTGGACTTCTTTGTCCTTGAGGGGTTGAAAATGCTCAAAACCATGTGCACTTTCTTATCCCATTCCACCTACACATCCAACCTGCTACTTTCTTTTATGATCATTTTTGTGCAAAAAGCACTTGAATGATAAGAATTTGTGCTAAATTCCACTTTGAACAAACTTAAATCATCCATGAGTTAAGTGTAGTACTCTTTTGCAGTTTTTTAACAGTAGGCCACATCATGCTAAATTTTATTGTGGTATTCTATTATTGCAGTACCCAGTGTCAAACATCAAGTACAATATAACGAACGGCATCTGCACTCCTCAAGTTGACCCGTCAGCGCCCACATATATCACGATTGGTGATGGTGGAAACATTGAAGGCCTAGCAGCAAAGTAAGTCATCTTGAAAAAGTTTGTGCGTGTGTTTTCCCTTCACTATCTTGATACTAAAAAGAAGATTTTTTTTGTTTTTTGGTAAAAGTCCTGATGAAGTGCAATGTTAATTTTTTGTTTTGTGTGGTGTCAGCTACACAGAGCCTCAACCCAATTACTCAGCATTTCGGGAAGCCAGTTTTGGCCACGGACTGTTGGACATCAAGAACCGCACCACTGCGGTATGGACATGGCACAGGAATCAGGACGGCGAAGCTGTTTCAGCAGACTCTGTGGTCATTCGCAACAAAGTTTTTGGTTAGGTAGTTGGCAACACTTGGAAAAATTACAGTGGATGCAACTGTCAGTCCACATCCAACACAGAATTTAGTGTTTCACTTGTACTTCTACAAATAAGAAACAGATCACCTCCATGGTCATTGCTGTACAGTACAAATTTCCTTCTTGTCCATTCCTGCCAATAAAAGTGGCACAAGGTTTGCAAACTTCTGATCGACCTCTCTGATCCACACAACTCTCATCTGCATTGCAAAAGAATTCCCACATTTCTGTCAATTTTCTTGTGACTTTGTTTTATGGACATCACTGAGTGTTGTGAACTTGAAACCCTTCTCCTTGAATTGGAAATTCCACTACCATGGGATTACTAACAAATTATCCTCTTGTGAATGTATACTGAATCAGTATATGAGTCATTTTCATTGAGAGAGTTGTACTGTACAATGATCATATATGAACAAGGTATCGGTTGATATTCAGGGCCTGGTAGTATTTTTTTATTTTTTTTACCACAGTGATCTTTTCTCCGAACACGAAAAAGAAAGAAAGAAATTATTCCAAAAAAATCAAGAGATTGTAACAAAGAAAGTGCAAGAGAAGAATTAAGATATCCACAACGGAAACGTTGAGATTGAGATGGTCGAACTAGGTAGAACACGAAAATTCTAAGTCCAAATATCCCAAACCAGAATCGAGAAGTGTAAAAAGGGTTACATTACCAAAAATCTCGTTTTTTAACACGATGGATAGTCTTCACCTAAAAGGCACGGCCCTACAGAATCTCAAAAGTGTTAATAATTCTTTTGTAGTATACAATGTGTTACACAATTTGAAAAAAGAAACCCAAGTAATGTTTTTGTTTGTAAATCAATGAATTTCAAACTTGGCCATCCTCTTTACTTAGTTTTGTTTGAAATTAATTAATTTTTTATCAATAGTTGTTTTACAAATTCCAAATTACAACCACTTCAACATCTTTTGGAGATGTCGGTGTATAAAATTTCAGATCCAACGTCATCTAAGATTGATATTACAATCATCAAAATGTTTTGAAACATAGATAAAATATAGTAAAATTTAGAAGACATCAGATAGAACTTGCTTGATTTAGCCATGCTTCCATTTACACAGTTGAATATTATTAATAGTATCACTAATTTCAACAGAGATATATTTTTAAAATATCACCAAAAAAAACTGTGATTTCTCTGTAACCATAGTAGGCTCCAAAGGATTAACTTCTAACCTCCAATAAAATACATAGAATCTAAAATGCATTATGTACAACTTTTATTCATACATCAAGTTCAAAACATCTCTCTTAACATAGTTGCATTTTACGATGCATCTTTGTAATTCTTCAAATGTGGAGAGAGGATTGTACTACGCATTTAGGGGTTGACCTCTGAAGGATCTGTTTCTCAAAGAACACATCAAAATTGTCGTTTTTTAGGGCCTCACTAGTCATAGTTTACAACAACCAGTTGAATGATGAAATGATAATGTCCTTCATCAACACCATCGTCGACGACATTCAACCATTGGGAAAAGAATAGTAATGCTTGCTGATCTCCGAGATTATTTCTTAATGGGGCCGGTATGTCTGTGGGTGTGTGATGGTTTGATATGATTTTCAATTGCTATTGAGTTCTAAACCTCATGTTGACAGAATCATGAAGACGCTGAAATATATTGAGCTCTTGTTGATTCTAATTCTCATGTCGAAAGAAAATAGACAGTGCGGATAATGCATATAACTAAGTAGGTTAAATTGCTCATGCTAGAGTTTGGCACGAGAATTGAATCAGCATGGGAACCGTCCTTGGTGTGCGTGCGTGTAGTATATATCATTCAGTAGCCTTCACTGGCTCTGCCTTGCTCTTGAGGAGAATGTGCAGCATATTCTACTACATTTATCATTCAAGAACAATCAGTAGAGCCTACCCATGTTTTTTTCACAGATGGAGGTTTTGGAAAACTAAAAGAGAAGGTAACCATGCATGGTCTTTGTTGACACATCCCCACATGTCCCTCACTTTTAAAAAGAGCAAAATTATAAGTAATAATACTTTGAACCCAAGAATGTTATGGTGCATGGCTAACCAATAGAAAATGGGCAACTTGAATTTAAAAAATGCCTTGAACATTGCACCACTTTTTTGTTCCTTCTTTAACAGTGGTTTAGAGCAGGCCCAACAACATTCTCTTTCCACTCACCAACGCTATTTCTAACTGATAAAATGCCTCTCATAGTTTGGAGTTTGATATTTTTACACCAAACATTGTTCATATGACGGAGGTGGTTTTCACATCAAGCACTTTGTCCTACTCTGTGACAAGACCATGCTCCCACTTTATGAAGTTAACTTTAGTAAACTTATTCTCTGTCGTTATGATTGTCCCAAGTTGTGACAAAAGTAATAGTTTTAAATTGACTGATCACCTCTATTTTAGGCATGCTTGGTGTTTGTTGTTGGGGAAGTTCCTAATCCTCTCACACCATCTTGGATGTGGACTTGGTGCTTGTATTGAATGTCTCCTTAATTTACACAGACTTGTCTGTTTAATTTACTCGCCGTTCTTCTTAAGTTAGACTAGGTTGTCTTGTATTGAAGTACATCCGACACAACAGTTTTGATGACATAGCCTTGATGTGCATGCACGGCCTATATTGTATGATAGATTAGTTTTGGAACATCTTATTACCCAATCCGAACAATTTTGCAAAGAAACAAAAGGTAAAATTATGAGAAAGAGATAGTTTAGACGATCGATCAGACATCCTGCGGTAATCATCAGCAACAGTGTCTAACTAACTCTAACACAAAAAGGCCTAAGGTAGAAGCATCAAACCTGTTAGGGACCAATTCTAGTCACCTATGCAAGCACCTATTTCAACTTTGTGAGTTCCCAATCAAATTATCACAACCATTAGTTATAGCAGTTTGGTGATCAATTATGAAGGCAAAGTTAGCAATCTAATTTGATTAGAAATGAAAAACGAGTATTGGTTCCCCTACTAAGGGCCGCTTCACACTATGGCCAAAGGTCAAGAGGCCGTCGATTTCCACCAATCAAATTGCAAGAAACCATGGGTTCGGCCTCTCGACCCTTCACACTAGAAGCCAAAGTCCAACGGCCGTCACTCTCCAAAATGCTTACATGGCGGTACTTTTTGACCAAGGCGATGGCCTCTCAAGAGGAAGTTTGGGTTGGACAGGAATGAAAACCCAAACTATGGTTGAGAGGCCGTCGATTTGTTTTCATAAAAAATGAAAACTATATTTTATTGCCTATTTTCAGTAGATTTCTTTGGACTCTCAACAAAGTTTGGACTTTTGGACTCTCAATCCCACCGCCTCTCGGCTTGGACGGCCATAGTGTGAAGCGACCCTAACATCAATAGTGGTCTATGCAGATTGAGTTTGAAAATTCACAACAAAAGCATAAAGTGTGACAAAATTAAATAAAAATTGGGATTGATCATTAAACCCAAAGTTTTATGTTGCTGCAGTTTTTTATCATTGAAAACCATCGCTCTTCAAACTGACAGGTAAGGTAGGAAAACCAAAAACGGTGAAAATAAGGTGATTTGACCAGAAGGAATGGAGTTAGAAATTATGTGAAATTTTTTTGAGATGAAGAAGAAGAAATGATGAAGAATGCAAGTTGTTTCGTATTTTTATTCCCCGTAAATAATTATCTACAATTTCTCAAAGTGGGAAGTTTGTCAAACCCCCTTCTTGTATACTAAACTCTTCCTTTTCTGCACATGAAAGCACCTAAAACGGTTAACTAATATCACAGAGAACCGCACACAAGATTCCAAAAAAATTAGTAATTTTTAGTAAGTTTTTAGTAATCCTTGTCATGCAAAAATTCTCCATTTTCGATCTACCACCTCCCTGCTTTTAAAGAACTCTAGTGCACGCCTTGAGGGCATTAACCGTTTTTGGTTTTCCTACCTTATTGGTGCCTCCACCCAAACGTAGTTATGAGTGACGAAGTGGATGTCCAGATGTCATTTGTTGACATCTAAGCACGATGAAGTCAATCGCGTGGAAAGGTCCGTGGATGCAATTGCATATGTGTAATTCATGGTTGAAAAGAAAGAGTTGAGCAACTACTTGCAAATCACCAGGAACCTGGCGAGGAAATGAACGGACAAGCTGGTTTTTGCATTGAGACTCATTGAAATGATATACTGTATCTTAAATTGGCAAGCAAATACTTCTCCACTCGATCTCCAGCCAACCAGGGTAATCGGCCTTCTGTAAGCTTACTGTACTTCTGCGTGCGTGCATCTAGTCAGCGTTGACTGATTTGCTAGATTCCCCTGTCGAAGGCAGAATATATTTTCACGGTGAACGTAAGTCAACGTTTTGCTAAAACCGGGTTCTGTCTTAAATTCATACCAATATTCCTGTATGACCTACTACCAGGGTGCCTTGAGACATAAGGTAGGATGTCCTAAAACCACCAACTTAAGAAATATGGCCTCATTTTAACAAGGTTATTTATGAGAAATATTTTTTGGTCATTTGGAAAAAGATTTTTCACAGAATGCGCAAATCTTTGCAATTTAATTCCCAATATTCAAATTGACACAAATTTTTGAAGTGAAAAGAACTTTGTCACCCAAATCAGACCTCTAGGCTTTCACATGTTCACACCACGTGGTACAAATTTTCACTCATAATGATACCCAAAACCACCAAATACTTCTTTGCAATGCTTGGCATGCCATTGGTCTACTTGAATAGTGAAATTGGCGGTTTTGAGTCTCAACTGTGGTGGCCCCAAGAAAGGTCTACATGTTATAATTGAGGGTAGTGGTGGTTTTAAGACATCCTACCTTAATTCAGTTTGGTTTCCCCTCAACTGATATAACGTTCTTTAGCACTTGTGAAGTGTACCCTGGAATAAGTATTGTTGTACAAGAATCACAGTAGCAGAATTTAGAATATTGGACATGCCACGTCATTATCTACCTAAAGAATAATGATGGAGGGTTGGAAGTCCACAGTAGCTTTGCCTCAAGAATCATATGTTTTGAATTTTTATCACTAGTAGAAAAGGTGGCGTGTGCATGTGTGGAATTGTGTTCCACTTGCATGGGTATCTCCCCATGGCAGTGCCACCTTTCTACGAGTGTATATTTTGTGCAGTGAGAGCAATAGGGTGAATCGCCTGACAAGGATGGAATGACAAGGAACAAGAATAGATTATTGCCGTTGTTCAATTCTTGAAGCGGAAATTATATATAATTTGGGCCGTTGCAGTCCATGGCCAATTCATCTTGTTTAATTTGTATATATAGTAAAATATACAAATTGGAACCTATGGCCAGTTATAGTGCAAAGCCTCAAAGGCCAATTCTAATTGAAAAGTCCAAACCTTTAGTTGGTCATAATGTGAAATTCCAAAGGCCCGAGGAGGTCACTGTTCAAAAATTAAAAAACTGTGAGTTAAAGTATAAGGTTCATTTTATTCATTGGGAAGTAAATTTTCTACCTAGTTATAAAAAAATTAATGTAATTATAAGGAATGATTGAGATTATACCTAGAATATACCTCAAATATTTCAATTATGTGATAGCCCCATTTAATTACCTTGTTAACGCAATTGTCTATGTTGATTCAATAGCGTGACCTTCCTAGGCCCAAAGGCCAAGTCCAAAGTACAAGCCCCATACCTTCATTTGCAAAAAAATTAATCCCATTATTTCTTTAATTCATCAACAACCTCTTAAAAGAGAATCCGCCGTAAAAATGACAAGGTTTTGAAATTGATCCAACTATTGAAACGTATTATTCTATAGATTTGCACTATGTATGTGTGTTCTTTAACCCCTACGCTTTGAAGAGATCATTTCGTGGTTGCTGCCCATTTTCTTGGGCTATCCACGTCTAAAAAATAACTTTTTTTAAAACAAAACATACAATGTCATAGCTAAACGAGTCTTCTTTTCAATCCAATTGGAATTATGTCCACACGATCAAAACTCCACTTAGGGGAATTTTCAAAGTGAAACACCTCAACGCTGAAATCAGCTTCAACCTTCGGGTAGGTTTGCCAAAAAATTTAAGCCAATGAGATTCATTAGGCATTTCAAAGGAACTTTTGTTCACCTCACATGGATTGCATGCCACGAGTTGTGGGCTCTTTCAATTGGAGGAGAGTTGAAGGGATAATCTAATGTGACCAAAATCTCTTACTTTATTTCATGCCCTCATCCATTACAAGGCTTCTGGAAGATCGCTAACGAATTGAACATCTTGTCAAAATGACTCATGCATATTGTTAACTACCTCATCTTGAGGATGGTCAAAATGGCACATCATTTCAATTTATTTATTTTTGTTTTGGGAGTTGATCAAAGCAAGGCTGCCCAAAATTTTTAAGGTCTGAAATTTCAAAATCTCAACTTCATTTGCTTATTATCTTGACAACCATACACGGGTTCAAATGTTTTTAAAATTTGAGGGATGGTTTATAAAGCCTAGGAATACAAGATCCTACGGTTGGAATGAGAAAAAGAAAGTTTTGAAAATCATTTAGAGATCATCAATGAAATAACCATAGTGAGGCAGTTTTGAGTGGGGACCCCGGCGTTGGGCATGTAGTGGTTAACCCTTAAACGACAATTCCTTGCTTGATACCACACCCAAAAATCTCTTTTAAATTCCATTTTAAGCACGAATCTGTGTTTAATTTACTTTAGCTTTATTCTAAAGAAGTATAGATCTTTCTAAGGTGCTCGGTTTGGAATTTTAAAAACCCCATTTGGTGCAATGGTGTAGAAGTTATGAGCAAGATTCCCCCAAACTAAAACCAAGCCCGTGGGGCTGGGGTTGTCGTTTAAGGGTTAAATTCTTACTCCGATTTTAAAAATTGAGAACTAATAAAACAAAAAATCGGAATTCGAGCTTTAAGCCTATAATCACAGTCTACGAAAAGAAATTAATTATAGAATCACACATACATACAAATTTGATGTACACAATGACGAAATTCTTTATAAATTAAAAAATAATAATAATAAAATAAAAATAAATCTTTTTTATTTGATATGAAAGTCTTCTTCACTGCTTTATAAATTTCACTACAGTTTCGAATCTTTACAAAAAAAAAAAATTGGATATGACCACATACTAGTCATAAGCTCCATCTTGGAAGGTTAACCCCTAAACGTCCAGGCATCCAGTTTCTGGACGTTTGTTGGTCAAACCCAATTTTGATCTTGAAGACGACTTTTGTTACTAATACACCCAACTAAGAAAATGAAGTTTATTAAGTCTAGTTTGAACTCCACTTTTCAAATCTTAAAAATTCCAATTATTGAGTATTTTATTGCTTGTGCAAGCTTTGTAGCTCAAGGTTTGAATTACACTACATAGGATGTTCACCTTTCGAATTTCAAAATTTAAATAAAAAATTTCTATGGAAAACATATCATGTGATTCTCCATTGTAATTTGTACCTGCTCCCAAAAAAATATTAATTTTTTAAAGCTTTTATGTAATAAAAATTATTTTTTGAAGTATTTGACTTAAAAATTTGTTAAAAAGGCCGTATTAAATCAAAAAAATCTGAAAATTTCAAGACTGATAGGAAACATTCAATTCCATGCATGAAAAATATTACAAAATATATTTTGATAAATCTTGAAGGCTAAATTGTGTAGTTTGACTTTCCTACAAAGGAGTGGTACGTTTAAGGGTTAAAATCCAACATTCGAGCCTATCTTCCTGTCACTTGTGAAAGCGGCCTAAATTCTGGACAACCAATGAAGCTTACCAGCAGGTCTAGAAGGAGGTTCCTCTGGATTGACAAAAGCTACACTTAGCCTGAAAAAGTCTCAACATCCAGCCAGCTCATGTAACTCGTAGCAACAACTGATTGAAGTGTTCTCTTTCTCCGCCTGAGATCCTGAATATACTGGACATTTTATTCCATTGAAAAGATGAAAACGCGGTCATGGACTGAATTGTTGGCCTTCCACATGGACACAGCCCAATATTTAATTTTAATTTTGTTTGGAACAACTGCATCACTCGATTCCCTTGATAAAAGATCAGTCGAATATTTGTCACTTGAAAGATGAAGCAAGCCAATGAGGGAGATATATGGTATGGAACTATGATAAATTGTAATGAGGAAAATTTCAAAAGGCTTATTCAACCCAAGTAACTTTTCCTAGTGGTAGTTCTTTTTTAGGAAGGTTTGAAAAGTGTCTAACGTTTAAGCATCTAAGGGTCATATGTTAAGGTGAAAAGCTTTAAGACTGAACAAATTATAATCCAAGGAATTTCTAAAACTATGTTAAAGGTTGGTGTTCTTATATATGCATCTTTTAACTAGTATCAGTCCAATGTTCATGTGGTTGTGGTTTTAGTCTTAACCCTTTAGTGCCCAGGGTACTGTAGCAGACAGCTCTGGATTTCAGTGGGATTTTCCACTGTGGTTGAGACTACCAAAAATAGAATGGGTTAAATTAGAAAGTAACTGTACAATTCTATTCTCAACTCAAGAGCACACATTTTATTAAAATTTGAGAATCATCCGATGGTGGGATCGGAAGATTATAGTATGTATTTGAACTGTATAATGCACGCTCAAAAACGAGATTTTGGGGGGTGTGTGACTTCAAAGTTAAATATAATTTGAGGTAAATTTTCAAAAATTAAAGCAAAGAAGTTCAGCTATGCCCTATGTCAACACCTCTCCGTTGCAATCTTTCATATCAAAAATAGACTCATACATAATTATTGTGAGATTTATAAGTGAAAGTGACTTGTCCATGTACGGTTTAGGACAAAATTTTATACGTTGAAAATTGACAGGAGTGGGTACATTAGTCAAGATCGGATTACACACGCTAATGGAAGATGAAGAAGAGAACACAATCCAAAAAAATAAAACAAGATTACAAACTTCCAAACACAAGAAATACTGCATAATACATGGGTTGTATTTGTAAGTATTTACTGTATTTTCAAGTATTTGCAGTATTTTTGCGTTTTGTTGATAGGTATTTTGATAGTTGTACAATTCCAAATTGAAATTTTTTTTCCTGGAACTTCAAAACTGAACTTCCAATTCTTCACGGATTCTCTGCTATTTGCATTTCGGACGTTGTAGTGACCATAATGTGGTTTGCTGGGCACTAAAGGGTTAACCGTTTAGTGCCCAGCTGACCACATTATGTCAGTGCAACGTTCGTAATGCAAATAGCAGAGAATCCATGAAGAATTGGAAGTTCAGTTTTGAAGTTCAGATTATGCCACATACATTATACATCTTCCAGAAAAAGAAATTTTCAATTTGGAATTGTACAACTATCAAAATACCTATCAACAAAACGCAAAATACTCCAAATACTTGAAAATACAGTAAATACTTACAAATACAACACGTGTATTATGCAGTATTTCTTGTGTTTGGAAGTTTGTTATCTTGTTTTGTTTTTTTGTATTGTGTTCTCTTCTTCATCTTCCATTAGTGTGTGTAATCCAATCTTGACTAATGTACCCACTCCTGTCAATTTTCAACGTATAAAATTTTGGTTAAACCGTATATGGATAAGTCACTTTCACTTATAAAATTCACAATAATTATGTGTGAGTCTATTTTTGATATGAAAGATTGCAACAGAGAAGTGTTGGCATAGGGCATAGTTGAACTTCTTTACTTTCATATTTGAAAATTTAACCCACATTCTATTTAACTTTGAAGTCACACACCCCCCAAAATCTCATTTTTCAGCGTGCAATATACAGTTCAAATACATACTATAATCTTCCGATCCCACCGTTGGATGATTCTCAAATTTTGATAAAATGTGTGATCTCGAGTTGAGAATAGAATTGTACGGCTACTTTTTAATTTAATTTATTCTATTTCTGATAATCTCAATCACAGTGGAAAAACCCAGCTACAGTACCCTGGGCACTAAAGGGTTAACCTAGGTCAAATGAACACCGAAAAAGAGACCCCTTTTGTTTAGTGCCATTTAGTTGATTACATGTGATTACTTTTCGACACGTGACCAACCGATAGATAATTATTTCATTCTATGCTAATAACTACGGCAGTCAATCAATTATTAATTTATTAAAACATTAGTTCTATAGAATAACACAAAGGACTTAGGCCAAAAGACTTAATTCATGCAAGTCACGCCTGTTTAGTCTTTTGCAATTCAACGTTCTACAATTCCATCATTTTTAAAGAAGGCTAATATTCCATCTCTTCTTTTATAACAATCCTTCAACACTACAACGACACTTCCTCAATTTTAGAGTAAGCTTAGAGAGAGGAAATAGAAGGCTAGGAGTTATACATACGTCTACATCATCAACTTGTTTAGGTAGCTAATCCTGAGAGGAAAATAGACACTCCCTTTCCAATTCTTCTGACCATCACTTAATCCAAACTTTTCTCTATGCCATTTAGTGATAAAGAAGAGGTTTTGTTCCAATGGCCCTTTGTCCGGTGGGCACTGTGTCATTGACATTACAAACAGACACTTTATTCACGCCGGTCTTCGAAAGAGGACCGGAGTTTCTATCTATCTATTTAAAGAAGAGAATTTTGAAAAAAGTTTGAGAATGTTTCATTTAACGATTCTTATTTTTTTTGAAAAAATTAAATATTCAATAAGAATGTGTTGACCATACATAAAGTTTTTTAGCCTTTGTAAGCTATACCTAGGAATAATAATTGTTGCACGAGAATTGTTATACATGAGGTTCTTTAGCCCTTGTGAATTGTAGCTTAGAACAATAGTAGAAGATTCTAGAATATTGAACATGCCATGTAATTTTTTTACCTAAAGAATGATGATGGAGAGTTGGAAGTTAAAAATAGCCCGGTCTCAAAAATCACATGTTTTGAATCTTTTTTTTAATTTCTCATGCAATGAGAACAAAAGGCTCAACCCTGGCAAGGGCTAAAGAACCTTATATAACGGATTCTGGAATATCGAATATGCCACATAATTCTTCACCCAAAGAATGATGGTGGAAAGTTGAAAGTCCACAGTAGCTCCGCCTCAAGAATCACATGTTTTGAATATTTGATCTTTCATGCAATGAGAGCAAAACGGTGAACCCTTGCAAGAGCTAAAAAGAACCTTTTATACTCTACACCTATGGTACACGTATATGTGCTTGTATTGAATATAATTGTGCATTCATGAGCTGTCAAGGGAACCATTAGTTGAATGCATGTTGTGATTCCAAGGAGTAGACAGTACACGCTCCATTCCGGGTTCCCGGACATGCACAACAGAGGCATAGTATGAAAAGGTAACACCGCAGCAAAAGGGCTCTGCCGGGAAACTGAAAGTAGTGAAGTGGGCACTGCCGGTACTTGAAAAAGATCCAATTCCAAACCTCATCACACATATAAAACCTGTCAGGAGGGACCTACAAACATTGTGATTATTGCAGTCCTGCTTACTTGTACATTACTCATGTGACACGTGTCATTGCTACAACCAATGTACAGGGAGTACCGAGCACTGTTCGGGAAGTTTTTTTTAGGCAACCAGTCAATGTCCTTTATTTTCCAAAAGCAATCGGTTTTTAAAGAATATATTTCGTATATTTCATCTATGAATACTAAATATAATTATTTTTTAGTCATTTAGTTCGGTGGTTTGCCTCTATTCTTGAAAATCAACCAGCCATTTCCAAAATTTAATCGGCTCACTTGTAACTGACTGTCAGTTCTTCCGGGGCCCTGGTACCGAGGTTTAATTATGAGTTTAAAAAGATTAGGACGAGGTACCGATGTAAAAATGTCGAGGTTGGAAATCGATTTGCTCTAGAAAGAAAAGATTAAGCGTGCCAATTCGTGAGTTCTTTGTTTCATTTTTCCCTCTCCAGCTTTTTTTTTTTGGAAAGAAGAGGATGAAACCCCATTGATTACTGAAGGTCACACACACCAAAAACCAGAGGAGACATGATTCCTCGATAGTTTAATGAGGCTTGAAACTTTTATTGAGCTCTTCCTAAGTCTTTAGATATTGCACTCATTTTGCTCCTACTCTTGGATCCTTCGATATTGTTGTTGGGTATAGTGAAGGCTTGGCGAAGGTCAACACTTGCCAAGGATACTTTGAAGTTTTGAATTTGGGATCATTTTCAACACAAATGAACCCCCTTAAAAGCATAACTAACCAAAGAAAGAGAAAAATAAATATAAAAATGACCTATTACACAAAAGTTTGGAAATACGTAGAAGTAAAATTTAGAAACTAGGAAATTTACCAAATGGTAAAAGAAAATGTAGGATTTCAATTGAGAAAAAAAAACTTTCAGAAGCTTCCTAGTAAAAGATAATAATATCCGAACCTCGTGTAAAAGGTAGGATATGCACTGGTTTCCTCATGTACACAACTCCCTTGATTGTGGTTACAACTATGACAACTTAATACCTCTTTATTTTTCTTATTCATTTTGACAAATTTTCTTGTTTTTCAACACTCGATGAATCAAAGAAATGTTTTCAATGCAATATTCCCTAAAGCTTTCTTTGATGGGTTTCTAATCGTTTTTTTAGAAATCCCATTTACCCTATGGTGATTTTTATTAAATCATTTCATTTTTAATCATTTTGTAATTTCTTTATAATTTGGAAATGTCTTCATTCCACTTGAACGTTGACAAACATTTCAAGGAACTTTTCATGATTGTATCACTTCATCATCTTCTTTGTTATTGCTTCAACTAACACTTTTCGTAGTAATATGGTTTAGGATATAATTCTTAATCCGTAAAGGGTTGCACACATCTCATCATTTGAAGATTTGCAAAAATTTATTATAAAGTACGATTTGGAGGGAGGAGTTTGAATTTGATATATGAAAAATGTTGTAATTTTTAAAATGCATATTTTATAGATATAAAGTCTTTATATCCAATATTTTTATACAAAATAAAAAATTCTTTTGAATTTCATTACAAATTAAGTATTGACAATTTTTGGAGTGCAATTTGTTGATAAGTTTTTGAATTATGACATTCTTGGTATGATGATTTTTTGAAAATTTTCAATGAATTTTTTCTCACAAGGCAACAATTGAACTAAAGTCTTCATGAAATATGAATGAAACCTTTTGATTATGAGTATATTTAAAGGAGTAATTTTGAAAACCAAAAAATAATTTATTGGTCAACCCTTTAGCTAAAGAATTAAAGAAAATTATAGATGGATGAAAACCAAGTTGCTTTATGATGAAAATATGTTTTTAGGAAGGTAGCAATTATGTAAAAGATGAAGGAGTGCGTGGAGGACAAACAAAAGCCAAACATTGTAAACCACTAAATAAATTTCAAATACCATAAGCAAGTCAAATATTCAAGAATTGAAATATTTTATGAAGTCTTGAAGAATAAGTGGTTATTCAAGTATCAAGGAGTCATCATCTATTTGGGTGTGAAAGGTCAACTTTAAAAAATGAAGTGGCAACGTTTTAGAATATCTCTACATTCGTTTGGTTCACTAAAATAAATTGCGACCAATGGTCACAATTTTAAAAAATAAACCATAAGATGTTCAAAATGAAAAAAATGAGATGATTAACTTTCCAAACCTATGACTTTGGAAAAAGCTTGTAAAAAAGGGACACTCATATATGACATTGATCCAAAAACCATCCACCTTCATGTAGTATACTGTACATTCCCTTCATCAATTCAAATGACTCATCAATCCAAAAACCATCCACCTTGATGTAGTGTACTGTACATTCCCTTCATCAATCCAAATGACTCATCTTCAGATGCCTCATCAATCCAAATGACGTTATTCCAATAACTGTCCAATCCAAATTTTCTCTTGCAAAGGCCAACCTCCATGCCCTATGTTTAACATTAAGAAACGGTTACTACTGCAAGGTCCTGATACAAACTTGTGTAGACATACAGTATTACCTTGCATGTTCGGCAAAAGGTCGAGCAAAAGGTACACGACGATTCTTCATAAGCTCTCGTTTGCAGATTCTAATTCTCACATCAGCATCCGTCAATTTCCGTGGTCTTCCGCACTTGTCAGGTCCCAATGTGCGACGTTCACGGTACCTCTTTAACACTCTTGAAAATGTAACTTTTGGTCTCCCAAGTGAAATTTGATTCATAAACATACCACCTTTACTCATCCCAACTATCGTGGCTTACTCTACTTCAGTCAAGTACTTCACAATCATAGTGTCAATGAAGAGTCACACACTAAATTGGACACAATTCTTGAAGCAAGAGTGACTAACAGTATTGCATACACAATATTGTAGCAAAACTGAAAGCTTTCTACCAAAACTTTTAGGTAATGAGTACCCAAATCAACCACCAGAACATTGGGTTCACTCAAGCCCAATCCTCACGACCACAAATGCAACATAGAAATCACTCAAATTTGTCCTATGTAGTGATTCTATTACTAACATGTATTTTCTTAAGTAACTAAGTGACTCCACAAATTGAACGTGTTCATTCATGACGTTTCTATTTTTGAAAGTTGGTGAATCATCACTTATCTAGATAGGTCTTATCTTCCCAGATCTTGCAATATCATGCTGACATCAATTGTGTGATGTAAGTTACAAACCCAAATGTCATAAGGTGTGGACTTTGAGAATGCATGTCAGGTTACAAGACATATTGACTGTTCTGTACATTTCCTTCATCAATATCTAACTTTGCTTTGAAAAAACAATTTTAAAACATTTATTAAAAGCAATTTTAAAACATTTACTAAAAGCAATTTTCATACTTCATGACTTTTGTGCACAATATTCACTTGTTGCATCCTTTGGGGTGTTTAATTACTAAAAAGAAAAACATAAAAAATCAAGAATTTTAATAATACAAATAGTAATAATAATAAATGTGCTCAATAGAAAAAAGTGATAGTTTTGGGTGTATCCACCAAGACTCTAAATAACAACCTACCTAATGAATGAAAGAGCAAGAATTTTTGAGAGACAAGACTAATAAAAACTCCTTATGTGTAGACCAAAGAAGCATGCTAAAAAAAACCCACAAGTAGTTTAGTTCGTCATGAAAGGTTTTCTTGTGAGTGACTTTTCGCTAGTCTACGCGAGCGGCGTTTCTACTAGTACATGCCCGTAACGAACTGACCACCGCCTTCATGAATAATCGAAGAGTGAGAGCTCCTGAGTGAGGGACAGGAGTCAGTCAACTCAAGCACTTACTACAAGCACTTAGTAAAAGATCTCTCCTTATCATTTTCTCGAATGAAGTGATTCCCTCACGTAAACGTACTCTCTGTCGTCGTCCAGCCCATACAAGGCGCGTCCTTCACAGAATTGGGTGCAACTCTTGACCTTTTCTTTTTTCGATCTATTTGCAGCAACACACATCTACTACTCCAGTGCAACCAGTCGGAATTCACACTAATTCCGTCGCCGCGTCTGTCCGCTCCATTACTTGAGGATTTGATATCTCGTTGCACGCACTTTTTTTTAAAATTAAGCATGGTGTGCGTCTAGCTAGACCGCGCGACTTCCAAACCTTTGGTGCTTGATCATGCGAACGGGGGGCTCGTTGACACGAGTGAGTATCGACCTGATGCATCGGTTGTCTGAATTGTGTGCAGCAGTGAGAGGTGTCCATTTCGATCGATGGCGTGACCGTGGGAATTGCAGGCATGAGAATGGCGACGGAAAGGTTGTGACTGATTAATTGCGCTGGTAATAGCTAGCGTTACAGGAGCCGGGTTGATGCTTTTAGAGGCGTTGCACAAGCTATGGCGGCTCGCGAGACTTCATGCGTGGGGATTCAGGTGGCGGTGATTGTGATGATTCTGGTGAGCGTGGTGACGGCCGATCCAGCGTCGGACAAGCTGGTGCTGGCGTCGTTCAAGGCGGGGATCACCAACAGCGACATCCTGGGCTGGACCGCGGCGGACCCGTGCTCGTGGTCGGGGCCGGCGGGGCAGCCGGGGGTGGTCTGCGACAGCGCGGGCAACGTGGTGCAGCTGCGAGTGCGCTACCAAGGTCTCGCGGGGACCATCACGCCCGACCTGCATCTGCTGGCCAACCTCAATTACCTGGAGCTCCCGGGCAACAACTTCACGGGCGCAATGCCCACGCTCGCGGGCATGTCCATGCTCACGCAAGCCAACCTCGGCGTCAACGACTTCACGTCCATCCCCGCGGATTTCTTCACCGGCTTGACCAGCATCGTGGGGCTCTTCATCAACGACAACCCGAATCTCAACGCTTCCTCGGGCGGTTGGACGCTGCCCGCCACCATGACAGACGCCGCGGCTACGCTTTCCTCGTTCTACATGAACAACGTCGGCGCCACGGGCACCATCCCGTCCTACTTGGGCTCCATGCAATCGTTGAAGGTCTTGCGGATGTCGTACAACAGCTTCAGCGGCGCGGTCCCGGATTCGTTTGCCAGCTCCGGGCTCCAGGAGCTCCGGTTGAATAATCAAGCGGCGGGTGGGTTCACTGGTGGGATTGATTTCATCGGGACGATGACGGGATTGACGTTGCTTTACTTGCATGGAAACTCCTTCACGGGGCCAGTGCCTGAGGGAATTACGAACGCGGTGGGGATGACAGATTTGAGGTTGAGCGGGAACCAGCTCGTGGGGCGGTTGCCGCTGGCGCTGGGAAGCTTGAAAGCATTGCAGTACGTGTGGTTGGGCAATGGGAATAAATTCTGCGGGGAGCTGCCGGTGTTGCCGTCGGGAAATTCTGTGGACACGACCACGTTCTGTGCAGGACCTGGGGTGCCGTGCTCCACGCAAGTGAATGCGCTCTTGGATTTTTTGGCTGGGGTAGGGTACCCGCAAGCGATTGCCTCGACGTGGATAGGTGGTGATCCGTGTTCATGGACGGGCGTCACCTGCGTCGCCGCGACTGGTGTCGTCACGTCCATCGTGTTGAGTAAGTCTTCCTTAACGGGGAGTATTTCCCCGTCTCTGGCGAATCTGACGTCGCTGGAAACGTTGACGTTGTCGGGGAATGCGCTCACGGGCGTGATTCCATCAGAGCTCACAGGGATCACGACGTTGAAGACAGTCGACGTGAGTAACAACAATCTCTCCCCCCCGTTACCTTCGTTTCCTTCCTCCGTGACGTTCACGTACAGCGGGAACGCGCTTCTAACCGGGAGCACCCCCCCGCCTGCGACGCCTCCTGCCGCGACGCCTCCAGCCACGACGCCTCCAGCCGCGACGCCTCCCTCCGCGACGCCGCCCACGCTACCACCAGGAATCACACCTCCAGCCGCGACGCCGCCCACACTACCACCAGGAATCACGCCATCGCCAATTGCACCCGTTTCAGTTCCTCCGCCTGGAACTGTTGTAGCGCCAGTACCTTCATCGATTGTACCAAATGCTTCCCCTGGAATCCAACCTCCCGGAAGCAGCCCCGCGTCGAAGAAAAGTAGTATACTTCCAGCTGCGGCGGGTGGAGGCGCGGCGGGAGCTGCATTGTGCATGTTGTTCCTCGTCCTCTGTTGCTGCTACAAGCGAAAGATTGCACGCAGGAATGCCGCAGCAAAATCGAATCGTGAAGCACTCTCACGTCGTACAATCGGCGCGGCGCCAGATATGGTAAACATTGTTGTCCACAACAGCGGCAGCAGCAATGGGGCCATAGACGCCCAGGTACGTGAAGCCCGCCCTAGACTTGTGGAAATTATTGCAATTTGGTCTTCAGTTACATAATTACTGTTACAACATTCTTAAACATCCTCCTCTCTTGTTAATTTCTCACGAGCTCTTGCATTGTTCATCTAAAGTTGGAATCCAGTAGCTTCTAATTAAGTTTTCCATGTCAATTCTCATCGAAATGCAATTTCCATTTTTACCGGTCGACCGGTTAAGTTTGTTATATGAAAAGCGCTAGAACTGGTTTTTTGATTTTTTACAGGGATCGGAGTCATGGAATATGACGTTCACGATCGACGAGCTGCGAGTCGTGACGAACAACTTCGCGGAGCACAACATCCTGGGCCGCGGCGGCTTCGGCGTGGTGTACAAAGGCATCCTGGCGGACGGCACGAAGATCGCGGTGAAGCGGATGGAGGCGGCGGTGGTGAGCAGCAAGGGGTTGAGCGAGTTCCAGTCGGAGATCGAGGTGTTGACGAAAGTGAAGCACCGGCACTTGGTGGGGCTGCTGGGCTACTGCACGGACGGCATCGAACGGCTGCTGGTGTACGAGTACATGTCGCAAGGCACGCTGGCGCAGCATTTGTTCAAGTACGAGGAGATGCAGGTGAAGCCCCTGTCGTGGACCCAGCGCTTGACCATCGCGCTCGACGTCGCCCAAGCGGTGGAGTATCTGCACGGGCTGGCGCATCGCAGCTTCATCCACCGCGACCTCAAGCCTTCCAATGTGCTCCTCAACGACGACCTCCGCGCCAAGGTCTCGGATTTCGGTCTCGTCAAGCTCGCTCCCGAGGGCACCTTGCACTCTGTCGAAACACGACTCGCTGGCACCTTCGGATACCTCGCTCCAGAGTACGCTGGTAAGTGCTTAACTCTCGATCAACTAAATGTTTTGAGTGCTCATATCAAATCTAGTGAAAACCATACGCTAATAATGAGCCATAATTCACCTCTTACCTTGAAATATCAAGATCACAGCAAGCAATTGACGAATATGACTACAGAGAGCCAACAAGGAGATATATGAATTGGTTTTAGGTACTCTAATGAATGAAAATGAGATCACAAAGTGACGATGAAAGCATTAAGACAACAAAGAGCCTAATTTAGCATGGGCAATCGAGTAAATTCCTTAGATTGTTTGGGTGTAAATGCGGTGGTTTCAAGGTTACTTTTCATTCAACTGTAGACTGGTTCTGAATGATTATAGAGCATTTTTGGGATGCTCATGGCCCTCACGTATTCATTCTTGTTACATCTCTTGCTCATTTCTAAGTCAAATCATGCGAGTGATGAACAATGAGCTTCGAAAAACCCATGACCCATGCTTCTGATCAGTACTCAGCGACCGATGGGAGTTAGCTGGTTAGGGTATCAAATGATGCATACCGTCTCTGATTCCAGAGACCCGATGATTGTGATCGCTCACGTGTTGGGTGGGCGCGCATGCATGCAGTGACGGGTCGTGTGACGACGAAGGCGGACGTGTTCAGCTTCGGCGTGGTGTTGATGGAGCTGATCACAGGGCGACGCGCGGTGGACGAAACGCAACAGGAAGAGGACATGTACCTGGTCACATGGTTCACGAACAAGATCCGCAGCAAGTCGGAGCCGCTGCTGCGCGCGGCGATGGACGCCAACATCCGGAACAATCTGGACGACGACGACGAAGCCACGTTCAACAGCATCGTGACGGTGGCGGAGCTGGCGGGGCACTGCACGGCGCGCGAGCCGTCGCAGCGTCCCGACATGGGCCACGCGGTGAGCGTGCTGCGCCCGTTGGTGGACGAGTGGAAACCCAGCCATTTCAACCAGGACTTGAGCAGCATGCAAGACATGTCCCTGTCCAAGGCGTTGAAGCAGTGGCAAGAGTTTCGCGACGACTCCACCGCGTCTGCCGCCACCGACACCAGCGCCACCAGCCTTCCCACGCGCCCTGGTGGCTTTGCTGATTCCTTCACCTCTGCAGATGGCCGCTGATGCATGAATGAATGCCAACACAATCTCTCGCTCGACCTCAGGTGCATATTCCCAGCTCACCTGCCAGCTGCCTGAATCAACCGTGTTGCCATTCGCTCGGAGAATTCAGTTTTGTACGGTAACCACACCTTAAAGAATGGTCCAATTTTGTAAGCAAATAAAAGAGGATGCCAGTGCATCCATCAAAGAATTCATGTGTTATTTGGATGCAGACTCTGTAAGTGTTCAACGTTCGATGACCTAAAACCAACACTCCCTCTCATGCGCATATGTCTAAGCCGGTTGAATCATGTTTAGAGAAATTTAATTTTGTAAAGTAAAGTAAAGTACCCACACTTAAATGAATGGTCAAATTTTTACACCAAAGAATGTGGTATTGAAATACTACATATATGCAAAAGTTAGAAGTGTTCGAAGTTTGTGACCTAAAACTTACATTCACCCTCTCAAGTGCAATTTTCATGCTCAGATCACGTTGCAATTAGCCCAGAGTGTATGGTAACTAGGGCAGATAGTTTGGGCACAGTGGGTAGTCCGCGGACCTTCTCCCCTGGCAATCACCTTTACTTGTCAATCTCCCAACCGCCTGAAACCCTAACCCTAAAATCTCTTGTCATAAGACGTTGACGATGGATAGCCCAAGGTTGAAGCAAAATTCTGCAATGCTGATGTGAGCAATCACTGTATGTGTTGAAAAATCTACACAAATGCGAACTGATGGACTCTTTTTTACAGTTCTGCCGAATCTTCATTGTCTGCTCAGTGATGCGTTACTTCCTCGGAGGAGCTTGCTTTTTGGGGTGAATGAGCCGGGACAATTTACCAGAAAAATCTCTTCGAGGCATAAGATCTAGGTTTAGTTATTATTGAGATTTTCGAAACTTCATTCGTGCAGAGCAAGGAGCGAAATGAACGCCTTGCAAAACTGCAAGAGTTGCTGAGAAGAAGGCGTACAGTGATCTTGTGAAGGATGTAACTAAGCATGGTCACGATGAAGATGGAGTATTTTTCCTCATCCAAGAATTATTCTCTTGGCTTTGGTAAGCACTTCACACATCACCCACATAATAAAGATGACCCATGCTTGTGCATTAGTATTTTATCACTGAGTTGAAATGAAATGAGGCACACCAGTTTTGGTGTGTTTTGACGTCGACAAATGCAACACTTTAAGTGATGAGTTATTATTAGAATGGCCAAAGTTTTATACAAATCAAAGAGGATTAAAGAGGATTTCAATGTGTTAAAAGAATGTATCATTTGGATGCAAAAGTTAGTTTTATACAAATTAAAGAGGGTTAAAGAGGATTTCAATGTGTTAAAAGAATGTATCATTTGGATGCAAAAGTTAGTTTTATACAAAGAGGATTAAAGAGGATTTCAATGCGTTAAAAGAATGTATCATTTGGATGCAAAAGTTATAAGGTTCAAAGTTTGATGACCTCATACCATGAGTTCTGATGTTTTGGTAATACACATTTTCAAAATCAATATATACTCATTGTGTAAGAATTTAGGGTGTCGCATTTAGGTAGGTGCCACAATTAGGCACCTCTACAATGGTGGATTTGAGTAACGTTTCTTAGTGGAAATTGAGGATGAACTGAATGAATGATGAACTTCAAGTTTCTACCTAATTATGCTTCTTGTTTCTGCGCAGTTTTGCAAGGCATCAAATTGATTAAAGTTATATGTGCATGCTTCAGTTTGTTCTTGGTTCAAAGTTGCAGAGGATTTGGGAAGAAGCAATGATGGTCCCTTCTATTTTGACATCATTTGGTCATGGGCATTAGATGTGTCAATTGTTATGTCTATTTTAGGGATCCCAAACAATTAAAACATGACACACGTCACTTGTCATAAGAATTTATGGATTTAGGGTTTAGGGTTCAGGTTGGCTCAGGTGACGCCATATCCTAAACCACACTACCTGAAATCCAAAGAAAAAGCTGCATTTTATTGGTTCTTTACTGATTTTGAGTTTCAGGTTTGTGTCCAGAAATGAGTCATGTCACCTTTTGAGGTTTTGAGGTTTGATATTGCTTGGATTTAACGACATGACAATAGGAAAGCTAATCTGAGAGTTTGTAGAGAGTGCAAAATTTTCTTAAATTTTTTTCCTGGAAGATTGAGAATTGATGAGCTTCCCACTTTTGTGCTCCAAAATCTCCTCTCTGTACCAACTTCCTCTTTTGATCGTATGAACCGGACCTGAAATTATGGAAAGTGTTTCGTAATTTTTCTCTTGATCACACAAAGGGTTTACGAGCATTCATCTTCTGAAACCGTTCTGTTCTTGCCCATCATTCCCGCTTCAACTTAAGGTACGGGCACCAATTTCCGTCAGGCACCAAAAACCGTGCAGTAGCTTGATTTCAGCAGGAGGTACATTATAGCCCCCACCTCGAATTTTGAATGTACTCAACGTGCTCATTTTAGACTGAACGGTTTTTGGTATCCCTACAGCTTCTACTTCCAAAATTCATAACTAATTCAAGATGTATCTAAAATTAATGATTCCAATTGCTTTAGATTCCAGCATACTTTGCACATGTACCAAAATTGATTCCCTGAGCCGCCCTCCAATAAGCTAGCCAAATCTGAAATTTGAACGGTTATTGGGCACACTACCTTATGCATTCTTCTGCCAGAATGATTTTGTTTGAGAATTATGTCAGGTAGAGGGACCTAAGTTTAAAACGATTGAAAATTTCATTATTGGTTTAAATTGTGACCATGAGAGTACCTAAACATGATAAAAAAAAACAAGAACTTGATTGGATTTATAACGTAATACAAAATGGTTTGTGTACTTTTTATAGAATGTCTTTTGGGTTGGAAATGGAATAAGGCCCCTCTTCCTTAGTAATTATAACAAGGTGTTATTAGTTATGTGAACTTGTGTAAGAATTTTGGTTATTAACCCTTCAAGGCCCATCCCCTTCTCAATGTAGTCAAACTTTTCAATGTAGTCGATTTCTCGTTTAAAATTTAAGAAAATATTTTGAAAATATTTTTCGTAGATGAAGCTATATGTTTACTACAAATCTTAAATTTTTCATAATTATCTCTTTAAAATTGAAATTATTATGATTTTCTCAAGCTTTATGTCTTCAAAAAATCATGTTAATTACAATAAGGGCCGCTTCACACTATGGCCGTCCAAGTCGAGAGGCCGTGGGATTGAGAGTCCAAACTTTGTTGAGAGTCCGAAGAAATCTACTGAAAATAGCCAATAAAATATAGTTTCATTTTTTATGAAAAGAAATCGACGGCCTCTCGACCATAGTGACGGGTCTTGCAAAATGTAGGACCCAAACTTCCTCTCGAGAGGCCGTCACCTTGGTCAAAAAGTGTTGCCATGTAAGCATTTTGAAGGTCCACGGTCTTTGGACTTTGTCCTCTAGTGTGAAGGGTCGAGAGGCCGAAACCATGGTTTCTTGCAATTTGATTGGTGGAAATCGACGGCCTCTCGACCTTCGGCCACAGTGTGAAGCGGCCCTAAGTATTCAAAATTGATGAAAAATTTACCTTGGGTGTAAATCGCAATTAAAAACACTTTAATATATTCAAAAGTCATATAAGTTTTTAATTTGAAAAAATTGATAGGAAAATTATGTTGAAAAATAAATTGGCTCTTAACCTATTGTATTGGTAATTGCTATAAAAGATTTAAGAATTAGAATTATGATGAATCGTAAAGTGAAATAGAAATAAGACTTGAAACACGGAATTAGCTATTTACGCACTTGGCCATATAATCATGCACTTCGCACTGGACACTCTAAAAATTCAAATCGAAAAATATTACCAAAAAAATTGGGCAATTTTTTTTTCAACAAGCTCTTTCCAATAAAGATAAATTGCAAAATCATATACATTTTTGATAAGGGATTTTCTTTTAAAAAATGCATTTTTTAAAATTTTATGTCAAATTTTTGTCCTATCACAACAAAATTATCTTGTGATATTGATTTTGCACATACTTTGTGAGAGGTATCAAAGTGAGAATTTTGAATCCCTCGTTTGTGCACGCATCTTACACAATCATTCAAGCACATTGTATGCATTTAGATATGAGGTACAAACATACACATAAGATTTAAATATTCTTTCTATTACATTAAAATCGTGTACTCATACACGTTTCATAATAATAGTACATAATTTTTTCCTAGTACCTTGACATCTACAATAGAAAAACATATATTGTATAACATATACAATTCTATTCTAGTAAGCATCTACTTCATTTTGCATCCTCTCATCATCCATGCCTTCTACCTGTAATGCAATATATTCAAGTATGTGTGGCTTTGCTTCATTGGGAATAGTAATTTGGTTCTCAGTTCGAACTCCTTGAATAGAAATGAACTTCACCTTCAAATGCCCACTTCTTGTTTTTGCTGGTACATCTCTCCACGAAAATATAGCAGCTTCTTTGTCCACCCAGCCATGTCTCTCACCAGACGGCTCCCAAGATGCTTCTATGCAGTTCCTGTATCGTTGTGGCTCAGAACTTGCTTCATTCGTCATACCTCGCCTCATAATAGGCCAGTACCATATCACTTTCACTTTCATTGCTCATTTGCCTTGTCCAAATTCTACCACCTTCCCCACATAGAACGGTACTCCAGCCCTTACTACATTCCGTTCCACTGTTAATGTCACGAACTGTCCAATCTCCAAATCCCTCTCTAGATTGAAAACTGGAAAAGGATCATTTGTTGTCTCCAAGGCAGCTGTAGATGTTGTTTGGCCCACAATCTCGGTCTCTGTTCTTCTAGGTGTTCTTGTTACTGCTGCAGTAGATGGTCTGCCCTTTCGAGGTCCGAAATACCCTCGAGGTTCTGGGTTCGGCATTGTTGCCATAATCGATTCCACTACAACATTCGTATTAATTGTCGTATTGGAATCAACATCATCTGTTGTTGTTTCCATCGTGACATCGTCTCCTGTTGCGTTCATATTTGCTTCGTAAGGCCAAAACGGTAGTTTTGCATATTCACTTCTATCTTGTAGAGGAAAATTCTTCAAATACTTAATCAGCCACCTCGCTTCCTCGATTGCTTGTAAGTTCTCTTCCACGTGCTGTATTCTTTCCACACACTTCTCCTTGTATGCAATGAATTCTCCCACAGCTTTCAACTCCCTATCATCCGCACCAAACAACTCTGCAAGATTTGGTTTCTCCTCTTTTGAAGGTAGAGACCGCAAACACAAATGTCCCTCCGTAGGACCCCATACATCCTTGCTGTAATGTTTGGACTGCACTCGAGGTACACCATTCTCTGTGTAAAATCTCATTTGATGCGGAAATGTTATCCCCGTCAATGTATCACCTCCCGTCAACAAATGCGGCGTAATGAATGCCTTCCAATCCCTGACATTCTCCAAATGCCGAGCACTCACAAATGACTCTGTGTACAACGTTCCCTTTTCCACCAACTGCAACAGTTGCTTCAAAGAATCAATGTTTGACCTCTTCAATGTATGAGATATAATGTTGAACCGCTGATCAATGTCCTCATGAGTATGTCCTACTATAAGAAAACATAGTTGCACTTCTTGGAAGTAGCCCATTCCAACAAGGGTAGCACATAGCGCAAATATGTAGATGTTCTTGTTCTCTCGGGTTGTGTTGTCCGCTTGGATTCGCAACGTAGGAGGCAACGCACCCTTCCTTCGTCTCACATCATCTATCACATGCATCACTGTTGTAATGACTTGGTTGCTATCATGTTTGTGGTGTGAATCTATCCACACGTCCGCGTACAATCCAACTCCATGTACGAGGACTCCGCACAAGTGAGTCTTCACAAACCGCGACTCAATGTTCTTCACTGTTTGCCTCATCTTTGGAATCATGGTTGTGTTCTGATCCATGCCGTCAACTATTAAGCACATATAGATGTCAGGGCTTATTATAGCTGACCTTTTGAATAACCAGTAATCACGCCGTTCTTCCATTTGGTGGCGGATGTGGATGAGAAATAAATTCTTAATTTGCATCTTTGCCACCGTGTTGTTCGTTGCTTCCATCCCACACTTGTACTCCCAACAATGAAAGCACTTTGAAAACCTTGAAAACGGTGGAATTTGCACGTGCGGGAATTCCACCCTCCATAGCTTTCGGAAAGAACTTATTGATAATGGTTCACCATCATGTATTCGCTTCACTTCCACATTCACATAATTGAATACGTCCACTTTCGTTGTGTTCATTGGCAACAACACTAGTGCCAATACCGAGTTATCACTCTTCCGTCGTACTTGACGATGTGGTTGTGTGCACCTCGCTTCATCCACAAATGTAGAAAAACATTCACGAGCTGCGGACAGTTTTGTACTTTCTCTAAGTTTGCAAACGTTTCCATGGACAGCTTGGATTCTTCCATACACATGTTGAGACTGTTTCAATTCTTTGAAACGTCTCTGTGAATAATCCAACGCTACAACATAACATCCATTACAAACCGGCACGCCATCCAACTTTGTATCATATCTGTTTCGTCTCTGTCCTTCCGTAATCGTGTAAAAAGCGTTTAGCATCTGAAGAATCCAAGTTGCTCTCACTTCATACTTTTGCGCCCATGCCATGTATTGTTGTTCCAGAATGTACTTCTCATCTATATCCCTCAAACAATTGCGTTTGCAGCCCCCTCTCTGCTTTGCAGATCTAACACTTGCAAGTGTCACTTTCTCCATTCGTGACTCGCCTTTCTCACGTGGTTTAGGAACTCTGCTCTTCCAATTCTCCATAGAATACGTCCTGCTCGGTCTCTGTGGAGCTAAACCTTCTACATGTGGAAGATTTCCTACGCTAGATTGTGATCCTTGAGTCATTGGAGATGACCCCTCTGAAATGTCACACTGAACTGGCGTGACAGAATACATATCCGTACGATTGGAATCTCCATCATTCTCATGAAAATCGTATTGGGCCAATGCCGCTGTAGAGAACGAGAAATTTTGTCCTCTACTAAATGAAGGTGTAGGTTGTTCGTTGCTTTGGAAATCCCGCAATAGTGACCTCTGCCAACGTATGACTACATTCAAACATTGTCCAAGGCGTTCCCCAATTACTTCTCCAGTCCAAAACATTTCGTCTACAACACGTGAGACACGTACAGCAACTTCAGATAGAAACAATTTCACCTGATTTAACTCCATCCCATGTTTGAAAGAACTATCAACCACTCCGAATCCCACAACGCTTCCTCCAGTCGATAATAGTTGTACTGTCTCATTCATTTGTTGTGTCTCCATTTGTGTACTGTGTGTTTGCAACTCTTAAAACAAACTTGTGCGAATTGGACGCCTATTTGGTTGCTCCCCTATAGTAGGTCTTGGTCTCTCCACACCTCTTCCAACTTCGTGTAATGCAACAGGGCTTTCAAAGGCACTCGAATCCATTGTCATCCAAATCTTTCTGTTCACCACAATTCCAATCGGACCTCACTATATCAAACTTTTGTAACACCTTATAGATAAAGTTACTATTAACTACCATCTATACATAATTTTATTTTATTTTTTTTATTCTTTTTTGGTATGAAACGGTGATAAATGTTAATACGAGTGTCTCCAAAATTGACTTTAGACCCCATGCAATCCTAGCAATGTCCTTCGGAATCTAAATGCTAATTTACCTCACTTACAAACCCAAATGGTCTCCTATTTGTTCTAAAAAACCATGTGGAGCCTCTGAGGACAGCCCCATCTATTATGTTTTCCTAGTGGTGCCTTCACGGGCCAAAATGCAACAACATCCCACTTGGAAGCTCTAAACGGGGCCCTCAAATGTTCTAGGAGCCTCCGTGGGACCCCTAGGTTGATCCCTACTGTCATGCGCTCTTAGCAGTGCCTCCTTCCCGGGTCTCTAAAGCAAAATCAGCTCACTAAACGGCTCTAAACGTGGCCCCCAAGTGTTTTATGAGCCCCTAGGCGGGCCTTGGGGTGTACTAGTAGCGACATGCGCTTCCAACGTTACCTTTACAACCCAAATACAAAAGCAACTCACTCCGAGGCCCCAAATGGTCCTTTCAAGTGCTCTAGAAGCTCTTTTCGGACCCCGGGGTCGACCGCAAAGTCCATGCGGTCTTTGAAGCCAAACTGCCGCTCAAGTGCTTAAATAAAGTTCATGTCCTATTCAATGAATGGATTTCGTATTATTAAAGTACTTAGTTTTTTTTAAATTACAGATAAAGAAATACATTATTTAATTTTAAATTTGCGTAGATTTATGTTCAAAAACGGCGTTACATAAACGAAGTCATACATTTAATGAGAAAAAAAAATTCACAAAATCACAATGTTTAGAGAATCTCAATTCAACCTATTTTAACAACTTCTTCTCAAAAATTTGTTGACATGTTGATACAAATCAAATTTTTATAAATTCAAAATTATCACTTTCAAAATTATAACACCATATCGGACATGGCACTAGTAAACCTCACAATATAGATAAAATATTGAATTCAAAATCTACAACTCTCATTTAAATATGAATTCTAAAATATTTTTCTATATAGAACTTTACGATGACTTTCCTCACATTGTTAGATTTGGAGACACCTTTGTGTGATTAGGAGCTAAAAATAAGCCCAAAGAGGGCCCCAATTAGAATTCCAATTGTTCCTAGGGTTCATATAGGACCATTGTCAAAATACACTTGCAGTTTGCAATAGTTCAGACCGCTAATGCTTATAACATGTATTAACCTCTAAACGTTGTCACCCTTTTCAGATTTGGTAGTTTTTCAAAGATGCATTATAAAATGCAACTAAAAGGGATATTTTCAAGTTGATGATTGAATAAAAGTTGTACATTATGCATTTTAGATTCTATCCATACAGTTAGATCTGTGATTGCTATCACCAATATTTGTGTATTGAATTTCAAACTTAAAATTTAACACTCTTTTGTAATATGATCACGAACAAGATATTAACAATTTGTTAATGAACTTTGTTGTGATGAGTTGAAATGTAATACTCTAAGTGTAGTTATTTTTGCAGATTTTTTGGTTGCTTAATTTTAGTACTTAACTTTTTCTAGAGCACTTTTAGACTAAAATTTGCAAATTTTTGGGTGAAACACTACAACATGAAATGAGGCATAGAAATTTCACAAATCATCCCCTTTCTAATCGGATCAGACATGCACGAAGCTAACTTTCTATAAAAGTTTCAATAAAAAATCCACACTGCAAAAAGTGCATAATGGATGAGAAAATGAACTTTAAATCCGTACATCATGCAAAATATGCATGGTTGGGCGGTTAGGGGTTAAATGATAATTCAATGGTTTAAGTGTAAATTATTACCGAAATGTCTTGAATTTGTTGTTCACAACTCCTAAAACCCCGTTGATCAGTACTCCACTAGTGTTGAATAAATCCTCCTAGATACATACCTTTCACAAATCAAAAGGAAATGCAATAGACTGTTAATTCAATAACTACGATCATTTTATCTATAGATTTTATAAGATGAAAGCTTCATGCAAATTTGAATCGATGAGAAATAGAATCATTTCTAAAATTATTACACTTCATTTCATGTGCTAGTTATTCATCAAAAACCTCTATGATCTTAACCCCTAAACGTCACAATGTCAGTTTCTAGACAACTAACAGATTCAAATGCACACTACATTCTCAACAATTCTTGAATGAAAGTCATCCAATTTTTAGATGGTACTTCACCAAAGTGTTGACCTGTCTAATAGTTGGATTTAGTAATACTTGATTACATATTTTTCTAGAATTACAAATGTAAAAGTATGTCAAGTAGTTGACCAAGCCAAAATTGCATTGATTGTAGTTCAAAAGTGGCTTTGCAAAAATGAGGTCATAGCCATTTGAAAACCAAAAACAATTCAAAGTTACACTAGGTTTAAAAGTATTGTATATCAAATCATTCCAACCAATTCAACTCAAAACATATTAAACTTTTGTTTGTAATCCAATGTAGGAGTAATTTGTAATTTAAACTTCTAAATTCTATAATTATACATTGGTGATAGTATTAGTAAATCAAACCATACACATAGAATTTAAAATTCAAAATCTAGAACTTTCATTTAGATATCAATTCCAAAATTTTCTTCTAAATATTACTTCATTATGATTTTTCTTAGATTGTCAATTCTAAGGACACCTTGGTACATTTAGGGGTTAACATCACAAAAGATAATTGAAGAACACTCGCTTACATAGTTGTTTATTTGGTTTTGTATGATATACGATGCAGTAGAAGTAGAGAGAAGCGTATTCTGGTCAATTAAGACATTCTTCATGCCATTGGCTACAGCAATTATGATGATGATCTGCAACAAAGCTGAATTGATCACTACACACATGCTTCTAAATTTACCAACACAGGACCCTTAATAACCATTCTTCAATTTTAATATATTTCAGATCCTTAAGCCTAATATCTCCAACAAATAGATAATTCACCTTAATAGTATTAGTCCACCAGCAGCAACTATCACTCCAGACACAACAATGTACGAACCTGCATGGACTCAGACATAATTTGTTAGTTAGTCTCAGTAATTACACAATTATCTTTAAAGGACCAAGAAGCCCAAAGTGGTCAACAGATATAGATGTATTTATGTATACTTCCTCTATTAGTTTATCACCAGACGTGCAATGTTCTACAGTAATTTCCGTGATATGAAATTTGGTCCCATCTGAAGTATTGATTTTTCACATATTGATTAATTGAATTCATCATTCTATAACCACAATCCTTAGAGTTAATTAGGGAAAAAATTACGAGTTAATTAATGACATTGGCAAGAAAACAATTTACATTAATAAAAATTGATTCTCTATTCAAAAAATTCAAAAAAGAACAAACTAAGAAAATTCCAAAACTTTTAAACAAAATAATAATTATGAGAAAAAGAGAAGAATTAGTAAGAACCAATTCAATACCAGTAAGAAAAAATGATAACAATGATAATAACAATTAATTTTGTAAAGAACAAAATTCAATAATAAAAAGGTAAAAAACTAGTACGAAAAAAAAAAGTGATCAAGTAACCAAACAACAGGAATAAAATTAAAAGAAAAATTTTAAAAATGTTAAAAAGCACTAAATAGGATAAAAGTGTAAAAAACCAGAAAAAAATAGTAAAAAAAAAGTGAACACGTAAAAAACCAGTAAAAAATGGTACATAACAATAAAACAGTAAAAACACAATTAAAAACAGTAAAAAATCAACTAAAATACAGTAAAAACAGTAGAAACGGTAAAAAACAGTAAAAGCGGTAAAAAAAACAGTAAAAACAGAAAAACAGTAAAACAGTAAAACAGCTTAAAACAGTTAAAAAAATAAAAAAATAAAACAATAAAACAATAAAACAATAAAACAATAAAACAATAAAAACAGTATAAACAGTTAAAACAGTTAAAACAGTTAAAACAGTAAAACAGTTAAAACAATAAAACAGTAAAACAGCTTGCTTACTGGCTTTAGTCGGCTCACAAGGTGGACATTAAAAGCCAGCTTGTGAGCTGGCTATTGCCAACATGCAAGTTGGCAATAGCCGGCTATAGCAAGCCAGCTTGCCCGCCTTGAGGGTGGCGGGCCAGCTCTAAAAGAGGTCAACCCTTTTGGATTGACCTCCCTCACACACTCATTCAAAGCCTTGAGGGTGCGCGGCCGCGCACCCTCTTTCCCATCTCAACTTTGGAGTAAGCTCCCTTCTCCCTTCTCTCCCACTAAACTTTTCCCAACTTCAACTACAGCGTGTAGGTAGATTTTTTTTTTGAAAATACATCAAAAAAATCCACTAAGTTCAAAATGCTCTCTCATCATACCTTGAAGAGCTCCATCTTCAATGTGATGTGAGATATGAAGTCCCTCTACATATATAGGCAAGAAAATTTTGTTAAAGGAAATTTTAGGAAAATCATCATTGTTTCTAAACAAATTTTTCTTCTTGTTTAATTTTGATTGTGACAGGATTTCTGAAAGGAAATTCATTTGCACACTGCGGAGTCTCGAAGCTACGAACAACAAATCTTCCACCTCTAGGTAAATATTTCTTTCAAGACTTTGTTTTCGTACCTTGGGGCGCACCCCTGGGACCCCATGGGCCTAGGGGTGGATCCTGGGGGCCCCACGTGGACTCCTAGCCCACTTGGGAGTCCGGTTTGGGGCACCCAAGTGGGCTGAATTTATTTTCCCACCCCGAGGCGCACCCATAGGACCTCGAGGGCCTAGGGGTGGACCCCGGGGGCCCTACGTGGACTCCTAGCCCACTTGGGGGCCTGGTTTGGGGCCCGCAAGTGGGCTGAATTTATTTTCCCACCCCGGGGTGCACCCATAGGACCTCGAGGGCCTAGGGGTGGACCCCGGGGGCCCTACGTGGAGTCCTAAACCACTTGGGGACCCGGTTTGGGGCCCGCAAGTGGGCTGAATTTATTTTCCCACCCCGGGGTGCACCCATAGGACCTCGAGGGCCTAGGGGTGGACCCTGGGGGCCCCACGTGGACTCCCCAATCACTTGGGGGCCCGGTTTGGGGCCCCCAAATGGGCTGAATTCATTTTCCCACCCCGAGGCGCACCCGTAGGACCTCGAGGGCCTAGGGGTGGACCCCGGGGGCCCCACGTGGACTCCTAAATCAGTTGGGGGCCCGGTTTGGGGCCCCCAAATGCGCTGAATTTGTTTTCCCACCCCGAGGCGCACCCGTAGGACCTCGAGGGCCTAGGCGTGGACCCCGGGGGCCCTACGTGGACTCCTAGCCCACTTGGGGGCCCGGTTTGGGGCCCGCAAGTGGGCTGAATTTATTTTCCCACCCCGGGGCGCACCCGTAGGACCTGGAGGGCCTAGGGGTGGACCCTGGGGGCCCCACGTGGATTCCTAAACCACTTGGGGGCCCGGTTTGGGGCCCCCAAGTGGGCTGAATTTATTTTCCCACCGGGGGCGTACCCGTAGGACCTTGTGGATGTAGGGGTGGAGCCCGGGGGCCCATCGATTACCTATTCTAAGTTAAAAGTGCAAAAGTCATTCGTTGATTTATGGACCTAGAATATAAGGATTATGGATTTGTAATCAAATTTTTTTTAATTTTAAGTTGAACTAAATTATGAATAAGTGAATTTAAAAGTAATAGAATTAAGAAACACATGTCTAAATCACGGAGAACATTATATGAACATCACATTGCTACATTTTTTTTTTCTCATAAATCCAATAAAAAGTAATTACAGTGATCTTCAATCAATGAATGAAATCAGCAACAAAGAACTTTTTATTTAACCCCTAAATGCCGAGAGCCCACTTTAAATTCGGCAATTTTGCAAATATGCATTATAAAATGCAACCTAAAGGGATATTTTGAACTTGATATATGAATAAAAGATGTAGATTATGGATTTTAGGTTCTATCATTACGGTTAGATATATGATTGCTTTTGCAAATAATTTTGTATAAAATTTGAAGTGTGAAATATGAAATTATTTTGTTATTCAATTACGAATAAGATATTCACAATCTACGAATGAAATTCATTAGGATTGATTGAAATGTAATACTCTAAGTGTAGTGATTTTTGGAGATTTTTTGGTTGCTTAATTTTATGATTTAACTTATTTTATAGCACTCTTACACTGTAATCTTCAAAAAAATTTGTGAATCACTACAACATGAAATAAGTCATAAAAAAATCACAAATCATCCCCTTTCTTATCGAATCACATATGCATGAAGCTAACTTCCCATAGAATCTAGAGTATAAAGTCCACACTGCAAAAAGGTCATGGCGGATGAGAAATTTTGGATGAAATATGTATATTGTCCAAAAAACGGACGCTTAGGCAATTAGGAGTTAAGATGAATTTTTCTTACAAATAAAAATATATAAATTAAGTACAATTTTGTAGATAATTTAATTGATTTTGAATAGGCTTTAAAAATTTTGAAATGCAAATTTCACGATCAATGTTATAATTTAGTAAACTATGATTATTAATTTTTATAATTTATAATTTGATTTTTTAAAGGTTCTAGGGTATTATAAAAACAAGAATATAATATTATATCATTGAGCATTATTTGAAAATAATTTATCAATAATGATAAATTTATTGTTAATTCTATATAATAAACGAGATACTCTTCATTGAAGTGAAAATAATTAAAGTTATGTAGTAAAGTTAAGACTATAGAAAATAATTGCATTATGAATTGTCAATTTATTTCTACAAAGATGCGTGTGTAGAATTTCGACCTACACATATAAATAAAAACGAACGCTTTGTAAAAATCATCAATTTGACAATTTGAATCTTCATTTCATCATAGTTTTACATATGTGATCAAATCTATGTGCCGGTGTTGTCGTGTTGAATGAAATACACTTAAATAGAACATGCCAATATTTTTGGAAATTGTAAGTAGTTTTGCTAAATTTCACATAGATTAATTTTCAAAATTGCTAAAATGCTGAAAAATTACCATTGTTTCACATCTTAATACCATTTGAGTAATCGAGTGTAAGGTATGAAGGAAGAATGAATTGGTCCTGTGATCAAATTCATTCTAAGTCACTCCCAAATGATATGGGGTAAAAACTTCCAAGCCCATGTGAAGTCTCACTACATTATAGTTTTGAGTAGATTTTGGTGCACAATTAAGCATTGGAAATGATCTTATTTTGAAATACTTTGAACTAAAAAAACTTAGAAAGCCAACACGTCTTCCACCTACAAAAAGAATTTCATTGTTTGGTTTCTTTTTAATGAGATATGGAATTTTTTTTAGTAAAGTAGTGAAGAATATGCATAACTTTAATGAGGAATGATTGTATTGTGATCATACTTTTGAGGCTTAACTGTGCTCAGTAGACAAACTTATTTTGGGTACTCATTAAAAAAAAAATTCCACAATCAAGTTGTTTTTAACCTCTAAAAAGAAGTATTTGATTTGGAGTTTCTATGCTTGAGTTATGAACATTTTTGTAAAGGGGTTGAATCGGTTAACTAAATAGGAATTGTCCCACTTTGTTCTATTTAAGAGTGAAATGACATGGCGGGGGCTCCACGTGAACTCATAGACCACTTGGGGACCTGGTTTAGGGCCTTAATGTAAATTGATTTTTTATTCTGACCCCGAGGCTTTAGAGCGCACCACTATGATGGCATTGACCTAGATGTTGGCGTGAGGGTCCTTATATATAGGGACTCTTTGTTGATTTAAAGTTTATGTGTGGGGGTCTTTTATAGAGTCACCGAGTGAATTGAAAATAAATTTTATCAAATGGCGGGGTTGTTGTGTGGAGAATAATATTTTTGAAATTGAATTGTATTATGCTACGGCAAAAAAAATTTAATATCAAATTTTTGATTATTAATATGTAACGCTTTATATGCAGGCTATTGGACTCATTGCCATGGCGCCTAATGTGGTGTCCGAGTATAGGGACCATGGTTGGTGGGTCACGAGCGAGGATCCATTGAGGCCCATGCTCTGGATGACTGAGTTTCCGGTATTGCCGGGTAGATTTTGGTCAGCACTTGGTAGGGTGATTGGTGTGGTGCTATCTATTACTTCATCTCCGAATGGATTCTTTTTCCTTCAGGTGGAGAGCGATGGGTCCAGTCTCATGAAGTATAAAGTGCAGAGAGAATTGATTATGGCACCGGTCCCTCAAAGCCTGCTTGATCGTGTTCCTGCGATGAAGATGGTGCGTTCCCTGCAAAGGGAGTGGGAGGTCCTTCCAAAGGAGTTGAGTATGGCACGTGAGGCTTCAGTGACAAAGTGCATGCCGTTGGGTCCTGAGGACATGCTTCATGCGAGGCGGCGGTTTCTAGAGCATCAAGCGTATGACTTGCTCAGAGAACGTGCTCCACTAGAAGCTGCTGCGGAGCAACCTCCGTCTGTTCCAGAGGTTACTGACCCCTTGTATAGGATGCTTGCAGCTCTGGTCACGGTGGATTGGGTGCCAGTGGCAGAGCGCAGGACAGTTCGGCCTACAGAGGAAGCACCGTTGGATGATTTGGTTCCGGAGCCCTATCATGTACCTCCGCCAGCTGCTCCACAGAGGAAAAGGAGGAGGCTACAGCGAGTGTCCAGGGCGGTGACACCACCATTGCAGAGAGTTGCAGAGGACGAGGCTGATGGTATCGATGATATTTCATCTGATGAAGAGGTTGTGGAGGATGCACGTGGATGCAAGAGGCGGAGGAAGAGGTTGGTGTTCCCGAAGGAGGATGAGTTGTGGGCGGGTTATATTTGGGGAGCAGATGCGATATTTAATGTCAAAGTGCAGAACATCCGTGCAGTGGAGAACCCTGAGACGAACCACCATGTGTTGACTAGATCGAGGGTGATGGACATGTATCGACGGTTGAGGGGGAAGGACAAAGACTTGATTAGTCCATTGACTTTGAGGCCCATCAGATACATTGTGGAGGGTACGGGGCCACACGGTGAGAGTCGGAGGAGGGAGGTGCCGTTCTCGGAGGATAGTGCGGTTTGGGAGTTTGAGGCTGCGTATTTGCACTATGCGGAGGCGGTGCCTGGAGGTGGAGTTTTTGGATCCAGGGCAAATTGGTTGGAGAACAACATCATTTGGGAGCCAGTGGATGGGCAACATATTGTTGAGGCTTGCTTGGAGGCCAAGATCGAGTATGATGGGGGATTACTATCAGAGAAGGAGTATAAGGAGGTGTTTGCAGTACGGAGAGCCAAGTTTGTGGTGTACAACAATCCACGTTTGTACATCGATGCTTCAGTGAGGATCAATGCTAAGGAGTTCGAGAGACAGTTCTACAGCACGTTGGTGGAGGACCTTATGAAGCTCCGGGCTATTTGGATTGCGTGTGGAAGACCGGATCAGTATGTGCGAGACGACGATGAGCGGCGAGGTCAGGCATTGATGATGGCTGCGAGTGCACTTCATCTCACTACAAGCATGAAAGACAACAAAGTGAGTTTGGCGACATTGGCGAAGCAGATGGTAGACCACACCTGTCATGCATGGCACCAAGACGATGAGTGCTATGATGCCATATTGCAGGCGTGTTCGGATTATGAGAGCGGGTTGTTGTGGTTCAGCAAGGAGGATGAGAAGAAATGGAGGAATTATGCGTCCAAACACAATTTGGATGTCTCAGTGGACGTACGATTGGGGCGGAAGAGGATGGAGAAGAACTGGCTGCCACCATTGTCGAGGATTCCAGCTCGACATTATCTCCGGGTGGCGAAGGACTTGGCAGCACAGCCAGTGCAAGGAGGGAGTTGGGCTGCGCAGAAGTACTACTTCAATGGCAACAATAGCCCAAATCCACCAAAGGAGACATTAGCGTGGGTGGCTGATCGGATGCAGCGCAGAGAGGCGGTACGAAATGCGTTGCGGTGGTTGATAGTGAAAGACCGACAACGCCCCGTACCAACGATGGAGGAGTTCTTTGCCATTCCAGTGGAACGATATGCAGGGGATCATGGGGTGGTCTTTCAGGAGCTTGGGGAGAATATCGAGACGGATATGAAAAAAGCTTGGGCTACTCCTTTAGTCCGTACGCTGGGAGCGTTGGAGAAATTGGATGCGCTAATACCTCCATTGATTAGACAGCACTACACGGATATAGCGAGCGGTGGTCGTGGATATCGAGGGCATGGACTAGAAGTTGGAGATCTCGGATCAGCTCGATGGGACTGGCAATTCCGTGTACCGATCAGGAGGGCAGGTCAGGCTTTGAGCTTGCTTCCGGTACGAGGTCGAGGGGGTTTTTTCACGGAGGAGCACTTGCAGCTTGGGGAACCATGCTTATGGATAATTGATTGCAGACGGGGATCATCACACGGGGAGGACAAGGCTTGGGTAGATGATGATTATGCACATGTGATGGAGCGGTTGCAGAGGTGGATGACGGGTATTTACAAGTGGAACGTCATTTTCTTATTGCCACCCGGAGTGCACTTTGAGGAGCGGCTGCGTAATACTTTGCAGGTTCCTGAGGAGAGCCAATGTTTTGGAAGAGTGTGGGTGTTTCAGTCAAGTACGATCAGCGGATATGAGCATGATCTCAGGCACGAGGGGAGAGTGGAACGAGCAGTACAGGCTATTGGAGGTGTGGCATTTGTGCTAGCACATGCTCGGGGGGGCAGAGCATCGCAGAATGTTCGAAAGGGCACGGGAGAGCTTCCTACTATGTTTATGGATTCATGGACTGAGGATAGAGCACCATGTACAGCAGATCCTTTGGAGAGGTCGCTGACAGAGTTGCAGAGGCTTGTGCAGATGTATTTGCCGGAGAAATGGGGTCTCGTGGTTTTTGACATCACCACAGCTATACCAAACATACTGCAGGGCGATTTTGTGGGTAGCCAGATCATTGTTTTTGATAGCTCGAGCGCACGTACTACATTCTTGGGGAATGCGTGCGCAGAGACGTATGGGTGTGACATGGATTGGCCATCTGGTACTGCTACTGAGCCTTGGGCTGCTGCAGGCTCTTCTATTGTCAGGCCTACACGTGGGAGCACAGGATTGATGGACGGTGCAGATAGTGAGACATGTGAGGATTTTGAGGAGGAGCCGTCTGTTATACATCACAGTGCAGATAGTGTACGACATGTAGAGGTGTCGTTAGGCTCTAGGGATACACCAGACAGAGAGAGGACTCACGAGGAGACAGCCCGGAGCGTGCGACAGGATGATAGTATCACATGGTTGAGTCCTAGACATGAGGTTGTTGCACCACTGAGTCCCGAGCCAGTTGTTGGTGTAGAGAGTTCTTGTTAACGGGATTTATCTCCTCCCAGTCAGTAGTCAATTCGGTAGCACCAGAAGCTAGTCTACTCGGTAGTCGATCCAGGAGCCGACCTGGTAGTCGACTAGGTAACCGGCCTGGTAGTCGACTAGGTAACCGGCCTGGTAGTCGACTAGGTAACCGACCAGGTAGTCGACTAGGTAACCGACCTGGTAGTCGACTAGGTAACCGACCAGGTAGCCACGAGTCAGTAGCCAGATCCAGATCCAGATCTAGATCTAGATCCAGATCTTGGATTTTTCCATTGTATCTTCTTCTTATATAAGTGAGACCTCCTAGTGTGAGAACACATGGAGTTTGTGAGTGTTTTTCAATGTAGTCTTTTGGTGTCAATCTTCTCTACCGGTAGGTAGAGGACTACTTGATCAGCACCTTTTTCCCCCTCTATCATTTGGCGACCATCTAGTGTTTCGTACTCTAATCTCTTGTTTGTAAAGTGATTCTTGTTGCAATGTGATGTTTCTTGTGCTCTTTCTTATCATCTTGGATCTATAGGTTATTGTTTTGGAAGATTGGTAGCTCTTCAAAAGAGATCTAGATCTAGAGCGACACTCTTGAAGATTTTAGTGAAAGTTTGATGCTTTGATGAACTTAGATGAGGTGAGCCATAGAAGCAAGATACCGAAAAGCTAAGAGAAAGAGCCAAATCTGAAGAACTAAAACTAAAGTGTAGAAATGTTGTGACTCTAGTCTATTTTAAAGCCATAGTCTGCTCTACCGACTCTGTCTAGTACAGTCCAGTACAGTCTGTCACTACCGATTCTGTCCAACCACTACCGATCCAAGTGTCCAAATATTTTTCCCTAGTAGAAGTATATAAGTTTGCAGATTTCTATTGAAGTTAAAGAGTTGGAGGAGAAAACACCGGATGGAGATTTCCCAAAGGCTAGTCGACTCGGTAGTCGACCCGGTAGTCTACTAGGTAGTCGACCCGGTAGTCGCCTAGGTAGTCGACCCGGCAACACCAGATGGAGAGTAACTGCAAGCTGGAGGTCAATCGTTCGGACGGCCCTAAAGTAACTACCTACTGAACCCGGTACTTCCAGTGGTGAAGTGACTACCATCAGAAGGAGCATAGAACTCCCATTGGACTCGTGAAGAACCCAGAAGGAATAACCGAGTCAGATTTAGAGGGGTGAATACCAAATGGCGAGGATGCTTTCAAGTGGCAGCAAGACTTTTGAAGGAAGGTTCCCAACAAGAAATTCTACCAAATGGCGACCACTTTTAACTAATTGTAGAATCTGTAAGCTAATGTCTTAGTTGTGTATGACGTTTACGAGGGCGTAACGCCTTTGGAGGGAGGATGATGTTAACGGGATTTATCTCCTCCCAGTCAGTAGTCAATTTGGTAGCACCAGAGGCTAGTCTACTCGGTAGTCGACCCGGGAGCCGACGTGGTAGTCGACTAGGTAACCGGCCTGGTAGTCGACTAGGTAACCGGCCTGGTAGTCGACTAGGTAACCGGCCTGGTAGTCGACTAGGTAATCGACCAGGTAGTCGACTAGGTAACCGACCTGGTAGTCGACTAGGTAACCGACCAGGTAGTCGACTAGGTAACCGACCTGGTAGTCGACTAGGTAACCGACCAGGTAGCCACGAGTCAGTAGCCAGATCCAGATCCAGATCTAGATCTAGATCCAGATCTTGGATTTTTCCATTGTATCTTCTTCTTATATAAGTGAGACCTCCTAGTGTGAGAACACATGGAGTTTGTGAGTGTTTTTCAATGTAGTCTTTTGGTGTCAATCTTCTCTACTGGTAGGTAGAAGACTACTTGATCAGCACCTTTTTCCCCCTCTACCAGTTCTGCACATATGGTATGCTCTTCAGAGGGGCATGCCGCCACTAGAGCTTTTGGTGCACGAGGAGATGCACTACAGTTCATAGATGTGGATGAGACTATGGAGGAGGGAGGGACTATGGAGACGGGGGACATGAGCATCCGTGCAGAAGAAGTTGCAGAGATACTTGCAAATTCTTTGGGGCACAAGGTGACATTTCCAGGATCATCAGGAGGTGTATCTGTATCTCTTCTTCGTCCATCACCAGTGGCCCCAGTACAGGATTCATTAGTCTCGTCTGACATGGAGGTGTTGCCACGATTAGGGTTGGATGCTGGTAGATTTGAGGTGTTGCCAATACCGGCAGTTGTTGTGGATATTGAGTCCACTCCACGTCCGTTTCATTGGGCCCTACCAAACCGAGGTATGACACTTGCAGCAGACGGATTTTACTATGACGTTGATGGAGTCAGATACGAGCGTCGCGGGATTGAGGGATACTATACGTATGAGCAGGCGGCGTCCATCATGGAAGAAGCGTCGCCTGTGCACTTAGTATCATCTCCGATGATCAACGCCATGGTAGCTCAAGCTTTGGAGTATACAGATCCCGATACCCCTTCAGATGTTCGTGTGAGATTGGAGGAGTAGCATATAGCTAGTGAGGAGGGTCGGGATGACGGAGTACAGTCATCTGAGAGGATTCCGGAGACCCAGTTCCCATTCGAGTAGTAGTTTTCCTTAGACAGTGTGGATTAGTACTATTGGTTGCACTTGAGATGGCCAACTTGTACTTCTCTATTATATGTATTTATTATTTTATATATATATATATATATATGCATATCTATATGTAGATGTGTACTTTATGTGGATATGCGGAGTAATGATGTCATTGTATGAAAACGCATTGCAAATTGTATGTGATTGTAATACATAGGAAATGAGGAAAGTATTGCTAAAAGATAGTAAAATGTACGTTTGAAGGGGTTTTATGAAAAACACTTTGCAAATTTTTTAAAATGTATGAAATTCACATATTTGGTATTGAAAATCCGTAAAACATTTGATTTAGTGCAATGCAGTGCAATTTTTTATTGAAAACAAAAATCACACGTTTTTTAAAAAAGAAGTTGAATTTTGAATTTTTGGGCACAATGAGCCCCCGAAATGACCGCACTTGGCCAAGTGCGTAATTAGCAAATTGCGTGTTTTGATTGTTTTGATTTTTTCAGTTCAACTCAAATGAGAAAAAGAATTTTTTCAATGTGAAAACTAAGTTTGACCACGTAAGAACCACTTTTGGGCCTCTTGGGCCTTGAGAGGTTAATCTCTAAACATCCTCACTCCTCTCCAAATTGGGAGAATTTTAAAGATGTCTTATAAAATGTAACTACTTAGAGGGATATTTTGAACTTGATATATGAGTAAAAGTTGTAGGTTATGAATTTTTGATTCTATCCATATGATTAGATCTATGATTGCTATTACTAATATATTTTGTATAAAATTTGAAACTCAAAACTCAAAACTCTTTTGTAATTCAATTACAAATAAGATATTGACAATTTGTGGATGAGATTTGTTGTGTTTGGTTGAAATGTAATACTCTAAGTGTAGTGATTTTTGGAGATTTTTTGATTGCTTGAATTTATGAGTTAAGTTTTTTAAGAGCACTATTACATTGAAATCTACTCCCTCTGTCCCATAATGGCCGGCACGTAGGTTCTCTTAAATCTACCTCAAGAGGTAGATTTGAGAGAACCTACGTGCCAACCATTATGGGACAGAGGGAGTATGAAATTTTGGGTGAATCATTACAATACGAAATGAGGCATAAATATTGCACAGATCATCACATTTCTCATCGGATCACACATGCATGAAGCTAACTTCCTATAAACATAACATTCAGTAGCCTTCCAAGAGGGTGCCTTCTAGTTTCATCCACCTTTATATATGGAATGACGAGTGATTTGTAATTGAATGAACTATTGAATCAAATAAAAAATTACAAAACACTGTTGAATTGTGAATGAATCAAATATACAATTACAAAACACTGTTGAATTGTGATGGAATCAAAATAAACAATTACAAAACACTGTTGAATTGTGGATGAATCAAATATACAATTACAAAACATTGTTGAATTGGGATGGAATCAAAATAAACAATCACAAAACATTGTTAAGTTGTGAATGAATCAAATAAACAATTACAAAACACTGTTGAATTGTGATTGAATCAGTGCTTTTGATGACTGTTCACCATGGTTGATTGCTCTTACTTAATGCCACATGCCCCCATAGCTACTGATTTGATGTGGAATATCCCAAATCATTTCATTGGGAGGATGAAATGATGTGGGATATTCCACATCATTCTGTTGGAGGGAGGCAGCAGTCAGTAAGGCTATGTTATGAAATGTTATGAAATGTTATGAAATGTATAGTAAAAAATCCACATTCCAAAAACTCAACGACGAATAAGAAAATTGTGTTTGATTTTGTACATCATTCACTTTCTAGACGGTTAGATGTTTAGAGGTTAAATTAGACACTACTTGATATATTTGTGTTCTAGATAAAAGGTTGTAGTTTAGTTCTTTTAAAGCCTACCTTTATTTTTGCAAGTTGGAAAGATGGTATTCAATTTTTAGATTGTTTATTTAGTACATTGATTTGGGCATAAATTTTATTTTATTTTTGGATTAATATAGTATTTTTCAATCTTCACAAAGTTGTTTAGTCTGTTGACAAATGCTTTTATTCCCTTGTACATTAATCCCTAAATTATCCTATCGATATATTTTAGTGCGACCCTGTGCCATTGGTCTAGTTTTCCCATGATTCAACCAACGTTTTTTTTTAACTTTTAAAAGAATAATCTATCCACAGTTTGATTCAATTTATGATGATAAAATTCAAATAAAAATCCATAAAACTAAGAACAATTTGGATGCATCCTACTAGACGAGAGCTCTCCAACGATGCCAAAAATGACATTAAAAACTCCAATATTCCATTTTTTTCATAATTTAATTCATTTTATGATGACAAAAATCATTCAAAAATCTTTAACTCTCACACCATAAGTCCAAAAGCAACAAAACAACTTTATCCACCCTTCTACATTATCCCCTAAACGTCCTCACCTTTGTCCACTTTGGACAGTTTTGAAAAGATGAATAAAAAAATTGCAACTAAGATGGATATTTTGAACTCAATGTATGAATAAAAGTTGTACACTATCAATTCTAAATTCTATCCATATAGTTAGATCTGTGATTGTTTGATTGCTTTCACCAATATTTTTCTAAAAAAATTTGAATTTTGAATTAAAAATTATTTTGTAATTTGATTACGAATAAAATATTGACAGTTTGTGGATGAAATTTGCTAAAAAGGGTCAAAATGTAATATTTTAATTGTAGTGATTTTTGAAGATTTTTTGATTGCTTAATTTTATGAGTTTTTTTTCAAGAGCACTTTTAGAATAAAATCTTCAAAAAATTTGGTGAAACAACACAATATAAAATGAAGCATAAAGTTTCACAAATCATCTCCTTTCTAATTGGATCACACATGCTCAAAGCTAACTTCCTATAAAAAAATTCATTAAAAAGAATTTACTGTAAAAGGTGCATGATGGATGAGAAATCGGAGTTTGATTTTGTACATCATGCAAAATATGCATGGTTAGGCATTTAAGGGTTAACCCCTAAACGTCTTTATTCCTCCCCAGATTTGGTAGTTTTACAAAGTTGCATTTTAAAATGCAACTAAGAGGGATATTTTGAACTTGATATATGAATAAAAGTTGTACAATATAAATTTTAGATTCTATCTATACTGTTAGGTTTGCGATTGCTATCACCAATATTTTGTATAATACTTGGATGAAAACATGGATGAAAATTGTACATCATCTCAAAAACGGACGGTTGGGTAGTTAGAGGTGAAGAACTTTCAATACGGTACCAAGAAGCCGATTGGTGGAAAGACGGTTGGTCAAACATTCTATACAAAACAAAACAAACTACTTTCCTTGACAATAAGATTGTAGAAGAGGATTCTTTCATTCTTAACTTAATAGTGTTAAATAATTAATTAATATCTATTTTTTATATTATTTGTAAAGAATATTTGCAATACTAGCTAACTAGATTCAAATTCTTATTAGTTCTTATATCCTCAATGCAACACAACATATACACACTTCAAACTAGAATTATTATACACATTTCAAATTTCAAAGTTCCAATCCTACAAACTATGCACCAAAATTACTCTAAATGAGTGGAGATACACACTACATGTGCGAGGTATATTAATATTGAATCAATTTAAATTACTATATGTAAAATGTAAGACAAGATTTCATCACATATGTACAACATGTAAGGTATACCAACCTATTACCACAATGTTTCCAATTCCATGCACCCTCATGTAGCAACAATAGACATGTTTGGTTTGAAATGTACATTGCCCGATAGATGAGGGCGAGATTGGAAACATGGTGGTAATAGGTTGGTGTACCTAGCTTATAATTCTAAGTAACTTGCATAATTAAATAATTAATTATTCATCACACAACGTGTGACCGTGTGAGTGGCTGGATTCCCTTGATCAAATCTTGGAATTAAAACCAAGAGCACAAAAATTCACGTCCTTGTGACCTGTTCAATCTCCCAAGATTTCCAATGCCACGCTTGTGTTTCTAAGCTTATCTACAGGAGACAGTTTTTCCCCTCGAGGGGCACATGCTTAGCTTAGAGCATCCTCACCGGTCCTCCATCTGGAGGGCCGCGATTCGATGTGGCGGGCCCGCACCCCATTTGTCGCCCCACCGGGACTCGATTTGGAGCCCTCGACGTCGCGGGCTCTCGAAAAAAAGTCCTCGTCTCGCTATCCTCTCGTATTCATGAAGTTTTGTTGAAGCCCAAAGTGCGGGAATTGTGAAGCAGATTTCGTCTATTTTCGCATTTGCAGTCAGATTTTTGTCGTAGCCTGTTCTCGCGCGTCTGATTTCCGGCCTGTTGTTGTAGCCTGTAGCGTGATTTCGCGCGTAGCCTGTTGTCGTTTTCCGGCCGGGGGAGTCGGGGCCAGCCTGTTGCGGCCTCACGTCGCGCGGATGGGTGAGAGAGGGCGTTTTTTTGGCGAGTCGCAGACAGCCGCTCGAGCCCCTCGATTTGGCGATCGCGAGCCACGGGATCAGCCAACCGGTGAGGATGCTCTTAGCCTGGAAGAATTAGAGCTCTCTAAATAAATCATTACTAACATTATTAATCATTACTAATAAGCTTATTTCTCTCTACCCTGCACATGACCAGACGATCACACATTCATCCATGTCTGCAAGGCATGCCAAACGCGCACCGCACATCACTCCATCGGTCCCAAAAAACTGGTCAAATGAAAAAAAACACAACGCGGCAGACACCCAAAAAACAAACTCAGTCCTAAAATTAGATCCCAGCCTTCCATTGCACCACATCATCGATTCTAGAAGTAACTGAACACGAACTTACATCCGAACCCTGAAGAATGAAGAATTCCAAATGCTTTCAATGAAGAATTCCATACGGGGAATTGGGCACCACACGACTGGGCAACTCCCTTGGCAATGCTACCTTTTCTACTAGTGTTTTTTTTTTTTTTTTTCTTTCCCAGGGACAGAGTAAAATTTATCACACAATGCACACATCGATGGAATCATATGTAAATTCTAAGTAACAAGCTGCACGATCAATTATTTATCGATCACGCAACGAGTATTTGGTTTCCCCTGGCTAGATCAAATATATATCTGGGAATACCAAGAGCACATGAAAGTGGGCTCTGAAACTCCTGAGATCTGATACCAGTGATCTGATAAACGCGGCTATTCGTTGGCGAAGCCCGTGAACAGGAATAACAAGATAATTTGAACAAAAATGACGAGTGCAGGGAGCTGCTTGCTTTTTCAAATTCGTGAACCATATGTGCACTATTTTTCTATGTACCTTTCGATTCCATTTCACTATTACATCCATTGTGCTTCTAACACGAGTGATAATTAAATAATACTATCCTATTGCAACCTCCAATGTTTGATCTAGTGTGAGCCCTTCTAACACAGTAATTAAAACTAAACGTCGTAGACAGCCGTTCACCCCATTTCTTGATGATCATTTTTGTGCAAAAACAACTGGATAGAAATTTACACTTGATGCAATGAATTATGCAGCGGAACACATGAAGTGAGAGTTTTTTTTTTTTGAAAAATTAACACTCTTGAAGTCCAGATTACCAATTACAGTACTCTGAATTTGAACTTACAGTTGCTCACAATGTCGAAAAGATAGCAGTAATAAAAAAACAACAAGCCGCAGTGATATGGAGAGCGTTAAAAGCTAAAACCATTCATTTGTCTGTGTCTTACGTGTTGGCCTAGCCCTCTACGACTGATCGATGTACGTACAGTACTGGACCGTAGCACGGTACCCGCGGAGCTCGTGATAACTGCAACTGCTGTAAATAGAATTCCCAGCCTGCGCTTTCCTCCCAAACAGCAAACCTCCCACATTGCAAAGCACCTCACAAGTCGGCAGGTTGGGTTTGTTATCAATTTGCGTCTGGTATAATTATCAGTTGATATATAACTTATCACAGTAGAGCTTCTGTATCGGAGGTATTAGTTCTTCAAAGGCCGGTGATCTATCGAGACAGAGCTAGCTCACTTAGATTGAGACCGACTCACTTAAATTGCAGTTTCGATCTCTCCTTCACAAGAAGCCTTGGTTATTGTACTAGCTAGAAATTCATGTGCGGCTCAGGTGATTGATTGATTGATTGATTGATTTCTACGTTGTTCGTTGGACCGGCGCTCGCGTTAATTAATTGAAGCCAGGCCAGCTCTTTGCATTGCCATTTTTTCTACTCTAGATAGGATTGCAAATGTTAGGAACTGGCCAGGATACGTTAGTTAGCCTTGGTCCCCTTGTACTCGATCGATCGTCATAGCTCACACCATCCGGATGGTTGTTTGTACAGCCCGTCTTTGAGACATAGATCTGGATCCGATTACAGTGCAGCTAGCCTCGCTCAAGAACACTTGAATCGATCAAAAGTTGACAGAGAGCTTGAACGATTGAATTAGAGTTAATAAATTGATACGTAGTTACGTATATTGCAACTGTTTCTGATCGAGGATTTGACGATACACACCTGCATACTAGTGTATAGTTTAATCATATCTGAAGGGATTAATTCATCAGACGCAATGAGGAGCCAAGGTGAAAGAGGGGGACGAATTCTTCTCGCCCTTCTCCTCTGCGCTATTTCTGTGTCGTCCGGTGCGGATATTCCTAATGGCAGAGGTAAGATCATTGTTGGCATCAGTAATAATCCACCAGCCAGCTCCATAGATTCAAGACGGAGTGTGTACATACGCTAACTAATGAATGATGGGATGTATATTATAATTGCAGGGAGTTATGACTACACGGATGGGCCACGAGGACCATCACGGTGGGGAGACTTGGAGCCCAAGTGGAGTTTATGCAAACAAGGTGTAGAACAATCTCCCATGATCATCAGCCTGGAGAACATGGTGGCTGACCCTCGCTTGGGAAAATTGGATGCCACCTACACTCGCAAGCCAGTGTCGAGCAGCATCTCCCACGACGGCTTTGAAGTGGAGGTGCAAAATCTGTATCAGTATTAGACTTTTAGGAGATATCTTAGGACGTGATTGAATAATTTACTGTTGAGTTACAGTGTACAATTAATGACCTTACGGAATGAATTCATGATGTTGTGGAGGTCAGTTGACGGTGCCCGCCAGTGCTGGAACGTTGAAGATCAACAACATGGTGTACCGACCTGCACAGATGCACTTCCACATGCCGAGTGAACACCAGATTTTGAACCACAGGTACTTCCTTACTTGGCACCCGGGGCTATCAAATCCTCAGACACATTCCCTCTATGTTATTATTGTTTACGTCTAGAATTTTGCTCGGAGGGCGCTCTCTACACTATGTTTGAGAATCACGTGCTTGCATGACCCCTTCTAAAAACCCCCATGTATACAAGGGATTATAAGTCTAATTTTTTTTGTATATATACCTATGCAGTCTTAAATATATGTTTAATGTAAATATACATCAATATTTTCAGCTCTAAACATGTTTATTGTATGTATATGCAATACGACAATGTTCGAATAAATACGCCTTCTGTGCACTCACGTATACTTGTACGTGTTTAGTACAGTGCACCCCGGGGAATTTTGCCTAATTTTCTACAGATTTTCTGTGCCTTCATCCAGACCAGAATAGTTCTTTTATTCGGACCGAGCAGCCTCAGATTTTTGTGTTTGGGATCTGATCCCGATTGCAATTAATTATAATCTTTGTGAATTATAACCTGGCTCGTAATCGTTGAATTGCTCCGACTAAAATTTCAGAACTATACCGGCGGTTCTAGTTTTCACAAGTTTGATGCCTGTGGAACGTGTCATTTTAGCCCCACGATTTTTTGAACCATTTTGAGTAGGTGATAGATCATGTTGATTTTCTTGTGATTAATGTTTTGATCAAAAGATGTGCAAACATATTCGTCATTTCTTTTGATGATATACATGTTGGCCTCATGCTTTACGATGTGATAGATGGGGTTGGTCGTGTTCAAACCAGTGAGGATTTCTTTCTTGACCATTTGTGTTCCAAATGAGATAATTATTCATCATTTTTTGTGTTGAAATCAATTATGTGCAGTTTCCCATTGGAGCTGCACATGGTGCACTTCTCCAAAGAGGGCAAGATAGCAGTGATCGCGTGGCTCTTCAACGACGGAAACGACGACAGTCATTTCTTAGAGCAGGTCAGCTAATCCTCAACTTTAAATCCGGCCTGAGTTACTAACTGCAAATTTACATCGTCAATAGTTATTAATGTCTGAAATGACACATCCTGAATGACTGTCATTATAGAAGATTTCAATATTTCTTGATTCACTGCACGCCAGAAATGCAAGATAGACTCTGAGCGACCCTCTGCAATTAATTGTTGCAGTTCATTGACAAGCTGCCTTCGTCCAAAGTCCCGAATAAGCAAACCAAGATTGCGCCCATCAAGCTTCCAAAGCTGGAACGGATCTATGGCCGCTACCAGGGCTCCCTCACCACGCCACCTTGCTTGGAGGAAGTCACTTGGACTGTCATGCTGTGGAATGTAAGTTCCTTAATCATTCTCCACTTAAACCCTAAACCCTAAACCACAAATAGTGTAATAGTGTGGTTCACCTTAATATTCTCAGGTTGCTGTTGCTTCCTTTAATTGATGAGCATAAGATAGAAGATACTCTTTCTGTCATGATTTTTAAGAAGCATTTTAGGAGCATGCTTTCATTGGGTACTGTAAAAGCCAAACTCTCTTGAAATCCAGTTTTTATGACTATATCTCAATTTCTAAAAATACAAAGAGGGAGGTTTTAAGCTACTTACAGGTGCCTATATGTGAATAACCGCATGTCCTTGGAAAGATTAATAACCATGTCATGCTTACACCATTTGTGAATGAATTCGAAGAGATCATGAGTTGCTGGTGATAATAGGGATCAGTGTAGAGGAAAGGATTGAAAGATATGATCTGATCAAAGAAGACGTATTTTCTGCTTTTCAATGTCATTTGGGTAATTAGACACGCAGTACCGTGAGGGATTTGTTTTGTTGACACTGTGGTTGGTGCTTTGTGGGAAATGGCACAGTTTCCATCTGTTTCACAGGACCAACTCAAAAAGTTGAAAGCAGCAATGCCGGTGTGTGTTCCATCTCCTTTCTGTGTTGGGTTGTTTACCTTTTGCTCCGTGTTTGAATCAAAAAATCATAATATGATTTCAAACTCATTTGAAACAAAATGGCCAGGTTACTACAAAGTCATGTATGAGTTAGTTTTTGATACATTAAAAACTATATATTAATTACATGTAAAAAGTGACAGCATGTAAATGCCAGTGTAGCCCACAGTAATTGCACTGAAAGGTGGTAGTCATGAACTCCTTGTTGCAATTCTCAATTGACTTGTTGTGTTCCGCCTTTAGCTCAAATGTGTGTTTCTTTGTTGGACTACAGCATGAGAATGCACGGCCTTCCCAAGCATACCGTGGCAGGAACTTCCGAATCAACACTGTAATAATCGCACATATATGCGGGGACATTTTTGGGAGAAGCCATTACTGTGCATGAAAAACTCATAAATCAGAAAGAGCTGTATTTTGGGAGAGAATCAAAGAGCAGCAGCTGCCCACAATCATCAACAAAAAGAAGTGTAACTTTGAGTAATTCTTTGAATCCTGGGGTTGAAGACCTACATGACTCAGCCGCCAGCTGCAACGAATAAATTAGCAGAGGTGGAAATTGCTTCAGAATAATCTAGAGGAAACACAGGCCTAGCATAGATCACTGAATATCATAGTTTTTGGCACTTCATTAGCATCACATCTAAACATTTTTTCTCTAGACTGGCTGGGATGACCTTTCTGCAGTAGTGGCGACCAGCTTATACACAAGGTGTTTGTTAATACCATGTATGTCGGGTAAAAGGTTGTAACCCATACGGAAGAACATACAAAGTTTTCATGTTATGATCTCGTGTCAGTTTAATCCCCAAAGGACCGACTCGAGGCCCAATTGAAGCCCCAAACGATTGCGTTTCTGCACTTACTTTTGAGTATGCCATATGGGGACTTTTTTATAACCAATTTAATGTATTTTGTTTTCTTACGGATGCAAACAATTCAGTGTTTCAGTTCAAAAATGAGTATTTGTAATTTTTTTGACACTAATTTTATTCATCATAATAGGGTTAAAAAAAAAAAAAAGTGTCTGAAACGAGGTCTGAAAGTGGAAACTCACCTCATGCTCACCTTCAACTCGTTTTCAGTTCAGAAAAAACGGCAAAACTAGTCTATTATGAGTTGAACAATAATCTAAAGCATGACCTGCGCCACCACTGGGCGTAGGCAGGAGGTTATGCAAAACAACCTTAAGGTGTATAGTCAATCAACTTTTGACACATCAATGAGAGACAAAGAAAGGTTAGCTTAAAACATATAATAGCTCATAATCCTACATGTGTCTTATGTATTCTCTAAGATTGTGTTCCTTGTAAATTTTTTGGCTTCAATATCTCTTGGTTGCTCTTGTTCTTTCAAGGATTGTGACAAATCTTGTAATGTTTGATCCATTCGTTGTTGGAATTAAATTTCTCCTCATTTATTTAATAGTCTATGAACTTTAAAGGAAGCTAAAGCACCGTAAGACTAAAATAGATGTAATGCCAAAAGGTTACAACACTAGTGAGTACATAATAAGCCTATGAGTACTTATCTTACTGTTCTATGGTATGCTGAGATACATTTAGATACTATAAAGGTAGCTTGGTTAAAGAAAAAAATACAAGTGAGCACATCTCTTAGAGTCTTAATATCTCTCATCTATTGTTTGATGGCAAGTTACATCAATACATGTGCCTTCATGACTTCCAGAATTTGCCTTGCTTGATATTTTTGTAGAATTGTTCAAGCAGGTGTTGACAAGGCAATGCCAATCCACCGCTCCTTTCTCCAGAGTATGAGAGTTTTGTCCTCATGGGCTTTGTCCTGGATCACTCATGCTGATGACACAGAAAGATGCTTCAATTGCCAACCTTGCAAGCGTTGTCTAAGTAGCAGTTCAGAACTAACAGGACATGAATTGAAAACCCAAACCTCCAAGAACTCAACACTCTTGCAACTTAAGAATGACATACTTGAAAATATTGGTAGAGATGTCATTAATATCTAAATTTTGAAGCATACTTCAGCATCCAATATTAAAGTGTATGCTTGCAAAACTTTAATATTAGAGATTTCGGACATCTCTACCAAAAATTTCACGTATGTCATTCTTTAGTTTGCAACAGGCTATAGTAATATTCGATTCATACCCTGTACTGAACTGAACTGAACTGAACTGCTACTCAGACAATGTAGCAAGATTGGCAATGGCGAAGGTGTATGATGGAGTTCCAGTGAAACCCAAGCCACAGAAATTTAAGCGAAAATCTGTTGAACCAGGTACTTTACTTTACTCTGGGATTAAGGGCAACAGCATTGATGGTTTCCTTTCTCCTGAACACAATCGCTAATCTCATGTATCCATGGGTGGTGGTAAAGTGACCCTCAGTCTTCTTAATTACTTGACACAGAAATCTTCGAACAAGTTGATATCAGAGTGACTGCAGATGGAAAGCCGGAGCGGTTTTTCTGCCTCGTTGATCCTTGCAAGCCGAAGGGCATCTCCGTTCAAGACCGTCGGCGTTGGGAAGGCCATCGAACAAAAGTACACAAGCTGAATGAGGATGGAATCAAACTTCCTGGAACGTGCATGCTGAGGGATTGGGTGAGGAATGGAAAGCCACTTCCTTACCAAATTCCACCCGAGTTGTTACCATATGATCATGTTGAAGCTTCGTCAGGAGCGGGCCCATGTAAGCATATATAATTACTCCCTTCACCTCCTTCACAGCTTTCATTCTTACATTCTCTGAGCTTCCACGCAGCTCTCCGTAGCTAGCTTGTTGTGAATCACTGAAACTGTTACCAGGCTAGAAACCGACGGCGCAACCAAACTCAAGCTGGGCTCATCCTATTACTCTCCTCGATGTGGTATATACTTCTGTTTTTCCAACAGTCATATCTTTGTTCTTTGTCAACTCACAGTACTTAGTAGCTCTACACTGAATGTGTCTACAGGTTACCATGACGTTGATCGTTTGGAGAGCGAGCTCCTCTAGAGTTAGTGTGTTATACCTGATGGATTAATCTATAATGGATTGATGGAAACAGGATCTAAGCGTTTGACGTTTTTGCAGGCCGGCCAGGTAGAGCCTTAATGATGAAAGGACACTCTTTGATTCTGTTAGTCGTGCAGCAGAAGGGGTTAAAAATCAATACATGAAACAGACGGTCACCTGCTATTTCTAGAAAATGCGAACTTCTCAACGTCACTCTAGTAACACCCTCAACACCATTTACCAAGCCCTTGCCTCGTGTCCGGGTGATGCCTAACCTCGGCAGTCCACGATTCAGTCCATCAAGCAGCACACATGCCTTTGCACCATTTCTGCACACCCACAACCAACCTCAGACTATGAGCCCCAATGTATCTTCAAACCAAAATAGATGTAACTACACGCTGGCCTCTATAATATCACATACTCCCTCTGTCATTGTGCATTCCCTGTGTGTTCCCAGAATTTCTTATGTTGTCTATGAATATGATTGGACAACTCTCACGTTTCAAATTGTGAACGCATTAAAAGCCCAAAGGTAGTCATTCGAGAGGATGGACATACCCAGTTCAAAGCTCACTATCACACTTTGTTATGTGCCAAGAAGTTGCATTCAAATGTTACAGAAAGTGAATTGGTAATCACATGCATTTTGGGGTGATATTAAAGAGGTCTGGGAGAATATCATTAACCACAGAATTAGTAGCAAATTTTTTATGGATCTGCTTGGAAGCGACTGTACCTGGCTCGAGATGTATCCGCATTTCTCAGAGGCCTTGTTCTGGTATCTTAGCCGTAGAGTCGATCCTAAACCTTTCTCCTGATTGTATGATGTCAAGAATGGCATGCAGCCTAATTGATAACACACATGCTGCTATCCTCAAATTTCTGGCCAGAATTTGAGGTCCCAAATTCACTTGTGAGGAATTTTTGCCAGCCAGATCCCTCGGCTGGCAAAATTTAGGTCTGGGGCTGGTGTACAAGGTTTGGAAATAGAGATGCCAGCCTCACCTATGGGCATCCTCTTGGTAATGTACCAGATGGAGCGTATTTTTGTGGTGGTGAGATTTGGACGATGCGGTTTGGTGTTGAAGGGATTGCTTTGGTGGATTTGCATGTCGGATAGGGGAGAAGGACTAGGGCTTAGGATCGTGAATACTACGTCTATCCTTTATCTTCAAAAGCCTCGCTGTTGAATGATCACAGAATCTAATCAGCACTCTGTTTAAATATATCCTAGCTAGCCACATCAATCATGTGAATGAAAAGATTATTCAAGGCAGCAGCAGCTTTAGAAAATAAACAACCTGTACCCGGTCATAATTTGTATACAATTATGTATATACACAAGTAGAGAAACATTATGTCCCCGAGGATAGTGGAAATGAATTCCACGCCCACGTCAGAGAAAGTTTACATTCATGAAACAAAATTTGTCTGGAATTCCTAAAATGTTTCCAGTCTAACCTAGTGCAGCCAGGATGATTACATAGTGATTCCTCAAATTAATTCCAGAGCGGAGAGTCTATAGAAGGTCCATACAACAAATCTACATACCAGTGAGAATCAACTTGCTAGGGAGCTGAATCCAAGATCTCGAAGTCGGAGAAAGGAGAACCCGGGTCCCGCAATTCTCCCCAATCCTCTGAGGCGCTGCTGTCCCTCCTGAAGCTTGGCAACTTCAACTCATGGCTGAACACGGGTAATGGGTCCTCGAGAAAGTACACATCCTGAAGCGCAGCCTCTGCACTAATCCTCCGCTCAGGATCGTAGACTAAAAACTTCTCGAGGAACTTCAGTGCTGATGACGATGCCTGTGGAATGAGCTTCCGAAAGGAGAGAAGGTCCCGTTCGTCTGAAAAGGATATTTTATCAAAATCTGGTAATGAGGATACACCAGGCCAAACGTTGTCATTGGGAGCTCCCAGCACTCGTACAATTCGGCTTAATTGATCAATATCCGTTATACCTGGAAACAGAGCTTTGCCACTAAGAAGCTCTGCAAAGATGCAACCAACAGCCCACATATCCAGTCCTTTCCCATACTTGGTTGCACCATAGAGCAATTCCGGAGCTTTGTACCACCGCGTTCCTACAAATGGGCTCAAATTAGAACCTTTGTTCTCACTTCCGCCTGAATAGGTAGGTTCTGTCTCCTCCTGCTGGCTGTGCACCTCAGAGTCATCTAACCTCTCATCGACAAAACGCGGTGGAAACATCTCTCTTGAATACTCATCCACGTTGTTCCTAGGGGAGCTCTCTTCATGAACCTCGAGTTTGCCCATCACATATGAATCACGAACATCTGGAGGTCCGTACCACCGTGTCTGACACGCCATATCACCTTCTTGGTCACTGTCCTCCACTTCAGAATCTCCAAATGCATAATAACCTGGAACTTGATCAACTGGACAAGAACCATCATCAAAAAACAAGCCATGACTTCCAGCTTTCCTACTAGACGGTCCACTGTCACCTGCAAATCGCTTTGAATCAAAGGGATCTTCAACACCCGTGTCTTCATCACTAGCATAAGGAGACTCCCACCTTTGTCGATCTCCATCCCAAAACCGAATGGTACCCTCTTTTTCCGATCTACAAGGTGCAGTTCCCTCTTGAGCGCATTCAACCTCTCTTGTATAACCTTCCACACCGTTGTTCACTCTCTCCAAACCTAAAACCCGCACAGACTTTTCAGTCTCCTCGCCCTCCACAACCGATACTTTGCTCTCAGGTAGGACATCCTTTTCGAGTGGTGGTAGGGGATTTGTCATGACCATTGGGGTTACCCTGGGAGCTTCCAAATCTCCAGGAGGATCTATGCTAATGTCACTCTTCTGTGGTGAAGGAAATCCCCTCTTTTGCGAGTCCGTCCTCCTGTGTTTTCCGTATAGGATTCTATTTCGAACTGCCTGAAGCTCTGATAGATGTTTATCTGTTTCCATGTCAATAGTTTCATCGTGATTGACCTTGGAACCAATATCACCAGCCTCAAGCCCCGTTTCTAGGCCATGATCTGTGGACATGATTTCCTCTGCACAGTTCTCAAGCTCATAAGCCTTCCTACGTTTAGATTCACTACCTGTATCGTCGCGGCCTCCGTGGCTGCCAATCGTAATCATACGTCCTGAATCTCCGAAGACCTGGGTTGTATATGTTCCATCAAAAGGGTTCTCAATCAGAGGCTCCTGTACATAAGCAGGCACACTCTCCTTCAGATCAAATGTTGAACGTTTTGAGCACTTTTCAAGGACGCATGAGTCTGGTCCCTCTAGACCACTAAAAACAATTTCTCCCTCGGTGCTTTCGTTCCCCATTAATGGTCGTAATCCCACGTTGTCCATGTATTCCACATCTGTCTTCCCAACTTCTATCTCCTTGGACAATGTACTGTCAAACCGCATTCCAGTTCTCCCTCTCGTACATGGCACGTCAGAAATAGATGAGGGCCGTTGACCAGCATTCAAGTCATATGTAGATTCCTGAATCACTGCAGTATCAAGCTCCTGGTACATATAATTGAGCCGGCCTCCCTCTTCCTCTGTTATCATTTGACTCCTTTCAGTATCGCTTCTGTCTCTTCCCCACTGCAGATTGCAATTAAAATCAGTCTATAAAGAAAACAAAACAAGGAATGACGTTCAAAAAACGAAGTGACCGTGATTCAAAAGTTCAAAACGATGAAATGCCACATGAGAGAACTGACACAAAGATAAAAGAAACTCGTATTGCAACCGCTATCTTGAGATGACAAAACAAATACTAGTACTAGTCAACCTAAGCAGGTTTAAACCCCAAAGACAAGCAGCGTTGAGTTAGTTGTGAAATACTTACTCTAAAGTGCTTTTGAGGTTTTCTTCCTCTCCTTTTCAAGAAACTCCGAAGCTTGCAAAAGAAGTCACCATCCTTCGATTGCTCAGCATTGGCCATGTTCTTCTCAGCCAGCACCCACTCTCGACGCCCCAACTCTTCATCCTGTGCACTCTTGACGGTTTCCGTCTTTTGTTCCATCTCCACAAAGTGATTGCTCCAGGCCACAATAAGGCCATCTCTTTTTACCATGCTACAATTCAAACTTCTGCACCCAGCATTGACGCTCGAGGAATCCAACCTTTCCTGAAGTTCTCCCTTCTCATTCGGTACACAGAAGCACTGCCCAGCCTCATGATCTGTGACATCGATGGTCGGTTTCTGAAGGTCTGCGATAATCATAGCAAAAGCCTTAGTTCCCAAACTTCAGTCTTGACAACCATTACTCAAATCAAAGTACCACGAAGTTTCAAGATCCGTAACGTGAATAAACATTCGATTTTGGTCGTGAATAAACATACCGTCGCTAGAGCCAGCCCTCGTCTCAGTAGACTCTTTCACACTATTCTTAGCAACAGCGGTACCACTTATCCAAGCGTCAATCTCCTCTTTCTCCATGTTGTGAGTCGTCTCTACTTCGTCTCTTTCGAAAATAGTATCATTTATTCCTACATAGCCATGATACAGCAGGTGTTCCGAGTAGTATTGTCAGAAAATTTGATAACAATCCAAAAAAATCAAAACCAAAATCAAAATTAAGACGTGCTCTTACTCCTGGTGGTTATAAGGTCACTATTGGTAATGAAACTCTCTTTCCGTTTGCTTCAAAAATAATAAAAAGAAATGCAAATCCGAACTGACCTAACAGGTCAGCACTTTGCAGAAAAACCACTCTGGCTTGACCGAAATCGGCAAGCTTAACACTTCCATCCGCGCCAACCAAAAGATTAGAAGGCTTCAAGTCGCGATGAAGAATGGACGCTTGATGGCATGCCGCCACTCCACGGAGCAGTTGTAGCATCCACCCCTTGACCTGTGCTTCCGCTATCCGACCATTGTTTTCCGTATTCTCTTCCAGAATACGGAAAACGTCCGACGGCATAAACTCCAGCACGAGAATGAGGTTGGCACCCTGAACGAAATACTCGATCAATCTCACGACATTTGGGTGGTTCAATGCCAACAGCGCCTCTGCCTCCCGAGTGGCGCATTGCGGATCGCGCGTCTCCTTCAACGCAACAATCAAACCGTCCAATTTCCTCTTCCCTTTGAACACCTCCCCGTAAGTCCCTTCCCCTAACCTCTCCAGCACTTCATACCGAGAATACAGCTCCGGATTCGCCTTCATGCCACCGGCAAAGCTCCAGTCCCCCATCCTAACCGCCTTCGATCGCTCATCCCTAAGCACCAACACCCTAAGCCCAAAACAGAAACCCTAATTGGGACACATCTGTTATACAATACATCTTTCACGGCAAAGCTTTCGCAGCAACTTCGAAGGTCTGCTTCTTCTGGAGCTGCTTCAAATACTCTGCCACTACCACCTGCAGCGACTCTGTATCTTCGTTCTTCATACTTCCACACCCCCTAACCTCACTACTCCGCCTTTGTCACGATTGAGCTTTCCAGTCCTGATCGATAATATTACATATCAGACCTCAAAGATGAGCATCACATGAAATCTTCGCCAGAAAAAATGCGCACTCCAATTGAAAATTCTATGAAAGAAATCCTCGAATAACACAGATTCTAATCACACGATTCTCTCCGTCAAATGCACTCCCGAAACCGATCATCTCGGCTACCGAATGCTCGTACTTTCAAAATCCAATGAAGCAATCGGACGGCTAACCCTGAACAATACCAGGGTTCAGATGTACTGAACTCAGGGCCGTTACCTTGCCAAATTTTCCCGCAAGCGAGATAAAATTCGCCGTAGAGTGTGTCCGTGCACGAAGCTCTGAAACAAACGAATTGGAGTGATCGTGCGGGTGATTTTGGAAGGATTAAGTTAGGGTTAGGGTTTGAGAGCTTGGATACTTGCTCTCCACGGAGACTCAACTTCTACTGCACCTTCGAAATTCGAACCCACCGTACGTTCCTCTGAAAAAAAATTGTAAAAACATGATTTTCTTTTCTCATTGTGAAAAAATAATAATATAGATATACGTATAATCTATTATCTATTATTATCTATTATACAATACAGCTAGGTAATTTAGTAATTTAGTGCTATTAAAATACATCCCCAAACAGGATTAATTTAATTTAGTTTAATTTAATCCTATTGATGAATAAATAGAATTTCAACACATTTCAGTTTGCATTATTTGAACACCATATGAATAAGTTATGAATCATTAGGCATAATGTTCAAAAGGTCTACATGCTATCTTCATTCCAATCTATACTAGATGAATGAATGAAGCCTGATTTTAGTTGGAGACACAATTCTAAACGATAATCTAAGATTCCTTAGGACATCTACAATGTTGCGTGCCAAGCGGGCCACACCAAATGTGCAAAACGAGCTCACATTTTCACCGTATTTTAGAAGGGCCCTACCCATATAAATATAACACAAATATGCAAATAACAAAATATTTGTGAAAATTTGGGTTTTGAATTTTGAAGTTCAAATTTGGATATTTATAACACACATTTAGAAAAAGAAATTTTCAATTTGAAGTTGTGCAAGTACCAAAATTACCTATGAACAAAATGTGAAAATACTACAAATACTTGAAAGTATAATAAATAATTACAAATATAACACATGTACTACACGGTATTTTTTATGTTTGGAAGTTTTGTATCTTGTTTTATTTTTTTGAAGTGTGTTCTTTTGTTTACATTCCATTAGTGTATGTATTCTGATCTTGATCCATGTACCAACTCCTTAAAAAATTTAATGTATAAATTTTTGTCCTAAACCGTGTATAGATGTATGGATAAGTCACTCTCACATATAAATTCACAACAATTATGTGTGAGTGTGTTCTTGACATGAATGATTGCAACGGAGAGGTGTTGACATAGGTCATTGTTAAACCTCTTCACTTTTATTTTTGAAAATTTAACCCAAATTTCGAGTTGTTGGACCATGAATTGTAAAGTGAGCAACGGAGAGACCCTAGTTCTTTTTAAGAGCTAAATCCGTGAGTACTTTTTGATCGAAATTTCATGAAGTGTGCAATTTTTGGTGGTTTTTTTGAGTTGCACGGTGGGTATTTAGGCGTCACTTCAGACCCTCATATCTTCTTCTTTGCACGTCCAAATCACTTGAAATTCTTTCCACATTTTTAAAATGTTGATTTCTACTCACAGTAAAAAGTTCAGATTTTTGGGAGCACTTTTGATCAATCCAATTTCAGCATGTGTACAAAATACCCTGAACAAGTTCCATCAATCTTCTCAACGGTGGCATTTTCTTAAAAATTGTGCGATTTTGTTGATCTTTTTTTCATACAAAAGATAGGTAAGTCTTCTTTGATTTCAAAGGTGCAGATCATCAAAATTATCTCACACCAATGAGGAATTAAGCTTGTTAGAAGAGCTAGTCAAGAAAACAAGAGCTAAGCTAAAAACACCCCCGGTCCTTTAGGGGTTAACTTTGAAGTCACACACCTTCGCAAATCTCATTTTTGAGTGTGCATTATACAATTCAAAGATTTTATGATCTTCCAATCCCACCATTGGATGATTCTCTAATTTTGGCAAAATGTCTGCACTCCAATCAAAAATAAAGTTGTACAAGTACTTTCTAATTTAATCCGTTCTATTTCTGGTAGTATCAATCATAGTGGAATCTAATAAACCCAACTACAATATCCTAAGGACTAAAAGCATGTCGAGTAGTGTGAGGGCAAACCCTCGCTCCAACGTCATTTGATTTGGGATTTAATGAGAATTAGAGGGGGCGGCTAGCATGCTACCCCAACATCAAGCTCATTTTCTCAAACCAAAAATATTGCCAAATATTGGAAAACCCCCCAAAAGGAGCGCATGTGTAAAATCCAATGCATGAGGGAAGTATAATAACAAGTTTTTGTAATTAGCTAATTACTGCAATGCCATGTGTCGCATGTTATGCTTGTCTCCTTACTTTGTTGATTCCCATGCTTAACATCAGAAAATTAAAGGCACCAAGAGAGGGTATATGGCAACCTCAACTCAAATTAAAGCCCCCACCAAGATAACTTATCATAGTATTTTATTTTTTGACACAAAGGGAACTTTATTCCAATGGGTATCTCAATGTTTGACAGATGGTTTCCTGCTGCTGTTGGAGTCATGTTTACCCCAAACCTCTACTGTACCTCTACTAATTGACAATTGACTGGTATTTTCTTCTGCTGCTGGGCATGCTCTAAAGGGTTGAGAACCTTATGGTTGTGACGGTGCATTGAAGTCCCCTTGAATTGCGATGATGAATCCCATTGCCAAACCCCATGGCCTCGATCAATCAATCCCCACTACCCCTCCCTTGCTTTTCAATGAAATCAGTCATGTACACAAGATGGCCAACACAAGATCCAAAGCTCAACACTGTAAATAAGGTAGGATGTCCTAAAACCACCACCTCCCCCAATTATGACATGTAGACTTTTCTTGGGGCCACCACGGTTGAGACCCAAAACCACCAATGGCATGCCAAGCATTGCGAAGAAATAGTTGGTGGTTTTGGGTATCATTATAAGTGAAAGTTAGTACCACATGGTGTGGACATGGGGAAACCTAGAGGTTTGATTTGGGTCACAGGTTCCTTTCCACTTTGAATTTTTGTATAAAATTAACAAATGCGAATTAGATGTTGCAAATTTTTGCAATCCTCATCAAAACCTATTTTGAATGCGGTCATATTTTTTTTTCGAATTTAGCACAGCCAAAAATAGGCCAGATTGCTTAACCCTTTCAGGCGCCTGCGTCCAATATTTGGACGCTGAACAGATTTTGACTGTTCGAATTCCATCCAAACTCGACAGTTTTTCATCCACCAAAATTTCTCATGATTCTTATGCAAGTTGAATATCCTTTGTACGGTTTTGATTTTCAAAATAAGTTATTACGGAGTATGATTTTTGGAAAAACAACACAAGTGGTTTATGTCAAGTTTTATTCTTAGTTCAAAAAGTGAGACCTTAAAGATGATTTTCCAAAATAAGTAGAATCAAATAATAGAAACCATACCATCTCGTAGTGCATGTTATTCCAATTTCATCACAATTTTTTTTTTAAATTCCATTAATTTATGATTTTTAATTGATTTTCAAAAGAAAACCTTGCAAAATCAATAAAAAAATATTAAAGAAATACATAATAAATCCAACCGCACAAATGTGATCTTCACATTGACATTTACAACTTTTCTTTGTACATCAACTCCATTTCCGGCTTTCATCAAACATTTTATGACGAATTTTTGAAAACAGTGTTAACTGGGACGTTAAAGTTGGTGGTTTTAGGACAATCAACCTTAGTGTGTCTAACAGGTACACAACTTCATGTTGTTCCTCGTGACTATAAAATAGTGTTTCATACGTTAAAGAGAATAGGAGGTACCATACAAGGAATTTAAATTCCACCTCATTCAGGGCAACCACTGATTCAGAAGGCTTTAGACGAAAGGGCAGTGCTTCCTTTACCGAAAAATTGGTACAACGTTAACAGAAAATTTGATAATTCCACAGGCCAGAGCAGTAAAAAAATCACTCAGGGCTGATTCTATGAAAGGATAGTGTCCCACTGCCGGGCTCAAAGAATAAGTTATCAAGAATCACTTATGGTCAATGTGGAACTAGTTTAGTGTCGATGGCTGTAACCGTCGTGTCCCACTTTCTTGTGAAACCCCTAAAACAGAGTTTACGCACCTCATGAGGGCGAAGCACTAAACGTCGACCCTCAATTGCTCATCTATGGAAGTAAAATGCTGGAAAAATGCCCTGAAATGTCGGAAGGTTATGTCTATGTCCTCTGTACTGCACATTTCTCGCACACTGCAAAAACGTACATATTAAAAAGTTATATCAGCCGTGGAAAATTGTACAGTTACTATATAACATCAACCCAATTGCAAACTAAAATGTCACAGATCAATATACCCTACGTCCTGGTCAGTTTCAAAATTAATTAATTGATTTTTAACCAAAAGCGCCACGTGTCATCTTGTAATTGGTTCAGGGGACATTTCAAAGTCTGACGTGGAAATTCAATATCGACACTAACTTTCTACATTACCGAGTCCTTGAATACACGGTCCATTGAAGGATCCACTAACATGACATGTCTCCACGGAACAGTTGGATTATTCCAATATCTTGTTAGGCACAGAACTGTTATAAGAAAATCAAGGATACCTGTGCATGGAAAGTAGGGGCAACCCACAGTCAACCAGTCGAATTCCATAACCAGCAGCTAATATTGAACTCACTGTTGAGCAGCAACCCATATCCCTTGCCACAGGAAAATTCTGCACAGAAGTCCAGTGGATGGTGTTAGTAAGGTCCAGATTACCAGTGCCATCGTTCTAAATTCCTACCCTGCAAATTATACAATAATAAAACACTTTGAAAGGTAGATACTAAAAGCGAGTGTCTGCAGCCAGGTATGTTATGGAGGGAAGCCGCATAGAGAGTTGGGTTGAGTTTTTCATCCAGATTGAGTATTTTCATCTAAACTCAACCCAACCAAGGGCAGCAGGTTCTGTTGGGTCGAAATTGGGTCGAAATTGGGTTGAGTTGAACAATGGGGAGAGGCACCATTGAATACAATAGTGTAAAATTTTAACAAGGGGACCACGGTTAAGATCTTTTCTCAATGGTCGAAATAAGTCTCACTGTGTAGCCCTCAGTTGAAACTATGTTCAACCCCAAAGCACCTAAATTTTTTAACCCAACCCCATGGAGCTCCCCCCCAAAGACTACAATCAAACGCACAAGAGAAGAGCTACAAACCTGAGTCGGGATGCTATTTCGTTTAGCCACTTCCCGAAATAGGAACGATGTGACAATGTCATTAGAGTTGCCAGCATCGTGCTTCAAGACAAGTCCATCCCGGAGCTTGGGTTGATGAAACGTTTCTTCCTGACCTGATGGACATACTTGGGAAGGGTGCATTGCATCCGCCATGTCAGCTGACACTACACAAGTCGACACAAATGGATTGGAGTTAGAACTCAGGAAGCACCCACAGCGACACTCAAAATCCTTCCTGCAAATTCTGAGTCCGGTAGCTAGAACAATATAAGAGCACAAGACGGAAAGCCAAAGCTAAAAAATCGAGTTCCCACAATTCACTTACCAATCAAGGACCTTCGAATAGCTCGCTCCACCACCCCTTCACTCTCTGAACCCCGAGCAAGCCACCTAGCGATTCGCGTCATACCCTGCAGCATTGTATGTGGTCCGACTGCCTGTGCTGAATCCGGTCCTGCCACCTAAATCCATAGGCATAGTGTAAGTAATAATGCACTGCAACACTTAAGAGACCACCAAAAATCCAATGAGGAAGCCATGGCTGGAGCACTTAGGATCAATATATTAGTACCTCTCCACTGTCAAAAAGGGCAATCATGCGAACACAGCTTTCATCGACAAGGGACGAAGGATCTGCACATGTGTCTAAAAGGGCCCACAATGCACAGAACGTTGAGGCCAAATTGTCCAGCCGTCCCGCAAATACAAAGTCATCACGAGCACCCCCAATACAGCCAGGCTGTGTGTCGTATAAATTAAGTTCGAAATCTGCAACCTCGCTTACATCGCACTTTAGCTCCTCTGCTAACACCTGCAGTAATACCCATCCGCCCCTTCTCATACTGTAAGATAGACCAACTGGTTGTCCCATGGAGAAACTGAAACAAGAAGTTGTCATGGAAGTCTGTAGGCCATGACAGTGCAAGGAACTAAACAGCAGTCTAGTCTTTATTGTTACAACATCACAAATCCAAAAATATAGTAAATGAATTTATGTCCACACCTGGATTAAAAGTGGGTGATGAGCAGTGGTAGTTTGGGGATACACATGGGATCCATGATCATTATGCTCCATAGGCATTGACGACTCCGAATCACAGGACATGGCAAGTTCTGACTCAATCTGCATTGCGAGAATTGGTGCCAGATTTACCTCCCCTTCAATTTTACTACCATCTGCACCCAAACCCCTGTTCCAAAACTGCAATCAGACATCTGAAATAAACACGTCTTCAAAAAGTGGACTACAATGAAAAGAAAACCAGATAAAGAAGCGCTTCTACCATTGCCCATTACAGAGCCAGGTAAGCCATCACATCGACATAATGAAAAGGTACTTTGCTGTCATTGGAAGTAATAAGCGTCTGTATAGAAGCAAGGCCTTCTATCCAAGAGATCACGCCGAAAAAAGAGCCGTTTCAAAAATGTGCAAATACGTTGGTGAGATTTAGCAGGCAAACCTGTCTAGAGGCTTAGTCAATGTTGGAATTCGAAGTACAGGGCGCCTCACCCGCACAAGCTCATGGACAAGGACACCGTCTTTTCTTCGAAGAAGAACCCGACCAGCAATGCTTAAATCCCTATCAAACCAGGACTGCCAAACCCCCGTTCCATATGGCTGTACACGTACATGCAAGAACCCTCCTTTTGCTGAATATGAAACGGGTTTTAGCTTTGGACATGGGCTGTCCGTATGGGCAGCAACCACATGAAAACCATTTCCAGGCTTGTATCTACACAAGCAATCTTAGTGTCAGAATAAACCATGGCGTACATGTAAAATTAAGTCTAAATAAAAACAAAACAGATAAGTAAATAAACAAGGCGGCTAGTTGCGTAATCTCTGCCTTAGTGTTTACCCCAGATTTACTTTTACAGTTTCTTTTTACTGTTCAGTAGTGTAACTCCTGAAAATGAAGCGTTTTCGTAGTCTCTCCCCTTGCGGAGCAGAGACAATAAAAGCATTATAACAAGCTCTCACAAAAACAGCAAAACATAAAGACCCGAAGTAGAGATATTGCCAAAATAAATCACGCCATCTCCAGACCTGATATTTTGCTGTACTGACGACTTGATTCCATCCCCAAACAAAATAAAAGCATCAGCTTTCCATTTTAAGCATGATCGTGTATACCCAATGATTCGTCCATGTAGGATATGCTTTACACTGAAAAGGTAAATCCAGTTGGAAGAAGAAATGAAATATCAACCCATGAAGACACATCTGAAAAGAAAGGCTGAAGAAGTATCCTTACTTATGACCAACAGCAAAAGCAAATATGGATGACAAATTGCGGGTGAAGAAGTAGCGTCCCCCTGGCTGCAATGCCCATTCTTCACACTCACTCAATTGCTGAAATCCAGCACTTAGTAAAAGTTTCCTTGCCTCCGCTGTCAAACATGAACCACCCGCCTTAGCTGCAGATCCAGGCTCAGGATGCGACTTTCACACGATGCAGGTTACAAGAGCAGAAGTTCCGTGGAGGTAGTCTACTTGTACATATGCAGGTGAGCTAACTAGATGTGCACGTGCCCTCTCACTGCCTGATGTTGACAGGAAGTTACCAAATATGTAGCAGAGTGGAGCAGATAGGTAAGAGAGTAGAAAGTAACAAGCCTTAACAAAAATGTGGGTGAAAAACGAACACATTGACACGTAGAATCTGCCCATTAAAAAGACCTCCCGTTGTGCTTACCTGTAGCATGAAACGGTGTGCAAGAGTTGTTCACGTAGTCAAGTAACTGAGGTACAACACTTGACTGTGACTCCCTGCAAAGAAGGCCCTGAACCAGAAAATATGCACACATCTTACAGAATCAATAACTTTGACCGAACCATATTGACTAATTGAGAACTTAACACTGCTTAACGCGTAAGCCCAGTAATATCGCTCTAGTCAACACATTCTCTTCCTTGGCATCATCCGAGTGACTAATTGTATACAGAGCAGGATCGACTATCTGTTGGCATGAAGTAGTTCAGTAAAGCGTCCCAAACTCTACTGGTAGACTCAAAACCCTAAACCCCGCCTCTTAACAGCATCATACTCTACCTTTGACATCCTAGCAACGGTTCACTAGAGCAAACAATTTGCTCGAACCATCGAGCATGATTAAGTTAATGGCTTCACAATGTAAAAACCGTACAAAACCACCACTCTAGATTATTCATAAACTGCCAATGAGAAATGTTCATACCACCAGGTTCATAAGCTACTACAAGACTCCACATTGACTTATCAGACGCTATCGAAAGACAAACCCTAGAGTATGTAACCACTACAGGCAAATCGGCAAAACTCCCAGCTACCACTTGCTGACATTATGAAGGCCATTGACTAGAGAGCACAGGGTAGGTGATGGTAGATATGCAACAACAGCCTGTGTTTCGAAGCCTCACATCATCTAATTCCTAATTTTGAGATCAAATGCAGGAGCAAATGCTCACAGTCAATTGCTGGATTCCTAGCTCCACAGCATTGCGAATAAAAAAAAGGACCATGAGAAAAGGAAGAACGAGGATAAGAACCTGCCTTTTCAGAGAAAAAGGGGCGAGGAGGCGGCGGAGGTTGTTGATGCATGACGGGGGCATAACGAAAGTCTGAAACGGGAGAAGCATGCATGGGAAGTCCCAATCGCACATGCGGCTCGCCAACGCCAAAATTTCTCTCGTCCATACTGTGAGCTTCGTTCGTCGGCCCTCCCCTGCCCTCACTGGAAACCCCATCGTAGTCACCATCCCCGGCTGCTGCCAAAAGAACCGAGGCCACTCCTGCAACATTGGAATGACTGGATGGGCCCAACAGTGAGCGTGTGGGTGGTAAGGGATTCTCCTTGGCTCTCTTCGCTCGCTTCGTATGTTTCTGCGGACAATTGATGCACTCGGCCTCTCCGACCCTCGCTTGGCAATGCCAGCAGCACAGATTGGGGATCTGCAACAGTCACTGATGTCGTTTGAGCTCGCATCGTGAAACAAACAAACAATTACAATGCAGCCAACACTCATATCCACCAAGAATAATTCATTAAGAATGCACCAAGAAGCCTCGGGGAGTCTCTTCCGTTCTAATTTTCTTTCACGCATGCAATGAAATCACTGATTCAATGAAAACTTGGCCCCGTCCGAATTTTGATCATTTTCAGACCTGATGAATGAGATGGCCGGGGACGGAATGATCGTGCAGCAAAATTATTATTCAGTGACACACACCTGGATCCACTTGCCTTGCACTTCATCGAGCTGGAAGAAATTCTTGAGGTCCACGCCCAAATGGCGGTTGATGCAGAAGCGGCAGAACCAGCGGCGACGGCGCTCGCCCTTGGCGTTGGAGTGGCCGGCGCAATCGGGCGCGGGGCAGATGAACAAGCCCCCGAATTGGCGCGTGGAGTTTTTGACCTTGCGCGAGATCCAGTCGCGCGGCCAGCCCTCGCCGCGCTCGAGCTGCTTGGCGGCCTCCGCCGGCGTGGTGGTATGGTGGTGCGTGCACCAGTGGCACGCCGCACGCAGCTCCAGATTGAATTTCTGCCATAGCTCGATGTCGATCAAGAACGACGGCGTCCGCGAGGCCTCCTCCATCATCGCCACCACCTCACTGTCCTACTCCATTACTGTGAGCCCTACCCGGGGGCCCCCTCGCCCATGGCCAGCCAATTCGTCACGAATTCTGCACATAATCCAACGGCGTCATCGTCAACCCGATCGTCAACACCAAACCCTACCACGAATTCCTCACAGGCCCGTTTAGCAATCGGCATTGAAACTACTGCAACCATTTGGTGCGTTCAGCAGCTGCTGCTGCTGCTTCAGCGGCGGCTTCACAAGTCATGTGACAGGACATGGCTGGTAGGTAGTAAAGTAAAACCCGCAACAGAAAGAAGAAGGTGGTGATGATGAGAGCCAGGCAGGGCGTGGGTTTGATCTAACCTAACTTAAGGTAGAGACAGAGAGACAGAGAGCACGGTAGGGATTGAGTGAGGGCCTGACTTACATGGAAAGATCCCTTACATGGAGTTGTTTGCGGAGGAAAAGCAGGCCAGGCCAGGCCAGGCCGGAAGAATGTTTGCTGTGGTAACGATAGTGGTGGAGAGCATGCAGGCAGGCAGGCAGGCAGGCATCGCCCGTCGTCGGTCGTGAAGGCGAAGAAAGTGAGCAAGGCAGAGCAAGTAGTAACGTAGGGAGGTCTGTAAGAAACTGAAGGGCATCAACAGGGTAGCACCAACACTCAACAACGCCACCCGCACCTGCCCCGCCGCACCCCACACCGCCAGGCTTGTTGCTGTTTTGCCAAGCTTAGTCTACGCTGGCACTAGACCGGCCACCCTCTGGATGAATGTCGTCCCATGACACGTCGTCTTCATCGTCAGTTTTCATGGCAGGATGGATCGTCGTTCCCGCTACTAAGCTCGAGGCACCTAAAACCGATAACTTAAGCTACCTACACTATTTCTGGACTAGCCATTAACAAGTTGATATTTTTCCCGGGTTGGAAGTTAGTTTTCGCGGAGAATGCAAATTTTTCCATGAATTATTTCCCAATATTGAAATTTGTACAATTTTTCAAAGTGAAAAGTACTTCAGGACCCAAAACTAATAATATGCTCTAATGTACAAATGAGGTACATCTTTTCTTTCAAAATCTAGAAATTAGGCCTGATCGGTTTTAGGTACTTGGTCGGTTTTAGGTGCCTCGACCTTATACTGCCATGGATTCTTTTATTTTGTACAGTATAGTACGTGGAGGGCCAGGTCAAGAAAAAATTATAGCCACTTGGCCTAGGACCGCCACAGTCTCCACCCGGATTTCTGTGACATAGAATTAACATTTTGAATCAAAATAGTAAGAAGTTGTGTGATGCAACACTTGCATGGAGAGAAGTGAGAGTCAAAAGGAAGAGAAGTTACGAAAAATAAACTTTTCACTCTGTAGCCACTCATATAGTGACCTCATACATTTCTTAGAGTAAGTTATGATGAAAAGGTCAATTTTGGAGAGCATTTGTGAATATTGCATTTATCAAACCTTTATTTTTGAGTGTTTGTTTGTTTGTTTTTTTTTATTTTATGTTTTTATTTATTTATGGCACATGTGATGACCCTCCCATTTACCTATGATATCTTATTATATAATGCAGGGTATTGTGCACATGCACGCTCCCTACGACCATTCTGCCACAAAAAAGGTCATGCCATATTTCGGCGCGGGTCCACCTAGTTTTCTACGTAGGTTAAGATAGATAGATAGAAACTCTTCAAGGCCGGCGTGAATAAAGTGTCTTGTTCGTAATTTCAATAACCCAGTGTCCATTGGACAAAAGGTTATTGGCACAAAAACTACTCTCCCTTATCAGAGATAGGCATTCTAGTGACCAGTAGCTAGAAACCATCATGGATAGGCACTCTAGTGACCAAAGTAAAACTAACAAACGTATCTCTAACCTTGGTATATTTTCTAGTTTATAAAGTATAACATGGAGTTTGTTTGGGTGTTGGTTGCCAAGTCATGAGTTCTATGGTTGGGTGGTGAAGGGTTCAATTCTTGATAAGTCCGTTTAAGCAGTGTTGTAATATACATGACTTGGTGTTGATAGGGAGTTATTACAGGGAGGAAATTTTATACCATCTAGTCGGCCCCGTCCTACCTATTTGAGGCAAACGCTTATAGGGTGCCAACAATCAAAGATGGTCTTCACGACCACCTCTCCGGTCTATTTACTCCTTTTCAGGGTATGTCTAAATTTATGGGTAGTGGTTGGTTGTTCTCAATTTTCTTTTATGTAGTATAACCGATGCGAGATGTTGTATAGTAATGGGGTTTATTTTTAAAACGTATTTTTAATGGAGGTTTCTAGTAGTTTTAGTTTGTTTTCTAGGAATTTTATAGAAGGGGTGGGGGTACTGTATTTTCTTGTGTGTTATTGTTAAACATACTTGCATTTATGCATGTGAAAAATGTAGCATCTTGATTTTTGTGATGATAATATTAGTTGTCTTAGTTCCCATACTGCTTGTTCATTGCTGTGAATGTGAGCATGGGATTGGACTTTATATAATGTGGTAGGTTGACTACGTTTTTGCAACATCTAGCTCATGGATATTAATATAGTTTTACCAGCATGATTAGTATTTAGGGTAGGGTTTTTGAGATGCATATTTAGGACATATAAAAAATTGAAATAGTGTGTAAATATGTGTGCAAGTTCATTTGGATATTTAGTAGTAAAGAGTCTAAGTGTTTTCTATTTGGCGATTAATTTCACTTTGAAGTTGGTTTGTAGTTCAAATAGTCATTTTGATATTTGTACATCTATTTCAATGGAGTTGAAAATGCCATACCTTGCTTTTTCCCTAGTTAAATAAGGTAGTATGCAGTTGTTGTCAAGTGTGGCTTGGTTTTCCTTTGATAATATGCAGTAGCCTTCATGCGTACCATAACATTCTAGTAGCCTTCACTAGCTTTGCCTTTTGGTTACACCCATTACAAAAAAATTACATCCACTTGCACATGAATGAAAAAACGAATTCAACCTTTCCAACCCTACACTAGACTTTTGTTAGTTCTTAGCAGCTTTACTTGAAAAATGATGAAGCCCTTCTTTTTGTGCAAATTGTTCATGAAATTTTTTCATACAAATTGTTCATAGACCCAATGCATTTAATTCAATTGCACATGACGTAAGACAACTACCAGAACACGTGGGGACAAATGTTTATTTTATGGATTTCTCTAAATCCCCCGGTGGTCTTGAATGAATGGGGACAAAAGTGCCCCCTATTTTTGTCCTTGTAAGGGCCCACCTCAAAAAACAACCCCCTCCTCCAATGGTTTTTTATTTCCATGTAGGTCCCCTTAGGATAATTTGGGGCCGTAAGCCCTAAATTTGCAAAAGCATTTGCCAAAAAAAACACCGAAGGTGCCCAAGATGGAAATTTTAGAAAAGGAGGGGGCCATGAACAGTGGCTTGCATTCAAGACCACCGGGGATATAGCGACGGGGTTATTTAATCAACGCAAGACATTATTCACACACGAGAGTTGCCTTGCTAACCTACAACCATTTATTGCTTTTAACTTGTAATTTACCGTCATCTTGAGTAGCTACTAATTTTTCTATCGAATTCATGCAACATATGTTGCAAATTCTCTTAAAGAGCAAGGCACAACCTGTGAAGGCTACTGAATGTTATGACTGCCTTTCTTTCATGCATTTGTTCATCACCTTAACCCGTCAAGGATGTTGGGGTATTTTATACGTTGGTAGTGTCAGCATACAATACATGTGATGCTAGGAGGTGTAAAAGTGTGAATTTGGAGGGGAGATTTTTTGAAGAGGTGCATATCCATGCACTATGCGTATGGTGATTTTCAAGAGCATTTCCATTCGTTGTGGGATCATAAAACAATTATGTATTTTTCCAATTATGTATTTAACATAGAAAACGCCCTCTGAGTAGCCATATCTTAATTTCCACGCCACAACATAATAATAATATATATATTTTTTTTTTTAATATTTAGTTCCCATTCCAAGCTCCAATTTTCATATTTTGTAGTTTCTATTAATACCATAGTCTTCATGATGAAATACCATATGGGAAAACACTCGCAGCATGCAACCTCCTTTAGGGGTTAAGCCTCTACCTGTCCATTTAGCTACACATGAAGTAATGTTGGGTATAGAATATTCCACATCATCTACTGTAGAGCCAAGGTAAGGACAATGCATGCTACTGAATGTTATGATATACCGAGTAGGTGATAGAATGTGTTAGATGCGATTGTCAAGGATATTATAGGGAAAGCCTAAGCCAGTCGGCCAAAGCAATAATCCATGCACAAGGCATGCTGGATGTGATACGTGTTTACCTTACATAACGGATAATCTTGACGTGAGTGGGCAACCAGTATTGCATGGTCAGTCACTATCATTCTACACATGCCCACCATACTGGGTCCACACCTTTGGTGTTGCTGCAACTGCAGTCCAAAGGAGTAATTTCTTCAACGCAGTGTTTACTTTCATTCAAATGTTCAATCACACCCAGCAGTGATGACCTCTAAGGTGGTTACCCCATTCCCAACTGAATAAGAAACACGGATACGAGGCATTGATATTATTTAGTATTATTATTTTTTAGAGGTAGGCAAGAAGAAATAGATTCCAACACAAGTTGAAACATAATTTTTGGATGAAGAATGAATTAGTTATAAATTTTCAAAGTTGAAGTATGACGCATCCCATTCACGTCACATAGGTACACCTCTTTTTGTCTAAAGAAGATTTGTATTGCACACACTAAAGATGCTTAAACCAACAACAACGAACCCATAACCACACTTACATATACTAAAACCAACAAGAGAGAACCCATTACCAACTGTAACTCATGCTACAACCAACGTCATTACAGCATTGATTGCGGATAATGTGCCTAGCTGTTGGTGAAAGGAGCCAGTTGGGAATGGGGTAACCACCTTAGTTTTGGATTGCCACCGAGACAATAATTGACACTCAACTAGTTGAATTTCATTACCTCAGGGGAAAAACCCCATGAATTTTTATTGTCTCTGCCCTACACTTCGTTTTCACGGAGTAATATGGCCCAACAATGTAAACAAGCCGTAAAAGTAAATCTAGGGTAAATACTAGGACAGAGACTATGCTACTAGTCGCTTGTTCAAGAAATGTATTGATTGATTGGGAACCCTAAAACAAATTCAACACCTGATGTGTCTATGACCAATTGATTTCAAAATAGATGGGATTATTGTTGGATTCTTTTTTCTTTTCTTTTTTTTTGAGACAAATGGAGCTTTTCATTCCACAGTTGAAAGAAGAACAAAAAAAGCCGGAGCGAAACCAAGTGGACCCATTGTTGGATTCTTTCAAATCTTCCTTGTATCCTAACACCAAGTTCAACGGCTACTTGGATGTATCAAACTATGAAGTTTTGTTTTATATTTTTATTTCCTCCATGTTTCTATTTTAATAATTTTGAATCAAAATAAAATAAAATCATCAACCTCCATCTCAAAAATTCAAATTGTGGTAATCCTCAATAACTTAGTTTGAAAGAGTTTGGAATTGGTTTTTACAATAAAATGAAAAGAGTGTAACCCCTCTATTAATCTAATTTTAAACTGTAGTTTTAGATCTTTTGGCCAACTCCTATGAGTTGATATTTGACTTTAAATTCTTGACTTTAAATTTAAAGTTCAATTTTTGAATTTAAAGTTTAAATTTAAAGTTAAAGTTTTAAATTTAAAGTTTAAATTTAAAGTTTAAATTTAAAGTTTAAATTTAAAGTTTAAATTTAAAGTTTTGACTTTAAATTTAAAGTTAAATATTATTTGACTTTAAATTCTTGACTTAATATTTTTGACTCAAAAAAAGTAATTCTTGACTCAAAATTATACAAATATTGGATTTTTTTTTCTTAATTTATAGATTTTGGAAATCAGTCTTAAATTAAATTGACTATACATACTTCTAATACTTTTAAACTTTAGATTCGAAGTATTATTACAAGTGAACTACAATTTATTTAGTGAACGGAGGTCCTACTTCAAAACCACAATACTCTAACATTTAATTCAATTATGAATAAGATATCGAAAATTTGTAAATGAATTTTTTGTGATGGATTAAAATGTAATGCTCTTAACTATAGTGAATTTTGGAGATTTTTTGGTTGCTTAATTTTATGAGTTGTTCGAATGATGTTGTTTGAAATTCTAAATTGGATCAGAATGGATGAGGCATGTAGAAAGTGTCCCAAAGGGTCAAATTTTCCTGTGCCATGGCGCCCATGTGGCAAGCCTTTGGAAGTCCATACCATTGTTGTATGAACAATAGGGCATGCAGCCAAAGTCGCGCCATGCCGTTTGAGTGTAGGTTTAAAGAGGCCCGTTGGAGATGCTCTTCTGCATTATGTACAGTTGGGATGGTCTAAATATGAAGAAAATGGAAGTTAGTATTTTAAAGTTGTCAAATAAAAATTTAAGGGTTGTTTTCTATGATAGGACAAGGCTAAAGCCAATTCACGGAAAATAGTAGTAGAGTTAACAAAAAGAGTGTCTTAACCTTTAACTTCCTGGGCGACCCAAAATGGGTCGCGCTATTTTTAGAACTGAAAATATATTGAGGAAGGAGTGCCTGAATGATTCTAAATTTGGGCCAATTTTGTGTAGAAACGAGTTAGCTATCCAATGGTGTTGTCTAATTTGGAGAAATGCACATTGTCAATTTTAAAAAAATCCTCAAGTGTTGGGTGGTCACAAAACTGAGGAAGAAAAGTCAGCAAAAGAGAGTGACGGGCGAATGACGAGCTGCCATGTGTTGCAGTTGGGCATAGCGGCTTGTGGATGGGTGTAGCTATTGAAATGCAAATCTTGCACTTGGATTTCACCTTTTTTCCAAAATTCTTTTTCCTACTATATGTGTTCTTTTGTGTACTTTCAACCTACCGTGTCCGATTTTGCAATGGAAGATCAGATTTGTAGGAAGTTGTAAGATTTCTTTCAAAGTCGCAAGTGAACTAGTAAAAAGTGGATATCATGTCAAGGCCTCTTTCTCACTCAATTTTTATCCTAAAAATACAAAACTTGTTGTCATGCGTAGGAAACTTGATTATCTTCAGAATGACAAGAAGCCACCAACTTTCTAAAATAGTATGTGCCCAAGAGAGTCGGTCAAAGCTCAATTTCAGCAGTGAGAAAACAATGAATTTCTTGGAGTACCCTTCACTTTTATGTCCCATCCAAGCAACCTATAACTTGGATTGACACCAAACATTGTAAAGATGAAGGTGACTTGCATATCTACAAGATCTTACGGTTGATTTTGTAAAAAAGTGAACTACATAAGTTTGAGCAACATGTATCCCTAACCAAAAAAATCAGGGTCCAAAACGTGCTGAAAATGGTTCAGGAAGTTAAGGGTTAAAGTGGAAAGAAACTTTGAACTCACCTTATACTCGTTTTGAGTAGAAGAAGACTCCAAAACTAGTCTACATGTAGTGAATTAGAGAATAATCTAAAGCAAGACCATGCACCCTATGACGTGTGGAAGTCTTGACCTCCCGAATACTAAGAGAAAGTCCCCACAAGTTCTTTCAAGCTAAGAGACCCGACCATGGGAACTATTCATAAACAACTAAATAGTAATTATAGGAAGAGAACTCTACTTGAACTCTGCTCATGAACGAGTTTTATTTTTGGTTAACTCTAGTGGCTCATGCCATGAAGAAGAGAGGGAGCTTTGATAAAGCCATCAGGGAAGTGAATTTAGGTTTCGTTTTCGTCAACCCAATTTTCTTCCTTGAGGCCCGTGTCTGTAGTGCATTAGAACCATGATTTTTTATTTGCGTTGTAGCAGTGCTCCATGTATGCAATAGAGAGTGGTCCCTCCAGATTTAGACTATTGTGACTGTGCCATAACATTGCAATTTGGTACCGTGGTGGCAGGAAAAAACCCTAATTAGAATATAATTTCAGCCCATTAGAACATGAATTTCAGGGAGTGGCATCATGCAGATTAAAGGCATTGGGGTTGATTTAGTGCATTAGACCGATGACATACAAGGATTCATGTTCTAAACCTCGGCTCGTCATGTAAAGCGGCCCATGTAGAAAGGTACTTTGTCACATGTCTAAATCAAGTTTGGGATGATCAACTTTGAAATGACTGAGTAAAGTTGTCAAATAAGGTAGAAGTACCAGAAATTGTTAGGTACGAATTGTGGTCACCTATAAAAGCACGTGTTTCAACTTTAGGAGTTTTCAATGTAGTCATCGCAAACATTAATTATGAATACCAAGTTAGCAATTTGATTGGACTAGAAATGAAAGAGAGTCATTGGTACACCTACTAACATCAATAGTGGTTTAAGCATATTAAGTTTGAAAATTTGTATCAAAATCATATATTGTGAAAAAATGAACTAAAAATTGAGATTGGTTATTAGAGTTATTTGTGAAGTCCCTCAAAACCTGAGTTTTTGACTTGTAATTTGGAAAGGACAGGATCGGCATGATCTCACTGTAGACCCAAAATAGAACACTGGATAGATTGAAATTTTTATTCATAAAAATTTGGAGGGAAGGATAAGAATTGGGTAGTGGGGTGGGACCCGTGAGGAGGAGTGGTGTCACATTGATGACGACCAGCTCTGGTCCATGAAAAAAGGAGGACAAAAGACCGGATGCCTTTACAAATAACTCTATTGAACCCAAAATTTTATGTACTGCAATTTTTTATCATTGAAAATCAGCTCTCCATGTAGGTTGAAATGCTTAACTGACGGGAACTGTACCCCTTACCCTAAGATAAGTGCGAGTGAGTCTGTATTTCATTTGCAGGAAACAGTAGGCGCAAGGACAGGCACAGCCCAGGCAGGTGCCAAGGACAACACTCACGCAGGCG